>JAPDVU010000017.1:5080636-6288136 GCA_026230045.1 Corynorhinus townsendii
CACACACACACACACACACCACCACACACACACACACCACACACACACACACACACCACACACCACACACACCACCACACACACCACCACACACACACACACACACACACACACACACACACACCACCACACACACCACCACACACACCACCACCACACATACACACACACACACACACACACACACACACCACCACACACACCACCACACACACACACACACACACCACCACACACACACACACACACACACACCACCACACACACACACACCACACACACACCACCACACACACACACACACACACACCACCACACCCACACACACCACACACACACACACACACTCACCACCACCACACACACACACACCACCACACCACCACACACACACACACACACACACCACCACACACACACACACCACCACACACACACACACACACACCACCACACCCACACACACACACACACCCACACACACACCACACACACACACACACACACACACCACCACACACCACACACACACACACACACACACCACCACACACACACACACACACACCACCACACACACACACACACACACACACCACCACACACACACACACCACCACACCCACACACACACACACACCCACACACACACCACACACACACACACACACACCACCACACACACACACACACACACACACACATACACATATATATTTGGATCTCTGGAAAGAAAATCAATTAAGAATTCCCCCGCCCTAACCGTTTTGGCTCAGTGGATAGAGCGTCGGCCTGCGGACTGAAGGGTCCCGGGTTCGATTCCAGTCAAGGGCATGTACCTTGGTTGCGAGCACATCCCCAGCAGGGTGTGTGCAGGAGGCAGCTGATTGATGTTTCTCTCTCATCGATGTTTCTAGCTCTCTCTCCCTCTCCCTTCCTCTCTGTAAAACATCAATACAACCTATTAAAAAAAATAAAGAATTCTCCCTATCTGGGCTAGGGATATAGATAGCGCTGCTGTGACTACAATGTGGATGTTGCTCGTGGTTTGCTTTTAGCAGATCATCTGAAATACATTTTCACTAAGTGTCCAGGGTTTTACTTACCATCTTCTTAGGTACTAAGATAACTTGGGTTATTGTTCAGTTAGGAAAAGCACTTTCTAGGATTTAATTATTGCGTTGTACATCATTAAGGCGACCACGTGTATATTAGAAGCATTTCCGTTCCTTTCTCTTTTAGCCACCACGTTGTCTATGGAGAGTCCTTTAGGGAAGATAGAGATTTTAATGTTCCGCGGTCCGTTATATAGAAATGTCTAGTTCACGCACAAACGGGTGAAGATTCCTGTAATAATCAACAAAGCTTTGGGTTTTGTGATGGTATGGTTGGGGTTCTGTTATTTTGAGCCCCTATGGGAAAATGCCAATAGTAATCTTATGTTCTATTCCGAGCATAAAGCGAGACTCCAAGCATTAAGGTAGGAGCAAGAAGCACCTTTGGTTGTCGCTTGTTCGAAAGGTACTTTTGAAGCCAGCCGAAATACCTACTCGGGAAGGGACGAAGCTGTGCGAACACTGAGCGCGTTTCAAATGGGGCATGTTTATAAACTAGGCCTCCATTAATGCTTCTCGAATTGCGTCACTGGGGTCGGCGAAAAGAATATTCTTCATTTTGACATGATCCCCGCTTGTCGTTGTAACTTATTTTCATGATGAAAATCATGACTGATTTACTGGTGACCTGAGGGAAAGAAACGGCGTCAGGAATCAGGGAAACAGCCCTGTGACTTTTCAAATGCCGGAGGGCCAGCTACATAGCTGCTATTTTTAATTCAAAGATCGTCCGCGGCTTCCCTGGACGACAACGGAGGAAGCACATCCCGCGTTTTTAAAACAAGTGTCAGCGTTCGGACCGGAGGCCGCTTGAAAGCTGACGTGTGGATGGTGCTTTTTAAGTTGCTTTTGAAAGTGAATCTATTTTTCTAGCTAACACAACGAAGGAGGAATTTTCTGTGGCTTCTCTGAGGCTTGACAGTATCGGCACGGGAGTCAGTGGCACTGGTGACCAGGCACTTGAGCTGGATGCCAGGTTAAGATAACATGGAATGTAAGCCAGTATCATTGGCCACATGGGTGAGCAATCGCTAGCTGATATGTTCTAATAACTTCTCACATGTGTAAGCGGGGCTTTTAAAGTTGGATAATTTCCCCGTGAAAACACTTGCATGTTTAAGCGGCATAATAGCTGCATATTTATTCCCCTTGTACATTTTTCTGTGATATAGTAGATTATATTTAGCAGTGATACGGACCCTGACAGTATATTTAAATATTGCCAGAGTTGGGAGTTTGCAAGTATTGCTACCTCAGTTAAAAATTTATTTCAACTGGCAGAGAAATTAATATTCAATACACCTTGAGTTTTTTTTGTACAAAGCATCTCAAAGAATATCTTTTCAGAGTCCTAAGAGTAGCCACACTTGTCATCTTATTTGGTTTGGCTCTCTTATATTTTAAAAAAAAAATGTTTTTATTGATTTCAGAGAGGAAGGGAGAGGGAGAGAGAGAGAAAAACATCAACGATGAGAGAGAATCACTGATCGGCTGCCTCCTGCACACCCCACACTGGGGATCGAGCCGGCAACCCCGGCGTGTGTCCTGACCGGGAATCGAACCCTGACCTCCTGGCTCCTAGGTCGACGCTCAACCACTGGGCCACGCTGGCCAGGCCTCAGCTGCTCTTTTTGAGATATTTTCAGACTGGATACGTGCTCTCTCACGTACTTTTCTCATTTCCTCTCTTCTCTGCCTGTCTGCCAGAGGACTAGTGTGCAAAGTACTTATTTTATATATGTTTTATGTGGGTATGATAATGCAGGCAAAATACCCCGCCTGCTCTCCTTCGTTCCAATTGGTAGTTTTATTTTTCTGTTTCTGTACTTGTTCAAAGTGTGCCCCTGCAAGGGATATTTTATCCCGGGCTGTGGCCAGGCATTCAACTCACAGTGCCTGCAAGGGACCTTTTGGATATAAAAGGAAATGTCTGAGGATTTTTTTTTTAAAATTTAAGTTAATATCTAAATCTTCTTATATTGGGTTTTTAAGTGGGAATAATAACACGAAACTGGGAATATTCCCTATTGATAGGGAATATTTTATTTAAGGCAATGGTTTATTGATAGGGAATATTTTGTTTAGAAATTTCCATTTTACCTTAAAAGTGTGATGGAGCGATTTCATTTTGAATTCTCGGTGTTGAGCCCGTATTTCTTAACTGTCATCATTGAGGCAATCTCTGCTGCTCTGGAACCAAGCTGACAAAAGCCTTCACGTGTGCAAAGTGTCTTTCTGACTTGACCCTGAGGCGTGCACGGCTGCGTAGTTGGGCGGTGGGCAGTGAGAGAAGGTAAGGCAGGGAATGGCCGGAACGCTGGCCGAGCTGGAATCAATAGGATTGGAATTCCAGCCTCTGTCACCCGACTCCCTGGGTTTGAATCCCGGCTCCCACACTTTCTAGTTTTGAGAAGTTAAGTGAGCAAGTCAGATTCGCAGCCTAACGCCTCTCAGCGACCATTTCCTCATGAGTGAAATGGGGGTAAAAAAAAAGGTGGTTTCACACAATTGCGGAGGTTGAGATGACCAGATACAGAGCTTGGCATGGGGTTAGGCGCCCTATTTGGTAGCTTTTGTATTGTAGTGAGCAGACAGTAATAGTCCTTCTGCACTTATATCCGTACCCATTTTATATGTCTTTTATGATTATTATGGAGATCAGAAGAATCATAGGTAAAAACCCTAAATAGCCTTGTGTACCTTTAAGATGGCAATTCATTTTGGTGCGTGTTTTGGGTGGAAATACTTGTCCACGTGTTCACTGGGATAATACCAGAAGGAACTGCTTTTAGCGCCCACGTTGTAGTATCTATAACTCGGTGTCACGTGCTGAGTGCGGAACTCAACAGTTTCCCCAGCAGAAGTGGTTTTCAATGCAGAGTACTGTCAAGTCACTTCCGTACCCACGGCTCTAGTTGGCTGGTCACTAGACTCGCTAAGTGGATTTCCCCCTAAGACTTGCTTGTTGTCTGGTTTCTGATTTACTGGGAAAGATGCGTTGGTGGCGTGGACAGATCATTTGCCTAAAGGCATTTTTTTCCTTAAGCGATCATCGTCCATGTGGGCTGCTCCATTAGATTCATAATTGAGTTGTAAGCTCCCAGATTTAGCCGAGTTGGAACATCCGGTTCGGTGGCTACCCAGCCCCAGTACTGGGCAGCGATGGAGGGAACCAGAGGGTTTTGCTAGGAGACGATTTTCACTGTCCGCACACCTCAGCAGCCTCAGTTTAGCGTGACCAACGGGGGCTCCAGAGAGAGAGAGAGCGGTGGAGAAATTCTTGCTGTTCAGAAACTTTTTCTTCCCTCCCGCAGAGCTGTGTTCGCCTATTTGTCTTCCTTGTGTAGGAATGCCTCCGATTTTTCTTTTTCTTCTTCTTTTTTTTTTTTTTTTTGGAAAATTGAGACTTAATCCGTGGAGGTCAAAGGAATTATTTTCCTAGTATCTAAAACTCCGGAACCCTAACCACGAACTCACACGGTCCGTGGATTTCTTCAGATATTTTCGTACTATCACCTGAGTATTTCAAGTAGGAGAACTCTGCCTTTCAGCGGGGAACCTGCACGGGGCGGGGGGGAAGGCATTTCAAAGCCTCAGCGTAAATGGAACTCCTACGGCCTGAGCAGTATTTCTGCGACCCGTTGCTTCCCTTGCTGAAAGCACGCTGAGAAAATGGTGTAGCGACCGCCGATACGTGATTCTTCTCCGTTTCTCGCTGTTTTCTTGCCCACACGCGTTTTCTCTGTAACCTCCGGGAAAAGGGGGGATGCCCGTCATTCGCATGTCAGCTTTCCCATCTGACCGATGGAAGGATTATCTCTGCGTGGCCAACTAATGCTTCCGTTTCTCTCTTTCATTTTGCCGTTCTCCACCATCCCGTGGACACGATCCCCAGCGTTGGTCCAATCGGAAGCGGCTCAGCGCAGGCAAGGTAAAATATCATTGTTTTCTTCGGGTGTTATTTACATCGTCTGGGTTAGAAGTTCATCTTCATTACACATACAAACACACACGTGATTCATACCAGCGACCCCGCACACGGACCGGGTCCTGTTCCTCTCCCTGCTGTTCGCAGGAGGGACACAACCTCCCGTTTCAGACTTCCGAAGGGCACAGCCAGATGTTTGAACGCACTCTCCCTAGCTTCCTGGTGACATTTTATATACGTTCCACTTCGTTAAGGTCAGATTATTGGGGGTGTCCCGCAGCGAGATGGAGTCTTTTAGGAAATTATTTACCGTTAGAGAGCATTAGCTTCGGTGTGATAGGGACAAAGGAAATATAAATTAAAAGGATTCTGCATGTTTTATAACTTCAGGAAAAAAAAAAACAAACCCACCACTTACTGGTTTTTTTGGTGAGATTTTTTAGGTATTTCTTCATACCAGTACTGGTGATGTTTTTACATGGTTAGTTGATACGTAAGCAACTATATCCACGGCTGTCCAATTTGTAAAAAAAGGGTTGGTACGGTGGAAATGCATTATGAGTTATCAGGTTATTAAATTAGCACCTTGCAGCTTCAGTGACTGAAGGCCTAAATGAGTGTCAAACGAAACCAACAAAACATTTTTAAAAATTGTAACCTCATTTCGCAGCTGGGCTGCTTTGTTAAAGAGAAATACCCACCATAGGGATGGCGGTGGTTTATGTGTGCATGGGACGGGGTGAGGGGGGGGTGGTGGTGGGGTGGGGGGAGGCTGTGTCAGTTACTTACATGCGTTTACTTACACAAATATCCGCACAAATACATGTGCCAGCTGTGATTTCTGACCTCCCTGTGTTTCAGCTGCTTCCTTCTCTGTAAAATAAGGAGAATGAGACAAAGACTTGGTGCATTTATAAGAGAGAGAGAGAGAGTGTGTGTGTGTGTGTGTGCCCGCGCGCACGCGAAAGAGAGAAAGGAAAGAGCGCGACTGAGAGATCTGTAACTTGACTAGTCATTTCGGAAGACAGGCCAACTTCAGAAACCTTGCCTTTTAAAAATGCAAAAGAGCCCTAGCAGGTTTGGCTCTGTGGGTCGAGCATCGGCCTGCAGGCGGAAGGGTCCCGGGTTCGATTCAGGTCAAGGGCACGTGCCTGGCTGGTGGGCTCACTCCCCAGCAGGGGAGCCTGCCGGAGGCAGCCGATCCATGATTCTCTCTCATCCTTGATGTCTCTGCCTCTCTCTCTCCATCTCCCTTCCTCTCTGAAATCAATATCAATATGTTTTTAAAAATCAACAAAATAAACTAAAATTCAAAGGCATCCCACGTTCCGACGCTTCCTAAAGCGTATACCCTTGGCATGCCGAACCCTTTAAAAAATAACAGTGATAAGGTGTTTGGGCTCCCTGCCCATTGGTGTCCAAGGCTCTGGCTCTCTTTTCGAAATGAAGAGCCAATAAATCACGCGAGACCGGCTCAGAAATCCCTCCACACTTCTTCTGTCTTATCCCTTTATAGTCACTAGGGGGTAGAAGAACTTCATTTCTGGCCGCAGAAGGGAGCCGGCTCTCAGGCTCCCACATTAAGCGTTCCCGCAGCCGTCGGAGGCAGTAAAGTTTCCCGGCAGGCCTTGGGCGAAGCCTGACAAAGCAGTATTTTTCTCAGTTTATTGATTCTGCCGCTGCACTAAAACACCGGCCCGGACATCAATAACCATCTTTAGTTAGGGAGCCCCGGCCTGGGCCAGAGCGCCGGCGGTTTGTGGGAGACCATAAAGGCCGGGAAGAGAAATTGTGAGCGTGGGGAATATTGCAGCTGGGGAGGACCGGAGAGGTGATGGAAGAACGGCCCGGATAAAGATATCAAAAATATGGGAGGAGCAGAGGGGCCGGGAGAGCAGGATTTATTTCTCTGCTCCACAGTTGTGTCTTCCCACTGAGCTGTTGTCTGTTTTGTTTTCCCCTCCCTTCCATGGTAGTTTCTAGAATGTGGACCCCCGTGCACGGGGAGGGGGGGTGGGGGGGGCTCGGGGACATCGTAAATGTCCAACGCGCCTAGCTGTGTTTCATAAAACCTCAGAGGCACGGAGCTCATTGCAAGCTGCTGATGCTCTTTAGTTGAGAGATGCAATTGAGGCAGGGTTTGGTGAAGAACTGCAACTGGCCGGTTGATTACTTTGCCACGCAGCGTGTGCAGTTTGGCGAGGCAAATGCGACGGGGCTTCTAATTTGGCTCCTGAAAATGAGCCCCTGGGGAAATCCACAGGTGCTGTGATCATTCCTCTGTAGGAGTGGTTGAGCTACCCTGATTAGCCCTGGCCGGTGTGGCCCAGTGGATAGAGCATCGGCCTGCCGACAGAAGGGTCCCAGGTTCAATTCCGCTCAAGGTCAGGTGCCTCTGAGTTGCAGGTTCGCTTCCCCCAGCCGGTGCCCGAGGCAACCCATCGATGTTTCTCTCTCTCGTCTCTCCCTCCCTTCCACTCTTTCTAAAAATCAACGGGAAAATACCCTGAGGTGAGGATTAAAAAGGTACCCTGGTGAAAACCTTTCTTTGTATTTTTAAATGACAGGGGTTGGCAAAAGCAGGGTTAAAGTTGTGAGTGTGCGCAACCGAGAGTGTACCCTTGGGTTATTACTTACTCATTAGTGTATTACCTGTGTTACACCTGTAGACCTATTTTTGCCCACCCCTGTAGAAGCTCATTTGGGAAGATTGCCATAATCTATTGAAAAATTAGGTAGTAGGAGTGTGACACAAAGAAGATGATCACTTAGCCGTGAGTGTCCAAACAGGTGCTAATTCTAAGTAATGTGTTCCCTAGAAAATGTCATTGACTTTTTCACTTCCCTCCTAGTCTTAGGGTAACGTTTTTTTTAAAAAATGTAATTGCTTCTTAAATCCATACATTTGTAAGTTTGCATCCTCCCATGGCAACCCAGAGGAGCTGTCTTTTTACAGTCGTTTCTAAAGCGTTTCCTGCCTACACTGACCTTGGTTTTAATATACTAAATATAGAGATTGTCTTCAAATACAGGGTAAGGGGACCCCCAAAGCTTACCTTGTGATGAGCATGTTAAGGAGAGCATCGAGAATTCGATGCAAGAGGGCCTGAGCCAGGTGCCCAGCTCCTTTGGAATATTTACTGCATATAATCTTCGCTTTGAATCGATCTACTTCTAAACCTTTACTTCTCACTTTGAAATGTGTGCAACAGTTACAGAGATAAAAAAATCAACAGCCGTCACTTCTTTTAGAGCCCGGAGTCTAATGGGAAAAATGCAGTAACGGAATTGATGAGTTACTGACTGAATTCAGAAATCTGCGCATGCCTGCACGCACGCACACGCACACGCGCGCGCAGGCACACACACACCTGCCTGCTGTTATTGGAGCCACTTGAGTCTGTACAGGTACGATGGCTGAGCACAGCGCCCCTTTAGTTATGTATTTCCTTTCGGTTAATTCGCACCGAGATAAGTGTATGTTCTTCCCTAGCCCCTCCTTGGACCCCCCCTTTGATGCCGTCATATGTCAGCGATCCCCGGGTGTAAGAGCCACGTCCCGTCCTGGTGTAACGTGTGTTTTGTGTTTTTTTCCTCTGTGAAATTAGTTGACTAGCGGTGCCAGCGTTTGTCCTGTTTGACTTCACATCCTTTTATCTCTGTTCCCCTGTTATTTCAGAGGCTGATCTCCACAAGGTAGGGTTTCAAGGTCCTCGGTCAGCTGGCCTCCAGCTGGCTCTGTGCAATGCCAGGGATCGGCAGGATCCGAGGGGATGGGGGAGGGCGGAGGGCGGGTGTGTCTGCGTTTTGCATCTCCCATGAGCCAGACCAGCTGGTTTTCAGCTTCTATCGGGTGACCCTGAACCTAGTATTTACTCTTTTTTTTGTTTTTTTTAGTCTCTGTGGCCCACGCGGCTTAAATGTCAGCGTGCGGGCTAAACTCAGCCCCGTGTCTGTTTTCCCAAATAACAGTTGTATTGGACCACAGCTGCAGGAATCCATGTATAAACCATCTCGTGCGCCCAGCCGGTGTGGCTCAGTGGTTGAATGTCCACCTATGAACCAGGAGGTCAAGGTTCGATTCTGGTCAAGGACACACGCCCGGGCTGCGGGCTTGATCCCCAGTAGGGGGCGTGCAGGAGGCAGGCGATCAATGATTCCCTCTCATCATTGATGTTTCTCTCTCTCTCTCCCTCTCCCTCCTCTTTGAAATCAATAAGAAAACATATACACTGAGTGGCCAGATTATTACGATCTCTGAACGCATAATAATCTGGCCACTCCATCCATGTTGTTGCAAATGGTAAGAACTCCTTCTTTTTTACCGCAGTGTAGTATTCCATTGTGTAGATGTGCCACAGCATGGATGGAGATGGAGAGCATTATGCTAAGTGAAATAAGCCAGGCAGAGAAAGATAAATATCACATGATCTCACTCATTTGTGGCATATAATGAACATCATAAACTGATGAGCAAAAATAGATCCAGAGACAGAGAAACATCAATCAGAATGTCAAACCTCAGGGAAGGTAGGGGACAGGGTGGGGGGTACGGGGGAAAGATCAACCAAAGGACTTATATGCATACATAGAAGCCTAATCAATGGACACAGACAACAGGGGGGTGGGGACATAAAGGGGAGGTGGGGGTAATGGGGGAATAAGGACACATATGTAATACCTTAATCAATAAAGAAATAAAAATAATCTGGCCACTCAGTGTCTATCCTATATAATAAAAGGCTAATGTGCAGATTGTCCCCTCAACCAGGAGGTCAACCAGCAGGCAGGCCAACCAACCGCCCATGTCCCCTCCCCCTGGCCAGGCTGGCCGGACCCCACCCATGCACAAATTCATGCACCAGGCCTCTAATACACACACACACACACACACACACACTCTGAGTGGCCAGATTATTATGCGTTCAGAGATCATAACGATCTGGCCACTCGGTTCATATTAAACGGTCTGGGGCTCACAGTGGCAGTGCGCGGAGTCTTTGGGACAGAGACCTAGTGGCCGACAAGCCTAAATGCTGACTGTCCAGCCCTTCCCAGGAAAAGGCCACCCTCCCCTGCCCAGCCTAGGAGTCTTAGACGTGTCCCACGGTTGCTTCCCTGAGACAATCTGACTTCCGTTTGGCTTTTCAGCATCTCGTTCCGCTGTGAAAACACATGCTCTGTGTCGGGAGCCCTCCGGTTTCCATACCGGAGATGGTTTTCTTTTCCCGTGGGGTCCCGGGACGAATGAGAGGGGCTAAGCCCTAGCTTTTGGCTTTTTCCTTTTTTTGTAAATGGATTTCAGAGAGGAAGGCAGAGAGGGAGAGAGAAATAGAAACACCAGCGAGGAGAGAGAATTACCGATCGGCTGCCTCCTGCCTGCCCCACAACTGGGGGATCGAGCCTGCGACCCGGGCATGTGCCCTGACCGGGAATCCAACCGTGACCTCCTGGTTCCTAGGTCGACACTCAGCCACTGAGCCACACTGGCCGGGCTTAGCCTTCCACCCCCGTCCCCCCCCACACACACTCTTTTAGTGGGATTATTTTGTGAGAATCGTCAATTAGATGCCGAGGGTTCTCCATGAATTTAGGTCATGCCCTCCAGCCTTCTTCCCCCCTTTCTACTTCCGGCAGCCCCTCAAAAGGGGGAGTTGGTAGAACTACTGGGCGTTAGGTTGCTCTTTTTTTTTTTTTTAATATGTTTTTATGGATTTCAGAGAGGAAGGGAGATAGATGAGATCAATGATGAGAATCACCAATTGGCTGCCTCCTGCACGCCCTACACTGGGGATGGGGCCCACAACCTGGGCGTGTGCCCTGACCTGGAGTTGAACCGTGACCTCCTGGTTCCTAGGTTGATGCTCAACCACTGAGCTACGCTGGCCGGGGGCTGAGGTTGGTCTTGAACCCCGAGAGCTGTCCTGTCCGTGGACTGGAACCTCCTTTCTTGCTCATTTTTCCACTGTAGCTTTTTCAAGTCTGCCGACCTCAAACTCATCGCACAGTAGCTGCCCCATGACAGGGTGCTGGCGGTGGGGGGATAGGGAGGGGGTGGTCTGGGAATATTTGTAGGTCGTGCTCTCCTGCGATGGGGTAATGCACACCTCCTGTAGGTTCTGACCCCTCTGGTAGGCTCCTGCCCCCGGGCTGTGTGACTGTGGGCCCGCCAACTCTGTGGCTAAGTGAGTGAGACCTGGGAAATCCTGGCAGATTATCGTGGCTCTCCTTTGTCTTTGACTCAGTCATACCGGTCGACAGGGTCAGTTTGGCTTCTGAGCACTTGACAGAGACAAGCGCTCGCTGCAGGGTTGAGCCCTTTGCAGGCAGCGTGCTTAGTGGGTTATTGCTTTGTTAAGGGCTTGGCCCCTACTCCAGACTTGTTGAGTTCGAGACTCCAGGACCGAGAGCCAGCAATCTCTTAGCAACCCTCCCAGTTGCGTCCGAAGCATGCTCGAGGTGGAGAGCCACTGGCGTGGTCTCAGATGCAAAGTGGGATGCTGGGTGGAGTAGGGGGGGAAGCCAGAGGGGTAAGGAGGGCGGGCCTTGGAGGCCAGTAGTTACGCTGCTACATCATGGGTAGCGCTGGGGTGGGGGTAGGACAGAGAGGTGCCCAGGGTGGGGAACAGAAGGAGGCACTGGGGCATAGGTGCCAGCCCTGACCTTGCAGAAGCCCAAGAGTGAGCGATTCCTTAAATGTGGTAACCCCAGGGCTTCACTCAAGTCCCTGCCCTGGATAGAACAGCACTGAAATATATATTTTTAAATGTTTATTTATTGATTTTTTTTAGAGAGAGGGAGGGATACAGAGAGGGGGGGGAGAGAAAAAGAGAGAGAGAGAAACATGGATTTGTTGTTCTACTTATGTATACACTAGAGGCCTATTGCATGAATTCGTGCACCAGTGGGTTCCTCAACCTGGCTTGTGGGATTGGTCCGAAACCAGCTCTCTGACATCCCCCGAGGGGTCCTGGATTGAGAGAGGGCGCAGGCCAGGCCAAGGAACCCCACTGTGCATGATTGGGGCCGGGGCGGGACCGCGGGAGGGCTCCAGTATGTGTCCAGCCTGTCTCACTCAGTCCCAATCCACTGGACCCCAGCAGCAAGCTAATTTACCGGTCGGAGTGTCTGCCCCCTGGTGGTCAGTGCATGTCATAGCAAGCGGTTGAGCGGCCTTAGCATATCATTAGCATACTAGTGACCCAGTGCGCGAAATTCGTGCACATTAAAAGGGGATTAATTAGAGTAAATAATTGAATATTGCTCTTTGCCCTTTCTCTATAATAGAAGTGTCAGAGATGAAAGAAAATTAGTAAAATGTATATGAAAACCTTCCTCCTGTCAGAGTCTGGGGCTCACCACAGGACCCAGAGTCAAGTCCCCGCCCACCCACATGCACCTCAAAATCGTGTGAGACCCAGACCCGGCCCCCCACCCCACATTGGGCTAGATCCAGACCCAGCCAGTCCCACCCTTGTCAAGCCCTGCCAGGCAGGAGACGTTGCCTCAGGTCCCCTGGCCTGGTGCCAGGACAGGCGGCGTGGCCTGAGATCCCCCAGGCCAGACTGGGGCGGTTGGGGGGGTGGCGTGCCTTGAGGTCCTTCGTCAAGCCCTGCCAGGTGGGGAACATGGCCTGAGGTCCCCTCTCAAGCCCCATGAGGGCGCGTGCGGGCGTAGCCTCAGGTCCCTGCTGATTGCTCGTTAAGGCTCCTATGGGAACTTGGCCTCAGCTGTGGTTGCAGCCATCTTTGTGATGGAGTGATGGTCAATTTGCATATTCCCTCTTTATTTTTTAGGATTACACTTTGGTTGAATGGCCAACTGGTCAACCAGACACTTAGCATATTAGGCTTTTATCATATAGGATTCATTTTCTCCTCTGTGCCCTGACCTGAGATCAGACCCATGACCTTGCCACATAGGGACAATGCTCTAACCAACTGAGCTACCGGCCAGGGCCAGCACTGAAATATTTTAAGCAAAGAAGAGACGTAGACATCTGGAACATGGAAGTGAAGGCCGGTAGGATGACAATTGTGAATGGAGAAATACTAGTAGGGTAAATTGATTGCCTTCTGAACTTGCTAGAGATCAGGGCAAAAAAAGAAAACCTTAAGTTATCACCTAGCCTTCATTTTCTTCTTCTTTATGTTTTAAATGCATTGAGAAGCATTTTCCTGGTTCCGAGCCCTGAGAGTCATTGAGTATTTGTAGACATTATCCACTTTTAAAAACTTCTCTTAACTGAATTTTTAAAGTGTATTTTTATTGATTTCAGAGAGGAAGGGAGAGGAAGAGAGAGATGAAAACATCAATGACGAGAGAATCATTGATTGCCTGCCTCCTGCACACCCCACACTGGGGATCGAGCCCGCAACCTGGGCATGTGCCCTGACTGGGAATCGAACCGTGACCTCCTGGTTCATAGATCAACTCTCAACCTCTGGGCCACAATGGCCAGGCTAATTTTTATGATAGAAACATCACTGAGGAGAGAGAATCTTTGATCCGCTGCCTCCTGCATGTCCCCTACTGGGGATTGAGTCCGCAACCCCGGGCATGTGCCCTTGACCAGTATCGAACCCGGGACCCTTCAGTCTGCAGGCCAACACTCTATTCACTGAGCCACACTGGCCAGGCTAATTTTTATTTTTGAGCATGACAATTGAGCGATGATATTCCCTCAGACTTAAAAAAAAAACAGTCAACTGAATATAAAACTTTTAGAGCTACTATTTTTTTGTACATGTAGATTACTCATACCCTTGGGACTGTGTTAGAGTTTTCATCTACAGATATAAATCTCATCTCCTGTCCACGTCCATGTGGGGAATTTAAAAGGCTTTCTTTATATTCTTACGCAGATTTGTGTGTAGCTCTAAGGGGATTTATGCCTACAGGATCCGCTTCAGATGATATAAGGGACTGTGGGTAGGAGGTGTTCTGCTTGGATGTATGGATCGTCTCATGTCACGCTATAAAAGCTGTTGACAATGAGCAGTCGTTTCACCTGCTGGAAATGCTCGACAGAAATATTTCAGGGAGACCTTTTATACACCCAAGGTTCTTAGCGTTGCTAAATAGTGCCGACATAGCCGCAACCTTGCTTTCCTCTCGTTTTACTTAGGAAGTTCATCTTTCTACGCCTTTGTTTTCACTGACTGCTTAGTACTTTCTTACAATGATGTAGACCAAATAACGCGCGTCAACGTGAGATGCATGGGCGAGATTGGAGCACATTTTTATATTCCCAGGACTGAGGTGATAGAAAACGTGCCCACAGAGTACTGGGCACCTACTAGCAAAATCTTGTGAAACTTTTTTCTCACTGCCCCTCTTTAATTTTTACCTTATTTTATTACACCCAAAGGATTACTTTGATATTAGTCAAGCTGTAATACACTCCGGTACATTGTTTTAATCTGGGGTAAGTTTGGCACGGTCCTTTTGCTAGCAATCCATTCCAGGTAGGAACCATTTATTCATTTTTTTAAAAAAAAATTCATATTTTTATTGATTTCAGAGAGGAAGGGAGAGGGAGAGAGAGAGAGAGAGAGAAATATCAATGATGAGAGAGAATCATTAATTGGCTGGTTCCCGCGACCCGGGCATGTGCCTTTGACGTGAATCGAACCCGGGACCCTTCAGTCCACAGCCCGACGCTCTATCCACTGAGCCAAACCAGCTAGGGCCAAGCTGTCTGGTTTCTTAATGAAAGTCAGTATATGTCGAAGTTAAACATCACACCTTGTTTTCACTGGTAATAACGTGTGTGTTTCAGAAGGAAGTCACTGGAAGAATGCTGTGGGTTTGGGGGGGGGCAGCCGGCGGGGGGGCGGGCGGGAGGGGCTGAGGGAGAGAGAGCCTATGAATGCATCAACATAGAAATAGTGAAAGGTTCGGATCCCTTTGGGAGGAAGGAGAAACATAACAAAACCCCGCTGTCCCATATTTCACCCGTTATGTCTGCTGAGAAATTAGGGTCAGGACCCAGAAACTTTGCTCTATCTCGGGGTGTTTGTTTCAGAGCAGGTGGGGCGGGACTCTCCTTTGATGGGTCATTTCCTGTTCTCCCTTCACATTCCAGGCTGCATTAAGATGACAAATTCCACTCACAGACTCGGGCACCGCCGTGAAAACCGGAGCCATTGAGCTAACAGAGTGAGTGCAGAGGGAGGAAGACGGAGCCTGATTTATTGTGGGGAGGGAGAGAGAGAGAGCGTGTGGAGACCACAAAGGCATCTGCGAGCCGGACTCTGCCTCGCGGCTCACACGGGGTGGCCGGGCTGCTCGAAGCTTCCTCGCAGCTCTCCGGGGTGGAAGAGAGAGGTTCAGTTGATTAAGAAACGTTTTAAAAAGCCCGTGCACATATCCCAGAACGCGTTGTGAGCAGATGGAACTTGACTTAGACACGAGAGGCCCGGTGCACGAAATTCGTGCAAGGGGCTCGGCCCTCACAACCCTGGCTTCATCCGGAAGGAAGGCTGGTCTAATTCGCGTATTACACTTTTATTATTATAGCTAATCTTAGAGTGGGCAAGAGTATTTATTGAGGGTGAAAGACGCAGAATAAAGAATTTAAAGGTTTTCAAATCCTCACCCGATGGTGTTTTTCCATTGATTTTTAGAGAGAGTGGAAGAGAGAGGGAGAGACAGAGAGAAACATCGATGTGTGAGAAACACATCGATCGGTTGCTTCCTGCACGAGCCTCGTGGACCAGGGCCTGGGCTGAGGAGGAGCCTGCAACCAAGGTACATGCCCTTGACCGGACTCGAACCCGGGACCCTTTGGCCAGCCGACGCTCTACCCACTGAGCCACACTGGCTAAGGCAAGAGTTTGTGTTCCTCTCTGTCTCTGAGCTGTGCAATGCATACAGCTCTTTCCCTAGCCTGCCTTTCGTAAGAGGGGAAGAAAAAAAAAAATCTTGGCCAGCACAGAGCGAGTCCGTCACATCCAACATGACTGCGTTACAGACCAAAATGTTCAAAGTCCGACCGAGAGAGATAAAGGCTTTGATGGAAAGTGGATATTTCCCAGGGCGGTGGGGAGCGATAATCCAGATGTTACGCCGTAATGCAGCGGGTGTCCGCGGCCGGGCCGGGAGCCCCAGCCAAGCTGCGCCTGCTGGAGGCCTGCTCCGCGCCCTCCCAGGCTGTCCCGCCATATGGAACCTTTCTCTGGGCCCCCCTTGATGACCGGCTTTGGATCCCCTTTTCACAGAGCTCATCGAGCTAAGTGGGGCTGCTTTACGGACAAGTTAGATAGAAGCCCTTCCAAGATAAACATCCCATTTGGAATTAGGACATACCGAGCCCCAGAATTACTCTAAGGGCATATTTCATGGAAACACGGCCATTTTTCTCAGGCGGTTGCCAGACTGTACGCTGCCCTTTGATCTCCTGTGGACATGACTCCCTTCTTTATAAAAAGGATTTTGAAATAGTTTCAGTGTTTAGGGAGGAATATATCTGTCGGAGCTTTGAAGCATGGCCACGGAACAGGTCATGCATTAGCGTGTTGGTTGGCAAGTCAAAGTTTGAGAAGAAAAACACACACAAAACAGGAAATGGCAGCGGGATAGATGAATCAAAATCTCATTTTCTTTGTAAAGGGAGAAGCTTTCAGCCCCCTGTGCTTCCTAAGCTCTGCCATGTATTCCGTGTAGCTACATCTGTACGTACGCCTATAGACATATAAACAACACACTTACTTAGATGTTTACATACGTGTCTGTCTTGTCTACAGATTGTGATGGTGTTTGTTGTTCTTCACAAGTAGAAAATTGCAGCCCTCGCCTGTGTGGCTCAGTGGATAGAGCATCGGCCTGTGGACTGAAGGGTCCTGGGTTTGATTCCAGGTCAAGGGCACATGCCTGGATTGCAGGCCCGATCTCCAGTAGGGGGTGTGCAGGAGGCAGCCCATCAATGATTCTCACTCATCATTGATGTTTCTATCTCACTCTCTCCATTCCGCTCTGAAATCAATAAAAACATTTTTCTTAAATAAAACGTAGAAAATTGCTTAGCTTTTAACTATGTTATCAACTTTCATTCTGGAGTATATTCAATCCACAACCCAAAGGCAAATAGAAGTTACAAAAGAAGGTTTACACTGAGTGGCCAGATTATTATGATCCCTGAACGCATAAGAATCTGGACACTCAGTGTGTGTGTGTGTGTGTATTATATATATCTTATAGAGGCCTGCTGCATGAATTCGTGCATGGGTGGGGTCCAGCCAGCATGGCCAGGGGGAGGAGACATGGGCAGTTGGCCGGCCTGCCTGCTGGTCGAACTCCTGGTCGAGGGGACAATTTGCATATTAGCCTTTTATAATACAGGATATACACTGAGTGGCCAGATTATTATGCATTTAGAGATCATGTTCTCCAGTGGAAAGGGATTTTTCTTCTCCTTAAAATTAATTATTTTCTTGTCTGCCCTCCCTTCTCTGTCTCAGCACCTCCAAAAGCCGTGTGTGTGTGTGTGTGTGTGTGTGTGTGTGTGTGTGTACACGCATGTGTGTGCATTTTATGAGAACAGCGATATGGATGTGAAGTTTGGGAGAATAGATTCCCTTAGTGCTTAAGGTGGTTATAAAGTGATCAACCAAATGCTTGCTGTGGTCTTGTTGCATCATTTCTTTGTAGTGGCAGAGTGCTGTGTGCCGGATGAGGTAAGCTTGTCTGTAATTAATACGGTCCGGACGTACCATTTGTTGTGATAAATTGTGACGAACTGGTGTCCCAGCAAATTGGTGTCTGAACGACCTGGAAGATATATTGAGCTGATGACAGGATGAATATATAGCGTTAGAAATTCATTGCTTTGCTATGATACTTGGCACCATTTACATTCCTCAGTCCATTTATTTCTCCTTCAGAGAAAACCGGCTATGCCTGTGCCACTCCATTTATTGAACAGAGAGCATAAATGAACTCCACCAACTAAATGCAGTGCGTGGGTCCCATTGGCATCCGCACCCAAACCAACAAGCCATAAAAACGGCATTGTTGAGACTGTCAGCGAAATGTAAAGATGCCCTGGGTACTTAACGATATGAAGGGAATTATGGCTACTTTTGTTGAGCATCGTGAGTATAGAAAAACAAATGCGGGCCCTGGCTGGTTTGGCTCAGTGGATAGAGCGTCAGCCTGTGGATGGAAGGGTCCCAGGATCGAGTCCAGTCAAGGGCACATGCCCAGGATGTGGGCTGGATCCCCAGTAGGGGGCGTGCAGGAGGCAGCCCATCTATGATTCTCTCTCATCATTGATGTTTCTACATCTCTCTCTCCCTCTCCCTTCCTCTCTGAAATCAATGAAAATACATTTTAAAAAACAAAACAAACAAACAAAAACCAAATGTGGAATTTGCTTTCCAATATTTCAGCCAGAAGCGACTAGTTGAAGGGATGGATGAAATTAGATTGGCAAATCGTTGACTCTGGTGAATAAATCCGTGGAGATTTCATATACTGTTCTACCTTTGAATGTCTTTGGAAACTCACACAATGGAAATTAAAGTGTGCTTGTCCTCTGGATAATTTACTAGTAAGGGATGTTTGCCTTTTTCTGTATTTGGTTTAAGGCGTGTGTGAGTGGGCATGAGTAATATCCTTTAGACAAGGAACAAAATAAGCTAATAGTTACTGCACTGAACTGTCCTGGTTCCAGGCACTGTGCTAAGTCCTTTATACATGATTTCCTCTCTCTTCCCCTCCCCTCAACGCCCCACCCCCCCATCTGCAAAGCTCATCTGGCTGGCCAGTCCCAGGCTCTGTCTGGAGTTATGAATCTCGCAAGGGATGAGCTTTTTAGTAGTTGCCCAGGGAATAAAGGGGAGTGGGGACAGATTCGCGTGTGAAGGATAAATTCAAAACCACTGGTGTGGCTCAGTGGTTGATTGACAACCTATGAACCAGGAGGTCATGGTTCTATTCCCGGTCAGGGCACATGCCCCGGTTGCAGGCTCGATCCTCAGTAGGGGGCATGCAGGAGGCAGCTGACCCATGATTCTCTCTCATCATTGATGTTTCTCTCTCTCTCTCTCTCTCTCTCTCTCTCTCTCTCTCCCTCCCCACCTCTCCCTTGTTCTCTGAAATATATATGTTTTTAAAAAAAAAACCACACACACCACTATTTCTGAATGCCCATAGATATTTTATTTCCTTACAAAGCAATGCCTTGTTCTTATACCTCTGTTTCCCAGAATGCCTTTCTCCCCTTCCTCGTATTAAAATGGCCCAAGGCCCAGTTGAAGGATGCCAACCCCAGAGCTGGGTGGGAGGGCAGGCCAGTGCCAAATGCCAGTGTCCCCCGCATGCATCTCCCCCTCTATCGCTACGCGCCCAGCGCCCGGGAAAGAAACACAACCAGCGAAGAGGAACAGCCCGTACTCCACCCAGGCAGGGCGTGCTCCGTGCCATCGGACACGGGCGGCGAGAAGGCCTGTGATGGCCCCGCGTCGCACTCAGGAACGAACGGTCAGCGAGCTGATCTCTCATCTTTCCTTTTTGCCCTAGTCCTCGCTGATGCGTAACCTGCGGCTCGCAGAGGCCTTGAAAAAGAACCAGCTGTGGAACGGGATCGTGAGCATCGCGTTGCTGGAAGGCAAGAACGTGTCGGTGGGAAATATGGCAGAGATGTTCGTCCTCTTAAAGCTGGGGGATCAGAGGTACAGGAGCAAGGTGAGTTTGTCAGTGCTTTAAGGACAACAGCATCTTAAAAAATGCGTATGTTTTTTTTCTTTCGAAAAAAATGTCTACATGAATAGAGGTCGTTTCTTCTTAACCCTCTGAACTATGTTCAGATTATTCCAGAAAGCAAAATAACGGTCTAGATGCAGTCAGTTAGTAGGATTATTTGCTGAGTTCAGTTTAGTTCCATCCAGTCACTAGAGCTGGAGAAAGCTCATTAAGTAATAGTTTGGCATGCCTGATTTATTTTTGTTTTGAAAATAAGCAAAAAACTGCGTTTCGGAGAATGCGGATAAAGGATAACTAAACGCTTTCAAACTGTAACAAAAATAAGAGCGTAATATATATTATACTTGGGTTACAGTGTTTGCGATAACGAAAAGTATTTTCAGAATTACATACAACTTTCTTTTTCTTTCTTGTTAGTATTTACACCAAAAATAGACTTTGAGTTCTGCTGGGCTTTTTTTTTTTTTTTTTTTGTGCTCTGATTTAAAAACACACACACCAAACTATCTAATGTATTAAACGTGATTTGTTATGAACAAAAATACTGGCATTTTTAGCTGCCTTTCCAAACCAGTCATCTGATTCTGTTGATCCGAATTCCATTTAATTTTTAATCTTACTAATTTGGTGTGGTTTCTATTTCAAAAACCGTGGTCTCCAAACCACGGTAATGAATTAGTTTTACATAGCTGTCAGACAGGAATCTCTTCTATGTTTTATGGATGGAGGGAGCCGGGGTACTTGAAAGTTAAGCCCGTTGCCAAAAGCCACATAATAAAAAAAACATCAGGGAAGGTTTTCAAAAACAGGATATTTGCTGATCGGCCTTCCCCGCGTGGGAAGGCATAACAGACACAGACAAGTTGGCAGACGTAGGGAGCCAAGAGTTTGTCTCTGCTGAACAAATTTCAGCGCAGAATCAAAACATGAAGCGTCATTTCCACCGGGACACGGACTAGAGAATCGAAGCTCATGTTGACGAATCAGGTTATAAAAAAATGTGAAAAATCGAGGGCGAGTCACGGCAGAAATATGCAGGTGATATTCGCCAGCTAGTCTGAGGCCCGTACCTCCCAGAGACTGTATCCAGGGTAACCACATCTCTGGCTGAGATTTCCTTAGCCAGCCGGGGCCTGGCAAAGGATTGATAGAAAAATTATTCATCACGGGGCACACTTGGCTCTTTGGAACTAAGGTGACATGGAGAATTAGTCCAATCTCTGGGATCCCCTCCTGGGGGATATTGCATTTAATTTGTGGTCTAAGACTGACTTTGTTTTTTTCCTTCGTGGTTGCTAAATTCTATGACCTGGCATATTCAGTGCAATGGGACCAACAGCTTCAATGATGTTCCGTGATGCTGGCTACAGGCCAGGGCTGGCTGGTCCCTGTTTGCCCATGTGGTAATAGCTGGCACTAAGATTTAATGGTGGATGCTGTGCCCTTCGTTGAGGCTGGTACTCAGGGACCAGCATTCCTGCTCACTTTTTAACCACAAATTGAATCTCTTTGTAAATGAGACAAGAAAGACGAAGCCTGCCCGTGATTCAGACACTCGGGCCGTTTCGAGCCCCTCTCGGAAAACACAGGAACGCCATGGAGTGTTCAAACCAGCCGCATTCATTTTCGGATGTCGTGGCCATGGGGTTTGCTAGTCTTCCTCTCTCCCTCTAGGGACTGGAAGCAGCAAACTGGGATTTAAAAAAAAAACAGGCAGCAATGTACCGAACTCATGGGTTTCTTGTGAAATGCAGCTGACAGATATTAATCAGGACCCCAGACTGTTCATTTATATACTTCTTAAGCCAGTGCCGATTGGATGTGCCAATAAAAGGATTTCATGAGCCAGTGAATATATTTTCTGTAAGACTGGACAGTGTAAAACATCCTTTGAGACATGTCATATATATGTATATATCTCTATATATAAAAGCCTAAACGACCATCTGACCGGTAGCTATGATGTGCAATGCCCACCAGAGGGCAGACGCTCCGGCTGGTAGCTATGACATGCATTGACCACCAGAGGGCAGACACTCTGGTAGCTATGACGTGCATTGACCACCAGGGGGCAGATGCTCCAACTGGTAGCCATGATGCACATTGACCACCAGGGAGCAGACACTCAGTGCAGGAGTTGCTGAGCTGTGGTGACTTGGTAGCTGCGGTTCCCTGGTGATGCACCAGGAACCAGAGAGGAAGGAGCCCGATTCCAGGGTGCGTCACCCAGGAAGCGCCCTCTCTCAATCCGGGACCCCTCACGGGGATGTCAGAGAGCCAGTTTTGGCCCAATTCCCGCAGGCCAGGCCGAGGGACCCCACCGGTGCACGAATCCATGCACCGGGCCTCTAGTATATATCTATATAAAAGTTATGGTTTCTTGTGGGGTAACTATGCTTTCTAACTTGGTGGGATCCACTGTTGAATCTGGGGGTCGGCTAAAAGAGTGGTGATGTTTTTGCCAAGTCCCCAAAACCTCCAAGTCCCTTTCCTTCCCCAAAGGGGGAAAAGTTTTAACTTGGAAAGGGACAGACGGACACGTCACCCTGAGCTCGCTTAGAACGACGAATTGCAATGTGTAGCTGCTGTCGCGACGCGTGGCAGTCAGAAGACAATAAACATTGTAACCGCATGTTTTCTAGACACTGTGCAAGAGTGCACACCCGCAGTGGCAGGAGGAGTTTGACTTTCACTACTTCTCTGACAGGATGGGCATCTTGGACATTGAGGTCTGGGGAAAGGACGGCAAAAAGCACGAGGAGCGACTGGGCACGTGAGTCCGCTCTGCTTTCTCGGGGGTGGGGGCGTGCATGGCGGCGCGTCCCGCGCGAGGCCGGTCTTTGTCTTTGTTGAGGCTTAGAGTCAGATCGCGCCGGCCCGCCCCGGGGAGCCAGACGTAAGCTGGACCCTCCCCTGGGAGCAGTTTTTATTTGTCTATCGGTCGATGGCATTTCGTGTTTATTAAAAAAAATTTTTTTTATTGATTTCAGAGAGGAAGGGAGAGAGAGAGATGAGAAACGTCAATCGAGCTCCATTTCTTTCCCATCCTTTGTCCTATCTCTCTCTATAAAAGCCTAATATGCAAATGGTCCCCATGGGAGTGTGACTGGGAGACCGGTCACTCGCTATGACACGCCTTGACCACCAGGGGATGGTGCGGAATGAAGGGAGGCCCCGGGTGGCAGCCAGAAGGCCCTGATCAGCCCTGATCGCCAGCCAGGCCTCAGGACTCTACCCAGGCACAAATTTCGTGCACTGGGCCTCTAGTTGTCATATATATTACATCTATAGACAGTATGTTCTGAATTGAACAAGGCAGTGTTCGTTTTGTGCAATCCTGTGCCTTTTATTTATTTATTTATCTATTTATTTATTTAAAATACATTTTTATTGATTTCAGAGAGGAAGGGAGAGGGAGAGAAGGAGAGAAACATCAGTGATGAGAGACCATCATGGATCGGCTGCCTCCTGCACGCCCCTTACTGGGGATCGAGCCCACAACTGGGGCATGTGCCCTGACCGGGAAATCAAACCAGCCGTGACCTCCTGGTTCACAGGTCGATGCTCAAACACCGAGCCAGGCCGGCTGGGCAGTGCCGTTTAGTATTGATCCAAACAGAAGAAAGTAGGTCCTGCCACACTCTCAGGGGGTGTGGTCTGGCACTTCACGGATATCGTTGGTCGGATTTCTAGTCTGGTCCCGTCTCCCCCTCCCTCACCTTCTCGGGGTAACCGACCCCTCAGACACTTCCCCTTACCCCTGACACTGGGCCCCGCTGTGACATTCCCGTGCCCTGCCAACACCCATCTACGTACAGGGGGGGTCCGAAACGCTGGGCTAGCCCGGGAGCAAGGACACATTACGTCCGTGTGCCGACGCAGAGCACGCTGTGTCCCGACGTGTCCTCCGGGCGGTGGGAACGTGGCCCTGCCGTGATGCATGGCCGGCCTGCTGTGTCAGTACCAAGAGTCATACCCTCTCGCCCCATGCCATTGTGCTGTCACGGCTTTCCCACGTCACAGGAAATGCTCTTCCCCGTGTGTGCGGTGTCTTTACAGACAGACACTGGCTTCCAACGGCCCTGTCACTCCCAGTGTTGTCATTCGGGTGTGTGTTTACGACTTTAGCTGTTTCTTGTTTGTGTGCCTGTCCCAGTGGCCATCCTGTCCTTTCCTTTTATGGATTTTAAAGGTTTTTTTTTTTTTTTTTGGTATCTCTTTCCTCTCCCGAAGTAAAAGAGATCACAGAGGTGTCTCTTGGGAGCTGGTTACACAGCATTAGCTGCAGCGAACTTCCAGGGGGGGGTGAGATGTACCCTGAGATACGGCATGATCCACAGAGTTAACGGAGAGATGATGGTGGCGGATGCCTACCACAGACACGCTCCTTGCAGTTTTTTATTTTACACTAGAGGCCCGTTGCATGAAGATTCATGCAAGAATAGGCCTTCCTTCCCCCTGGATTCGCTCCCCGCTGCCTGGGAGCCTGCATGTCCTCGCTCCCGGCTGGAGCACCGCTCCTATAGCTCCCTCTGCCGCCCCCCCCCCCCCAGGCCTCCCAACTCATAGCAGGCACCCCGCCCCGCCCAGCCGCTCCACGTCTGCATTTGCAAATTAACCCGCCATCTTTGTCGGGTTAATTTGCATACTCACTCCTGATTGGCTGTGGGCGTAGTGGAGGTATGGTCCATTTACATGTTTGTCTATTATTAGGTAAGATTTTTCACTTATTTTTTTCCATTTTATTTTCTTTGTTGTAATTCCAACACTCAGTTATCTCATCTCCCAAATGTTGGGAAATAGCTTTTTGCATCAAGTCCCTTTGACAGTGAGAGTCAGTCATAACTGTTTGCGGAGCCCTCTCTGTTGCTTTTTTTTTTTTTTAATAAAAATCCTCACCTGCCCTAGCTGGTTCGGCTCAGTGGATAGAGCGTCAGCCTGTGGACTGGAGGGTCCCAGGCTCGATTCCAGTCAAGGGCACATGCCCGGTTGTGGGCTGGATCCCCAGTGGGGGGGCAGGCAGGAGGCGGCCGATCAATGATTCTCTCTCATCACTGATGTTTCTCTCTCCCTGTCTCTCTTCTTCTCTGAAATCAATAAAAATATATATTTTACAAAAACCCTCACCTGAGGATATGTTTTCCCGTTGACTTTTAGAGAGAGTGAAAGGGAGGGGGAGGAGGAGAGAGAAAAAAGACATCAATGTGAAAAAGACACATCTATTGGGTTGCCTCTTGCCCACACCCCAACCGTGGGGCAGGGATGGAACCTGCAACCCAGGTATATGCCCTTGACCTTGACCTATTCTCTTGACCAGGAATCGCACCGTGACCTCCTGGTTCATAGGTCGACGCTCAACCACGGAGTAGCACCAGCCTGGCTAACGGGCTCCAGCTTTTAAACCAAATGGCTGTAATACAGATTGTACACGCTCCCATTTTAAACCGGTACCAGGTGTTCAAAAATCACCCTCTTCTTGACGCGTATGTTACATTTCAAGGCGATTGTAGAGACGAACTCGTTGTGGAATCTTTTGGACTTACTTTGGCTTGGGCAACTTACGAATGAGGATGCTGGAGCCCGGGCTGCCTCTGAGTCCCACGGGTGACTTGGAAGAGGCTCTGACACTCCACCGGTTTGTCAGTGGAGAGTCAGGGATGGACTATTTCCCTGGACAAATGGCCCCCGTGTCCTCGACCTGCTGTTACAGCCACGCCGGACACATTCCCGGTTTCCCTCCTGTTCGCCCCCCGCCCCTCTTCCTTAGCCTCTGAGATTTACAGCTTCGAAAAACTACAGCACTCTTTCCTGCCCCTTGCATTTCAGTTAAAAGCTGACCGGCCTGAACTATAAAACATAGAATTATGGTAATGAGTGAGAGGTTAAAAGCTATCATGGGCAAGGGACACTCGAGCAGGTTGGGCTGACTGATACGGTAAAATTATGTGTGGAATTAACACAATAAAATGCGGTGGGATTAATGGAGAAAGGCGTGCACAGGAGGTCAGAAACAGTGCTATATCAGCACATTAACTGGCTGTGGGCTGCAGAGCATAGCTTTAATATATGCCTGCTGCTGAGGAAAAAGTAAGTAATTTAGCCTTGTTTTCTTTAGATGGATAAAACCATGGGCTTTTCAATATGGGAGGGGCCGATATTCCTTTCTATATACACTTGAGTGGCCAGATTATGATGATCTCTGAACGCATACTCATCTGGCCACTCAGTGTATCTCCTGTATAATAAAAGGCTAATATGCAAATTGTCCCCTCGACCAGGAGTTCGACCAGCAGCCAGGCTGGACAACTGCCCATGTCCCCTCCCCCTGGCCAGGCTGGCTGGACCCCACCCATGCATGAATTCATGCACTGGGCCTCTAATACACACACACACACACACACACACACACACACACACACACTGAGTGGCCAGATTATTATGTGTTCAGAGATCATAATAATCTGGCCACTCAGTGTGTGTGTGTGTGTGTGTGTGTGTGTGTGTGTGTATTTTTAAAATTGATTTCAAAGAGGAAGGGAGAGGGAGAGAGAGATAAACATCACTGATGAGAGAGAATCACTGATCGGCTGCCTCCTGCACGGCCCCACTGGGGATCGAGCCCGCAACCCAGGCATGTGCCCTGACTTGGAATTGAACCATGACCTCCTGATTCATGGGTCTTCACTTAACCACTGAGACACACTGGCCAGGCCTGGAGATGATATTGACTAAATATTCTAAGATCTGCTATAAGATCTTACTTTGGCCCAGGAACCAGTATGCAGCACATTCTGAATGATGGTCCGAACAGGTCACTCCCTCCCTCCCTTCTTCCCGCCCTCCTGCCTCCCTCCTGCCTCCGCCCCCACCCCCACCCCCACTCCCACCCCACAACCCTTCCAAGCCGAAGCAAAGCAGGTGTGGTCCAGGCAAACCCAGAGTTTTCAGTTGCTAAAGCAAATAAGCGCTTAGCACTCAGCCTCCCCCCCGCTTTGTGGTGTTTGCTTCCGTATTGCAACGTGCTTGAGGTTTTCAACAGCCCAGAACATTGGTTGTGAAGAGGCGGAAAACATGCGATTTATAGCAGACGGGACCGCCTTCCCGAGCCGCGCTGCTCAAGTGGGATCCATCAGCAGCACTTCATGCTCCGTTTGTCCGGAAAGAAACCCACCCGGGGAAGCCCCGTGGAACACGCCTGTCAGGAAAGCACCTTCACACGTGGGTGTGAATAAACACACGGCATTCATCCGGCAGAAAATGGTGTTTTCATTAACCCTCTGCCGCTGCCGTGTCTCTTGTCTTTTCTGAATTGTTTTTGAACCTTTTATTCTCTTTGCTGGAAAAGGACACGGAGCAGAAAAGCCACATGGAGCCATAATACTTAAAACTTGCAAAGTCCTTTCCCCCTAATTCTGTTTTGTTTGTTTTTTTAAAATATATCTTTATTGCCGAAACCGGTTTGGCTCAGTGGATAGAGCGTCGGCCTGCGGACTGAAGGGTCCCAGGTTCGATTCCAGTCAAGGGCCAGGTACCTTGGTGGGATGTGCAGGAGGCAGCTGATCGATGTTTCTCTCTCATCGATGTTTCTAGCTCTCTATCCCTCTTCCTTCCTCTCTGTAAAAAATCAATAAAATATTTAAAAATATATATATTTATAGATTTCAGAGAGGAAAGGAGAGGGAGGAAGGGAGGGAGGGAGGGAGGGAGGGAGGGGGAGAGAGGGAGAAACATCAATGATGAGAGAGAATCATTGATTGGCTGCCTCCTGCATGCCCCACACTGGGGATCCAGCTTGCAACCCAGGCACGTGCCCTGACCGGAACTGCAACTAACCATGACCTCCTGGCTCATAGGTCCACACTCAACCACTGAGTCACGCAGGCCAGGCGCTCCCTAATTCCTGACCTCGTTGTCTTTCTGCGGACCTTACTGGGCAAGGAGCTGACTCCTCTTTTCCATTTGCCATTCCATTCCTGACCTCTCCTCCTTCCTTGTATTTTATTTATTTTTCAAAACTATGTTTTTGGTGATTTCAGAGAGGAAGGGAGAGGGGGAGAGAGAGAGATAGAAACATCGATGATAAGAGAGAATCATGGATGGGCTGGCTGCCTCCTGCACACCTCACACGGGATCCAGCCTGCAACCCGGACAAGTGCCCCGACCGGGAATCGAACAGTGACCTCCTGGTTCATGGGTCGATGCTCAACCCCTGAGCCACACCGGCCGGGCTGCTCTCTTTCCTTTTAGAGTGTGTTGGGCTAGGAGTGAGTATTCTAAGCCAGAGGAGCCCTCCCAACCTTCCCTGCCCGAGAAACCCATGCCCAGCAGAATGTGGTTCGGGTAAAAAGTAAACCTAGGTTCTTCGGAGGCTCCGAGGTGGCCCTGAGCTAGTTGCTCACTCTCCCCTCTCTGGTTTCCGCCTTTGCAGATGTAAAGTGGACATCGCCTCGCTCCCACTCAAGCAAGCCAACTGCTTGGAGCTGCCCCTGGACAGCTGCCTGGGGGCCCTCCTGGTGCTGATCACGCTGACGCCCTGCACGGGGGTCTCCGTGTCCGATCTGTGTGTGTGCCCCTTGGCGGACCCCGGCGAAAGGAAGCAGATCACCCAGCGCTATGTGAGTGCTTTGCCTCGCGACACCACCCCGGGGCCCCACCCGCACTTTTCAAAAAATGTTTTTATTGATTTCCGAGAAGATGGGAGAGGGGGGATAGAAACATCCAGGAGGAGAGAGAATCATGGATCGGCTGCCTCCTGCACGCCCCCTCCTGCGGATCGAGCCCGCAACCCGGGCATGTGCCCTTGCCCGGGAATCGAACCGTGACCTCCTGGCTCATAGGTTGATGCTCAACCACTGAGCCACGCCAGCCTGGCAACCCACCCCCACGTTTAAGTCGCACCAAAGCCTAGGAATTGAGAAACTGCGTAGCAAGAGATCTTTGTCCAAAGTTGAATGGTACGTCTCATCCAACAAGACCTCAGACCCAGAGGTTAATGTGTGCGTGAGAAGGTGCAGGCAGATTGGAATTCACCCTCGTGCTCTTCTACAGGCCAACAAACGGATTTGGAATTTTGTAGCTTTTAGGAAGCCTTGGGAGGAAACGGAAGCCCTCCAGTAGACACACTATTATGTAGCAGGTCTGTGTAGGTGGTTGGGAATTTTTTAATACATGTCCACAAAATGGCTAGTTATTGTTTTAAGCGACTCTTCATGGTTACAGTGTTACAGATACTTTTCCAGAACCTTTCAGATGCAAGTGAGACCGTGCTTGTGTCTTCTCCAGCCCATTCCCTTCAGAGGCGTGGGGGACTGTCCTGCTGTCCTCTTCACTTAATGTTTTCTACTCTGGCTTGTGAGGTGTCTTTCTTTGCCTTCCATTTTTATCTTATCTTCCTGGTAAATCAGTATGTTTGCTGCCACCCACCGAAAGACACGCGTTAGGAAAGTGGCATAAAAGTGACGTGAAGACGGATCTTTGTTTAATGGGAGTATTATTCTCGGCGTAAACGTGAGTGCCTCCAATCCTCCTCTGGGCGGGCGTATTGATTAATTGAAAAATGCTCCATCTTCGGGAGTTCAGAACCTGTGGCCACACACCTCATTGTTCACGCACAGTCTGCAGGCCAGGTTGGCGTACTGCAAAGATGTTTCCACACAATCCACTGTTCATGGTTCTTTTTTTTTTTTTCAGGTGGCTTTAGGTAAACAAGTTTTATTTTTGCTGATGAAAAATAAAACTTTCCTCCCCATTTTCCCATGGATAACTTGGAAATTTTCCCACATTCGTGAGGTGTATCGCGTATTTATAAGGTGACACTAGACAAGATCATAATGACTTCTCTAGGTTTATTTATTTTTAAAGTTTTTTTTTTTGTTTATATAGTTCTTTATTGATTTCAGAGAGGGAGAGAGAGATAGAAACACCAATGATGAGAGAGAATCATGGATCGGCTGCCTCCTGCACGCCCCCTACTGGGGATCGAGCCCGAAACCCAGGCATGTGCTCTTGACTGGAATCGAACCTGGGACCCTTCAGTCCGCAGGCCAATGCTCAATCCACTGAGCCAAACCAGCTAGGGCTACATTTCTTTTTTTTTTTTTTCCAGCTAGTGGGCTGGCCAGCATGTTAGAGGGAAAGAACGCTATATTACAAGACACAAGTTTCAGACGCCTGGATTTAAAAAACCACACAAAGGTTATTTATTTTAGAGAGAGAGAGAGGTTATAGAGAGATAAAGACATCGATGAGAGACATCACTGATCAGCTGCCTCCTGCACGCCCCCTACTGGGCATCAAACCCGCAACCCCAGGCATGTGCCCTGACTGGGAATGGAAGCAGTGCCTCTTGGTTCGTGGGTCGACGCTCAGCCACTGAGCCACACTGGCTGGGCTGGGCTGGATTTGTTTTTTAGGTCATCAGAATCGATAGTCTTCAAAGTTGAAAAGTATTTTACTGAATAGGTTTTCATTTAAGCTTAAACCCATTTTTTGGGGGGTTATTTTTTTAGGTTGAAAATGCAGATCAGAAACCGTTAGAAAGTTCTTAGCAACAGTGCATGTTAGGTTAAGCCAGTGGTCGGCAAACTGCGGCTCGCGAGCCACCTGCGGCTCGTGAGCCGCGGTTTGCCGCTCCGTTGACTAATGAGTTTGCCGGCCACTGGGTTAAGCAAATCTTAATTACTATGAAGCTTTTTTTAAAAAAAATATTTTATTGATTTTTTACAGAGAGGAAGGATGAGGGATAGAGAGTTAGAAACATCGGTGAGAGAGAAACATCGATCAGCTGCCTCCCGCTGGGGATGTGCCCACAACCAAGGTACATGCCCTTGACCGGAATCGAACCTGGGACCCTTGAGTCCGTAGGCCAATGCTCTATCCACTGAGCCAAACCGGTTAGGGCTGAAGCTTTTATTATTCTATCCTGAAATGCTTCAATGACAGGGATTTTTTTTTTTTGTCCTGCCATAAGCCCCTGGGGTCAACTTACCACAGGTTTGTAGTTATGTAATGATGGCACAAATACTATATCCCAAGGTTTGAAAGTGGCATTGTGTTCAGTGAGCGTGTGCTGAAAGCACTCAAGTGAGTTTATCTGCCTATATCTCTTTGATACTCAAGTTTTGAAGGACGAAATGTACATAGACATCTGAATATTGGCCGTGTACATGCTTAAGAATTAGAAGGTATATTGGATAGACATTTACTTAACGCCGTACATCAGTAGATATACCGGGTGGGCCCAAATAGGTTAACGGTTGTTTATATGGAAACTACTAGAATAATTAATGAATTATAATAACAAGAACAAACTGTGTTTCGCATCCTCACAACCGTAAACCTACTTTGGCCCCACCCTGTGTCGAAGTCTCGGCAAACGGCAAATGAGCATAAATGTGAATGCAAGCCTGATGCTGGGGTGCCCCGTCTCCCGTGGAAGGAATGAGCTAAAGCGAGGACCAGAAGATTCATTCTGCACCTCCATCCCTCCCCTCTTTCCCGCGGGAATGAGCATCCACAGAGGGTCCACGTGTAGTCCTCTGGCATCCATAAAGCCGCGCCAACGAGGCCAGAATAATGGTGCCTTCCTGGGTGATTTAAAAGTTTCATTACAGCGCGAGACGGAGACAAGGAGAATGAATGCCGCTCCACGCACATCTTCCCGGCGGGATGCCTGCGCTGTCGCCGCGGGGCCGCGTTAAAAGTCGATTGTATGTGTTTGTAATGTGTTCATTTCGGAGCCGGAGTTAATTAACTCTCAGTCGCTTGGAATCTGGTTGCTGTCGATGCCTACGCGTCCCGGTGACGGATATGGTGCGCCATGCCGGGTTTCCGAGCGTTGGCCTGAGCGAGGCCGCGATCCGCCGAGAGAGCTTTTCCCGCCGGGCTCTGTGGCCCGCGGTGGTCGGTGAAAGCGGGTTGCACCTGTGATCCATGTGTGCATGTGTTTGTTTCCTCAGGGCTGGCAGAACTCCCTGACAGACATGAAGGACATCGGCATCTTACAAGTGAAGGTTTTAAAGGCCGCGGACCTCTTAGCTGCTGATTTCTCCGGTAAGAGCCATCTTCATTTATTTATTTTTAATATGTATTTTATTGATTTTTTTTTTTTTTACAGAGAGGAAGGGAGAGGGATCGAGAGCTAGAAACACCCATCAGCTGCCTCCTGCACGCCCCCCACGGGGGATGTGCCCGCAACCAAGGTACATGCCCTTGACCGGAATCGAACCTGGGACCCCTCAGTCCGCAGGCCGGTGCTCTATCCACTGAGCCACACCGGTCAGGGCTGCGTTTTTATTTTTACTTATCGCCCTCTTTGACGTCATCTTATGGCAAAGCAAAATCCTATATAATGAAGAGCTAATATGCTAATTAGACCGAACATGGGAACGACCATCCGGACGACCTTCCGGACGAAGCCAGGGCTGCGAGGGCTGAGCCCCTTGCATGAATTTCGTTTTAATAAGTAGAAGCATGTACACAGCAATCATGCTTTTCCAAATAAAGCAACGGTTTTTGACCTGTGTCATCTCACGGCACACATAAACTATTTACTGAAATTCAAAAAATATATTATACCCTTTGCTGATCTGACAAAAAAAAAAAAGGTACAATTTTGATTGATTTACAGGGAAAAATGATAGTAATTGATTTCCTTTTTGCTCGAAAGTGACTTTTTTTTTTTAAAAAAAGCAGGTGCCTATACTTATATATGAGGATTTCTGGTACCAAGAATTCACCAATCAGATTCAACCTTATTAGGCGACATGACCATTAAGATGCAGCTCCACTAATGACCTCTATGTTTATGGTTCGATACAGGGAGTTCACACCAGGTGGCTATTGATGTGGAGGCTGTTGTCATTTTTTAAAATTTGACAATCTGTGGGAAAAAGGGTCAGTGTCCCTGATCAAATAGTGTGGCATGTTTAAAACATTCTTGTGGCACATCATTTGAAAATTGCTGAAACAGGGGAGCAGAAAAAATAAGATGCTGATAAGCCATTTTTTTCTGACGGAAGGAACAATTTCCTCACCAAATTATTATTTTTCAAATAATTGTGCTATGATTCTGTAATGTAACTGTGCGTTTGACTTTCAGGATATTTGTGGGTTCTTAGTGTCATGACTTGGCTAAGTTAATCTTTTGGTAAGCCTCTTCTCTGGTACCTCCAGAAACAGAATCTTCTTGTCGCCTTTACTTCATTGAGGTGCTCTGTGCCTAAAGTGTTTTTTTTTTTAACTTTTTAAAATAAATATATATATATTCTTTATTTCAGAGAGGAAGGGAGAGGGGGAGAGAGAGAGAGAGAGAAACACCAGTGATGAGAGAGAATCATTGATCAGCTGACTCTCCCACGCCCCACACTTGGCCTGTGCCCTGACCGGGAATCGAACCGTGACCTCCTGGTTCATAGATTGACGCTCAACCACTGAGCCACGCCGGCCAGGCTGTCCCGTTAATCATTTCAAGGCTCTGATCCGTCCCTGTCTCATTAAGACAGACCTACCCGTTTCTGCTGAACAAGGCAGCCCCCTCGCAAACCTTGCTTAAAATTCACCTCCGCTGCGAATTCCTTGTAGACTTGAATCAACCAAATTAGATTTCCATGAACTTGAGTTTCCTTGTCTGCACCAACATTCCTTCCCTCCTGGAGGGTTACATGGGAACCGGCATAAAGCATGGTTTTGTGCACAGAGTGGGAAAAGCAAGGCTCCCTCCAGCCGACACCCGTCCCCAGCAGCCAGCCGTGTCCCTGCTGTCCTCTGTCACTGGCCCATGCGTGCATACGTTGGGTTTGCCTGCCTCGGGCCGCTTCTGTGAAATACAGGGCTCACGACGGAACAGAGATGCACAGATGTGGGATGTAAGAGACACAGGGAAAGGATACAGCCAGAGGTCAAAGGTTGGGAGCACTCGGTCCACTGGCCGGGAACATGAGGGCAGTTTTCATGGAAAAGGTGACATTTGCTAAAAAAAAAACAACAGAGTTTTTATGAGGGTTCCATAAAGGCAACGACCTGGTGGTCTGTGTTGTGTACATCAGGGCCTGGTCCAGCGCCAGGCGTCGAGTGCATGCTTAATAAATATTGGTCAGATGAGTGATATGACCTCTAAAATCCATTTATGACATGTCATTCCACTTCCGGAACTCATATAAAGGTAAAATTATTTAAATGAGAAACCTCCGCTTGCCGTTCGAGGAATGTAAATGAATTGTAAAGTGGTGTCGGATGGAGCAAATACCGTGAAACGGCATGGCCCGGGGGGGCGGGGGGCGGGGGGCGCTGTCAAGGTGACATGGCATGGCTGAAGCAGAGGTCACCTGGGGAAACAGGTGGAGCGCAGAGGAAAAGCATGGACCCCGAGCCTGTATGTGTCTGCTGCTCGGTACCTGCCGGGGTGTTTCTCAGCATCCAGAAAGGTTCAGGAATCTGGAGGAGGGCTGCGTGTAAATTAATACTAATAAAGAGAATTAGAAATATAAGTGTGGAAATCATGGGGGAGCCAGAGGAGACTTAGCTATAGGAACCAAGTTCCCCCTCATCTCTGGACCCAGGGCTCTGTATTAACACAAATTGCCCCAAAGCAAAGCAGATAGACATATCAAAAGGTAAGGTTTGGTATACCTTAGGGCACCAGTGGTCGGCAAACTCATCCGTCCACAGAGCCAAATACCAACAGGACAACGATGGAAATTTCTTTGGAGAGCCACATTTTTTAAACTTAAACTTCTTCTAACGCCACTTCTTCCAAATAGACTCGCCCAGGCCGTGGTCTTTTGTGGAAGAGCCACACTCAAGGGGCCAAAGAGCCGCATGTGGCTCTCGAGCCTCGGTTTGCCGACCACTGCCATTGTCAGGTTAGGGGAAATGCCTTCAGCTGTTCCACCAGGCAACAGTATGATTCAGCCCTGCTGAAGCCTTCAGTTCCATCAACCTCTTTTTTAAAAATATATTTTATTGATTTTTTACAGAGAGGAAGGGAGAAGGAGAGTTAGAAACATCGATCAGCTGCCTCCTGCACACACCCCACTGGGGATGTGCCCGCAACCAAGGGACATGCCCTTGATTGGAATCGAACCCGGGACCCTTCAGTCCACAGGCCAACGCTCTATCTACTGAACCAAACCTGTTAGGGCTCCATCAACCTTTTGGTGAAACTTCTTGCATTTATGACATGTTGGAATTAGCCTCCAGCAGGTACCACCAGGGAACATTTGGGCCATTTATTTTTTTATTTAATATATATTTTTTTATTGATTTCAGAGAGAAAGGGAGAGGGAGAGAGAGATAGAAACATCAGGGATGAGAGAGAATCATGGATCCACTGCCTCCTCCCCTGCCCCCCACTGGGGATCGAGCCAGCAACCCGGGCATGTGCCCTTGACTGGAATCGAACCCAGGACCCTTCAGTCTGCAGGCCAATGCTCTATCCACTGAGCCAAACCAGCTAGGGCTTGCTTTTTTTTTTTTTTTTTAATGTGTCTTTATTGCAAAGCATTTCCAGAGTAGAGCAGTCTTTTTTTAAAAAATATTTTTATTGATTTCAGAGAGGAAGGGAGAGGGAGAGAGAGAGAGATACATTAATGATGAGAGAGAGTCCTGGGCTGGCTGCCTCCTGTACACCCCACATAGGGATCGAGCCCACAACCCCGGGCGTGTCCCCTGACTGGGAATTGAACTGTGACCTCCTGGTTCCTAGGTCAACCACTGAGCCACTATGGCCGGGCTGGGCATTTCATTTATTATGGGAAGTCATTTTTTTACCCCAAGTAAAAAATACCTATTTAAATTTTATTGAAAGGTCCCCTATGTTTGGAGCCTTTTCAGGGGGGAAAAACTAATCAATCCATCCAGTATTGATGCATGGCTCCATAAATGCCTAAACATCTTTATTTCTCCGCCTTTCCTCTCTGCCCATCTCTTCGGCGATTTTGATAGGTGGGGCATTTTAATGAGCTTTGACGGGATTGCCTTCAGAGAGCTGGTGCCGCCTGTTCCCTGGCGACACGTAGCTGAAGTTGCCAGTTTCTGGAAGGAAACGGTGCTCCTCGTTCGCTGGGACAGCTGAGTGTGCGGGCTCCGGAGAGGGGCCGGGGAGACGGGCCCGGGCCCCAGCACACCTGTGGCGTGGAGCTGCCCCAGAGCTTCCATTACGAGTGCCAGGCGGCGTCCCCGGAGCCCGTGCTGACGGACTGTCACGTCGGTCTCCCGGAGGAGCCGCGCTGACACCTCCTAACCATCTGCCACATGGTTAAGTGGCTGCTTCGGCCGGGGCGGAGGCAGGCCGCCTGGTCTACCTGAGCATTAGGCTCGGAGCACATGCTCTCTCCCCTTCCAAGTTCACGGCTGTTAAAGAGACAGTGTGTGCTTTCACACTGGCAGGCTCCTTCCTACCCAGCCCCTACCCTGTGACCTGCAAAGTATTCCCAGGGTAGAGCAGTCTTTTCTTTTTTTTAAAATATTTTTATTGATTTCAGAGAGGACAGGGGAGGGAGAGAGAGAGACACATCAATGATGAGCGAGAATCGTGGGCTGGCTGCCTCCTGCACGCCCCACATTAGGATCGAGCCCACAACCCTGGGCGTGTGCCCTGACCGGGAATCGAACTGTGACCTCCTGGTTCCTAGGCCAACACTCACCCACGGAGCCACCCCAGCCGTGCACGCTTTCCTTTTCTTCAGGCAAAAATTTGGAACTGGCATTTTGCAATTACGCTTTTGCCCGTTGGGAAGCAGCAGGCATATAGCATATGTGCTCACGATGTATTGAAACATATAGGACCCTACGTGTGTGTGGCCGCTCACCGCAAAGCTGTTTTAACTCCTGCATAGCCGTGTTGGTACTTTTTCCCACTTCCCTCACACCACGGGAGGCCTGTCAGCTATCGTAGGCTTCCCGTTACAGAGGAGTAATGGCCTAGATTAACGCGAAGAGAATCTAAGAAGGGAACAGAGATGAGCTTCTGTCTTAAAATTAAACACGAGCCCCAGCTGGTTTGGCCTCGGCCGACAGACTGAAGGGTCCTGGATTCGATTCCCGGCCAAGGGCACATGCCCGGGTTGCAAGCTCGATCCCCAGTGTAGGGCTTATTGGAGGCCGCCAATCCGTGATTGCCTCTCACCATTGATGTTTCTCTCTCTCTCTCTCTCTCTCTCCCTCCTTCTCTGAAATCAATTGCCATGTGAAAACAGCAACACAAAAGTGGACTCTCTCACACGTCAATTTTACACCTGCTCCTGGGTCACCTGTGTGGTCCCGGGCACGCCAGGCCGCCTCTGGGTTGCGGGTCAGTCCCAACCTGTTAACGATGGCACGGTTTCCGCATTTGCAGGACCCAGGGCTCCCACGGGGCTTGCGGGGGAGACGGGCGGGCTCGCTCTCATCTCTCCGCCGCACAGTTGCACCGTGAGGGAGGCCCGTGGCCTTGGTTCACCGGCCTCTGTCACGTCTGAGGTCCCCGTGTCTCTGACCCCACGTCTGTGTTTTCCTTCCAGGGAAGAGCGACCCTTTCTGCTTGTTGGAGCTGGGCAACGACCGGCTTCAGACACACACCATCTACAAAACCCTCAATCCCGAGTGGAACAAAGTGTTTACGTTGTAAGTCCTTTAGCCTCTGGACTCTCCAGGGGCATCTTTTAAATAAAAAAGTTACTGATTTCAGAGAGGAAGGGACAGGGAGGGAGAGAGAGAAACATCGATGATGAGAGAATCATGGATCGGCTGCCTCCTGCACCATCAGGGGGCGAGCCCGCAACCCAGGCGTGTGCCGTGGACCGGAATCGAACCCGGGACCCTTCAGTCCACAGGCCAACGCTCTCTCCACTGAGCCACACCAGCTGGGATACTTGGAAATCACTATCCTTTTACCCTCCTCCTTCTGTCTCCCATCCTCTCTTCATCCTGTTTCTTGAACGGTCCCGCCCTGGCGTGCGCGGAGACATGGAGAATGTCACCTAGTAAGGAAGTTGACTTTTTCTCATATGGATGACTGAATCTTCTCTGATGGAAGGCTTGGGAATATAGCCAGTTTGATTTAATTTTTGGAGTTTAATTAAACGGTAGTTTTAGACTCTAAGGACCTGCAGACTTAATTAGTGAAGCCGTGTTTTCAGATCTTCACGGAACCGACTCCACGTGTGTGTGTGTGTGTGTGTGTGTGTGTGTGTTTGTGTTTGTGTATGATCCACGGTGTGTTTCTTGTTGCAGCCCTGTGAAAGATGTCCATGATGCTTTGGAAGTGACAGTGTTTGATGAAGATGGAGACAAGCCTCCGGATTTTCTTGGAAAAGTCTCCATTCCCTTGCTGTCGGTGAGTGACCTTTGTTAATACATGGTTTGTGAGTCGTTGTGTAGTTGACAACTTTCTATGGTCTAGAGCTGCTTCGTCTCCTCATCCTGGGTCCAGAGAACGCTTTATAACTCTAGGTGGAGACAACTGTTTCATTCCAGTACTTTCAGATCTAAAGTAACATAATTTTCTTTCTTTTTTAAAAAATATATTTTATTGATTTTTTTACAGAGAGGAAGGGAGAGGGAGAGAGAGAAACATCGATGAGAGAGAAACATCGATCAGCTGCCTCCTGCACACCTCCTACTGGGGATGTGCCCGCAGCCAAGGTACATGCCCTTGACTGGAATCGAACCTGGGACCCTTCAGTCTGCAGGCCGATGCTCTTTCCACTGAGCCAAACCGGTTAGGGCGTCTCTGTGTCAGTCAAATATGATTGCACCAACCAAACCTTTTTCACCAGCCTTTTTCTTTTCTCCCCTTAAATATGGTTTTATTGATTTCAGAGAGGAAGGGAGTGGGGGAGAGAGAAATAGAGACATCAATAACAAGAGGGAATCATGGATCGGCTGCCTCCTGCACGCCTCCTACTGGGGACCGAGCCCGCTACCTGGTTATGTGCCCCGACCAGGACTCGAAACGGTGACCTTCTGGTTCAAAGGTCTATGCTCAACCGCTGAGCCATGTGGGTCGGGCACGGTGTGGCTCTTTCTATTCAGGTTGATTTCCGAATTCCTTGACCAATAAATTGGGAAAGTGATCAGCTCCTTAGAGGGTCTATGGGGGCTCTTCCTGCATCATGCGCTCTCCAACTTGAACTGATTCGCTACCCAACCTGTAGATATAAATGTGATTAAAAATATGCCAAAATGCTGAATATCTCTAACAGGAAACATGTTATTCCTTAAATCTTCCCGTCGATAACACAGTAAATGTGCGTTGGACAATAGTATACCCATTGGAGAGTTTTAAAAACATTTCCAAGCTAGACATCACCTCCTAATAATTATCTGATTCAGTAGATTTATTTAACATTTCTATTCCTCAACTAAGCAACCTAATTCTGTCCCGAAAATCTGGCTCGATTTTTCTCGTCTATCTAGGTCATTCTTTTTTATTTAAACACTAAAGGCCCAATGCATGAAATTTGTGCAACAGGCTTAGCCCTGGCCATCCCTCACAGCCTGGGCTGGCCCTCGCAGCCCCAGCTTCATCCGGAAGGTCATCCGGAAGGACGTCCAGAAGGTCGTTCGGCTGTTCGGTCTAATTAGCATATTAGCTCTTTATTATGTAGGATATGTTTACCCTCTCAGAATTACCTAATGGGCCAACCTAAGAAGGCTTTGAAAATCGGGTTTCTATAAAATAAGAAGCGCGTCTCTTTATTATTATTTCCTAATGTCTGCGGCGTGATGAGGTCCTACATTTCGAAACAAGTTTTAATTCTCAGTGCAGTCCACGCCAACGTGTGAATCTGTAATGAGACGCACACCTCACGCAGCCTTCGGCTTTCTCTGTGAAGCCGTGTGCGCAGTCGCTCGCTGCGCCAGCAACAGCTTCACTTAATTAGTTTTATGCGACAAATTTCCCGTAATTGCTCCTACCCAGTAAATGTCCATGCAAGTCTCCATTTGCATTTCCAATCGAGTGTTTGCCCGCGTTGCACCTGTGATGAGATTTGCACATTCTAATGGACACATTTACACCGTCATTTTGTTCTGTGGCTAATGCTGAAATCTTGGCCATTAAAATAAATAATGTGGATCTGTCACTTGGTGTTAATATTTGTGTATGGAAAACTAAATTTAAAAAAGGTGAAAAGTCGTCCCAAGGCAGGCTCACAGGGTGATTTTTGAACACAAGTGTTCAGTTCTCCTCCTTGCCTAATTTTGGTTCAATATGTCCATTGAAATACATAAAGGAAGCCATAAGGCACATTTCCCTGTTGGCCCTGGAAACTATGAGTGTAGCTTTGATAAGCTGGAGTTATCACGCAGCATATGTAATATACATGATGTGTGTAGTTTATAGGGTGGATGATAGTTGGTTACGATAGACAGCAAAGGGAGGAAGGCGGATAATCAGCAGGATTTCTTTAATGCCCTATAACAAGAAGATGGCATGTATGAATCTGAACGTAGCATGCCTGATGGTAAGTGTTGAATGGGGTAAACTTTCCTGTTAGATGGAAAACCTCTTCCCGTGATTCACAGAGGAAGTCTCACTGCTACATGTTTGGAACACTCCGACATGGTTGGTAACACAGAAATGGATGAACAAAAGCAGTGACGTAAATGTAAACACAAGTCAGACATACGGAGGAGGAGGTTTTATGGGTTCAAAAAGCCCATGTCAGTATCAGTAGGGTTATAACAAACTTGAATGTCTATGTGAATGAATGATTTCCCATAGAAGTGTGTGTGTATGTGTGAGAGAGAGAGAGAGAGATTAGAAATACAGGAAATATTACAACATTAGAATCACAAAATGATCACACATATGATCTATTCAGCTTTAAAAATATCAGAAGGAAAAAATAAAGCTGTGATATTTCTTGAAAGCCCGAATGTTTGAAAGTCGAAGCTGCACAGAGTGTGTTAATAATGAAAGGCCCCCCCACACCATCCCACAGCTACTGAATTCCTGGGGATGAGATGCTGCAGTCTCCTTTAAAATAAAAAAATAAATGAACATATATATTTATTTACATATATATGTAAATATGTAAATATATTTTATTTCAGGGAGGAAGGAAGAGGCAGAGAGAGAGAGAAACATCAATGATGAGAGAGAATCATGGATCGGATGCCTCCTGCACGCTCCACACTGGGGACCGAGCCCGCAACCCGAGCATGTGCCCTGATCGGGAATCGAACCGTGACCTCCTGGTTCATAGCTTGATGCTCTATCACTGAGCCATGCTGGCCGGGCTGCAGTCTCCTTTTTCTAGCACGTTCTCAGATGCATTTTAGGCATACCAAAGGGAGTGTTCTCCAACTTTAGAGAACAAGCAGTGAGCTTAATTAATGCATGTGTGTGCATACACACACGTAAATATCTAAAACACTCTGTTCACATTCCCATTTAACATGTTCATGTCTTGATCATGTTGTGGGGCTCTCAAATGCCTCAATAGATTAAAAAAAAGATAGAGCCCTGACCAGTTTGGCTCAGTGGATAGAGCGTCGGCCTCTGGACTGAAGGGTCCCAGGTTCGATTCCAGTCAAGGGCATGTACCTTGGTTGTGGGCACATCCCCAGTGGGGGGTGTGAAGGAGGCAGCTGATGGATATTTCTTCTCTCTCATTGATGTTTCTAACTCTCTATCCCTCTCCCTTCCTCTCTGTAAAAAATCAATAAAAATATATTAAAAAAAAGATAAGAGACTTCACTGTGATCACAGCACTAGGAAAATAGAAATTAATAACAAAAGTGAGACAAGTATCAAAACACTTGTGGGGGGAGGGATCCCAAGTAGCTAATGTAGATACCAAAACTACCACTCTAGAAAGGAACATGCAATAATGTACTTAAAAACTGTGGGGAGTTACCTTTGGAAAGGAAAGAGGACTTAGTAATTCCATGAGGATTCCTAAAAGTTATCTAGGTCTGTTCACTTTGTGATAACACACCCAACTTTCCAAGAAATACGTATGTGTAGGTATCCAGGTTATATTTCAGTGAAATAACGAATGAAAGTACGGTCCTTATGATTTCAGATTCCATTCAAAGCAATTTATAAAATAACCTGATTGCATTATGTCCCACTTGGAAATTAATCTTTTCTCCTCGAAAAAAATAAAAAGATAACAATGAAAAAAAAACAAAAACCCCACTCAAAACCGTGGAGAAGGGCCAAAAGTATTATTCAGAGGAAATTCTTAACTTGAATGTTTTCATAATTAAACAACAAAGGTTGAAAATCATTTAAGCATCTCAACCAAAGGAAATAAAACTAAGGACAGTAGAAAGGAATTAATGAACATTAAAAAATGAGCAACATGGAAAATATGTACATGGTGTATTTGATAAATCCAAGTGCTTCTGTAAAATGTAATTCAACAGGCAAGCCATTTACAAGGCTATGAAAGAGAGAAAAACACATTAAGAATTATGAAAGAACAAGAAATATAGGGATCACTATGAATAACACACCTAAATTTTACTGAGGAGTCTGAGCAAAAACTTAAAAAAATGAATAGTCTCACCAACATAGAAAAGGTGTGTTTTTTTAAATATATTTTATTGATTTCTTTTTTTTTTTTTTTTTTACAGAGAGGAAGAGAGAGGGATAGAGAGTTAGAAACATCGATGAGAGAGAAACATCGATCAGCTGCCTCCTGCACACCTCCTACTGGGGATGTGCCCGCAACCCAGGTACATGCCCTTGACCGGAATCGAACCTGGGACCCTTCAGTCCGCAGGCCCACACCCTATCCACTGAGCCAAACCAATTAGGGCAAAGGTGTGTGTGTGGTTTTTTTTAATCAGTAAAGAAAAGACATGTCTACCCAGCAGAAAGGTTAATTTGAAGAGGTAGAAATCAGAACAGTTAAACTGAACATCATATGAATGGCTTGTGCTTTATTCACACGTGATTATGATTATTAGGAGACTAGACGGTGAAGCCAGGCCACTTGGATTGGCATCTGGTCTTTTTCCTTAACGGGCTGTGTGATTTTTGAGGTTGCTAAACCTCTCTGTGTCTATTTCCTCCTTGATGACACGAAGATAATTATCATAATACCTACATTGGAGGTCTGGGGTGAGGATTTAAACAGTTTGGCCAGCCCTGACCGGTTTGGCTCAGTGGATAGAGCGTCGGCCTGCGGACTGAAGGGTCCCAGGTTCGATTCCGGTCAAGGGCATGTACCTTGGTTGCGGGCACATCGCCAGTAGGGGGTGTGCAGGAGGCAGCTGATGGATGTTTCTCTCTCATCGATGTTTCTGACTCTCTGTCCCTCTCCCTTCCTCTCTGTAAAAAAATAATCAGTAAAATATGTTTAAAAAAATAGTTTGGCCAATGTAAAGTGATTGCAGTAGAGCATACCGTAAGCACTTACAGGGTAAGCTGTTACCTTCGTTTGAGTACATTAAATTATTAATTTAAAAATTAACACCTATAGTAAAGATTTTTCACTAGAAGCGATCAATAAGTATAGGAAAAGACTCTCGCCCAATAGGTGTGACTCAGTGGTTGAGCGTGGATCTATGAACCAGGGGGTCACAGTTCATTCCCGGTCAGGGCACATGCCCAGGTTGCGGGCTCGATCCCCAGTTTGGGGCGTGCAGGAGGCAGCCGATCCATGATTCTCGCTCATCACTGATGTTTCCATCTCTCTCTCTCCCCCTCTCCCTTCCGTTCTGAAATCAATACAAATATATTTAAATTAAAAAAAAAAGGAAAAAGACTACCAAACACTGTTGGGGAGAGCATGCCTTGCAAAAGCCATGGAGCAGGCACCTTGATAAAATGGACCACAATGTAACTTACACGTATCTTTGAGCATTTGTATTCTGGGTATCTCCTGTAGAGCAGCATCTGAGACTCGAAGAGGTAGAATTACCCCCCGGCCACGCAGATGCTAAATGCCAGACGTGGGAATTGAATCTACGTCTGTCTGGTCTCCCAGCCCTACCACGGCGCACTGTTAATAAACGTGGGAGAGAAAATGTTCAGTCTCATTAGGTATAAAAAAAAAAAGAGCACGTATCAAAACAACCTGAGGCCATTTTATTCCTATGAAATGGCTGTACGTTAAATAAAAATGCCCGGCGTGGCGTTGCGAGGAAACGCATGGTCTGATTCACAGAGGCTAGGCAATTCGCAGAAATTGATACAGCGTTGTAGGAGGGAAAAGCCATCGAACAGATATATCCTGTGAGTCAGCAGTTCCACCTCTAGGGATTTATTTTGGGGGGCGGGGGGGTGGTGCATAACGCCTCTGTTCTTCGGTTTCCTAATCTGTAAAATGTGAATTTAGAAAGCGTATGCATCTCAGAGGTGGGTGTGAAATAATCAGGAAAAACAGTGACATGGTCACAGAAATTGCTTGTGAATGACACCTTTAGTGTCATTTTTAGTCTTATGTGAACGTATATATTTCCACTCTCTTATCTTTTGACTTTAAAAAAATATGTGGGAAACATTCCCCAGTGTAATAATCGGTTATTACTTCCGTGTTTAATTATAATCGTAAATGTTTCAGTACGTGGATCTATTCCTAAACCAGGCCCATTCCACATACAAAGTAAGATATTTCCTCTTTCCCTGATACTTGATCTTCCCCCCAAAGGTTTTCCTTCCAGCAGACAGCCAGAAAAAGTGGAATCAACAGGAAAATTCATAAAGTGTGGTTATTGATATTTTGAATATTATATCGCAATTTAAAGAAATGAGGCAGGTCCATATTCTACTACAAACTTTTCAATCTGAATCATATGGATAGGTACAAAAATGAAATTGCAAAGCACATATAGTTTGTGAATGTAAAGTCTCAATAAAAACTTAGGAGGGATCTAGGCCAAATTTTTATCTGGTTGCCATCCAGGGGGAAGAGTGGTGGTATTTTTGGCAGTTCAGAGAGACTAAAATTTTTTTCTGTTATTTTTCAAACTTAAAAAAAAAAATGTTTCAACGTGTAATTTATGTATTTTAAGGTAATGTTATATTCAAGTGCCAAACAGGAATAGCCTTCCTCATATCTGGGGCCTCTTTATTACTATGAAATTGCTGTGTGTTAAATAAAAATGCCTGGCGTTACAAGGAAATGGACAGTCTGATTACTTTAATGTCCCTCGGTGGATTCTGTGTTTTGCTGACACAATTCTAGGACATTGAGAAAGAGGAAACAGTCATTTACCAAATTAAAAAAAAAAACATGCACACACAACAAAAAAAAAACCCCAACAAACTTCTTTTACTATAAAGTATTTCTTTTTGTACGGCTACCCCTTGTTCTTCTGTTTGACCTTTCCTGACCCTTTAGAAATCATGGAAATTTCAAGATAACGGGGTACAATGCCTGTGGCCCGCAGCAAAGCGAACTTGGACGCAAGTCAGCTTGGCAAACGGTCACACTGCCTTTGTATTTATTTCTTTCAACTTTAACACCCACAATTTATTAAGTGAGACTGCGGACACCGGAGGAAGCTCCGGATCCTGTTTGGAACCCGTTGCGGAAGGAAACCAGGTCTTTCTGGGGCACCCCTTCCTCTTAGCCACCGGCCAGGAAAGCCATCTTTCTGTGTGAGACCTATTCAATCTGGAGAGGTGGGGTGACTTCGGGAAGGAAGGTGACCTCTCCCTTGTAAAGTGGAATGGCTCTGTTTCCCGCCGGGACTTACTCGGCTCATTTCCACCACTGTTTATAAGAACCCTTGTGGCGAGCACTTGGGAGTGACAGCAATAGTCATTTAAAATATGGCCTTGGGCCCAGCTGGCGTGGCTCGGCGGTTGAGCGTCGACCTAGGAACCAGGAGGTCACAGTTGCATTCCCGGTCAGGGCACACCTCCCGGGTGGCGGGCTCCATCCCTGGTAGGGAGCATGCAGGAGGCACCCAATTCATGATTCTCTCTCCTCATTTCCCCTCATGTTGACAACTTTTATGCCCGCGATACATGGGTTCAAAACTTAAACAACAACAAGAAAAAGAACAACAACAACAAAAACTCAAAACACCACAAAACCGGACATTGTACATTTCTGTTAACTAACCTGTGGCCTTTATTTGAATGCCACCAGCTTTTCCGATGAGGTCCCGGGATCCAACCCAGGGTACTGACCACACTTGGCATTTAGTGGTCCTATCTCCAAAGTCTTCTGATTCGTGACTGTTTCCAAGAGTTTCCTTTTTCCCATGGCCTTGGCCAGTCTGGAGGAATACTGGCCAGGGATTTTGTAGAGCATTTATCTTGTTTTAATCAATAGACATGTAGAGCCTCTGAGATTTTTGAAGGAAAGCCCATGTAGATGCCATAATCATCTAGGCCACTAATTTTCCATTTAGGTCATCAGTAATTGTTACTTTAGCTTTCTATCGGCTGTAAGAGCACTCTACAATGAACAGTTGATTGAAGATGATGTCAGCATTTGCCTAGCGGGTGTTTCATCTGTGTGTGCCTCTCTGTGAGTCTGTTCAGTTTAAACCCCAGGAAACATTTGTATTTTATCTGTTGCGTATGACAGATTCGAGATGGACAGACGAATTGCTACGTGTTGAAGAACAAAGATTTAGAACAGGCTTTTAAAGGAGTCATTTATTTGGAGATGGAGCTCATCTATAATGCGGTAAGTCTCACTGGGCCATACCTCCTGGTTTCCCTGTACCTAATGTGACCGGTGACCAGCCTAGAGAGACTCCAGTCCGTGTGAAATGTTTTAGAATATTTGCACAGAGGGAGAGTGATGGAGAGAGGGAAAGAGAGAGAAGGAGAACAGTGTTTTAAAGCTCAACCATTGCCCGGCTAGTGTGGCTCAGTGGTTGATCATCCACCTATGAACCAAGAGGTCAAGGCCACCTGCCCGGGTTGCGGGCTTGATCCCCAGTAGGGGGCGTGCAGGAGACAACCGATCCGTGATTATCTCTCATCATGGATGTTTCTCTCTCTCCCCCTCTCCCTTCCTCTCCGGAATCAACAAAAAATATATTTAAAACAAACAACAACCACCACAAAAAACCCCTTCAACCATCAAATCCAGATTTCAGCTGGTATTAATCCTGTGTTTCCAGATCACTGAGAGGAAACGAGATTTTTTTCTGTGCGAAATAGGTTGTGGAATCCAGAAGCTCCTTTCACACGCCAGGGTATTACTGGTGAAAACCTAGCTCCCAACTTGACGTGAAGGCAAGTTTTCCTGTTTAGAGACTTCGGTCTGAGAGCTTCACGAAGCCCGTCTCCGCGGTGGTTCAGATACCGCCATTGATTTGCAGATGTCCTGTTGTCTTCCAAATCCGGTCTGACCCACCCAAGTGAAGTTCATGCAGTGAGATCCCCTCCTAGCACCCTCTCTCCCCGCAACACACACACACACACACACACACACACACACACGCACACGCACGCAGAGCGCAGGGGTGACCACCATTCTCTGCTCCCCGCCAGGTTTCCGGGTCCTTCCCCGTCATGAAGAAGAGAAGGAGAGCAGAAATGCCTCCCCCCTTTTTTTTTTTTTTTTAACAATGGTGTCTTTCTAGGTCAAAGCCAGTATCCGGACCTTCACACCCAGGGAGAAGCGCTTTGTTGAAGACAGCCGCAAGTTGTCCAAAAAGGTGGGTCTCTGTGGTGAGCTGGTTTGTTGACTCACTCAGCATGCGGGGACCTGGAGTCCTGGCTGTCACTATGGGCTCGCATCTCCCCTCCCCCTCTCCCTCCTCTCCCTCCTCCTGTTGGTGTTCTTTTTTCTCCTCCTCCTCCCTCTCCTCTTCCTCCTTTTCTTTCCTTCCCTCCCTCTCTACCTCTATCTCTACCTCTGTCTCTACCTCTATCTCTGTCTCTATCTCTGCCTCTATTACCATCTCTGTCTCTACCTCTTTATCTCTGTCTCCATCATCTCTCCCTCCATCTCTCTCTCTCCTATCATTCTCAGTCCCCACCTCTCCACTGCTTTCTCCTTTCCCCCCCTTCTCTCCCAAAACAAGGACTTCAGTCAGCTCAATAAGAAGGGAAAGACTCAGCCGACATCTGTTGGATGAGATAGAAGGTGTCAGCCCTCCATTAACCTCCGGAGTCGTCCTGTGAACAGAATCCCTAGCCTCAAGCCCCTGTGAGCATTCTCCAGATCTCCGTGCCCTGCCCACCTTCCTTTAATCACAGCCCTGTCTGTCTCTGTCCTTCAGCGTCTCAGGGAGGGCTTCTGGCCTCTCCGTTCGTAAAGAAATTAGCCCAGTGCATCTCTGGAGCCGCCTAGCCTGGGCCTCCCACAGCTTCTCCTACCACGTTCGTATCATCTGACTTTGGGGGGCACTGCCACTTCACCTCATTCTGAATGGCCTGCCTCTCTCTTTCTGTTGCCCTGACTTCTTCTGTCCTCATTTCAACCCAAGGTGAGGATCGGAGTCCCGGAGGGGAAGCCGCGCATTTTTCCATTTATCTCCCGGCCCCTCCCGTCCTGTTCAGACAGCGTGGGGGATTTCACTCAGTCCCTGTTGTCCCTCTCTAGTTGTGTAACAAAGAACAAAGTGTCCGCTTTTCCAAGTATTTATTGCTTCCACCCCTTCCTGTGGGTGAGCAGCTGTGGGTGAGAGAAAGCGGTTCCATAGAAAGGACGTCTAATCATCCTTCTGTGTCCCATGGGCTCCTGGGCCCTCTAGGCAAAGGCCTCCACCATCCGCTGAGGGGAACGTCCCAGTGTTTGGCTTCGGTCTGCAGTACCATGGGCTGTCGTGTCTGCTTGGTGGAATCGGAGTCGACCTCTTATTTTTTATTTTTTATTTTTATTATTAGTAGTATTGCCTTTTTGGCTCTGTTGACTTGAAAGTTAAAACCCGAGGCGAGGTAGGTGGGGTAGCTGCTTTGCCAACAGACTGAAATGAATCTGCCTACCACCGGGAGAAAAGGCATTTCCTTTGCCAAACACAGACCCCCTGCGTGGTGGGGTGGCTCCCGGCTCTGAGAGCACCCGAGGGGGTGGGGCTGGGATCCTGGGGTCCTGGGGTCGGTTAGGTGTCCCCTAACCCTCTCACACCACTAGGTGTGCCCTCATTCTCATAAAGCCGAAACTTGTGCTTCTGAGGCAAATACTTACAAGCACTTAGCTATGTGACAGGCACTCCAAGTGCGTTAATTCCCTCCACAGTCAAGGTTGGTACGTTGCTAAGAGAGAGGGTAAAAACTGGCCCAGGGTCACATGCTGGGAGCTGGGAGCTGGGAGCTGGGAGAACTGCATTCCTCTGCCAGAACTAGCCTTTCCTATAGACCTTGTTTTAAAATTGATGTCAGAGAGGAAGGGGGTCAAGAGAGAGAGAGAGAAACATCAATGATGAGAGAGAATCATTAATCAGCTGCCTCCTGCATGTCCGCTACTGGGGGAAGAGGGGGGATCGAGCCCGCAACCCGGGCATGTGCCCTTGGCCGGAATGGAACCTGGGGCCCTTAAGCCCACAGGCCGACCCTCTATCCACTGAGCCAAACCAGCTCGGGCTCCTGTAGACGTTTTCTTCGGGACTGGATTAGTTAAAATACCTGAACGTTTTTCTACTATAAATTGTCCATTTCCTTCTAAACTAAAGAAGTTGCCACTTGTTCCCACTCTCTGTCTTTTCTGTGTGTCTGTCTCTTTCTCTGTCTTTTCTCTCTCTCCCTCCCTCCCTCCCTTTGTCTCTCTCTCTCTCTCTCTCTCTCTCACACACACACACACACACACACACACACCCCAGATGCCTGGCTTCATTTGTGTTTTTCCCCCAGCTCAGTTTTGTCATGAACACGATTCACACCGCTCCTCCTCTGTCAAAGGTGCCGTCAGACGCATGGCATTCTCTTTTCCTCCCCGGATGATCGGACTTGACGAAGAAGAATTTTGGAAGAAGCACAAAGACTTCCTCCCCGTGTTGTAATGGGCAGCAAACACCGAATACAAGGGAGACGGCCAGGCTGCCTGATCTACACCGCGTCTGCGGAGCATTCAAATCTACTTCTCTGTTTCCTGTGTCGTCCGACCAGATCTTATCCAGAGACGTGGACCGGGTGAGAAGGATCACCCTGGCGATATGGCATTCCCTCCAGTTCCTGAAAAGCTGCTTCCAGTGGGAGTCCACGCCGAGGAGCGCCGTGGCGTTCGTGGTGAGTGCCCTCTCGCAGGCTCGTGGTGTTGGGTTTCCGAGGCCCGAGTTCCCCACGCGAGACGCGGGCTTCCTGTTCCTGACACGGAGCAGAAAGGCAACGCAGTCAACCTCGCTGACGTTCACACCCGTAAGGAAACTTGAAAAAACGGAAACGGGCCCCGGCCGGTGTGGCTCAGTGGATAGAGCGTCGGCCTGCAGACCGGAAGGGTCCCGGGTTCGATTCCGGTCAAGGGCACGGACCTCGGTGGCAGGCTCCTTCCCGGCCTGGGCCCTGGTCAGGGCTCATACAGGAGGCCACCCATCTATGTGTTTCTCTCACATCCATGTTTCTCCCTGTCTTTCCCTCTCTCTTCCACTCTCCCTAAAAACAATGGAAAAACATCCCCAGGTGAGGATTCACACACATAAAAACAAAAACCAAAACCTAAGTGGTATCCATTCATCTTTCTAAAAGATATTTCGGCGCAGTCAGTATGGAGAAGATGTCTTTTTAAGACAGGACATATGTCAGTTACCCTTGGAAATACCTTCTGTTACCCAAATCTTGCTCATGTCCTAACTGCTGGTAAGTTTAGGAGGGCCCATGTCCTCTGTAGATTTTAATGTGTTCGTGGACGTACATCCGTGTCTGTGTAGGCCCTGCACTGTGTGCCTTTCTCTCCTTCTGTGCCGAAGGATCCCCTTGCGTCCCAGGTTCGATTCCGGTCAAGGGCACATGCCTGGGCCGCGGGCTCGATCTCCACGAGGGGGCGTGCAGCAGGCGGCCGATTCATGATTCTCTCTCATCGTCGATGTTTCTCTCTCCCTCCCTCCCTCTTGACTCACGTGTTGGGTTTCTCATCCTGAAGGAGAACTGAACACTCCCTCTTGCTTCCTCTCCGAAATCAATAAAAAATGTTTATTTTTTTAAAAATTAGCCCAAGATGCCAACTTTTTTTAAAACATGGCCATTGAAAAATCACGGCTAAATTAAGACAAGATGGCTCTAATTTTTAAGTAAATCATTCGTCAGCACTGATATAAAAAACACTTCCTCAGCCCTGGCCGGTTTGGCTCAGCAGAATGAGCGTCGGCCTGGAGACGGAAGGGTCCCGGGTTTGATTCTGGTCAAGGGCACGTATCTGGGTTGCAGGCTTGATCCCCAGCCCAGGTTGGGGTGTGTGGGAAGGCAACCATTCAATATGTCTCTTTCACATCGATGTTTCTCTCTCTCTCTCTCTCCCCCACCCCTTCCACTCTCTCTAAAAACCAATGAAAAAAAAACACACACAAAAAACACATTTATTCACATCCTATCACTTGAGACATAGCTGATTGCTACATGTGACCCAGGTGACTGAACCCCACAAAGGAGAACCACTAATGAGTGTGAAATGCACTTCTCCCTGATAACGTTGCCCTGCCCTTACCAACGTAATGACGTCACTGAGCTCTGACCAGCACCCCAGTCAGCCCCTGAGAGGCCAAGGCATGTGGAAGGATTTGAAAGATGGCCCCACGTCCTCAGTTTACATCCCCGGACATTCTCCTTCATTTGGGAAGGAACTTGTCCTTGACCAGATGGGTAGGGTCAGACCCGGGAGGGGAGACCCAGTCTCTCAACTGCTAATCTGGTACCTTTTGTACTCTGCCGTCAGCTTCTCTTCCATGCTCAAGTCACGACAGGGCCTGATGTGACATAGGTTACGTCCTGATCATGGTCCTTCTTTCTCCTGTCTTCTTTTTCTTCCTTAAATAAAATATGTATTTTATTGATTTCAGAGAGGAAGGGAGAGGGAGAGAGAGAGAGAGAGAGAAACATCCGTGATGAGAGAGAACCATGGATCAGCTGCCTCCTGCACGCCCCCTACTGGGGATCGAGCCTGCAACCCGGGCATGCATCCTGATGGAGAATTGAACCTTGACCTCCTGGTTCATAGGCTGATGCTCAACCACTGAGCCATGCCAGCTGGGCTACAGTCTTGTTTTCTATGTTAACGCGCTCTCCTACCCCAAAGGCGTATCGTCCTTAAAAAAAAATTAGTCCAAGCCCTGTCCGGTTTGGCTCCGTGGATAGAGCGTTGGCCTGCAGACCGAAGGGTCCCAGGTTCGATTCTGGTCAAGGGCATGTACCTTGGTTGCGGGTACATCCCCACGAGGGGGCGTGCGGGAGGCAGTCGATTGATGATTCTCTCTCATCATCGATGTTTCTCTCCCTCTCTTTCTCCCTTCCTCTCTGAAATCAATAAAAATACATATTTTTTTAAAAATCAGCCCAAGATGTCCTTGGGTTCAAGGTCACTCCAACCTTTCTGATTCCCACCTAGGGTGCATGTGTATCAGCGCTTTAAGAGGCTCTGTCCTGGTCAGCGGACAGCAGTTTGCTCCGTCTAGTTCAGTGGTCGGCAAACTGTGGCTCGCGAGCCACATGCGGCTCTTTGGCCCCTTGAGTGTGGCTCTTCCACAAAAGACCATGGCCTGGGCGAGTCTATTTTGAAGAAGTGGCGTTAGAAGAAGTTGAAGTTTAAAAAATTTGGCTCTCCAAAGAAATGTCCATCGTTGTCCTGTTGATATTTGGCTCTGTTGACTAATGAGTTTGCCGACCACTGGTCTAGTTAATTGTTAATTGCAGTTGTTTTATGTCTTCAGGAGGTAGAGGGTCTGTGATGGCTACAGCCTTGACCTTCAATGAACTTTTACTTGGGGCCGAAGTTGGTAAAACGATTGGCCTTAAACGCCTTAATAAGGCTTTTATTAGTCCGTGTTGCTCTTGGACTTGGCATTGACTCCTCCACTCTTCCTTTCTCAAGTTCTCCTTGGCCGGGGGGAGGGGGGGTGGGGGAGAGGGGCTTCACGTGTTGGGCTTCTCTACCTCCACTTCCTCCCCGAATTCTCTTCAAAACGTTCCATGGAATGTTCTGGGCAAAAAAGAAAAGTCAACACAAGTGGTGGCTCCTTCCAGTGGGCACCCCAGGCCAGTCTCTGCGAGGAGGAGGAGGAGGAGGAGGAGGAGGAGGAGGAGGAGGAGAGCGTTTCCTCTTTCTTGAGCTTCGTTTCTGGCTCTGGGATTTTTAGAAAAACAGCTCCGTTGCCCGAGGTCATGTAGGAGAATGACAGCCGTGATTAATGGGCTGCCGGGCTGATCTGAGGAAAGATTATACCACGGGAGGAGGACCAGGTTGTCTTGTGTGTGGGGACTTCTGATTGGGAACGGAGCGTGGACGGGGGGGGGGGGGGGGGGGGGGGGGGGGGGGGGGGGGGGGTGCACGGCCTGTTCCCTCTGCCGGGCTGTTCCCTGTGCAGACGCAGGCTGCCGCGTCGCCCTCCAATCTCGGGGGGTCCGCGGGACAGAAGATAAAGGGGTGCTCTTCGTGCTGGGCTCCAGACTGTGATTGGGCAAGGGTCCCTGGGTTCGTAAGACTATGGGGAGGCGGGGGGGGGGGGTGGCCCACTGCATGGGGGATAGTTTCCATTGGACGTGATTGAAAAAGCAGAGAGTCAGGTAGGAGTGATGCAGGCATAACCTCTCTCTCTGGGTTGCGCTGAAGGTACTGGCGTGGAGCGTGCTCACTTACACATGCCTGGTTTTCATTTTAAATATATATTTTTTGATTGCAGAGAGGAAGGGAGTGGGAGAGAGAGAGAGAGAGAGAGAGAGGGGGAGAGAAAGAGAGAGACATCAATGATGACAGAGAATCATTGGCCGGCTGCCTCCTGCACGCCCCCTACTGGGGATCAGAGGCCACCAGCCAGGCATGTGCCCTGACCGGGAATGGAACCGTGACCTCCTGGTTCATAGGTTGGTGCTCAACCACTGAACCACGCCGGCCGGGCTGGAGGCCTTTCTCCATCAGAAATGGGGCTGCAGGATGTCAGGGTTCCCTGCACAGGTGTGAAGAGGACCATTTGGGTGACGCAGGTCCTGGGAGTCACACTAGCCCCACACGCCGAGGACAAAAGGTGTAGGAATTTTGTTCTCCCTTCTGTTTTGTCAGATCACACGAAAGAGCCTGTTAATACCATGTTAATGTCTCTGTTTTCAGATGGTACAAAGCAAGAATGTTACAGGATCGTGTTTAGTATATTCTGGCTATTAATTTTAAAGACTTTAGGAAAGCAAACCATCGATCTTCTGGATTCCTTTGGGTGCGTGTATGAATATATCATATCTTTTAAAAATATATATATGTTTTATTGATTTTTTACAGAGAGGAAAGGAGAGGGATAGAGAGCTAGAAACATCGATGAGAGAGAAACATTGATCAGCTGCCTCCTGCACGCCTCCCACTGGGGATGTGCCTGCAACCCAGGTCCATGCCCTTGACCGGAATCGAGCCTGGGACCCTTCAGTCCGCAGGCCGACGCTCTATCCACTGAGCCACACCGGTGAGGGCTGAACACATCATATCTTGATGAAAGCAGGAATTCAAGAACAGCAGCCTGTTAAGCCCTAGTCCACGTGGTGGCCGGTCAGAAGTGGATGGGCCGACGGGAAATAATTTTTATCTTGTTGGGTGGTCCAAGCAGAAACTGCCCCCCTTCCATGAGACCAATCCTACCCACAGGTACATTGGGGCTGTATTCCCAGTAGTCAGCAAAGAAAGTTCTCTTTAATTCACTGATCCCTACCAGTGTGACTGTTGCCGTGTGCTGCTGAATTCGTTGTTATTGTCAGACACAAAATTTGGGCTTTCTTGGAGTGGCTGGAGCATTTCAAATCACACTTCTACTGGCTCACATGTTTTTGTTAGAGCGATTATGGGAAATCTTGCTCTATCGGGTTTTTGAAGTCTTTCTCTTTCCTTTACGTTTTCTAGATATTTTTATGTCCTTTTCTGAGCTTTATCGGTTTGGTATAATATGTATAGACGAACTGAATTTGTTCTCAAAAGGTAATGTTACGTGGTGACGTGTGCATTATGGAACCAATTATACAATGGGTGTTTTGGTTTGGTTTGGTTTTCTGTTGGGTACTTACGTTTCTCACACCCCAATATTATATGTTAAAAGACCCAAAGAGATATTATGGCATAAACGCATTCACTTTTTTTTTCATAGGAAGATACGGCCTTTATTTGACAGATGGAATCCTCGGAAGATTATTTAAAATAGCAAAAGTCCGCCCTAACCGGTTTGGCTCAGTGGATAGAGCGTCGGCCTGTGGACTGAAAGGTCCCGGGTTCGATTCCGGTCGAGGGCATGTACTTTGGTTGCGGGCACATCCCCAGTGGGAGGCGTGCAGGAGGCAGCTAATCGATGTTTCTCTCTCATCGATGTTTCTAACTCTCTATCCCTCTCCCTTCCTCTCTGTAAAACATCAATAAAAATATAAAACAGCGAAGGTCCCCTAATGCTGCAGAAAAGGGCTGCGTCTTTGTGGTTTGCTTTCCCGCCCGTCCCGCAGGCACACACCTACTGCAGCAAGGGAGGCAAGTCTGTGGGGCATTGATAGATTCCTTGTTTTATTAAATTTTTTTCTCGGACGTTTGATGTTAAGAAGTAATCTAAATCTACCATATATCAATGGGCATCTTCATAAAGCTGTGCCTCTCACATCTGTGACTTTGCCCTGAAATTTTTTGAGTGCAGAAAAATGAAGAACGTATTCTTCAGAGTTGACAGGGCCTGCAATAGGATGCTTAATTTAAAGCATCAATCACGCCCCCCCTCCCCCCATTCACCCCAATAAGGTTAAAAATACAATTCTCCACTTTCTCAGTCATTTCCCATAGTTAGCATATACAGAAATCTTCGTGTGTAGAGATCCCAGAACTTGGAGAAATGATTCCATATTAAACTTAGCCCTGGCGGGTTTGGCTTGGTGGATAGAGCGTTGGCTTATCCCGAGTTCAGTTCTGGTCAAGGGCACAGGCCCGGGTTGTGGGCTCGATCCCCAGTAGGGGGCGTGCAGGAGGCAGCCGATCAGTGATTCTCTCTCATCATGCATGTTTCTATCTCTCTCTCCCTTCCTCTCTGAGATCAATTAAAAAATATTTTAAAAAATAAAAATAACTTAAAACCAAGAGCAGCAATAACAGAACTGACCTTTCCAACACACACACACACACACACACACACACACGCACACACACGCACACACATGCACACGCACACGCACACGCAGAGGGCATTTGGGAAACAAAAAGCATCTCTCTGTGGAACATCTTGTGAGTACAGTTTAGGAAGAATTTTAATATGAAACCTTAAGGATTGCTTGTCTAGGATCCCTCCCGTGGCCCAAAGAACACGAATGACAACTACGTTGAAAATTTGTGCTGGTCTTTTTTTTTTTTTTTTCTTTCTTTTAAGCCTTAGATATTTGTGTGTTCGCTGTATCTAAAAAGAAATGTACTTTTCCTTTAAGTCCCATCACCAGTTTATTCACAACTAGATGTACCTGCCTTTGATTAAATTTCAGCGGCTGCTTCTCCGCCCGCCGGAAGTCGCAATCACATGTGCAAAGCAGACCTCCCTGTCTGCTTGGGAGGTGTTTGTGCAGTTTGTAGCTCAAAGACCAACAGTATTTCCCTGGAGCTGAGAAACGTTACAATAACCACTTTTCCTGGAGAAGTTGTTTTTTGTGTTTTTTTTCAGAGAGGAAAGGAGAGGGAGAGGGAGAGAAACATCAATGATGAGAGAGAACCATTGATCAGCTGCCTCCTGCACGCCTCCCCGCTGAGGATCGAGCCCGCAACCCGGGCATGTGCCCTGACCGGGAATCACATAGGTCGACACTCAACCACTGAGCCATGCCAGCTGGGAAGATACATATATATTTTTTAAAATACATTTTTATTGACTTCAGAGAGAGAGAGATAGAAACATCAATGATGAGAGAGAATCATTGATCAGCTGCCTCCTGCACACCCCCTACTGGGGATCAAGCCCACAATCTTAGCACGTGCCCTTGACCAGAATCGAACCCGGGACCCTTCAATCCACAGGCCAACGCTCTATCCACTGAACCAAACAGGCTAAAGCAAAATATTTTTAAATGCATACCTACATAAATACATAAAATGCTTAAAATATTTGACAGCTTATTGATTTATTTAATATTTCAGATGATTTCCAAAACTTTCTACTCCACAAAGGACCGCATTATATACTTTTCAAAATATGTTAAAGGTTTTTCTCAGCATTTTTCATACGAACAATCCATTATTGCAAATGGTGGTTATAATTTTTACAACATAATTGCACCTTCCATTGACAACTTCCCAGGCATTAACTAATTACGCCATTTAATAAAATTACAGTAATTGCATTAGAAGAGTATCTGTTGAAAATGCAAAAGGAGAGTCTTACCTATTTTAGCCTATTTTCATGTTTACATTTTCAGCTCTATAATTGAATTTTACGTCCGGACAGAATTGTGGCTCTGCGGAGTAAAATCAGTTGGCATTATGGGAGCATCTCGATTTTGACTAGCAAGTGTTAGATCTCTCTCTCTTTTTTTTTTAATCCCGGATTTTTTTTTTAATCCTAGGCACATGCGGATGTTCACACGGCCTGTTAGATAAGAGGTGAACGGTTAATGCCCCGTTGGGTCCCGCAGGCCCAGCCCTGCATGGGAACCCTCCGTCACTATAGCGCCAGCCCTGTGTCTTCTGTTGGGATGCCCGCACACTTTCTGCTGTCTGTGCGTGGTCTGGGGAGGAGCCCTGGCCTTTGGCAGATTCCAGTGAATTGCTTCAGTCTGGTTCTACTGGGCAGAGAATCCCTACTATTGATCTGAACTTGACCCTGACGTTGGGAGCTTACATGACGACAAGACTCCTGGGAGGTCATTCATTCCTTGGCCCAGTCAATGCTTGACCACCTTCCTCAGGCCTTGCCCTCTCCCTCCCTCCCTTTCCACCACCCTTGTCCAGCGTCTACACACTGTGACACCCTGAGGTACACAGATGACATTTTCATATAAGCGCTCATCAGTCTTACCCCCTCTAGTCCTCTCTCCCCAGCACCCGTTCCCACCTCCTTCGCTACCTCCCCGCCCCCCCACCCCTTTCTTTCCTCCAGCTTCCCTCCACTTTGTAGTCAAATCGAGGGCCGAAGCCATGCAAGAAGGGGGTGGGCAGAGATTGGACCCCTTGCTTTTTTATTTCTGTTGATTGCAGAGAGGAAGGGAGAGGGAGAGGGAGACAGAAACACCCATGATGAGAGAGTAGCCTCCATCAGCTGCCTCCTGCACGCCCCTCCTGGGGATGGAGCCTGCAACCTGGGCGTGTGACCTGACCGGGAATTGAACCGTGACCTCTGGGGTCATATAAGTCGATACTCAACCACTCCACCACGGGGGCTGGGCACTGCTTTCTTTTCCTTCCAACTCCCCCTCTGACAGCCTGTGGACCCCATCAGAGGGCAGAATCCATAGACAGCGAGCAACTTCATCATCATCGTTTCGGGCGTGCGATTTCCTAGCCTTTTCTTGCTCCTGCCCACCCAGGGGTTGGCGCTCACGAGCGAAGTGGCCGAAAGGCGGCCAGCGGAAGGAGACCTGGGGGAGGAGGAAAGGACTGGGACATGTCCAACCCCGGATCCACAGGCCCTGGATCTGGGGAGATTTACTTTTGTATTTTTACAGAGCGGAGCCCTTTCCCTTCTCTTTCCCTCTGCTTGTACGTGTGATACTGGGATGAGCAAACATGCCGTATGATACAAACATTGAAAAGAATATTAGAAATGAAAAAGACGGAGGAATGGAAGGAGGGAGACAGAAGAAGGGGGGGGGGGGAGCCGCTGATATGTGAGAAAGCAGTTATAACCAATTTCCTGCGTCAGTTTCGACCTGTTAAAGAACGGATGCTCAGCGCTTTGATTTCCGGCTAATTTGATATGCCCCTCCACCTTTTTTTTTTTTCCCAGTCAGAGCTTTGTCGTTTGTTTGTGAGCTGTCATTTCATTAGCCTATCGGGCTGATCTTGGGGCTCCCCATCGGGTGGCGTGAGCCCTCCTTCTGTGGCCGGGCCTGGGGAGCTGACGGCCCTTGTCTTGATGGGTGACACAGGCGTGCTTGCCGGGCGAACCTGTAATTAGACCCACCCCAGGTGACAGTTCCAAGAGAGCCCGGTGATCATTCTGGCTGCCCGCCCGACCCGATGTTGATGGAGAGAGAAACCTTCTTTGTGGTCTGGTTAGGGTTGTGCTTTGCCATTTGATTGACGATTTAGGAAGGTGTGTGTTTGCTCTCTCGCCTCCTGTCCTGGGGTTGTGTGTGTCATCGGCTTTTTTCAATAATAGAGCTAATCTGGGCGGGACGTGTTTCGTCGGCCTGGTAGTCTAGCGTTCACTTTTAGGAAAAAGAGGCACAGAGACCAATCGACAGTCAATTTAAGACTTCCCCATCTAAGCCATGTTTCTCGACAGCAGGGGTGGGGAACGTCCGGCCCGCGGGCCGTAGAAGGCCCGAGAAATCATTTGGTCTGGCCCTGCCGAGGCATTCGGGGTGCGTTAATAAAACGTTTTGACCAAATAGAGCAGGCTCATTTTTAAGTTGATAATTTCGTACGGCCCGCAAATGATGTTATAAATACCCACATGGCCCTTGGCAGAAAAATAGGGTCCCCACCCCTTCCCTACAGTGTTTACTGACTTTTTCATCGCCCTGGAATTTTCCTCAAACCTCAATCCACATTTTTCTGGCCCTTTAAAATGCCTTTTCTGTTTCTGCCCAAGCTTTTTCAAATTTTTGTTTCAGCTCATTGCCAGAGATGCTTCATTTTGCCAAGGAAAAATAAAAATGAAAAGGAGAGAAATACACTTCTTTGCTCACTCACTGGGTGTTAAAACCAAACCCCGTAGCTACTGTGTACAGTCTCGAAATGCACGGAGCCGCAGAGTGGGAAATCGGCGGGTCCTTCCCGTTCATCCATCAGGGGAGAAACTGAAGGTGTTATAACGTGATTCCCCAAGGCCTCCTGGCTTGCTTGAGCCCAGGGCTCCCAGCCCCCTCCACCGTGTCTGCCGTGTGTGACTTGTGGCCATGAACTCTGGAATCATGGGTTCGTGGGTATGAGTTGCACCTGCGTAGTATCCATGCATTTTGTTATTAAAAGTCAAAACAATACTTTTTTTTCCTTCAGTCTTACGTTCGGAAAACATGTATATATTTTTAAAAAATATTTTTTATTGATTTCATAGAGGGAGAGAGAGAAAGAAACATCAGTGATGAGAAAGAATCATGGATCGGCCGCCTCTTGCACGCCCCCCCACTGGGGATCAAGCCTGCAACCCGGGCAGGTGCTCTACAGGGTTTGTATACCCTGGAGGAATAAAAACTGGTGGTGTTAAGTCAGGTGCCTGGCCCCGTCTCTTACAGCAGGGGAAGCCTCGTGGTGGGTCAGGGCCTCATGGTGATACTGATGATGTTGGTGGAAGACGATGGCATGCCCATGCTGCTGCTGCTGCTGCTGCTGCGGAGAGTCTGTGTTTGGTGGCACTTGTAATGAAATGCTGTCTTACATTTGTTTATTTAAAGAGCAACAGTAGCCTTAACTGGTGTGGCCCAGTGGATAGAGCGTCGGCCTGCGGACTGAAGGGTCCCAGGTTCGATTCCGGTCAAGGGCATGTCCCTGGGTTGCGGGCACATCCCCAGTAGGAGGTGTGCAGGAGGCGGCTGACCGATGTTTCTCTCTCATCGATGTTTCTGACTCTCTGTCCCTCTCCCTTCCTCTCTGTAAAAAATCAATATAATATAGGTAAAAAAAATAAAGAGCAACAGTATACTCAGTATGAATTTACTGATAGCAGCCTTTTTTTTCTGCTCTAGTATAAGCCAGGTACGTGCAATGATCACCTTTCTCCTAAGCTGTTCCAGAGCCAAAGCTGTGTTCCTTGGAAACCATTGATTGACAGCCTCACATTTTTCCTAAGGAAACGTCTGTGTAGGCTAAATTCCATTCTCGGCATTCAACTTTGCAAAATGGTCAATGCGATGTGTGGTGTCGCTGTTAAAACGTTAGCTGCCGGTGGCCTCCGTCAAGGAGCTACACTTCTTCCAGTAAGTTTCACTTTGCGTTTTATTGGTGATCTTTAAACTTTTACTAGTGCACATGTTTTTTTCAAAAGAAAAAGAAATTATTTCCTGGAAATTTAGTGCACACACACACACACACACATTGAGGAGGAAGAAGGGAAGAAAGGGAAAGAGGAGGGAGAGAGAGAGGGAGAGAGAGAGAGAAAGAAAGAGGAAATAAGAATATAGCAAATAGCCTGCTCATTGCTCAAGTTCACTTTAAAGATAGTCCTGCAGGTGGCGATAGAAACTCACAAATGAAGAAAATTCCAAAGGCGAATACCTGTGGATTGCTGCGTGGGGATTGGAAGTTCAGCAATTTATTTTTAATTTGATACAGTCATCTACATGCAGAAGTCATTAGTGAAAAGTGAAATTCTCATGTTGTGTAGTGTCCTCTGTTTTTATAATAATTTTCTCCGCGGTTCTGTGCTGCGTTCATCTCCAGCTGAGTGGGTACAGCTTTCCTATGGCAAATTACCATTTTCAAAAAATATATATTTGATTTCAGAGAAGAAGGGAGACAGGTAGAGAGAGAGAAACATCAATGATGGGAGAGAATAATTGATTGGCTGCCTCCTGCACGCCCCACACTGGGGATCCAGCCTGCCACCCGGCCATGTGCCCTGACCGGGAATCAAACTGTGACCTCCTGGTTCATAGGTTGACGCTCAACCACTGAGCCACACCGGCCAGGCACAAATTACCATTTTAAGCCTGTTTTTTCCCCCCTTTTATTTTTACTCAGCCTCTGGTCAAAATTCGGTGCCTATGCCATTGGTGAGGTTTTATGAAATTGTTTGCTATTCAGTATTAAGTTGCTTAGGCATAGTGCTGTGTGTGTGTGTGTGTGTGTGTGTGTGTGTGTGTGTGTGTGTATGTGTGTATGTGGGTGTACAGACACATCTTCACATCAAAGTATCAAATCCAGTTGTTTCCAGAGGACATTTCTTCCCACAGCTAATGGTCGAAGGTTAGTTTTAATCTGAGCAGGATCACCCATTTCTTGAAAGCTGTTTTATCCAGAGTTAAACATGCAGCATACGCACAATTTCTTTTAAAACACTAGGCCAGGCGTAGTGGCTATGATAACATTTTATTCAATTATTTTCGTTAGACATTAGACATGGTCAAAGCAAAATTGAAGCATTCAGTAGATGTTTCTTTCCTGCTAGTTAAGGTTCAAACGTTCTTAAATTGCTTTTCCTGAATATATCTATTTTCACTTGCAGTTTTTTCTCAAGTTTGGGTCTGCAAAATACTAAGGCCACAGTGATTTGCTTAAACATAAAGCTAATTTTCAGCTCTCTTCTTGTAGTCTCATTTAAAAAAACCTTTGCAGTGCACATTTGTGAGGGAAACTGCCTTGATTCTAAGAAAACATAATTATTTTGGTTTAAACGCTTTAGGGTTTAGATATTGAGTGTCATCAGCAGACAACTATGATGGCCTGGAGCAAATTATTTTGGTCTTGTCTCTCTTCCGAACATTTCACTAAGTCTTACGGGGAAGTTAAAAACCAATAGGTCTTATATACCATATTGTTAGATACAGGATTTCTTATTTTTTTAAAAATATATTTGTATTGATTTCAAAGAGGAAGGGTGAGAGAAAGAGAGAAACATCAATGATTGAATAATTGAATGGTTGCCTCCTGCCCACCCCACACTCAACCCGTGCATGTGCCCTAACCAGGAATTGAACCATGACTTTCTGGTTCATAGGTTGACACTCAACCACTGAGCCACACCGGCCGGACCTGAATTTCTTATCATTGAAGAAGGAGGGAAAGAAAAAAAAAAAAAGAAAAGAAACCTCCTCGCCTTTTCATATTCCGTTTCCATTGCTGTTCCTGTTACTCACGAGGGAGGAGAGCAGAAAGCAAGTCAGACCCTCAGAAAACCTATTTCGCTGCCTTCATAGAAAGAACAGTCAGTTCTTGCTCTGTTAGCAGCTGACCACAATCTCATCCATTAAAAAATACATATATCGTGGTGGTAAGCAGTGCTTGCAAACGTTTGTAATAAATGCTAAAGGCCAAGCTTCCACTGTGAGATTAGCGGTCGGGACAGGATGCGTTTGTCAGGAAGTAGGTTATTGCCTGAGCAGAGCCCTGCCGGGGAACCCGCAGGACAAATGAAGGTCTGAGAGCCTGCAGTGCAAGGAGTTGATTTGATTCCCCGCTTGGCTTTCTTTTGCATATTCCGGCGTTGTTTATCACACGGGGTGTTTCCCTCAAGCGCTCATTTTATGGACAAAAAGCATCCAGTGTTTTGAAAATGTCCCCCACCCCATGCCCCTTGCTCATCAAATGACCTACACATAGTAACGGAACTGAGTCACTTTTTCAGAGGGGACGTGGTAGCTTGAAAAAATAATAAGACAGCCCTAGCTAGGATGGCTCAGTGGATAGAGCATCAGCCTGCGGACTGAAGGGTCCCGGGTTTGATTCTGGTCAAGGGCACAAGCCCAGGTTGCAGGCTCAGTCACCAGTAGGGGGCGTGCTGGAGGCAGCCGATCAATGATTCTCTCTCATCTTTGATGTTTCTATTTCTGCCTTCATCTCTGAAATCAATCTATCTATATACATATGTGTGTGTGTGTGTGTGTGTGTATATATATATATATATATCCTATCTAATAAAAGAGCAACATGCAAATTAACCATCACCCTGTGACACCCAACAAGCCATGCCCACCAGCCAATCAGGATCAAGTATGCAAATTAACCCAACCATGATGGCTGCAGCCACAGAGAGAGCAGGAGGCTTGGGTTTCTCTGGCAATGGAGGAAGCCAAGCTTTCTGCACACCCTGGCAGACCCAGGCCTCCACTCAAGGCTACAAAGTTTCAATTATAGAAGATAAATAAATCCCAACAAAAATGGCTGCAGCCATAGAGCAAGCAGGAGGCTTGGCTCCACTCAGGGCTACAAAGTTTCAATTATAGAAGATAAATAAATCCCAGATACCAGGGCCTCCACTTGGGTCACTGGGGGGCGTGGCCGGCCTGCAAACCACCACAGGCCCCTTGTCCGGGCCGCCCACGCCCCAAGGGAACCCCCACCCTGATCCGGGACACCCTTCAGGGCAAACCAGCCAGCTGCCACGCATGCACCAGGCCTCTATCCTATCTAATAAAAGAGTAATATCCAAATTGACCATCACTCCAACACACAAGATGGCTGCCCCCATGTGGACACAAGATGCCACCACAAGATGACCAGCAGGCGAGGGCAGTTGGGGGCGATCAGGCCAGCAGGGGAGAGCAGTTGAGGGAGGCACCAAGCCTGCAAGGGAGGGCATTGAGGGTGATCAAGCCTGCAGGGGAGGGCACTTAGGGGTGACTAGGCAGGCAGAGGAGGGAAGTGGGGGGCAACCATACCTGCAGGGAAGGGCAGTTGGGAGGACCCAGGCCTGCAGGGGAGGGCAGTTAGGGGCAAACAGGCTGGCAGGGGAGCAGTTAGGCATCAATCAGGCTGGTAGGGGAGTGGTTAAGGGGTGATCAGGCTGGCAGGCAGAAGCATTTAGGGGCAATCAGGAAGGCAGGCAGGCCAGCAGTTGGGAGCCAGCAGTCCTGGATTGTGAGAGGGATGTCCGACTGCCCATTTAGGCCCGGACATGGAGCGGCCTATTGGGATCGGGCCTAAACGGGCAGTCAGATAGATGGGGCCTAAACGGGCAGTCGGACATCTCTCGAAGGGTCCCAGATTGGAGAGGGTGCAGGCTGGGCTGAGGGACACACCCTCTCCCTCCGCCTTGTGCATGAATTTTGTGCACCGGGCCTCTAATATATATATATATATATACATATATATGTATTAGATATTTTATATATATATAGAAGTTTTACCCTCATCTTAAAGATGCAACAAACACTGCTGAGGATTATGGAGATTTTCCTGGTTTTCCTTTTTCTTTCTTTGAATATATTTTTATTGATTTTAGAGAGGAAGGGAGAAGGAGAGAGAGAGAGAAAGAAAGAGAGAGAGATAGAAACATCAATGATGAGAGAGAATCATTGATCGGCTGCCTCCTGCACGCCCCCTACTGGGGATCAAGCCTGCAACCCAGACATGTGCCCTTGTCCGGAATCGGACCCTGGACCCTTCAGTCCCCAGGCTGATGCTCTATCCACTGAGCCACACCAGCCAGGGCTTCCTGCTTTTTCTTCATTGCAGCCCAGCCCCAGAGCTAGTGGACAGCAGTGCCCATGAATGATGCCTCCTACTTAAGATGACACCTATGGTAACACCCCAGTGAGGAAGAGATCAAAGTCACCCGCTGGAAAGCCTGAGGGAAGCATTACGTGTCTGAGGTCTGATCTATTGTCTGGGGGGTCGGAGAGTGTTAATGCGCTCGGCAAAGATTACCCTCCCTCCCTAATTGCTCCCGTGCTTCCTTAAAGGATTTAAACCGCCAGGAAGGTGACGCTCCTTGTCAGTTTTGGTCTTCTGCCTGCCGTGGGAGTTTATCTGTCTTGCCGCTGAGACCACTAGATCAAGTCCCCCAGCCGGGATCAGAGGCGTCAGCGCCGAACAGGGGGGCGGCAGGCGGACACGTGATTTATGGCTCCGTGACGCCTGGCTCTGTACATGCTTTGCATTCCGCTCTGGTGTTTATGTTGTGGGAACGAGGGCGTATCTGTGTTTGGAAGCGGGGGGGGGGGGGGGGGCGCTGCACAGCGTCCAAGGGTTCACGTTGACTTTCCATCGGGGTTGTTTTCATAGTCTTTTCTCCGCGCCCTAACGCCCAGTGTGGCCTTTCGCATTCCAGTTATTTTGGTGAAAGACTTTGGGAAGCGTGAACTTCAGATATTTCCTCGGTGCTGCCTCCCCCACCAGTGTGTACACACATACACACATACACACACACACACACACACATACACAAATACACACACATACACGCACACATACACGCACACGCACACGCACACACACGCACACACATGCACACACACGCACACATACACGCACACATACACACATACACGCACACGCACACACATACACACACATACACGCACACATACACACATACACACACACACACACACACACACACTCGCCAGCACACATAAAGTCTCTCCATTCTGAAATGTTGATCCTGATTAAGGCATGTACAAGACTGACCTACATGTAGGACCTGCTAACTTGGTCCAGATCATCCTTGTACATTTCAGATGTTGTGCAGAGACATTTTTTAAAAAGCTCTCTTCTCGCCTGGCCAGTGTGGCTCAGTGATTGAGCGTCGACCTAGGGACCAGGAGGTCACGGTTCGATTCCCGGTCAGGGCACATGCCCGGATTGCGGGCTCCATCCCCAGTGTGGGGCGTGCAGGAGGCAGCCGATCCGTGATTCTCTCTCATCATTGATGTTTCTCTCTCTCCCTCTCCCTCTCCTCTCTGGAACCAATCAAAATATATTTAAAATAAAATAAAATAAAGAGCTCTTCTCCGTGTTAGAGAATGATCCCGAGTGCACAGAGATGACACAGTAATTTTTTTGTTACTTCATTTTATTTATTTTTCCCCCCATTGATTTTTAGAGGCAGAAACAGAGAAACATTGATGTGAGAGAGACACATCGATTGGTTGCCTCCCGCACTCTTCCCCGACCAGGGCCAGGGATCAAGCCCACAACCCAGGTATGTGCCCTTGACCGGAATCAAACCTGGGACCCTTCAGTGTGCAGACCGACGCTCTATCCACTGAGCCGCACCAGCCGGGGCGATGGCAGTAATGTTATCAGACTCTGTATGTCTTCGGTTGCTTTGATTATAACTGAGTATTTTCTAAACGAGACTGAAAAGCTTCAAGGAAGATTGTACCTATTCCCTTACCATGGCAGTTAGGGAATACTGGGGATCTGTATGTGTGAGAGAAGATACCGAATCCCTTTAAGTCACAGTCTATGCAGCTGTAGAAAGGAGGAGGCCAAGCCTGCATTGCGCCCTGAGAATTTTCTGCCCACTCTGCACAGTTGCATCATGGAGAGTTCTGAATTCCTCGCCCATCCGGCGTGGCTCAGTGGTTGAGCATTGACGTATGAACCTGGAGGTCATGGTTGATTCCCGGTCAGGGCACATGCCCGGGTTGCAGGCTCCATCCCCAGTGTGGGGCAGGCAGGAGGCGTCCGATCAATGATTCTTTTTCATCATTGATGTTTCTGTCTCTCTCTCCCTCTCCCTTTCTCTCTGAAATCAATAAAAATATATATATATATGTATGTGTGTGTATGTGTGTGTGACACACACACACACATACATATATATATATATATATATATTTTAAAAATAGGTATGAATTCCTCTAATTCTCATTAGTAAGATATGTGGCCTGGAGTGTTTGCTCCAAAAGTTTCCATAAACCAGCGGTCGCCAACCTTTCAGACCTCAGGGACCACCAGCGGTCCGAGGAGCCTGCAGTACCGTATTTATGTAGCTTCCTTGGGAGGATTTCCTGTAACTCAAGATGGTAGTTGGAATGATGGGTGTAGAAGGATTTTTTAAAAAAGAGAAATCCTTGCTCGGCCGGTGTGGTTCAGTGGTTGAGCATCGACCTATGAATCAGGAGGTCAGGGTTCGATTCCCGGTCAGGGCACATGCCTGGGTTGCGGGCTCCATCCCCAGTGTGGGCCGTGCAGGAGGCAGCCGATCCATGATTCTCTCTCACCATTGATGTTTCTCTCTCTCTCTCTCTCTCTCTCTCTCTCTCTCTCTCTCTTTCTCCCTCTCCCTTCCTCTCTGAAATCAATAAAAATATATTTAAAAAAAAAAAGAATTTTCGTTTGCCCCATGGGATTTTCACACTTTTCAGCTGATGCCACTGCATGTTACTCAAAACTGTATAGAGCTGTCAGTGTATTCATTATATGAATCTCCTGAAGCCCTGAGCAGATGACAGTTGTTAGAGGGGGAGGGAAGTGGGGGCGGGGGCTGGAGGGGAAGGGGGACCCCTTCAAACCCGCATCTCCAGAAGCAAATTTCTCTCGTGTCGTCCGTTCCGGCCCCGGCGTGGACCGTCCCCTCGCCCTGCTTCCGATGGCATGTTCCCTCACCCTGTCGGGCGCCAAGACGGGGATGTCTCATCTGTATATAAAAATTAAAAATTCAAACAAAAATCTGGCCCCCATGAAGAACAGGCCCCTTGGGCATATGGTTCATTATGCATATTCATTTAATTACTAAAACACTGGGGATGGCTTCCCTGCCCTCCCTTTCAACTCGCAAAGTCAGATCTCTTCTCTGGCACCGAAAGTGGAGCAGAGCACTGTGCTCTGGAGGAGGGGTGGGGGAAAATAAAAAAATAAAAAAAGAGAGCTTTTGAGGAAATTTTTGGAATTCACCAAAAGGAGACATGATTCTCAGGATCGAGACAGATAGCAGCAGGGACTTCTCTCTCTTTTCCTCTCTCTTTTTGTCTCCTTCTCTCTCCCCCCTCCTTCACCCTCACCCCCATTTCTACCACTGCCCCCAAAGGCTAGTCTTACCGTTGGTCCGTTTATATGAAAGCGGGCCGGGAAGGAATGCAAGACCCGGGATACAGGTTTCCATGTGCGTTTCTTCCGAGCCACTCAAGTCTCGGGACGAAGCTACGTTTTCTGGGCTGGCAAAGGGGCTCGCCGTGAACGTGTGACCTGAATTGATTTTTCAGGGCCAACAGGTGGCGATCGCGTAGACTTGCCCCAGCCTCGTCGCCACTCCTGATTTGGGGACGACACGTAGAGTATTTATTAAAATGAACCGTTCCCTGGCTTCGCGGTTACCCGAACATCTGCCTCCTGGTTTTTCAAGGGCCTTTGCCAGTATTTCCCCTCCGTGCTTGCGTGGATTGGATCCTAGAAAATAAAAAAGTGGAGGGAGACTCTCCTTCCCGACGTGCCATCAAACTCTTCATTTTTGGGGGTTGACAATTAGAAATGTCATCGTTTCGGGGATTTCCTTTTGGCTGTGGTGGTTTGCATGTGTGTTTCGGTTGCACATTTATTTTCATGGCGCAACAGACTTTTTTGAACAGAACGGGCCAAAACTCGAACGGGTAGTTGCTGGGTTTGCATTTGAGCTTTTTAAAAATATATATATATTTTATTGATGTTTTTACAGAGAGGAAGGGAGAGGGATAGAGAGTTAGAAACATCCATCAGCTGCCTCCTGCACACTCCCTACTGGGGATGTGCCCGCAACCCAGGTCCATGCCCTTGACCGGAATCGAACCTGGGACCCTTCGGTCTGCAGGCCGACGCTCTATCCACTGAGCCAAACCTGCCAGGGTGACGATTTTAAGATTCTTAAAGAGACTGAAAGTCTGAAGTTTTTTTTGTTTTGTTTTTTTTTTACCTAAAATACTTGGATTTTAAAATATTGGAAGCCAATTTAAAAAAGTAATCCCCTCTCCAGTGTCAGTAAACCTTATGGTTGGCCAAATTGGGTGTGTGGCCTGCCTCTGGGAGACCGTGGTTTTTGCATACGACCGTCCCTCCATTCGGGTACAATACATCTAGGAGCAGAGCGCTGAGTAGGTCTATAGGGGAATGGGGCTTCCAGGTATGGGGTCCGCTATAGCGGTCTGTTCCAGCGTGTACCCGGCCCATTCGTTTCTCACCCATTCTACCAGTTCTAAAGCTGCGTTAAGCATTGCGCGTACACGTGTGTGTGTGCGTGCGTGTGCGTGTGTGTGTGAACCTGTTCGTAACTGTTTCTAACAGCCGCTGGCGTGAGAGTCCGGATTTAATTTCCTGAGGTAACTGAGCGGGCCTCGAAGATCGTTCCCATTCCGTGTCCTCGAGCGGTGATCTGGTCCTCTCTTCCCATCAGGCGTTCTTGGTCACTGTGTGGAACTTTGAGCTGTACATGATCCCCCTGGCGTTACTGCTGCTCTTCGCCTATAATTTCATCGAACCCACGAAAGGGAAGGTGAGCAGCACCCACGACTGCCAGGTAAGCCAGGATCCCAATAACGCTGACGTGTGACTGGAAACAAAGCCAGCGCCACCGCTGAAGCATGGCCCAGGGGCATTTGGTTATTTCCTAAAGGATCCACCTTGCGCATATAGTAGAGATCTTTTTTTTTTAAAAAAATATATATATATGTATTTTATTGATTTCTGAGAGGAAGCGAGAGGGAAAGAGAAATAGAAACATCTGTGATGAGAGAGAACCATTGATCGGCTGCCTCCTGCACACCCCACACTGGAGATCGATCCCACAACCCTGGCATATGCCCTGACTGGGAATCGAATCGTGACCTCGTGGTTCATGGTTCGATGCTCAACCACTGAGCCACACCAGCCGGGCTAGAAATATATGTTTTTACTGATTTAAGAGAGAGAGAGAGAGAGGGGAAGAGAGAGAGAAACATTGATGACAGAGAAACATAGATCAGCTGCCTCCTGCATGCCCCACACCTGGGGATCCAGCCTGCAACCCCGGGCACGTGCCCTGGACTTGGCATCGAACCGGCAACCTCTTGGCGACGCTCAACCAAGATGGCGCTCCACCCACTGGGCAACACTGGCCAGGGCCGTGGTAGAGATCTCCTATCAGATGTCATCGGGGGGTCCTAGAGCATCTTGTGTTTCTGAGCCTTGGGCTGTTTCCTCCGAGTCAGGAGAGCCCTGTGGTGCTCGGTCATCTGTCCCGTGCCAGCCGCACCCGTCCGTGTGCGCATCTGGTACTCCGCAAGGTGAAGGTGAAGAACGTTGTCAGCCACGAGAGCAGAGTCCCTCCTGGGGACCCAGAGCCTCTGGAGGCTGCCTGGGGCCCTCCACCCAGGCTCCCCATATGCAGCGTCCCCCTCCGGCCCGAAGGCTCAGGGGGTTCCCAGGGAAACCCGAGCCTGTGTGGGCATGCGTCCCTCTGCTCCTGTGCCCACGTTTCTGCTGGGGATTCTCAAACTTGCTAGCAAGGCTTCCCCTCAGAGACACCGGCCTCCACTCCCTTTCATTCTTCCCAGCTCTTCTCCCCTCGCTCTCTCCTCGCATACCAGGGGATCTCTCCTGCCACCCCCCGCCCGCCCCCCCCCTCCCCCCCCCCCCCCCCGTGAGCAGGAACGTGTATGGGTTGGCTTCCGGTATGGCATAATCCTGGCATTCCAGATCCAAAAACCCAGCAGTTTTTACACAAAATTCTGAGGTCTTGAGACTTGGTAACCGATCAGCTTCACACTGGGTGTTTCCAGACTCAAAAAGGGGACCGTGTTCACGTACTTTCCCTTCGCATGTTCTCATGATGTAAAACAAATCATCTCTGGCCCGGCTGGTGTGGCCCAGTGGTTGAGCGTGGACTCCTGAACCAGGAGGTCACAGTTCGATTCCCAGATACGGGGCACGTGTCCGGGTTGCAGGCTCCATCCCTAGTAGGGGACGTGCAGGAGGCGGCCAACCCATGATTCTCTCTCATCACTGATGTGTCTCTCCCTCTCCCCCTCCCTTCCTCTCTGAAATCAATTAAAAAATAACAAATGAATCAATATTGCAGTGGTATGATGGCAATTGACCTGTTCTAGAGACCAGGTTGGACAACGCATCTGAAGCACCCTGTTCGCAAAACAGCTGGTGCTGTGGCCCCACCCCGCAAACTAAAGGTGGGCGCCCTTTAGTCCCGATCAAGGCCTGGTATTCCTTCCCTCACCTGCCCCCCCCCGCCCCAAACCCGAAGCCCAAGGAGAACAGTAAAACCATAAAGAAACCTGGAACTTAACCCTTGAGGTGGATGATATTCGGGCCGCTGCGTTTCTACTGTCCAATGTTCCCGTAACGGCCCCCGGGGAGCAGAGAAATCACCGGACCCGTGGACCCCGCGCAAACGGGGAAGGGTCCTCTCGGCCGTCACGTCGCGGTGGGTTCATCTGTCAGGAGAACAGAACCGTTTCCGGAGAGCTCAGCTCGGCTGAGCCGCTTGCACGCTGGGTGCCCTCCAAGGCCGCTCCCCGCATGGCCGCGTTCGCAGCGACGTTGCCGGGAGATGAGGCCCGTGGGTGCCCTGCTGCCGCGGTGCCCCTGACCTCTCAGGGCTGTTCTGGTTAAGAGCGCTTTCACGCCCTGGATTTTACAGACCAGTACGTCAAGCCTGTAGACATTCTTTTTTTCTTCATCCTCCCCCGAGGGTATTTTCCCATGGATTTTTAGAGAGAGGGCAAGAGAGAGGGCAAGAGAGAGGGAGAGACAGAAATATCGATGGGAGAGAGACACACTGATTGGTTGCCTCCTTCACACCCGCCCGGGCCGAAGGCGGAGCCAGCAACTGAGGTACGTGCCCTTGACCGGGGTCGAACCTGGAACCCTGTGGTCTGCAGGCTGATGCCCTATCCACTGAGCCACACCGGCTAGGACTGTAGACATTTTTCTTTTTTTTAAATTGATTTCAGAGAGGAAGGGAGAGGGGGGAAGAGAGAGAGAGAAACATCCACGATGAGAGAGAATCATGGATCGGCTGCCTCCTGCCCACCCCCCTACTGGGGATCGAGCCCGCAATCCGGGTACGTGCCCTTGACCGGAATCGAACCCAGGGCCTTTCAGTCCTCAGGCCGATGCCTTATCCACGGAGCCACACCGGCTCGGGCGGTCGGCATTTTTCTTTCATGTGAATGAGTTTAGTTTGCCTTTGGTCATTCCCGCTGATATTTTATTAACAAACTGCGGGGCTTCCTTTCAGGAGAGCACGGAAGTCGGTGACGAGGAGGACGAAGAGGACAAGGTGAGTGGCCCAGAGACCTACAGCACAGGGAGGGGGCATGCCTTTCTTTCTTTCTTTTTTGTTCATCCTCACCCGAGGATATTTTCCGCATTGATTTTTAGAGAGAGTGGAAGAGAGGGAGAGAGACAGAGAGCAATATCCATGTGAGAGAGACCCAGCGATGGGTTGCCTCCTGCACGCACCCTGACCAGGGCCGGGGAACCTGAAACCGAGGTACGTGCCCTTGACCGGAATCAAACCCGGGACCCTTCCGTCCGAGGTCCGACACTCTGTCCACTGAGCCAGACCAGCCGGAGCGGGGCTTTCATGTTTTCAGCAGATAGCTTCCTTCCAGGTCGTGTCAAACGCTTTTGTTTTTTTGTACCCTGGAGTAGCCAGCATATTAATATTCTTACCACTTACAAAGGATACCCCTGTCTAAGATATATCTATTTGTTTGTTTCTTCTCATTCATTTACAAAAATGAGGATGAAAAGGGGCAAACCGTAAGACATCATTGAAATAGTAGAAAAAGCATAGCTGTAGATCCAGCCAGCGTGGCTCCGTGGTTTAGCACCGACCTAGGAACCAGGAGGTCGCGGTTTGATTCCCGGTCAGGGCACGCGCCCGGGTTGTGGGCTCCGTCCCCAGTACGGAGTGTGCGGGAGGCAGCTGATCCATGATTCTCTCTCATCACGGATGTTTCTGTCTCTCTCTCTTCCTCTTTGAAATCAATAAAAATATATGAAAAAAATAAAATAGCATAGTGGTCGCGGCGGGGGGCGGGGCGGCTGTCCTTGGCTGCGGGCGAAGGTGCGCTCCTCCTTGGCGTCTGGAAGGTAGACGGAGGGTAGCCCGGGAAGTCACCCGTAAATCAAGTGACATTGCTCTTCCTTCAGGCTCGGGCCCGCGCGCTGCGGGGTGGCCACCCACGTCAGCGTCTGTCACTTCCCCAGCTGTTGCTGGCAGCGCATGCAGCTCTCCGTCTGCGTGCATCTGTCCCTTCCCTTCTCCTGGGAGAATCTCTCAAAGCCGCTGCTTCTGTTGTCATTACGCTTTCAGACAGACCTTCTGGAATAAAATGAAAAGAAGTGAAATGCCAAATGCGATGCTACTGGCTTAATGGACTTCCAGTCCCCCAGAACCTGTGGGTACGGGGAGGGGGGGGGCGGGGAGTGCCTGGCATAGCGTTTCGGATGCTTGAGGGGGAGGGGAAGGAGGAGGAGGAAATCCTTACAGTTAGGATCCACTCTGCAATGCCCAGGAAATGGAAATGAATTTGGAAACCCCGGCTCCATGGCACAGAGGGGCTTAAAACGAATCAGGAGAGGCGGGCGGTTTTGCCCATTTGTAGCGAATTGAGGGGATTCCGGAGTAAACCTTATTGGTGGCGTTAAAATGATCATTGATAGCAAAATGCCGAAAGCAAGTGGTGAGATAGGTTTTGAAAGTAAATTGCCCTTTTTCAGAAAGAAAAAAAAAAAGGTCACACAGATGCAACTTTCTTCCTGATGGGTTGATGTGGCTTCTGTGTGACATTGGGCCCTTGCACATTGGAAGTAGAGGTACCCAAGCCAAAGTGCATGCTGGGAAGGCTCACCAAAAGGAAACACATGTTTTTTTATTAACATGTTTTTATTGATTTTTGGAGAGAGAGGAAGGGAGAGGGATAGAGAGAGAGAAACATTCCATGAGAGAGAAACATTATCGATCAGCTGCCTCCTGCACGCCCCCACCCCCACCCCCCCACTGGGCATTGAGCCCACAGCCCGGACATGCGCCCTGAACCTGGAATCGAACTGTAACCTCTTTATTCCTGGGTTGATGTGCAACCACGGAGCCACACCGGCCAGGCGGGAACACAGTTTAAAATGAAAATTTCCGTTGTAATGACATTATTTTAAACCTGTCCTAGGAACTAGCCTACATTTTATTAACCAGGGCTTGAAAGTAAAGATTCCTTTCCAGTTGGCCAACCCTCTTTATTTTATTTATTTATTTTTTAAACACGTTTTATTGATTTTATTTTTACGGAGAGGGAGGGAGCGGGTTAGAGAGTTAGAAACATCGATGAGAGAGAAACATCGATCAGCCGCCTCCTGCACACCTCCTACTGGGGATGTGCCCGCAACCCAGGTACATGCCCTTGACCGGAATCGAACCTGGGACCCTGGAGTCCTCAGGCCGACGCTGTATCCACTGGCCAACCCTTCTTCAATGACCCACCCAGGGACGGGATGATACACTGCCCATCGGCGATCCCTGGGCGCACGGGTCTTCGGCCCGTCTCGTAAAGGAGAGCATCTAACCAGAAGGCGATGACTGAGAAGGCGGTGGTCAGTTAGCTAGAGGTAGCAACTTCAGCCCGCGCGTGGGCTGTCAAGGTTGAACCTGACACTCGGGTGTCTCCAGGTCTGTCTCGGGGCCTGGAGGCAGGGCCGTCGGGGCTGCGCTCCTAGCCTTTCCAGGCAGGGATGACTGCGTCCGAGCCACAGCTTCCACAGGGATGAGCCTTGGAGCTATGGTGTCAGCCTGTCCCACACTGAGGGTCTTGTGCTCCGTCTCTCCCCATTGTCTCCTGGGCAGTTTTGTTCTTGAGATCCTTTGAGTGTAGTATCTCCATAGGGACTTTATTTATCCATTTTCTAAAATCTTCATTGTTGAAAGCATTACATATGTCCCCTCCCCCCTCCCCATTAACCTCATCTAGCCCACCTCCCACCCCAGGCCCTCTCCACCCCACTGTCTGTGTCCATGGGTTATGCACACATGCGTACAAGTTCTTTGGTTGATCTCTCTCCACCCACCCTCCCTCCCCTGCCTTCCCTCTGAGATCCCACAGGCTGGTCCATGCTTCTGTGTCTCTGGATCTGTTTTGTTCATCAGTTTATTTTGTTCATTAGGTTCCACATCATCAGGCCTTTAATAGCCTCAGCACAGCCATGGTTGTTTTTTGCTTCCTCAATTTCATATTCCTGCGAAATCTTCTAGAGCAGTGGTTCTCAACCTTTCCAATGCCGCGACCCTTGAATACAGCTCCTCACGTGGTGGTGACCCCCAACCATAACATTATTTTTGTTGCTACTTCATAGCTGTAATTTTGCTGCTGTGAATGAATCGTCATGCAAATATCTGTGTTTTCCTGTGGTCTTAGGCTCGCGACCCACAGGTTGAGAACCACTAGCAAGGTCGCCTAAGACCATCGGAAAATACAGATATTTACATTACGATTCATTCACAGTAGCAGAATTATAGTTATGAAGTAACAACGAAAATAATGTTATGGTTGGGGGTCACCACCACGTGAGGAGCTGTATGCAAGGGTCGCGGCCTTAGAAAGATGGAGAACCCCTGCTCTAGAGGAATACTGAAAATGTGACTGTTTATGCCTCTTCTGCTTAACACACACAGCCAGTCTGAGACGGGCGAACTTTCCAGGCCTCTTCCATATCTCTCACTCTCCCTTCTTTTTCTTAAAATATGTTTTTATTGAGAGATAGGGACATCCATGATGAGAGAGACTCATGGATCAGCTGCCTCCTGCACGTCCCCTCCTGGGGATCGAGCCCACAACCCAGGCCTGTGCCCTTGACTGGGAATCAGACCGTGACCTCCTGGTTCATAGGTCGACACTCAACCACGGATCCACGCTGGCCGGGCTCTCTCTCACGTCTTTAAGAGATTTGTAACTCGGGGGATTTTTAACATTCAGACCCCCGGAGCACACATCATTCGCACCCATGTTACAGTCCCTTATTTCTTCTCCATGGATGTCCGCCTCCGCCTCTGACATGTGCTCACGGAGCTGCACACACGGGCTGCGTCACAGGGCTCGCTCACGCGGCCCTTCTGGCTTCTGTTGCATGTGACACATGACAGACCACGCTCCTGGGAACTGTCACACACCCAGCGAGACAGGCACTGTTTACCAGTTGTAAACCCGCGGTCATTTCCTCCCCAACCAGAAGAAGAAAGGGAACTCGGTTCTCTCCAAATGATCCATCTTGGGAGGTGACACCCCTTAATTGCCAGCACCCCTTCCCCCCCAAATACCATCGCAGACAACGGGGGGAGATGAAAGCGCGCCGGCCCCCCCGTGGCCCGGCTCTCTGGGGAGATGGACGCTTTCCCGTGTTCCCGCCTGTCTCCCGTGCACAGACCAGGCCGCGGTCTGGGCTCTGTCATCCTTTTATTGTCTGCCGCGGGGATTGCTGTGAAATGACATCAGCCTAGCCTCCTGCTCCCTTCTCATTGTTAAAAGGCCATGGGAGTGACTTGTATTAGAAACCCAATTAGACGCCACAATTTTGCCTTCGTTTCTTTTCTTTTTTTCTTTTCTTTGTTAATCCTCACCCGAGGATATTTTCCCCTTGGTTTTTAGGGAGAGTGGGAGAGAGAGGGAAAGACAGAGAGACACATAGATGGAGAGAATCACATCTATGGGTGGCCTCCCGCACGCTCCCTGACCAGGGCCCGGGCCGGGGACGAACCTGCAACTGAGGTACATGCCCTTGATCAGAATCGAACCCGGGACCCGTGGTCCGCAGGCCCCGGTGCTCTATCCACTGAGCCACACCGGCTAGGGCTTGCCTGCCTTGCTTCTCCGGGCTTTCGGGGGTAACACAGGACTCTCAGGGAACTAGTCCTTTGGCTTCGTAGGAAACGGAACATACCAACGTAAACTTTGAAGAGAGGGACATTGTTTTCTTCTTTCTTATGCCCGACGGGCCGTGGGAGAGATTGCTCGTCACAGGTAGGGTTTGCGAGGCACCCAGCACAGGTAACGACGAAGGTCAGCCAGCAGCAATCAGCCGGCATGTCCCATGGCGCGTGGGATTCTGTACGAGGAATTCTGTTTTGTGCACCTTATTTGTACAGATGGATGACAAATGCGCATTGTATTAATTACCTGCACCCCGAGGGCCCGTAATTGAAGCGGGAACCACGAAACAATTGTGCCAAATGCTGTATTCCGTACTTAGACAAGGTCACGCGATCTCTTGTTTTCACTGTGGACGGTATCGGTACTGGCCTTAGAGGTGCTTTCTTTTTCCAGCCTAACAGTTACAGAGACGGTGTCGGCATGTGCTGTGGATAGCGGGAAGGAGAAATCATAAGGGCATGTCATAACAGTTTTAAAAAACCCTGCTTATTGCTATCATCAAGAAAGGACACCCAGGTACCTGTGTTGTGGGGCGGTTGGTGTTTAGCTTGGCTGTCACCAGAGAACTTGAAGGATCTGGTGGGGTTTTTTGTGTGTGTGTGTGTGTGTTTTTTTTAGGATGATCAATGAGATCACAATTGCCTGACAGTGTTTAGAGGGAGAAAATGACCCTTTCGTATTAATTACGGGTGAAAAAGGAGTGTCGATATTTTCTTTTAAACAAATAAGGAGTGTCTGGTGCACTTCTGTTGATCAACCATGGAATGTTTTATATTGCAAGAGTGCAAAGCAATGCTGTCCTCTATAATAAAAGCCAAACGACCGGTCGCTGTGATGCGCACTGACCACCAGGGGGCAGATGCTCAAGGCAGGAGCTGCCCCCAGCTCACAGGCCCCAGGCCAGCCAAGGTGGGTGCCTGCAGGGCCCCCCCCCCCAATCGCCCTGTTGCTCGCCTCGCACAGGGAGGCAACTGGCGGCAGGGGGGCGGGGCTGGCGAGCGGGCAGGGCCAGGCCAGCCGAGGCGGGAGCCAGGGGGCTCCACCCTCCCAAACCCTGATTGCCCCGCTGGCCGCCCCAGAGGTCAGCCCTGCTCACTGGCCAGGCCTAGGGACCCTAGTACAATATATTTCCACAAGTTAGGCTGTGATCATCAAATGTAAGTGCTTTTTAAACCATCAATTTCCATTTTTAAAACGATTTTCATCCCCCACGCTGACTAGTGCACTGCTCACTACCCAGGCAGAGCCTTCTTAGAGAAAGAAGCAGGTGACATGTGAACTTGGAAGGACTTTTCCTTACAGTCTGATCGTGAGAGGAGTCTGACTTACAACTCCTTTGCTACTTAAGAATATTCAAACCACGGCAAGTTGGTTTGATTAGTGGTTTTTCTTACGCTATTCACTCAGCAGCGGTACGTTAAGATGATAAGGTATGTTATTTTTAAGAAAATAAAAAAATTGTCCTGGCCGGTGTGCCTCAGTGGATAGAGCATTGGCCTGAAGGGTCCCGGGTTCGATTCTGGTCCAGGGCACATGCCTGGGTTGTGGGCTCGATCCTCAGCAGGGGGCGTGCAGGAGGCAGCCGATCAATGATTCCCTCGCATCACTGATGTTTCTAGCTCTCTCTCCCTCTCCCTCTCTGAAATCGATAAAAATATATTTTAAAAAGTAATAAAAATGGTAAGGGACATCTTTGAAAGATGAACAATAATTGAATATCTTCCTGCACATTTCAGAGCCTATGGGAATGATATACAGGGCGTATTGTAGAGGACCTGCTCAGAGATAATTTCCAGGGGAATAAAATAAATGGCCATTCTGATGTAACTGCTTTTAATTTGATTTAATATGAATTTTAGTGATGGAGTCATTTAATTGCTAGCGTCTCTTACCATACCATCTTAGCTTTGAGACTTTAATATTAAAATGGATTCCAGCCAATTCTTAATGATCGGTTTATGCATGTGCCGATGAGAAGGGATTGGCTTCCTTACTTCCTGCAGTCTTTTCCCTGACACGCTGACTAGCTCACATTTTCCTTTTCAACACGAAACCTCCGTTCTTAAGAGTCGTTTGGCCTCATTGCCTGGAGAGGGAACCCAGGAATGTTAATAATCTGACCTTCCAAGGCAGTATTCATCCTACTTGCTACCAGGCTCACTTGCGGATTTGCTTAGAAATTTCTACTGTAAGGATTATACTTGTTAGGTCACTCCCAAATATTGTGAACTATGATATGCCTGACAGTAAATTAGATAGATGGATTATCTATCCTCCTGTTAGCTAATGTGCACTGTCTAACAGAATACAGTCAGAGGCTCTGATTTTATAGAATGTTAGAGGCCTGGTGCACGAAATTTGTGCACTCGGGGGGGGGGGGGGGCTGTTCCCTCAGCCTGGATTGCAAGAGGGTACAGGCCAGACGGAGGCACCCCACTATTGCACGACTGGGGCCAGGGAGGGATGTGAGAGGTTGGCGGGAAGGACTCCAGGGCGTGTCCGGCCCGTCTCGCTCAGTCCCGATGGGCCGGACCCCAGCAGCAAGCCCACCTACCGGTTGGAACATCTGCCCCCTGGTGGTCAGTGCACATCATAGGGACTGGTCGACCGGTCGACTGTCTGCCCTCTGGTGGTCAGTGCACGTTATAGCCAGCAGTTGAATGGCCTTAGCATATCATTAGCATACTACACCCTGATTGGTTGAATGGCCGACCGGAAGACTGGACACTTAGCATATTGGGCTTTTATTATATAGGATAACGAATCTAGATACTTAATTTCCCATTGCTTAAATTGTTTACATCATGCTAATGTGGACTGCATTGGATGTTGCGTCTCCGTTACCCACAGGTTATTTTTCTGAGGATAGTAGTTAGCCTTCTTGTCTTTCCTAACGAAACCCCTTGTTTCAGAGTGATTTGTGCCAAGTCCCAATTAGCCAATGAGTTTAGAAGCTAACTGATAATTTACAAGAAAGGTGGGGAGGGGCACCATTTTTTTTCCTCCAGGGAAAAGTGATAACTTAAGTAATAAATGACACAAGAGTAATAATTGAAAACAACATCATTTGCCCTAAGAATCAGTTAAGTATAATTAGATTTTTAAAGATAATATTTGTAGAATGTTTACAATATCCAGGCTGTGTTTATATGTTTCAGCTCCCTCAGCATTCAAAATAAACCATTAAATTAGCTACTTCCCCCATCTACAAACCCGAATTTAAAGAAATGAAGTTGAGCCTGTTCAGCGTGGTTCGACATCGACCTATGAACCCGGAGGTTACAGTTCTATTCCCGGTCAGGGCACAGGCTCAGGTTGCAGGCTCCATCCCAGTTAGGGGGCGTGCAGGAAGCAGCCGATCCATGATTCACTCTCATCATTGATGTTCCTCTCTCTCTCTCTCTCCCCCCCTCCCTTCCTCTCTGAAATCAATTTAAAAAAAAAGCATTATAGAATTTCTTATTGCACTGTTTGGTCACACACACATTTTTTCTTGCACCCGCCTCACTTCCCCACCTCAAATAAAACGGAAGGGTTCAGTCAGCAGCCCCAGCTCATGGCGTCTTTAGCCGCAGTAGTTCCAGTGACAGGAAGCCCTCAGCCCTGCCCTGTGGTCACAGGCCTGGCATCTGTCAGTGGGCTGAGAGAAACTGCTAATGAAATGGGGAAGCCAGAAGCACACACGGGGAAATACCTGTCAGTGGAAGCGCTGTGTGCAATGAGCAGGCAGAGAGAGAGCTGTTTAAAACCACTTAGAGATTATATTGATTCAAAACCCAAACGGTCTGTTTTCTGTTCGTTCCCCAAAGCAAATGGACTACTGGGGAGGGATGACTCTCCACAAAGAGCATCTTTCCTCATGGAGATGCCATGCACTGGGGAGTTGACTCTGCGTGTGTGTGTGCGCGCGCGCGTCTGTGTGTATGTGTGTGTGTGTGTCTGTGTGCGTCTCTGTGTGTGCGTACGCGTCTGCGTGTGTGTGCGTGTGTCTCTGTGTGTGTGTCTGTGCATCTGTGTATGTGTGTGTGTGTGCGCGCGTCTCTGTGTGTGTGCGTATGTGTGTGTGTGTCTATGTGTCTCTGTGTGTGTGCGTCTGTGTGCGTCTCTCTGTGTGTGCGTGTGCGTACGCGTCTGCGTGTGTGTGCGCGTGTCTCTCTGTGTGTGTCTGTGCATCTGTGTCTGTGTGTCTGTGTGTGTGTCTGTGTGCGTCTCTGTGTGTGCGTGTGCGTACGCGTCTGCGTGTGTGTGCGCATGTCTCTGTGTGTGTGTGTGCGCGCGTTTGTGTGTATGTGTGTGTGTCTGTGTGTGTGTGCGCGCGCGTCTGTGTGTATGTGTGTGTGTCTGTGTGCATCTCTCTGTGTGTGCGTGTGCGTACGCATCTGCGTGTGTGTGCGCGTGTCTCTGTGTGTGTGTCTGTGCATCTGTGTATGTGTGTGTCTGTGTGTGTGTGCGCGCGTCTGTGTGTGTGTGCGTGTGTGTGTGTCTATGTGTCTCTGTGTGTGTGCGTCTGTGTGTGTGTGTGTGCGCGCGCGTACGCGTCTGTGTGTGTGAGTGTGTGTGTGGGTGTGTGTGTGTCCATGCATGCGCAATGCATCTCCTGGGCAGAAGCCCTGAAGACAGTTCCCAGCGCAGTAAGCCAGGCTTCCCACAGACGCGTTTTTAATCTCGTGTATCAGAAATATTCCTTCTTGTTCTTTGTTATGACAGATGTTGAGACGGGTCTTTTGTTTTGTTTTTTGTGTGTTTTTTTTGTTGTTGTTGTTTTCATGCTGGATGCCACTCAATCTATTTCTGCTGTCGATCATGTTTGCACGTTTTCAAACGGCAGGCTTTTACCGTTCAGTGGGAGGAAGCAGACCAAACGCACGCCCCTCTGCAGTCTCCAGTTCTGGTTTGGCCTCTTTGCTCCAGATGGCTGAAACTGCTGGGGAGTCCTTGAGGTAGAAATGTGGCACGGATGGCTTTCGGGAACCTGGGTGCATCCTGTGACAAACACGACTCAGTGTCTCAGCACGTCACCAAGTCTGGTCCTGCCATGGTGAACGTACGGGACTACGCCTCTGGTGTTGCTTAGGCAATGAAAGAGAACGGCGAGCCCGGCCGGCGTGGCGCAGTGCTTGAGCGTCAACCCGTGAACCAGGAGGTCACACTTCAGTTCCCGTTCGGGCCACGTGCCCGGGTTGCGGGTTCGATCCCCAGTCGGGGGCGCGCAGGAGGCAGCCGGTTCATGATTCTCTCGCATCACTGATGTTTCTCTCTCTCTCTCTCTCTCTCCTTCTCCCTTCCTCCCTGAAATCAATAAAAACGTATTTCAAAAAAGAGGGAGAGAAAGGCGTTTTCCTAAATCAGAACAGGCGGGAAAGATGTAAAGTCACAGACTGGTGATATAATTCGTCCTTAGTTGTAAGTTCATTGTGACGGCGGTAATCCTCTCCCACGGTCCTCTCGTCCTTGGAGGCCTGGGAAAGGCCACGGGGCCTTGAGGAAGGACATATTTGCTTCTTGACTTACTTCATTTTTGTTCTTAGGGAAAAAAAAAAAAAACAACAACAAAAACCCACCACAACTCTGTTGCACATGGGTACCCGGTTTGTTCTTATTTCAGCTGCTTACAAAACGTAGCCTGAAGACTCCGGGTTGTCTTCCTGTGTGTGCATGAGTTTCCTCTCTGTAACGTTTTAGAAACAAACGGACACTGAAAGAAAGCGGTGATCGTGCCTTTATTCTTCATGCCATCCGTCTGTGTCGGGGACGGAGCTGGCATTCCCATGGTTTTTCTTAGGACAAGTGCCACTCTTCCTTTGTACTGAACGGAGGAGCGTTGTGCGACGTGAAGGCCGCGGGATCACGCGACGTTCCGTTGCCCCGCGTCTCTCCCGAGACCCTAGGTCATGTGACCCTTCCTCCTGCCTCTTTCTTGTGTGTGTTCAGCTTCGTCGGAAGTAAAATCCACTCTTCCTCGACATCTAAAAAAAAAAAAAAAAAAAAAAAAGACGTGGTTCGCCGCCGTGACATTGCTGGCTTGCTGCATGGCACCGGTCGCCGTTTGTGTTACTCATGTCCCTCGAATAATTGGAAGCCTCCTATGTTGCGGAGCACGTCGGCGCGTGGGGCAGCAGGCCTGTCTTTCTCAGTGAATCACTGCGGCGCCTCCTGGGGAGCCGGGCAGCGGACGCAGATGTAACGCTGTGCTTGCTAAACGGTGTTACCGCCACAGTCCTGGTTCCATCGGAAACGTGTAAATAAAGCCAGCGTGGAGCAGACAGGACTGCCAGATCAGCTCCGGCAGCACAGGCCGACATGAGTAGGCTTGTCCTGGAAGTTCCTTGCTCTTGAAACTCAAAATAGACCAAAAGTTGCTTCTTCGGCCTTTTGTCCCTTTGCATCCTTTTTTTTTTTTTTTTTTTAATGGTTTCTTTATCTATTTTATTGATTTCAGAGACGGGGAGAGAGAAACATCCGTGATGAGAGAGAATCATGGATGGGCTGCCTCCTGCACGCCCCCTACTGGGGATGGAGCCCACGACGCCAGGCATGTGCCCTGACCGGGAATCGAACCGGGACCTCCTGGTTCCTAGGTCGAGGCTCAACCACTGAGCCACGCCGGCCCGGCTCTTTGCATTCTTGAAGGGGAGGGCTTACGTGTGTGAAGTGCCTAGAGTGTACCAAGTGCTGATGTGATGTTTACTTCTCCAAAGACTCCCTATGACCTCCCTTTTCTCGGTAACAAATTTGCAACTCAGAAAGGGGTCAGGAACTTGCCTTGATCGCAGAGCGAGGAGACGACAAGACTGGCGTTAATCAATAAAAAATATATATATATTTTTAAGTGCAGCAGTGTTTGACTAAGAAGCCATAGTGCTAAGGAAACCATAGTGTCTACATTCCATGTTGTTACCTGCTGGAAACATGTCTGAAGCCCTGTGACACGGGGTGGGGTGGGTTAGGGTGAGCTGGCAGATAGCCTGGTGAAGACAAAAGCGGAAACCAGGATCAGCCAAACGGAACCGCGGAGTTCCCTGGCAAACGCATCCGCCTCCACAGGGAGATGAAGGCCTTAGCTCCATGGGGCTTCCATTCACCGTGGAATCATGGGAAGCTTGCTCACCAAGAGTGGTTGCATCGAATGAATGGGCAGGACATTATGCGAAGTCAGTCAATACTTATGGCCTGGCTGGTGTGGCTCAGGAGTTGAGCATCGACCTATGAACCAGGAGGTCACAGTTTGACTCCCGGTCAGGGCACATTCCCGGGTTGCAGGCTTGATCCCAAGTGTGGGGGACGTGCAGGAGGCAGTGATCAATGGATCTCTCTCATCATTGATGTTTCTATCTCTCTCCCTCTCCCTTCCCCTCTGAAATCAATTAATAAAAAATATATATGTTAATAAATCAATATTTATGTTGTGAGAAACGTGGCATCTCTTAGAGTCACTCTGTGGATGATAACTGTGCCATTATATAGCACAGTGCACGCCTGTCTAGACTGGAACAATAAGGAGAGCTAACTGAGCCCAATCTTGCTTCTACATTTCTTAGGAATCCGAGAAAAAGGGCATCATCGAGAGAATCTACATGGTGCAGGATATCGTTTCCACGGTTCAGAACATCTTGGAGGAGGTAGCTTCCTTTGGAGAAAGAATTAAAAAGTGAGTCCTACCTCTCTGTCATGGCGTTTGAATTAGAGCTGCCATCCACGAGGGTGAGTGCGGGTGGGGAGCGTGAGGTCAGAAAATGCAGAACCCCAAAACTGAAGCCATGGTGATAGGCAAGCCCTGTTAATAACTCTGGCTGGTTTGTTCTTTGGGCTTGTCAGTCTCACAGTTGGGCAATGCCTCAGAACTGGGGTGACCAGATGGCCCAGCGTAACTATAAATAGTGTCCCGCTCACTCTCAAAAAGACCCTAGATTGGGTGATAAACCACATTAAAAAGAAATAGTTATCTATACTAATAAAAGTAAGATGCAAATTGACCGCACCTTCACGGTGCCCACCAACCAATCAGGAGTGAGTATGCAAATTAACCCAACAAAGATGGCAGGTTAATTTGCTTACACAGGCATGGAGCGGCCGGTGGCGGGGCGGGACACTTGCATCATCGCTATGGTGATGACGCAGGCGTTCTGCACCTCTCCGGGCCTCTGGGCAGTTTGGGAAGGCGGGAAGGTGGCTTCGGGCCAGAGAGAAAAGGCGGCTCCAGCCAGAGTGAAGGCAATGCCAGCAGCCAGGGGAAGGAAGGCCCATCCTTGCAGGAATCTTCATGCATCGGGCCTCTAGTTCACAAATAAAAAGGGACGCAGATAGGTTTTAAAGGAGTCTTTTTTTGTCTGAACCACATGATGTTAGGGGAGAGATCGGACCAGCCCAGAAAGAGATGTACGAGAGAAACAGACAGAGGGCAATTCTGCCGCCGCCGCAAATTGTCAGCTTCTCTGAGAATGGGAAGAGACAGGCCGCTGGGCACAGAACCCTCGGTTGGGGGCTTCCGTAGGTGCAAACCATTGCACAAGGCTCAGAGCCCAAGACTGTGCTAGGTACAGGGACATATAGGTGAGTTAGCATGTCTGTGCCATAGGCCGTGGTCCTGGCATGCGTGGAGGTGAGGCAGGTCAGTCAGGGACTTGAGTGGCTTGCAAAGGTCAACGGAAAAAAATATTGAGCCCTGGCTAGTGTGGCTCAGTGGATAGAGCGTCTGCCTGCAGCCTGAAGGGCCCCAGGTTCGATTCTAGTCAAGGGCACATGCTCGGGTTGTGGTCTCCACCCCAGTTAGGAGGTGTGCAGGAGGCAGCCGATCCATGATTCCCTCTCCTGATGGATGTTTCTCTCTCTTCCTCCCTCTCCCTTCCTCTTTGAAATCAATAAAAAAATGTAGTTTAGAAAGCAATGGAGTGAGGATGAGAGGCTGTGGAGTGGGGGCAAGCCCGAGGAAGGAAGGCGATGTCTTTGGTGAAAGTGTCTCCGTGCCCGAACGTCTCCCCCTAGACAGACGTGGCTGTTGTGTGGTGGATAATGATCACGGAAATGTGTCCGATGGGAGAAGAGGGCAGAGCGATTGAAACGGGCCCCCGCGCTTCCCAGTGCTTCCGAGGGCAGGCTGTCCCAGCACAGCTGGGGTGGCCACGTCTAGGACATATTTCCAGCCATGAACAGGGCACTGTTTTGCCCGGCCGCAACACAGGAAGGCTCGGCTCCTATTAATGTCTTTGGCCATTCATGAGCACAGTGACCTTCATGTCCCTGCTCGGCACTCCGGGGGGCTGCCCTGTGTAACTCTGTTGGAATTCCATTGTAATTCAGCGCTAAGGACCATGGGAAACTTTCACCCAACTATGGGCAACCAGCAAATACAAACAAAGACTTACATAAAACCCCAAGAGCGAGGCTCCCCCAGTGGGAGTGCATTTACTGTACATGAAACGGTCTGTAGTTTCTTTCTTAAATATATTTTTACCAGAGGCCCCATGCATGAAATTTGTGCGTGGGTAGGGTCTCCTGAGGCCTGGCCGGCGATCAGGGCCGATCATCGGGGCAACCAGTGGGGTGATGAGAGGGAGGACCCCCTGCTGGCACCCGCCTTGGCTGGCCTGGGGCCTGCGGGCTGGGGGGGAAGCTCCTGCATTGAACATCTGCCCCCTGTGGTCAGTGCGCATCATAGCAACCAGTCGTTCAGCCATTTGGTCAATTTGCATATTAGGCTTTTATTATATAGGATTGGTTTCAGAGAGGAAGGGAAAAGGAGAGAGAGAGAGAAAAAAACATCAATGATGAGAGAGAATCATGGATCGGCTGCCTCCTGCACGCCCCACCCTGGGGATGGAGCCCACAACCCGGGCATGTGCCCCTGACCGGGAATTGAACTGTGACCTCCTGGTTCATAGATCAGCGTTCATCCACTGAGTCACGCCGGCCGGACAGTATTGCCGTCTTCAATCACGTTTGAGAGCCAAACCTTCTGTTTGAAACTGTCGGGTCCAGGAAGCTCAGTGGCCGTGGGTCTGCTGACCTTCTCCTGCAGAATGCTTTTCCGCTGCCCAGTCGTTCCGGCAGACTTTTATCTCCAGGTTTTCAAAGAAACTTTCCCAATAGGCCCTTTCCTACTTGGATAGCTAAGTAGCAAACCTGAGCAAACGAATCGATGGAGCTGGTCCAGCCTCAGAGAAAGTGACATGTCTGTGGTTTGCCTGCAGCACGTTCAACTGGACGGTCCCGTTCCTTTCCTTCCTGGCCTGTTTGATACTGGTGGTCGCCACCATCATGCTGTACTTCATCCCACTCCGGTACATCGTTTTAATCTGGGGTAAGTTTGGCATGATCCTTTTGCTAGCAGTCCATTCCAGGTAAGAAGAACCAGTTACTTGTCTTTTTAAAATGTATATATTTTGATTGCTTTCAGAGAGGAAGGGAAAGGGAGAGAGAGAGAGAGAAACATCAACGATGAGAGAGAATCGTTGTTTGGTGCCTCCTGCAGGCCCCTTGCCGGAGACCGAGCCTGCAACCTGGGCACATGCCCTTGACCGGAATCGAACCTGGGACCCTTCAGTCCGCAGGCCGACGCTCTATCCACTGAGCCACACCAGCCAGGGCCAATTCTTCATTTTTAAAGGTGACTCTGAACTTTCAGTGTGCTCCTTACCGGCAAGGAAACACGAGCTTGAAGAAAGCATATGGGCAACCAGGAATCCAGGACCTCCCTGCAAAGGCCCAATTGAGTGGACGATCAGCGTCCCTCCTTAAAGGCCTGTTGCCTACCTGCGATCAAATAAAATCGGGATCGTGCGTGTGATTTCCCTTCGGCCTTCGCAGCCATAAATCCCCTTGAATAATATATCGCTGTGGTCCGGTAGCCTTCCGTTTGCGCTGTTATTCAAACAGCGAGCGAAACACCTGCACCTTGCCCTGCGTAGTATGTGAAAGTAGCCAGGTGGCTCCTGACACCCAATCTCTCCTCGAGGGAAAAAGTAGCCCAACCCCATCCAATACTTAAAGCCAGAAGCAGTGGGGGTGGGGTGGGTGGGGGGTAAGGGTGGGCCCCTCGGTGGTGACCTAACCAGCGCCAGAAAGGAGAGGAAGCTGTAATTTACCAGAGGAAATGGTGCACCCCGATACAGTTTAGCGGCTTTTGAAACAAAAATGCCAAGCTGGGAAGTCCATTGCATGACTTGATGTACTACCCCGGCCAGAAGTCAGACAAAATACGAGCAGCATGGTGAATATCGGCGATGGTCGCCGGGTGGGCTGGGGGTTGACACAGGAGGGTGCGTTGCAGGAAATTAAGTGGGAGAAGCCACCCACCTTTCCCCACAGGAGTCTGTGTCAGGTTTTCCTTTCCTTGCCTCCTATGACTGCTGCAGCGTTCTCAACCGTCATCACTCTTAGGATCTTCAGATATTAAGGTGCTCAGACAGGCCCGGCCAGCGTGGCTCAGTGGTTGAGCATTGACCTATGAACCAGGAGGTCGCGGTTCGATTCCCAGTCAAGGGCACATGCCCGGGTTGCAGGCTTGATCTCCAGTAGGGGGCGTGCAGGAAGCAGCCGATCCACGATTCTCTCTCATCACTGATGTTTCTCTTTCTCTCTCTTTCCCCCTCTCCCTTCCTGTCTGAAATCAATAAAATATATATATATATGTGTTTTTAAAAAGGCGTGCTTTTGAAGCTTATAACTTCGGAGTGCCTTCTAACTTTTTATTCCAGCTACGTTTTTCATCGACTGCCTCAGTGCATTGTGGGCTGCCGCTGCCTTCTCCGGTGCATTGGAGCTGCTGTGCAGGTTTATAATCTTCTCAGTAACTAAGAATGTGGTGTTTTGATCGGCTGGGATATTATCCCTGCCTGGCTGTTCCTTGTAAAGCCTCCAGATGTGCACCCTGTATATAATTAACAATAGAAGATACATCCTTTCTCCGTGCGTCTTTGTCCGCCTGCGTCGTTTTGCCTCGTCTGTTTCCTTTTGCCAAAGAGCCCGTGCGACAATTAATGCCTTCAGCAGAACACAGCGAGGGTGTATTTCAGTTTAAAGGAACGCAGGGAGGGGGGGTGATGGGGGAGGGTGGGGAGTTTTAGCTAGAAACAGAAAGCCTGCTGGGAGGGTAGAGGGGAGAAAGACAGTGCGGCTCTGACTCGGGAGAAAAGGGATCATTTGCAGGGAGCCTTCTTCGCCCGCCCAACCACCCCGCTTCTGTTTGCCCGTGAACAACGGCCTGGCCGCCATTTGCCAGGCAGATCTGCCCCTGACCCTCCGTAAGGAAATGCCTGGAGGTTGGCATCGTGTCAGGTACAGGGCCATCCGGGAAGCCCCCCTTCCCCGCCTCCCCCCTTAGATGAAAGTAAAGTCATAATTAATGAAATGAGAGAAACATCCAACCGTGTATGCGTTAGGGATCATTAAACAGTTAAATGGGCCCGGCCAGTGTGGCTCAGGGGTGAGCGCCCGGCGGGCACCGTTCGATTCTCAGTCAGGGCACAGGCCCCGGGGTGGCAGGCTCGATCCCCAGCATGGGGCGTGCAGGAGGCAGCCGATCAAGTAATAAAACGGATGTTTCTCTCTCTCCCTCTCCCTCCCTTTTTCAAATCAATAAAAACTAAAAACAAACAAAACCAAACAAATGCAGTGAAATGTTACCTGGGCTGGGGACTAGGAGCCGGTGAAGGTATACACCTCAGACGGGCTGAAGTTAACAAGGCCCCCCGCTGTGACCCTTGTTACCCAAGCTCTCAGTGGCAAAACTTGAGGCCACCTTAATTTTTCACCCTCTAGAACTCCGCGTGAGAAAAGGGTTGACATTTGCTGAAAAGCATATATAGCTCATGAGGAAGTGGATACAAGCGAGGAGCAGCGTGGGAGACGAAAGGGGGGATGGATAGAGGAGCCCCCCTCTGAAGAGGGGACCAGGGACAGAGCCCCCTTCCAGTCGTCACGGTCCCCGGCGGAGATGAGCACAGACTCCATTGCCTAGGCCAGCGGTCGGCAAACTCCTTCATCCACAGAGCCAAATATCAACAGGACAACGATGGAAATTTCTTTGGAGAGCCACATTTTTTAAACTTCAACTTCTTCTAACTTCTTCCAAATAGGCTCGCCCAGGCCGTGGTCTTTTGTGGAAGAGCCACACTCCAGGGGGCCAAAGAGCTGCGTGGGGCTCGCGAGCCGCGGTTTGCCGACCACTGGGCCCTAGACCAGCCCACACCGCCCCCCCTCCCCCCGGGCTGCCGTCCGTAAATTAAGTTAGCGATCCCTAGGAAGATAATTTTCCAATAATAACTTTTCACAGTTTCCTGCTGCCTCGAAGTACAGTCAACATGTCGAGTTCTGTTCTGCAGGGAGAGAGGCGAAACCTGTGAAAATGAGTTGGAGGAGGGGGGAAGATAGATTTCTGCAGCTTCTTTTTAACAACACCAAAAAAAAACCCCACAAAACACACACACACACAACACAGCTCGGGCCCTGCGCCTCCCATGGCCACGTTTGGTCCGCGGCCCCCAAGCTGTGACTTGTTTGGGCTGATGAAGGTCTGTGCCCACCCGGGACACGTGTTTCCCTGGCCTCGGAGGCTGTTAATCAGTGTCGCCCCAAAATGCCAATGAGCTCCCCGGTTTTCCTGGGTGTCTGTGCCGCCCTGCTGCTGGGATTGTAATGGGATTTTCACAGCCCAGGGAGGCAGGGCCCCTCTCCCGCCATCCCTCCTTCCTTCCTGCAAGAAAAGGCATTTGTGAATGATTCCACATGACAGCCGCGTGGGCATGGTCGGGGGTGGGGGGGGGCAGTATTTGTTTTCACACTAATTTCTTACTTGTGAATGCCCCTCCTCCCCCAGTCGGGCGAGTTGTAAAGACAGACAGACAGGCAGACCGACGCCATCTCCTTGTGTTTCTTCTGTTTTTCAGGCATCAATAAATTTACGAAGAAGTTCCGAAACCCCTATGCCATCGACAATAACGAGCTCCTAGACTTCCTCTCCAGGATACCGTCTGATGTGCAAAAGGTACGCAATGCATAAACGGGTCACCACCAATGGGGGGCCCCCTCCCCCTCCTCCCCTCCTCCCCTCCCCCTCCCCCCCCTGCACGGGCCTGTGGCCAGCCCTGGAGCCCGAGGCCGTGCCAGCGTGTGAGTAATTGAGATAACGCATCCGAAAAACCCTTCCAGAGGCCTGGCGGCCAGGAAACCTTTGTCCCAAAAGCATGAGATGATCGGGGGAAATTGTCCTGATAAAGAGCGGCTTAGGAACCGTCTGGGACGCACAGGGCGCCGCTGGCAGGCGGTGGTGTCGGTCCCTGTTGGGATCGCTTGCCTCCCCCAAAGGAGGGTAAGATGGGCTCGGTGCGTGGGCCAGCGGGAGGTCCGGAAAGGGACGGCAAGGCGTTTTATGGGGAGCAGGGCCTGGGAGGATGATTCTCTTTATTCTCGTTGGCTCCCATGATCTCCTAGGCCTCCCTGGTATCCCGTCCCCTCTAAAGACTTAGGGCTGCCAAGGGCAAAGCCCCCACTTCCTCCAATGCACCGAGAGGCAGAGGCGGCGGGAAGCGATTTGGGATCCATCACAGGTATTATTCACAGGGGCGGGCCGCTGAGTCCAGCGGCGTCCGTTTCTGTGGAGACAGAGAGATTCGCCAAGGCAACAGTACGAGCGAGTGCCCCCCCGGGGCCCCATTTGGGCCCCCGCCGATGAGGCCGCTGTAGGCCCAGGGGGCAGGCGGCCGTCTCTGTAATGGAGAATTAGGGATCGTAGCATCGGTGGACGGGGGGCCATGGTGTGCCATGGCCTCACGGTGGCCAAAGACACAGTGCGTTATCATCTGAGAGAACCCCAGAGCAGGTATCGATTTTCGACTTTGGGCCGCCGTGACATTATGGTGCTTGGCACGTTGGGTGGCCTTCGGGATTGTAGGGCTGAAAAGCCCTAGCATTTCTTTCCCCTTCATTCCACATTCTAGAGGTTAAAATAGACGCCGTGATGTTCTATCCCTTCAGCGTTCATTTTGATATAGTTCTCTGTTAAAATGTACTCTGCAGCCCAGCCTGGTGTGGCTCAGCCGTTAAGCGTCAACCCAGGCACCGAAAGGTCCCGGGTTCGATTCTGGTCAAGGGCATGGACCTTGGTTGCAGGCACATCCCCTAGGGCAGTGGTCAGCAAACTCATTAGTCAACAGAGCCAAATATAAATAGTACAATGATTGAAATTTCTTTTGAGAGCCAAATTTTTTAAACTTAAATTTCTTATAACGCCACTTCTTCAAAATAGACTCACCCAGGCCGTGGTATTTTGTGGAAGAGCCACACTCAAGGGGCCAAAGAGCCGCATGTGGCTCGCGAGCCGCAGTTTGCTGACCACGGCCCTAGGGGGTGTGCAGGAGGCAGCTGATCGATGTTTCTTTCTCATCGATGTTTCTAACTCTCTCTCTCCCTTCCTCTCTGTAAAGAAATCAACAAAAATAAAATAGTCACCTGGCCCTTGCTTGTTCTGCGTTGAAGGTCCCAGGTCTGTCATCCCCTGTCCCCCAGGCACCCTCCCAAAGCACCATGAGGAAATCGAGCTTTACGCGTGTTTCACGCATCTGCTCTTGACCAACTGCAGCTCAGCTTATGCGGTGGGTCCTAATGCCCTTGGAGAGTTCGGCACAAATGCTCCAGGTGGTGGGTGAGCACAGGTGGTCCGCCGTGCATTCCTGGACACAAAGCCATGCCATCTTCGTCGGCCTGTGCACGCTCACGCGAGAGCAATGGGGCTGCAGCGTCCGGGCGCTGGAGGGGCAGTGGGAGGGCTCGCCCCTGGAGAATGCCAGTTGCCATCGAGCCTGGTCAGGGGTTGTCTGTGCACACAGCAGCCCTCGGAGCGCTCATCCAATGGGTGTTGGCAGGAAGACACAGAAACACAAGAAAAGGCCTCCCCGGAAGATGGAGTTCGCCAGTCAGATCCTCGGTGTATCGCCAAGAGCGCTTTCTAATAACACAATAGACAGTTTGCCACTGGGGACTCCCCCCCTACTCCCACCCCTTCCCACCCCCGTTCATAGTTATCACAGATGTTTTAGCCATTCCACTGGAAATGAAATTCATTTTTAAGAGGAATCTATGGAAGTCTGGCGTCAGTATCCATTTCAACATTATTTCCCTCTCTGGCAAAATAAATGGCATATCATTTGCAGAGATTTCTCCGCGCCCCTTCTCCCCCCCCCCCCCCCGACCCCAAGAGTTTAGATCTTTTTAAATGAATAACTCTTAATAAGTTGCTGTATCATATACTAAGACAAACATTCCCAAGGGGCTGTTACGAAGCTTGCTTATGGTGCAAAAGGATCGCACGCGCGTGCGCGCACACACACACACACACACACACACACACACACACAACTGAGACCCCCTAGCCGTGCCCGGGGCAGGGAGAAGAACCCCATGCATCTCATTAGGAAAAAAAAAAATCTGCTTTTAATATTTTGGTTTCCAGAAATGATGCATGACTCCTCCAATCCTTCCTGTAATTAATCCCCCCATGTTCCTGTGTTTAGAAAATGATTCATTACCTTTGAACCTTCCTTCCTTCGCCTCGGCGCGTCCCCGGGGAGCCATTAACACGCGGTGTGGCGAGCTAGGGTTACCGAATCTCCAGCATCACGTCTGTGTGTTTTCACAGGTGCAGTACGCGGAGCTGCGGCCCTGCAGCAGCCAGAGCCCCGTTCGCAAGAAGCGCAGCGCGCCTTAGGACACGCGCCACCCCGGGGCCCAGCGCCCCGGACGGACCGGGTTTGGGCGATCGGGCCCCTAGGGCTCTCTCGGTGGCACCGCCGTCCGGACACACGTGTGTTGTGTGGTGCCCTGTCTGCCATCTCCCCGCTTCTTCAGGCGCCCAGATGCACCCGGGAACACGCACACGCGTGGATGTCCTGGCGCCGCGGGCCAGCCCAACAGAAGGCGGCGATCTGGAGACTACAGGACTCCCCTCGCTTCTCAGAGAGGAGCGAGCAGCCAGGGACCCCTTGCATTCGAGAGGGACTTTGAACTTGTGCCCACGCGGCCTGCGGCCGGTTCTCCTGAAGACTCCCTTATTTCCACGCCCCACCCCACGCTCCTTTCCGCTGCCTGCGCCCGTGAGTCCGTGGTGGTGGTTTTTCTCCCTTCCCCGGAGCTAACAAGTCTGGAGAATAGATAGCATCTGCCCAAGGGACGCATCTTATCAACAGACTTTCCCATAATGACCAGGATTAGCCCCACTCCTTGGGTGACCGTTCATCTGTGGCTCCTGAAGATCTGTAGGTCAAATCCCCTCAAGTCCTCCTGCGTCCCGCCCGTGGCTGGCAAGGGGCGCCGGGAGGGTCCAAAGGGAACACCACCTCCCCAGAGTGAAGGGTTCGTGGACGTATCTGGGTGTCTCCAAGCACCGTTTCTTCCGATGGCACTTGCTGCTTCTTTCAGAACTGAAATGTCCACGGGACGGCTGCAGGAAGGGGGAGGGAATGAATGAATGAACGAATGAATGAATGAACTCTGAGAAAAGTTCTTAGGTCCAGGCCGGGAAGCCAGGGATGGACACGTGGCTGCTTAGGTGGTGGCCATCATCCCCTCATTTGCCCGCCTTTCTGAGCAGAAAGTGAAAACACTGTAGCAGCCCCAGGGGGTCTTGCGTTCCTCATATGGGTGCAATAAGCTCTCCGTAATAAAAAGGGATCCCTCAGCCCTTTTCCTAGGAAAGTGCCACTTTCTCCAAGAGTGTCCGATCCCTGCAGGCCATTTCGCAGGAACCCACCCCCAGGTGAAAATTCCAATTGTGTGCCTAGATAGGGCATGGAAACTTCTTTTCACGGGACACGTAAGGTGTAAAGACGGTATTTTGTCCACACGTACTTGGTATGCGCGGTTATGTGTATGTGTATGTAATATATGTATTATAAAGGACATGTGAGGGGAAAAGATTGGGTTTCATAGTGAGTTTTACTATGGTGTCTCCCCCGCGTGTGTCACTTTCTCTTCGTGTTCTGTCTTCCCGGGTTTGCTTTCGGCCGAGCCAGATTTCTGCGTGATTGGATTTACTGCAAGGGAACGACGCGGGCTGGAAAGGCGTCCTGCAGAAATGATAGAAGCTCCAGTCAATCTCTCCCCGTTGCACACACAATAGATCCCAAGAACGCCTTTTGTGAAGCCAGGGACCCCGTCTTCGGCGTCAACAAGGCCTCGTTGTCTCGCTCCCAACTATCATCTCCTGGATCGCCCGTCTGTCATTGTGGACGGGCCCCCCGGTCAGGCATTTTTAAACAGACACGGGAGATCAGCTCAGTCATTGGAAGGGAAAACGTTCGGGCGGCAAAACGACCCTGTCTTCATTTCAGCGCGGAACCGATGCCTTCTTGTTCGGCTCTTTCTGTAGCGTTTCAAAGTGAAATAACTGACAAGAAGGCATCGTCCGCTCGACCGGCTTCTTCTGCAGCTCCCCGCCCCCCCTCCCGCCCCCCCCACTGAAATTCTCGGCGTCAAGTTTAGGCCACCATTGGTCCCCTGGGACGCTGAGCCGAATCAACCCTTAGTCAACGGCCTGTGGAAAACAAGTTGTTAACTGACGAAGTAGACACTGGACACACAAACGGAATGTGGGTTGTACGTGCAATGGGAAGGTTCACGTAAGTCACCAGGAGTTTGTATGGGGCCGGCCTAGGAACCAGGAGGTCAGGCGTTCAATTCCCAGTCAGGGCCCAGGCCCAGGTTGCAAGCTCGAGTCCCTAGGGTGGGGCGTGCAGGAGAGGCAGCTGATCCATGATTCTCTCTCATCATGGATGTCTCTGTCGCTATCGCCCTCTCCCTCTCTTTGAAATCAATAAAAAACATTAAAATAAAACAACAGGAAAGAGAACCAATGAAAATAAACACTTAGAATGGTGTAAGAGTGGGGAGTAATTTTCAGCAATAAACCCAAAAGAGACGGTTCCCACGCCATCTTACTCTGTGTGAAAGTCACTTTCATCAACCGTCCGCTTTTAAAAGATTTTTTTTTAGTCGGGAGCACTAACTGATCACCTAACTAAAGCATTGCAAGGGCGTCCACGCTGTCTTCACAGGAGAAGAAAGGCACTTAGACCAGGAAGACACATGGCGTCTTAGGAAGGGAAGGAGGTCCCCATGGCAGGTGGGAACACACGTGACTTTGCGGGAAACAGGTGTGTCCTTGGGAGGTTAGAGAGATGGTGGCTGTGTGGCAATCTCTCTTCCGGAGACGGGTCTTCTGGTCATCTCAGGTGCGGACAGTCGAGGCTGCTCTTGGCGAGGGGATTTTTAAACCATGGAGCTCTTTTGGGAGGCCCTGCTTTCATTCCGATAAAGGACTTCAGGGGGGAAAAAATCTCCTCTGTCTGTCGATTCTCCAAGGCTTCCGGCTCCAAATAATTTCACGCCACAGTGGCGTAGTCTGGACTCCTTCAATAAGCTATGTCTGTAGACACAAGTTTTTGTAAAATCGCAGAACATCTCTACAAATTGGTCCATGGACTCCCAACACAAAAAACCTGTGTCTTCAGGCAGAACATTCTGCGTTACCTCTGGCTGCCTTTGAAACCTCGGGGTGAAGACAGAATGTCTTTCTGAAGCCCAGTGTCAGTAGCCTGCTCCCTGCCAGAATTCAACTCATGTATTATTTAATCCAGCTTTTCTCTGGGAGATATTTTACGAGGCCAGTCTTTCTAGCTGAGAAACCCTGAGATTACGATTTGTTTCCCCGTCCCTTTAATTCATTATGATAATACATACAGGCCCCTCGTTTGTATGTATTTTCCTTCCTAGATGAAAACAGTGGTTGGGAAAAGAAATCATTGGTTGAACTAACAAATAGCTAGCATGACTGATTTCGTATGCAGCCCCCCAGATCGGGTGGTGGTAATTTTGACCTACGGAGTGGTTAAGGCTTGCCTTGAATTTGTTTTTATTTTTGTATTTTACTCCCCACAGGCCTGCATAAGCTGAAGTGATCCAGCCAAAAAAAAAAAAAAATAAGTAACAGACAAGCAGAAGTTTACTTGACATTTCCTTGACAGCAGGTTGATTTAAGTGTTACCTAACATAGGACTCTGATTAGAGAAAAAAAGCCCCTTATCATATTAGAATAATATTGTCTGTGCCATAGAGAGGTAGATAATTTCATTTAAAATTACCTAAAATATTTGTGCTGTATTCGCTTCTCTTCCAAATCATTAATAAAGATGCTAAAACCGGACAGCACGGGACCTTGATTCCTTCGGCCCACTGACCAGACACCTGTCTCGAGCTAGACCCTGTAGTAGCTATTCACTACCTTCAAAAATAGAAGTGGTGCCCTGATCGGTTTGACTCAGTGGATAGAGTGTTGGCCTGTGGACTCGAGGGTCCCAGGTTCGATTCCTGTCAAGGACATATACCTTGGTTTCGGGCACATCCCCAGTAGGGGGTTTGCAGGAGGCAGCTGATAGATGTTTCCCTCTCATCAATGTTTCTAACTCTATCCCTCTCCTTCCTCTCTGTAAAAAAATCAATAAAATATATTTTAAAAAAATAGAAGTGGTTTTGCAACCTACCAGTTTGTTTTTTCTCCAGCAAAATGAACACTGAAGCTTTGTGAGATCCAGCTGAATCTCCTTCTACGCACTATATTTAAACAGCAAACTCAACTGTTCTCAAGTGAAAGCTTCATCATTTGTAGTAGCATATCCTATATAATCCTATATAATAAAAGGCTAATATGCAAATTATCCCCTCAACCGGGAGTTCGACCAGGAGGTGGGGCCAACCAGCCAGCCAACCGCCCTTGGTCCCTCCCCCTGGCCACCCAGCCAGATCAGCCCCGATTGGGGCTGGCGGGCCAGACCCCACCCGTGCACAAATTGGTGCACCGGGCCTCTAGTGTGCTTATAAAGACGGTGGGGCCAGAGGCAATCAGACCAGTAGGTACCGTTTACTGATGGTCATTTATATTCAAGGCACTTGGGGAAATCACAATTTTAGTCCATTACAAAGATGTTTTGCATAACGAACAGGGTCTGTTTGGGCCGATGGTTTTGACCTGTGTTCCAATTCTTGATTTTTACATGAAACCCTTCAAAAGAGTCGTGGTTTGGGGGGGGGGGGCGTGGGGGCAAATTCTCTGGGGTCTGAGCAATTTTAGGACGATGGACTTTTATTTTTTTTATTTTTATTTTTTTAATATAGTTTATTGATTTTTTTACAGAGAGGAAGGAAGAGGGATAGAGAGCTAGAAACATTGATGAGAGAGAAACATCGATCAGCTGCCTCCTGCACACCCCCTACTGGGGATGTGCCCGCAACCAAGGTACATGCCCTTGACCGGAATCAAACCTGGGACCTTTCAGTCCGCAGGCCAACGCTCTATCCATTGAGCCAAACCGGTTTCGTCAGGACGATGGACTTTTAAATGATGAGGCTCCCTCCGGACAGTCCTTCTCCTTGCTTCCTATACAGGATGACTTGGTCAAGCGGCCCGTTTCTACGGAGATTTCCCAATGAAGCGCCTCCCTCGTTTTAGTAATGAATGCCCCCTTTTCTCCTCACCTTGGTTTTCAGCCTCGGTTTTGATTATGCATGAGCCCCAAGGGAGCATGCAGGCATGCACTTCACATGAGGTCCTCGCGCGTCCCAGCACGTTGTACACCCAGGAGTTTCCAACTTCTCTCCCAACATCCCGATCCTCTCTCTCTGCGTCTGACCCACTTCCTCTCTCTTATCGCGGTCTGTCCTCTAGTTCAAAGGCAACAAAGACGTGACGGGTCCTACAGAGGCCTTATTTGAAAGGGGAGAAAGCAACCTCGGAGGCCCGGTTGACCCCACATTTGGACTATGCCGAAGTAAAAGCCAGGTCTCCTTTCTCCACCTCCTGTTCACGAGCGTTGGGTGGCTGCCGGCTTGGAGTTGGCTGAGCTCAGTGACCCGGCGCCAGAAAGACCGGCTCGAGTCCAAGATTTGTACTAGGATCCGATTCCCTGTATGTCTTTTCGTCAACACACGTATCTTCCCGGACCCTCCGTTTCTTTATGTCTAGAATAGGAATAACGGAACCCCAATGGTGGAGGTTTTGCAAGCATTTCCCCCCCCTAGTCTGATTGCCTTTTTGCTTCGTAGGCTGTATCCATGGTATCTCTGAACAGAAAGAAGTTTCCGATGGAATGGACTTTGCGGATCTTGCTTAAGGGATTTTCGTCTAAAGTCATGAAGATGCTCGGTGTGTCGTCTCAGAGCTGTACCGTGGTCACCCCAGATGCAATTTGCTCGGTCCGATCTCAGTTACCCGCCATCAACTAGAGCTCTAGAAATATTAAATGGAACGTTGCAGAAACAGCCCTCGCCGGTGTGGCTCAGAGGAGAGAGCGGCGGACTGTGGACGGAAGGGTCCTGGGTTCGATTCCGGTCAAGGGCAGGTACCTCGGTTGCAGGCTCCTCCCAGGCCCTGGCCCTGGTCGGGGCGCCTACAGGAGGCAACCAATCGATGTGTCTCTCCCACATCGATATTTCCCCCTGTCTTTCCCTCTTTCTTCCGCTCTCCGTAAAAATCAATGGAAAAATATCCTCGGGTGAGAATTCACAACAACAAAAGGAAATTGCAGAAATTAGCAACTCAATAAACAACGCGCAGGTTTTCACAGCCAGGCTCTTGGAGGGAGCGGGGTGAAATCCCGCCCTGAGGAGTCTCGTGACAAAATCTCGCGTGATGGCTCGGCTGAGAGACAGTCTCGCGGGAGGACGTGCTGCGTTCTGCGTAGGCTGGCTCCTCCATTTCTGCCTTTTCCACTCCGGATAAGCGGTGCCTGCTTCCGAGCCTTCTCGGGCTATTTCCTGAGGAGCCGTCCCCGTGGTTAATTGGGGGGACTGGCACCCTATCGCAGTGCTTGTGTGCAAGGGACCCTTATTTTACTTAAAAAATGGCCTTCAAGCGCATGGGTAGCGACGCTGGCAACCCGGCGAGGCCGCCAGAGGCCCCCTAGGGCCCAGGAACCTCAGAAGGTCTGGTAGCCAAACGCTGTGTCCTTCGCCTGATTTCTCCTCATCCTGGGGGCTTTCCCGCAGGTGAGTACAGGAAAAGGAGACATTTTGTAAAACAGCACATTCGCGTAACTGGTATGGCAGTGGAGCGTTACCATTCTATTCTATTTTAGTTTAGTTTTTATTGTTGCTCGTCTCTTACTGTGCGGAGTTGATAAACTTTCTCAGAGGTGTGTTATGTGTAGGAAAATGCAGGTTATCTCAGGTTCAGTGCTGTCTGTCCGTGGTTTCAGGGGTGACCTGGGGAATCTAGGAATGTGTCCCCCGAGGATAAGGGTAGGGGAAACCACTGTGTGGTGTTGGATTCACATTTGGGTCTAAAAATCTAGAACCGAGTTTGCTGTGCTTTATGAATTGGCTTATCAGTGGTCGGCAAACTCATTAGTCCACAGAGCCAAATAACCAACAGGACAACGATTGAAATTTCTTTGGAGAGCCACATTTTTTAAACTTCAACTTCTAACGCCGCTTCTTCCAAACAGACTCGCCCAGGCCGTGGTCTTTTGTGGAAGAGCCACACTCCAGGGGGCCAAAGAGCCGCGGTTTGCTGACCACTGGCTTATCCAATTGCCATTTGGTTACTCGTTTTGACGTAACGTTATTTTTCCTGGAGTTTTAGCGTGGAGACTTGGGTCGGGGTAACCTCAAGCTATTGTCATTGCAGTGACTTTGTTTTTTGATCCTCACCCCTTCTTCCCTCCCCCCCCAGCATTCTGGGCCAGCTGCTCCCTATACAAGGCCCTAATTTCCCTTCTGTCTCTGGCTGGGTTACCTTCCCTGACCAGGTGAATTCTGGTAGAGCCTGAAGTCACTGATCATCTTAATAAGCGTACTTAAATGTTCACCATTAAGTTGCATTACCTTCTTTTTTTTGGGGGGGGTAGGGGGTGGGGACAGTCAGAACTAGAAACTAAAGCTGGAAACTGTATCATCATAGAAATGCCAGTTAAGCTGGGAGCTGCACGTTGGAATCTTAGCTGGAACCTAGGAACAGCAACTAGAGGCATGTATGAGCTTTCTGAATCGGTTTCTGTTCACATCCAAGGTCGCGGCACAGAGCTCAGTCGGCAGAGGAGATAGGAGGCGTGCACCTTTGGGGATGGCACATATGCTTTTCAGCAAATAGACAACAGGTCAGGCTCAGGAGAAGCCGTCTCCTGAGGAATTCGCCACGTTTTGATAGGTTTGTCATGTTGACGTGAAGGGCTGCGTTCGTCATCACTTGCCGCAAGGGTGAGCCCCTGCAGCGCGTACACCAGCTTTGCATTTTAATACGTGACGAGTGAACGTTCCGTGGGCCTCCACGCCCTCCACCACCTACTCACTGTTCTTCGGGACATAAATACGCGTATAGCTGGGCCCTATCCGGTTTGGCTCCGTGGATAGAGCGTCGGCCTGCGGAGTGAAGGGTCCCGGCTTGGATTCCATTCAAGGACTCCATCCCCAGTAGGGTGTGGGCAGGAGGCAGCCGATCCATGATTCTCATCATTGACCTTTCAATCTCTCTCTCCCCCTCCCTTCCCCTCTCTCTGTGAAATCAATAAAAGTAGACTTAAAGAAAGAGCAAGAGAGAGAGAGAGAGAGAAAAGCTGGGTTCCGTTTTGTAGAGGAGTTTTAAACGCTTGGTGAAGGGAAAAGTTCATTTCCTAGCTGTGTGAGCTTTCCGGTAACCTTACTCTGTCTTGGTTTTCTGATTTGTCAGATGGGGATTTTTGTGTGTGGGTAAAAACCTAGCCGTTTCATGCAGATGAAAAGTGATGCGAGAAAGGGAATGAAAGAGAGAGAGAGAGAATAAGGGGACAGAGAGGGAAGAGACCCAAAGTTTGAGCACTTTGCAAAAGCGGAAGGTGTTGTTATCATGATGGGAAATGACACATTTTTGTCCTAAGTTAGCATAACCAACCGAACCTATAGGTTTCTATGTCGTGAAATAATTTCAGGTTATATAAAGTTTTCCTCTCTCTTGACTCCTTTAAACCACCTGATTGGAATTTATCCAGATCGATGTCTGCATTTCTTGTCTGTTACCTTTATTGTGTCAGCTCCTCTGTGTTTGAGGTCGGGATACCACGGTCCTGCTGGCCCTGACACGCGCATCTGCCTCCCTCCACTCCCTCATCCTGGGAGTATCCGGTCTTGGCTTCCTGGAGTCACGCCTCTATTTCCTGGGCCGCATGTCCCGTCTTGGTTGATTTTCTCTCTGATTCTGCCGCAGGACACCTTTCTGAGAAAGAAGATATGTTTGGAAATGTGCTTCTTGAGCCCTCACCCGTGCCCGCAGTGCAGAGGTTACAGTCCAGGTGCCGGTTCCACGAGCTCCCCCTGGGAACGCGGAAGGCGTTGCATCTGGGGGCGGCCACGGGCCTAGCTGTCCGTCCGAGGCGGCTCTCTGGGCAGCCTTTTCTCTCCTGCTGCCTTAGTGTCCCAAGGAACCTTGCACTGCCTTCTCTTGACGTTTCCTGAGAGGTTGTCCGGATCGACGGCATTTTCCAGCTCATTCCTGTGGGCGCTTCAGCTGACATCAACTCTTTCAGACTAAACCTGCTGTCCAACTCAGGCCTGGAAAATGGTTGTCCATAATCTACGCAGTAATTTTTTTCTCCCATTTTTTTTTCTTTCACGGAGTTGAGTATAGACGGAAATAAGGTATCTTTGAATGATCTTTTCTATTTCCTTTTCTTTCTTTTTTTTTTCTTCAGATTTTCTCTTTTGCTCTGTACTCTGGGAAACCTTTTTGCTTTTCTCCTTCAGCCTTTTACTGAAATCTGTAATTTTGCCACCAATGTTCTTTAATTTCTTAGTTATTTTTCCCTAGCGGTCTTTTCTATATTTTTCAGATCTGAAGGTAATAGAGTGTGTTCTGTCTTTTTTGTTTTTTTACGTTTTTAATCTGTCTTCCTGAACATTTTACCCATGAGGAAACCCAGGCATTGGGTGGCTAAGGCAATGGTTCAGAGTCCCACAGGAAGAAACAGAGCCGAGCTCTGAATCCAGCCAGGCCATCGTCTGCCTTAACTGTCTTCCGAAAGGTCATTCAATATGGTGACAGGAGAAGATTCGACTTTGGGTGAGGGGCACCCAGTGCAGTATACAGCTCTTGTAACAGAGACCCACACCTGAAACCTATCCTATATAATAAGGGAGGAATATGCTAATTATCCCTTATGCCGTGAGGTGTAACGACCGGATCACGGATCTGCAGGAGCGGACAACAGAGAGCTACAGGAGGCGCAGGGCAGCAAGCAATGAGGGGGTTGGGGGGAGTTACAGGAGGGGGCAGGGCAGCAAGCAATGAGGGGGGGTGGGGGGGAGCTACAGGAGGGGGCAGGGCAGCAAGCTATGGGGGGGGTGGGGGAGCTACAGGAGGGGGCAGGGCAGCAAGCTATGGGGGGGGGTGGGGGGAGCTACAGGAGGGGGCAGAGCAGCAAGCTATGGGGGGGTGGGGGAGCTACAGGAGGGGGCAGGGCAGCAAGCTATGAGGGGGGGTGGGGGAGCTACAGGAGGGGGCAGAGCAGCAAGCTATGGGGGGGTGGGGGAGCTACAGGAGGGGGCAGGGCAGCAAGCTATGGGGGGGGTGGGGGGAGCTACAGGAGGGGGCAGAGCAGCAAGCTATGGGGGGGGTGGGGGAGCTACAGGAGGGGGCAGAGCAGCAAGCTGTAAGGGGGGGTGGTGGTGGGGCAGCTGTCGGAGAGCTACAGGAGGGCGGCAGCCACCTGCTGGCACACGGATCCGTGCCCAGGCTGCCAGTATGATCACATGAACCAGTGTCGCCCCAGTACCCTTAATTTTAAAAAAGGAAAGTTCACCAATACTCTCCGAAGAGACGTGGCCCGTTGATGCCTCTGTGTAAACTGCCTGGGGGTCTCCCTCTCCCCAGGCCCTCTTCTCATTCGAACCCCTTTTAGACCCTGCCAGTGCCACGCGGAGCTGTGTGGGCTGCCAAGGACAAAGTCTACCCCGCGCCTGTGGGCGACTCCACAGGTGTCTCTCCTCAGTCGGCGTTAACGCTCCCCGGACGCCATCCGGCTCCCATTTGTCCACCCGCCTCTCCATCGCTCTTGTCTGGGGTGGCTCTTCCTCCACACGCTTAACGCCTGCGGATTTACTCTGTGTGTGTGTGTGTGCTATGCTTTCGTTCTGTGATATTAGCCTCTCCTGACAGGAGAGCCATTCTACCGTCCGCATTCGCTTAACCAGGTTGGAGGGCATCAACTTAAACGCTGGCCTGAAGTACACCTGCTCAGGTGCTTTAAACCAACCTGTGGCAATGAGCACTGCGACAGGACCTTTCTAACCCAGGAGATAGTGTTGATTAATCCAGCTCAGTCTAGCGATACAGATGGGAGGGTACTTTATTGTTTTCAGTATGCCCAGACTGAAGACATGTGCTTCGACATAGATAAAAGCCTGTGTATAACGTGTCTGACGTCTCTTGACATTGTATTCTGAAGGGGTCTTATTGTGAACATGTAATTCAATTTCCACTCGTTCCTTTAGGTAATTTTTAAACACTGACTCTGGACTGTTAACGGAAAAAACACTCAAACCTGTAAAGAATTTTTTTTTTTTTGAGTTTATTTGCGCCCAACTGTGGACAATTACGGGGAAGCAGAACCTCAATGTATTGGGATAAGGCTCCTGAGAATGAAGGTTCTGCACCTTGTTTTATACCTGACAGTAAAAGGGGGAGATAGAAGTGGGTTCCCTGAAATCCACTGGTGATAGATTAGGGAGGTGGGAGGAAGCAAAGTGGGGAAGACTGGGAGTGGGTAGAAATTAAAATGATAGACTCATCTTTTCCTTAGGTGGGTAGAGTATGGTTAACAGTCAACAATTAACATGATACCCACAATGAGGGAATTTGTGGTCTCTGTCCTGGTGCCCAGGCACATTTGCTGGTGCCCCGAGGGGTCTGGAAAAAGGGCAGTTACAAGTTACCCTGACCTTTCATGTTACCGTCGATGCAAAAAGACACGGTAGGTTCATTTAAGGTAAAGGTTGACCTTGTCAGGGAAGATCCCGGCCTACGATGTGACTGCCCGTCATCACTGCTTTTCGTTAAAATTTCATTTCAGACCATCCTTTGTGGTGACTTTAGGTCTTTGAGTTTGCAAGACCTCCACGCAGGCCTTCCCTGCGCTCACGGGGTGAGCATAATGGCCCCTTTTTGGTCCACAGGACTTAAGCATGGAGTGAGTCTTGGAGGAGCTGAGACAAGATAAATTCTCTGCCTGTTAAAGCTTCGTGATTTTGTGGAAATGCCTAATCCTAGGTCTGTAGCTCAGGTTTTGGAAACAGGTTCTACTAACATAACACAGATGACTACTTGGCCGTTTAAACTTTCTTCATGAAGTCTGTTCTCAGACATGCCAAGTTACTACTATTATTATTTTTTCCTGTGAGAAAAGTGTTCATGGAATTTCTGCCAGAAACTTGAGGGGAAGCCGGTGACACCTCCTTGCATTTATCACTGCCGGTCTACGCCGCGTGTTGTTTTTGGTATTCGCCATGCATTGTTAGCGGTGATTGTCATGTAATTAAATCGCTGCTCATCACAGGAGTCAGTTTTTATGCTGAGGTAAGCATCCGAAGCGGCTGCAGCCCTCGATCAATAAAGATGTTCCCAGCAGGATTACAAAGAGGCTGGGGTTGAGCAGGGCACCAGAATTAATTAGGAATGATTTCTCTTTTTCTTTCCACTTTCAATGTATTTGTAATTGTTTTTCCATTTTCCACGGGCTCTGCCTCTCTCTCTCTCTCTCTCTTTTTAATTCTACACTGATGCTCAGACACTTCTGTCGAGAGATTGGTAGAAGCGGAGTGTTTAATCTCTCCCATCTTTCAGTCCTAGTTCCAAGCTGTGGCATAGTTGAGTCCTGGTGATCTTAGAGTCTCTTCGTTTTCAAAGGCACTTTGGAACGAGGGGTGGCCGTCCAGTTTCCTTTGGAAAGTTAAACGCAAGCTTTGAACTGTGGGCGGATTTCCTCTTGTGGTTGGCCTGCTTTTGATAAAAAAAAAAAAAAGCATATATCCAGTACAGTAGGCCCTCAGGTGACGTCAGAGGTCTGTTCCTACGGCACGACGTAACGTGGTTTTCGCCGTGAGTAGGAACCCACCTGCGTACGCACCTACGTCACTCACATGGAGCACAGACACGGCAGTAAGGAAGTGAAACAGTAAAAAAGATTTCAAAGAAAGATAACAATGCCTGACCTTTACTTGTGGTACATAAATAATCCTATATAATAAAAGCCTAATATGCTACGTGTCCGAGACAGGATTAGCATGCAATCACACAAGGTTTATTTACCTATTCCTAGTGGGTCCTAGGCTCCAGCCAAGGTCACCCTAGTGGGTCCTAGGCTCCAGCCAAGGTCACCCGGCGATGCACACCGGAAGACAGATGACGAAGATGGAGACAGGCGGCCGCAGTTGGTTCAGGCTCGCACAGCAGAGCAGTCCGTCAGGGGCTCATCTCACAGAGCGACGTGGCGTCCTCCTCTGTCTGGCAGGAGACGTGGACTGAAGAGTGTCCCTTGCTTACATAGCCAGTAGTAAACAACTTGTGTTTTATCAGAGGATGGTCCCCGGGCTCCTCCCCTTTTATGATTGACAGGCTCTTACCCACACCACTTCCTCCTGGTGTGCTCAGATGTCCCCACATCAGGCCCCACGGTGTGCCTTCTGCTAGGAGCAAGGCGTTTACATCAAGACAGTGGGGCGTTCACCAGTTGGGAAGTTACAGAGTACTGGGGTCTCCACACAGCCAGCATTTCACACAACAATTATTTCACACATTAGAGGGGTTTCCTTAGGACCGTAACATTATTATAACACGGAGGCAGAAAGGAACAAAGCAACATGCCCACTCTTCTGTGGACAGGGGGCCTCCAAAGAGGAAAACTGGCAGTGGGTCTCAGTGGCTCTTCCCTGGGAAGGTGTGTGGATGGAGGCGCTGGGGGGAGGGGAGGAGTGTGACTCTCCCATAGCTGTGGACACGGCAATCTAGGGCAGGGGTCGGCAAACTCCTTAGTCCACAGAGCCAAATATCAACAGTACCTTGATTGAAACTTCTTTGGAGAGCCACATTTGTTAAACTTCTTTTAACGCCACTTCTTCCAAATAGACTCGCCCAGGCCTTGGTCTTTTGTGGAAGAGCCACCCTCAAGGGGCCAAAGAGCCGCATGTGGCTCACGAGCCGCGGTTTGCCGACCACTGGTCTAGAGCAAGGGGCCCTTCCTCTTAGGAGCAACTCCGTGGACTAGGAGAGAGACGTAGAGATACCTGCTGCTAATATTTAGCACCCAGTTCTTGGTATTAAGGGAGTACGACACTCTCTCCGTGGGACTCCAAGTCCAGGACGAAGCAGTGGAGAGAGGATGGTCCCCGGGGTCCTCCCCTTTTATGATTGACAGACTCTTACCCACACCGCTTCCTCTGGGTGTGCTCAGATGTCCCCACATCAGGAGGAGGGGTTTAGAACAGAGGGCCAGACCACCTTCCCTTCAGCCTTCAGCGGCCTCATCTCTCCAGGCAGAACCGCAAGGGCCATTTGCCATTTGAAAGCCTTGAGCTCTGGCAGGTGGCAGATCTGTGCTTGTAGGGAATTCAGGTTTTCCGCCCAGTTCCACGGGCACGCGGGGGTCACGGTTTGCTCTCTGCAAGTCTTCCCGCCATCCCTTCCGTGGGCTCCATTTTCTCTGCACTTGGTATTTTTTCATAAAACGATACGTTCCCCCCCTTCTTCCCCCCGTCAAAGGCCAGGGTCCCGGTGACCTGCGTGCCGTTTATTGCCTCCCTGGCTGAATGAAACTTCCAAGCCGCGCTGCAGCGGGATTTCTAAAGGACACAGGCCTCCAGCCTGCCAACCTGCCAATTTCGTGGGGAGAAGCAAAACAGAGAAAGCATAGCGTGCCTCTCACACGCTTCAGATTGCACATATCGGCGTCGGACCTTGAGCACAGACCACCTCGCTGGCTAAGGAACCGACTGCTTTTTTCCAACTCTTGCTTTTGTCCCTCAAGATGGAATTGCTTCTTCCCTTTCTGCAAGCAGCTCTCCTCTCCGAGGACCAGGATATAATGTCTGAGGCAGGCCGCTCCAGCCCACACGTCCCCGCGCGTGGTTGGGGAGGTGACTCTCCGTAATGAGGTCTCACTGCCTGCCACTAGGGCCCCAAAGGAAATAATGAAATAGAGTCAGCCCTTGGTAACTTCCCCCACTCCGTCGCTGGCTGACTCCGCCGTCCATCCGTGTATCGGTGTGTGTTTGTGTGTGTGTTTGTTTGTAACGGTTTGGGGGTTTTTAAATGTTGGTGCATTGAAAAATGCCCTTCCGTGTTCTTTCCTCTGTCTGGGGGTGTCTTCCTCTCTATTGGGCCTGGGCAAGTGGCCCCCCAAGGATCGGAGTCTTCCCTAGGGTTCATCGGCAGGCACGGAAGAGAGCTGTTAGACTCTTACCTCAGTCTGCCAGGCTGGGAGCAGCTGCTGGCAGCGGTGTTGTCTGCCAAGTGGACGAAAGCAGCGTAGAATTCCAAGGAGACAGCAAGCGACTTGGAGAGGTGAGCTCTTGGGCCCACCTGGAGCTGAAGCAAGAACCATGCCCAGAGACCCCAGTTACGTTTCCCTTTCGCATCATTTAGGTTGGGTTGCGATTCTGTCGCTAAGACTTACATTTCGACTCATGTGCGTGATAATGCAAAAATGCTTTCTCCTGCTAATTTGCAGGTCTTTGATTACATATAGGACTGAGCATTGATTTATGCTTGCTGGATATTTCTGTTTCCACTCTAATTGTCTTGTTTTGTTTTTTTCCATGCTCTTTGCCCATACTTGACAATTTTCTCTCCGTTTCGTATACTTAAGAGTATTCGTTTCTTTCCTGTCATATATGTAGCAAATATTTCCCCCCAAATTGTCATGTTTCTTGACTTTGATAGGTTTTCTTGGCAAACAAATGTTTTTATTATGTTCTGCCTTGGACAGTATGTTTAATTAACAAAGCCCTCCCTAATTTAAGATTACTTTTTACAATTCAGCATACAAAATTTAAAATTTAATAGCATTTTCTATACTGGGAATAACAACTCGGAAACCACACACACACACACACACACACCAAAAACCAAGTAAGATACCATTTTATTTTATTTTATTATTTAAAAAACAATTTGTTTTTAGCATATTAGGCTTTTATTATATAGGATTACATACTTTCAATATTCATCTAGATCTGCCCATAGATTTACCCTTTACACTGCTTATCATTCTTCCTTGTATCTACATGCTTCTCTCTGGAATCATCTTTCAGGTAAGATACCATTTTAAAAAGCAGCAAAAGTGCCTGGCTGGTGTGGCTCAGTGGTTGAGCATCAACCTATGAACCAGGAGATCATGGTTCAGTTCCCAGTCAGGGGCACATGCCTGGGTATGGGCTCCATCCCCAGTAGGGGATGTGCAGGAAGCAGCCTATTGATGATTCTCATCATTGATGTTTTTGTCTCTCTCCCTCTCCCTTCCTCTCTGTAATCAAGGAAAAAAAATATATATAATATATATATATATTTTAGAGTTTAACCTGACAAAGAATGAACAAGCATGTCGGCAAACAATCTGGAAGAATAAAAGGACATAAAAATTGTTTGGTTAAATGAAGAGATATGCTCTAGGCTCCGGTGGAGCAATGAAATAGCAAACTTAATATTAACCATTTTTCACTGGCGGGGGGGGGGGGCATGTCACAAAATGGTAGGTATTTTCCAAAGGGCTCCTCATGTATTAGCATTTCAACCTCTCACTCACCCCAAGTAGTAATAGTATCAGTAGGATGAATTGTAAGGAGTATGCTTTGGGAAGAACAGTTATGAGGACTCAGATTTGAATACCTTCTCCCCCTTGGGTGAACTGCGGTCTTGGGGGCCACACAAGACACCATTCAGTGCTGGCTTTTCGTAGCCTACAAGTAGCAGCCCCCTAGTTTCCTGGATACTTTGCCACACGTTGGTCTTTTCTTTATGATTTTTTTTTTCTGTTTGTGCTACGGTTTAAAACATTATACCAATAATATGGTTGAGAGAAAATCCTATATAATAAAAGGCTAATATGCAAATTGTCCCCTCGACCAGGAGTTCAACTGGGAGTTTGACCAGGGGGCGGGGCGGGGCAGGGCGGGGCCAGCCAACAGCCCCTGGCCCAATCGCCCCAATTGGGGTGGGCCGGCCAGACCCCACCCATGCATGAATTCGTGCACTGGGCCTCTAGTAGTCTTATCCAGCCCTACACAAAAGGCATACTTGAGCTCATTGTTAACAGCTCTGGGATACAAATATATCTTCCCGTTTGCTTAGCCCTCTGAGCCCATTGCAAAGCGACATATGAATATCCTTGCAAAGTTAAATGATTTTACTGTCTTTGTGTTACTCTTTCTGCTCATTCGGATCAAAACTCATTTAGAAAATTACAGCTCCTTGATCATTTCTGTTACAGAGAATGCAATCTCTCTTCTCCCTTATTATGAAAAGAGTTTTGTTTGTGTGTGTGTGTGTGTGTGCGCGCGCGCGCGCGCGCATGCATGCGTGTATACCCATGCTTTGAAGAAAAAAAGGAAAACATAAAATCCCTCCTACGAGGCAGTGTTGTCCCATTGTCCGTGGGTGCCTAAATTAGCCCACACGAGGTGTGAGCCCTCCCAACTCTCACCGTTGTCTCTAGTTGTATGGACCCAACACTCTGTGTCCTACCCACTCCCAGGGAAGCTGGCTCTGTTCTCCTTCTCCTCCTTGGGCGTCTGTCATCCCAGCCGCCAACACAAAACCACCTCTCACGTTCACAAAAGTGGTTCCTGTTCATGGCGCAGCTGGCCGGGTGCTCCCCGGGAAGCACGCCTGTTTCCCTCCGCTGTCCAAGAAGCCTTTTGACATCACATCCTCCCCTGAGGGAGTCCGCATTGCAACAGGAAAAGACGGGAAACCTATTATAAAACAGCCGTCTGAGAACTTGGGCACGGCGCAGGGTAGAGATCGATACACGGTGAAGGTTAAATCTATTTTCACCCTGTGTTCGGTTTCACCGTGTGATGGCGTTTTAATGTGTCTGTAGGTAGAGCCTTTACAGAGCAGAAAGGACCTGTAACATCTTATTTACCAGCTGGGATCTGAAACTTTCTTTTTCCCTTCCAGGGTGACAGCAGGGCTGGCCCTTCCTCTCAACCTCCCTGGCCCTTCTCTTCCCATTTGCTCATTTATTTGTTTGTTTGTTTATTAAAATACTAGAGGCCTGGTGTACGAAATTCATGCACGGGGGGGGGGGGTGGCGGTGTCCCTCAGCTCAGCCTGCACCCTCTCCAATATGGGGCCCCTTGGGGGATCCAACTACTGGTTTAGGCCCAATCCCCTTCCCCTGCAGGCCTGGTCCCCCCCTAAGTGTCCTCCCCTGCAGGCCTGGTCCCCCTCTAACTGCCCTCCCCTGTGGGCCTGGTTGCCCCAAACTGCCCTCCCCTGCTGGCCTGGTTGCCCCTAATTGCCCCTAACTTCCCTCCCCTGCCAGCCTGGTCGCCCCCAACTGCCTTCCCCTGCCGGCCTGGTCATCCCTAACTGCCCTCCCCTGCTGGCCATCTTGTGACCACATGGGGGCGGCCATCTTGTGCGAGGGTATGATGGTCAATTTGCATATTACCTCTTTATTATTTAGGATATTTTTGTTGATATCAGAGGAAGAGAGAGGGAGAGAGAGATAGAAACATCAATGATGAGAGAGAATAATTGATCGACTGGCTGCCTCCTGCACGCCCCACACTGGGGATTGAGCCTGCAATTCAGGCATATGCCCTGAGCAGGAATTGAACCCACAACCTCCTGTAGAGGGTGTTTCAACCATGGGATTGGATGAAAGAGAATGAGAAGGTAATGGGGACACTCCCACGATGGAGGGAGGTATAGCAGGGAGAGCAGAACCAGCCAAAGAGAGTGAGGCCGAGTGGCCGTGGATGTGGGAGGATAACACAACTTCATGTAGTTTGAAGACTACATGGCTTTAAATATTTTGAATTTCATGGTGATTCACAAGGAGAACCATCCCTCCTTCTGCCAGTCTGCCATGCAAACAAACGTGGGCATCCTGGTGGGAAACTCTGTGCTCCAAACCAAATATCTATTGTTCTATGCTTCCTAGAATGGAAGGCTTAGTGTAACTCATTCATTCATTCATTCAGAGTTTATTCAGGAAAAAAATATGTAAGTAGTACTAATTTATGTACTGAGATTACAAATTTAATTAAGGAAGGTTTTGATAAACCAATGGGACCTGAACTCAGTATTTGATTTTGATGGGGATACAGCAGAAGACTGAGAAGTGCCTGAGAATCAGATTTGGGTTTTATCTGGTGATTTGAGTCAGATTTTTTTTAAAAAACATCTTATCAAAGGATTTAAAGATGCTGTGTGAATGTGAATTTGGGAGAATTAAGGCAGGGGCGGGGCGGGGGGGGGGGTGAAGGGGAATGACCAGATTGGTTAACTCCTGAGATATTCTGAAACGTTATCATTTCTCCAAGAATTGAGACTTTTTATCACCATTTTGCACTTTCCCAGTGAGATTATGAACCAGCTGCCTGTTGAGCAGAAATATTACCATCCAATTAATATTTTGGAAGCAAAGACAGAGGATTCTAACCTCCTGGCTCAGCAGCCTGCTCAGCGGGTCTGATCATATAGGAAGTGGGATAAACGTGGGGCCGGTCAGTTCATCGGGGCCTCACCAGAAAGAGCAGAGGCCACTTACCAACGTCTGAGGATCACAGACGGCAGCGGCAGTGCAATGTGCATGTGAATTATGAATATTAAAAAAGGCTTATTAAAACCATGTCCACGGAGAGCAAAAATGCATTCGCTTTTGTTTAAGACAATTAAAAATATAAGGGGCAGCGTGGAGCACTCACTAAACGCATGAAACTTAGACTCTGAAGACCCAGTGAATAAATCCCTAGCACTAGCCCTTCCCAGCCATGTGGCATGGACAAATGAATTTGGCCTCTGTAAGCTTTTTTTTTTTAAAAAAATATCTTTATCGATTTCAGAGAGGAAGGGAGCAGGAAAGAGAGAAACAATCAATGATGAGAGAGAATCATGGATTGGCTGCCTCCTGCACGTCCCCTACTGGGGATCAAGACCGCAACCCGGGCATATGAACGTGACCGGAATTGAACCTGGGACCCTTCTGTCCACAGATTGATGCTCTATCCACTGAGCCAAGCCAGCTAAGGCTATAAGCTTTACCCACCCTCCGACTCCTTCACTTACTCTCATTCATTTAGTGAATAAACAGAGTTCAGAACATGTTTCCCCCCTCCCCCATGGAGCCAGACTGTCTAGATTTGAATCCTGCCTGTGTCACTCACTAGCTATTTGTACTTATTGCTTAGCCTCTCTGTACCTCAGTTTACCCTTCTGTACATGGGGATAATCCCCATCATGATGTAAGGGCCAGCTGTGAGATTAAATGAGCTAACTTATATAATGTAGGTAGAGGAGTATCAGGCACATGATGAATACAGAATAAATGACAGCTCTGACATTAAATATTACATAGTTCGTGTCTACTAAAAATTTGGCTTAGTGATCAGATAAAAAAGTGAGCAAGATAAACATAAACTTTGTTCACAGAGACCCTTAAACACACAATAACAACAGAGGTGTTATGAAAGTTGTCTATGGAAACTATAAGGTTAAAGAAGCCCCTAAATTGGGGTTCAGGGGTCAAGGAAGGCTTTCAAAGAGAAGTGAAGGGTAAGCTGAGACCTCACAAGTGGAATCGAAATTAACCAGCAGCATCAACATTCCTTAAGAGGAGGGACCTTCTCTGTGCTGGTCACCGTTATAGCCAGTGTCTTACACAGTGTAGGGAGCACCGTATTAGTAATAGTTGGGTAAATCTACACTAATAAAAGAGTAAGATGCAAATTGACCGTACCTTTGTGACACCCACCAGCCAATCAGGAGTGGGTATGCAAATTAACCCAACAAAGATGGCGGGTTAATTTGCATACACAGGTGCTGAGTGGCCGGGGGGCAGGGTGGGACGCAGGCATTCCACACCACCCCAGCCACTCCAGGCCTATGGGCAGCGTGGGAAGGCAGAAAGGAGGCTCTGGGCCAGAGCAGAAAGGCGGCTCTGGCCGGAGCAAAGGTGGTACCGGCAGCCAGGGGAAGGAAGGCCCATTCTTGCAGGAATCTTCATGCATCGGGCCTCTAGTAAATAAATAAAAGCTAAATAAGAAGTCTTGTTATGCTTAAGGCTTAGGAAGAACAAGTGGTCATAGGTGACAAGTACTAGAGAAAATAAGCAAGGGAGCAAAAACCAAAAGGAAATCCTAGCCGATAGCACCGCCTTTCCTATAAATTAGTAAAAGGAGGATTCTATTTGTTTGCCACAGTTGGCCTTGTTGACTTCTGGGGAACAGGTGTAGCCTGCGGGAACACGGGGAAGGGCCACTGAGATGGTACTTTTCCCACAGCACATTTCTTTTTTTAATTTATTTAATATATTTTGTTGATTTTTTACAGACAGGAAGGAAGAGGGATAGAGAGTTAGAAACATCGATGAGAGAGAAACATTGATCAGCTGCCTCCTGCACGCCTCCTACTGGGGATGTGCCCGAAACCAAGGAACATGCCCTTGACCAGAATCGAACCTGGGACCCTTCAGTCCACAGGCCGACGCTCTATCCACTGAGCCAAACTGGTTAGGGACCACAGCACATCTCTCTCTTTTTTTTAAAAATATATTTTATTGATTTTTTTTTTACAGAGAGGAAGGGAGATGGCTAGAGAGTCAGAAACATCAATGAGAGAGAGAAAAACATCCATCAGCTGCCTCCTGCACACCTCCTACTGGGGATGTGCCCGCAACCCAGGTACATGCCCTTGACCGGAATAGAACCTGGAACCCTTCAGTCTGCAAGCCGATGCTCTATCCACTGAGCCAAACCGGTTTCGGCCCACAGCACATTTCTGTATGCTTGTCCATTTGTTTTTGTTTTTGTTGTTCTGGCCTCTTCAATTTCTGGCTCACTAAAGACAGAGATCCTGCATTAGACTTCTATCTTTCATAACGTTTGCCATGGGTCTTAGTCCCTTGGGCTGTTATAACAGAATCCCGTAAACGGAGGGGCTTAGAGCAGAACCATCGATTCCACATGGTTCTGGAGACGGGGAAGACCAAGATAAAGACACTGGAAGATTAGGTGTCTGGTGAGGGCTCACTTCCTGTGCCACTGACGGTGTCTTATTCCTGGGGAGACCGGGGGAGTCAGATCCAGTTTTAGTTTGTTAAATTGTTCCTTTATTTATTTATTTTTTTTGGAAGGGAACTTGGCCAGTGGTCAGTAAACCATTAGCTTTGCTTAAACATTAAACCTTGGCTGGGTTGTTAACTGAAAGCTTGGGGCAGGAAGAGCCCTTTTTAACTCATGTTTTTAGAAATATTATTTAGTGCGGTACTTGAACAATGTTTTTTTTTTAAATATATTTTTATTGATTTCAGAGAGGAAGGGAGAGGGATGGAAAGAGACAGAAACATCAATGATGAGAGAGGACCATCGATCGGCTGCCTCCTGCACGCCCCACAACCGGGATCAAGCCCATAACCCGGGCATGTGCCCTGACCCGGAATTGAACCATGACCTCCTGGTTTATAGGTAGAAGCTCTACCACAGAGCCATGATGGCCAGGCTGAATAGTGGCCTAACGATAACTTATTATTATTATTACTACAGGGCCAGTGCACAAAATTTGTGCATGAGGGTGTGTGTCCTTCAGCCCAGCCTGAACCCTCTCCAATATGGGACCCCTCAAGGGATGTCCAACTGCCCGTTTAGGCCCAATCCTTCTCACAATCCAGGACTGCTGGCTCCCAACTGCTCGCTTGCCTGCCTTCCTGAATTGCCCCTAACCGCTTCTGCCTGCCAGCCTGATCACCCCCTAACCACTCCTCTGCCAGCCTCATTGATGCCTAACTGCTCCCTTGCCAGCCTGTTTGCCCCTAACTTCCCTCCTCTGCAGGCTTGGTCACCCCTAACTACCCTCCCCTGCAGGCGGGTCCCCCCCAACTGCCCTTCCCTGCAGGCCCAGTCGCCCCCAACTTCCCTCCTCTGCCAGCCTGGTCACCCCTAACTGCCCTCCCTTGCAGGCTTGATCACCCCCAACTGCCTTCCCTTGCAGGCCTGGTCCCTCCCGACCACCCTCACCTGCTGGCCATCTCCTGGTGGCCATCTTGTGCCCACATGGGGGCAGTCATCTTTGACCCTATGGGGGCAGCCATCTTGTATGTTGGAGTGATGGTCAATTTGTATATTACTCTTTTATTAGATAGGATTAGATTGGATAGAGGCCTGGTGCAGGGGTGGGGGCTGGCTGGTTTGCCCTAAAGGGTGTCTAGGATCAGGGTGGGGGTTCCCTTGGGGCATGCGGAGGCCTGGGCAAGGGGCCTGTGGTGGTTTGCAGGCCGGCTACGCCCCCCAGTGACCCAAGTGGAGGCTCTGGGATTTATTTATCTTCTATAATTGAAACTTTGTAGCCTTGAGTGGAGCCAAGCCTCCTGCTTGCTCTGTGGTCAGCCATTTATGTTGGGATTTATTTATCTTTTATAATTGAAACTTTGTAGCCTTAAGCAGAGGCCAAGGCAGACCAGGGTGTATGGAAAGCTTGGCTTCCTCCATTGCTGGGGAAACCCAAGCCTCCTGCTCACTCCGTGGCCACATCCATCTTGGTTGGGTTAATTTCCATACTTGCTCCTGATTGGTGGGTGTGGCTTGTGGGTGTAGCAGAGGTATGGTCAATTTGCATATTACTCTTTTATTATATAGGATTTTACCTTTCCTTGGAAAAAAGAAACCACAGTGGCCTGTAGCTATGGGTCAAGGCATCTTGTCTGTCCCTAATGTTGGATGCCTGTCCAACCTAAGAAGCGATCATGTGATTAATCCTAGGACTAGAGGAAGCAGATTAACTTGTTGATATTTTATAGGCTTTAGCTAATCAATAGATTAAGACCTTGGAAACTTATTGTTCCAACATCAGAGCAAAACTACCAAGGAACATTGGTAACATGGAAGCAGAACTTCCTGGTGGCTTTCCAAAGATGTATTTTAGGAGTCGTCCTAAAATGAGGTACATCCTTTGGTACATTCATCCAAGAATATCTCTTAACAGAACATCCTTGGGCAATGTCCCTATAAAACACTTTTACTTGCTTCAACCATCTGACAGACTAGTTGTTAAGGAAATTAGAGTGTGTTTGCTTTTATCCGTGTAGTGATCACACCAATAGGAATGATCAGCTATTAAAGTATGGAGTGACTCCAGGTGGAGAAAACATTTGCCATCAATCACGTCAGGAATAGAGTAGAGAACAGGAGAAGCCTCGTCTGTCCTTCTCGCATGGAGCCTATATTTAGATTAGGAAGACGGACGTGGTAGAAAAACTTCCTTATTTTCTGGGGATAGTGCTGTTCAGGAGACGCGTCACACAAATGAAAATTCCGAATGGCTGTCTGAGACAGTGGCAGCCCAGTATGTTGCACTAGCTCACACATACCGCCTTCCCAATTGCTCTAACTTTCTGCCTCTCGAATCCTAGGGCATTTCTGCTGTCCGCCTTCTAAGGCCTTTGAATTTCTTCTTGATAAGAACCCAATTATTATTCTTTCCCCTTCTAATATCAAAGCAGGGGAAAACCATTAATCGATTGTGGAAGCAGGAGAGAGACGCAGAAGTCCGTGCTGCTTAAAAGGTCATGTTCCCAGTCCACCCTCGCGTCTGCCAGTAGTTTGATGGGCTGAGGCTGGGCTCGCTGTACCCACCAAGCGGAATGCCGTCCAGTGGATTCCAGCCCAGGATAATCCTCGAGTCTAATTAAGGTGCTTTGCAAGCCCACTTATCTGACAGGAGCATGCAGTACACCGAGCCGCACTCTGAAACCAGAGCTGTGTTTTGAAATCCAGCCTTTTGCCTCCTCCCCAGTTTCCTGGAAAAGGCCTGGGCAGTCCTGTCCCTGGCTCCAGCGGATGCCACAGGGGCACTTGCTCAAATTGCTCCTTCTCCTCAGTCTATTCCGCTAAAAGGTGAAAGGGAAAGCCACTCCAACGGGTGGCCCATTCAGCTATTAGGATGTTGACATGACCACATTTGCCTAGAGTAAGAGCATTTTTATTTTTGCAGTCACCCAGCAGACAATTGACATTTGGTTATTTGTCAGTAAATAGGCAAACAAACACATTTTAAACATTGCAATTTGCAAATATTCTGACTTTACTACAATTTTCCTCCCAGAGTGGTAGGCTCTTGGAGGAGAGGGGGCTTATGGGATGAATATATATATATATATATATATATATATATATATATATATATATGTATATATATATATATAGTGTGTGTGTGTATATGTATATATGTATATATATGTGTCTATATATACATGTATATATACATATATATACACACTATATATATATAAAAGAAAGCCATATATATATGTGTGTGTATATATATATACACATATACATATATAGAGAGAGACATATATATGGCTTTCTTTTAAAGCTATAAACATATGACGACATGGGATTAAGGTGAATGGCTTAAAAGCAAGAGTTTCAGTGAAGGAAAGTTTTGGGGGTTATGTAGTTCTACACCAAGTTTTCTGAAGAAAATATTAAGGGACTGAAAGGTCAAGTGACTCGCTCAAGGTCACACAGACAATGAGGGCTTATTCGAGACAAGAACTGCAGACCTATTTTCTTCTGACACAGAAGAGCTCTGAAGTAGCATTGAGTTTAAAAAGCAAAACGATGAAACAAAAACACAGCCTTAAATTGTAAAATGAATGTGGATGTGCCCTCAGTCATCATACCATTTTGACAGGTAATGAGATGTAATAAACACTGAATGTAAAGAGGTTAAACTTTTAGGGAAAAGTTAGGAAGCTTGATGAACCTCATAAAATAATCGTCTATAAAGAATCTCAGCCTGCCCTGGCTGGTTTGCTCAGTGGTTAGAGCTCCGGCCCATGGATCAAAGGGTCCCGGGTTCAATTCCCGATCAAGGGCACGTACCTCGGTTGCAAGTTTGATCTCCAGCCCCAGTCAGTATGCATGCAGGAAGGAGCCAATCGATGTGTCTCTCTCTGTTTCTCTTTCTCGCTTCCTCCCCCTCCTCCCTCCCTTCCGCTCTCTCTAAGAAGAAAAAAAAAAAAATCAATGGAAAAAATATCCTCAGGAGAGGACTAAAAAAAAATCTCAACCCCAAAGAGCTCATGCTATATAGCCACCGGGGGGAAGGGGTGACTAGCTAGTGGGAAGGGGTGCTGGTCAAGTTCTATTGCATGATGGGAGAGCTGGTGACATGGCTGTGTGCACCGGGTGAAAACGTTTCAGACTGCTCACTTGCGAAAAAAATCTCCTTGAGAACATTTCTCTATGTCACAATGAGAAGTGTTACTTCTGTCCCCCCCCCCCCCCCCCAACTCCCTTAGGATGTTGGCCTTCCATCAATTTCAAAAGTAATGGAGCCGAGACTTAATCTATAGTTTTTAAACTTTAGGGAGAAGAAGCAATGGCTTGGATCAGGGCGTCTCCGACTCCTATCACACCAACCACTAACGCTCTTGCTGTTTTCACCTGTAAAGGGGATAGGATAAGACTGTTATCTCCTTGAAGACTTGGGACTGCGTCTAACGGCTGCTGAAGTCGTCCCGCTGACATGGGTGGTGGTGTAGTGGGAATAGATAGGACCCGCATAGAGCAAGCAGAGCCCCTCCCTCACCTGAGGTCCTAGGGTAGTGGTTGGCAAACTCATTCGTCAGCAGAGCCAAATATCAACAGGCCAGTGATTGAAATTTCTTTGGAGAGCCACGTTTTTTTTTTTTTAACTTTTTCTAACGCCACTTCTTCCAAATAGACTCGCCCAGGCCGTGGTATTTTGTGGAAGAGCCACACTCAAGGGACCAAAGAGCCGCATGTGGCTTGCGAGCCCCGGTTTGCCGGCCATGGCTCTAGAGTAAGCAGAGCCCCTCCCTCACCGGAGGGCACAGGTAGCTGTGGAGGCACTAAATACTAACTCACCTGTTCTCTATACTCCGCACATCCTGTCGTGTGCCTTGGAAGCAAATGTAAACGTCGTTAGCCACCGTACACCATTCCGTCTTTGGTTCAACTATTCCAAGGTTAACCGTGACTCTGGCTTTCCCTGGAGCATTTGTGTCAAAGCCGCGTGTCCGAAGGGGAGGCTAGCTTCCGCTTAACAGCTGTGGGGGTTTTAAAGCATGGCCGTGAACTTCCGGGGCACTTCCTCCTCTGGAGAAGTTGTGACTCTAATCCCATCGGTTGGGTGAGACCCGCGGAGTGCTGTGTTGAGTGTGGAGGCCGAGTCGTCAACAGTCGTGCGGCTTCTGCTGGGCTGAGGTGCTGGAGTGACAGTTCTGAGCTGCGATGTGAGAGACCCGCTCTCCTGAGATGGCTGTGCTGTGTGGCAGCCATGCCATGAGCGACACAGAGATGCTTCGATCGTTGAGTCATTACTGGCCCCGGCACCAGACAGGGAGGCGAAGGAGGGAGCCTTCAGAGGGTTCCAGCACTAGCCATGAAGTCATCCCCCTCCCTCCCAGACTTCCAGTCATCCCAGCGAAAGCCCTAGGCATTGAGGGACATGGCATCCCCACTGGGCCCTCAGGCAATTTTGGGTCCACAGAGTCCCTGAGCATAAGGAAATTATTTAAGTCTCTTAAGTGTTGGGGTTGTGTGTTAGGTGGCAACAACAGCTGGAAGAGGAAGCTAAGGGAATCTAAAAGTTTAATTAATTTTAGCCAGTGGGATTCTACTGAAGAGATGGGGTTCTCCTTGGATGTGCAAGAATGAGCCATGGCTGTGGTGTGAAATGGAGAGGTCTTGGGGGCTGGGGGCAGGGGGTGGGGTGTCCCTATTAGAGAGACAGGGGTGCAGACACCAAACACGGCCGTTGACTGTGCGCTTTAGTTGAGCCATTTGTCAGGAGAGGAGTTTGAGTGTCTTCCCTCACGTAGCCCCAGAGTTGTTACGGGGATCATGATGGTACCGATGAAAGCATTATCTTCCTGAGCGATAAATCATGAGAGAAGTAGGAGGTGTAGTTAAGAGTTGCTTTCTCCTTGGTGAAGATTATTTCATGCCGGCCCCATCGACCGCCGCTTCACTTCTAGCTCCGTCAATATTGTGAGAGACCACAGGCAAGTCTGGAATGACTGCACCATTCAAAAGAGCCATCCATGTTGCCCATTGGAATACAAGGCATTGCTCATGGTCCGTTTTTAGTCCGTTCTTGTGGCAGTAGATGGGCTGGGAAGTGAGCACAGGTTCTAGTTAAAGGAAGTTGCAGGATGAGTGTTGGAATAATGCAATCTGTTTGTGATTATTTTTTCACTGTGAAGGGAAATGATATTTGTAGAATACTAGATAGAGGGTTTGTCATAATTGTTAGATCCCATATCTTTGGTCACCAACTTTTAAAAACCTGGAACTTTGAGCTATTTAAGTTGAAAAAGAGAATTCTCCCTCATTGAAAGCTAAAGGCATCTTTAAACTCTCCTATCTGCTGAAGACTTTATCCTCACACCCAGTATCCTATATAATAAAAGCCTAATATGCTAAGTGTCCAGTCGTCCGGTCTTCCATTCAACCAATCAAAGCGTAATATGCTAATGATATACTAAGGCCACTCAACCACTCACTGTAACATGCACTAGTCACCAGGGAGCAGACAGTTGACCAGTCGACCAGTCGCTATGACATACACTGACCACCAGGGCCAGACAGTTGACCACTTGACCAGTTACTATGACGGTCACTGACCACCAGGGGCAGACAGTTGCCTGGTCAACCAGTCGCTATGATGTGCACTGACCACCAGGGGGCAGATGCTCCGACCTTACGTAAGCTTGCTGCTGGGGACCAGCCAATCGGGACTGAGTGAGATGGGCTGGACACGCCCTGGAGCCCTCCTGTGGTCCCTCCCCGGCTGGTCAACCTCCCGTGTCCCTCCCCGGCCCCAATGGTGCACCAGTGGGGTGTCTCAGCCTGGCCTGCGCCCTCTCGCAATCTGGGCTGAGGGACCCCCACCCCCGAGTGCACGAATTTTGTGCACTGGGCCTCTAATATTATTATAAACATTAATCTAGGTGTCTCTACCTCATTTGGTTCTACTATAAAATGGGAATAACATTGCCTCTCCCTTCCTCTCTGAAATCAATAAAAATATATTTACTGTAAATGTTAGGAGTTCACAGTGCAAAGACAGCATTAGGTGATTGCTCTTATTCTGGGGAAGCTTCTAGGGTGGGGGCTAACCTTAATAATGTATAAAGGGAACTGATTCTGAATATCAGATTAAATTTGCTCTTGTACTTTCCTATGATTCTCCTCCCTCTCCTCCCCGCCCCCCGCCCCCCATCCAGACAGCATTGTATTTCATACATCGTGTTGAAGTCTCTTCCTTGTGTGAATGCTGGGTTACCTCCCCCGCCCTGTATCTCTTAACAAGCTCCTTGGTGCCACTGGAATTAATGCTTCCTGTCGTCTTAAATAATGTGACATTGAAATACAATTTTTTAATGTGCTGGCATTTAACATGCCACAATATTTCAGTTATTTTACATTCATTTGGGTGCTCTCGTGTTATTACAGCTGTTATGAAATTCTGACAAAGAGATGCATTTCGTTCTTCTGCTCCACCATAATTGCTTTTTGCTGCATCTCTGAACCGTAACCATGGCGATCTGCAACATTCATCAGAGGACCTCTTGTTATTTCCCTCGTGTGAATGAAAAACAAAGTGGTATAAATACTCAGAAGTTTTAAAAAGGCAGTTTCTTTCTTTCTTTCTCTCTTTCTTTTTTTAATTTCTAGTTTATTTCTTCGTTTTATGTTTTCCTTTCTTTGCTTTTATCCCTTTATTTTCTTTTCGGTTTTCTTTTTCTTTTTTTTTTTTCTTCTTCTTCTTCTTTTTTTTAATTTTCCTATGTGGTCTACTGAGGGGAAATTAAGCTGCATGGCTAGGGACTTTTCATTTATTCTTTTATTTTTTAATGAGAAATTACACAGGGCCTTTCTGTGGGAAAACACGGAGAGAAAATGAGAAATTAAGTCAGTGCCTTCAGGAAGAAGGAACTGCTGTCATCACGAATAAAAAAGGAAATGAAAGGTTTAGTCTTTTCCAAATTTGACTTGTTACAAACATGCTCTTGTTTGAGCTGCTTAATGCGGAATACCATTACCATCTGGGAACAATGTTGTGGATGTGTGCACCCGTGCTTCCTTTTTGGTGGGGAGGTTGAAATTACCATGCCCTGGTTGCACTTTAAATCGCTGTCCTTCTGGCAATTTAGGAGGAAGGGAGAGGTCAGCCCCATCTCATTTATCGGTACGCTTCCCATCTCCTCTCTATCGTGTAAGGTAATCACGGGCATGCCATCCACGCCTTTCACCAGTATCCGCTCTCTCTGGTTAGAAGCAAGGCACCTTTGCTCACCCTCCACGAAGGAGATCATTCAAGGGCGGAGTCGTGAGGGGGGATGTCCACCACTTCCCGGTTCCTCTCCCTTCAAATGACTTCTTCCCGGGCTTCCTCGCTCCCTTCTGTGGATGACTTCTAGAAGACCAGGCCTGGCAGTGTCTTGGACAGGCTGAGATACGCCTCGCTCCGTCATCCCCACATCCATGCCGTTAGCAAGGACTTTGAAAGGCACCTGCAAAATGCATCCCATTCCTACCACTTGTCAGCATCTCCACCTCCCCGCTTACTCGAAGGACTATCAGTTTTATCTGTATCGCCGCCACCCTACCTGGCCTCCATCCTTCCAACTCTCCTGTAAGCCCATTGCAAACCCAACAGTGCACACCCAGTGGTCCTTTGGAAAGTCATTCATTAGATTACGTTGTTCTCATCTCCTAAACCAGTGGTCGGCAAACCGCGGCTCGCGAGCCACATGCGGCTCTTCGGCCCCCTTGAGTATGGCGCTTCCACAAAAGACCACGGCCTGGGCGAGTCTGTTTTGAAGAAGTGGCGTTAGAAGAAGTTGAAGTTTAAAAAATGTGGCTCTCCAAAGAAATTTCCATCGTTGTCCTGTTGATATTTGGTTCTGTGGACGAATGAGTTTGCCGACCACTGTCCTAAACTCTCCAGTGACTTCCCCTCCTGTGCTGAAAAGCCAGCAACAGGTTGTACTTGCTTAGACGTCTGTCCCTCGCTCTGACCATCCGGTCTCCTCCTCCAGAAGTCCACAAACACTGGGGCTTTCTCTTATTCTCTGTTGAGTCACTGGTGCCTAGACTAGCACCTGAGAGATCTCAGAAATCCTTCCATCTTGTGGATGCTTCTTAGGCTTCCGCTGAGAGTCTGTTTTATCAGGAATGGAGAAATGAAGGTTCTAGGTTCACAGAAGAACAACAACCTTGTAATAATTAGCTCCGCTCTAGAGTGAGACCTGGGTTGAGAGAGCAAGCTGATGACGTCAGGAGGGCCCTGTAGCCACCTGCTAACCCGTTGCTCCCATAACAGTCCCTGAGAGAAGACATCCACTAACTTTTAGTTCATGACATGACCTAGTGTAGTGACGTGCCTTCTCCCACCAGCCCTGGTTCCCAGTTCCTGTGAGTCAAGGATGGAAGTCAGTGGCGTCAGGGTAAGACCCTAATTGCCTTGGACTCACAAGTATATGCATGGAATTTTCCAAATGGGTTTTCTAGCCTCTAATACAGCCAAAAAGCCAGAACCTCGGGGTCTCAGACTTTGCCTCTTATTCCGACAGCCTTGAACTAAAATCCTAATTTGAGTTCCCACCTCCCTTGTGTTGTACCAAATGTAGGAATAACTCCTTCCAGATAGAGACTCTTTTCCACCTTCATGCCCCCGATGGACACAGGCACTAAATCAAGGTACATATTTACCCCCAGATAATCTCCAAGGTCACCTCTTAAGTCATATCAGCTATGTCTCAGGTTGCCCTCGACGAGTTGGTTATTCAGGATGAAAGCCATCTGGATCTCTTTGGGAAACAGAGGCCTCACCACAAAAGGATCAACCCTGTCTTTATTTCATATTTGATGGAAAGGTGGTTAGATCTCTTCTTCACAATATAAAATCCTTAGGGTCAGCTTGCTTTCTCAGTCAAACAAACCCTGTAGAGCAAGGGTCCCCAACCTTTCTTTGGCCATGCCCCACCTAAGCATCTCTGACATCCTAATGCCCCCTGTGACCTGTCATGCTTATTATTCAAAGAGCGAGCTCCTATTCACGAGGAGGAAGCCTCAAAGGCCATGAACGTGGTCTAAACAAGCTTCCAAAGAACATGGCCTCCGTGAGAGAGGAAAATAAAAGAACGAAAGGACAGGGCAAGGACTGAGGAAGAACTCACTAAGAAGTTGTTAAAATAATAGTATGAGGTGCTATGAAAAAAATAGCAAAGTTTCAAGACAGAGAGAACTGAAATGCATATATATCTGTCACAATATATATTTAGAGACTGTATAGGAGACCCCTAGAACCATAAGAAAGGCAAACCATTCACAGTTAATAACTCATTCTTGAATTGCTCCCCTTAAACATCAAATGGCCCCCCTGTGGTACGTGTGACCCACGTTGGGAACCACTGGTCTAGACAAGGAGTGGCCAGTGCATTCCATCTGATTTGCACACTCTGATCAGCTATTCGTGGCCACGGGAGTGTAGTCTTGAGAGGACTAATGTCATGTTTGGGCTCAGGGAAAACGTATATTTTGGTCACGCGTGAAAGCTACTATGAATTTCACACCCACCCCCCCGCCCCTCGTCCTTTTTTCAAACAACCTTTCTTTGGATGAGGTTGACCACCCCCTGCTTCGCAGTTCCCTGGGCTCCTGGCCCACAATCTCTCTGAATTTACGGACTCCCGATTTCTCAGGAGCAAAAGAGACGGCCTGTGAAACGCACTTCTGCCAAATGCAAGAACACCAGCGCATTTCCTGGCTCCGACAACCGTTTGAAACCCCTACAGGACATCTCGTGTTTTATTTTTAATTTCCCCTTCTTTGGTTTCTGGCAACACAAAGCAGGAGATCAGGGGCCACGGAGTGAATCAGAGGCCATCGAGAGCTGCCCTGGCTCGTCCCTTCACGGCTCATAGGGAGACGCCATGTGGCGTGAGGCGTTCATGTGTAAGGTACAGAGTCTGTGAAATTGTACCCTAAAATTTTAAAAATGTAATTAGAAGGCAGCATCTGGGAACCTTTTGCTGGAAGCCACTTTTGTTGTTTGTTTTTCTCCTGACAAATGGTCCCAGCTCTGTGGCCCCTGACCCCCCTCCCACCATGTCAGGAGGGAGGGAGTATCCCTCTCCTCCCCTTGGGATACTCCCGTGACAGTGAGATGGACATGTCTGTGCTTAGTATTTAACAAGCTACCAATACCGGTTTCAGTGCATTGAAAGGTATTTTATGGAGAGCTACTTCTTTCTCCCTAGATTCTCTCGGCTGCCCTGCTTTCCTCTCACTCCTTTCTTCCCAGAAACTGTGTTATCGAAGCTGGATATGGGCTTCCGAGGAGGGCATCGGCCTCCTTAACCCCCTTCCTGTCTCACCCTCTGCTTAAAACACCACCATCCCCTCCAGCAGCAAATTTGGGGAGCCACAAGTACAAAGAATTTCACCTCCAGCGGGAGCTGTTTTATCAGGTGCAAAAATAAAATAGCCTGCCTGGCAAATGATGGTTGTACGTTTTCATTTTTCTGAGCTGATGGGGTAGAAGTTGAAGAAGACAAGGTGTGAGGCAATATCACAGCCAGTGGTGCCATTCGGCCAGCGGTCTCTGGGGTTTATTGAGGGTCTGAGCCATCAGCATGCATGGCCCAGAGGTTAGTTGAAGATGGAGGGCTATTGAGTACAGGTGGGCAGTCCGGGGGTCCAAGACCCAGGGGTGTGTTGAAGCAAAAAGAAGCAGGTGGGGAAGGACTGGCTATGATGACCAGCTGGGTCTGGGCCCATGAAATGAACACAGAGGGACAGGAAGAGATGGGCGCTGAGCTTGCTGTTTGGAGAACCAAGAATCAAGTTTGATAACTAGCCAAGACGAAGGCACAGAAGTGGCCTGGAAGTTGCCTGGGGAGTAAGGTGTAGAAGGTATAGATTAGAAAGGCAGGGTCCCAGGGCTTTGGGGACGTGACTGAGAAGGGGCTGTGCTTGTGTCATCTCCAAAAGATGCTGAAGCTCTAACCCTCAGTACCGGTGAGTTGGATCTCATTTGGACACAGGGTCCTTGCAGATGACCAAGTCATCGGTGTAGACCCTCATTCAAGATGACCGTGTCCTCGCCCGAACCGATTTGGCTCAGTGGAGAGAGCATCGGCCTGCGGACTCAAGGGTCCCAGGTTCGATTCCGGTCAAGGGCATGTACCTTGGTTGCGGGCACATCCCCAGTGGGGAGTGTGCAGGAGGCGGCGGATCGATGTTTCTCTCTCATGGATGTTTCTAACTCTCTATCCCTCTCCCTTCCTCTCTGTAAAAAAGTCAATGAAAAAAAAAAAAAAGATGACCGTGTCCTTATACGAAGGGGAAGTTTGGACACAGAGAAAGCCATGTGAAGGTGAAGTCAGAGAATGGGGTAGCGTGTCTCTCTCCAAACCGGGGAATGCCCCAAATTGCCAGCACGCCGCCAGAAGCTAGACGAGAAGCACAGAATACATGCCCTTTTAGAGCTCTCGGAAAGAAGCCGGCATTCTGATGATTTCATAGCCTTCTGGGCTGCTGAGCTGTGAGACAATGTCTGTTGTTTGATCCATCCAGTTTGAGGACCTTTGTTACAGCTTCCGTAGCAAACTAATACAGTAGGGATCACACCCGTGAAGGAGAGAGGACGAGTTTCCCAATATCTAGTTTTCATGTTTTTGTCTTAGGCAAAGAATTTTGACTTTGAACTAGTTACAGTGCCATCTGAAACAATGCCTGTACTTCCTGGCCTTTGTAGCTGGTGGTTCCACTTAAATGTGCTGTGATGCGCTGTGGGGGAACTTCAGAAACGTTTCTTAAAAGAAAAGAAGGCCCTGACCGGTTTGGCTCAGTGGATAGAGTGTTGGCCTGTGGACTAAAGGGTCTGGGGTTCGATTCCGGCCAAGGGCACATACCTTGGTTGTGTGCTCTATCCCCAATAGGGATCATGCAGGAGGCAGCTGATCCAAGTTTCTCTCTCTCTTTCCCTCTCCCTTCCTCTCTGAAATCAATAAATATGTATTTAAAAAAAAGAAAATGCCAATTCGTGTCTGTGCTCGGCCCTTCTGAATCCCAGTCTCTGGAATTGGAGCTTGGGAGTCTGCTTTGTAGTCAGCAATGAAGTTGCCTCTTAAACACCATGAAGACTGAGACCCTCCCCAGTTCATACTCAGGTGCAGGGACCTAGAAACTACAGTGACATTCCCCAGACACAGCCTTCTAAATGGAGGACACCATCGGAATGAGTTCCTCAGTAGTGAGTGAAGGGGACGCAGAGCCATCGGTCACTGTTAGGTCGCTGGGGGAGGAAGGCACGAGGCCAGGATGGTGAGGGATTAGGCATTTATTCGTTATCTGCACCCCAGGTGGCTGATCCCCGGCTGGCTCCAGCCCCCAGGGATGGGAGTCAGCAGTTTTTAAAGGACTTTGGGCGGGCTTTTTTTGGGGGGGGGGGAGTGGGGAGGTGAGGGGGAATTCTCTGTGCAGGTCCAGAGGGGCGAGAGAATGGAATGTGGTCTCAGCAAGCAAAGCGTGGTCTGGGCAAAAGGGAATGTCTGTAGTGAAATGGCCTCAAAGTCAGTTCCCGGGGGGGACGGGGTAGCGATTCAATTGCTCAAGCAAACCCAGCTGTCCTAACCGCTCCCGTAGAGGATGGTGAGTTAGGGACTCGCTGTCTCTCCTTGGGAACGCAGGAGAGAGCAGAGACAAGCAACGGTCAAAGCAATTCCTGGGTCTTTTTCCGCACCCCACACACACCGGGATCTGGGGCGCCTGGGAGCCAGCCTTGCTCCTTATCACTGCTTCTCCACGATGATGCTCCTTCCGTTTCCTCCCTCAACCCCTGCAGCTTTGCGGCTCCGTCTGCTTGTCCAGACTCCCCTCTCTTCCTCCCCGTTTCCACATGAACTGTCCTCCTGGTGCCTCCTCCGTAATCGCTGACGACTTCAGAGACTGGTGGACAGCCTCCCCTTTCATCTTACATCCTTCCCATTAACCAGTGAAAATCCTGGCCTCTCGTCCTTGACCTTAACTTTCTCCCAATGATGTTCTCGTCCTCCCCACCTCAGCCACCCACGTCCACTCTCACACCCTGCACCATGTTAGCAGAGCCTTCTGAAATCACCAATCCAAACAGCTGACGCTCTTAAAGTAACCCTATAGACGCTGAGCGACGCTGCTCAGGTCCATCTACGGCAGCGTTTGGTCAAACCTGGATCCTTCCCCATGCTCTCCACCAATTAGCCTCCCTGGTATTCAGTGTGTTTGCACCTTGCTCCATGGAGGCAAGCATTCTTTTGCAAACATGCTTATCTCCTTGCCTCTTGGCCCATTTAGCACGAGCCAAACATCTCAGTCCAGAGAGAGCCCAGTCACTTGAGTTCTCCATCTCACATCCATCCCCCAAATTAAGCCCTACTGGGGGATGAAAATCACACAATTAGGCAGATTAGAATCATTATGAATTCATAATCTTTTAATCACCTGCCTCAGCTGGGTGCTCATTAAAGTCTAGCAAACATTCTATTTCTCTCGTCAGCTCCTACCTCACTATCCTATCAAAGGAAGACCCATCTGCTCAAGCTCTGGCTGCCAGAGAGAGCACTACCGTAATATTCCCTTTCTACCCAATATCTTAATGATCTCCCCTACTTTTGCACCTTCCCTTTAGCATCTAAGCTAGTGTGATACTCTCTCATCTTTGAGAGCCAACTCACATGAAAACCAGAATCCTTCTTTGGGCCCCACATCACCCCAGTTACCACCATTTCACTTTCCTCACCTTCATGGGCACGTTTCTCAAGAGCTTGTTACACATGCTACCTCCACATCACCACCTCCCGATCATTTGCCAGCCACTGACGTCTGCTCCTACCCCTGCCGCTGCCCCAACGTCATCGGTACTCTCCCCACTCTTGGACCCAATCGTAAGAGAACGTTACCGTCCTCATGTGGTAGTGGCTGTGGGTGTGGTGGCCCTGGTTTGTGTCTCGTTCCAGGGTGCACGCTGCTAGGCAGCCCCTCTGTGGGACAGAATAGTCTCCTGGCAGAAGGCAAAAGGCAGGAACCAATTGAGCCAAGGTTCTTCTGTCTTCTGTTGGGACATGTTCTAGAGGTTGAATCTGTGTCCTTCACATTGGCCAAATTAAGTCACATGCGTAGCCAGGCCCAACATCAATGGAATGTGACTATACCCCTCTCAAGAGTGGGGGCAGGTCATGCTCCGCTAGACATACAGTGACGGGCAAGAATGCGTAATTCTCTTACAGGGAAAGGGAGGGCAAAGCCATCTGCCACAATGATGTGAATTCCTTGAGTCTCCCTTATTTCCTTATTCCATCATGTTACGTTGTTGCTGTCACTCAACTCTGTACCTTCTTGGATGTCGTGGAAAGGCATTCAGACACTTGATTATGTGCCATTTCCATAATGTAGGTGCTCATCCTTGGTTAACCTCCTCTACATTTTTTTTTCTAATCCTATGATTGTTTGATTGATGAATAAAGGGGAAGCAAACAATAATATTGTTGACTGAGTCTACTACGTGGCTCTACTTGATGAGCTTCTCACTGCTGTCGTCTTTCTTCCACATTTTGTTGATGTCATAGTGCATATGTTCGTGATCCATTACGATGACCTCCACCTTTCTCTGTGTCTCTACCACTTCGTTTTCATGCCAACGGATGAAATTGTTTTTGGATGTAGGAAGAAATGTCAAGCTTTGTGATTTGAGTTCACAGTTCCTTGTTATCTCCAAATCTTCAAATGCCCACCCCCCCTCCCCGCCCCCCACTTACTCCTTCATCCTTTATAGCACAAGAAGAAGTATTTTTCTCTCTGGACACATCCACGTCTCATTCCTTTGTGCTCCCTTGTGACAACATTATAACCTTATTGTATCCCACTTAATGCTGTTTTCTGAGAATGCCTTAATGCTGGGTGTATGGACCAATATAGATAAATAATGTGACTTTATTTTCCCAAAGACAGCCATGTGTCAAATCGAATATAATAGACGGGGATTTATTCCTCCATTAGCTTTTTAGGCTTGCTTATCTTTCAGAGTAATTTAAATCGAAATGAAAGACAAATCCTTATTTGATTGTTAGGCGATCCGGTGCTATTCATTTTGTGTAAGTTGGTGTGGGGTATAAGTGCACTGTTGTTAAAAGGCTATTTAATGTCAGATGGAGGGCCTATTAATTTTTTTTTTCGATCAATTGCCAGCGTGCCCAGTCAGTGGCATGCATTTAATAGGAAAGAGTCCGTGTTAAAAGTCTGTCTCCAGACATTGTGGTCATGGCGGCTGTAGTTTATGTACTGGCCCTGTCTTTGTTACCAGAAGTCTGGAGATAAATCTCTACGTGAAGGCGGGGTTCCGTTGGAAGGGTTGGGTCAAGAGAATGGTATGGGTTTTGTAGCACAGACTCTGGTGGGAATTCTTATTTTTTTTTATTTCTCTGGATGATTTGCTTTGTATTAATAATGAAAAGTGAAATCCCTGATGTTGCATTTCAACATTGTGTTGGTAAGGAAGCATCTTGATGGCTTCTTGAAGCTAGGCCTTATTATGAGGATTTCTTCCATACTCGACCTGACAGGCCAGCGCCCCTAATGTCGGTTTCCTTTTCTGGTCGCTCGTTGTCCTGTAATTGCTAACAGGTTCAAGCTCATTCCTGGGATATATGAATGGCCTGTTGAGAAGAGAGATGAGAGGGAGGTCAGGGACGAGACCATTATACATTTTAAAGAAAATCGCGTATTCCCCGGCGACGAGGTTTCTTTTTTCGATGTTATTGACAGACAGCGTAAGGGAGAAGACGGCGTCCTACACTATCGGGAGTTCTACCTGTTTCAAAACCTAGCACCGTGCTCAGCATGGCAGGGTCAACAAGTACCTGTCGGATGGCCGAGTAAATGGATGAATGGATAAAGAAAGTATTTGCATAAAGAAATTACAAATGGCCCCTGGGGAGTATGGGCCACGAGAATTAAAGCAGGGTACATTTTTGATAAAGTACCTTGCTATGAAATAACAACAACAATAATAATAAACAACTTGAGTAAAACTGTGGTCTTTAATTTTTTTTAAGTAAAGCATCTCGAGAAGGGATAGAGGTGTTTAGGGAAGATGTAGAAAGGCAACAGGGAACGAGTAAGACATTCAGCTGGCAAACCCTGGGGGTGGCATGAAGGAAAGGAAAGAAAATTATCACAAAAATGAGGGCCACACTGACAGAAACATAAGGGGAAAGAGGCCTTGCTGAAAATACATCAAGCAAGGTGAGTCCAGATGAAAATAAACAATCAATGTGAAGGAAAGATGGATGAAGATTTAAAAGGAGGAGAGAGAAAACAGGAATGAATGAAAAATACAAGAAGATCCAGCCCATGTATTATTGGCGTTTCTAAAACAAGGACGCTGAATTAATGGAACAGATAAAAATTGTTGAAAGAGATACATTTTTACAAATCCCATGAGTAAAATAAGCCCGAATCTATACATTGAAGAAGTACTCAGTTCCTAGAAACGTTATTAACATAGAACACGACATATACCGATAAAGGGACTGCACTTCAAAGAGAAATACATATTCTTTGGAAATCCAGGTAAAATTGATTCCGTCCCTAAAAAAAGAGATAAAGTCAGGCTGGCCTAAGGGTTCTTATTCTCGCTCTGCCTCTCTCACCCCCCACACACCCACCCCCCATCCTTACATATACTCACAAACAGTTATACTCTACTTAATCATGGTCAGGATGGACCACATGTACAACGGCCACCCCCTAGATTATAACCGAGTCGAACAATTCCTATCCCCGGTGCCATCGTAGCCTCTGCAGCACAACACGTTACTCACGTGTCTGTGGCGATGCTGATGTGAGAAACACCCTACAGGGCTGTCAGTCCTGTGAGAGTTCAGGTACACAAGTTACTTAACCGTTGTGCTTCAGGACCGTGCAACCACCGTGTTCTGGAGCCTGCCGTACGTGAGGGAATGATGCGCTCGTCCGGCTAAGCGCGCGGCTACGTGCGCTTGCAGGACTCTTCCCCTTTGCAGCCTGCCTCTGGCCACCAGAAGAGAGCATCTGCCGTGGGAAAGAGGAAGAACAAAGCAACCATGAGCATCAAAGCGGAGAGGCGAAGAAGCCCTGATAATGTAGCGGGAGCCCGTGGGCCCAGCTGCGTTCAGACCTGCGCTTTCAAGGTACACGAGGCTACCACATTCCTTTGAACCAGCGTGACCATGGTTTCTGACGCTCGTACCTCCACGGCTGTTGGCCACGACCAGATGTCCCCATGCTCCGCAGGCCCCTCCCCACCCCCCCCTCCCGCCATTTTCATTTACGTCAACTACAGCAGTGCGAATAGTCGTCTTCCTTTCCTTAGAGGTGAGAGACACACGGAGAGTGGAAGTGTAATATCCAGGGTCCCGTAGCGGGGAAGGGGCTATAGGACGCGGAAGCACAGTCACGTTCCTTGCATCCCAATTGTTGTTATGGTTCCGATCAATAAGACATGGGCTGGGCGCTTAGGCCAAAGCAGCGAGCTGTGCAAGTGAAACGGGAGGCGTGGGTGGGTATAATGCAGGGAGAGACGAGCTCTGGGGCATGCTACTCATTTTTTTTAAAGAGGAAAAAAAAGGGAATTTATTTGGAATGATGTCCATAAAAAGACATCTGTTAGTAACACCTTATATCGGTATGAGAGGCATGGTGCACGGAACTCGTGCCCTCGGGGTGGGGGTGTTCCCTCAGCCTGGCCTGTGCCCTCTCCTGGTCTGGAAGCCTTCAGGGGATGTCCGACTGACAGGCGAGAGGGCCTAAGCCGTCAGTTGGACATTCTTAGCACTGCCACAGAGGCGGGAGAGGCTCCCGCCACCACTGCGCTCACCAGCCGTGAGCCCGGCTTCTGACTGAGCGGCGCTCCCCCTGTGGGAATGCACTGGTCACCCGGGGGCAGCTCCTGCGTTGAGCGTCTGCCCCCCTGGTGGCCAGTGCACATCATAGCGACCGGTCGTTCCACCCTTCAGTCGATTTGCATATTAGCCTATTATTATAATAGGATAGGCTATATTTTGCAAAGCGCGAGGATATACACCGTCCTTCTCCATAAATCATTTAAGTGAGTCTGAGAAACGTTTTAGAATCCCTGTGATTGCACAGAGGTCCTTGTAAAGGCTCAGAGAGGCACCGCTCCTTGCTTCATGTTTAGAGAGTGACCAAAAATAAGACTTGAATCCGTAGCCTATGACTCCAATTCACAATTTCCCCGTTAAAGGAAAAGAAAAAAAAAAAGGTGGCATTTCTAATGCAGCGACCATTTTGAAGGTTATTTTACGTGTGATGTGTTTAACGCTGCTAGGCACTGTAAGCAAACAAGGCTTTCGTATGTCTACCTTCCACTCCCTCTCTCTGAGTCCCTCACCCCACGTGACCATTGGCCTGAGTGATAAGCCCAGTCGCCATGCGTGGATTCACATGCTGATTTCTCTGTGGACCTTAAATAAAGCCACTGCCGCATTGTTGACCTAGTGCGGATCACATTGATATCCCTTTTTTCAATAAAGCCCGGATGCAATCTTTATCACGGGTGTCCCTCCTCTTATTTATTTATTGTAATTCTTTATTGTTGCAAGTATTACATATGTCCCCTTTTTTCCTCCATTGGCCCCTTCCAGCTCCTCTCCCTCTTCTCCCACCCCTCACCCCCAGCCCCAGGCCTTCACCAGCCTCTTGTCCGTGTCCATGGGCCATGCATCTACGCATACAAGGTCTTTGGTTGATTACCTCCCATCCACCCACCCTCCCCCGCCTTCCCTCTGAGATTCCGCCCTCTGTTCCATGCTCCAGTCTCTGGATCCACGCCGTTCATCAGCTTATTTTGTTACTTAGATTCCACATATGAGTGCGGTCATGGGATACTTGTCTTTCTCTGACCGGCTTATTTCACTTAGCATGATGCTCTCCGGGACCCTCCATGCTGTCCCAGAGGGTAAGAGATTCTTCTTCTTCTTCTTCTTCTTTTTTTTTTTTTTACTGCTGCATAGTATTCCATGGTGTAAATGTACCACAGGTGTGTGTTTTTATCCACTCGTCTACTGATGGCACTTGGGCTGTTTCCAGATCTTAGCTGCTGTAAATTGTGCTGCTCTGAACATAGGGGCGCACACATTCTTTCTGATTGGTGCTTCTGGTTCCTTAGGATCTGTTCCTAGAAGTGGGGTCACGGCGCCAAATGGCAGTTCCATATCCAGTTTTGTTGTTTTTTTTTTTTTGAGGAAACGATGGGAGTGCCTCGTTTTAAAATTCCCACTCGGCTCTGTGGCATAGTCCACCCCTCAGCCAGTGCCCACCTGAGGCTGAGCGAGGATGGGGGTTCAGTGCAGGAAGGGCTCGTGTGAATGACAGAGCTACGCTGGGGTTTGTGTTTTTGGAGCTGCATGGCCAGGCCAGCTGCAGAGGGAGACGGAAACAGCGCCTGCCCTTGCCCGCAGGCACAGGACAGTGGGCTAACGCGTCCACGTCGCTGACAGTGAGGCTGGGAGTGGTGGCAGAGGGAGGAGGAGGAGGACAGGAGAGCAGCCCAGAGCATGCACGTCGCAAGTTCCTGGACAAGCAGCCTGGGGCTTCTGTAGCGTCCCATTGGTGTCCAGATATCTCACTGGTTTGTAAGATCAAGGTTAAAAGAAAGAGCAGGGAGACCTAGCTGGTTTGGCTCAATGGATAGAGCGTCGGCCTGCGGACTAGAAGGTCTCAGGTTCGATTCTGATCAAGGGCACATACTTACTTGGGTTGTAGGCTCAATCCGCAGTAGCAGGTGTGCAGGAGGCAGCTGATCCATGATTCTCTCTCATCATCATTGATGTTTCTCTCTCTCTCTCTCCCCCCGCCCCTCTGAAATCAATAAAAAAAATTTAAAAAAGAAAGGAGATGGTCTTACGCAGATGAATCGCATGCTATGAAAGACGTGATTTTGCTTTAAAAATATCTATGAGAAAGAAAACATTTAAAAAATGGGCTTATACAATAACCCCACAATTAATATTGGGGGGCGGGGGGAATGGTACCATGCAGATAGCCTGCCTTTTAGCATTAATGAAATTAAATGGGAATTTGATTATGCTGAGTTACAGCTACACATAATGTTCTCAAGCATAACTTTTGCAAATCTGTTAATTCCACTGGTGATTAGATATGTGCATTTCAACACATCTTGCTGCCCTTTGAAATCTAGTACAATCAAGATGTTAGATTGTAAGTTATTTTCTGGTTATTAAGATACGTCTCGATCCTCGTCTTTAATCAACTGCAGAATCGCAACACGCGTTTGATAGGCACACTGGTGTGTGTGTGTGTGTGTGTTGACCACCCCAAATTGATGTGCTGTCACTCTCATCTCCTGGGTCTCAGGATGTACCCTCTGGTCTATGTTATTAATAAGGAATCTCTGTTGAGTTTCATTCACTTAGAAAATGGGGAGGGGGATTGAAATGGCTCTTGGCACCTCTGGGTCCTGGCCGGGTGCCCTGCGGGTTGGCCCTCCTGTCAAAGTCTGTACTGGAAGGCAGAATGCAGCCAGGCGGAGGGGACGCAGCCAGTCGGTAGATAACGCCTGGCTGCCCTCTGACCCTTGGGTTAAACTGCTGTCTGGGCCGCTCAGTCGGGAGGCCGAGTTCCAGGGAGGGAGAGCTGCCAGTTATCTGTCAGCGCGCCAAGGCCTGGACTTCATCAACAGGGAGGCCCAAAGACCGCATCTTCCTCATGGCTTCTCTCTCAGGACCCCTCTGCGGCAGCCCTGGGGCCACGCCCGTGTGCACAGTGTTTAGGGAGTTTCCCAATTACATTCCAGGGAAAGTCTCCGAGCTAACTTGTTTACAGAGCGTTGTCTCTTGGGCCTACACGGGGTGATCGGAGTTGAGAGGATGCTGCGGCACCCCCCACCCCCACCCCCAAGTGCAGCTGTCGCCATGAGAACGCTGCAACCCCATCATCTAAGTGAGAGGGTGTGGAGCACCTTCCCCAGGGATCTTACTCAGGGATGGGGAGGAGAGACACAGTGGGTTTGTGTGTTAGATGCCACGAGGCTGGACCTAAAGAGAAAGCCAATTGGCAGAGAGGACCAGAGACAGGGAGAGACACAGGCAAAGAGAAGAAAGACAGATAAAGAACTGAAAGACAGGCAGGCAGAGACAGACAAAAAGAGGAAAACAGAGGCCCAAAGACAGACAGACAGACAGACAGAGAAATGCATATTCACAAATAGAGCGACTCCGTTTGAGAGAGACAGACAGATACAGAGACAGAGATAGACACAGAGAGTTAGAGAGAGAGAGAGACACAAAAGCAAGAAAGACAGGGATGGAGAGAAGAGGCAGACACTGAGGCAGGAAAAGACAAAGATTCAGAGAAAGAGAGAGAAAAGAGAGAAGGCGGGGGGGGGGCGGTGGGGAGAAGAACAAGGAGAAGGAGAAGAAGGAGAAGAGAAGAAAGGGAAACACTTGCAGAATGAAAGAGAGGCAGTGAGGCCAAGAAACAAGGAGACAGAAAAGCAGAGGAAGAGACGGGAAGCCCGTGGGAAGCCAGGAGCTGGCGATGGGAAAGACCCTTTGGGGTATGCGGTGGAGGGAGCTCATAGCGACCTGGAAAGCGGGGCCTGAGCCACAGGGTGGTGGGTTTGAAGGGAAGGCGCCCTGCTCTGCTGGAGTGTCCGCTAGAGAAGGAGACTCAGCCCAGGACTGGGGAAGGCACGTGGAGATGGTGAAGACGAGAATTCCTCCTGGTTGAGCTGAGGACACCTATGCTGGCCTTCTCCTCTCCCATCAGCTCTTCATCCCTTCTCCTCAGAGGCCTGCCTCTCTCTCCTCCGTGTTCTCTCCTCCCCTCCATCCCTCTGGTCTGGTCTTTTCCGGGACCTTCCTTCTGTAAAGGCACTCCATTCCTCATTCTAACAGTATTTATGGAGAACCTACTCTATTCTAAGCCTTTCTCTAGACCCTGGGAATGGATCAGTGAAATCAACCCATTGGGATTCACTTTAATGAAGGGTTTTACTGTCTGGGTCCCCAAGCATCACACAGGATGGTGGCCAGGGTCACGTGTCATAGACTGTATGGGCAGAAAGGTGGAGCCAGAGACCAGTGTATTGGAAGAAGATGACCAGGATGATCTGTAGAGAGAATCTGAGTGGGGTTTGCGTTGCTGGACACTAGTCAAGAGAGAGAACCACCCAGCACTTCCAGGCCAGAGGGCCAGTGTGATTCATCCACCCGTGTCCCAGGCATTTAGGAAGCCCCTACCATACACCAGGATCTGGTTCAGACGTCTGTAGGTGATTCATTTAGTTCCAACGTGAGTGGAACTTAGAGTTTGGGTTCTCCCACTAGCTTCCTCAGCGAATGATGTGCTGGTGCTAAAGAGAGGAGCAGGCCATCGGTCACAATCCAATGTGGGTTGCTTGTGAGTCACGGAGGCGAGAAGTCCAGGCTCTGATGGTCTTTTCCTTCTACCCAAGGTCATCGCCGGCTGTGGAAAGGTGTCGTTAGAAGTCTGCACAACGCAGAAAAAGACTCTGACCCCCACCACTGTGCACCCTCCTCGCTGAAGTACAGCCGAATTATGCAGCGGGCAAGGCCCAGAGCATGCCAGTGTGGCCCCTGGGTGGCGGCTGAGGTCAGAGCACGGGGCATCCTGCCTGCCTCCCAGAGCCACGCCGCCACCCCAGCGAGGGCTGATGGTTATTGGCTAAGCAGCGGATGGAGGTCAAGGTAAGCAAGAGAACCTTCTGTTTCCTGAGACATTGTCTTTTTGTAATCAAGCAGCTTTCCCTTGAGCTCTGTTTACACTTGGAGTTCAGTACTCTGGGGTGGGTGGCCCCGACAGAGCTCACGTTGGGCCTCCTTCTGGGATGTGGAACACCACGGGTCAGCAGGTGGTGCTGTTTGCCTTCCAGTGTCCACCTCAGACCGGATCCTGGCCTTGAACCAGGGCAGCCTCAAGGTGGGAGAGATCCCTTGTTACTGGTACATGAAAGGAAACTCTAAATGTCTACTGTAACATGAAAGAACGTGTGCTGTTTCACAAAGAAGGTTTTTTAGGCACAATCTCGGCCGAACGGGACCATTTTGCATGCTCTTCTAGAACTATTTACCTGTAGCACACAGGCCTTTATGTATGCGTTCATTTATGCACTCATTCATTCCTGCCGTCAATATATATTGAGTTGCTCTTCTGTGCAAGGGGATGTGTGGGATGATTTCTGAGCCTCTATGAAGAGGAACAAAAGAAAATGTATAAAATACGATCCCTATTACCTGGAGCCTTTACACTGGTATTAATAAAATATATTAGTTGAGTACTTACCATATGTTGGATACTAAGTGTTTGAGATATATATATATATATATATATGTATAATTTCTAATCTTTTAAGAATTTTTTTTAACTTTCCAGCTGTGCAAACGGATATTTTGAAATAAAGAACTTTTTACAGCTGGCAAATGGCTAAAAGGGAGTTGGAGGCCAAGTCTATGGCCTTAAACTCCATTTCCTGCCCTTTGCAATACGCGTGTGGTACAAGGACTCATGTGGACAGATGCCCGGTGCACTCGCAGTCACCCCGATAAGGAGTAGGCAGAGGTTCAGTGGCACATGTCAATTAAGAGGGGAGACCTTGGGGCCTGCGTTGTTGGCTTGAATCCCAGGGTCGCCTCGAAGTAGCGGTGCAGCCTTTGACAGACGACTTGCTCTCACTGTGTCTCAGTTTACTCATCTGCCACATGGGGATCATGACAGCGCAGGGCTCTACGTGGGGACAGAGGGGATAATACAAAGTGCTTCAAGGAGGGATTCGCCCCTAAGTAAGCATTAGATGTTTCTATTCTATATATTAGATGAAGTGATTCCGTTAAAAGGCTGCCTGAGACATCTACTCCAGAGACGCCATGGTCCCGTTTGCAGGGTGAAGAAATGGCTCCCCGCGAGGTTGTGTTTGAACTGTGTGTTGACCCGATGGAAGGATTTTGACAACGTCAGGCCATACGGTGTGTAGCAACAATAACCTCGCTTTTGTTAGTCTGTATGCCAAGCGAGCTGCTAAATGCTTTGTTTTCATCTTCTCCTGTCGTCCGTGTGAAAATCCTCTGAGGCAGATGCACGGAGCATCATTTCAAACTGAGGCGGGGGGCTCTCTCTCGGCCCACGGTCACCTGGCTGATCAGGGGTGGGCCCGCGTTTCAATCCCAGGCTTTTTCTGATCTCCCAGTTCATGCTCTGAACCTTGGGAAGCACCCTGGGGTAGGGCATGGGATGAGGGCAGTTCCACCGTGGGCAGAGGCCCTGGGGTCTCTTGGGAGCATGAGAAATCCACGTGATCGCGTGCAGCCTAGGACAGTAGATAAGAGAGCACCCCGAGAGAGCTGGGATGGGCCAGAACCTGACCTTGGAGGGTCTTGAAGGGCGGGCGCAAAAGTCTGTCTATTACTTGGTCCTGAATGGGAAACCCCTGGGATTTGGAGATTTGAAAGAACAAGTGTCTTCGCCAGGTACATTTATGTGATAATTGAGAAAGAGCTCGAATGACCTACAGTTGGTTAGACTTCTACTTCAGAAAAGGACAATTTAGGATTAAATCCTGCTATCATCTTGTACTGTTGAAATGATAGGGTCATTTGTATCTATCTTAGAAGAGACTTTTTGAAATTTTAGATGAGTTTTTTTTTTTTTTTTTTAAAGAAAGAAAAACGGTGCTAGGAAAGTGAGGAGTTTTAAAGGGCCAACCTGTTACACTGAATTGCCTGCCTTGGGTCTTCATTTCCGCCTCTTTCATTAATTCAAATGCATGTACCACCTAGGGGAGCATTTTGAAGATGCAGCCAGGCATTCTTCGGTGATAGCATGGGCTAGGGCAGTGGATCCAATGGGGGGCACATGCCCCACGGGGTGCAATTTGATGTTCAATGGGGGCAGTTCGGGAATGAGTTATTAGCAGTGAATTTTTTTTTGGCATTTCTTATGGTTCTAGGGGCCTCATATACAGACTACAAATACATATTGTGATATATTTATGCATTTCAGTTCTCTATATGTTTTGAAACTTTATTTGTTATTTTTTAATATCCCCTCATATTATTATTATTTTTTAACAATTTCTTAGTGATTTCTTCCTCAGTCCTTCCGTTCTTTTATCTTTCTCTTTCATAGATGCCAAGCTCTTTGGAAGCTTGTTTAGACCAAGTTCATGGCCTTTGAGGCTTCCTCCATGTGAATAGGAGCTCACTTTTTGAATAATAAGAATTCTATGTCACAGGAGAGGGGGGGCATCAGGATGTTAGAGACACTTAGGTGGGGCGTGGCCAAAGAGAGGTTGGGGACCACTGGGCTAGGACATTGCTATGAAAATTGTGCTCTGAACACAGCATTCAACTCTAAATCAAGACCCAACGACCATGCTTTATTATCCAGAAAGACCCAACAACCATGCTTTTTCTTAAAAACGTAAATACCCACACCTCTCTCTTCACCCTCACCCTGCGCGACATCACTGGGTGTAAGGATTCCTGCTCGCTGCTCTCTGGATTAATCTTGCCATCCAGGGCAGGAGCCAGGGACCCCCGCCTCCCTGGCTTTCAGCAAAGCACGCTGGGAAGCAGACCTCCTCCTTATAGTGGTTGTGGCTTATTTATTGTTTTATGACCCTCTGCTGCATAACCACAACACCATTACGACCGGGCCACACCACGAGGAGAGGAAGTTCCCGTAACCACCCCCCCCTCCTCCTCCTCCACCTTTTCATGTTGCTGGAAGTCAGCTCCTCTCGGCGGCTGGCTTCATGGGCTTCCGGAGTTCGCTGGGGCTTTGTTCTTATCAGTGATGCCCTCCTGTCTCCCATCCCTCCCTCAACCCCTTCCTTCTTCCTCCAGACTGTGCACCCTCAAGTATCAAGCCAAGAAGATGAAGGGGGCGGGGGGTGTGGAATGCAGAATGAATAACGTTTCTCGGACCTGAACCACTGCGGGGGGGAAAAATGTTGGCCAGGAAAAGGCCACCAGCTCCTGGAAGGACAGGGTCCCCCATTGTCGTCCTGCCTTTGTCCATCTTCAATAGAAACTGGAGAAACGGATCCATTTCACATGATTTCCCCAGGAGACCACAGTTATTAAGCAAGTGCCCACGGCATCTGTAAGAGGACTGGCGCTGAGCGAGGATGTGTGTATGTGTGTGAATGGGGATGAGACGGTGGGATTGCATGCGCTTTGGGGAAACATTGCTCTTTGATTTGGGAGGGTAAGTTAGAGTGTCCCAAAACAGAGAAGAAGGACTGGAGTCCCAGGTCTTCCATCGCCTTTAATAAGTGCTTCTTGCGCTGCCTTCCTCAGGATACCTCCCCCCCCCCCCGCCCCAACCGTGAGCACAGTGCTGTAGCAGGATGCTAGCTCCTCCGCTCTGCTTGGGCGGCTCAGGGCAGTGGTGAGAAACACAGGCTTTGGAGCAGTAGGAACTGGAATTTGAGTCCCAGTCTCACCATTTCCTAGTCCTGTGCTTTGGTTTCCTCAGCTGCACAACAGGGAGAATAATAACCGATGAGGTAGGAATTGTGTGGTGGTGATTAAACAAGGCAACGTAGGAAAAGCAACAGGTAGAGAGTGGTAGCCTGATGAATAGTAACTGCTCCCCCCTCCTATTCCTTCTTCTTCTTCATCTCCATCATGTTATTCTCATTCCTCTTAATGTTCTCATTATTTTTAAAAATATGTATTTTTATTGATTTCAGAGAGGAAGGAAGAGGGAGAGGGAGAGAGATAAAAACATCACTGATGAGAGAGAATCACCGATCGGCTGCAACCCAGCATGTGCCCCAAGCTGAAGTCCAACCATGACCTCCTAGTTCCTGGGTCAACGTTCAACCACTGTACCACACTGGTCAGGCTTAATTAATGTTCTCTTTATTGCCTTTTTGTGTTTTTTTTTTTTTTTTTTAATTCTGGGAACTGTGGAGAATAAGAGTCAGTTTTTGAGTCCCGTCATGAGGAGGATTCAACCAAATGTCTTCTTACTTGGTGTGATCATATGCACACCAGATCAGAAATGGCTTTTGGAAACCAGCTCCCAGGTTACAAGGAAACCCAGTGGCTTTGCAATTGGAGCGTCTCAAGTGGCTAGAGGCTCCCTGTGCTGTCACTAATGGGGACAGGAGGTAGAAACACAGCAGACCTGATGCTCTGACAGTTTCTAACTCCCTGGAGTTTCAACCCATCTCTGGTCTCTGTCTACACACAGTGGCGGAGGTCTCAGAGCAGGGGGAGGGCCAGACGTTCCTTTGAAATACTGTGATTTAAATGCAGACATGAAGATGGGAGTGATACAAGGGTACCCTTTTGTCTGTCTACTGAAAGCTAGGATTATTCAGAAAGCAGGCTATACTAAGAAGTATACCTTTGAATCAATTTGAGTCAGAAAAACAAAGGAAACACGGAGCCTGTGTTTTCTTTCTTTCAATAGTCATGGTACACCACGTATGTATCAGGCCCCGGTAAAACAGTGGACATCAAGATAGCCATCATCCCCTTCAATATATATGGCGGCTTCGTGATGGCCGAGAACTAATTGATGCTTCTCTTAAGCTGTCCCTTGAATCTAGGCCAGCTCCGGGACTGACTGCGTTGGCCACGGTTGATGTGTATCCGTGTATTGGTTCGCGGGGGCTGCTGTAACAAAGCACCACCGACGGTTTGCTTAAACAACAGACGTGGATTCCTTTCTATTTCTGGAGGTCAGAAGTCCGAGGAAAGCCATTGACTGGGCTGGTTCCTTCTGAGGATTCTGGGAGAGCATGTATTCCACACATCTCCTCTAGCTTCTGATGGTTGACCAGCAAGCTATCCTTTGTAGATATGTATCACTCCCATCTTTATCTTCACAAGGTGTTTCCCCAGTGTGTGCCCACACCGTCTTCTCTGGGTGCATGTATGTGTTTGTGTCCAGTTCCCCCCTTTTATAAGGACCTCAGTCATATTGGTTTACAGCAAGGGTGGGAACTGTCCGGCCCACAGGCCATATAAAGCCTGAGAAATCCTTTGGACTAGCCCTGCCAAGGCATTAGGGGTGAGTTAATTAAATGTTTGACCAAGTAGAGCAGGCTTATTTTGTTGTCGTCTTTTTTTTTCCCCTCAATATATTTTTTTATTGATTTCAGGGAGGAAGGGACAGGGAGAGAGAAAGAGAAATATCAATGATGATGAGAGAGAATCATGGATCGGCTGCCTCCTGCACGCCCGCTACTGGGGATTGAACCTGCAACCTGGGCAGGTGCCCTGGACCAGAGTCAAACCTGGGACCCTTCAGTCCACAGGCTGATGCTCTATCCATTGAGCAAAACCTGGCGAGGGCTGCAGGCTAATTTTTAAGTCGATAACTTTGTATGGCCCGTGAAGGATATTATAAATATCCAAATGGCCCTTGGCTGAAAAATGGTTCTCCACCCCTGGGTTAGCGTCTACTCTCATGATCTCCTCTTGACTATATTTGCAAAGAGCCTATTTCCAGAGAAGGTCCCAATCTGAGGAACTGGTTAGGGCTTTGATGTTGTTTTGTTTTTTTTAATAGGACACAATTCAACTCTTAACAGTAAATGCTGAGCCCAGGTCTTAGCAGATTCTGTCTTCTGTCTCTTGGGACATTGCTTTTGGGAACCAGCTATCATGTCCTGAGGAGACCTGATGGCCTTGGGAAGAGGCCCATCCTGGGAGGAGATGAGCCTCTTAGCCAAGAGCCCTGATTGGTCCCTCGGCACCCACGTACAGGCTGTGGTCCTCTGGGAAGCTGGCTCTCCATCCTCTCTGTGGGGGACACATCACTGAGCAGACCTGGGTCATTGTTGATGAGCTCACCCCAAATTGTGTCTTTGTGAGCAAAAATAAATGACTTTCTGTTTTAAGCCTTAAGCAGCATGGGGATAAACAACCATAACAACATCCTTGCAAGCAGAGTTTAAACAAGTGGTTAAGTGTGGTAAGTGCTAGGAAAAGAGAAGCACAGGCCCCCAAGGGCCTGTCAACAAGACGGGGCTCACTGGTCTTGTCCTGGTCTGATTTGTTGCTAGGTAAATGCATGCTCTTGTCTGGCCAGATGCATGGTAGGGTTTTGTTTTTTTTACCAGTTTGGCATTCCCAGCAAAGGCATTTGTGGCTGCCTACCTGCCTTTCATTTGAAAACACCTTCACTCTCTTTGTATCTGTGTTTCCCTTTTGGGAAGTGGGGGAGGGTGGGGACACACATCAGTGGGGGGATGGCAGGACCCGTTCGACGTGAACTCCATTTACTTTCATCTCCTTCATCACAGCACGGAAAATGGAGCATAAAAAATACTCTGGAAGGTTAAGTGCTCTGTAGGAAATGCGGTGGGCACAGAGGAGGCAACGAAGTGAGGGTCAGCGTGGGCGGGGGGCGGGGAGTTCCGATGAGGGGTTTTGGTTTTCCCTTTGCTATACTGTTCCAGTGAAGCTGTGCGATGCAGCAATTCATATAGCACGGGGAGGCTGCTCAGAAGATAGGCGAGGATGAGTCCCTGTCAGAGCAGGTTGTCCAGAGGAGCATACGGAAGGTAGCAGCCCTGAACAAGGCCATCTTGTCTACCAGGGAAACCTGAGGCTGGGCGACCTGTGTTCCAGGTCTGGGGTGAGGGGTGGGGCCGCTGGCACGGAGCCGGGTGCCAGTGCCCTGTTGCTCACCATCACGGTGGGAGGGCTGTGTGGGGAACCTGGAGCGTATGCAGTTCAAGGAACGCAGGGATCTAAGCTGGGATGACGTTGGAACTTTTAGCATCATTTCCTTGGTTCATTCCCTCAGTATATGAAGTGCCTTATGTCAGGTGTCAGGTGTTGGTGTAGGCACTGAGGATGTGGCAGAGAGCTAGACCTATTCGTGCGACACAATATTCTAGCAAAGGAGGGGACACGATAGAGAAGTAATAAATGTGTGTGTGCGCGCGCACATACATAATTTTTAATAAAAATACAGTGATGAAGTGGAGTCCTGTCCATCTTTTTATTCAAAGACCTCTCTCCTTCAGATGTTGACATTTCCTTATTGCAGAATAAAGTCCCAATCATTTCTTGTGGCACTTAAGACCCTGCACAATCTGGTTCTTGTTACATTTCCCAAATGATTATTATTATTTTTTTCTGACCTCATTTCCCAACGCATACCCATATATGCTTTGGTCTTGTGAGGGAGTTAAGAGCACAATCTCTGGAATCAGAATGCCTGGGTTCAAATCTCAGCCCTGGCGCTTACTCGCTGTGTGACCTCAGGCAAGCTACTCAACATCCCTGAGCCTCAGCCTCTCGCCGGAGGGATGATTGTGAGAATCAGGTGAGATCATGGCCTTGGGAGAGCTGTACTCGTAGTAAAGAAAGCTATGACTTGCTTACTGGCATTCATGACTACCTCATGTATGTGTATGTGTGCATACATTCTATAAAACTCCATCATGGCTCTGTTCTTAGTCAGAACATATCCATCTTAAGGCCACATAGTAGGACTGGGTCTGTGCCTGTTATTATGTTTGTGCACAGTGGAAGGATACTGAATAAAATGTACTCCGCTCACTGGTGTGTCTGGCAGTGGATGGCAGAGATCTTTAGCAGAAATGCTGTTTCACAGGGTAATTAGGAGACTGTCAGTACGCAGCGGCGAACAACGGCACTCTTCAGCTGTAAGACCTGAAGTTGGGAGCCATACTATGGGAATCCATGCTCGCCACTTGGCAACATTAGAATTCTGAGACCAGGGTCTTTAAAGAGATTCCCTCCCCTCGCCGCCGGGTGGTGAGGTGGCCTGGGCGGCTCCAGAAACAGTGGCGAGCCTTTTATCATTTATATATCCGTTCCAGCAGGGACAGGAAGAAAAGGGACAACGATACTGAAAATAAAAGTTAATTAAAAAATAAAATCAAGAGAAATGTCTCTCCCAGGCCACCTCGCGTTACAGAGACCACCTGTCATGAAGCATTTTCCTGTCTATAAACCCGAGATGGGCAGCCAGTTGACTCCTCTCTTGTTTAATTTTTAATGCCTCCTGTCTGGTCTCTGAAGTAGCTGTAATAGGCAGAGGCTGTCGCATAGATGCGTTCCTCGCGCAGAGAAATTGTGAGCGTGCCCACTGCCAGGACTGCCATCCGCTGGGAGGCACCTGCAGCAGAGTTAACCCTCACCCACCCCACCCCACCCCACCTGACCCCGCCGGGGAGTTCCCTCTCTCCCATCCCTTTGGGGGAGTTATGATGATGAGAGAGGAAGGGAATGTCCTTGGGAGAAGGAAACTGCAGGGTCTCGCTCCTCAGCAACAGAGCACCATCCCCTCATTCAGTTCTCTCCATCTTTCTGATTCCTCGGGTCATGCATTCAGTAGGAATTCTCGTGCATCTACTGTGTGCGGTGCATAGTGGCAGGGACGGAGATGGGAGCAAGGAAGCCATCAGGGAAAAAAGTCTCTATTCTCATGACCCAGCCATTCTATTGAAGGAAGAGAGGGAATACATAAAGACTTGAACAGATAAGGATGCTGGGTCATTTTAGATGGTGGGGGTTCAGAGAGAGAGAGAGAGAAAAAAGATGACGATAGGGTGTCCCCGGGGCATGAAGGCTCCCCGAGGAGGTAACAGTGGAGCAGGGAGGTGTATGGTGGGAAAGAGTCACTGATGCCCCAATCACAGGGAACAGTGTTCTAAGCAGAGGGAACAGCAGATGGGCCTGGTGGCTTCTTCGAGAAACAGAGGAAGTTCGCTATGCTAAGAGAAGGGGAAATAGGCAGGTGATGAAGGACCAGGCCATTGAAAGAACCTGAGGATGTAGGGAACTTGGGGTTAGGGGAAGGGTGTGGGCTGAGAATTACGTGTCCAACCTGGGATCAGAGCGTCCAGGCATAGCCTTATTCTGGCAGACATGAAAGAGACATGTGCGAGGTCATGACTTTGTCTCCAGTGAGTGGATTCACTCAGCCACACTTCCTAGAGATGAGAAATGATACCCAGGCACCTGCTGCCCAAGTCTCTGCTCGGGACCCACCACTTCCTGCCTGCGTGGGTGTGGTGGGCTCCCCACCAGGAGCCCTTCCTCCACTCTGAGCCCCAGTATTCCATTCTTGGAGTGCTTCATTGTCACCTCCCCCAAACACACCCACGATGCCTCCTTCCTGCTCCACTATGGGCCTCATATTTCCACAGGAAGTTCCATCCTTTAGGTGAGCACACATGACATTCATGGTCTGCCCTCCGTAAGCCTCAGAGACCATGTGGCCGGGCACCACTTTCCCACCAACACATCTAATGGCCTGGGGGGCCTCCCGCACCCTCACTTGGGCTCTCCTCTCTACCTGGACCCCTTGTCCCCTCCCTCAACAGTGAGGAGATGCTTTCTTATTCCTCACCTTCCACTCCAAGCTGCCATCAGCTGCCTTTGTGAAATCTTCTCCATTTCCCTGTCTGATGGAAAGATGTTTTCTCTTAACGGGAGGGACACCTGGCTAGGTAGAAGTGTTAGACTGGAGAGAAGGTAGAGGCCAGGCAGACTTGGGAGGGAAGAGTATATCAGCAGAGAAAATAGCAGTGCACAGGCCTGGGTTGGAAGTGAACTTGATCCGGTGATTTCCGGTTCACCCAGCTGAGGGGAAGCATGGGACTTAGTTGGAAAGTCTCTAAGGAGGATTCTCCGAAAGGCCCGGGGCCTCTGAAGGGCACCTTGCTGAAGGCGGCAGCCCCTGCCTTGACTTTTCCAAATGAGTCCGAGCTCCGGGTGTTTTACTAGATTCTCTCTGTTTAGTCTTTTAGACCCAACCTTGTAGAAGCATGTGCTTTCTCAAGGATACTTACCCTGCTGGTTGTATCTAGAGGTTAATTTTAGTTCAAGCTGTTGTGACAATAAAAGCCTAAGGAGGTAGGCAATTGGGGCTGTTTTGGTGCTTCCTGCAAAACAGCCCCTTAGCCTCCTCTTTCACAGAAACGTGTGTGTCAGAGTGATCCATTCATCCGTCCCTCAGGATCTGCTGGTCAGTCCCAGCACCTGGCTACCTTCTGAGCTCTGGGCTCCTGGGGTTGTTAAGGGTGGGGTGGGGCAGGGATTACCTAGGACTTATTGAGCTTTGTGTCCCCTCCCCCCCAGACCCTGAGATGCACAGCATGGGCTCACCCTGTTTTCGAGCTGATATTTTGAAGATCTTTGAAGTAATTTGTGGGTGTGTGTGTGTGTGTTGGGGGGGGGGGGAACCTGCAGTACTCTTAGTAAGTAGCAAGATTACAATGAGTTCTACTGTAGCTTCTATCAGGAGAGTCGTAAATAGCATTTAATATTCATAAGCTCATTTTTGGAGGACTTTAATTTTGTTGTTCCAGGGATGTTTATAAAGGAACAGGGGACTTCTGGCTGCAGAAGTTGAGGGAGGGAAGGTGTTTCGGAGGGACCTGGGAGATTTACAGTGCTCCCTGTTTGGGCCCTAATTAAGGCATTTGTTACTGTGCTTTAATAGCTCCAAGGTATCTTATACTGGAGGTCGCTGGGTTTATAAACAGCTTCCCCGGCCACCCCCGCCAGCCCCCTCCAAAGGAGAGGGGAAACCTGCCTTTTCAGTTATCAGTTGTGCAGTTCCGAGGGCAGGAAGATGGCATAGCTTCCTCATTTACTCTCCTTGGAGAGCCCAGGCCCTGCCCCCACCCTGCTGAATCTGAAACTCTCAGCTCTAAGGGGACACAGCTTGCAGGCCATTGTCATGCCCGCTGAGGTGTGAGGACCACTGAGATACAGGAGCCATTTTAATTGAGTCTTCATGGGAGAGGTACTCTGCGGGATCCTCAGACCAGCACCATGCAGGTCCCCCGAGAGCTTGTTAAATGACTCTCAGCACTCCCTGAGACCTGCGGAATTCTCCCAGCTACCCACAAGGTAGATGTGACTATGGCCATGGAAATCTTTGCAATATATATATATATATTTTTTCCCTTTAGAATCACTCATTTGCTTTTCATTGTATTTTCTTCTTCAGTGTGGCTCTTTCCACAGGAGCTCAGCAGCAATTTCCTCATTCACAGTCAAGCTTCTATTTAACCCCATGTATTCCACTGGCTGGACACACTTCTATTGGCTTGACTTCTCTCTTTCCCTAAATCTTCTCTGCCATTCTTCCTTCCATCACCAAATTTCCTACACTATTTATGAAGTGACTTATTCAATAACTCGGCTCCCATAGTGTGGGCATTTACAGCTTGCTTTCTTCTTTTTTATGGTCTCTGTGGTATGCAGCTCCTAAAACAGCTCTCAAGAATACTGTAACTGTATAGAAACTCTATGTCTTTACCAGGGCCTTTCCTCCCTGCTGTCTGTCCACTCCCTTTCTTACTCTTATTAAGCCCTTAGGACATCAGATTCTGGTCAGCATCCATGGTGCTGTCTTAAGAACAAAGCCTCATGTCTGTTGACCACAGAAACAGAGTGTGGGTCAAGCAAAAGAGAACATCTTGATTCCAGTTGTGTTTCAACCCCAAACCCATGAAGGCTAGTGACCCTATGCACCCCATCCTCACAAAACCCTACAGAACTATGCCATGGCTGCCACTAGGACCTGATACAATGATCACCTACTCCCTGCCTTGGCCCCAGCCAATCAGGGGAACTCATGACCCCCAACTCCTTTAGCCACCATGATTAACGAGTTGTTTTTTTCTTTCTCTATAACCCACCCCCTAGAAGTCATCAGGACAGGGAAAAAGGGACAGGTCTTTGAGCATTAGCTTACCTGTGACTCTGGGCTCGGGGCCATTTCCTCAACTAATAAATGCTTATGTTCTTGGCTGCGAACTCCTCTTTCCATTTAGTTGGGCCCTGATGCTCACAGGCAAATGGACCCCTTTATTCTGGTAACAATCCCCACCTGCTGGCATGCACACCCTTGAGTAATGTCCTCCCCTTGAATTTGGCTGGACCTAATGACTTGCTTTTCATGAATAGATTATGGCACATGTGATGGGATGTCCTTGGGAGACTAGGTTATAAATGACTGTGACTTCTGTCTTGCTTACCCTTTTCTCCCAGGCCTTTCTTGGGTGGCTAACTCTGATGAGTCAATTAGGAACTTAGGGCCTCATTGTGAGAACTCAATGAACCGAAATCTCCCAGCAGACACTGAGTGAACTTGGAAGCAGCGCCATCCCTCTGATGAGCCTAGAGTTGACTTCAGCTCTGGCTGGCACCTTGATTACAGCTGGGAGTGACCCCGAGCCAGAGGGCCCATTTACATAAGTCACACTTGGACCTGACCCACAGACACTGTGGAATAATAGTGCTGTTGCACAAAGCCACTGCATTTTGAGGTAATTCGGTATGCAGTAATTGATAACGGAGATCACGTCCCTTCATTGGAGGTTGTCCAGGTCCAGCTTCTAGGACCGTTGGAGAGGTTTGCTGCTTGCTCTAAAACTACACAGCGAAGTCTAGTGGAGGAGAGACTGCAAGTATTTTTCAAATTTGGTTTTCCTCCCTTACCTGTGTTCGATGTAAACCGCCTTTCCCAACCCACCCTGAGTCAAGATGGGGGATGGGCCTGAGAAAAGGGGCCTGGATATGATGAATACATACCTGGCAAAGACACCCATGGTGGTACCTAAAATACCCTGTTTTAGGAGCTCTCTTCATGCTCTTACTCTTTGCTTGCTATCTGGTTTGGTGCAGAGGACCTAAGAGAAGACTTTAAGGAAAGCTTAGAGGATAGTGAGTAGAGGGAAGGACTCTGGTCTCAAGTGACTATTTAGAGGCACATCTCCTAAGAAACTGTCAATAAGGGGCATTCACATTGAATCTGTGGGACCCACTGATACTAAATTTCTACCCTGTGGACATAAGAGAGATGAGAACATGGAGTCACAGGTTAGGACCAGGTGTTCACTTTCCCAATCTCTTGACCTGGCTGGCAAATGCCTACTAAAATTAGGCATAAATCATCACTGAAGATATTTTCTTTGCTATTTTTATGTTGAGGCTCTTCTACTTGGGCAACCTGCTTCAATGTGCCAGGACAGGGGAACTCTTCTGGGTGTCTGTTCAGTCCCTGTTTTGCTGTTTTATCATTCATATTAGAAGCCCAGTGCATGAAATTTGTGCACGGGGCGGGGGGCTGTCCCTTAGCCCAGCCTGCACCCTCTCCAATCTGGGACCCCTTGAGGGATGTCCGACTGCACGCCAAACAGGCGGTTGGGCATCCCTCTTACAATACAGGACTGCTGGCTCCCAACTGCTTGCCTGCTTCTGCCTGATTGCCCCTAACCGCTTCTGCCTGCCAGCCTGATCACCCCCTAGCCACTCCCCAGCTGGCCCGATTGCCCCTACCTGCCCTCCCCTGACAGCCTGGTCACTCATAACTGCCCTCCCCTGCCAGTCTGGTTGCCCCTAACTGTACTCCCCTGCAGGCCTGGTTGCCCCCAACTGCCCTCCTCTGCCAGCCCGGTCACCCCTAACTGCCCTCCCTTGCTGGCCCGGTCTCCTCAACTTTCCTCCTCTGCTGGCCTGGTCATCCCCAACTGCCTTCCCCTGCTGGCCTGGTCCCCCCCTTCCCCAACTGTCCTCCTCTGCTGGCCTGGTCCCCCCCAACTGCTGTCCCCTGCAGGCCTGGGGCCCCCCCACCTGCCCTCCCTTGCTGGCCTGGTTTCCCCCAACTGTCCTCCTCTGCTGGCCTGGTCACCCCCAACTGCCCTCCTCTGCTGGCCTGGTCACCCCTAACTGGCCATAACTGCCCTCCCCTGTGGGCCATCTTGTGGCGTCCATCTTGTGTCCACACGGGTGCAGCCATCTTTGACCACATGGGGGTGGCCATCTTGTGTCTTGGAGTGACGGTCAGTTTGCATATTACTCTTTTATTAGATTAGATTCTTGCTTTGATCTTTGCGGAGATAAAAAATATTTATATCATGTACAGTGATTGGTGGACTTTGAGTAAGAACACTCACCTCTAGGTTCCTTTGTTCCTTTATTGGCTTCACGGGGTGTGAACGTTGTTTGGACATAGTGGGTATCAGGCTGAACTGAGTTAACACATGTGGAACACTTACTCCAAAGAGGGTCACCCAGCTTATTCAATGTTAGCCTCGACTGCTTTTTATATTATTGATCCATCACTCAACAAAAACACAATTGCAGAATAGTTTACAAAATAAAAAGATAGGGCAGAAAACCAAATGGTTGATTCAGTCAGTTTTGATGAATAAAAGTCACTAGTGAAAAGTAAAAGCATATTAGCCAAATTGTTATTGGGTCTAATGGAAGGGAAAAAAAAACTTGAATGCACTTTTCCTACTTTTCAAGATTCCTTGGCTTTATACAAGCATGAATCAAGCAAACTGTTAGATTTATTTTACACACAAAAATATACTACCTAGCAAAGCTCAACAGGTTATATTACCTATTTCCACCATTTACTGATTTATCCATGTAGTTAACAACTATTTATTTAAACTCATGTGTCAGGTACTGGGTTAGACACATAGCATGTATGGTTTCATCCAATAGCTTGCAATCTAGCAGACAAAGCAGTGAAGGACAAATCAATAAGTACCAAAAATATGTCATAGGTACTTGGCAAAAAGGATGCCCTGAAGACTCTTGGGGAACCCAGGAGGGAGGGAGACATATTCAGAAAGGACTTCCCAGAACACAGCAATGTCCTGACAGACAGACATAGGAGGAGGGGAGTCCCAGCCGAGAGAGCCATGGAGCCATGGACCAATCTGGAGAGCTGAGCCAGCTCCACACCTGCTCCTTGAAGTAAAACTGAGACCAGCATCACCAAGAACTTGGGTGGAAACGCAACGTTGCCTGCTGGGATGAGGCGGACTGTGGAGCCAGCAGGGGGCAGATCTTGGAGAGCCTTCACATGCAAGGGTGTAACAAAGCTTCCGCATGTGTTAGCTGTTGGAACTTGCTGCATGAGCCCTTCGCAGGCTGTGGCCCAGACCGCTTCCTCGCAGGGCCTCCCACAGCGCATTGCACATGGGAACCATTTGCATGCCCAGTGAGTGGCTGTGCGAGGGAACTGGGCCGCAGGGTCTTCATCACCTGACCAACCTCAGCTGCTTCACCCGACCTCTCGCTCCACTTTTTAAAGGCAGAATCATACCTGCCCTCTCAGTTAAAAAAAAAAGAAAGAAAGAAAAGAAAACAAAGTGGTCTTTATCTTTTGAAATAGCTCAGCACTGTGATGGCTGATATGAAGGAAAATAGACCCTCATAGTCCTATGTTGTTGCTGGCGAATTCTCCCTGCTCTAGTGTCCCAGTACCCTAGGCCCTCATACACACACACACACACACACACATGTATGTGTGTATATATATGTATGTATGTATATGTGTGTGTATATGTATATGTATATGTATATATGTATATGTGGCCCAATGCACAAAATTTGTGCACAGAGCGGGGGTTCCCTCAGCCCAGCCTGCATCCTCTCCAATCAGGGACCCCTGTGAGATCGGGCCTAAACCGGCAATCGGACATCCCTCTTGCAATCTGGGACCTCTTGCTCCTAACCACTCTGCCTGCTGGCCTGATCGCCCTCAACTGCCCTCCCTGCCAGCCTGGTTGCCCCCAACTGCCTCCCCTGCAGGCCTGATCTCACCCCTAACTGCCCTCCTCTGCTGACCAATTTGGTTCTGATTGGTTGGTTGGTTTCTATGCCAGTCAGCATCAAAAGTTCCGCCTCCTAGGCAGCCATTGGCTCCTCACAGTTGACCCAGATTTGGTTCTGATTGGTCAGTTTCTATGCCAGTCAGTGTCAAAAGCTCCGCCTCGTAGGCAGTCCTCGGTTCCTCACACTTCACTCATATTTGGTTCTGATTGCTCGGTTTCTATGACAGCATCCCTGGGCCTATCAACAGGGCCTGATCAGAAAGGTAGGGCTGATTAGCAGCCCCGGTGGAGGCCTGGAGAGAAATGGAGGTGCGGCTGCTGGCCAGACTGGGAGAGAAAGAGAGAGGCAAGTGCTGATCAAAAGCTGCCACAGAGGCAATGGATCAGTCCCTGCTTCTCCCTTCAGGCCTCTCTCTGACCCTGATTTGCAGCCCTCTTAGCAATCAGTGCTGGGGCACAGCACCTGCAGCAGAAGCAGGCAGCGCTGGCTGCAGGACTGACTTATGGTTGGTTGAGCCTTGGTCGTTACTGATCGTTCAGACCCAGGGTTTTTATATATTAGGATATTTCAGAGAGGTAGGGAGAGGGAGAGAGATATATAAACATCAATAATGAGAGCGAATAATTGACTGGCTGCCTTCTGCATGCCCCACACTGGGGATTGAGTCTGCAACCCGGACATGTACCCTGTCCAGGAATTGAACTGTGACCTCCTGGTTCATAGATGGACGCTCAACCACTCAGCCATGCTGGCTGAGCTGTTCCTCCCATTTTAATGGCATGGGTAGCAAGCACCGCTTATGGTTGCAAACATTTCTAGAGTGCTTGAGGATCACCTGGGATTAAGACAGGAGCAGCCTGAGTGGACGGTGGCGTGTTGCTCTTTTAATTATGACACAATGACTAAGGGGCAGCCCCTGGAAAGAAGAGAAGGAAATGCCAGCCACAGCCCAATAGGTGAATAGGCCTTCACTGTAGCCTGGGGCACGGGCTCCAGCTTCCCAGGGCCTGTGATCAAAGAGGAGGCAAGAAGACGTGTGGCCCTCATCTCCTTGGCCGTGTGATCTCACTCACCCATGTCCTTCTAGACTGAGCAGAGGCTGTCTTGAAGAGGGCAGAAATTGGCAGTAAGTTTACACAGCTGTACATCCCTCTTACTCTCAACAGAGTATGTTTATGGCTATGTCATTGTGCCCAGAAGGAAGCCGTGATGTGCTCAGGGGAGTGAGAAGCTGTGTGAGGCGGGCGTTTCTCTGGGAACACACGGAGCAGGCCTGTGTCTGCGGATTCACAGGCGTGCCAAGACTGCACATCCTCGGGAGGAGGTGGTGCTGTTCGGCTCTGCGATTTTTCGATTTTTGTTGCCTGCACGACGCGTCTCAGAAGAGGGATCTGTCTTTTCCAACAACCATCATTTTTTAAATATAAAATGGAAGGTATTCACATTACGTCTTCATCTTCTCCATCTCCAACGAGTAACAATATCAGAACTACTCCCTCCTGACAACTCTATTCGTTTCTCATTAAAGATATTTCATGTTTTATTCAGGAATTTAAATGAAGCTATCAGAGCCTGGAATGGCATCCGCTCGGTATAATTGTATCTCACGGATGCCAGCCCCAAGAGTTCTAATTAATATATATTTAGCTCCCTGACTGTCTTTAGACCAAACGGCTGAGCGTAGAAGACAGGAAGAAAAAAAAAGACACACTGAGATTTGTGCGGGGACGTCTGGTTTAAAAGAGGGAATTTTTGGTAATTGTGCGTTTTGAGTGCTCTGCTCCTCTATCCAGATATCAGAGATTATCGAGTGCTTTACGAAAAATTGGCGTACTTGATGATAATTATTTTTATTGATCCAGCATGGAAGTTACTCATTTTTTAATTTCCTTTCTTTTTTGTGTTGTTGTTGTTGTGGCAGACATGTTCCTGTCCAGGGGATTCTCTGGGCTCACAACCCTCCCTAGGTCTTCCATCCCCTTCCTTTCCTCTGCCCTTCCTTCCTCCGACCTCACACTATTAAAAAGAGATCGTGTTCCTCTTTGCCAGCGTGGAAATCAGCGGAGCCATCTTGGGATTACTTGGCCTCCCTCAGCCCATCGTATGAAAAGAAGCTAATTGGGTATCAACCTCATTCCTTATGGGGTTTGCCATCCCCCCCGCACCCCCACCCCCCTCATTCCCTCAGACCACATTCCCTTTCTCACTTGCAGGAAATGAGTTTAGGGACGTTTCTAGTGCCAGCCTGACGTTCGAATTCATAGCGCTCCTCGTGTTCACTTAGAAGCCTCAATCCACCCCGGGCCCTGAGATGCCGTGGGGCTGTGGTTTGTAAATCACTGCCGTGGTGCGCCGTGTGCCGAGATCAAGACCCTGTGAGCTCAGTCCTATCGAACTGCACCTGGCAATGGGGTGTCCTTAAGAGTGTGCAGTAAGAAAAAGCCAAGACCTCATACATAGGACAGTTCAGCAGGCCTTACACCTTGTGCAAGGCACGATTGAAAAGGGAAAGGGTGGTGCCCGGCTGGTGTGGCTCAGTGGTTGAGCATTGGCCTCTGAACCTGGAGGTCACGGTTCCATTCCCGGTCAGGGCACGTGCCCGGGCTGTGGGCTCGATCCCCAGCGTGGGGCGTGCAGGAGGCAGCTGATTCTCTCATCATTGATGTTTCTACCTCTCTCTCTCTCTCCCTCTCCCTTCCCCTCTGAAATCAATCAAAATATATTTGAAAAAAATAAAAAAGAAGAGGGGAAGGGTGCTATTTCCTTCGTTCTCATTCACTGTGGGGAATAGTTCTTCCATAGCACATAGGTTGGGGTTTAGAAATAGCCTGCGCCAAAACTTGAGTTGTTCCCTCACAACCGTCAGGGATCGTGTGGTGATGTATCAGCACCCCGTACACCGCCGTGGACCTGGTTTACACTGCAAAGATTGGCGCTCACCCTTGGGCCTGCCCGCCTCCCCCCCTGTAGCAGTGATGTCATTGCCACCCTCAGGGAGAGAGATGGTGGCAGGTTCTCCCATTTGCTGGATGTGTGATGGGGGGAGGCAAGCCCCTTGTTCCCCATGAGCCACCCGTTTTCTCGGTGTGAACCCAGGCTATAAAAACATGTTTATTTCGCCCTCACTGGTGTGGCTCAGTGGATAGAGCATCGGCCTGCGGACTGAAGGGTCCCAGGTTTGATTCCGGCCAAGGGCATGGACCTTGGTTGCGGGCACATCTCCAGTAGGGGGTGTGCAGGAGGCAGCTGATCGATGTTGCTCTCTCATCGATGTGTCTAATTCTCTATCCCTCTCCCTTCCTCTCTGTAAAAAATAAAATCAGTAAAATATATTAAAAAAATGTTTATTTCATGGGGGGTGTTATTAGGCTCAACGTGATAACACAAAGAATAACAGAGGGTACTGAATGCTTATCTTGTCTGCGCATGGTACCCAGTGCCAAACGTCCTTTTCCACACTCCGTCACAAACCGGGACACGCTGCAAACTGCCAAGAGGGCCCTTCGTGCACCCATGTGAATCACGTTCTTAAAATCTATATCGAACCAGGTTGATATCCCTCCCCCCAGATCAGACAGGCCATTCTGCAGGAATGAAGCGTTTTTGAAAAGATTTTTGTTGTAAATAGATCCAGTCGGTTTCCCGGCTCATCCCAGGGAGCTTCTCTCTAAGTGAAAACCGTCCTCCCGGCGGACTGACATGGGGGCTGGGGAGAGCCCAGAAGTGCTCCCACGCTCACGCTCCCCTGATTTCCAGCGATGCCCGCACACAGCCTTATTGACTTCGGCTTCCATCTGACCAGGCTCCGAGGGGCTTTTATTATCCGCAACGCCTCACTGCGTGGGCCCGGTGACAGCGGTGTCAGGAGGAGAACAATAACCAGAAACAGATGCATGGAATATTCACTCATGTGTCAGCAACGGCGACGCATGTCAGCGGTGTGCATCCTTGCCGGGAACAGAAAAAACAAAAAAATAAAATAAAAAAAAATAGGAAAGGAGAGAACATTGATTTCCACAAAGCCAATTTCCATGCCAAACGGAGCATCTGTCTGGCTTTTGTGTGTGGTATAAACAGGACTCTCTCTCTCTCTCTCTCTCACACACACACACACACACACACACACACACACACACACACACTCGCTCAAAAATAATGTCAAAAGTTCAAAGGGTGGAGAATGGAGAATTCTCACGCGGGCAAATAAATGAGGTCTGTGGATTGGCCGGCCTTCACGCAGCTTTCCATGAAGTGTCTCCTTGGGGCCGGGGTGATGTGTGGCTTTGATTCTCTGCCCTTGTCCTTCCATAACCTGGTTTGGAACGTAGCCCAGTCCTAAGAGATTGGGGGTCACCCCAGCTTGATTGTGTAAGGTCAGAAAATGGAATGAAGCAGGGATATCTCAATTGAGATTTGAGTGTATAAAAGCATAAATCAAAAAAAGCAAAATCCTTGAAGGTACACCTTGCAGCTGTCGCTACAAATGAAAGGTTTCAAAATAAGTAGATGCTAGAACGCCCAGCCTAGTGCAACGAATAATTCCCCTTCAGTCCTACGAGGAAACGACCAAATGCTGAAAAGTAAAGAATACGTATTATTCCAAGCAAGGAATGATGGCCTGGATTCTTTAGTTTTGTGCTATTTCAGAGACAATACTTAGAGTATTTTGACAAAAACAAACAAAAAAATCCTCTTTCACGTGCTATTTAACAGCATACAAATTAAAAACTCTATCTAGTCCTAGCTGGTTTGGCTCAATGGGTAGAGCATTGGCCTACGGACTAAAGGGTCCCAGGTTCAGTTCCGGCCAAGGGCACATACCCGGGTTTGCAGGCTCAAAACCACCACCTCCTTCCCCCCCATCTTCCAGTAGGGGATGTGCAGAGGCAGCCAATCAATGATTCTCTCTCATCATTGATATTGCTCTTTCTCCCCCTTCCTCTCTGAAATCAATAAACACACACACAACACAACAAAACTGTACCTGGGAACGTACGTAAATATCAGGATTCATGGGATGATTTCTTTTTTATTCTTGGAAACTCTGGATAATCTCGAAGTTGATCCATTCACTCAGGATGGGGGAAAAAGTGAGTGGATTCCGTGAGCCATTGCTCCTAAGTGCCACTGTCTCATTGGCTGTAGGATAGCCACAGTTTTATGTTTATTTAAACAGACATGTCTGTGGTCTACGGGCATATTCCAGAATAGAACTGCATGTTGCTTCGAGTGTAATTCTTACGGGCAAACACCTGATCCCCTTTATAATAAAAGATAAGAGGGAAATGACTTCCCTGCCATTTGGAGACCATTCCGTGCCTTGCTCACAGACACAACCTTGTACCTCGACCTTCCCAACCAGTATAGGCACCCCAAGTACTGAACTCCAGTGACTCTTCCATCTGCCGCCTCAAACTCTCCTGCCGCAGAACTGGTTTGCATCCGGGATTATAGAGCAAGGTTTAGGAGAGGGAGAGGTGTGTGAGCTGGGTATTGAGAATTAACATGGAATTATGTCCGAGTACTCCCCTCTAAAATATGTTCAAGGTGACGTTTCCTCAGAACCCTGCTTGAAAGCTACGATTTCCCTCCATGGTCAAAAAAAAGTGGTATTCCAGTTTGCAGAATACTCACCCTGAATGCGTTTATTCTTCAGGTTATTTTTCCTCGTTTGGAGGAAGACAGCGGGTCATAGTTTTATAACTATGTACACATCAGCTAAATCAACATTTCCCAACGTGTTTTCTGGGACACACAGATCCCAAAGAGTGTTAGTTAATTATAGGCAAGTGAAGAGACCCTGGGGAAAGTAAGTTTGAGAAATGCTGAATTAAATGTAGTCAGAGAATTGTATTACTTGTGGAACTTCCCAGAATCTTTAATATGCAAAGCAACATGTGATTTGTCTTTAAAAAAAATATATTCATTGACTTTAGAGAGAGGAAAGGAGAGAGAGAGAGAGAGAGAGAGAGAGAGAGAGAGAGAGAGAGAGAGAGACATCCATTTGTTGTTCCACTTATTTATGCTTCATTGGTTGCTTCTTATGTGTGCCCTGACCCGGAAATGAACCCGAAACCTTGATGTATCTAGATATACTCCACCCAACTGAGCTACCTGGCTAGGGCCCATGTGATTTTTCACTGGAAGATATACCTATGTTATTTCTTCATATATATATATATATATATTTTAAACCATGCATCTCTTTTTCTGAAAGCTTGTTTACTGGTCTGATGCTCTAAGGCAGTGGTTGGCAAACTGCGACTCGCGAGCCACATGCGGCTCTTTGGCCCCTTGAGTGTGGCTCTTCCACAAAAGACCACGGCCTGGGTGAGTTTATTTTGAAGAAGTGGTGTTAGAAGAAGTTGAAGTTTGAAAAATGTGGCTCTCCAAAGAAATTTCAATCATTGTCCTGTTGATACTTGGCTCTGCTGACTAATGAGTTTGCCGACCACTGCTCTAAGGAACCTACTGAGGAAATGCGATGCTAGGTGTCATGGCACGTATCTTAGGTGACCTAAGAAAGCCGCTCCTTGTTAAGGAAGTTAATGTCAGGAGCAAGTGACAGTGAGGTTTAAATGCGCTTAACCGGCCTATATTTCTATCGAAACCAAACTGAACATTAAAAAAAAAAAAAATTAAAAAAATCACCAACTGTTGTCTACTGGAAATGGAAAAGCATAAGAAAAAAAGGGCTTTAAAACACGTTAAGTAACCTCTTTAGCAGACACCCACATAGAACGTCATAAATCATTTCAGCGGTGACAAGGAAAAGAAAACCTGATCAGGTGACTGTTCAGATAATCAATTTCTCATTGATGTCGCATTGTCATCTGAGTAGTTTTTTTGGCTCAACTAATTATTACCACCCAAGGAAAAGAAGGGAAAAAACCAGATAGCTTAACCAATTCTCACCATTATAAGTAACCGTGGAAAAAGGGAGAGTGGAAAATGGAAATTTAAGTATTTCCCTCTAAACGTCTGCTCTGGCTTTTCTACCCAGGTTCCTCTGTACCCCTCTTGTCTTCTCTCTTCCCTCTAACCCAGTGGTTCCCGACGTGGGGGCACACACCCCATGGGGAGGGTGCAATTTGATGTGTAAGGGGGACAATTTGAGAACGAGTTATTAACAGTGAATTTTTTGCCTTTCTTATGGTTCTAGGGGCTTCATACACAGTCTATAAGTAGACATTGTGACATATGTATTTCAGTTTTCATGTTTTGAAATTTTATTTGCTATTTTTTTCATATCACTTCATATTATTTTTTAAACAATTTCCTAGTGATTTTTTTCCTCAGTCCTTCGACTATCCTTTTGTTCTTTTATTTTTCTAGTTCATGGATGCCATGTTCTTTGGAAACTTGTTTAGACCAAGTTCACGTGAATAGAGCTCACTTTTTGAATAATAAGAATTAGATGTCCTTGGGGCGGGGCGGGGTGGTGGGGGGGTGTATTCAGGATGTTAGAGATGCTTAGGTGGGGCATGGCCAAAGAAAGATTGGGAACCACTGCTCGAACCTCTCCTGTCCTCACTCATCCATTTCTTTGGACCACCGTTTTAACCTGTGGGCTCATCTGAGAGAACCCACATGGATAGAAGTGGTTGAGAAAGTCACCTTGTGCTGTACAAAGGTTCATGGCTAAGTAGGTCCTGCCTAGCCCTGCCATCCAGGGCTGGGACCTTGACCCGGCATCCAATCTTCCCTGGTCCCCTTTCTTCCTCTGTAAGATGATGCTGTTGGATCGGGCATCTAAAGTCCCTCAGAGCCCTAGGCACATGGCTCTACTTTTTTGAGAGATCTGCAACCTTGAGGCAACTTCAGTTATCGATAACCTGTGGCCCAGCGCGTGAAATCACGTGCAGTAGGCCACCCGCTGCCTGCGGGAGCCGGGAGGGAGGGGGAAGAGGGACCGAGAGGTGCTCCATGCATCTCCTGGTGACCAGTTGTGCACACAGCCCCTCCCACCTGCGCTTGCCTGCTGCGCACGCAGCCTCCTGCTGATTGGTTGTTACGCATGAGGGCATGATGACAATTTGCATATTAGCCTTTTATTATATAGGATTGGCTAAGGATGGGTATCCTTGCCTGTAAAAGACATGACACTTAAGCAAAGAGGGGGATTGTCAGATTGCCCTATGAGGAAGGAGGTGACTTTCTGAACGTGTGTGTTCTTGAATCCTGATCATTGCCTGGATGCCCAAGATGGACTACTGTCCTGGGGTTGCTCTTTAATGGACAGCTCCACACCCAGCCTCCTGTATCCAGCATTTTCATGACTGTGTTCAAGGGATTAACTTGAATGTCCCCTTGAGTTCCTCAGCAGCAAGTGTGATGAGAGACCTGGCCTGCTCACTTTCTCTCACCAGGAAAGGAAATTGCACAGGGTGCCTGCTCACCCCCAGGAGACAGGACCGAAACTGGTCCTGTGATGGAGGCACTCGGCGGCTCTGACCATTGCTCTTCTCCACGGTTGTTTCCTAAACTCAGCCTTCCTTGATGGGTGAGCGCGAAGCCAGGAGAACGAAAGCACCTCGTGGAAAGGAAACATTGCCTAAATATTCGAACACAAGCGCGGTCAGCTGTGGCCCAAGTGCAGGGCTGCTTCCCTGTCCTGGCTGGTTACGAGACGTCCCCGGGAACGTGTTTCGGAGGATGAGAATGAGGCCAGTGGATGCTGATGTTAAGAGGACATGGCATCTGCACAGGGCACGAGAGGGGGCTGGTTGCACAAATTAAAGTCAAACACATCACCGCTCGATTAGCAGACATGCACTTGAGTGTGTTGTCTGGGATCCCCTCCCCCACTCCCCCTTCAAGTAACAGGGAGGCAATTAAAAAATAAAAATAAAAAGAGGCAACTCCACTGGTTTCCTATCACCATTTCTTCTCACGTTCTCTAGTTCTGGCTTCTCACTCCATTTATCAGAAACACAACGTACAAATTGAAGACAAGAAGAAAAATTTAAATATTGGTATCTATTTAATTTCTCTCTGACTTGTTCTGGTCAATGGGATTTTTATCCCAAATGTAGCTTAAAAAAGATAAAGCTACTAAGGGGGAAAAAAGAAAAAAGCATACATATTGTATTGGAACAAAATCAGTTCTCTTACTGCCAAAAATCAGAAAATAATGTGTTTTGAAAAAAAATTTAGAATGTGATGGAGCCACCTTTTCATATACGCTGGAGAATTCCTCTCAATGGGTGAGTTCACCCATGAAGAGCTTTAATTACTTGATATGTTAACATAATTTTTTATTCTGTTGAGCGAGAGAAAGGGGAAGCAGAAGAGAGCGAGAGGCGTTGGTGTGTGGGCGCAATCTAAAGCCGTATGCGGGAGGCAGAGAGTTGAAAATGCAATGCCTTTAATGAACAGAAATTTCATTCCCACAGTGGGGTGCTGGTCTGGAAATGTTTCAGGGCCCGCTGCCAGGGTGGGGGGTTGGGGGGGCACATCCAGGAGGCAGCAGGGTGGGGAGTGGAGCTCACGGAAGCAGGAACCACTGGTTCCAAAACACTGTGTTGTGTTGTTTTGTTTTGTTTTGTTTTTTGAGCACGTTAACTCATCTCAGGGAACACGGAGTGAAGGGCCCACAGGTCTGGGACACGGAGGAACGGTTAGGACAGACGCTGGGAGGAGGCGCTCCGGGATCTTCCTGTACTCCTTCCGGCCTGACACTTCCTTTGTTCCCGCGACCGGAAAACAGCTGTTTCCTCTGGGTTCACACTCCCCTGCCGGTGGCGTCCCCACGGCCTGTACATTCTGTACAGCCAGTCCGAATGCTGACACACAACGTCCTTTTTTACCCCCTTCCTCCCTTCTCCCACCACCCAACCCTCGGCCCCGTATTCACTTTGACCTTCATGACCTTCATGGGGGGAAAAAAACAACAACACAGGATAGAAGCATTTCCGAGCCAGACCTTCCAGATGGCGAAGTAGACCCTTAGGCAGACTAGTGTTTAGAATCCCAGGTATCTCGTTTAGAAACGTGTCCAGGAAGCTCCTTTGTGAGACAGAAGTTGATGCTTGGCATCACTCCTCTAGCTTGCTTTAAAAACCAGCACGTTGTAGCCCAGCCAATTGTAGCTCAATGGTTGAGTGTCTGTCGTCGATCCGTGCAAACAAGAGCTCATCAGTTTGATTCCCAGTCAGGGCACATGCCTGGCTTGTGGGCTCGATCCCCTGTAGGAGGCGCCCAGGAGGCAGCCAGTCAATGTTGATATTTCTCTCTCATTGATGTTTCTCTCTCTCTCTCTCTCTCTCTCTCTCTCTCTCTCTCTCTCTCTCTCTCTTTCTCTCTCTCCCTCTCCCTTCCTCTCTCTAAAAAAACAATTTAAAAAATATATATTTTTAAATCAGCACATTTTAACAGACATTAGTGTGTTAGCTGCTCTTGGGTAGAAAGTGGAATTTAGCTCAACTCCATGTAAAAGAAGAAATGAACAGGAAAGGGCAGTCCTTCCTTTAAAAATGTACAGTGTTATTTACTGCTCAATTCATTGAGATGTAGGGGTAAAAGAAAAAAAATAAAGGTTAGGCCTCACTCATGGAGGAATTTATTAACACATTTGGAAGAAAGACCTGTAGAGAAAAAGGAGAGAAAAATGCAAAGCCATATTTGAATCATTGCAAAGCAATGGAGCTTTTATCGTATGCCTCGATGTGCGGATGGAATGCAGGGCTAGAAAGCGTCTGCAGAGCCAGTGTACTGGGGAAAGGAAGGTGGGAGGGATGAGCTCATGCATGGATGGAGGTGGTGTATTCTATCTGAGTGAGTAGGGAAGGAGGTCAAGACCACGGGAGATGGCTTCAGGAATAGCCCTGAAGGGAAGAGAGACATAAGCTTGGGTTTGGGGTAGACCTCAGAATGCATAGAAATTGCTGCTTTGCTAACCACGAGACAGTGGATTCTAGAGAAGGATGCTCCGAGCATCAGGTGACGGAGGCCCCAGAAGCCAGAGGGGACGCAGGCAGAAACAGTACCCGCTCTCTTTTCCAGGGCACCACTCTGCCCCGGTTCTGCCTCTCCGAAGCCTGTGTGTGTGGTTCTCAGGGGTGGGGGGTGGGGGGGGGCTTGCACCTCTGAGCCAGAAGAGAGAGGATGAGTTTAGAACTTAGCTGTGCCACTTCTCAGCCGTATCATCTCAGGAAGTCATTCTGAACTCTCAAATCTTCAGATTGCCTATTGGCGAACTGACACTATATTGCACTTCACCCCTGGGGCTACGGGTGGTGAGGATTAATGAAGGCAAGCCTGTCAAACTTGAGGCCCGAGGGCCGCAGGCCTCATTTATTTGGCCCGTGTTAGCCTTTGAGTTTGACATGCTTGAATTCAGGACTTAACCCAATAGCCGTACAATTCCATAAATGTTTGCTTTTTTATCGGATAACACAAATTATTATGATTAAGTAGGAGGGTACATTTAGTTCGGTGGGAGATTGACTTAGTTAGATTAACATGTTCTTTGGGAAAAAGTAAAGCAAAGGGATTCATCTAGGCCAGTGGTCGGCAAAGTCATTAGTCCACAGAGCCAAATATCAACAGTGCAATGATTGAAATTTCTTTGGAGAGCCACATTTTTTAAACTTCTTCTAACGCCACTTCTTCCACATAGACTCGCCCAGGCTGTGGTCTTTTGTGGAAGAGTCACACTCAAGGGGCCAAAGAGCCGCATGTGGCTCGCGAGCCGCAGTTTGCCCACCACGGATCTAGGCGGATAAAACCATCAAAGTGATATTAAAGAGTAATTGATAACAGATAATGCTGAATATGAATAAGGCCCTTTTATATCTTGTTTTATTTTATAAAACAGCCTCGCCAAGTGTGAATTTTAAAAGCAACCCTGAAACAAGAACTAATACCTAGTGAATAATGGATGCTCACAAGTATTTCCCCCCATTTCTTGAATTATTATACTCTGTGGTCATTAATGGCACGGATGCTTGAGCCAGGCTGCCAGCATGGGAAGCCAGGTCTGCCACTTAAGAGCTGGGAGACATTGGGTGAGTCACTTAATCTCTCTGATCCTCAGCTTCCTTAGCTACAAAGTGGAAACTAGGTTGTGGAGAGGAGTAAGTTAGTATATATAAATGTCCTTGCACAATGTCTGAAACATGGGTGTTAGGTATTATTAATAATAATCCTTTGGTTCTATAAATAATAAACTACCATTCAGTAATAAATGAATACAACATAAAATAAAATAATACAAACGAATAAAATTAATAATGACTAAATAAAGAGTAAATAACACAAACTATCACGGGTAAAGTTTTGGGTGTGCTAAAAGCATATCTAACTAACTGAAAAGTTTTGGAGTACTCTCTCTACTATTTATACTGGTGGATACTCTAAATCAGGGGTCCTCAAACTACGGCCCGTGGGCCACATGCGGCCCGCCGAGGGCATTGATCTGGCCCGCCGGGTGCCACTGCCTGTCCTTCTTAGCAGCCGACTCGTCCCGGGCCTGCAGTGCGCATAGGAATTTGTTCATAGTGTTTTTTTTTAAACTATAGTCCGGCCCTCCCACAGTCTGAGGGACAGTGAACTGGCCCCCTGTTTAAAACGTTTGAGGACCCCTGCTCTAAATGTCTTGCCTGCCAATATCTAGATTTTACGACGTACCAGGTGGCAGCCATCGTGGTGATAGGCTCCGTGCGTGGGGCGAAATAATCAGTCCTAATGGAGGTTGAAATGGAAATGCTAAGCCTGTAAGTCCTTCACATGTCATAGGGCCTGCGAGTACTTTGGTGTTTGATTTATGTCCGTCCTCACACGGACGGCATCCGCCGTGGTTGGGGAAGGGATTTCATTTAAACTCTCTGAATCCAGCTGGAGTGGAGCCGCTGCCTTGGGGCCTTGCCAGGGCCTTGGGGAAACGTCCAGTTACGCCCGCGGTTCTCCAAGTGGCGTGCCTGGGCCAGCAGCGCCCGCTGGGAGCCAGCGAGGCAGGCAGAGTTCTTGGGTGCCCCCGACCTGATGCCATGGGAAACTCCAGGCTGGGCTCAGTGACCTCTTCCCTGGGTGAGGGCTTTGATGCCTGCTCCGTGTGACTACCACTCTGGCCAATCAGTCTAAGACTCGAAGTGTTACAGTTGGCATAAGTCAAGCATCCAACAAGTAAATGCAGCGGCGGCCGGACACTGTTGGAGAAGCGTGTGCCTATGCCCCCACCCCCCCCCCCCCCACCACCACACACACTCCAATTTCTATCTCCTTCTGCTGACGCGTTCTTCCTCATAGATGTGTTAGTATTACTAACCATGCAGCAGCGAAGTGACTTTACCCCGAGCCTCGGAGTCATTCCTATCACCTCCTATTAGGCACTGATTTAATTAGTTTAACCCCTTGAAAGGCAACCTTATTTTCAACTTCGTCACTTGTACACGCCCGTCCATGATTTACCCTCCAGATGACTGCCAGTGAGTACAATCCTCTTTCGTTGCTGTTTTTATTTATTTTTATTTATTTTTTTATAATGCTCCTTTTTAGATCGCACACTTATGGGTGCTTAGCCATCACCGGTTTAGTCCCAGACGTCTTTTAACGGGGAGGGTGTGTTTAGCTAGAACGTACATCTTGCTGTTTAAAGAGTGCCCATTCCTAGAGAAGTCCTGGAAGGCCTGGAAAAGGGCGTGGACAGGAAACGAGAGAAATAGGCGCAAGAAGTCAACGCGGACAAAAGTTTTCAGCGTGGCACTGGGATTCTGGAGCGATGAAGGGCCCATGGGCATTGGAGGCTGTGACAGTGACAACCAATTCTGGGCAAATCTCAGATGTTCTGTGCTCCTTTGGTCCATGTAAGTGAAGGTAGGAATAGACATATATTCATCCATTATCCATCCACCCATCCTTCCATCCATCATCCATCCACCCATCTTTCCATCCATCCATCATCCATCATCCATCCTTCCATCCATCATCCATCCACCCATCCTTCCTTCCATCCATCCATCCATCCATCCATCCACCCATTCAGCAAACATATTTTGAGTATCTCCTGTATGCCAGATGCTGGTATAACAATGGACAAGGGGAAACATATCTTCTCTGTGAGGCAGATCCAGCTATTAGCATTAGGTGTGACTCCATACAATAGACTCCTCTATCACAAAATAGCACTCTCTCCTACAAGACGAGGATTTATTTCTCATTCCAGTAAACACATTTAGAGGAGGAGTATATATGATGGCTCCATAGGCATCCCTCTATTTTGATGTCCCACTATTAGCATATCTCCTCCTGGTTTAAGATAGCTGTTTGAGCTCCAGCTATCATATCGCATCTTATTCTAGGCAAGACAAATGGGGGGAAATAAAGGCCACATCCTCTCTCTTATTTTAAGAGTATTGCCCAGATGTGTAATCTCTGGCTTCCTCTTGCATCTATTTTGCCAGGACGTAGTCTCACAGTCTCCTCTGCCTACAAGGGAGTTTGCAGAATGTAGTCTTTTGGCTGGGCAACATGAGCTCAGACAGAGGGTTCTATGTGCAGCTGTAAGTGCCTGCTGTGCAAGGCATCACTGCCTTCAGTTTTTTTTTTTTTTTGAGGCGAAAGAATGGAGGCCCGGTGAATTTAAATGTGTTCTGCTTGTCGATTGTCAAGTGTATTCTGCTTCCCTATGTGTTACTCAGTGACGTAAAACAACAAACATGTTATTATGCGCAAGGTTTTGTGGGTCAGAAAGTTGGGTAGAATTCTACAGAGATGGCTCCTCTCCGTACCACAGTGACTGTGGTCTCATCTGGGGAGGCTTGAGGGAGGAGATGTGGATGGGATGACTTGACTGGGACCAGGTGTCTGAGGCCTCATTGCTGCCATTAGTTGGATACCTCAGTCCTGTCCTACGTTGTGTCCGCGATGACTTATCCCCTTGACTGGCAGCTTAGCTGGGACGGCTGGGGCAGGTGGGACTGGCCAGGCATCTGTCTTTCTCCGTGGGACTTCTCCACGTGGCTAGCTTGGGCTTCCTCATAGCCTGGCAGTCTTTGGGAGTTGAATCCTCCCCCCCCCCCCCCATGATGCCTGGTTTCTTCCAGAAAGAATGTCCCATGTGACTAAGGCAGAAACCTTCTAACTAGCTTGAAAGGCGTACTTCTGCCGTAGCTCACTGAGGCCAATTCCGATTTAAGGGATGGGTCGTTAAACTCCACATCCCATTGAGAGGAATAGCAAAAGGTGTGCATGTTCAATCTACTACAAAGTGACTGCTTAAGGAAACACAGCTAGGAAGTCAATTGGTCTAGCCTGGACCATGGACTTCCCTTTGTTTTACGTGGGGCTAAGCAGCAGGACGTGGTACCTTTCATGAGTCAATTAGACACGTTACTTTTTTTTTGAAGCATGAAAGACTGTGGCTGGTTCTAGAACAGCAGGAGGTCGTAGGAATTTGTGGCCCTGGGATCTCTGCTGAGCGCCTGGGCTCCAGCACTCAATAGAGAGTGCCCTGGGCTTTGTACTTGGCTCTTTAGGCTGAGTCTTCTACTAACGGTAGCTGATAGCGTTTTTTTTATCCTCTCCCCCACAACCTTCTTCCTCCAGCTCCCTTCCAGCTGAACAACGGGCCTACTGCTTCATTGTCTCTTTCATATTTGTGAAAACTCTCTCAGGTCTGGGAAATTAGATTGTCTCATTTAAATTTAATTTGAATTTCTGTTTGAAGAATCAACCTGAGACATCAAAGAGAATCCAAAAAAAAAAAAATGCACTACAAAATAAATGATCAAATGACTTCTGAAAACATTGCCCTGTTATATCTGGAAATGTTGGATCAAAACACCAATCTCTTTTATTGTTAAAATTAAAGAGATACTTAAAAGAAACTGCTGTGTAAGTTTGACACCGCATTTAACCAACAGACAAATTGTTATAACTTGGTAGGGTTATAACCATGCATTCTCTCTCTCTCTAATGCGTAACGATTCAGATTCCCCCAGTCACTAAGCTGCAACTTGGCTTTACGTGAGTTTTCTTCAAGTCATAAAAAAAATACAGGTCACAGATGCCTAATTGACAATATGGGGATAATTGTCATTTTATCTGCTTACAACGGAGTGAGTTTGGTGTTGAAATGTGGCCTTTGAGGAGCTAACTTCTCAAACAAAAATGTTACCTTAATTATTTGTGCATTTAATTTTTGTTGATCTGAAGCCCTCTTCTCCTATTTTAACATAGTTAGAGGTGGATTAGCATTTAATGCAAGTCCTGACAGGTGCCTGGGAACACACACAAAAGGAGAAGGACATGCAGTCCACCTGCAAGGGTGCAGAGAGCCTTCCGGGAAGGGAGAAGAGCACCTGGTGAATGAGTGAGTGATCACAGCTAGTCCCAGCAAGAATCTGATGGGTGATCAGAAACTTGAGTGAAGAACTAAAATCCCAGACTAATGGTAGAGAAGTCATGGGTCCTGGGAACGAGGAGTTTCAACCAAAAGTCATGGTCCAGAGCAGTGGTCGGCAAACTGCGGCTCGCGAGCCACATGTGGCTTGCTGCTCTGTTGACTGTTGAGTTTCCTGACCACTGGTCCAGAGGAAAGATGACCCTTCCCGCTTGGGGGGGTGGGGATTTTTTGCTTGTTCTCTGTTGGCCACATAGGACTGAGTTAGAAGAATCAATAATGAAGAATTAAAATCAAGAATTACTTTTTTTTTCCAATTCTCAGCTGAGGATATTCCCACCCCATTGATTTTTAGAGAGAGTGGAAAGAGGGAGGATGGGGGAGAGAGAGAGAGAGAGAGAGAGAGAGAGAGAGAGAGAGAGAGAGAGAGAGAGAGAGAAACAGCGATGTGAGAGAGAGACACATGGATTGGTGGCCTCCGCACCCCAACCAGGATGGGGCTGGAGCCTGCAATTGAGGTGTGTACCTTTGATCTAAATCAAACCCAAGACCCTTCAGTCCATGGACTGACACTAACCACTGAGCCAAACCGGCTAGGGCGAGAATGGCTTTTTCTTTAAAGAGAAGGAAATGACTGTGGAGTTCTAGGAGAGGAATAGCATTCCAGCCTGGAACTTGTGGAGTTGGTTGCTTTATGTTTAGGAAAACCAGCTGCTTGGACCTTTTGCCAACTCCCATCCCCCTCTCTCTTGCTAAGGAGTTGAAGGAAAGAGTTCTAACAAAGGCAATTGGATGTGTCTGCTTATTCGAATTATAGCAGTATGAAATCTGCTATAGGACTGGAGAGAGGTAAGAGGACAGACAAAGGGAACGAATCCCGGAGGAGAGCAAACCCCTCTGACCAAACAGCATGTCACTCCCAAGAGGAGACACCGCTGGAGGGAAGCTCCGAGAGGCAGGCAGCTTTGCAAGATCTAACAGGTATTCAGGTTGACATTCCTTCCTGTTCCGATCTGTGCTGGACACCCTCTGCCTCATGCCCGCACCCTCCCTCAGTACCCTGGCCTTGGTGCTGTTTTGGGGACCGTGGGGGAAAGGTGGACTTTCCATTCTTAGGGCAAAGGAGAGGAGTCTCTGAGGACAGCAAGCACAGGAAGGGAGAGACTGGTGCTTGAATAGGCGACAGCAGCTCAGCACACTGCAGTGTGCACCATCACAGAGACCTGAGGGAACATCCATTCCATCAGCCCCCAATAAGAGGGGAACTGGACCCCTCAGGTATATGTCTACATGTTGGTATATGTATGAAAGAGCCAGCCCTGCATGTGAGATGGACGTGAGCTAGTCAGTGTTCGTACCCTCTGATTATCTGTGTATGCATCTTATATTATTTTTATTTATTATTATTATTATTATTAAAATATACTTTTATTTATTTCAGAGAGGAAGGGAGAGAGAGAGAGAGATAGAAACATCAATGATGAGAGAGAATCATTGATGGGTTGCCTCCTGCACACCCACCATTGGGGATTGAGCCCACAACCCGGTCATGTGCTCTTGACCAGAATCCAACCTGGGACCCTTCAGTCCGTAGGCCGATGCTTTATCCACTGAGCCACACCAGCTAGGCAGCCTGTGTATGCATTTTAGAGAAGGCAGCAGTGCCCATGTGGATGCCAGAGTGGTTCCAGTCAGCTTTGCTCGGGGAGGATATATCTCCGGGCACCTCCCTGGCAGCTTTCACTCTGTATCAGAAAAAACCCCTTGCACTCCTCCCAGTGCTGGTCTGGTCCCTGCAGGAAAGCTCGAAAGATCCATCTGGTCTGCTTTTTAATAAATTCAGTAATAGAGTTTCTACCGTTCCTCTTGGGATATCTTTTTTTATTTCTGTGCTGTGAACTCTGTATGGATTTTGGAAGTTGTTTGTTTTAATTGATCAGACAAGCAACAGAGAATTGTCTGCCGGTCCTGACTCATTAGAATCTGAGATTGTTCCAAAGTCAGAAAAATTTCCAACTGCAAGAGGCACTGGAGGAAGCGGGGGTGAGGGTGGGAGAACCCCAGCTCCCCGCGTGGCCGCAGTCTCATTTATCTCCGACGCGTATTCCCACCAGGTTTCAAAACTACCGTGCAACCCACGTTTCCTTCTTCCTAAAGACCGAGAATAATGGCCTATTTCTCTAACGGAAAGGCGAGGATTGTGGTTCATCAAAATGTATTGATTTTGATATGTTCAGTCAACATGGCTATCAACCTTCACCCCTGCCTCCATCCCCTTGGCCTCTGCCTCAGAGAAAATCCTCATCACCCAGCCCTGCAGCTGCTAACCGTCCACATGCAGTAAAAGCCCTTCTCCTAAAAACACACATCATCATAGCTTGCCATTTCCTTGCTCCAAGTGTCACAGGGGACATCTACTAACCCCCCATCCCCCCGCACCCCGAGTCTGGCTTTACCTGGTCATGACCATAAACCCCTTCCAAGTTAGCATGGGTCATGCTTCATTCTTCCACGCCTTTCCCATCCCCTCCCCTAGCCTGCCCTGCTTTCTACCACCCTTGGACCGTCAATTCCTGGGTTAATATTATGAATGAATATTTCCTGGGAGCTGTAGACTGGAGTATCCTTTTTAAAGGTAACGCTGCCATAGTGAATGGCCAGTAAATGGGGCATCCAAAAAGACCCTGCCTTCAGAGGCTTGCATTGTACAAGAGAAAAAGCAACAAGTGCTTTCATAAGCGCGGGATCGTGTCTGTGATGTAGATTTGAGGAAAACAAGTAGTGACACAGTGCCTAGCCCTGAGCATGCAAAAAATGAGAGGACAGACCCAAAGGGATAAACAAAGCAAAAATACTTAGTTCTCTGAGGTTTCAGTCCCACCAACTGTCAGTACATTATGTAATTTAATATAACCAATGGTGAGTTTATCATTATTTGCCCTATATACTGTAATAATTACTTAAAAATAATTTTAAGTGTGACAGGTATGGCTCAGTGGTTGAGCATCGACCTATGAACCAGGAGGTCAGGGTTCAATTCTATGTCAGGGCACAGGCCTGGGTTGTGGGCTCGATCCCCAGTAGGGGGTGTGCAGGAGGCAGCCGATCCATGATTCTCTCTTGTCAGTGATGTTTCTATCTTTTGCTCCCTCTCCCTTCCTCTCTGGAATCGATAAAAATGTATTAAAAGAAAATGAAAAATAATAATTTTAATACAAAAAATAACGGTAGTGGATTGGGTTGATGTATTCAAATTCTGTGGTCTTTACATGCCAGATAGCAAACTAATGTGCAAACATATTACAAGAAATCTTGTAAACTATTAACACATTGAATGTTGTAGAAAAATATATTCTCAGTCATGGGATATTATTCCAACAAAGAAGCTTGATAATGACATTTTCCGAGCAACCAAGCATTGGGATAATGAGCTACTTAGTAGCAGGGATAAGCAGGTTAGCCATGTAGAATACGCAAGCTAGAAACAACATTGAAATGCAGGGGGCACAGTGAGAATACTGAAGATCAGGGAGAAGGGGACAAACAGGGGCGGGTGGCAGGGAGGGAGGGATGGGGAGGGGTGAAGTTGAGTGCATTTGTGTAGCAGTAACAATGGAAATGGGAAGGAGAAGAGGTTGGGAAGGAAGAAAGAAGACTTCAAAGACAGGACAGAGAGAGGAAAAGGAAGGAACGAGAATCCCTCATTTTATCTGGTATGAAGGTCAGCTCCTTGTCAAGTCTCAGTTGGACCTTTGTGACTATTCAGAGCATCTTTTGGACCTTGCTAATAATATGCATTCCACCACGAGAGAATGCCTTTCTAGTCAATTGGGTAAACTTGAACCCAGACTCCACTTACTTAGCTTTCACCGTATATATTTTCACGGACAGAAGCAAAACCATGTTCTAGCGCAAAAATAAATGAACTCTGCCCACAACGAAAAATGGTTCTAGAGGTGATTCAAGACCATTTAAGTCTAGGCAATTAACAGCATAGTTGTTGCACCTGGCACACGTCTGAGCTGTTTTAAAAAGATATTAACTCTATCAGATTTGATCAGAACTGGTGTAAATGAAAGTAAGAAAATGTATAATTATAATTAGGAGAGATGATTAAAAACATCGAGGATGATGAAACGCATGACAAATGCCTTGCACTTGGGGTGAATTTTTCAGAGGTAAAAAGTATTTTTACGGACAAAGAACCCATCTTACAACGTGTAAAAGTTAGTAACCAAGGCAAATGGAAAAATAATTGATTGCATAGATTATAAAGAAAAACAACAAAAAAAATATAGTGCAGCTAGAGGCTCTACTTCACATTGGTGTCTATTAGCTTAACTTTTAAAAAATTTACACTGAGTGGCCAGATTATGATGATCTCTGAACGCATAATAATCTGGCCACTCTGTGTGTGTGTGTGTGTGTGTGTGTGTGTGTGTGTGTGCGCGCGCGCACACGCGCGCACATATATATTAGAGGCCTGGTGCATGAATTCGTGCACGGATGGGGTCCGGCCAGCATGGCCAGGGGGAGGGGCCATGGGTGGTTGGCTGGCCTGCCTGCTGGTCAAACTCCTAGTCAAGGGGACAATTTGCATATTAGCCTTTTATTATATAGGATCTATACTGAGCGGCCAGATTCTTATGCAATCAGAGGTCATAATAATCTGGCCACTCAGTGCATATGTTTTTATTGATTTCAGAGAGGAAGGAAGAGAGAGATAGAAACATCAATGATGAGAGAGAATCACTGATCAGCTGCCTCCTGCACACCCCACAGTGGGGATCGAGCCTGCATGTGTCCCAACCGGGATTCGAACTGTGGCCTCCTGGTTCATAGGTCAACACGCATCTATTGAGCCATGCCTTTAGCTGAATCTTTACAGGACGACAGGTTGAGAGTTGGTTAACCTCCTCAGTGGCTAAACCCTGTAAATGTTGCTGCTAATGCTTACACCGCAAAACAAAGGTTCAAGACCCTTTCCCATTGTGGGTGGTACCCACAGGAGGGGCAAGGAGGTGAATCTGGGTGTAACTGACATGCATATAACTAAACCTCAGTCATCAGGAATGTCCATTGCTGGTGGTACCTTCATCCTTGAACCTCACCTCTCTCTGTAGCATCCTCTATTCTGCCTCCTCTTCGTAAGCGTAGGATGGACCTTAAATAAAAATTTGGTGAGTGGATGACGTGCTCAAATCCACTTTGAAGAAATAGAAGCCGCGTGTCTATTTTGGGCCCACGCGGCCAATTTCTCTTCTGGGGGAACCTTTACAGAATTCGTTTTGTTTGAGACGTGTTCCAGTTTGGGGAAGTGCAACCTGTGGGTCCCGAACGTTTGCACTTGCTTAGGTTTCAAGTCTAGAGGTTTTCACCTTTTTTTTTTTTTTTTTCTTTGAACAAATTCCTTTTGATGTCAGTGCTCCACTACGTATCGGCTTTGAAAAGGGGAGAAATACTTACTCATGCTTTATTACTTAAACACGGATGTTTCTGGACGTAGTTCGGAGAGAGTCATCAACATGCTTTGCGGCAGAACAGAAGACAGCTGTGGAGGTTGGGGGCGAATTATTGAAAATGGACGTAGTTAGCAGAAATCCTGATGGGAAGCGGCTCTCGCCGTGCGCCTGCTCGTGAGCGTGCCACGCAGTGTGCGGGGCGGTGGGCGGTGCGCACTCACAGGAGTTGGCGAATGTGATGTATTAAATGTCAGCCCGGCATCGCCGGGTACGCGTGTCTCTCCCGCGGTACTGCCTGTTTATGCTTATTCAGCCCTTTGAATAATTTAACGCGTTTCATACTTCAAATCACTCCCAGCCGTTTGATGGGGGCGCCTGGCAGTTTACGTGAAGCGCTCCGTGTTAGGTCAACACAGGGTCCCAGCGTCTGCTAAATAGAAGTGCTCTGCCTACTTAGGAAAGCATAATTAGTTTTCTCTGTGCTTCTCCCGGAAGGTGCGGACGGAGTGGGAGAGTGGGTGGGTGGGTGGGGAGCCAGGAGGAGGTAGGCACACATGCATTCATCCGTTTGTCCATCTGGAAAAATGCCAGCCACCCAAGAGTTAAACATGTTAATGGGGCAGGAAGCTGGCCTTCGGGGGGAGGAAAAGTTGAAGGGCATGTGTGTGCTGTGCAAATGGGTGTGTCTGACAAATGACCCTCCTTTAGTCACTGCTGACAGCGGCTGAGCCCTCCTTCCCGTTTAATCCTGATGTCTAACTGGCCTTCCTCCACGGAGGCTGGCCACACCCGCCCGTTGGCAGTGCGGCCGGTGGGGTAATTTGTACCAGGGAAACAGTGAGCCCCTGACCCATGGGGGGCCTCCTCATGGCTTCCCGCCCGCCTCGGTTTACCTGCGTGGAAGCTGCGGCGACGATCCAGAGCCCTTGCAAGTGGTGGTTTTTATTTCTCCTGCTCTCTCTGGATCCACAGTTTCCATGCGCCTAAGAAATGAAACCGAGCTCAGAGCCCAGGTGGGCGGGTGTCTTGAATGTTCTAAGAATGCAGTGTTAGGAAGCGTCTTTCCCTCCACCCTTCTCTCCCTCTTCTGTGACACCAGGATGGGCAGGGCGGAGGCTTTGGTGAGAGGCGAGTGTTTCCCGATAAGACTTGAATCTTACCTTGGATGATGCATCGCCTTGAGGGAAGCCCCAAGCATTCGAATGACTCCAGCCAAACGTGCAGCGAAACGATGATGCAGGAGGCCACGGGCTCCACTCTTGGCGGTGTGACACGGGACTGTGATTGGCAGTACCCTCTGGCTTTGAACTCCTCCCCCCTTCCCCCCCCCCCCCGGATATGCTGATCAATCTTCTTGGGGATTTGAAGAGTCTTACATATCACCGAGACACCAGAATGAAGTGTTTTTGCTTATCATCCATTTTCACCCCCTTGGAGATAGTCGGAGCCTGTGCTGGTAACCTTAGGTCAACACGATTCGGGGAGGTGGAAACTCACGATAAACACATGCTTTGGAAGGTTAGAATGCCACCAGTTCAAGAACATCAGATTAACCTTTTTATTTAAATTAAAAAAACACACACACACCCACAGCTCTACAAAGTGTAAGGAGAACCAAATGTGTGTGCATAGGTGTGGATGCGTTATCCCTGCGTGCATTCATTCCTCACACTCAAACGCAGAAGCAGAAATGTTTGCACGTCAAAATATATAGACATCGAATTAAATGGCTTTGTTTAAAAATCTAATGGTATTTTGAATAATAGACAACAATGATATGTTTCTGTGTATATATATAAGTATATATATATACACACACACATATATATAAATATATTATCACATTATTAGAAATATTCCATCCTCTATTAGAAAGTCTATGCTTTCTTTCTAGAAAGAAAGTGAGACCCCACTGAAATACAAAGGATTGTTAAAAAATACTATGAGCAACTCTATTACAACAGACTGTACAACTTGGAGGAAATGGAAATATTCCTAGAAAAATACAACTTTCCAAAACTCAATCAGGAAGAATCTAAACACCTCAATAGGCCAATAACTATGGGAGAAATTAAAACAGTCATCAAAAAGCTTCCAGAAAACACAAGCCCGGGGCCAGACGGCTTCACAGGGGAATTTTACCAAACATTCAAGGAAGAACTAAAACCTATCCTCCTCAGACTATTCCAAAAAATTCAAGAGGAAGGGACACTTCCAAGCTCATTCTATGAAGCCAGCATCATCCTAATACCAAACCAGATAAAGACAACACAATGAAAGAGAATTATAGGTCAATATCCCTCATGAACATAGATGCCAAAATCCTCAACAAAATTCTAGCAAATTGGATCCAGCAATATATCAGAAAGATCATACACCATGACCAAGTAGGATTTATCCCAGAGATGCAAGGATGATACAATATCTACAAATCAATAAATGTGATACATCACATAAACAAATTGAGAGATAAAAATCACACAGTCATATCAATTGATGCAGAAAAAGCATTTGACAAAATCCAACACCCTTTCTTGATAAAAACTCTCAACAAGGTGGGAATAGAAGGATCATACCTCAACATAATAAAAGCCATATATGATAAACCCACAGCCAACATCATACTCAATGGGCAAAAACTAAAACCATTTCCCCTAAGAACAGGAATAAGACAGGGATGCCCACTCTCACCACTCCTGTTTGACATAGTACTGGAAGTATTAGCCATTGCAATTAGACCAGAAGAAGAAATAAAAGGCATCCAAATTGGAAAAGAAGAAGTAAAGCTGTCCTTATTTGTAGATGACATGATATTGTACATAAAAAACCCGAAAGACTCCATCAAAAAACTATTAGACTTAATAAATGAATTCGGCAATGTAGCAGGATACAAAATCAACGCCAAGAAATCTATGGCATTTTTATACACCAATAGTGAACTTACAGAAAGACAGATTAAAAAAGCAATCCCTTTTACCATCGCACCAAAAAAAAAAATTAAGATATCTAGGAATAAACTTAACTAAGGAGGTAAAAGACCTATACGCAGAAAACTACAGGACACTGAAAAAAAAGATAGAGGAAGACGTAAACAGATGGAAGAACATACCATGTTCATGGATTGGTAGAATCAACATCATTAAAATGTCCATACTACCCAAAGCTATCTATAGATTAAATGCACTCCACATTAAAATACCAATGGCCTATTTCACAGACCTAGAAAGAACTCTCCAAAAATTCATCTGGAATTTAAAAAGACCCTAAATAGCCACAGCAATCCTGAGAAAGAAGAACAAAGTAGGTGGGATCTCAATACCAGATTTCAAGCTGTATTACAAAGCCACTGTTCTCAAAACAGCCTGGTACTGGCACAAGAACAGGCATATAGACCAATGGAATAGAGAACCCAGATATCGACCCAAACCACTATGCTCAATCAATATTTGACAGAGGAAGCAAGAACATACAATGGAGTCAAGACAGTCTCTTCAATAAATGGTGTTGGGAAAATTGGACAAATACATACAAAAAAAATGAAACTAGACCACCAACTTACGCCATACACAAAAATAAACTCAAAATGTATAAAGGACTTTAACATAAGACGGGAAACCATAAAAATACTAGAGGAATCCACAGGCAGAGAAATCTCAGACATATGCCGAAGCAATTTCTTCACTGATACCACTCCTAGGGCAATGGAAACTAAAGAGAAAATAAACAAATGGGACTACATCAAAATAAAAAGCTTTTTCACAGCAAAGGAAACCATCAGCAAAACAACAAGAAAGCCCACTGTATGGGAGAACATATTTGCAAATGTTATTGCTGATAAAGGTTTAATCTCCAACATCTACAGGGAACTTATACAACTTAATAAAAGATAAATGATCCAATAAAGAAATGGGCAACGGACCTAAATAGAATCTTTTTGAAGACAGAAGGAAGGCCAAGAGATATATAAAAACATGCTCAAAGTCACTAATTATCTGAGAGATGCAAATCAAAATGACAGTGTGGTACCATCTCACACCTGTCAGAATGGCTATCATCAACAAATCAACAAACGACAAGTGCTGGCGAGGATGCGGAGAAAAAGGAACTCTTTTGCACTGTTGGTGGGAATGCAGACTGGTGCAGCCACTGTGGAGAACAGTACAGAGTTTCTTCAAAAAACTAAAAATGGAACTCCCATTTGACCCAGTAATCCCACTCCTAGGAATATCTCCCAAGAAACTAGAAACACCAATCAGAAAGGATATATGCACCCCTATGTTCATAGCAGCTTAATTCACCATAGCTAAGACTTGGAAACAGCCTAAGTGCCCATCAGCAGATGAGTGGATTAGAAAACTATGGCACATCTACACAACGGAACACTATGCTGCAGTAAAAAAGAAGGAATTCTTACCATTTGCAGCAGCATGGATGGACCTGGAGAGCATTATGTTAAGTGAAATAAGCCAGACAATGAAAGCAAAATACCACAGGATCTCATTCATTTATGGAAAATAAAGAACATTATAACCTGATGAACACAAAAATAAATACAGAGGCAGTAAAGCACCAAACAGACTGTCAAATTACAGCGGGAAAGCAGGGGAGTGTTGGGGAGGTGGGGGAAGAGAGCAACCGAAGGGCCTGTATGCATGCATATAAGAACACCAATGGACACAAGACACTGGGGGGGTGGGATAAGGGCATGCGACAGGGGTTGGGGGAGGCTGGGGGAAGGTCAATGGGGGGAAAAAAGGAGATATATGTACTTCTATATGTAATACTTTAAACAATAAGAAAAAAAAAAAGTGAAAAATCAGATTTTATTAAAGTCCCTGAAGAGTTTCATTTCCATGGAGCAATGCCCTTGATTAGCCATAACTGCATATATCCATTTATATTATCAAAATATGAAAACACTTTCTTACAACACCGTTTTATGACTTAGAACCCTATGTATTTCTATTTTACCTTTTTTTTTTTTTTTTACCAGAGAGGTACATTGGATACATAACATTCATTCATTCTATTTCATTCTATTCTTTTTATTCAGAATGGCAGCCACATGTTTTTCTCAATAAACACACCACGCCCATTAGAAATAAAATATATCTAATTTTAATATTCATTTTGGGTATTTTTACTCAAAAATGGTACAGAGTTGATTAAGGAGGGCTGTTGTCAAAAAGAGTACGTTTAAATTCCCTTCTCTAGGTTCCCGTAAACCACTGTTTAGTGGACACGGGGCAAGGTAGTTTCACTTTTATTCCACAGGGGACCCCTACCCTCAGCCCAGAGCTGGACACAACCTCGCTGTGACTGGGCTGAGTTCCCCTCTGGGTTGCTAGCGGCAGCAGCGGGTGGTGTAACCCACAGGGAACTGACAAGTTTGCAGCCGTGCAGGTGGGCGGAGGGTTCCAGTGTCTCCAGTCTTCGAAGAGGGTGCGTTTGCAAGATTCATGTTCTGGGAAAAGCTGAGCATCTGGATCTCAAACACCCCGAAGGCGCATACACACACAACCCAACGCTGGCTTTTCCTGTTACAGAACTTACCAGGCGACTGAAAAACACACAGGCGTACTTGGAGATACAGGGAAAACCCATTTATTTTCAGACTAGAGGTCCGGTGCGCTGGTGCGCGCCATTTGTGCACTGGGAGTGGGGGTGTCCCTCAGCCCGGGCCTGCGCCCTCTCACACCCTAGGACCCCTTGCTCCTTACCGCCCACCTGCAGCGGAGATGGGAGAGGCTCCCGTCACCACTGCTGGGTGTGCCAGTCCTGAGCCTCGCCTCTGGCTGAGCGGTGCTCTCCCTGCGGGTGGGAGCGCACTGACCACCAGGGGCCAGCTCCTGGCTTGAGCGTCTGGCCCCTGGTGGCCCGCGCATGTCATGACCGACCCTTCCACCGTTGGGTCGATTTGCATGTTTTAGGGTTTTATTATATAAGATGTTTCGCATGTACTAGTACCGTGACGCGGGGGGACTCTTTCTCGGAAAATCCTGAGCCAACCAATATGGAGGAAGCTCTCCCTGTATACCCTTTGGTTTCTTTGTCCCCCACAGATGGATGGGACTTCCGGACCTTTCTCGGGCTTTGCAAAAAAAGCCCCGTGTGTTGGGGTGGGGGCTGTGAGACCACACCTAAAGGCCTGGCCTGGAACCAGCGCTGATAAACCGCCCCCGGACGGGGGGTTGGGTATTGTTCATGGTGTAGGGCAGGGGTCCTCAAACTTTTTAAACAGGGGGCCAGTTCACTGTCCCTCAGACCGTTGGAAGGCCGGACTATGGTTTAAAAAAAACAACACTATGAACAAATTCCTGTGCGCACTGCGGGCCCGGGACGAGTCGGCTGCTAAGAAGGACAGGCAGCGGCACCCGGCGGGCCGGATCAATGTCCTCGGCGGGCCGCCTGTGGCCCGCGGGCCGTAGTTTGAGGACCCCTGGTTTATGGCCTCTGTCAAATTGGGAGTATTTAGGTAAACCGGTCTCGCAAGACCAGATTGTAGAGAACGGGGCAGTGACACACCCTTTGCCTGTAAACAATACCTCTTCCCCGTGAACAGAAAGGACCCAGGCAACTGGCTGTCAAGTTGGACTCACGGGGAGAGGTGCAGCGCGGTCCCTCTTACGTTTCCCCTGCAGTGTGTTGGTGACTGTTGCTAGGTGATGCCTTTCCACACGGTATAAGGGATCTAAATGGGAGGGGCTGGTGAGGAGGCTTCATTGTATAATGAGCCCTGGATGTCTTCTAGAATCTCACATATTTGCATTCAGGTGCGAAAAAAAAAAAGAGATATAAAACGTTCCCGACAATGCGCGGGAGTAGGTACAGTCGTCGCTCGTACAAAATTACAAAGCATCCTGTACCTAGGAACGTGGCTCCTGGCATTTCAGCGCTAATGTCAATGGGAGTTGTTCGCCGGATCAGAGGTGTTAGGAACACCTGCAGAAACGGCAAAGCTCCGTGGGCAGGGCCCCGGCAAAGCGGGGATTTCGCAGAAGACACGCTGAATCTCCCCAGGTCAGCGCATACCGACATAAACACGTGCGCATGTCTGTGCACACACACACAGAAAAGTGGCCAATGGAAGGAAGAAATGGGCAGCGCAGGACTCTAAGGTCTGTAGCGTGCAAGGAAGATAAAACGTGAGAAATAATCTTTGTGGGCCTTCTGGTTGGAAAGCCGCCCTTGGGCGCGGCTGGCGTGGCTCGGTGGTTGAGCGTAGACCTAGGAACCAGGAGGTCACGGTTCGATTCCCTGTCGGGGCACATACCTGGGTTGTGGGCTCGATCGCCAGTGGGGGTCGTGCAGGAGACTGCCGATCGATGATTCTCTCTCATCATTGATATTTCTCTCTCTCCCTTCCTCTCTGAACTCAATAAAAGGAAGGAAGGAAGGAAGAGAGGGAGGGAGGGAGGGAGGAAGGAAAAGGAAGAAAGTCACCCTTGGGGGAGAATTAGAACCCAGATCCATGGGCTTCGCCAGCGCGGCCACCTCTGCAGGCTCTCCAAGGCTCTGGTGGCAGTTTCCTGGGTGTAGGGCAGTGGTTCCCAACGCGGGGCACAAGCCCACAGGGGGGCAATGTGATGTTTACGGGGGGCATTTCGAGAATGAGTTATTACCTGAATTTTGTTGCCTTTCTTATGGTTCTAGGGGCCTCCTATACAGTCTGTAAATACAAATTGTGCCATATGTATGCATTTCAGTTCTCTAGTCTATGTTTTGAATCTTTATTTGCTATACTTTCATACCACCTCATATTATTATTATTTTTTAAACAATTTCTTAGCGATTTCTTCCTCAGTCCTTCCACTGTCCTTTTGTTGTTTTATCTTTCTCTTCTCATGGAGGCCATGTTCTTGGGAAGCTTGTTTAGACCAAGTTCACGGCCTTTGAGGCTTCCTCCATGCGAATAGGAGCTCGCTTTTTGAATAATAAGAATTCTATGTCGGGGGAGGGGCATCAGGATGTTAGAGGTGCTTAGGTGGGGCGCGGCCAAAGAGAGGTTGGGGAGCACTCGTGTACAGCAAAGCGCTTATCTCTCTATAGCTTCCCGTTGCCCGGGAGTCTTATGATGCAGCATCATTTCGGTTTAATTTGTCTTACCTTTGCTGCATGCTAAAAGCATTCTGTCCTCTACAAATGATAGGACGACAGATTCTTGACGCCCATTCCTGCTCGTCTATCATGGTCATCTTCAGCGAAGTACAGAGTGTGTGATGTTGAGAGGCGGGGAGCACGGGGGAAGACGGGGCAGGTGAGTTTTGGTAGGAGGAGAGGAAAATTGTTCTCTCGCTCTAACTGGTGTGGCTCAGTGGATAGAGCATCGGCCTGCGGACTGAAGGGTCCCAGGCTCGATTCCGGTCCAAGGGCATGTGCCCAGGTTGCGGTCTCAACCCCCAGTTGGGGGCGTGCAGGAGGCAGCCGATCAATGATTCTGTCTCATCATTAATGTTTCTCTCTCTCTTGCCCTCTCCCTTCCTCCCTGAAATCAATAAAGATATCTTAAAAAAAATTGTTCTCTCTCTCAAACCTGGCAGCCTCATGTGTCCTAACTGTGGGAAGGGGGAGGATAAAGGTAAAGCCACACAGGAGGGAAAGGAAGGAAGGGGTGTGGGCTAATGGGTCGTAAACGCAATGTGTGCTGGGCCAGGCAGGCCGTGCAAATGGGTGAGACGTCAGACAAGATGGGGAAGAGTTTGGGTGGCAGGTACCTCAGTTGCAGGCTCCTCCCTGTCCCAAGCCCTGGTCGGGGCACGTGCAGGAGGCAACCAATTGATGTGTCTCTCTCACATCAATGTTTCTCTCTCTCTCTCCCCTCCTTCCGCCCTCCCATCTCTCTCTCCCTCTCCTCCCTCCTTCCCACTGTCTCTGGAAATCATTGGAAAAAATATATACTTGGGTGAGGATTAAAAAAAAAATTGCACCGTGTGTTCAGGAATGGAAAGATTATTTTCCATCATATCCTAGCACCTACCTTCTTAAAGTATTTCACAAAATGGTGATTAAACGTGGCCAAAAGGTCTCAGCTTTATAGCGTCTCTCCCCCACAGCATTAAGATGCACGGACCCCCTGACACAGGCAATTTCTGATTTTCTATTTTGAAGTTGCAATTAATTTTTCCCTTTAAAGTTATGTGTCCTAGGGAAGAAGACATATTTTTTTTTTTTTTTTTTTTGTCGAGTGGAAAAATTTTAATTTATTTCCTCCCAGGGCCAAAATTAAGTGGAATAGATTAAGTAATTTTTTTTTTTCCAAACCCAATTTTGAAATTATCCTGAAATGAACCATTCTTAGGACCCAATGGACCCCCCTCCCCCGCCCCCATTTTGAATAATTTCAAAGTGAACAGGAATAGGAATATTCAATGCGATATAAACACTGAGCGTCATCGAAAGCATTTCTCTCCCGCTGTGGGTGAGTCACGTTATTCTTCTCCTCAATAGTGATTACACACTAGAGTGCTCCTCTCCTGTGACTAGAACTTCCCCCCGCTCTGACGGAAACTTCTTCCTCTCACCGGTGCCTTTACAAACATCAAAAGAGCATTTCTAAAATGCCCTCTTTTTTCTTTTCTTTTTTTTTAGGAAGTGGGAGGGGGAGAAAGGGGGCTTTTCATGATATTTACCCCATTCATAGACTCTCAGTATGATTTCTTCTGGTGAAATTTGTACCAGAGCTCTTTGGGCCATGGCCCGTGTAGAACGGTGAGGAGTTTGCTGTGTGACTTTGGACAAGCCACACTCCCTCTCTGGGCTTCCGTTTTCTTCATTGGAAAGGGAGGGATTGATTTAGACAACCTAAACTTTTCTGGCACTATGGTTTATAATTCTCCTGTTCCCTCTAAAGATGCTAATGAAAAGCAGGACCGGGTTATGGGAATGAGACTGGCATTGAAACCAGGAGACGCACACTTTCCTGGGGTGCAGGCAGATGGTTGTGAACTTCTGAGAATTCCTAAATACCCTATGTGTCTCTTTCTGTTTGCCCCACCGTGGACATTCCACCAGCAAAACAAAAGATCCCATCAGTCAACATCCATAATTATTCCTACTGTTCATCAACACATCTTCATACGTATTGAAAAACAGCATTTCGTAAATATAAAAAATGTTCTGTTGCCCCTATGTAAGCATGTGCTGGGTGAATAGAGACCTTTAAGTAATCTCTAGAACCGTTGCTGTTTTAAGGCCAGCAACAACAAATTGGAAGGCTGTTTACTTGTTTAGAAATCCCAAATAAACGAAACCCCTCTTTCTTCATTGCAACGCCGCTAAGTGTGTGCAGGCACCCACCACTGGCGAGAGGCCGCTGCAGTGTGTGTGCCCAAACCTCAAGCAAATATTGGCAAATATCTTCACAACTGAGAATACAGAATCCCAGTCACATCATGCATGCTTCATTAATTTAAATCCCAACCACTAGCTCTCTTGGATCCCTACTTACAGCGATAGGAAATACTACCGCATACAAATGAACGTTTTTCATAGCAAGGAGGCCTGTAGGATAGCTGTAATTCATTAAACACTTCCCTGTGATCTGATAACTCGGACCATATATATATATATATATATATATATATATATATATATAGTTGTGGAACCAGCTGCCTGATGGCTCTCTTAACTTCGTCCCACAAATGCTCAATTGGATTGAGATCTGGGGATGGTGGGGCCACCTAAGCAAGGTGAAGTCTCCCTCATGTTCTGGAAACCACTCCTGCACAACACGAGCACCGTGGCATGGCGCATTGCCTTGTTGGAAGAAACCGTCTCCATGGGGACACGCCATCAACATGATGGGATGAACTTGATCAGCAACGATACTTAGGTATGTTGTGCTCTTCAGACGTTGTTCCACACGAATTAAAGGGCCCAAATCATGCCAGGCAAACATGCCCCAAACCATAACACTGTCCCCACCAGCTTGAAGGGTTGTACTCATGCATGTGGGGTGCACGCTTTCATGCTGTTTCCGCCAAATTCTCACTCTGCCATCTGCATGATGCAACTGGAAACGTGATTCATCGGACCACATGACTTTTTTCCAACGCTCAACTGTCCAATCCTTGTGTTCCCGTGCGAATTGAAGACGTTGTATCTTGGTAACTGCAGACAGCAAAGGTGTTCGAACAGGCCTTCGGCGTCCATATCCCATATGATGCAGGGTACGGCGAACTTGCCTACAAACATCAGGTGCTCATCATAATCTGGCCACTCAGTGTGTGTGTATATATATATCCCAGCAACCCAAGAGCATGTGGCATTTTGTGAACATGTGTGCATCTCTGAGGTTAACTGCAGATGCAAACCCTTAGGAGGTTTACTAGTAAGAGCCGTAGCGAAGCCCACTCCATCGCATGCATTACCGCACACGGAGTAGGCTTGCTCTTGTTGGCCGCCTTCGCTTGTGAGCTGCATTGTCACCGTCATATTTGTCATGTTCATGGGTCATGCAATCAAATAAAGGTGCAGGAATGCTCTCAGATTCCACGGGATCTCGATGCATTTTTGTGTTGGGGAAAAGTTCTAAACCGAGCAAGAGCGAAGGAAAAGCTGTCATAGCACTGAGAGATTAGACTGAGTTCCTAACAGGCTGGCTCAGAAACAGTGGGCCCTTGGACCAGATTGTTTGAAATCCAGTTATGCTGTGTGTTATTGTCATAACTTTGGGCAGGCTGGCCTTTCCGAGGCTCAGCTTCCTCATGTATAAAATGGAAAAAAGTAACAGTACTTCCCTAACAATGACTATGAGGCGTATATAGGTAACACGTATAATATATTTAGAAGACTTCCCAGTAGGAAGTAAATGAGCAATAAGTGATTCTAATGACTATTTACTGTTTCAGCAAACACTAAAAGCTCCACTGTCATTAAATGGTTTTGTGGAGGTTTTTTTTTTTTTTTGAAAGTAACAAGGTCATCCAAGGATTTGATAACTTAAGCGAAAAGCAGTGATCATTAGAAAAGAAGAAATTCAAGTGATAATAATGGACAAATTCTAGGGCTGATTCTGAAACATTTCTAAGCCTGATTCTGGGCACACAAAAAGAGACACACTTCTGCCAAATTTAATCTAGAATAAAAGCCAAAATGCGCAATGTTAGAATTTTACAAGGGAGTGCAACTATAACTGTGCAGTTGAGTAAAACCAAGAATCCCGTACACAGGCTTATAAAAGGGGTAATGATTCCAAGAAATGTACAGATTCAGTGTGATCCCGATCAAACTTTCAGTGGCATCTTTCACAGACCTAGACCGAATAATTCTCAAATTTGTTTGGAAATCAGTATGGATATTCCTAAAAAAAAAAAAAAAGTAAGAAATGAAACTACCATATGACCCAACAAATCCACTTCTGAGCATTTATTGACGGATGAATGGACAAAGGAAATGTGTTATCTGGATGGATGGATGGATGGATGGATGGATAGGTAGATAGATAGGTAGTTGGATAGATATAGGCATAGATATGATAGAATACATCTCAACTAAATAAAAAAAGAAAATCTTGGCATTTGCAACAACATGAAGGGAACTTGAGGGTATGATGCTAAACGAAAGCAGCCAGATAGAGAAAAACAAATACCGTACGATTTTGCTCATCTGTGTAATCTAAAAATCAAACACAAAACAAACAAGCAAAATGAAATGGAGGCAAACTCAGAGAGAGAGGGACCAGATTGGTGGTTACTAGAGGAGATGAGGGTTGGGGAGTGGGAATATTAGGGAAGGGATGGATGGATGGCAGCTAGATTTTGGGTGGTGTTCACTTTGTAGTATAAACAGATGTCGACTTGTACTATTGTTCACCTGAAACCTATGTAATGTGATATATTCCAATTTAACCTACATTTAAAGAGGGGCGATTGTTGAGGAAAATAAAAGTGGCTAAACATTGATTCCAGAAAGAAAAAGTGAATAAACTACTTCAGGTCCTATTTATTTCTCACCAAAGAATAAGGCACTCACCCCAGATGGCGTATCAGGTAAATTCCAGGAAACCTTCAAGGAGCATAGAATCCCTGTCCCATTTAAAAAATATTTGGGGAGCTCTAAGCAGCGGCTTTAGCATAAGAAAGGCCTGCCCTATCGCAGCTTAACCTAGCAAACTTGCAGCCCGGGTCAGACAGTTCCTAAACCTCCAAACCCCAACCAAAGAGGAGAAAACTGTAGCTCTCACTGTAGCTCCTGCTGGGTGGCCTCAGACAGTAGCTGACCTGCACCCCATTGGAGATCCAGAAGCCAGTGTACCTAGTGGTCAGTGTGAGACACCAGATTTCTACTCCTCACATCCATAAGTGACACATTCAAGAGGCAGACTCAGTGAGCACCAAAGCCCCACTGAAACAAGTCCTGCCCCATAAGCGTGTCTTCAGTGCAGCAGTTCTTCCATTATAGACACAGGGAGTGCTCACAGCTAATTGGCCTGGAGGTCAATTCCTCCCAGTGTGCCAACGGCAATTAAGGCTTAACTACACCAAGACTTTGCACTCAGCCCACAAAGGGGTGTACCAAGAGCATCCACCTCATGTAATTGAGGAGGCTGAGCTACTGCCCCCTATAGATCACCTACCACACAAAGCTACTTCATCAACACAGGGAAGCAGCCAAAATGTGGAGACAAAGAAACATGTCACGAATGAAAGAAACAGAGGAAAGCAAACTACTGGACGACATAGAGTTCAGAACCACATGTATAAGGTTACTCAAGAATCTTCTTAAAACCGCTGAGAAACTTGATGAGACCTTCAAAGAGCTTAATGAGAATGCCAAAAAAATGGAAAAGGATCAGTCAGAAATGAAGCATACACTGCCTGAAATAAAGAATATACAGAAACTCAACTGTAGATCAACGTACCCCAAGAATCAAACCAAAGATCTGAAATATGTGGAAACAAAAAACATCCAACCAGAAAAACAAAAAAAAGAATCCAAAAATATGAAGATAGTGTAAGGAGCCTCTGGGACAACTTTAAGCGAACCAACATCCGAATTGTTGGGGTGCCAGAAGAAGGGAGAGAGCAAAATATTGAAAACCTATTAGAAGAAATAATGACAGAAAACTTTCCCTACCTGGTGAAAGAAATAGACTTACAAGTTCAGGAAGCGCACAGAACCCCATACAAGAGGAATCCAAAGAGGACCACACCAAGACACATCATAATTAAAATGCCAAGGGCAAAAGACAAAGAGAGAATCTTGAAAGCAGCAAGAGAAAAACGGTTAATTACCTACAAGGGAGTACCCAGACGACTGTCAGCTGATTTCCCAACAGAAACTATGCAGGCCAGAAGGGAGTGGCAAGAAATATTCAAAGTGATGAACAGCAAGAACCTACAACCAAGATTACTCTACCCAGCAAAGCTATCATTCAGAGTTGAAGGTCAGATAAAGAGCTTCACAGACAAGAAAAAGCTAAAGGAGTTCATCACCACCAAACCAGGATTACATGAAATGCTGAAGGGTATCCTTTAAGAAGAGGAAGAAGAAGAAAAAGGTAAAGATAAAAATTATGAACAACAAAATGACATTAAATACATACCTAACAACAAGTGAATCTAAAAATCAAGTGAATAAAAAATCTGAAGAACAGAATGGACTGGTGAATATAATAGAATCAGGGACATAGAAAGGGAGTGGACTGACGATTCTCAGGGGAAGCAGGTGTGAGGGGTGCGGGAAGAGATTGGACAAAAATCTTACTCCTATGGATGAAGACAGTGGCGGGGGGTAAGGGCATGGGATGGGGTGGGGAATCAGGTGGAGGGGAGCTATGGGGGGGAAAAAAGAGGAACACCTGTAATAATCTGAACAATAAAGATTTATTTAAAAAAATATTTGGGGGACAAAAACGGAGAACACGTGCTCAAATCGATTTTGTGAGATTAGCATCCCGTTGCAGCTACAAGGCGGTATCCTCCTGACTTCCTTCTCTGGAGAAACCCCAAGCCCATCGTAAAAGAATTAATAGTGATAATGCCAGTAGATAACTTCAATGATCAACTACTAGGCTTCATGCACTTGCCATGCAGAAACTCCCACACACCTGCTGCTCATGAAGAAAGGAGAAAAACTCTGGCCCAGAGACTTTTGAGTAAGGTGCCCAGTGTCCTATGGCCAGCCGACGGCAGCCCTGAGCTTGGAGCCCACATGTGTTAGGATTTGCTGCTTCATCCCATTTTATTTTGCAGGGATGAGTGCACTGGCCAAAAAAAAAAAAAAAAAAAAAAAAAAAAAAAAAAAAAAAAAAATACCCACAAAAAACCAGCCAGTTCCAGAGATGACAACCATAAATATTGTTGCAGCCTTTCACATGTCACTTGATAATTTGGAAACCGGGACCAAAAGGACCGCCAAGGAGCCGCCAGCATCCGCCATGACCCACCTTGTCTGCGCGGTGTTGTCCCTTCTCCGTATACTTATCATCAGGTCGCACTGTCCTTCCATATTTCCTGGGCTTCCTGTACCTGTCAGGCATTCTCCGCATCAAAGGGGCTTTCTGGCATTGCCTCGCTTATTTCAGCATGACTGCTGAGCCTCTAAAGAAGATATATTCGACACGAATGAGATTTCTCCTCCCCAGGTCTCTCTCCCACATTGAGTTATGGCTCCCATTTATTCCTCCCTCTGCTGCTGTATATTATATCTCCCCAAATTCTCATTTGTTTTGTTTTGGTGTTTTGTTTTGTTTTTTTTTAGACATCTCTACCTGGAGTGTCCAGTCTCTTAGGCTTGTCATCTTGTTTGTATTGCACTTGTCTCCAAGCTCTGAGGGATGGCACCTGGTAAAAGGTCCGCCCGTTGGCTCGTGGGACCCCGGCAGCTTGCGGGATCTAAGCAGTTGGCATCCGAACGGTCCTACAAACTTCCTAACCTTTCCTCTTCTGAAGCTCAAATTAATGGGTGGGAATCAGTGAGAAGCAGAGGTTTTCTTGCATTTTCGTTGGTAGTGGCTTACACTGGTTTGTCTGGGCCATCCACTCAAGGGGGAATTATTCCCCAGGAAAGCAAATTTCAAGTTGCATAAGGTGAGCCACGCAAAGCATGCTACTTGATGGGCGTCCTCCCCGTCCCCAGAGGGTTTCCTTTTGAAAATCTAGCCGCAAAGTAGTGGGTTTCAGTCTTAAAAGCTCCAACCTAGGGACTTGGCCTTTTATTTATTTTTGTGCTGTGTGTCACATACTTGGAGATGTAGAATGTTAATTAAAAGCTACAGTATTTACACAGATCACATGTTTGCCATTTGATGCAAGTGTTGAAGGTCTCTTGTGACATGGGCACCTCCTACCTCATGCTCAGCGCCTTGAGGGCAGGAGCCTTACCGGATCCATATTCATATTCATATTCATTGCATTGTATATAGCCTGATGCCTGCTGCTTATTAGAGCAAAGATACTTATGGGCTGAATGAATGGATGCAGGCTCCCTCCCATAAACTAGAATAATATTCTTGATATACTGTCCGTAGGATATGTACATTCCCCGCAATGGAGACAGACTCGTGTGTACCTGACCCCTTTCCCCTCATGGGATTTCATAGGTTGGCCTAGATTCTGGCTCATCTTGTCTCCAGGAAACAGGTAGGCTGGCTGGCATGTGCAGGGACTGTGGTTACAGATACCCCTACGTCTTCAAACCCAGCCCCTCCTCCCGGGCAATGAATCCTCAGAGCTCAGATCTGGACTGAGAGCCTTGGAAGGTGGTCTGTGGAAAGAGGCTGCAGAGAGTGCAGCTGGGCATCTTCTGGGCATAGATCAATGGACGCTGAGGTCTCCATCTTCGTGAAGGTAGATTCACGTGAAGGTGTAGCTCAGCAGTTGAGCACAGACCCAGGAACCAAGAGATCACTGGTTCGATTCCTGGTCGGGGCACATGCCCAGGTTGTGGCCTCGATCCCAAGTGGGGGGCATGCAGGAGGCAGCCAATCAATGATTCTCTCTCATTATTATTAGTTTTTAAAAAAATAGTTTTATTTCAGAGAGGAAGGGAGAGAGAAACATCAATGATGAGAGAGAATCACAGATCGGCTGCCTCCTGCACACCCCCGACTGGGGATCAAGGCCACAACCCTGGCATGTGCCCTTGACTGGAATCGAACCTGGGACCCTTCAGCCTGCAGGCCAATGCTCTATCCACTGAACCAAACTAGCTAGGGTGGATAAGAGGGCCAGTCCCCCGGCCGGGCCCTCAAACCTGGCATGGGTCTGCCGGCCAGAGGGCTACGGGCTGTCCGAGTGTCTCTCTCTCAGCGTAAACATTGGGCTGGGTGCTCTTGGTGGCATCGGGGTGAAGCTCTTTCAGGTAGCCACGTGGGTGATGAATTGTGCCCAGGCAAGGAAAACAACAGCGTTGTGTAGACCTCGTTAGCGCAGCTGACCAGCCTGGGAGAAGCCCTTTCGGGGTCTCCCAGAGCCTGTGAGAGGGGCTGGACAAGGACGTCAGAATAACGGTACACTCACCATGGGGCTAAATCGAGCAATGCAGCAAAGAACTTGGCAGCGTGCTTCCTAAAGGCGAGCTCTTACGGATAGGCTTGTGTTTCTAAGGAAATCTAAAACTATGTCAGTTCAGCAGCCCAGGCTGGTGTGGCTCAGTGGATAGAGCATCGGCCTTTGGAACAAAGCGTCCTGGGTTCGATTCCGGTCAAGGGCACGCACCTTGGTTGCAGGCTCTTCCCCGGCTCAGGCCCTGGTCGGGGCTCGTGCAGGAGGCACAACCAATCGATGCGTTTTCTCTCACATCGATGTTTCTGTCTGTCTTTCCCTCTCTCTTCCACTCTCTAAAAAATAATAAGAATTAATAATAATAATAAAATAAATAAAACGATGTCAGCAGAAGTAGGAACTGCTGGCAAGTCCAAAGCAAAGGTGTCGCTGAGCACGCTGGCTGAATGAGGTGCCGTTGCCAACAGGGCGAGTGTGAGCGGTTTGCCTGTGTTGAACAGCTACAGAGAAACGCGTTTCCCCTTTACCACTCCCGTCCATGATGGGTAACTAGAAGCTCTAACCTTCGAGGTAGAAAGCTCAGGTCTTTGGGGATCCACCGTAGGCGCCCCGAGCCTTCTCCCTGCCCTATTTCTTCCTCCTGCTCTCTACAGCTCGCTTACCCTGGCGTCACCACCATCCCCTGGGCCTGCCTCACTGTATTTTGGTTTGTGTCCCCGAGTCATCTTTCTTCTGGCTTGCTGGCAAGGCCGCAGAATGCCTCCGATCCCAATTTTATGGGTCCCCGGTTCCCCAAATCGCCTTGGTAGCTTTGTAGGTAAGAGAAGGTTCATCTTCTTACCTCTTCTAGAATTCGTGTTTGCTTCTTTTTTTTTTTTTTCTCAGTGACCCCTGTTGTGAAAAGTAATCTGTTGCACCTGCATTATTTTAAGGTGCCTTATTATTATTATGATTACCAATACTACTGCTATGAGTACTGCTACTATTACTGTTAGGATGACCATATTCTTATTTTTTTTTTAGAAGGCCAACTCTTTAGACCAAAGTTAGACCTGTGTTCCTGTCTGAGAACTCTTTCAGCCATAACACTTCTTCTCCCCGTGACCACACACGGGGAGGAGAACATGTATTAACACGGCTATTGGAAGGGTGGCAAGAAAGACTTTGAAGAAGAGGAAACAAGGCTGGTGCACTAACAGACGCATGATCCGTGGGCTCTGACTGCGGAGCCAGATCCAAAAGACAAGGCCAGCTGATGGTCGTGTAGGCCGTAGCTGTGCTGTACAGACCAGAGGGTTCCTGCAGGGTGGCCTGGGCCTCTGGAGATCTTGGGGACCCACCCCATTTTCCATGACTAGCCTCCAAGCTTCTCATGAGAACCCCTGGTAAGCATCCTCTTCTGTCGTTGCTCAAAGCCCCTTTTTGGGAGAGAGTGGTAGGTCTCATTTTACTGTCCCATAAGAACCTTTGTTTTTTTCTTTTTCTTTTTCTTTTTCTTTTATATGGATTTTGCTGATTTTTAGAGAGATGGGAACAGAGAGGGAGATAGAAACATGGATGAGAGAGAAACATCATCAATTGGCTACCTCCCGTATGCCCCTTCCTGGGGATCAAGCCTGCAACCTGGGCATGGGCCCTGACTGGGAATTGAACCGGTGACCTCTTGGTTCAAGGGTGGCTGCTCAACCACTGAGCCACACCAGCCAGGCACGCATCCTCTTTTTGTTCAAGAGAGCCAGAGCAGGCCTTTGCTGCTTGTTGACGGGAGCCTTGGCAGACAGAACTGGGTTTGGATGAACACCGAGGCGGGAGACGAACATTCCACGTAGAGGAAGCCGCGTCAGCCATGCGGATAGGCGGCATGGCATCTACTGGCTCCGTGGAAAAAGAGCGAGGACAAGGCCTGGCTGTGGAGGGAGCCCGATGCCACAGAGAGAGAGGGAAGACAGAACTCATGTTCAGTTGCCTGTTGCATGCCAGTCACGTGTCCATGAGTTACCTCGGCGAATCCCCAGGGTTCTGTGAGGCTCGGGTTGAAGGAAGTAAGGCGTTGAGGGTCTTTCTTTAATCCCTCAGAGACGACGGTGGGACTTTCAGGGGCTAAGTGTTGGCCAGAGGGACCTTTCATTTCTGTTCCTCAAAGCAGTCCGCAGAGCAACCTATGGACACCGTGTCTCTGTTACCCACGCGGAGTAAACAGCGTATAATTTGAACATGCCTGCTTGTATGGGCCTGGTCATTATGTGTTCAGTGTAAACAGACAAACAGCTTGACACCCTTTCACCCAGGCATGAAGCGCATACATGTGCCTGGAGTTTATTTCTACCCCACAGCAAAAAGGTATGACGTCCTACCCATTGTTTGGAAGTGGTTTATCAACAAGAACATTATGTTCCCAGTCACTTTTTTTGTTTTTTTGGGGTCATAGTTCGTCATAAATAACGATAGCACCATCCTCAGAATAATTTTAGGGCAGGATCACAGCCCTTTATAACTCGTGGGAAACCGAGGCGGACCCCTTCTTTTTAGAAATAAGGAAACGGAGGCCACAGACCCCATTCGCCAGCGGTAAGGGACGTGCAGTGACAAAACCGGAAGAGGCAAATCGGGAATCCTAACTTCTGACCCGCTTCCCTCACAGCTCAACGGCATGAAGTTTGACATAGATTTTTATGAGTACAGTAAAATTTTATTTCTAACGGGGGTTCTGCGGGATCACCTTCTTAGCCAGCCTAAGTAATCGCAGACTCGTATATCTCCTTCCGAGAGCGTTGTTCGTAGGAGGCGCAACTACCGGGACATTAATCATATTTTCATTTTACGTAGATCAGGTAACATGAGCCTTGCACATCACATTATGCCCGTGAGGATTTCCCATTAAGTATTATCCCACTGAAAGAATCAAAAATCCATTTCTCAAATAGCCCAGTGTTGCCTGCAGGCACCGGCCCTCCCGTAATAAGGCCACTGCACATGCAAAGCTACGTTTGCCCCTAATCCTTCTTGAAAGCTGTTCCGAACAAGTCTTGTCCCTGGATTCAAGCAGGGACTTTCCCGTATACGCTCACACTGAACTGAAACCACCTGTCCATTAAATTAAAAAAAAAAAAAAAAAAAATATATATATATATATTTTTTTTTTTCCTGCTTTCTCTAACCTGGGAAGTCCAGAGGGGCGGGGGGCATGCCTTGTTTGCCATAGTTACCCGTGGCATTTAGGACAGTGCATGGCACACAATGGGGTTCCCTCAAGGCTTCCTGCATGGAAGAACGGAGCTTGACCCAAAGCCAAAGAAAATAGAACCCCCTGAGAGAGCTGACCATTTTCTCATGAATGAAAAATGACGTGCTGATAGGAGTGGACACGTTTATTGAGTCCTTAGCAGAAGAGGATATTGGCACCCAATGCTACTCAAGGAGCCAACAACTAACAAGGGTCCTTGCTCTTTAAGAAGAGAGCTATCTTGGGGGGCGAAGTGGGGGGGAATGTAAAGTACAGCATAGAGAATACAGTCAACAATCTCTCTCTATAAAAGCCTAATATGCTAAGTGTCTGACCGTTCGACCATTTGACCAGTCGCTATGACGCATACTGACCACCAAGGGACAGACGCTCTGACTGGTAGGTTAGCTTGCTGCTGGGGTCTGGCCCATCGGGACTGGGTGAGACTGGCCAGACACACCCTGGAGGCCTCCTGTGGTCCCTCCCCGGCCCTGATCGTGCACCGGTGGGGTCCCTCGGCCTGGCCTGCACCCTCTCGCAATCTGGGACCCCTTGGGGGATGTTGGACAGCTGGTTTTGGCCCGATCCCTGCGGGCCAGGCCCAGGGACACCACCGGATTCGTGCACGGGGCCTCTAGTATGATGATAACTATGTATGGTGCCAGATGGGTAACTAGGGGGTGATCGCTTTGTGAGGTAGATAGATGTCTAATCACTATTGTACACAGGAAACGCCTCCAGCGTTGTATGCCAACTGTAATTGAAAAATACATTTTAACACATCTTTTAATCTGAAAAAGAAGGAGGAGGAGGTGGAGGAGCAGGAGCGGGAGAAGGAAAGAGAGAAAGAGAAAGAAGAGCCTTAGTTGGTTTTTAGCTCAGTGGACAGAGTGTTGATCTATGGACTGAAGGGTCCCAGGTTCAATGTCTGTCAAGGGCACGTACCTCAGTTGCAGGTTCCCCAGCCCTGGTTGGTGTGTGTGCAGGAGGCAACCATTCAATGTGTCTTCCTCACAACCATGTTTCTCTCTGTCTCTTCTTCTCCCTTCCACTCTCACTAAAAATCATATAATAGAATCAGGGGCATAGAAAGGAAGTGGACTGACAATTCTCGGGGCGGGGAAGGGGGTGTGGGAAGAGATTGGACAAACATCTTACACCTATAGACGAGGACAGTGGGGGGTGGGAACCAGGTGGAGGGGAGCTAAGGGGGCAAAAAAGAGGAACAACTGTAATAATCTGAACCATAAAGATTTATTTTAAAAAATCAATAGGAAAAAAAAATACCCTTGGGTGAGGGTTACCAAGAAGGAAAAAAGAGAGAAAGGAGAAAGGAGGGAGAAGAAAGAAAAAGAAAAAGGAAGCTTACTTGATAGCCGGTCGAGGGCTTAGTGGTAACTTGTCAGAGCCTTGGGGACGACTTCCCCGAGCAAAGGGAGACCAGCCGTATCCTCCCACTCCGCTGCCCATGGCTCTGTGACAGTGGGATCGCCACCGCAAGCTCAGCCTCACCCCAGCTCCCAGAAGACTCTCACCTGTGTGAGTGAGCACTGCGTGATTGGACTCTCCTGCCCTCACCGTCGCTGCATCGTGAGCCATGCCCTGGGGGTGGGGGGGGGGAGGAGCCCTGACCTCCTGGGCCTGTCACACAGTTCTCTCCCTGCAGTACCTGCCCTGGCTGCCGGCTTCCCCTTCCTCCCCGGGACGCCGCAGGCATCTACCAGATCTTTGATGGACATGTGTGTTGGGTTCCTGGATCCATGTGGGCCTCCCTTCCCCCTTCCGTATTGTGGGTCCTGCTAGTCTTTCTTTCAAATCCTAGGACCGAGCTCCCGGGCCTAAGGCTTCCTGGTTGAGGGCCACTGATGATAGATCTCTATTATCCCACTGATCCGCGCCTCAGATCATCCACTTGGTCGTCTGATCGTCACTCTGGATGGTCTCCCCGAGGCCCTGCTTGCCTCCAAGGCGGGAGATCACATTCCTGCACCCCTCAGCGCCTGTCCTGTCCTCCCCAAGTGGGTCTAGTTCTGGGCCTCTGCCTTCCATCCCCACCCGCGACCACTTACCATCCCGCCGAAACCGAGCAGGGCCCACTTAGCCATGCACGCAATAACCCTGATGTGCGTGGAGTGGGTTTCGGGATGAAAGCTGATACGGGATATGGGACACCACCTTTAACGGGCCCTATTACAGAAATGTCAAGCTCATGGAAAGGGGCCTGGTTTGTCATGCGCCTTGTAGTGCTTTCCGGCTGGATCTTCTCATGTGATCCGTCAGGGCACGGTCCTGTTAACGTGCATATTCTGCTTCCCCTACAAGCGGGTAGGAAGCACTGGGTCGGAAATACCACTTGACCAAATGGGACACGATGTTGAGACGGGTAGCCTAACGTGCCGTGATGAGAGCGCCCCTGGGAAAACACACGGAAACAGAGAGAAACTCGCTCACGGCGTGATACCGGGGCTCTCTTCCTGGAAACCGGGGGATGGTTTGTGGCAGGGTCCGGGCCCCACCTCCGCGAGAGGCCTCGGAAGGACAGGTTAGCGAGGCTGACCTTCGGTGGGCTGTTGGGAAACCACACGCCGAAGGCTCCGCTGAGATGAACAGGTTCGAGCCATTCTCCGGCAATCCGAGCTCTCCGTCGGGAATTGGCACATTTCCTTCTGGACGTTGGAGGGCCGCTGGGGTCACGTGGGGGTCACACACGCCTTCCTCAGCAGCACATCCTAGTATGTGGCCTGGCACAGAGCAGGGCTCCATAGCTCTCGGAGGCAAGGTGAAGAGGCAGATGCTGGCACACGCCTGTGTGTCCTGTTGCTCTCACGGGACGTGTTTTTGTGGGAAGCGCTCGCGTGTGGTTTCCAGCTCCTCGGACTTTTTCTTAGAAGAGTGTTGTGGCCCCGGCTGGTGGCTCAGTGGTCAGAGCTACGGCCCTTGGACCAAGGGGTCGCGAGTTCAATTCCCAGCCCAGGGCACGTGCCTCGGTTGCAGCCTCCATTCCCAGTGCTGGCTGAGAGCCTGCAGGTGGCAACCAATCGGTGTGTCTCTCTCACATCGATGTTTCTCTCTCTGTCTCTCCCCCTCCCTTCCACTCTCTCTAAAAATCAATGCGGGGAAAAATCCTCGGATAAGGAAGATTAACAAAAAAAAAAAAGAAAAAGAAAAAAAAGGTTGTGGGTTAGCATAAAGCTCGGTATTTTGCATACAGTCTATTTCTCGTCAACCAACAGAACCATCCTTTGGAAATTTCATGTTACATTAAAGCGGTCGAAATGATGCTGTAAAGGTGTGATCTAAGTAAGCGCAATTTTTCTTCTTACTGAAGTTTCTCGGGGGGTACTGTCCCCCCTCCCCTTTCTGCTAATCCCATGAGCCCGTGATCGCTATAATCTCCAAGAGGCAAGGTTTTGCGTGCAGTTTTTATGACAGTTCGTTGGTCCGTGCTCATGTTTCCAACAGGCTGGAGCCGCGTGGAAAGATGCGTGTATTCCCATAATTTGACCACGTGTAACGACGTCTCTGGCGTGAAAAAAATCTCTCCTGGTAGCTCAGCCCGAGGTCTTTGCATTGCTGGGTTCTTTGCATTCTTTCCAGCACTCTTGTCTTTCACCTTCTCTCCGCTGTTCTCATGTCTCATCATATATAAAGACAGTTGGGCCCTGGCTGGTGTGGCTCAGTGGATAGAGCGTTGGCATGCGGACTGAAGGGTCCCGGGTTGGATTCTGGCCAAGGGCACCTGCCTGGGTTGTAGGGGGCGTGCAGGAGGCAGCCGATCAATGATTCTCATCATTGCTGTTTCTATCTCTCCCTTCCTCGCTGAAATCAATACAGATATATTATTAACATCAAACAAACAAAAGACCGTCAGTCTTTCATTTTCCCTTGTCCAGAAATTTCAGTCTCCACTTTATTCCTCATTCCATTTGCTCCTGTTTATATAATAGTATTAATAATAATAATAACAAAGTATATATATATGCGTGGATTACATCTCTTACAAGAGGCCAAGAATCCCAATGAAGAGAATGTAAAGGTAAATAATAATAATAATAATAAGAAGAAGAAGAAAAGCAATGAAATGCTCCCCCTAAATCACATCTCTTTGCCTGAAAACTTCATTCCCTGCACTGCTGTCTGGCTGTCTTTGTTCTTCTATCCACCCCAACCTTTATCCCCAGTTGCCTTTACCAGGGACTCTACTATCTCGCTTTCTTCCCTCATCCCCACAGCGTGCACCACCTTGTGGATCCCGGGTCTTCGGAGACAGGAGAAGCAGCTTGTCATCTTGAAAAAGGCCTCTGTCCCCGCGGTGTGGTATACTCAGACGTGGCACACTTATTTCCTGCCCCTTACTACCTGGTCCCTTATAGACATCGAGGCCTGCTGCTCTCTCTCTACGTTGTAAACCTTGGAGCTCTGTTATTGTGTCTGTGGACGCAGACCACGGAGAGCTTCTGGGATGCTCGTGAGTTGCCTTTGCGATAGTTCTCACCTCCCCAAGGTGCCATTTCTTCGTGACCCTTGAATTCAGAGCCCTCATCTGTTAGCTTTAGGCAACCCCAGAGCCTGTCTCACATACCCTGGTTTCCCTCTCACATATCCTGGTTTCCCTCTCTTCCGAGTATATGTGCCAACCCGTGTGTCCCTAGGAAATTTCAAGCCAGAGTGAGTATCTTCGATGGCAGATCCCTTCTTCCTTTTCCTCTTCCTCCTCTTCTTCTTCCTCCTCTTCCTCTTCTTCCTCTTCTTCTTCTGATTTCAGAGAGGAAGGGAGAAGATAGAGAGATAGAAACATCAATGATGAGAGAGAATCACTGATGGGCTGCTTTCTGCACACCCCCTCCTGGGGATCGAGCCCGCAATCCAGGCATATACCCTTGACCGGAATCGAACCCCGGGGCCCTTCAGTTCGCAGGCCAACGCTCTATCCACTGAGCCACACCAGCCGGGGCCAGATCCCTACTTCTTACCTAGATGTGTCCTTGGGGCATCTCTGCTCCTCTCTGCGGTCCCTCTGCAGGTGGCCCCGGAGACTGCAGCTTCAGGCGTGTGTTAGAGCCTTTCCCACCACCGCTGCGCCCCAAGCTCACAAATGAGACGCCTTCTGACCAAGAGAACCCTTGGCTGGGCAGATGAAAGGTTCAGCCTGTCTCCTGGAGCCCCCAACCTGCCTCAGCACCCCACTACCAGATTGCAGGACCTAACCGCCCGCCGCCACCACCCCCATCACTGCCACCTCCGTGCCACTCAGCCTTCCCCTCCACCCCCACCCCTGCTTCCCCAGCGCCAGCATTTTCACCTCCACCACCACCTCCATCACCGCCGCCTTCATCAGCGGCACCTCCTCCTCCTTCAGCCTCACCCTCACCTCCACTTTCATCACCATCACAACCCCCCCCACCAGCCTCACCTCCACGTCTACCACCAGTATCTTCTGCACGTCGACTCGCTGGGAACTGCTGCAGGCCTAGCCGTGGACAGAGCAGACAGAAATACCCACTCTCGCAGAACTGCGTTCTAAGGCAGCGGTCGCCAACCTCTCGGACCTCAGGGACCACAGTGGTCCGCAGGCCTCCGGTTGGCGACCGCTGTTCTAAGGAACCAGAGCCCATTCTCTGGTAACTCCTGTCAGGGGAAGTCACAATGGATTGAAGTCAGGGGTTCCTGAACTGGTTCCCACAGGGCGGCAATTTGATGTGTAATGGGGGTGGGGGTGGGGGGCAACTGGAGAATGAGTGATTAACAGTGAATTTTTTGCATTTCTTCTGGTGTTAGGGGCCTCCTAGACAGTCTGTAAATACATATGGTGACATATGTATGCATTTCATTTCTCCGTGATATGTTTTGAAACTTTACTTGCACTGTTCTTTCGTTCTTTTATCTTTCCACTGTCCTTTCATCCTTTTATTTTTCTCTCTCACGGAGGCCATGTTCTTTGGAAGCTTGTTTAGACCAAGTTTACGGCCTTTGAGGCTTCCTCCATGCGAATAGGAGCTCGCTTTTTGAATGATAAGAATTCTGTGTCCCGGGGGAGGGGGAGGGGGGCATCAGGATGTTAGAGACGCTTCGGTGGGGCGTGGCCAAAGAGAGGGTGGGAAGCACTGATTTATGTGGATCCGGGCAAGTATATTACATGGCGGTACGGGCGTTGCTTGGAACCAGGGCAGGCGTGGCGGTTTGGTTTACGTTATCTTTCATCTTTATTGATTCCCCGCTTTCTCTGCTTCACTAGCTCTGGCCCCCTTTCCCCGCAGCTGTCATGGCTCGGGGAGTTCTCACTGGCACAAGACAGCTAACAGCTGAGCCTGCAGCCTCTATTGTCACAAGTCTTTGACCAGCAGAATAGGAGGAAACGCCACCTGACAGGCCTCCTTCCGAAGGACTCAGCGTCAACTCCTCCCTCGCTTCCTCCCCCGGACCAGAGGACCCAGCATCCCCGCTGCCTCGTTAACGTTGTCTCTACAGATGCTGACGGGTCTCTCCATTTCTCCCCTGAAGCCCTGGACCACCGTGACTTGACTTTTATTCCCAGGTTTTCTGTGGGAATAGAAACCAATGACCTATTTACTTAGAGAGAGAGAGGGGGGGGGGGGCAGGCTGACTTCAGGTCATGCCAGATTTATTACAGAAGTGAGCAAGCTATAAAACCTAACAATTTGCAGTCATTGTGTTCAGTCTACAGTCGGAGGGGGCGGGGGAAGTGGGCATAGCACATTTTATAACTCTGAGCAATGAATGCGTGCCCTTGGCTCCTGGAGGTAGTTGGGTCCCCAATGAAGTGATGCGGTTTAAGGGCAGTGACGAGCGATTTCGTCATTTATTCGGATTTCATGCGGAGGAGGAAGTGCCCGAGGTAATGGCATACAATCCCGGCCCCTCATTTTACAGATGGGTAAACTGAGGTCGAGAGGAAACGGTTGCCTGGTGGGACACGGTGGTTCCCGGTGGCAGAGCGTGGGAAGAAATGAACTCCTAGCCCAGGGCTCTTTCATGGATGCCCCTAGGTGGCTGAGCAGGATGGGCCACATGGGACCTCAGGGTGGCTTCCTGGTTGCCTAGACAACACTCCAGCGGAAAGCAGGGACTCATTCTCCAAGCTGGACAGGCCCTTCCCTCAGCAGGGGACCTGCAGCACCCTCTGTGCACCACGCTCTCTGTGTGTGCACAGCAGACATTGCCTGGTAACTGTAAAGTGTGGGTGTCTGGGGGGCCAACTATCTGGGGAGGAGCAGCTCACCTGACCCCTCCCCAAGGTTCTCTCCCCTCGTCCTGTTAAAGGAGCCGCACAGGAGGGAAGGGTCTCTCCGTGCTAACACAGGACCCCATGGACACGCGGAGCTTGGCAGCCTTTCAGACAGACAATCAGGGAACCCCTCTTCCGCTTCTCCCACTAACCCTGGTCTGTGTCATCTTGGCCCAGTTGTGTGCATTCTTGCTGATTTTGTTAATCCTCATGGGAGGATATGTTTCCCATTGATTTTTAGGGAGAGTAGAAGGGAGAGGGACACATCCACTGGCTGCCTCCTGCATGAACCCCCGGCCAGGGCCCGGGCCGGGGAGGAGCTTGCAACTGAGGTACGTGCCCTTGACCGGAATCAAACCCTGGACCCTTCAGTCCACAGGCCGCTGCTCTATCCACTGAGCGACACCAGCCAGGGCCGTGTAGGTGTTCTTAGCCCACTTTGTGTGTGGTTTTGGCCTCTGTCCCCAACGCGGGTGCCCGGCAAGTGAAGATCCAGCCGAGCCCTACCTAGCAAGACACACACACACTTCACCTCTGACCTTTAATTTTCTCACTGCAGACTGGAATTATATCTGCTCCTCGCGACTTAATAGGTCTCCAGAGGAAAACGGTGATGAAATCAGCATGCACGTTCCTTATGGGCGAGGCGCTTGAAAGGAACACATTTTATAATGTGCCGTGTTCGGGGTTTCGCTCTTCGGGAGATGCAGCTCGCTCGCTTGGTAAAGAGAGTATTGCCACGTCCGTTCTCTTGCTAATTCGGGGCTTATCGCACACGCAGTGTTCCATGAAGGTTGACTTGAAAGCCTTCATTTAAAACCCAATTCATATGAATTAGTGTACTACTCAAAATGTCAGGCCGCTAATAGGACATACAGAGCAACTGGAAATTGAAATAAGTGCATTTTAATAGAGCTCAGAATTAGGATTTCCTCTATCTGTTTGACGTAGTATCACGATCATAATTGAGGGGATTTTTTTTTTCTCCCTGTTGGCATTTAATGACTCTCTTGCTATTCAGAATTATCCATCATTCTGAATTTCTTATACCGTTTTTTCAGGCCTACCACGACAAAAAAAAAAAAAAAAAAGAGAGAGAGAGAGAGAGAAAACCATCGCTCTTTAATGACGATACAGATATATGTAAGATGGTATCACCCAATACAGAGGCAGGGAAGACATGGATGGATTTATGAGTATTCGATTGACAGTTTCCCAGCCAAATACCAAGCAAGGTCCCACCTAATTACGACATGATAACATCGTTATTTTCTTATGTTTTCATCTTATTTGGGGAAAAACAATGTTATTTCACTTTAAAAAAAAATCTCTAAAAACTGGTGTCCATTATTATTATTGACAAGCTGTGTGGAGAGGTTTCGAGAACCGTGAGCCCCTCCCCCCAAACTGTATGCAAAGTTGATGGCTGGCTGGCTCCGTTCACTAGCAGTGTTTCCAAAACAGTGGAAACAATGAAGTCATTCTTGGTCCCCACTTCAACGGCATTTGCACCCTTGCACCGGCCCGAAGGCCCTCAAAGATAAAATAGTGCCAACTTCAGAAGCACTGCCCCTTCCAGAAACAAATTAGGAGGCATCTCACTCCGGAGTATGGGGAAATCACATTCTTCCATTCGTCCTCACAGTCATGCACAGATTCTAGGAGGAAAGTGGACATTCCTTTATCATTACAGATCTCCTATAATCAATGATAGAATCACCAACCCCGTGGATAGGTCCCTGGCTTCTTTCCGGCTGTTCACGATTTCTCTTTATAGCCACAAGAGGGCAGTCAGGTTACACGGTTGGGTCGCCATCGCCACTACCCAGAAAGCAACATTTTCAGGGATTGGAATTAAGCTTCCTTTCATGGTACTCAAGGGTCTTTAGAATTACCTGGATTTTTTTTTTATTAAAAAAACAACAACAAATTTACAACCTTTGTGAGATAGTCCTTTTTACAAAGGGATGATAGGTATGCAAGGTATATTTGTACATTTCACTCACTCATACTTTTTTTTTTTTTCCTGTTCCTTGTCAGTCCTTTCCAACATTTATCTCGTGCATGGTGGAGGAAGAGGTGTGGGGAGGAGGACAAATCTTACCCAGCAGGTAGCCCTCCTCCTTTATAACTTTGTGACCTTTTAAAAGTAAAGAGAAATACCTCGTACAAGGCAAAGAACACCCATCAACACTTGAGCATCCAATCGAGAGAGGACAGAATGAGAAGGGGAAAAAAACCCCACAGCCATTGGAGGTCTGACAGACAAACGTCCTATCCCAACCCTTTCTAGCGACACTTACTAGCTTTTGAGGCCCAAATCAATTGCCCCTTTAAGCTGGAACATGGAGCAAAACAGTGTTCGAAGAATAGAACACGTTCGCTTCCGAAATCTTTTCTAATAATCTTCTAAATAAAAATAAACACTCAGCCGAACACAAAGCATCGCAAATATGTCCGCCACCTTTTTCTCTCCTTCATTAGCGAGAAGTCCAAGGACTGGGAAGCCACCAGTTTGACTGAACTTGAAACATTTTTCCTGAAGTTAGAAAACCAGATATATTTGTGAGGAAAACTTGGGGGGGAGAAATATGGAAATTGAAATAAATGCATTTCGATAGGACTCAGAATTAGGATTTCCTCTATCTGGATATATAACCCTATTCCCTCCCCCGCAAGTTTCCTTCACAAATTTAATTTATACATATCAGAAAGTGCTGAAGGCCTGGGGCGGCGAGGGGGCGCAGGGGTGGGGTGGAGGAGTTCACTGTGGGGGGAGGGGGGGAGGGGACATATGTAATTCTTTCAACCATAAAGAATTATTTAAAAAATAAATAAATTTATAAGAAAGAGGTAACTTAGGGGACTAGTTCCAACAGAAACACAACAAGAATGAACTCTAGGCTTGGGTATTTGTTCTGTCCGCATTTTAGACCCTCCCTGTGTTTGAACAGTGCTTCTAGCACTGGTTTTGGGTGATTGTACACGGAACCAGTGCTGTCATCTTATTCAGGAAAACATGGGTGCAGGGGTGTGCATAGAAATGTCCTACAAATGCGTCCCATTGCGGTGTTCGTTTCCGTCAGCTCCCTGGCTACCACGCAGCTTTCTCGGCGGCTGTGGGATATCCCAGTTCTGCGCCCGGAGGCCCGTGGCTTCACGGGGACCCCAGGTGACTTTCCCCCCTGATCCCTGCCCCAGGCCCTCTCCTCCCCTCGTTCCCGGAGGCTCCACCCGCCCGCCAGAGGAAAGGGCTGCCTCCACAAGTGACCTTGCTCCACAGCTCCCCAAGCACCTTGCCCAGAAGGGGTGCTGCATCCTGCCAAGGGGCGCTGCTGTGAGACGGGGATGGGACGGGGGCGGGAAGGAGGCAGGCCAGCTTGCCAGACCCCTGGGCAACTCCTCAACACACTTCACGCCTTCTCAAGCACTGGGTCCTGGGGGTGGGGGGCTCGGTGTCAGGGCCTCCTTTTCCGTTCCGTGGAAGCCTTGGGGAGAGCAGCGTAGCAGGCACTGATTCGGTGTAGAGGAAGGATGCTTTCCGGCAGCTCCCTTCTCGGAGACACGTGTGACTCCAGCCCCTTGGAGCTGCACCAGGGATTAAGAAAAGGCATGTTGCTTGAATGCCTTGCGAATAGGGGTGGCCGGTCAAAGGGGCTCCTGTTACCCCCGCTACAGTTAAATGTGAAACGCGTACAGCTTCCAGTGGGCGCGGGGGAGGGATGGGGGACGAGATATATTATTTTCACAGGGATTTCATCCTCAGGCTGCTCTGTAAGCCACAGCATACCATTGGCCGGTCACGTATGGGCAGCGCTCTCTCTAATCGCACCGAGATCTGGACGATTGTGGAGGCGCAGGCCGCGAGGGGCGGGAGGCCGAGGAAGGGGTTGCGTGCAGGAGGGGCTGGCCATGTTCACCTGCATGTGTGTGTTGAACCTCAGATCAGAACGCACGCGCAGCGGACTAGTCTCTCCTTCCCTCAGAAGCGTTAACCCTGTGCACGGTCGTGACATGCCGGCCAGGGGCAGGGTTCGATGCCGCGAAAGCTGTCTTTGGAGCACGGGCTTAGCAGTGGGCCCTGAGAGGAAGGCGGCCTCCGAGACCTCATTAGAAAGATGGACCGTGTGTGTGTGTGTGTGTGTGTGTCTGTGTCTGTGTGTGCAGCCGAGGGCAGGTGTGTGTGCTTGTGTGTGTGTGCAGCCGAGGATAGGTGTGCATGTGTGTGCATGTGTATATGTGTGTGCAGCCGAGGGCAGGTGTGTGTGCTTGTGTGTGTGTGTGCAGCCGAGGGCAGGCATGTGTGTGTGCATGTGTGTGTGTGTATGCAGCATGAAAGAGGCCTTCTGCCTACATTTTGGGGGCAGCATATTTCAGGGAGGATCCAAGAGATGTCATGAGTTCTGCACGCTTTATTGTCGTAGGAAACTGATGATATAGATGGGGCCGGGATTATTAAACTAGCACGTCTTTGCAAAATGCTCTCCGTGCTAGGAGAGGCACGGCTAAAAGATGTATGTACATGCTGTGAGTGAATTAATGAATTAATGGCTAGATGAATGAATGAGTGAGTGAATCCAGGAGTGAGTGAGTGAATGAATCCAGACAGCCTTTTTTCCCTTCCGGGCTAGCATGTTCTCACTTGGTCTTGTTCGTTCTGACGGAGGACTTCTTGAAATTGGTCAGTAATTGGCTCCGTACCTTTGACCGTTGACGGTTCTAACGTTCTTCTTGGAAAAAACCTAGGCTGGTGCCCCCCGCTCTTGGGAGGATATCTTCTTGACGACAGTTCATCCTATTCCCGAAATCCGCTCTTACTCTTCCCCAATTTTTTCTTAATCTTACCACTCTCGAGAAGTTACAGGATTAAAAACAGGCCTGGTGGTGAGCAGTCGGCAGTTCCTGCCCAGCTTATAATGAAGGGTCATCATTCTCGTTAGAGGAGGCTTGGCAGCTCCAGCTCACACGCTTAAAACGCACATCACAGCGGAACCAGTGAGTCACGGGAGCCCGAGCAAGGCCCCAGCGTCTCTGCCCGTGCTCCCAGGTGGACAGGCTGAGGCCGGCTCACCTGGGAGCTGCCCTCCAGGCACCAGGACGGCAGGAGGGGCAGCGAGATACGTCCAGCTCCCAAGCACAACCAGGCCCGGCAGCCATACACACTGCACACCCCTCCCACCTGCCCAACCTGTGCTAAAAATTAAAATAAAAATACACACACACACACACACACACACACACTCTGAGTGGCCAGATTATTATGATCTCTAAATGCATAATAATCTGGTCACTCAGTATATATATATTAGAGGCCGGGTGCATGAATTTGTGCATGGGTGGGGTCCAGCCAGCCTGGCCAGCGGGGAGGGGACATGGGCAGTTGGCCGGCCTGCCTGCTGGTCGAACTCCTGGTCGAGGGGACAATTTGCATATTAGCCTTTTATTATATAGGATATACACTGAGTGGCCAGATGATTATGCATTCTGAGATCATCATCATCTGGCTACTCCATGTATATATTCATTTATTGATTTCAGAGTGGAAGGGAGCATGAGAGAGAGATAGAAGAATACATGATGAGAGAGAATCAATGATCAGCTGACTCCTGCATGCCCCCTACTGGGGATTGAGCCTGCAACCCGGGCATGTGCCCTTGGCCAGAATTGAACCCAGGACCCTTCAGTCTGTAGGCTGACGCTCTATCCACTGAGCCAAACCAGCTAGGGCCCAACCTCTGCTTTTAATCTGACAGGAGGTCTCCCTGGCCTGGGCGGTCCTGCTGTTAGGCCTCTGAGTGGTCAAGTTCAAGGCAGCCGGGTGGGCGGAGCAGCCTGGGCTGCTGGAGAGAGCCATCTTGGCGTATTAACCACAGCACATGCCCTTGCCCGGCCTGCTCCGTGCACAGGGTAGGTTACTAATGACGGGCCTGCACTGCTGCTCTTGCGTTCAAGCAATATTTTGATGTCCTGATCCACCTGCCCTCCATCCACATCATAAAAAAAAAAAAAAAAAAAAGCTAAGTGACTAGCCTTACCAGTGCCCACTGCAAAGCAAGGAGGGGAGGCAGGCAGCACCCCAGGGCCAAGGCAAGTCCCAGGAAATGCAACAGCCACCGGCTGTGAGCCGGGAGAAGGTTGGGCTCCGCGGGCCTGTTGCTGGTGCCTCTGGCTCCTCTCTGGCTGCCCCCGCTGTGGCCGCTGCCGCTCGGGAAGGCCCAGCATCTCTGCTCTGAAACCTTGCTTCCTTTCTTCCCTCTTCTCCGCCTCGCCCCCCCCCCCCCCCCACCTTACTTCTTTTTTAAACTTGGCTATGGAACATTAGGCTTGACGAAGGGAAAGCGATTTAACATCTTTTAACGGAGGGAGGCTGCTTTTCATTGGAGACCAAATGGCTCCTTTTTTTTTTTTTTTACCTTTTTAGCTCCTGCAAAGAGGGAAAAAGTGAGAGGTCAGCCCGGCATCGCCATGGCAACCCACACAGCTCCCAGGCTGGGAGCCGATGAAGGGAGATGATAATGGGAGGGAAGTTTCTCCTGCTTGCTTGGCGTTTTCTCCCAGCTCCGGAGGTGGGGGGGGTGGGGAGGTGGGATGTGCCTGGATGCGTAGAAAAAACAATTCTGCCTTTTCCAAGTTTTTTTTTAAACATCGCAGCGAAATTGTCAGGCCTTCCTGGTGGCCCCGACCCTCATGCAGATCAGTGTGGGTTTCGGTTTGAGACCATCTTAACCTTCATCCTTCATCACAGCCCTGAACTGCACCAGCAGGGTCTTGGGGCGGGGGGGGGGGGGCGCGGGGGAGGGGAGAGGCACCTACCCTGAGGGAAACCGCCTTTGAATCTGCCCTGATGTCAAAATCTAGCACCCAGGGCCCCACCTCTCGGTGCCTGACGCCTTACTGGAACCCGTCCGCAGAGAACTTCTGGATCCCATTCCAGGTCACAGCCAGGAAAGGGGAAGGAGGCACAGAGAAATCAAAATGACAGATGTGCTAGCAAAGGCGAGATAAAACGCTGCGGGGGCAAGCCGGGGCCAGGCGGGAAGGAGTTCCCGTGACCTCGGAGCACAAGGATGCAAATGTTCGACACCCTTCTCCCCGGCTGGTTCTTCCCTCAGCGTGCTCCCTGGGGAAGGGGGGGGGCAGGAGACAGCAAATATTCCTCGAAGACCCATGGGTGCCAGGCATTGCATCAGGTGCCGTGTCACCTTATTGCCTGTGCTCCTCATAGGGACCATATGGGTTTTGTTTTACAGATGAAAAAAATAGCCCCTAGCTGGTTTGGCTCAGTGGATAGAGCATCGGCCTGTGGACTGAAGGGTCCCAGGTTCCATTCCGGTCAAGGGCACATGCCTGGGTTGCAGGCTCGATCCCCAGTCCAGGGCATGCAAGAGGCAGCCGATCAATGATTCTCTCTCCTCATGGATGATTCTCTCTCTCTCTCCTTCTCCCTTCCTCTCTGACATCAATAAAAATATTTTTTAAAATAAAAAATAAAGCTTAGGGGGTGAAGCAATGTGCCCGGGATCACAGATTCTGACGAGGGCTCCGTCCACACCTCAGGTGACTCTCTCTCCAGGTGGGTTAACACTGCCCGGATGCAGGGAGGATGCCTTCCTGTATGGAGACAGGACTCTGTGCGTTGGCTCCGTAGTATATTCACTCAGGTGCCATGGACTGTCCGCCGTCTGCTGTGTTTTCAGCGCGATTCTCGATGCCCGAGGGGCACAGAGAGAGGCGGACACCCATCTCCAGGAGCTCGGGGTGGAGCGGCTGGGTTCTCAGTCCTGTCAATGTGGCTGAGGCGTTTGGTGGGACTGGGCTTCTGTGAATGGAGGGCATCTTCATTCATTTTTTTTTATCTCCAAGGCCGTGGTGAGGGTTCAGAGAGAGAACTTTGCCAGCTTCCTCCCAGGTTCATACGACGGAGAACCGATAAATAACCCACTTGCATCCTCCCCATTCTCCTGTCATCCACTTGGCCACCTCCATGGTGTTCTCCTGTGTGCCTTCTTGCCTTCATGACAGCTGTGACCCTACCTTTCCTTTTTTTTTAAAAATATTTTTTATTGATTTCAGAGAGGAAGGGAGAAGGAAAGAGAGATAGAAACACCAACGATGAGAGAGAATCACCCATTAGCTGCCTCCTGCATACCCACCAGTGGGAATCGAGCCCACAACTCGGGCATGTGCCCAGAATCGAACCCCGGACCCATCAGTTCACAGGCTGATGCTCTATCCACGGAGCCACACCAGCGAGGGCACAGCTGTGATCCTTTCTGAGCTGCTTCTAACTTCCAGACAGTCTGGGTGGCCCTGGTAAAGCACCCGTCCTCCCTCGCTCCCCAGGATTGGGGAAGGATCGCCGAGCATCCGGAGCAATGAGGGGAAGGCGCTTGGCTAATTTTAGTCAGTAGGGAGGCATCTGAGAGGAGGAGACAGCCTGGCTGTTCCCTGTGCTCGTGGTGCACCTCCCCTCTCATCAGCCCTCCTGTCAGCCACCAGCCCAGGGTGGTCCCTCTGCTCACCGTCTGCACAGGCTCAGAGCGCCTTGCACAGCTTGGAGCTCTCCCCTGCTCCCTCACACGAGGGCAAGGTCCGAGGCCAGCTCTGACTTCACGGGGATGTCTGAATCCGGATCGGAGCTGATGCCGGAGGACTCGAAACGGTTGTCCCAGCTCAATGGCCAGTGCTCCGTTTTCAGAAAGCAACGGAAGGATGGGTCGCGAGACTGCAGGCAAGTTATAGAAGCAAAAGGGATGCAAATGCATCAGCTCCATCCAATGCTAATTTTCTTTCTTTTAAAATATTTTTTTATTGACTTCAGAGAGGAAGGAAAAGGTGGAGAGAGAGAGAGAAACATCCACGATGAGAGAGAATCATGGATCGGCTGCCTCCTGCACGCCTACTGGGGATGGAGCCCGCAAACCAGGCATGTGCCCTTGACCGGACACTTTAGTCACAGGCCAATGAGCCAAACCAGCTAGGGCCCAATGCTAATTTTCTTACCTTACCTATTTCCTTGGGAAGCTAATGTTTCCTATTCTGTCATCTCTGTTCTCAGGGACTTAATTCCTTCGCACACAAACCCCTTGTTTTCCAGATGGGACTGGAAAAAAAGCAACAACAAGAACAAAGAAAACAACCCAACACATCAGAGCAGTGCTCTGCTAATGCCCTAGAGTGAGGGTGGAGGAACGCAAGGGAGGCTAATTTTGGCTAACTAAAAATAGAATTCAATTTCAGGGAAGCTTTTGTGATTATTTATATTAAAGTAAATCCGGCTGAAGAACTTTTCAAAACTCTGTGGGAACCCGCAGAGTCGAGTTGTAGGAGCTGGAAGACCCGAGGTAGACGCCTGGCTCCATTATTCCACCCATTATCCAAACTTGGAAGATGACTTTGGCTGCCCTCCTGCCCCGGTGAAATGAGCTTGGGGCTGCCACCTGCTGGGTTACCTGTCTCGTATATTGTTACTGGAGGCCCAGTGCATGAAATTCGTGCACGTGTAGGGTTCCTAGGCCTGGTCAGTGATCAGGGCCGATCGGGGCCTTCCGGCTGCCAGCCGGGGCCTCCCTTCCCTGGCTGCTGGCTGCTGGTTGCCAACTTTGTCCCGTGCCGCCCCCTGGTGGTCAGCGCATGTCAAAGTGAGTGGTAGAACTCCCGGTCTCTTGGTTGAACTCCCGCAGGGACACTTTGTATGTTAGCATTTTATATAGAGAGAGATTAGGAAAATCACATGAAACGGGTTACGGTGAAGATTGTTGGAAACCTTATTAAATGCACAGTGTGCCTGGGTCATGTGGCCAGAGCTTCAGACAACAATAGCTATGATCAGAAGTCTCTACTCTGGTATAATGGTGATGAGGAATGGAATTACTGCCCTCACGGACTGTGACGTCTATTAGCAGAAACTGGTTGCTAGAGTATAATATGAAGGTTCTGAGGGTGAGAGGCAGTCGTGTGTCAGTGGGAGCGCCACCTCTTGAACGCCATTCATTTCTGTGGAGCTTGTACCTTTTGCCAATCAGGGTCCCAGATGCCTACAGTACAAAATCTGGGCATAGACTCTGCCTTCATGTTGTGTGAAATAGAGAAGCGGAGATAGGCCGTTATGTTCACTGTTACTTCATGGCATTTAAAGCGTTTTAGGGCTACCCACATGTATCCATTGTGATGCAATTCTAAAGAAGGAATGAGGGCAGCCACTTGAGTTTGGGTTCTAAAGGAAATAATGGATTGGCCAAGGATACCTGGTGGGTGAGGTCATGAACACCAGTGAGTCTTACTAAAGGGTTTAAGACATTATCCTGTGAGCAGCAGGGAGGCACTGATGGTTTTTAAGAGGGGAAGTGACATGATCAGATTGGTGTTTTAGATAGATGGCTCCGGGAGCCGAGTAAGATGGATGGAGTGAGGGGGCGGGAAACTCGGCACTGACAGCCGTTAGAAGGTAGTTGCAATCATCCAGGCGTCCTAAAAATGTTTGTTGTTAAAAGAGACAAATATCACAGGTCCCCGCTGTGCATGGAGACCCATGAGGGAGGAGCCCTGCGTGCTGGCGGATCACATGCGAGGCGGAAGGGAGCCAATCGCTGCCCTGGCTGCCCCTTTGTGCCTGGGACCCCACAGAGCAAGTCCCCAATGGCTAGCAAGCTCCATGCCCAGCGGCACGTTATTGATGTCCCTCTCCAAAGAGAACACATGGTCCAACATTCCAGGATGATTAGGTCAATTTGTAAATATAATCAAAACATGCTTTTCTTTGGTTTCCAGGATGGATTCAGAAAAAAAAAAAAAGAATAATAATGCTCAAGGGGGGAGAAAGAAATACATCTGTTCCTTTTCTGGCCTCTTGTTTTTCTGATTCTGGGCCAATCAACTTAGAATCAAAACTTTTAGAGCAAGGTTACACAGCCCCTTGAGCTGCCAGAGGCCTTGGGCCCTGACACAATCCACGTACGTGGACAGGATTGGCCCCATAGAGTAAAACCAGGACACCTTGCCCTGGCCGGTTTTTCTCAGTGGTTAGAGTATCAGCCCATGGACTGAAGGGTTGTGGGGTTGGATTGTGGTCAAGGGCACGTACCTCCGTCCTCGGCTGCAGGCTCGATCTCTGGCCGCCGCAGTGCACATCATAGTGACCGCTGTTCTGGTCAGTCCGGTCGTTCCATCGTTTCAGTGGATTGGCTTTTATTTATATAGATGGCCAAGGCGTAGACATGGTTGTTTTGGTCATTCTGGTCACTTGGATTTTATATATAGAGATGGCCAGAGAGTGAATATCTTAGCTTTTGCAGGCTGCAGGGTCTCCATCATGACCACCCAGCTCTGTTGCTATTACAGGATGAAGGCAGCTGTGGGTACTAAATAAATCATCTAGCATGGTTCTATTTCAGCCATACTTTATACGGGGATGGGGGAACATCCAGCCAATGGGCTGTGAAATCATGTGGTCTGGCCCTACCAAAGCATTAGGGATGACCTAATTACATGTTTGACCAAACAGAGCAGGCTAATTAAAAAAAAAAAAAAAAAACATGTATTTTTATTGACTTCAGAGAGAAGAAGGGTGAGGGAATGAGAGATAGAAACATCAATGAGAGAGAATCACTGATTGGCTGCCTCCTGCATGCCCCACACTGGGGACTGAGCCCACAACCTGGGCATGTGCCCTGACTGGGAATTGAACTGTGACCTCCTGGGTAGGTTAACACTCAACCCCTGAGCCATGCTAGCCGGGCAAGCAGGCTGATTTTTAAGTTGATAATTTTGTATGGCCCGTGAATGATGTTATAAATATCCAAATGGCCCTTGGCAGAAGAATGATTCCCCACCTCTGCTTTACACAAATGGGTGGTCTCCTATATTGGTAGTAGTTTGTCAGACCTGCTCTAGATCCACATTAAGGTGGGATCAGAGAACAACAAATAACCAGCCATTCACTCAAACAAATACATAGTGCTCAATGTCTCATATAGGCCTCAGAAAAGTTCACAGACTGACGGAGAGGACAGATACATCAAAATCTAATCATAATGGCTGTAGGTGGTGCAAACAGAGAATTTCAAGATGCTGCAGGAACACAGGAGTGAGTTGATGAGTCCTTTGGGGGGAGTTTGGAGAAGGTTTCACAGAGAGGGGCAACATGTTAGCCAGACCAACCTTTCCCCTTTCTTCTCCCTTGGTACACATGGCTAGTCTTCTTCTGCACTGTTGTCCCCCACCCCAGACACAGCCTCTTAAGGCCTTCTGAGCCCAGAGGCTCAGGCGTCCACATTGGCCAACAACGTTGCATGTACTGGGTGAAGTGTCTTCTATTTCCACTTCTCTTAAAAGATGAATAGGAGTTGTCCCAGTAAGGAAGCCAGGGCCTACTAATGCAACAGGGACTGGTGGGGAGGGGTGAAGGGAAGGAGAGGCACAAGGCATATGGGAACTGGACATCTCTATTGAAAAAGGAGCAAGAAATTCAGAGTGGAGAGTGGTCTGGAGGTAACGGTGGACATGAGGGTGCAATGAGGCCACCGGGTGGTCTTCAAAGTCAAATTGGAGGTTCTGGCTCGTTTCATCAATGTAGACTTGTGATTCTCTTGAGTTTCAGAGAACTCTTTCCAATAGCCATACGAATGCTGGACCAAATGGCAGTGGTGGGGAGGTTGAAGAGATTGCTTAAAGGTTGTTGAAAAAAAAATCTGTGAGAAATAACAAATACCTTTCCTAAGACGTTGGTGGTAGGAATGAGACAGATGAGGAGAAAATAGATTTAATACTCATGAAAGCCAGAGAATTTACAGTTTCTCGCTGTCAAATTGGATGTGGAATCAAGAAAAAGAAAAGATACCAGCATGACATTTCAATGTTAGATCAGGGGTGGCTTCTGTCCCCTAGGGCAGCAGTCAGCAACCACTGGTGTTCGGTGAGATCTGAAAGGTTGATGACTGCTGCTCTAGGGACTAGGTAGACATAGAAAGAAATGAAGTCAAGCTCAGACACCGAATGTCCTGATTTAAATAAAATCTTGAAAATCTGTGTAAGGTAGGTGAGTTCGGAAAGAGGGAGACATCAGCTTTGGGCGGTGGGGGAAATCTTCAGTTGATTTTAATTTTCCATTCCCACTGCTTTAGGCCACCGCCATAGAAGCGAATGCAACGTTGCATGCCTCCCGTTAGCTCATTAGAAAAGAGCGATCCGATCTTTACGAGAAAAAAAATGGGAAATCTCACCACAGATGGGAATGCCTTGATTGCTTGGTGAGGCTGTGACTGCACAGTCAACAACAGGTGCCGCTGTGTTTGTAGAGCCCTGTGCTTCAACAGACAAGCTGAGACTCCTAAATGTTCAGCGAATAGCAATTTTCACTGATTGCAAAAACCCCGATCTTGTTTTTCACATATTTCCCTCTTATACTGAGCAAGCAGAGGTATCATTTCTCATCCACCTCTTTTAAATGTTTCCTGCTCAGAAAGTCTTATTTCCCACCATACCTTTGCATTCCCTTCCCACTTTATGGGCCTCTGATAATGCTCAGATGTCCTGTCAACAATAGAGAAAATAGTCTTTCTGAGAAGCATGGGCAACATGAGATGGTAGATAGTAATCTCTATATATAAAAGCCTAAGCGACCATTACGAACGGAACGACTGGTCGACCAGTCGCTATGGTGCTCACTGACCACCAGGTGGCAGATGCTCAACGCAGGAGCTGCCCTCTGGTAGCTCCAACCGCGGCCCCTCCCCTTTGTCGGTCCCCCAGTTGGCCCTGATGTGGGGGGCCAGCCAGCCAACCTCCTGCAGGCCCTCCCCCTGGCCGGCCAACTTCCTGTGGTTCCCTCCCCCCCGCCATCTGACCCCCTGATAGGCCTTGATTTGCTGGCCAGGCCGAGGGACCCCACCTGTGCATGAATTCGTGCACCAGGCCTCTAGTCCTATATAATAAAAAGCTAATATGTAAATCGACAGAGCAGTGGAATGACTGGTTGCTATGACATGCACTGACCACTGGAGGCAGATGCTCAATGCAGGAGCTGCCCCCTGGTGGTCAGTGCGCTCCCACAGGGGAGCGTCACTCAGCCAGAAGCCATGGCAGCGCTAAGGACCCCTCAGGGGATGTCCAACTGTGGGGAGCGGGCCTAAGCTGGCAGCAGTTGGACATCTCCCAAGGGGTCCCAGACTGCAAGAGGGTGCAGGCCGGGCTGAGGGAACTCCCCTCCCCGTCCTGGTTGAATGTCATGCACGGGGCCTCTATCTTTAATAATCTGCAAGTGCCCAAACTTCCCCTTTGGAAAAAAGTAAGCCAATGGATCTCTCTCTTTATATATATATATATTTTTTTTACTTGTGGAAGTTAATGCCTAATTCAAGAGTAGGAACTGAAGTAGTGACTAGTGGCAGCCCGTCTTCTATATCTGAAAGGACATGTCAAGCCTTAAAAGCAGGAATGGAGGCTCGAGTTACATGAACTGAATACAGAATGTGCTAGGATCAGTGGTCGGCAAACTCATTAGTCACCAGAGCCAAATATCTACAGTACAGCGATTGAAATTTCTTTGGAGAGCCACATTTTTTCAACTTCTTCTAACGCCACTTCTTCCAAATAGACTCGCCCAGGCCGTGGTATTTTGTGGAAGAGCCACACTCAAGGGGCCAAAGAGCCGCATGTGGCTCACGAGCCGTGGTTTGCCGACCACTGTGCTAGGTGGATCGAAAAGATATTGTAGGTCTTTCATAGTTCAGAAGGGCAGCTGCCAAAATGAGTATTAATATTACTCTTCCTTGAAGAATACCCACAAGACAGGATAGCCCTCATGAATGACCGTCTCTTGGGTTTTGGGGGAAATAATTCATGTTTAATAATAGAATCTATGGTGTGTCTTTCTCATATGTAAAACTTGGTTCATAGATTTATTTTGGGCATTGTAGCCTTTAGAACGAGCATGTCAAACTTGCGGCCTGTGGGCCACAGGCCTTGTTCATTTGGCCCGTGTTAGCCTTTGAGTTTGACATGCTTGCTTTAGGAGGGCTTGATGGCCATTCTGATTTAATCTCTGAAAGTCTATGTTATAGGTAAATACTTGCCCCAAATTATTTTAAACTATTTTAAAGCCATCCGTCGGCTAAGATAATTGACAGGCAGCTCCACTAATACTTCATTAAATCTTCTAAAACTGTCTTATCTTTTCTTTAAACTTTGATAAATAAAAGTCTTGGAGAAGAAGTTAATTAATCTCTCTTTTAACTCAGTTTCCCGCCTATACATTGGGGATGACTTTAATATCTACCTGGCAACATTTTCAGAAGGAGAGAAAAACACCATTTCAGTGGAACTCAGTACCGGGTAGAGATATGCAAACAGTGAATAGTAGCTATGATGGCGTTCACGGTGATGGTAATTTACACAATGAACTTCATGGTTTCTACAGACCTTTGGGCCCGGAGAGCTTCTGTAGGTTACTGCTCTCTTGTGGGAGGACATCCGTGTTGGGGGGATACGGATGTAATGTGGGCATTGACCACTTTAAGAAAAGAGGAGGATGCTCTTGGTTGTTTTTTTTGTTGTGTTTTGTTTTTTTTTTGTCCCTGACCTTTATTCAGTGACCTCCTTACCTCCCCATTTCCCACGTAGACCCATTAGCGGGATGTGTTGCAATATGTTGCTTGTCATCTGTTTCGAAGGCACGGGGAGAGGATACAGGTACACCAGATGGATAAACCCTAGTGTGACTAATTATTGTGTATTTGCCTTTAATTATTATCATTTATTACCAGAGGAAAGACAATAGAGGTTCTCTGACTTAGGAGAAGCTGTTGGCAGCAAGGAAGTTGGTTGTTTTTTGTTTTTTGTTTTTTCTTTCTTGTAACATTACTGAGGGCAGCTAAAGTGTTCATTGTGGGTGAAAAGAAAATCACATAGGTAGGTAGGCAGGCAGGCAGACAAATGATAGATGACATTTTATTTGCTTTGACATTTAATCTAATTGGTCTCAATAAATATCTCGCCTTACTTTGTAAAGATTATTCCAGAGAATGTTGGATACTGACCGCCCCCCCTCCCCATCCCTCTCTACGTCTTTCACAGAACAGTACTTCAAATAATGAGGCCAAGTGTGTGCTGAGGATTGAGACTGAGGTGAGGAATTTGAAAATCACCTTCATGTTTTTAAAATTAGTTATAGTAAGAGTCTCTTATCACTTCCATTTTGGTTCTTCTTTCAGTATGAAATTGTATTTTTTTAAAACATCTCTTATTAGGCTCTGATCATGAGAGAGACCATCCTAAAAGCATGAAAGATTTTTACCCCTCTTAGGGTAAGAAGTAAGCCATTTTATGGGAAACTTCTGGGGGAAAGCATGTATTCAAGTAAATGTCTTGTCTAGACAAGCGCGTGCATTATAATGGAGCTTAAAATCAGCTTAAGCGCTTTGCCATATTGACATACCCAAACTCCAGAATGGCCAGGCCTCCTCTGCTCTGGAATAATGAATTAGAATAAGTTTACATGAGTAGGAAGTGCTCCGCACTAAGAGATGTTTTTCTTTTAACGTCATCGAGGGGGCCTGCTTTAAAGACACATCTGTGTTGTAGAGTCTTATTTAGGTGAGTAAAAATAGAAATGATAATGACAAAATCTCCTCTAGTAATAAGGGACCATTTTAGATGAATCCTTCAAAAGATATATTTGCGTCTGTATTTCTCCCCTTTTCTAGATACTTTGGAGGTTTGCAATAGGAAAGAGAAGAAAAGTAGAGAGTGAAGCAAGAATAGCTGCTTTTGAAATGGGATTGGAGGAAGGGACCAGAGGCCTAGGTGAAGTGTAGTCCATCATGAAATAACCCAGACCATTTGTTGGGGGGGGGTGTTGGGGAGAGGGGAGACACACGCAGTTAGAAGGAAAGAAGTGGGTATATGTGCCTGGATGGAGGGGTGCATATTTCCCTAGCTTTGTGTGGTGAATATTTATTGTTTTTTGTTTGTTTTGGTCTTCCTCATATCATTTTCCACTTCTTAAGAATTCCTTTAGTCCAGCCAGCATGGCTCAATGGTTGAGGGTGGAGCTATGAACCAGGAAGTCACAGTTTGATTCCCAGTCAGGGCACATTCCCAGGTTGTGGGCTCGATCCCCAGTGTGGGGTGTGCAGGAGGCAGCCGATCCATGATTGTCTCTCATCATTGATGTTTCTAACTCTCTCTCCCTCTCCCTTCCTCTCTGAAATCAATAAAAAAAAAATATATATATATGTTAAAAAAAAAAAAAAGAATGCCTTTATTTCCTCCTCTTCCTCTATGGAAATCGCTTTGCCTTAGCCAAGAGGCATACTCATGGTAAATGGAAGCTCTGGCCCTCCATGGTGAATCTTGAGGAGAGGAAGGTGATGGAGCCCGCGGAGTTTCGCTGCATCCTGACCGTGCTTTCACACAGAGGAGACACGCCTCTCTCCTCCCACATGTCACTGGTCAACACAAATCAATGGCCGCTTCCACACACAAGCAGATGGCGAAGTACAGGCTTGGAATGTCAAACTTCTGACTGTGGCTCCTCCTTCCTGGCCACGGAGGCTGCCTGTGACACCGCCGTGTGTCCAGCTTCTCATAACAGCGGCCACCTCTGAGGTCCACCTGCCTCTCCAGCCTTCCTTTGAATCCCTGATGGCCTTTCAATACACTTCCTTCCCTTACGTTCCACAGAACCAGCTCCTTGTCCTTGCAACTAACGCAGCCTTACCGATATCACTGCCCGGTAGCACGTAGATTTTTCTTTTTTTAAGTTGCCCCTTATGTTTTTCCCATCGCAAGCATCCAACTTATACGGTTCCTCTGGGACCCAACAGTTTTGGGGTCAACAGAAACTTCCCAGTGGATTTAAACATCAGATGGGGCCACTGTGATGATAAGACGCGTGTATAATGCGTAACAGTTGTCGTGACACACCTTTGCTTAAATTAAAAGAATTTTCCAGTTGTTTCTTTAATCAAAATAAGCTTATGTTTCTTTGTTGATTCCATTCAGACGGAATTTCTTTTGTCTGAACCAGACTACCATTTTGCACCATCATATCCACACTCCAGAAAACTAGCGTGCAGAGTCAAATAAATACACCAACATCGGCTTTATATTTCCACCTAGTAGCCCTGCGCACGAATCCGTGCGCCGGTAGCTCACCAGGAGCTCTCCACCTGCTGCCCCGTCCTCCTGTAGCTCCCCCCACCCTCTGACCCCCCTCATAGCTTGCTGCCCCACCCTCCTATAGCTCCCCCCATCCCCTGACCCCTCTTCATAGCTCGCTGCCCCACCTTCGTGCTGATCCGTGATCCGGTCGTTACGCGGTTGGTCATTAGGCCGAAGCGTAACGGCCATTTGCATATTACATCTTTATTATATAGGATAAGAAAGGGTCAACATCCTACAAAAGCATGACATATGTCCCCCTCTTTCCCTACCATTCATTTTTTAATGCCACGGGAGGAGGATGCGTGTTATTTGCTTGTTGACTTGTCCCGAGGCGTATCCTTTGAGGTGGCTGCTGGAATCGCTCCGAACATTTCCATCTCAGTGGCAAGTCAGCTTGGCATCTGAATAGAAGCTTCCCGAAAATATTATTTTTGGAAAACTGACACTAACTGAAAGTCAGCACTCATAAGGGCCTTCGTCAACAGAGAGGAGTGATGGGCGTGAGCAGCGTTGGTAAAGATGAGCCACTGCATCTGGGATCCTTCTCTGCGTGTGGGGCCTGGCGTCTCCTTCACAGACCCAGCTGCATTCTGGGAAGAGAGTCTGAAATAACCAGTGTCCCAGCCAATTCTTTCTACTTACTGTTCATCACCTTTTTCTTTTTTTATCATTAATTCTAGATGAGGCTCTTCTCTATCACAATATTATAAACATTTTAAAAAAATATCTTTTTATTGATTTCAGAGAGGAAGGGAGAGGAAGAGAGAGAGAAACATCTATAGTGAAAGAGAACCATCCATCAGCTGCCTCCTGCACGCCCCCTATTGGGGATCGAGCTGCAACTGGGAAGTGTGCCCTTGGCTGGAATCGAACCGAGGACCCTTCAGTCCGCTGTCTGACGCTCTATCCACTGAGCCACACCGGCTAGGGCTGATACTATACATTTTAAAAATTTAATTCAATAAACCTTTATTCAGTGTGCCAGGCACAGAAGCTCTGGTGTTGAATCAGGCCAGGCAGTGCCCACTGTGTCCTGTGAATATAGACATGGGCGTATGTCACTTCAATGTTTTGTGATCCCAACACAATGGTAGCTCGGAGGGAAGAGGGAAGCCCAGGTGACGACAGTTCCCAAGTGACCAAACGTTTGCCTGCTAGCAGCGACCGCCAGGACCCGGCACGATGCCTGGACGTAGTAGGCGCTCCATTGGTACCGGAGGAGACTGGAATCCACCTGTAATAAAGAGTCCTCCTGCGAGGCCTGGTCCGAGGGCGACAGGGAGGGAGGCCCACCAGGGAGATAAGTTTGAGACGTCGACCAGCGTGGCCGCCGTAGAAGGCTTCTGGCCCCTCCTGGAGTGCTGTGTTAGGGCGCTGCCGCTGTTGGACGTCTGGAGGAGTCGGTCCTGGGCCCCGGGTGGGCCCGGTTTTCGGTCTAGTTGAGGCGCTGTGTAGAGGTGAATGCCATTTCTGGGGCCGCGGGAACAAGGAGGCAGCCCCCGGGTTCTCACCACAGTTCCGACACTAACTGGAGCCAGAGACCACCTCGCTGGGTTTCGCCGGCCCCCTTTCGCTCCAGCGGTGGGCGGCCTGGACCCCGGCAGCCTTGCAGAGGGGTCCCCGTCAGGCCACGGCTGCAGGCTGCGGGCCGCTGCCCAGAACCCTGGGCAGCTTGCCTTGCGTTCCGGGTGTCCCCCTCTTTATTTCCTTTCCAATTCGTGGTTCTTCGACAAGTTCGTAATTTCATTCCTTTGTTTTTGTTTTTGATCTTCCCTTTCTGTTTTCACCCAGTCCCCGCCGTGCTCCGAGCTCCGAAAACCTGCCTGCTTTTTAAATCCATCTGCGTTGAATTATTTATAGTTTTGATAAAGTCCTGTTTTATCTGATGTTTGTTTTCCTTAATAACAAAGAACCTGCGTGAACTTCCCCCAAAGACCAAAAAAAAAAGGACTCTCCTTTTCCAAGATGCTAGGCGACCGTGGCCAAAACGCACAAAGCAAGCCTTGGGTGCCCTTCCTTTGGGATTTCTCCCCCACCGACCCCCGCCCCATTAAACATTCTTTCATCTAAATGTGCTGCAGGGAGGGGAAAGATAAATAAATCCCTCCAGCGTGGACTTCATCCAGATCACAATCACGTGCCACTCTTCACCGGCCAATCTCTCTGCTTCAGTCACGACCAGACCAGTCACAATACGTTAGTCCAAGATGGGAATTCTGAGTTTCTGGGTTGTGATGGGCAGTTGGGGGTCACATGATAAAGATGCCCGGGCAATTATTGTACATAATTTTTTTTTTTTTTTTTACTCTGTATTCTACATCAAGCAACATAACTCAGTGTTTTGCCATCTTCATTTTAGTTGACTTCTTTGGATTTCCCATCGTTGTCTTCCTACCCGTTTCTTTCCTGTCTCTCATGGCCCTGATCACTTTGGGCCTTGGTAGCTAAACATTTTTCAGACTCACTGCCCCCTCCCTCCAACATTCTGCCCCTCTTTTGCCTTATATCATCCCCTCCAGTGTTTCCTGCATTCGGTTAATTAGCTCACACTTTGGAGGTGTGTCTGTAGGGGATAAGTAGGGGAGAGCTTTTCAGCATTTAGTGCTAGATAAACACGCACGGCACATACACACTCTCACCCATCACGCATGCATGCCCAGACGGATGGCAGGAACAAGAGTGGATTGCCAGTCCTTCCAGAACGGCCCAAGATGAGGAAAAGGACAGAGCGCATGATCCAACCGGAGAGCATACGGTAGCGACTCTGCCAATCAACAGTAATTTGAAATGCCGAAGGATGGGGGGAAGACGAAAGAAGTCACATGTCTTGGACAGGTCTCAGGGCGTGCTGTTTTATCCGGGGAGGTGAAAGAAGAGAAAGTTTATTTCTGTTCATTTCTCCACCTCGCCTATTACTTCCTTCCATTGTGCATTTCTTACGTGTGTGTGTGTGTGTGTGTGTGTGTGTGTGTGTGTCGCCCCGCCCCCCACCCCTCTTTCCAATCCTTCCTTTAAGGTTTAATTTAACAATAACATTTTCGATCGGGGTCCCGCGCATCTCAAGGGCATTGCGCTTGAAATTGCACACACCCTGCACCATTTATCATAGGCTGACATGTGTCATGTTCCAGGCTGCGGCTCCCAGAGGTTACAGCGCGCGAGTGCTCCTTTGTTGATCAGCTGCCGAGACAACGGAGGCACCTTTCCTCCCTTCTCCTTTCATGCCCCCCCTCCCCCCCGTTATTAAAGCTGCCTCGTCCCCTTTCGGAAGGCCTAAGTCACCCCTTTGCAGAAGAAGAAGAAGAAACTCACAAGAATGTGTATTGTGTTGTATCCCATGTCTCCCTCATTTCCTGAAATTTCGGGCAGGGGGTGGTGGGGCAGGGTCGGGGTGGGGGGTGGGGGAGCCCTCGGCATTTAATAAGATTGGAATGCACCGCCGTAAACTTTCATCTTTGTCGAGAGAGAGACACGGAAAAGGCCGTTCAAGTCAGCAGCCAACCTGGCTTTGTTTCCAAGCGGACAGCGCCCTGGGCAGGATGGGGACACTGGGTCCCCACCTAGAGCCCGGCCACCTCCTGGCCTCGATACAGAGCATGTTCGTTCAGCATCCAGCCCTTGTTTGGCGCTCCCTTCTAAGCCAGCCGGGATTGGAACCTCACCCCGAAAGCTCCTTGTGTGTGTGTGTGTGTGTGTGTGTGTGTGTGGCAAATTCAAGCATGGATGTCAAAGATCGGAGACTGCCAGTGACCGGCCTCACGCCACCGTGGGCTGCCGCCACCCAAGGCTCAACTTGTCTCCGGCCCATAATGGGAACTGGGCCTCAAACGATGGCTTGGAAAAGTGTGCAGAATAGATTCACTGCAGTCAGTCCAGTACGGGGGTCTCCCCCACGGCCGGGTTTGTCCTAAGGTTCTTCAAAGCCAGCACCCCTGACGGCACACGTCCTTCTGCTAAAGAACAGGGGTGCGGGGTGGTCCTTAGGGTCCTAACCGGGGCTTTCTCACACATTCTCCTTCTGAAGAGAAGTCCAGTCGTTGAGGGAAAGGCAACCAGGTATGGAGGACACAGGTTCTGGAACCGGACAGCCGAGTCCCAATGTTGGCTCGGACCCTACGTGCATTCTAATCTTGCTTCATGGCTGTGCCTCGGTTTCCCCACCTGTGACGTGGGGTGGACCACGGTTTCTACATCCTGAGGATGGAAAGGCTTAGAAGAGAGCCTAGAAGGGAGGGTGTTTCTTTCTCTAAAGTTTTTTTTAAAAGTGCAGTGATCTCTTTCTATCTTTTCTAGCTAAGGTCGGGATCAACAGACACAAGGCACGCAGGCAAACATCTCACCGTGGAATTATGAACAGAACAAGTAGTCTTCCTTCAGAACCCTGAGGCAGACACTCATTGTGAAGCACCCAGAATGTCTTTCAATCTCTTTTAAACACAGAAGGGATGGTCTTCTCGCCAACAAAGTCATGCTATTGGAGAGCTCTTCTAATGAACTTAATGCAGGAAACCCTGGAGGGAAGGCTCTAAGCACTGGACCTCCCCGAACTTCCCCCCTGTTCTCCTGTCACTCTTTCCCCCAGTGAACCCCTTCCCAGCGTTAGTCCTCCCCTCAATCGGCTTCCTCAGGGCGGCTCAGACTCCCTCTGCCCCGCTACCCTCTCCCCTGCACTGTTATCATGGTTGCCTTGAGGTATTTATTTTTTGCAGTATATTATGTCCCAAGACATCCCGAGACCCGTCACTTTCTTCCTGTGTTGCTCATCATCATTTGTCTTAGCACACAGTAGGCCTTCACACCCTTTGTTGAACGAGTGAGTAACAGACGTTGTTCGATCTCTTCCTTGGGGATTCTGAAAAGGACTCGGTGACCTGAAATTCCACAGAGCTTTTCTCCACTACGTTCACCAGGGATGGCCTGGCTGTCCCCTTCTTTGTCCCACTCATCCAGCCACGTTTGGTGAACGCTTGCCTCTCAAGGGGGGAGGCACTCTTTGTGGAGCTCAGATCAGGGCTTGAGTGTGTTTGACATGCAGAAACACATACACACACACACACACACACACACACACTCAGTGTGTCATCAGCTGCTGAAATGGACCCACAAAGGAGGTGTGTCCACTTGGAGGAAGGGGAAGCATTCTGTCAGGCAGTGCTTACTAAGACTGGCTAGTTGTCAAGCTCTGGGCTAATTCTGGGGACTACAAAGATGGCAAGCCTCAACCCCCAGCCACAAAGAACTCACAGCAAAGGGAAGGGGCCGTGGTGAACCCCAAACACTGCAGAGCTTTGACCAGAGGGAGAGATGGACGTGCAGAGGCCACCCACAGACACAGTGCCAGACTCTGAGGAGGCGTCACAGAAACTCTGAGGCCGGGGTTCCGGGAGGAAGTGAGTGTTTGCCAGATGGGCAAGGGTAAAGGGTAAAAGGTCCCCCTGAAGGAGGGCACTGCCTGGGAAAGAACAAGTGTGGGGTGACTCTTCTGCCCCCCACTTCAACTGGCACCTCCTGCAAGACCGAAGAAACCATCCGATATGGTTTATGAGGCTTCAGGAGATGGCTGTTCAGTGGACTGGGCTCATCCAACCCATAACAGCAGACCCCATCTGGCATCTATGGCAGAATTCTCTAAGGGACCTTCAGGACTATGGGGTCCAGTGAATGATGACTGGTGGTTCTCCTACATTAGGATTTGGTGGAAATTGAATGGGATGACTTCTGTGAATGAGCACAGATGTGAATATGTGTGTGTCAGAGAGGGAAGGAGAGAGAGAGAGAGAGAGAAAGAGAATGAGAAATAGACCCAATAGCTAGTGAGCTTTATAGGACTGCTAAAGTTCGCCCTTATTCATTCAAAGAGAACCCTGGCTTTGCAAACTTCCTGAGGGTGACCTGAAAAATAATTGACAGCTGAAGTCACAGCTCAAAGCCTGCTAAAAGAAAAGGTGATTGAAGACAGTCCTTGGGATGGCCAAATAGCCCATAAAAAAAAAAAAGTGAATTATTCAAGTGTCCACTGCTTGTTTTGTTTCTATGACAACAAAGACCAGGCTGTTTCCAACCATTTCCTTGTTTGGCACCGCTTAGATAAAATATTGAGAAGTTCAACTTTTCACCCAGATCTTAATAGCCCGAGAGGTATACCCCAATCGTCATTTATTCGGAGGCCAGTATGTTAGCATACGAAGAATTTTTGAAAGTAGCGTATTGGCAACCTTTGGGAAAGAGGGTAACATCTGAACGTTTATGTACACAAAAACAACTAAATCACCCTTTCCCCCTGCCATATATTTAGCTTTCCCCCCCGTACCTGCAAAGTGTAATTATTATCCTGATTACCCTAAAGGAGTGGAATGTCACACACGATTATGTTTTCCTTCTCGTCCGGGTTGGGGGTTTGATCCCCAGTGGGGGACGTGCAGGGGGCAGCCAATCAGTGATTCTCTCTCATCATTGGTGTTTCTATCTCCCTCTCCCCCTCTGAAATCCATAAAATTTTATTTTTTCAAAAAGCATTTAGAAAACAAAAAAGGTATTCTTATTGAGGTTTTGAGCCACTGTGTAGTAAGAGGGAAGCGACTCCGAGGCTAAAGGCATTGTCCAATTCCTGAAAGGAGAAGGTGCCGCCAGCCCAAACACGAGCAAGCGAAAACGAGATAAGACATCGTCATAAGCTGAAAAGCATTCCAAAGCAATCAAGTGGAGATGTGGGGACTATTGTACAAAAGAATCACGATACTGGAACAGTAGGTAAAATACAGATTACAATTTATGACAGGATACAGGAAGGAGACAGTGTTTGCTAATAGGCGCTTGTGACAGAATTCCAACAAATCTCTTTTAAAAGCTTTCTCTCTGCCTTGGCATCGAGTCCTGGGCAACTTGGGCAGGGCAGCAGATGCAATGTGACGCCCAGTCTGGCAAGCCGGCGTTCCAGGGTGTGAGGAACAGAGCCTGATCCCATCTGAACGCCAGACTCAGCTGCAGGCCTATCGTTTGTCCGGAGAGGGCGAGAGAGAGAAACATCAATGATGAGAAAGAAGCATTCATCGGCTGCCTCCTGCATGCGCCCCTCACCTCCACACACGCACACTGTGGGTTGAGCCCCACAACCTGGGCATGTGCCCTTGACGGGAATCGAACCTGGGACCCTTCAGTGCACAGGCTGATGCTCTGCCCACTGAAGCAAACCAGCTAGGACATTGCTAGTATTTCCTTGAAGATCCAGAGGCTCGTGTGAACTTTTTGTTCATCTCTTTGGTCTCTATCCCAGTGTGATTATCTCCTTCATGGTTCCGGTTTCAAGTTCCATGTCAAAATGCAGATGATAGTTCTAAAGATTTTGCTCACAGTAGCCTTGCTACTCGATGACTGGACTTGAAGTGGAGTTCAGTGGGTCGCAGTTCTGCTATTTCCTACCTGCTTTGTAAAGCTGTGAGGGTGAAATGGATTCACATATGTAAAGGGCTCAGAACAGTACGTGGCACAGAGTAACCGTTACAAAAAAAAAAAAATAGCTGCTATTGTCATAGGGCCAATCAGCTGGGCAGATAAAGTAGGCTGCTATGTACATATTCCTTCTGTTCAGGGCCATTGCTTAAGTTTCTCTTGCTCTATCCCACGCTCACGCTCGTTGCTTTTGTGTCTTTCTAGCTCAAGTCTTGCTTTAAACCTTTGACCCCTGGTCCCATTTATGAATGCTAGCCATGAACATTTATCATATGCCCACTGTGTGTTGGACACTATGCGACATATTTCCCACACGCCGTCTCATCAAATCTCCCCCTCGGGGCTTGTGAGGTAGGCACTGTTATTTTTCTCCTTTCACCGACGAGGAGACTGAGCCCTTGCAAACAACCGAGAGATTTGCACGTAGTTGGACCACAAGTGTGAGCGGACGTGGGGTTTGACTCTGGGCAGCCACCAGCGGGAGGTGCTCCGGGGAGGCCACGGGATCTCCCCAGGGGCAGGCAACAGCCCAGATTAGCATCCAGGGCCTGGCGCTGAGCTGAGGCATCCGGAAGGCACAGGCGTTAACACGGGAGCACTGAGCCGTGTCCAAGAATAAGGATGTGAGTGTAGGCAGAGGAGCCAGTCGGGCCTCATGTCCCCGGGGACATCATGGCAGAACCATGGGCCGTGTGAAAAGTGCGTCCGGATGGGAGGAGGCTTCTGCCTGCTAACGTGCTCACCGCCCCCTGTTCCTGAATGCCGAACAGGTGGCCTGGGAGCGGCATGGCCGGATTCAGAATTAGAAGGTGGTACGCATGTTCCCGGTGCTAGCTGTGCTCAGTCCTCAGAAGCGCTAAGCTTCGGGAATCCTCCAGGATACCTACACAAAGGACCCGTAATAGGCTGATGTTGTTAGTTGCCTTTTATGCTATAGAAAGGGCAGAGGGACACAAATCCACCCCCAGGATCTCTAGGAGAAAAATACTTACATCCAAAGATTAAAAAAAAAAAATCCAATGACGTTAGGGAACACAAAACCCAGGTTCTTGGTAGGAGGCCTCTGTCACTCGTGAAAAATCAGTTACCTATTAATATTGTCATCTTCTCCGAATCGGATCTGCCCAGATGGGCTATAGGGGACGGTAGCCTTAATTTGCTTCCCTGGTTGGTGGCCGCCCGAAAAGGGGAAGTGGAGCTGCTGGTCCCAGGAAATGAAGAGAGGTGGTGTCAGGGAGCTCGGCGGGAAGCGGACTTAGGACGGGAGTAATTGCCAAGATGATTAATGATTCCTCTGAGCCTTACGCAAGTGCTCCCTTCCCTTCACCAGCAGGCTGCCTTCAGGAGAGGAGCTGGCCCACGCTGGCGGCCGCAGCTGCCCAGGCACCACCAGCTCCATGGCCCCATGGCCCCTGCAGAGCAATGGCCGGGAGACAGGAAGCCTTCTCTTTCCTCCAGAGAACTTCCCCAGGTGTCACCTTGTGGCATGTGGTAGCTCATTCCCTTTCTTTGCAGAGTCCCGGCCATCCCTCCCCCCAGGACCTTTCTCTCACTTTCAGGAAGTAGACAGGGACAAGCACAAACCTCCTAGCCAAGGGTTTTCCCCACGTGATGGCGGTCATCATCCCCAAAGCCCACCAGATGGGTACAGTTTCCTTTTTCTTCTACAAATAAAAGGGGCTGAGGTCAGCCAAGGTCAGAGCCGAGCTCGCACAGCAAGGAAGGGGCGGGACTAGAAGCCAGATCTTTCCGAGTCCACTGCACATTACCTGTCCCTCCTCCACCAAGCCCCTCCCAACTTAGCACCCAGTTCAACAGGGAAGTGCCTTACCATGGGGCCCATAGACACGAGTCTCCCCCAGAAACGCCATACAGTGTTTATCACAAACTATCAAGTCCTGTTTAAGAGGAGAGGTGAACCAAGCATGCACCAAGCGATGACGTAGTGTAGTGCTTAAGAGTCCTGTCCTTGGGACTAGCCTACCTGGGTTTGTAACCCATGCTTATCACTTGCTACATATATGGGAGATCTTGAGTAATCCACTTAATTACTCTTCGCTCAGTTTCCTCAGCGGAGAAGTGGATATGTTAAATAGTACTTCCCTCACAAAATTATCACGAGGATTCAGTCATATACGGACAATGCTTAGAACTGTTCCTGATGCCTAGTAACCAATCAATAATGATCAGCTGTTGTTATCATCATAGCAATGATGTATATACCCAAGTAATAAGACGTAGATGAGTTGACATAAACACAAACTTTTGGTTAAAAATAAGTGGCAGAGAGAGAGAGAGAGAGAGAGAGAGAGAGATAAGGGACAGCAGGGCAGAAGAAAAAAGAACATAATTGGGAGAGAGAGAAGGGACAGCAGGGCAGAAGAAAAAAGAACATAATTGGTTGGGCCACAATTTAGGTAAGGATATGGAAGGCTGAGCTGTCTGTAAGCTAAATAAACTCACTCACTTATTTTTAAAAGGTGAGTGAATTCAAATAAGGAACCTTGTGAGCATAAGCAGAGCGCCCATAGAATCTTCTGCCTTCTGCTCTTGTTGACCAGTTCTGAGCCAAATGGTTTCATTTCTGGACAAGGTCCTTCCAACGGGAAATGAATAACCCCAAACTAGAGGAGAGGAGGCAGGAGGAGGCGGGTCTGGCAGTCCCTCCATTTAAGGAAAACAAGGAGGATGAACGCAGAGACGCGACCAAGGGGGAAATCTTGACTCCCTCTTGAAGAGAATGTGTTAGCTACTTCAACCATCCAGTGGGCTGTTTGGCTTGCTCATCAGTGCCCTGTCTCTGAGAACATACTGGAAAGAGTTGAAATAGAACTTGATGACAATTTTGCTAAGAAGATGGTTGATGGAAGTCTGAATTACATAAGCTGTTGGAGGACTTCTTACCATCTCTGATATCTGCAAATTCTGCAACAACAACAAAGAAGAGATAAGTCTTCCCATAGGCACCTGTCTCTGGTAACCAGACTCCCCACAATGAGCGATCCTCTCCGTTCCCTTCTGATTTCTTTGGTAGACAGAGCTCTCCTCTCCCTCACCCCCCACCACCCAGGGGGTTATGCTGTCACTAGGGAACCCACAGACTTTGCTTCTTTCCATTGGCCTGGATGCTTTTCAAGAACCAGGTGTGTTCGTCCCCATTTCTATGTAAGCCAGTTGCATCTGTTACTGTAATTGCGAGGTTTCATTAAACATCATGTGGAAGCTGGTGCAATATTCGTGTTAGAAGAAAGAAGGATGTTGTGTCTAGGAAGACGAACTTGAATGCTTTGGAAAGAGTTGATGAAGGCGATTTGCTAAAAAGTAATTGCTGTTAAATTAGGTGTGAGTTAGACAAATGTATAAGATTGGGGACGATCATTAAAATTTAGATGGATTCTCTTCCGAGATTGCTCTTTACGTTCTTGCTCCACTTTGTGGAAACTGAAAAAAATTGTGTATGCTGCTTTAATGGGTGCGACTGAGGCGAAATGAGGGTATAAAACGCTGATCAGCAGGGCTATAGGCAGAGGGAATGCCCTGGCCCTCTTTAAAAAGGTTGACAAGATAGCCCCTAGCTGGTTTGGCTCAGTGCATAGCGCATCAGCCTGCGGACTGAAGAGTCCTGAGTTTGATTCCGGTCAAGGGCACATGCCCGGGTTGTGGGCTCGATCCCCAGTAGGAGGCAGCCAATCAATGATTCTCTCTCATCATTGATGTTTCTAGCTCTCTCTCCCTCTCCCTTCCTTTCTCTGAAATGAATTCAAAAAATTTTTTTAAAAGGTTGACAAATTAAAGATACATTTTTACGGTCTTTTAAGTTAAAAAGTTTAATATATGATTTTTTTTTATATGATGCTCTGATGACTGGAATTTTAAAACCCATCACCGACATTCTACCAAGTCATAACCTCTACTGTGCAGCCATGTGGCAGCCAAATGACGGAACTGCTGTGACTGTTAGAGTGACTGGCATGGCAGGGAGGGACTCCAGAATTCCACAGTGGCTAAGGCTGGAACAGGCATGTCAGACATGGTGACATAAAGTGTGTGTGAGTATGTGTGGTGCTGGTGGGGGCGCGTGCATTGCCAAGCAAGAGAGAAGGAAGCAAGTAGGAAGGCTGGTGAGCCTGGGTGAGAGAAGTAGGTTTCGGATTCAGTCCCTGAGACAAGGGGGTTAATGCCAAGTATTGGGTGTTCTTATCACAAGATGAACAGTGAAGGTGTCCAAGAGGTCACCAAGGAACATGGGCCACCAACCAGGACCTGAGATAAGCTTTAGAGACAGAGGAGACAGGTGTAGGAAGCAGGCGCTCAGTGCCTTAGCCCAGTCGGGGTGAGCACGGAAGACAGAAACAGCTCACCCTGTAAGATAGCCTTAAAGCAATGATCAAACGGAGGGGTGCAGATTCTCAAGGATTCATTCAGTCATTCACACAGAGTCATTCGGCTCCCGTTATGTGCCAGGCACTGTTCGAGGCATGGGAATTGAAGCAAAGAAGGAAATAATTACGTTGTCTGTCCTCAGAGTGTTGACTTCTGGCTGTGGAAAGACATACAGCAGCAGTGGAAATGAATAGGTAAGGTAAGTACAGATGGTGGGAAATGCTAGAAGAAAATAAAATAGGGTGTTAAGAGAGTGACTTGATGCTTTAGGGGTACCTGGGGGGTCAGAACAGTGTCTCCTAGGAGGTGACACATGAGTTGAGGTGTGAATGATGAGAAGGGAGCAGCTGTGTAAGGATTTGGGCATTATATTCTGAGGACCATTGTGCATCACAGCCTTGATGGACATGGCATCTGGAGTTAGTGGACCAGGCTTCAGAGCTTGGCATTGCCACAAAAGGTTCTTCAGACTTGTGCATGTCACTGCACTGCCTCCATCTTCCATGTTCGCATGAGAAAATGGAAATAAATCCCGGCTGGTGTAGCTCAGTGGTTGAGTGTCAACCTAGGAACCAGGAGGTCACCGTTCAATTCCCGTGCTCGGGGCACATGCCCAGGTTGCGGGCTCAAGCCCCAGTGTGGGGGGTGCAGGAGGCAGCTGATCAATGATTCTCTCTCATCACTGATGTTTCTATCTCTCTCCTTCCTCTCTGAAATCCATAAAAATATTTTTTTTTTAAAAAAAGAAAGTGGAAATAAGGATGACTGCATCCAAAGGTCCCGTGATGTTTACCTGGCATGATGTATCTAAGACACCTAGTAGGGTGTCTAATGTGGTCAGTGTTTTTTGAGTTGAATTGAAGTTGGAATGGTGAAGATTCAGACTGGGTAAGAAATGGAGAGGAAGGGATATGTATAAGAGAAAAAGAAGGCTTGTATGTAGTTTGGTTTGTTTCTTTGTTTATAAAAGCAAGAGACCTCATTTAGCATGCACCTGCAGTGCAGCTGAGTGTATTTTTAAGTTCAGTCTGCATGTAGGTCCCAAGTGGAAATTGGGTCATTGAAACAGCTAACAATTTCATAAAAACAAAACACACACACACACAAAAAACCAAAAACAAAAAAAAAACAGCACAATTCTCTAGTTAACCATAAAGAATAGTTCTTCATATAGTATGAATTTATTGGCGAGAAGACCATCCCTTCTGTGTTTAAAAGAGATTGAGGAACATTCTGGGTGCTTCACAATGAGTGTCTGCCTCAGGGTTCTGAAGGAAGACTACTTGTTCTGTTCATAATTCTATGGTGAGATGTTTGGCTTTGCATCTTGTGTCTGTTGATCTTGACCTTAGCTAGAAAAGACAGAAAGAGTTCACTGTAATTTTTAAAAATCTATATAATAAAAGCCCAAGTGACTGTTATGGCAGAACGACTGGAACTATGATGCACACTGACCACCAGGGGCAGCCTCTCAATGCAGAAGTTGCCACCTCCTGGTCAGTGCGCTCCCACAGGGGGAGTGCTGCTCAGCCAGAGGCCAGGCTCACGGCTGGCGAGCACCATGGTGGTGGCTGGAGACTCTCCCACCTCTATGGCAGTGCTAAGGAGCAGCTAGCCTAGCGGTAAGGAGCAAGCAGGTGGGTGGTAAGGAACGAGGGGTCCTGGACTGCAAGAGGGATGTCTGACTGCCGGCTTAGGCCTGATCCCCATCGGGTCAGGCCTAAGTCCATTGGGATGGGGCCTAAGCCAGCAGTCGGACATCCCCCGAGGGGTTCTGGGCTGCGAGAGGGTGCAGGCTGGGCTGAGGGCCCCCCTCAGTGCATGAATTTTGTGCACTGGGCCTCTAGTCTTTATATAACCAACACTCTCCCTCGGCAGGCTCTTTTCTAAGCCTTTCCATCCTCATTATGTAGAAACCATGATCCACCCCCATTAAACGGTGGGGAAACTGAGGCACAGCCATGCAACAAGATTGGGATGCATGTAGGGTCCAAGCCAAGTTTGGGACTTGGCTGTCCGGTTCCAGAACCAGTGTCCTCCATACGTGGTTGCCTTTCCCTCAACTACTGGAATCTTCAACGTGGAAACTCAGTTTGCATAGATCTCACTGGATGAGAACTCAGAGGCCAGAATATGGGAGTATAGAAAAGTCATATAAGTCAGGGAGGAAACTCCAAGGAAGCTGGGGGAGTAAAGGCAACAGCAGAATGGAGAGAAAGAGGACCCGTGTCCACGGAAACCTTCTCTAGCTAAATGCCCACTAGAACAGAGGGTCCGTGAGCACGGGGATTTCTGTTAGCAACTTTCCCCGCTGATTCATGACCAGCTCCTAAACAGAATGCCTGGAAAATAGCACATGCTTATGAAATACTTGTTGGATAAGTAAATGCAGAATTGTAAGAATGTTTTGTTTTGTTCTTAAGGAAAGCTAGATATTTCAAACTAGTGGCCCTGCGCACGAATCCGTGCACAAGTAGCTCGCTGCTGCTTGTCTCAGCTGGCCACTCTGCGCACCATAGCCTGTCGCTCTCCACTGCCTGTAGCTCACTGCCCCGCCCTCCTGCTGATGGGTCGTTATGTGAGGGCATCCCAACTAATTTGCATATGACCCTACTTTAAGTATAGCTAGATACAACATCTCCAGATTTATATGTTTTTCTGTTTTTAAAAATCTGTGTGGGCAAATCATAATGTGTTTGTAGTCTGGGTTTGACCAGTGGGTAGGATTTGGCTCTCTGGGTAGCTAATGCAAGACCCTAATCCCATCATAAACAGCCATTCGCTATGTGCCAATCGTAGACACTTAAAATGGCGGTGTGTGGATTCAAGCACGGTACTGAAATGAGATTTAGCATTTGAGAAAAACTCTGGATATAATAATAATAAAAAAAATTCCACACGGAGTGTCTGCCTGGGTGGAACAGCATTTCTGAGCTGTCCAAGTTGTAATTTCAGTTATTGTACATTTCTGCTCCACCGTAATTGGTTTGGCATAGGAAAATACTTCCATGCCTTGGATGATATAAAGTAGTTTAGAAGATACATTTAAGAAGCACTAATACGCCTTGAGCTGCCTCAGCCTCTTTTTAATTTCAAATGCCAGTAGCCAGGGAAGGAAGCCAAGTTCTACTTTAAAACACCAAGTCCTAGCAGTAAAACAGGAACGTTTTGGTGCAATTTATCACCCCAGTGCAGGCAGCAGGACAGGGCGCGGCTTTAACTATTTTTCTAGGTCAAGTATTTTGACAGTGTCCATGGAGTTGAACTCGGAGTCACAGAGGAACAAAAGGAAAAGGTGCCCCTGAAGCAGTGGCTCCACTCTTTGTCAATGCAACACGGAACGGACTAAGACACTAAATTTAGCATGGGGGAGGGGGGAGCAGGGGGTCACGAGAGCATCTGACTTCAGATGAATGTCTAAGAGAGAAGCGAAAGAAGGTTTTACTTAGTCGTATTCATTACTGGAGTTGAAATTTTGGCAGAGTAAACAAGAAAGGCTGGTCATGGCAAGGAGAAGCCGGCTAAACGTTGAGGAGAAACTTCTCCCGGTGTCTGGAGGTGGTGCATCCTTTGGGGCTGAGCAAGTCCTTGTTTGGACCAGACGATTTCACACCGTTGCTGAGGGCTTGGTTCATAGATGCCAAACTTCCTCCTTGTGTTTTCTTGGTTTTGGCTCCTGGCAACCTCTTCTAGTAGGGCAGCTTCGAACATCCTAAAGAGTCACCATCATCATCACTCACTATGGGACGAGATTTTTATTTTATTTTCTACAGAGCATAGCACAAAGAAAGGAGGCTGCTCCCAGCAACTCCTCCAAGATAGCCGAAGGGAATGACTCAAGAATCCAAGAAGGTGCACAAGGAAATATGAATGTCAGGGGCAAGAATTACAGGAAACCTATTAATGTTCATTCCTGACTTCTTAAAATCAGCATTGTGGGGCTCGGAATCCAAACGCTCACGTTTGACTCGGCCTTTGATATCCATCCCCAGCTGGTTACGTACCTTCCATTGGCCTCCTCAATGGTAAAATCAGAACAGAAATTGCGTTTACATCTAGGGTTATTGTAAGTATGAAATGAGATCCTGCAAGCCCAGTACCTGGCCTCAAATGTTGACAGCTTTTAGGAGGAGGAGGTGAAGTCGAAAGGCAGCCTGGGAAATGAGGGTGAATGCCAGTCAAATGGGTTTGGGTTTCATTCGTTCAGCAAATGATTGGTTCTCAGGTGCGTGGAGTGGGCTGTCTGCATTGTGGGTGTCTGGTGGATGCATTTGAGAAGATGATTTCTGACCACTGGGGAATCCTTGAGTATGTTTTTCTAATACTCAAAGGGAGCGTTAATGAAGGTCTGATCGAAAGAGATATCATAGCGCATAAACGATATGGAGAGATTATATGTAGAGTTTAGAAACTCACAGAATGGGGATGAGGCAGAATAGAGGACAGTCTCAGAACAAGTGTATACCATAGAAATGTATGCCAGTATCTTAAAGGTTTCTGGGATAGCATAGAAATCAATGCTTGACATGGACTGAGTGTGTCCCCTCAAATTCTTATGGTCCTAAACCCCAATGTAACTGTATCTTAAGAGAAGGCCTATAAGGAGGTAATTAAAGTGAAATGAGAATGCAGCGGGGAGGGGAGAGGCTGATACAGTAGGATTAGTGTTCTTATAAAAAGACACCAGAAATCTTTAAGATACTGGCATACATTTTAGAGTGAAACTGAGAAAGATTCAGATACTAATCCTGGTTCTTGTCATGACAGTAAGTCCTCGCTTCAACTCATGGGTGGGTTCTGCCACTTTAAGAGGAAACATATGACAAAACCACTTTCCCACGGGCTCGTTGATATAAAGGAGAATTAGGTTCCTTCAGCGTCTCACCAACGTGATAATGAAATGGGATTGAACTAAATGATACCATGGAAGAACCTGCTGTGTGTGAATTTTGGGTTTCTGTAATTTATAAGAGTCTCAGTGTTCTCATCTGCACCAACCCAAATATTATGTCTGCTTCCAAGACTTATTGGAGAGATGTAAACACAAGTTGGTCCCTAAAGTAGCACCTGGCATGAGTTGGTATTTACTAGAAAATATATATATATACACATATATTTTTAAAAAGCTAGATCTCTTTCTTATCCTAATACCACACCAATGTACCTAAACTAAGTTCTGTGTCACTTCTCTCTGAATTTTCTTGAAATGAGTAGGCACAGAAGGTTGTGGGAATCTCCATGTTTATTTTATACTAGAGGCCCAGTGTACTAAATTCGTGCATAGGTAGGGTTCCTAGTGGGTGCTGGCTGCCGGCCGGGGTCTTCCTTTGTTCTGCGCCACCCCCTGGTGGTCAGCGCACATCATAGCGAGCGATTGAACCCCCAGTCGGTCAAACTCCCGAGGGGACACTTTGCATATTAGGCTTTTATATATATAGATAATATTCCCCACAGGTAATACTGCCTAGTAGGGGGTTAGTTTAACCTGTGGACCCCTTTCCTAGTCAACCCCAAATTTCAAAATGGCCTGCTTATGTAATTTCAAACCTAAAACTCCCAGAAGCATTGATGCCCATCATCATCCTTTGTCATGGGAGAAAATTAAAACAATTTCACTCATTTCATCTTCCAATAAGCGTGTGAGATAGCTTCTGTCTCCTCCAAGCATGACTGGGGGGAAATGAGGCTGGAAGTGGTTAAGAGACCTTGTCAAGGTCACAGGACTAGCAGTGGCCTTGTAGGGACCAAAGTGGCCTTGTAGGGACCAAAGACAGAGTCTGCTAGATGGCCAAGCCCTCATTCCTTCCTGCCACCACATGACCTATAGTAAAACTTGCAGGTGGCTTTTAAATATATATATATATGTGTATATATATATATATGTATATATATGTATATATATGTGTGTATATATATATATATACATATATACGTATATATGTATATATATATATATTATTGATTTCAGAGAGGAAGGGAGCGGGGGAGAGAGAGAAACATCAATGATGAGAGAGAATCATAGATTGGCTGCCTCCTTCACTCCCCCTACCAGGGATCAAGCCCACAACCCGGACATGTGCCGTGAGCAGGAATCAAACTGTGACCTCCTGGTTCATAGGTTGACGCTCAGCCACTGAGCCACCGCGGCCAGATGCAGGTTGCTTTTCAGAATCACTGGAGAAGGAGGGAAATGGCTGTGTCCGTCACGTTTCCCACGGCAGGTTTTCCGCTGGATCCCTGCCCTTCCTTCAGCCCCGTGTTGGGAAACAACCACGGTTTTGCCCCAGGTGCTCTTGGCGGAGAAGGAGTTCTCAGAAAGCTGGCACAGATGCCTTCCCTCTGTCCCACAGTTACAGTAATTACAAAGAACGGCTCCTTATGTGGTTGTTCCTACCCTATCATTCCGCGTCCAGTTGCCAAGATCCGTCTACGTGAGGCACTCTCATTGGGCTAGATGGCAAACCTAGAGTTCTGTGGGCTGCAGCTTTTCTAAAGCTAAAACTAAATGCTAAGATGTTCATTGTTGCCATCAATTTCTGGCCTCTGAGTTGGCTCCCCTATTTTCGACTTTTCGTTTTTTCACCTCTTAGTGGACTCGGGAAGGCCTTTGCAGTTCATGTCTTTGGGTCTCTTTTCCTTTTGTTGCTTTTCTTTTTCCTTCCTTCCTTCCTTCCTTCCTTCCTTCCTTCCTTCCTTCCTTCCTTCCTTCCTTCCCTCCTTCCCTCCTTCCTTCCTTCCTTCCCTCCCGCCTTCCTTCCTTCCTTCCTTCCCTCCCGCCTTCCTTCCTTCCTTCCTTCCTTCCTTCCTTCCTTCCTTCCCTCCCTCCCTCCCTCCCTCCCTCCCTTCCTTCCTTCCTTCCTTCCTTCCTTCCTTCCTTCCTTCCTTCCTTCCTTCCTTCCTTCCCTCCCTCCCTCCCTCCCTCCTTCCTTCCTTCCTTCTTTCCTTCCTTCCTTCCTTCCCTCCCTCCTTCCTTCCTTCCCTCCTTCCCTCCCTCCCTCCTTCCCTCCTTCCTTCCTTTCTTCCTTCCTTCCTTCCTTCCTTCCTTCCTTCCTTCCTTCCCTCCTTCCCTCCTTCCCTCCTTCCTTCCTTCCTTCCCTACTTCCTTCCTTCCTTCCCTCCCTACTTCCTTCCCTCCCTTCCTTCCCTCCCTCCCTCCCTCCTTCCTTCTTTCCTTCCTTCCTTCCCTCCCTCCCTCCCTCCCTCCCTCCCTCCCTCTCCCCTCCCTCCCTCCCTCCCTCCCTCCCTCCCTCCCTTCCTTCCTTCCTTCCTTCCTTCCTTTTTTCCTTCTTTCTTTGTCTTTGTTTCCTTATGCCAAGCTGAACTGAACTATATAAAGACTGAAGAAACAATGATCTTAAAAGTAAATAATAGCCCAGGGCCTCTCAGAGAATCACGGACAACGAATGCCTCCCGCGGTGGTGGCCTACGTCTCCGGCCCGACACCACGCATGCTCTCAAATCTACGGTTTCTGCACGCGCGTGTTTTCAGCTTTACCAAATGGCAGCATAGCGCACGAGTTATCTGTATGGTCACACATTCTGTCTTTCCGGGAACGCGTTTCTTTCCCAGTGCCGAGGAGAAAGCTGACACGCAGTGCAGAGTACATGAAGGCCGATCGATGGCAGCGAGACGGCCAGAAAGGCCACGGTTTCTGCATTGGTCTAGATTCCGCGTCTGCACATCCCATGCCGGACTTCTGCTCTGGCCTGACCACCAGGCTTTGAGGAGTCACTGAAGTACCTCGGGACCCCAGAATCGCAGCCTGACAACAGGAATCCCACGCGTGTTGGAGGAGCCATGTCAATGAAGAGCCGTGTTTTCTTGGATAGCCGGAAATGCAGAAGGTTGAATGATGTATGCAGTCTGTAAAGATTTTTTAAAAAGATCAAGCGCCAAGCCGGTTCTTCCCACCAACCCTGTAAAATCTTTCTCGGCACCGAGGGATTTTTCCACACGTTGCTGGCAAGTCCTCAAGGTGACCCGGGAAAGGTGGTGTCTCGCAGACTGGGAGGCGGAGAAGTCGGCTCTGCCCCAGCAACTACACACACACACACACACACACACACACACTCTTACACTCACACATACTCCTTCAGGAAAATAAATGCCTGTGCGTGGGGCTCACACGTGTCCTTGCAGGCACCATCCTAGCGCCCCCCGGATCTTTGCCAGCCTGAGTCCTACACGGAGAGGACGGGGTGGGCCGTGCGAGGCCCTGCAGGTGTGGAGAGGGCCTCCCGGGCTGCGCATCCACAGCCGGCTTGCCTTCCATTTGTTTCCCTGGCACTGGCTGTGTGTGCAGCGAGCCGTGCTGTGGCCGAGATGCCCCAGAGGAAAGGGGATGCCCGCGGAGCTATTTTTCAGCATTACATACTTCGCTTCCTAATAAATGAGATCCAGAGCATGCAAACAGCCATCATCATAGGCGGGGGGGGGGGGGGGGGGGGGGGGAGCTGGGGGAGCCACAGACCCGACGCAACACAAAGTAAAACATACACAAGCCCAGAGGGGAGCAGAGGAGAGGCATTCCGGCAAAATTTGATTCCATGAACTCTTTTCTCATAGCATCCACTCTCCCAGAAGGTTTTGTGCTGCTGAGATGGCTCGGGCTCCTACGGTTGGAAAAACGTGCTAGGTCTTTCTGGGTCCTCCAGCCAGCTCATTTCACCAGCAGACGGAGGTTCCTTCTTTCCTTCCTTCCTTCCTTCCTTCCTTCCTTCCTTCCTTCCTTCCTTCCTTCCTTCCTTCCTTCCTATTATATCTTTATTGACTTCAGAGAAGAAGGGAGAGGGAGAGAGAGACAGAAACATCCATGATGAGAGAGAATCATGGACTGGCTGCCTCCTGCACGCCCCCTACTGGGGATCGAGCCCACAACCCGGGCATGTGCCCTGACTCAGGAATGGAACCGTGACCTCCTGGTTCATAGGTTGACGCTCAACCACTGAGCCACCACGGCCAATGCTCTATCCACTGAGCCAAACCAGCTAGGGCCGGAGGTTTATTTATTTCTAACACAGTTAAGACGCGGTCATATTGCACCTGGTTCCACCCCTGTGCTCACTGATGGGCAAGCACCATGAATTAGGAGGTTTTTTATCAGCTCCTTGAGCCAAGCAACACATCAGGCCTGTAGACTGTGACAACATGCGAGGGGGTGGACACGCGACATGCCCGTCCTTGCCCCGCAGAGTCTCAGATGCTCCGGGGCCCTGGCTTATGGTGGCCTCTTCCAGTCTCTGGGCTTTCCCATGATCCTTCAGGAAAAAAAAAAGAAAAGAAAAAGAAAAACACACACACACACAAACAAAAAAAACACACACACCCACATTTGGATGCAACTCGGGATGTTGAGGTCACCCGCGCCACTCGCTGTGTCAACTCGGGGAGTCAGTGGACAGTAATACAATCTCCCCACGTCCACCAGGGAATATAATATTTCACACAGAAAATAACAAGAGAGTCCCCTGGCCCCGGGGCAATATCCTGAAGTTGTTTGAGGTGAAAGCAAAGAACAGTCTTTGGGGGCACAAGAATGTAGACTCTTTAGCGGTGAACTTGGGTTGCCTTTGGTCTCACATCCCGTGGATATTGATTCAGACCTGTTCCAGGTGAGAAAAGAAATGGATCTCGCGTGCAATCTGGGGAGGCTTCTCTGTCCTCTCTTTGTTGACCCGGAAGCCACCTGAAGTGATAAATGAGACCTTTCTGGCCAAGGGCTCGCCACGTCCTCGTACATTTTAAAAATGGCACCTGGTGGATGTCCAGGCCTCTAGAAAACTCTCGATGCGGATGCTTCATCCCTCCTTTTTAAAAAAAAATATATATATATTTTTATTGATTTTAGAGAGGAAGGGAGAGTGAGAGAGCAATAGAAACATCATGGATGAGACAGAATCATTGATCAGCAGCTGGGTATCAAGCCTGCAACCCGGGCATGTGCCCTGACTGGGAGTCCAACTGTGACCTCCTGGTTTATAGGTCGATGCTCAACCACTGAGCCACGCCAGCTGGGTTGCTGTGTCCCTCTTATTTGAACGGTCCTGGGAGGAAAGGGTTGCGGAATAAGCTGCATCCTGCCTTCTCCGTATCACCCCTCTGTGGATTCTCCTATGCAGGGAAATAAAGCAGCTGCTCTCCAGGACGAGGGAGCTAGCAGAGAGGGCCCTGGTCCCCAAACAGGGTGTGAGCTGGTCCCCTGTTCTTTTCAGTGGGTAAAACACTGCCCTGTCCTGACAGCTCAGCCTCCTTTGCCCTTTTATTAATTCCTAGAAGCCCGGTGCACGAAATTTGTGCACGGGTAGGGTCCCTAGGCCTGGCCAGCGACCAGGGCTGATCTGTGGGGCGACTGGTGGGGTGCTCAGGGGGCCCCCGCTGGCACCCGCCTTGGCTGGCCTGGGGCCTGCAGGCTGGGGGCAGCCCCTGCGTTGAGCGTCTGCCCCCTGGTGGTCAGTGTGCATCATAGCGCCGTTCAGTCAAATTGCATATTAGGCTTTTATCATAGAGGATGACTGCTCGAGGGAAAGGGAAGAATGTAGGCCCTTGAAAATGCTGTCTTGAAAGTCTCTATCTTGGCTGACGTGGCCCAGGTGGCTTGAGGGTGGGACCGGCAGAGGAAGAAGCACAGACAAGACAAGCGCACCGGCAACTTCCCTATGTCACCATTTCTCTTTCAACCATCATGACACTCAGGGTGTGGAAGGAAAAGTAACGCGCTACGACTACAGAGACGAGGTTTACGTCTTTCATGGTTCCACACAGGTCATCTTACCGTTGTGAGTTCTGCTCTCGCACAGAAAAAGGGGAAACTCAATGACTTTGCAGGTCTCGGGCTTGTCGGGGGAAAGGCTGGGGCAGAGACAGTTTGCTGCTCCAGGGCCCAGAACTCCGGCAGTGCCGGTCTTTCCCTTTGGTTCATTAGTGTCACGTGACTCGCAGCCAGTGGAATATACCTAGAAGGACGTGGCTGATGCAAACCTCTCTTCAGCCGCCAGCTTCCCCAGATGCCAGCTCAGTGTACAGGTTTTCAAGGCCCTCGAGGACGACAGAATCACACTTCAGGGGCTAAGTCCCCAATTCACTGTGAAAAAGTCTGTGTCCCCACCAGGAACTCCTGTATTGGACTTTCCCAAGAGCAAAAAAAAAAAAGAAGTGTTCTACCTGTGAAGTCACTGAGGTTTTAAGATGTGTTTGATTCAGATGCCAGATTGACCCAAATTAATACAAGAATCAAGAGGGGGGGGGGCAGAGGGAAATAGATATAAAAACATGTTTAAGCAAACTCTTAAAATAATGTTCAGATTTAAGGGGATTTTTTTAATTGGTTAGATTCCGTAAAGTGTCATTGCTAAAATTATATTGACCTAAAGTACTACTGGGCTAATATTTAGCCAATGCCCATTAAGGAACGCAAATCCTACATAGTTTATCTAATTCATTCCTTCCAGCTACCTGAAGTCATTGTTTTTCTTTTCTTTTTTTCTTTGCTTTTATAGTTGAAGAATGTGAGCTTTAGGGAAATTATGTCACTTGCCTAAAAATCATATGCCGACCAAGGGCTGAGGGCGTTCATTCAAGTTTTACTTTGTGTTTTCACATCTTTTCTTTTCTACTGCGGGATGGTGTTCAAACACTTGCAAATGTCTTTCAGAGGGAAGTCCAATTGTTTCCTTCCTCGGTCTGGGAGGACTGGTAGCTAGATGATCACATGGAACATTCTGTTCATCCCAGTAGGTCTGAACACCCTGATGTTTCTTTGAAAGGACATCCTTGAAGCCGTTCTCCAAGTGTGGGCAATGGCTTCTTCAGAACGATGCCATTCGTCACTGAGTTCTCCATCCTCTTGCGTTTAAAGGGACAGCTGAAGGCTTGAGCAGATGAAGGGTGGTTGTTTTTATCCCCCCCCCCCCACCCTTCTGTTTTCCTTAAGCTTCCAACACGCACTTACCCAAATCGTGTGATTTAAGCTGGCTCTTTAATACATATTTCCACCAGGTGAGGAATGGCTGGCACATTCCTTTCTGTCGGTAATGATTCTCTATCTGTCACTCTCAGCAGGTCGCCTGTCCGTGGACTGTGGACCGTTTTCACATTCATTTTGGAATAGTATTCGGGGTATTATTTTCATCCAAGGACAGGCATTGGAACCGAGCCGATTACTTATTTCATACACTTCGAAACTCTTTCGGGACGGTAATGACTGTTCGCCTTGACCCAGGGGGTTGCGGATGCACGGCCTAGCATCAAAACATCTACTCGTTCTATAAGCATCGCGTCCGCGGGACGGACCGTTGTCCTCTGGTTCAGAAACCCGGCTCCCAGCCCGTTGTCCACAGGCACTTGGAGATGCCTTCCTCAGACGTGAGGATTCTGGTTTGGCTCAAGCTCTCTGTCGCGCAGATAAAAAACAGCCGCAATTTTCTGCTTGAATTTCTCTGTGACTAAATCCATTGATCATCCTTTCTCTCCGTGAGTGAGAAGTGTGTTTTCTCCTTAATAACTCCTATCCTTCTCCCTGGGTTTTTTTTTTTTTCCTCCCCCTTCACTTCACTTGTTTGTGTGGTGTTGGTCAGTCCTACGCGCGATTCCTCCGAGAGACAGAGAGAGAGCGTGCGGAATTGAAGTTATTTTATGCTTGGGCTCCCTCCATCCCAATTTTCAAATCTTCATGTCAATTTTCACACATCAGTGTCATGTGGTGAATGCTATGGAAATTTCAGTGGGGTCCTTGGGAGGCAATTTATACACGGAATTTATACAATTTCTCCCCCTTCCCCGCCACCCTGCTGCAATTCCTGTCTTTGCTAAGACTAAGTGGGTCTATAATTAATGTGGATTTGAAAATATAGCGGCATTCAAAATTCTCGTCGCCGGTTTTTCGAGGCCATGTCTTCTTTGCCGTATACACACAAAAGCAGAAATGCTTGCAAGCTCTCTCTCTCCCCTAATAAATGGGCTTGTGTAAAAGGAATAAAAATTACAGTTTGTTGGCAGTAAAGAGCAACTAATTACTCAGGAAGAAGCATGTTTTTATTTTTCAGAACTGCACTGAAAATGGTTTGTCATGCAATAAATTTGCTAATCACCAGTTAGGAAACACAGTGCCATCACCACCTACCCGCGGTGGCTTCCTTTGAAAGTTGGTATGTTACCGTGTTGGATAGGAAATTATATCTTTCTGGAAATGAACTTGACAGCAGACGTTCATCGGATAGCTGAAAACTCCCTGGCAGTCGGAATGCCCGCGGCATAAACAGGAGCGTGGTTTATGGTGCCAAAGATGGCAACCGCTGACCTTGGCTTTGCTCGGAGAGCAGACAGCCCTGACCCCTCCTCACGGGCATAATCTTTCACTTCCTCTTGCTCTTTCCCTTTTAACAGTGAAAGGGAAAGACTTCCCAAAGAAGGACACAGGGTTGGCCTTGATTTTTCTTTTAAATAAAAATGTTTTCATTGATTTCAGAGGGGAAGGGAGAGGGAGAGACAGAGACATCCATGATGAGAGAGAATCATGGATCGGCTACCTCCTGTACGCCCCCTATTGGGGATTGAGCCTGCAACACAGGCATGTGCCCTGACCGGAAATCGAACCAGCAACCTCTTGGTTCATTCGTCGATGCTCAACCACTGAGACACGCTTGATGTTTTTTGTTTTTTTACTCTCCTCCAAAATTCCCCTTTCCCCAGCCCCTTGCCATCCAATCCATGTTGATTCTAATAGATTTGCATAAAGTTTTACCAGAAGAATCTGGAGAATCACTTTCTGACTCAGGAAGAGAATCCCGTCTCAGAGTCAAAGCAGATGTGTTGAGCTACCTAGAGTTCTGCGGGAATACTCCTGCTTCCTGTTCACATTCACACCCAGACAAGTCTTCGCAGTCCTGTGAGACACTCGCTTAGAATGTGACAGACTCTTTTGATTTGATAGGATCAAAGAGGCTTTCTACTCATTAACCTTCTCACAGTCACATTCCTTCTGGAGTCTGTTTTCAAACTTAGGGGCCCCTGGGGAATGGAATTTGCAGAAAGTCTGTCATTTAGGGAGTCGTTAAGCTGCATCACAATAGGCCAGGCTCCGCCTTCTCTCTGCTTCCATCTTGATCCCCCTTCTATGTAATTACCTTTGTGAGCAAGGACCTGGCTTTTCCTTCTTTCCCGTTTCAGTGCATGAAGATGGAATGAATCCTTTTACATGAAATTAGAACTCTTAAGTTCGAAGGCCCTAACCCAAAATGTCCCAGTCTTGATGATGCAATGGTCTCTCACTGATTTCTCCCTGCCGTCTCATTTATAAAATGGTACTTACTATTAATGCCTCTTACCTACCACATGGACAGAATGGCAAGTGAGAATGGAACAAAATTGTGCTTTCATTTATATTTGCCGTTAAGTGTTCTACAAAACCAATGGAGGCTTCCGATTAAGGCTTTCCCGGGTCTGTTAGAGCAAAAATAATGGCGCACCATACTGTATATAGTGTGGCACTTAAATAGAACTGACTCTGGAACCAGATAGCCTGGGTTCACACTGTACCCCCTGAGACTGCATGTGCCATTACCCTCTGTGCCTTAGTTCCCTTTTCTGTAAGCTTAGGTTGTAGTCATCTATATATATATAAAAGCCTAAGCAACCAAATGACCAAACTACTGAACAACTGGTTGACCGGCTGCTGTGAAGTGCACTGACCACCAGGTGGCAGACGCTCAATGCAGGAGCTGCCCCCCTGGTGGTCAGTGCACTCTCACTGTGGGAGCGCCTCTCAGCTGACCTACGGGTGTCAGATGCAGGGCTCCTGGCTGGCCGCTACCGCCTGGAGACCACAGCAGAGCAGCAGTGAGCCTACCCAGCGGTGGCGGTGGCAGGCACAGCGGGACCAGGATGAGTAGGAGTGGCGGACAGGAGCGGCAGGTGGTGTTGGACTGCCAGTTTCGGCCCGATCCCTGCAGGCTATGCTGAGGGACCCCACAGTGCACGAATCCGTGCTCCGGGCCTCTAGTAATTCTTAATAAGAGTTAAAAGTAATCCACATATATCAATTAGGGACACTTACCGACGCAACAATAGTATCTGTTACCACCACCTCATTTACTGAGAAGTTTCGCCGACCTATTTTTCCCACATGTGAAATCCAGGCGTGTGGAAATATGTAGGCAGCCCCCTAGGACATTTGTGCGGTTGCTGTTACTGTCAGAGAACACAGATGTGCAAATATGACTTTTTTTTCCTTTCTCTCACCTAAGTATCTGTTGACTCCATAAATGAGTTCAGTAATACAACCTCTGATTTTGGGTCCTTTGCATGCATGTAGAATATCATGTAACTATGCCCTACTAATTTTTTTCTTTCTTTTTTCTGTGATGGCTACCAGTAGGGCAAATGCAGTAGGCGTCAGAAATAATACACCTACATGTGGGTAATAGGGTTGGGCAAGTTATGAGACACATGTCTCTCTTTCAACATGGAAGGACCAGCACCAGGTCCCACATCTTTCCAGCTGGCAGGGCTCATGCGCTGCTAGCTGGCCTTGCAGCATCAGCCTGACATCTTCACTTCCGGGCCACCTCGTCATTACTGATGATCAACGTACTGAGAGGGAGAGGTGGGGTGCCGAGGAACGGGGCCAGTGTGGGAAGCGAGAAGGGAGAGATGGGGCTGAGGGAAGCAGAACAGATAATGAGCTTCAATACCTTGGACACGGAAGCACCTGCTGAAGGCACGGTGCACTGCAGCTTGTGACCCCATCTCAAAGATGGACATCGCACTCCCCAGGCCGTGAATCAAAGGAGCTTTCAGTGACCCTGCAAACCAGGGGCTCCGAGGTGCACCTCCAGGGCTGTGCCCATCACAGAAGGCAACAAGACGGGGTTTGATTTCATTCGGAAGCAATCAATGGGAAGCTGAACATTCTGAGTATGTCACAGTGGGGTCTGTGGACACAACTGCATGAGTTGGTGTGTCTGAGCATGGCTACATGTGTGAGGAGAGAGAAAACAATGGATACAGAGATATTTATAGATATAAAGGTATAGCTGGACCTAAATATCTATCCATCCATTTATCTATCTATCTATCCATTTATCTATCTATCATCTATCTATCCATTCATCTATCTATCTATCTATCCATCCATCCATCTATTCATCCATCCATCCATATATCTATCTATCCATCCATTCATCTATCTATTATCTATCTATCTATCTATCTATCTATCTATCTATCTATCTATCCATCCATCCATCCATCTATCCATTCATTCATCTATCCATTCATCTATCTATCTATCTATCTATCTATCTATCTATCTATCTATCTATCTATCTATCTATCTATCTATCCATCTATCCATTCATCTATCCATTCATTTGTCTATCCATTCATCTATCTATCTATCTATCTATCTATCTATCTATCTATCTATCTATCTATCTATCTATCTATTCATCTATTCATCCATCTATCCGTCTATCTGTCCATCTGCCCATCCATCCATCCACCCACCCACCCACCTGTCATCTATCTTTCCCTTTCTTTGTGCCACTTGAAACAGAACTCTTTTGAGTCTCTGCAATAAAGGGCCCAGGTGTGACTCAACACAGCCAGGTAGTTAGGTCCACCCATGCCATCCAAGCTGGACCCTTGCTTTAATCCTTTTCCTAGTGCTTTCCTTCCCATACAGCTTTAGATCTTTAAAAAAGAGAGCGTTTTCCTGGGCTTTGCTTCTCGCCTGCTCCGTGAGTGCTGGTGAAAGGGCTGGCATGACAACCCCTTGAGGCTGAGTCCTGTTGATTAGGGGATGGATTGTGAGCAGCGGCTGTACTCGCACGCCCTCCTCAGTGACCCTTGCCAGTATCCCTCACCCATGACCCGGAGGGATGGTCTCCTGGGGAAGCAAGGTCAGGCTCTGTGTCCATCAGCCTGCGTGTCTACTAGCTGTGTGACGGAGCATTTTCTGATGTTGACACGCATGTGGTGGAAGCGGGATGGAGGCTAGTTTCTCATTTCCCACTGAGCTGTCAACCCAAAGGGCCTCTGCTTATATGGGGTTTCACAGTCCTCCCTGGCCGTGCTTATACACCCAGCCTGCTGCTGCCATCCCTTAAGAGCGTGGGGCGCGTTCCTTTAAGCTAAAGTCTGGAGAAGAACATTCTCTGAACTAAGAATGTAGGTACATGAGCACTTTTCTCCCCAATGTATAATTTTCCTGACAAGTATTCCTATCATAACATGTATTTTTTCCCCCTCTCTGCTCCCTGTACTCATTTTGACGTTAAAATAAAACGTAATAATTAAATGGACTAGAATGCTTTAAGTAATTTGATTGGCAGGAACAATGACTGTTTACAGAAGCAACTGGAAAAACTTTACTTTCTCTTTCTATTGTACATGATTGGCTTAGTCTTGGAGCCCCAATCGTGGATTTCTATACCGGCAGATGGTCTAAATAATTGAGCACTTGAAGGCCAAATACAAGTGTTGGTGGTCTTTCGAGTAACTGGGCATTTTTCAAACTTCTTTTATGAAAAACTTTTGTAACACGTATGTACTTTTCATGTGCTGGAATAATTCATCTCATCAGTATGGGAATGCCCAAGTCACACTGATGGTTCATGGCACCAAAATAATACTGTATTTCAAATCAGGATTCTTTTTTAAAAATCCATGTAATATAGTTATTCTTAGTGGCAAACTACCAGTAAGGAGACAGTTCATCTGTTTTGAGGGCAAACTAACTACATGTGGGGATTTAGCAGATGATCAGTTGTATTAGGCAAAACACACACACACACACACAACAACAACAATGATGTCTGTAGACCAAGTCCAGGGTCCAGTGTGGTCAGCTGAGAAATTAAATGTAACATAGAACTTTCCTTAGTCCCACAATGCTCTGCTCAGGCACCTGAGACCAACCAGACTCTTGCCTCTGGCGTCCCTTGGGTAGCTATCAGGAATGGGGGACTCTCCTGCCTACTTAGACCAATGGCAGCCTTGTTCACATACCCCTAAACCAGCCTTACCACTTTGAAGCAGGCAGGTCTGGGCTCCCAACCCCTGGCATTCGTTGTAAATGCCTGGGCTGTAAGTTCTCTACAACCATTGTGATTTTCCTCCTTTTCCTCCCTTTTCCCTGATCCTGATCAGCTCCAAAGCCCATCACTACCTCTTTGAGCCATGCTTCCTAATGCCACAAGACAGTCTCTCTCGCACACACAATCACTTGCCAATTACCCACTAAAATATGAACGTACACCCTAGCCAGTTTGGCTCAGTGGATAGAGCGTCGGCCTACGGACTGAAGGGTCCCTGGTTCGATTCCGGTCAAGGGCACAGGCCTGGGTGGCAGACTCGATCCCCAGCAGGGGGTGTGCAGGAGGCAGCGGATGCATGATTCTCTCTCATCATGGATGTTTCTGTCTCTCCCTCTCCCTTCCTCTCTGAAATCCATAAAAATGTATTTTAAAGAAGTGAACTCACAACAGTGCTTAAAGAAGACTTTTACTAGAGTAGCTTGTTTACTAGAAGAGGACTTAACGGGGGTGACACGGACGAGGCAGTTTATACGGCTTGGTCTTCCCTACATGATGCCTCCAGCCTGTTACTCATCGTGGGCTAAGCATTTTATACATTGTAAGTCAGTTACTTTGGCTTATTTAAAGGTCTTTGACTAAATGGCTGTGTGTGAATACACTTTTCCCATGCTCTCGAGATGTGCAAGTCCATGAAATGATGCAATTGTGGTGATGACTGTTTAGCAGATAAAAAAAAAAGAACAGACAGAAGGAGTCACTTTTCCAAGATCGTGTTGAAAGTCAGTGCCTGAATCTTAGCCAGAGCCCAGGAACAAGGATCTATGCTTTTATTCGGACTTTTGAAAAACAATCATCTAAAAGTAGCTCAGCAATATCTGAACATCAACTTCTGCACCGAGAAGGAACACAAATAGTTAAAAAAAATTATTTGGGGGAGTGAACAACAATTGGCAAAAGTGAACAACAATTTCACTGCAAGTCCGTTTTTGTACTGTAACTTCGTTATCGCATTTAATGCTCTCATTGTAAGTAAAAGAAATGTTTCCTTTCGTTTATGAATGCGGTACATCTTGGAGAGGTTACGTTGCCAAAGATTGCACAGCTAGTGAGGTAGTGCATGGAGCTGGAATTTGCAGGTAGCACAAAATCCCGTCCCCCCCCCCCCCCCAAAATATATTTTTGTTGATTTCAGAGAGGAAGAGAGAAGGAGAGAGAAATAGAAACATCATGAAGAGAGAGAATCATTCATGATCAGCTGCCTCCTATACGCCCCATATTGGGGATGGAGCCCGCAAACTGGGCATGTGCCCTGACTGGGAATTGAACCGTGACCTCCTGGTTCATAGGTCGACGCTCAACCGCTGAGCCACACTGGCCAAGCTAAAATGCTATCTTTTGTTCCTTAGGCTCCATCAGGCACAGACGAGCAAAGCTCTAAGTTTAGCTCCATGGCACATGGATTACTGATGGCATCTCTTTGTCAATAGCTAGAGGCCTGATGCACGAAATTCATGCATGGGAGAGGGGGTCCCTCAGCCCGGCCTGCACCCTCTCGCAATCTGGGACCCCTCAGGTGATATCCGACTGCTGCTTTAGGCCCGATCCCTGTGGGCTATCCCTCTCGCAACCTGGGACCGCTGGCTCCTAACTGCTTGCCTGCCTGCCTGCCTGCCGCATCACCCCAACCTCTCTGCCTGCCTGCCTGCCTGCCGCATCACCCCAACCTCTCTGCCTGCCTGCCTGCCTGCCTGCCTGCCTGATCACCCCTAACCACTCTGCTTGCCTGCCTGATTGCCCCTAACTCCTCGCCTGCCTGCCTGATCGCCCCTAACCGCCTCTGCCTCGGCCCCCACTGCTGTGGCTTTGTCCAGTTTGTCTCTATTGCCCAGTTTCCCTATTGCCCAGTTAGTCCAGAAGGTGGTTCAGCTGTCTGGTCTAATTAGCATATTACCATTTTACTATTACAGATAGGTTGTTCTGAAATCTGAACATCTGTCACAAGGGACAGTGCGAAAGAGTGTGGGTATTCACGTGCACTCCTTCACGCGTAGGCTGTCTGTATCAGGGACTGCCTTGCATCAGATCTCTCTCTTTCCCTGGTTATACTTTCTGCTGCTTTAAAAATTACTTATGTTGTAGTAATAGGTACAAAATTTTAAAAAATGTCAACGCTCTCCCACCCCTTCTGTCCCCCAGGCCACTCGGTTCCTCTTTCCAGAGAGAGCCAGTGCCAGCAGGCCAGGGTGCATCATGCCTGGGACAGTCTATGAATACGCAGGCGTACAGGGGTGAATGCGTTTCCTACCAACAGCTGCCTGCTTGCAGATCGTTCCTGCAGCGATTCCCCAATGAGCTGCCTCATTCACTTTAGCAGCTGCTTTGTATTATGCTGTTTGCCTTGACCATGACTTACTGGACTAGATCCATTTTGATAGGCACTTAAGTTGTTGCAAACAATTTGCTGCCTCACAAAAGGCTTGCAGGGAACATTCTCATACATGCTTCTTTGCACACACGTGTCAGTACATATGAATGATGGATTTTCAAAAGTGGAAGAAGCTCTGGTCGCAGAGCCTGTATGTTCACATGTTGAGCAGATCTTGCTAACACGACCCCCATCTCTGACGTGGAGGGATGGGAAACTATCTTTTTGATTTTGATAATCTGGAAGGAGAAAAAAAATATCTCACTGGGCTATGAATCTGTGCCTACTTTAATCTGGGTGAGAGAAATAGAAACATCAAGATGAGAGAGTGTTCTTTTGTAAGTACTATGCCTGTAAGACCCTTTTGCGTTTCCTTTTCTGTGAATGCTCCGATTAGGCCATTTGTCCATTCTCCTACAGCTGAATGGTCTTTTTCTTAATGATTTGTAGGAATGTTTTCTATATTAGAAAAAAAAAAATTGCTGCCCTAGCTGGCTTGGCTCAGTGGATAGAGGGTCAGCCTGTGGACTGAAGGGTCCTGGGATCAATTCCAGTCCAGGGCACATACCTGGATTGTGGGCTCAATCCCCAGTGTGGGGCGTGCAGGAGGCAGCCAGTCAATGATTCTCTCTCATCACTGACGTTTCTCTCTCTCTCTCTCTCTCTCTCTCTCTCTCTCTCTCTCTCTCTCTCTCTCTCTCTCTCTCTCTCCCCCTCTCCCTTCCTCTCTGAAATCAATAAAAAAAATATATTTTTTAAAACGATTGCTTTGGCAAATAGGTACCACTTTTCCCAAGTGTGGCATTTGGCTGCGCTTTTGCTGTTTGCGTTCTGTATTAGGCCTTTAAATACCTTACCACGAATCTTCGAGGACCCTGCAAGACAGGTTTTATCATGCTTCCGTGTGGTTGGAGAGATTGCAGGGCAGAAAAGTTTAAAGGCTGTTTCCCTGTTGCCCAGTTAGTCAGTGGGGACAGGAGGGGACGGACTACAGACCATTGTGACCCAGAAGGCAGCATTCTTTCTGCCACGCCACGCCGCCTCCTGGGCTGAACAAGTCGTCCGATGCCCGGGCCTTATTTCAGGCCGATGTTTCTGCTGCTGTGGGCTGTGTGCTCCGGAAGGGGCACTGTAAACCAGCGCCCGCATGCTGCTCTGGCTTCAGGGAGCTTGAAGGCCCGCTGCTTGCTTCGTTAGAATGCTTCTCCTCGCTTTGCTTGCGTGGATTCGCCTGCCATGTTTAGAAATTCTATAGAAAACAAGACGCTTTAGACCAGTGGTTCCCAAGGTGGGGGGCAATTTGATGTTTAAGGGAGGGTGGGGGCAATTCGAGTTATTAATAGTGAATTTTTTGCATTTCGTATGGTCCTAGGAGCCTCCTAGACAGTCTGTAAATACACGTTGTGACATATTTATGCATTTCAGTTCTCTGGTCTATGTTTTGAAACTATATTTGCTACTTTTTCATATCACTTCGTATTATATTTTTAAACAATTTCTCAGCGATTGCTTCCTCAGTCCTTCCGCTGTCCTATCGTTCTTTCGTGTCTCTCTCTCGTGGAGGCCATGTTCTTTGGAAGCTTGTTTAGACCAAGTTCATGGCCTGTGAGGCTTCCTCCACGTGAATAGGAGCTCCCTTTTTGAATAATAAGAATGACAGGTCACGGGGCGGGGGGGGGGGGGAGTGTGTGGGGCCATCGGGATGTTAGAGATGCTTCCGTGGGGTGCGGCCCCAAACAGGCTGGGGAGCACTACTTTAGACCACCTGGGGGTTTCTGCATCTCAGGGGAACAGCTAGCAGGAAATGGCAACATTTTGCATGACCTGTTCCCTCTCTGGCCCCAGGAGTTCCAGTTTGCATTTAGGGATGAGGTGGGTGAACGTGGAAGAGCAGCTAGGTCACGTCACACTGAGCTACTATGACTGTCCGGGTGCCGCTCGCGCCCGGGAAATCCGAGCGCGTGGCCGGTACAGTTCATTTTGCTTCTTCCAGCTCCGTGGGTGCTCTCAGCCCAAGTGTCTGCCAAGCATTTCCGAGGCCGAAATAAAAGCCCTCTCAGCAGTTCTCCTGAGTGAGGTTCCCCGCACATGCGTGTGTGCATGCGTGCGTGTGTGTGTGTGTACGCACGTGTGCTTGAGGCATAGGCGTCCCATTCCCCCGGAGGGCCCCGAGGAGCCAGTCTCCACGGAGCTGTCTCCGGGAGCCATCACCCCAGTCCATAATGACCGCTGGAGTCTGGAGTTATATAGACATCCAGTGGAGGAATTAATTAGGGGGAACAGGAAGTCCCTCTAGGAACACACTGCCCATGTAACACCTCCCAGATGAATACCCTGCCAGTGGAGTGAGGAGGCAGCTCTGTTGGCTCAGTACCGGCAGGAGCCTGCTCTACATAACAATGGCCCGCCAGGTGCACCTGATTAAACCAAGGGGGGCCGGGGAAGAGGGGGGGGGCACTTGTCAGCGATGGCTTATCTCCCAGTGGAGAGGAGCCAGACTGCAGGGCAGGCCAACCTTTGGCTGGCTTTCCTATTGATTTGGCACTTGTCTTATTCCTTCTTCTCTCTGCCCCCCCATCCCCTCGGCACACCCCGGCTTATGTTATGCCTTTAACCATATCTAGGCGGTTTCCCAGAGAAAGTAAGTGCCCGCGTCCCTCTCAGGAGTGAAGGACCGTGACTCCCCAGGCCCCCCTCACTGGAGGCAGGGGGTTCACTGAACTCAGCTTGTCAAACCCCCAGCTCCATATTTCCCCTCAGAGCGGGGGCGGGGGGGGGGGGCGGCGAGGAGGGATGGGGGGGGCCATCCTGTGCATTTGCCGTATTGCTCTCATTGCTAACGCAGCTGCTCTCGCCCCGAACCCCGCAGGCGGACCCGTTCCATGGGAAGGAAGCCAGGGCCCTGCTCCGGGCCTTGTCGCCATGTTCAGGTCCACCTGTTAAGGTGCTTTACGGCCCTGTGGTCTGAAATGGGGGCGTTTAAAGGTGTGTCGTTATTCTGTGTCTTCTCCCGGGTAGACCCCTGCGGAGCGGGGGAAGCGCCAGAAATACAATGCAAAGGGAAAAAGAGAGCAAGGACAGAAGGAGGACAGGCAGGCAAAAGAGCAGGACCCTACAATATGTGCATGGCCGCAACGCTGTTTCGGAGACTTGCCCAGGTTCATAAAATCACTTGAGTTGTGGCCTCTTCATAAAAATGCTAGAAATAACGTCTTCTTGAAAAAAGACGTCCTAGGCCCCTAGCTGGTGTGGGCTCCGTGGATAGAGAGCATCGGCCTGCGGACGAACGGTCCCGGGTTCGATTCCAGTGAAGGGCATGAACCTCAGTTGCAGGCTCCTCCCTGGCTTGGGCCCTGGTGAGGGCACGTGCGGGAGGCAGCCTAATCGATGTGTTTCTCTCACATCGATGTTTCTCTCTCTCTTCCACTCTCTCTAAAAATCAATGGGAAACATTAAAAAAAAGCAACAACCCTTTCTTGTATCAACAGGGTTAAGTAAAAAGGTGATTGGGATCAAAATCTGGATGAGTTTGACAACAGACTTATCACTTACATGGGTTCCTTTGGTGAGGCAGAGTTAGCTCTGTGGTGGGCATTATGGAGGCGGGAATCACACGGGGGATGAACACACACACACACACACACACACACACACACACACATGTGCCCACACACAGAGCTAACTTTTCCCCTTTTTCCCCAAACAGGGAATTTTTCCCTTTTCCCCTGCAATCTGTCTGCCAACATGACCCTTCAGCACCTCCCCAAAATCATCTCCTGCTCATCTAAATGTGGAGACAGTCAGGTAGGTGTAGGGACCACGTGTGTCCGGGAGGGTTGAGGTCCAGTCCCAGATCAGCAGGCAGAACAGAAAGGCCTAATTGCCCTCTTCATAGACCTCCCACACCCCAGAGGGACCACACCCGTTTCTTTCATTGTTTTTTTTTTTTTTTTAATTTCTTTATTGGTTAAGGCAGTGGTTTGACGCTCTGTTGACTAATGAGTTTGCTGACCACTGGGTTAAGGTATTACATATTTGTCCTCATCCCCCCCATTACCTTCCCAACCCCCCCCCCCCCACCACCACTCATGCCCTCACCCCCCTGGTGTCTGTGTCCATTGGTTAGGCTTATATGCATGCATACTTCCCTCTGAGGTTTGACAGTCTGATTGATGCTTCCCTGTTTCTGGATCTGTTTTTGATCATTAGTTTAGGTTGTTCATTATTTCCCATAGATGAGTGAGATCATGTGATATTTATCTTTCTCTGCCTGGCTTATTTCGCTTAGCATAATGCTCTCCAGGTCCATCCATGCTGTTGCAAATGATAAGAACTCCTTCTTTTTTACCGCAGCGTAGTATTCCATTGTGTAGATGTACCACAGTTTTCTAATCCACTCATCCGCTGATGGGCACTTAGGCTGTTTCCAAATCTTAGCTATGGTGAATGGTGCTGCTATGAACATAGGGGTGCATATGTCCTTTCTGATTGGTGTTTCTAGCTTCTTGTTCACGGCGGTATTTCTGCATTCCAACTGGCAAGCATTGGCAGATCAAGAATCCTTGTGACACAGTAGGGGACAGAGGGGCAACACATACGACATTCTTGGTGGTTGTACAGAAGACCAGATGGAGGTGGTGGGTGGTGTTTGTGTGCCTGTGCGAGGCGTGTGGTTGTGTGTGTGCAGGTGGGTCTCGGGCTGCCACCCAGCTGCCACCCTGGTCCCGCTTCACACCATCACACGGAGGTTCTACCCTAAACGTGACCTCCCCTTCTCTTCTACCCGCTGCCTTCTCCCTCTCTGCTCGAAACCCCCTGGTTATATCCGTTCAGTGTCAGCAGCACACCAGCCACACTGAGAAGTAACCTTTCCTCACGCCGAGGCCCTTAAACCATTACTCGAAACCGAAGCTGCCCTTGTCAGTGGCGACTTCAGTCCCTAATGACCTCTCCTCGGAGGTGCGCGTGGCGTCCGGGCGCTCCCGGGGCTCCCGGAATGCCTTTCCAGGTCATTTAGAGCCATCCATCTGACCTGGAGCGGCAAGATCAGCCAATCTTCCAGCCACGCGCTTCCCCCGCGCTTCCCCTCACTGCCAGGTCCCTTTATTAGTTCTCTCGGGCCCATATTGGGGGTGATCTTAGGCAACCACATCGGTCACGTAGCTTGCAAAGACTTTGAGTGCAGGCATTGCCACAGGCTTGGGTCCCGGATTCTGTCACGTCCCTGTGAGATTTTTTCCCCCCTCCTCTGTCTTTTTCTCCTCTGGGGTTTTACTGGACTCTAGTTTAAAAGGCCGATTTGGCTCAGGGCTTAGAGCGTCTGCCCATGGACGGAAGGGTCATGGGTTAGATTCTGGTCAAGGGCACGGAACTTGATTGCAGGTTTGATCCCAGTAGGGATGAGTGCAGGAAGCGACCAATCGATATGTCTCTCTTGCATCAATGTGTTTCTCTGTCTCCCCATCCCTTCCACTCTCTCTAAGAATCAAATGGAAAAATATCTTGGGGTGAGAATGAACAAGAACAACAAAAGGCCTTTTACCCAGCCCTGCCTGCATGACATAGTAAATCCAGAAAGGGACCCAGCCGTCAGTCGATGGGGTTGACATAACCGGTCTTGTTTGGGGACGTGTAGGTAACGGCCTTACTGAGCATGTGGGTGTCGGAGAGCCCTCATCTCATGCCTGTTGACTTTTGGGGACTTGGGGAAGGCGAAACGGGCTTTGTAGTTCCAATTGATCTTGATGTGTATTTCAGAGCGTAATTAATAATAACCATACCAGCGAACAAATACCAAATGTTACTTTGCAATTGTTGTTTTGGTTAAGGCATGGGTAAGCGTTGGTACACGCGCGCGCACACACACACACACACACACACACACACACACACACGTTCTATTGGTTGCCCATTTTATAAATGAAGAAACAGCACTTCAGTAACTTGCCCGATACCACCCCGTTAGGAATTGGAACAATGAGAATACGAACCTAGGTTCTTCAATAGGGACCCGATATTCCTCTCTCCCAATAAGAAGCTGTTATTAATGCTGCATGACCTGCAATAGTGTCACCATTATATATGAAATGGTTACTGAGAAGTTACTGCAGCCATGAGAAACACACCAGCCCCATCTTTTGAGTGTCCACACGCACCACCCTGCCATCTAATGCAAAGGCAGAGATAATACAGTAGCATCACAAGATGAATTTTTAATGCGTTACGGGTGTCTGCCAAAAAGCAAATGGATTGGAGACGCAGACAGAGAGGCCGAGGGTATTGATAAAGGAAGGTGCCCTCATGTCTGTCTGTCTGATTTCCTCTTTCTACCTTCCCACCTTCTTAAAAGTCTCCCCGCCTCCACTGCCCTCTGCAGAAGTGTTGGTATCGAAGGGCAACACTCTGTATTTAGAGAAAAGTCCCCTTAGTGTAAGAGTAACGATGTGACTGCTGAGGCCCAGGCTCCATCCCAATGCAGGTCATTATGCTCTGCCTCGTTTTAAATGTTTTCCTCTTCTCTGGCTTTTAAAAACAAATCATTAGTATTACGTAGAGGAGTGACAGATATCCACAAGAATACGAAACACCAGAGGAGGCGCCATATACATAATAGATGAGTCCTCTTACAGATATAATACATCTATGGTACTTCCAACAATAAAGATAAATTAAATAAAAAAAAAGAAACACAGGACTTTTATTTCTTTAAAAAAGAAAGAAAGAAAAGATGAATACTCTTAGTCAAGTATACAAACTAAGTTTGAGCCCTGACCAGGGTGGTTCAGTGGTCTGCTCTGCCTTTTTCTATTCCCTCTGCCATCTCTGTGGAATCCTCTCTCTCTCTCTCTCTCCCCCCCCTCCCTCCCTCCATCCCTCCTTCCTGCCCTAAGCAGTTGTACCAGGTTGCTGGGCTGCTGTTCAACACCTGTCTCCCCAAAGAACTACACGTTAAAAGCAAGTGAAGTGACGTCTCTTTCAGGATGACTTTGCAGAAAGGAAGCTGGCAAATGGCAGGGGGTGGAGTGCTCCTTTGATGTGGGTCAGGGGAGGGCTGCGGCTAGCCTCGGGTCCCTGGAGTACCCAGCCTGGAACAAAGTACACAAACCTTTCTTTTCAAGAAAACGAGGCTTGATATTGGGCGGGATGATGGACGCCCCCCCCCCCCCCCCCCCCGCTGGCGTGAGCCAAGGTGGGTACTGACCTCCCCAGCTGAGGGGCTTGTCCAAATGCCTTTGAGAGGCGTCTGAGGCCCCATCATGCGGAGAGCCCTCCCGAAACCACTGGGGCCCCAGCCGCAGCTCTCGTCTTACTGGTAGACCTTACGTGGGTCACGCTTGGACCTTCTGACTTATGCTCTCATCTGATCTCTTTCTTCTTGGCAGAAGCACCCACAGATGAGAGGATCGTTTCCAATTTCGCCTACGTAATCATTTCTTCCTCTTCCCTGGGGACGCAGGCTTCCAGACACCCTCATTGATTCTTATCCTCCCAAGGGGTCCTGAGCAAGACCCGCTTCCTCTGTACACGCCCAGTATGTTGTTTTTTTCTGCACCCCTTCCCAATTCTCCAGTTTTTAAAAAGAAATCTTACTGCCTTTGCTTTTAACCAGCCAGAATAAAAACGAGCGAATAATGCGGATCCTAACCTCATCTACATGGTTGGTATGTCCGGTGATCTCTGATAAAACATCTTGGATTAAAAAGCAAGTGATTTATGCAGCGAAATGCATGAGCTACTTCAGAGAAAAGGCCCAGGAGTGATGGGGAAGAAAAAAGAAAGAAAGAAAGAAAAAACACTTCTGCAAAAGGAGATGCAAAAAGCCAGCGAAAATAGAATTATGTTGTTTTATGTAGAGAGGGCGGGGAAGCCCAGTTATAATCTTATAAAACTTTGTAATACACCCATGAATGCTTTTTGGCAGCCTCGGAGCAAACGTGGCTCAGAGACAGGTAATTCTATAATAATTGCAATTCTTTTGGCGTAGTCCACAAGTTTACCTTCCATATATATCTTAGACCTAAAACAAAGCAAAACGAACAGACAAACAAACAACACACAAGTCAAAGAAGAATTTCTGTTGGCTGGTGGAGAACACACTTTGGTCACTGGAATATTATTCTTTATTTTTTATTCATTTCTTTATTGATTAAGGTATTACATCTTTGTCCTCATCCCCCCATTCCCATCCCAGACCCCTCCCCACGCACGCCCCCACCCCCCTGTTGTCTGTGTCCATTGGTTAGGCTTATAGGCATGCATACAAGTCCTTTGATTGATCTCTCCCGGAATATTATTCTTTAGTACCAGTCATTTTTCCAGTAGGTTCCCTGAAATTACCAATTGTGGGCTCCAGAGGGGAAAATAACCTTAAAATACTAACAACAAGAGATATCTCAGGTGCAAGCTTTTTATCTCATCAGTGACCAAACGGACCGTGTTGTCTTACTAGCTCCAGTGTGGACAAAGTACAAGGTGAAGCAATTGCTAAAAAAAAATGACACCCCAGCTCCCCTTGTGGATATGGGGTCAGGGCAGTAATGCATTATCCTCCTTGTAATTTAAGGGTGATTGACTAAACCTATGTGTTCTGTTCAAGCAAGGAGAGACTGCAAGCCCCTCCCCTCCCCAAAACCTTCAGCCATTTAATGTTTAAAAGTTGTTGTGTTTTTTTCTTCTTTGCACGAATTAGAGAGTTTGGTGGACGCATTGACAGCTCCAGAACCAAACTCTTGTCTGCATCTAATTCTGTCTTCGCAGCTCTCCGAAGCTGCTAAAACTGGTCTTAGAACCTGATGCTTTTTGTTTCCTGATGGTGTGAAACAGCTGCCGCTGTTCTGACGAGATGCCCATTTCCCGTTTTATTTTTGCAAGATGTTGGCTACATCAGGCCCAGCGAAGCAGGCAGCCGAGACGCCGCTTACAGCAGGAAGCAGGAAAGGGAGAGTGGGGGCCGTCCTCAGAGGCAGCTGTTTCTGAAAATGGGGGCTGGAGAGGAGACAGCAAAGCCAAGCTCAGCTCCACAGTCAACGGCCACGCACGGGGCTTTTGCATGGAGAACAGTGTTGACTCCAGGGAGGGAGGATCAATTACCTCTTTATTTAGCAACTAGAGGCCCTTCGTTGCACGAAGATTGGTGTATGAATAGGTCTTCCTTCCCCTGGCCTGCAAGTCTTTGCTCCTGGCTGGAGTGCCACTCCTGTAGCTCTCCCCCTACACCCTGCCCCCCCCATCATAGCAGGTGTCCCACCCCGCCCAGCCGCTCGAGATGCCTGCATATGCAAATTAACCTTCCAGCTTTTTTGGTTAATTTGCATACTCACTCCTGATTGGCTGATGGGTGTCTCGGAGGTACGGTCAATTTGCTTATTTCTCTTTTATTAGTGTAGATATCCATGGATTGTCCCTAAATTGAAAGGAAAAGTAATCTGCCTGGAGAAACTCTAACCTCAGCTTGCCCTTGAGGCACGTCAGCCTCTATGCTCCCAAGCCACATTTTTCTCATAAGCATGCAGTCACAAACTCGCCTCTCCAGCATGAGTGCTAAAAACTAGGAGCTCTGAGTTTCTGACTTCTTCTTAGTAACGAGGTGAGGCATGCCTGTGAGGTTGGAGCTGTGGTGAGGCGGGTGGCTCTAGGTGGAAACTGCTTTCCAGCTCACCAGGGTCCTGACCTGACCTCCTCATTTTAACCCTCCCCTGGCTCCTGCAGGAGCCTGGCTGTGTCACCCCAGAAGTAAGGGCATCCACTTCAGACAGGGTTCCCCTGTGTGCATTGCCTCCCCGTCTTGCTCTCTGAAGACCCTTGTCCTGGAGCTTTGAATGATGCCACCGATGGACTTTGATCTAGAGACCATTGAACTGGAAGTTTGCAAGGGTAGGGCAGATGTGTGGAGGGTGCGTTAATATCTCCATGGGTAGACAGCAGGACTGCCATGTTGGCTGTTAAAAATGGGCACTCCACCCACTCCAGCTGGCAAAAATGGTTGCTGCTCTGAGGTTTTGAATCCCTGCCTGCCTCCGCCTACACTAGCGGCTTTGGATGCACCGTTGGGGACATTTTGAATGTCACCTCTGAGTAGAAGCTAATGAAATTCTTTACCTGGAGCATAGATGGGGTCTGGTTGCTTCTCCTCTCATCTCTCCTCATCCCTGAATCTCTTGCCACCCACTCTGTTCTCACCATGTGCCTTCCAAGGAAGTCTTCTTTTCCAGAAGTTATAGGCAGTTGAACAGCAGTGGGCTGAGCTGTTAGGGAGATCTTAAGCTGCTGGGTTACTACAAGCTCAGCTTGATTACATCTGAGTGTGAACATTTCAGAATGAGGGAACGTGGCACCGGAGCGTGGCTAGAAAATTATGTGTCCATATGTGTGGGGTTTTGTGCTGCTGTGTCTCTCCTTGTATCTTCAGTCATATGGGCCCCAGTGATTCCTTTTTCTCCCCTTCTTTTTGGCCATTTAAAAAAACTCTTCTAAGAGGCATTTGTTATCCTTAACAATAACTAGTTATAATAGTATTTTCACGGTGACCCAAAAAAAAAAAAAAATAGTTGCTTTTAAAATGATCCAACAGAAATGAGCTAATTTGGCTCAGAATGTATGCACACTTTCTGGATACCCGTTAGCATCCTGTTTTTATTCTTTCAACCGTCATGTATGTGGTTCAGATGGCATGTCTTCCCACCCCCCACCCTCAGCCCCGGGCAGTGGCTGTTTTAATCATTGTCAAATTGAAGAGATGGGTGTGCATTTTGCACAAACAAGGATGCTACATTTGGAGTTTATAGACTCTAGATTAATGATCATCATTGATTAAATGGGGTCACCTAAGCAGAGTCACATTCTTATGCCTATGAATGAACAAGGTTGGACTAAGTGTTAGCCTCAGCTCCCTGCCAGCTCGAAGGTTCTGGATTCATTGATGTGGTGTTTCTGTGCTCACAGCAGCAATGATGACATGTGCCAAGTGTTTTCTACACATCATTTCACTTGAACCTGATGGCCACTCTGACAGGTAGGCAAAACGCATAAAGGATTCCCAGCAGCTTGGAGCTGGAAAAGAAAGAAAGAAAGAAAGAGAAAAAACCAATTAGGAAATTCATGAATTACCCTCCTGAATTACCCACTCCAATTTCAAAAATTAAACGCTGGTTTATGGAAGTCATTCATTCTGCCTCCATCACAGGTGTTAGCATCTGAATGTGTTGGCTGAGCTTGGCGTCCTGGTGTGAAATGAGAGCTACGCAGCTAGTTGTTAGACATATGTGTTTGCGTGTAAACATAACTATGTCTATAAACACCGTGGGAGGTGGGAGGGGGTGCCGTCAAGCAGGAGGATAACTAGGAGAAGGAACGGAATTACCCATTAGCTTCTGGAAGCAGAGAGAGGGGCATCTAAGGTGTATCAACTGCCCAATGTGTGCTTAATTAATTAATTAGTGATTCGCGTGACCTTAATTAATCTTCCCATCAGTCCTATGAGAAGTACATACTAATTCTCACCCATTCTGCAGATGCAGAAACTGCCGCTCAAGCAGCTAATGGAAAAGGTCACGTTATTTATTTATTTTTTTGGTGTGTGTATATATATATATATATATATATATATATATATATATTTTTTATTTCAGAGAGAAAGGGAGAGGGAGAGGGAGAGAGACGAACATCCGTGATGAGAGAGAATCACAGGACCGAGCTTTCACACCACGCCCTCACCGTACCATGCAGGATCAAAAAAACCCAAGAGGGGTAACCACTTTCTAAGCGCCTACTTTGTAAATTTACTGGTAGCCCATTGCGCGATATCGCGTACAGTAGGCCGCCCGCTGCTTCCGCGGGAGCCAGCAGGAACCGCAGCATGCCACCGGGAGCTGCGCTGCTTCCATGGGAGGCAGGCCTGGCGTCTCCTCTCCGGACCTGCGTTTGGCCGTAGAGGCTGCGGGCTGGCTCCCCTGTCCCCCAGAAGCCCTCCGAGGCCCAGGTGTTGCCGCGGTGATGAAGCAAGCATTCTGTCAGGCCGCTCATGCTGCCTGCTCTCAGCGGCAGCCCCCCTAGGACTGGGGGACTCCGGTGAGGCTGAGGCGACTAGGCGCCGCCCTCTTGTGGCTATGGGCGCTGCCACCTTTGTGACGGAGTGACGGTCAATTTGCATATTACCCTTTTATTAGATAGGATTTTCATTGCCTTGGTTGGAGCATAATAATGAGACGGTTGTTCACCATCCACAGTCACTCACCACATCTCTAAGACCCAGGTGTGTCCCGGGTTATGGGCTAGAGGACAAGAAGGTGACAGAGGCTGTGCACTACCAGGCAGACCCGACAGCGGCATCCACTAAAGAGTCATCGTCCTGACGTGCATTCACCAAGTTCCGTAACAGAGGGGGTCCCTCCATCGTCCCGAGCGGCCGTTTCATCACTTCTCGGGCCTCTTCCGTTTGGTGATCAGAACTGGAGATGGATGTAGGGCTTCGTTCGGGTCCTGTCTTAAGTGCGCCGCCGTTTTTTGGATCGTCCTTGTTGCTTACAGGGTGTCTTTGTTTGGTGGAGGCGGTGTGACACAGGATTGTTTGCGAGACCCCTAGCGTTCCTAAGCAAGCTTTCCCTTCCGCTGCGTGCTCAGTGTGCCGCGGTCGCTCTGGTTTTCTCTGCATGGTCTCTGTGCACTGGCTGATTTTCACAGTGGCCGGACGGATGCTGGGCCATGCAATGTGCGGTTGGCCATGGGCAGGAAGGTACGGAGCGTGTCTCTGCAAAGCGTCGCCGGGAAAGGGGCTCCGGGAGGAGGAGTTTGGGTTTAGGTTTGCTTCTTGGAAGACCCGGAGGTGGGGGGAGGGGGTTGGGGGGGAGGGAAGAGATGCAGTGAGGATGGGATGAGGATGTGGGTGGGGGATGGGGGCTCATCGATGACAAGTGGCTGAGTCCGGAACCCTGACACTGGTGAAGTATGCTGTCAGGAACATTAAGTATCCAAAAGTGATAAAGCTTCAATTTGCTAGTCCATTAGACTAATTACTGCAATAATTAAGTAACTACTTGATTAGAACTAATGGGTACCTAATTATCCAGGAGAAAAGTATCAGGTGGCAATTATCAGGTGGCAATTAATAGACTGGAGTTAATGTCTTCGCACTGTCTTTGTGTGAATTCATAAGCAAGGTAAAGAAAACAAACAATAACTTATTAATATTTATTGGTGCCACCGTGTGTATTTTCTTCTTCTTTCAGCTTGTTTCATTTACACAGAACCAATTAGTGGGAAGACCATTAGAGTTGCAGGGCATAAAGGGACTGAAGCAGAGTTAGGTCTTTAAAGGTACAGGATCTGAGTAGCAGTAACAACTAACATTTAACCGGAAATCAACCTGTGAGTTCAGCTTTGTTGCTCTAAATCGATATTGAAAGGGGATCCCAGAAGTGAGCAATCGATAGTCATGATAAACTCTGGGGGAAATAGGCTAATACTTTGAAGTCAAGGGCTTTATATTTTTATCTTATTTTATTTTATATCAGATAGGAAGGGAGAGGGAGAGAGAGAGGTAGAAACATCAATGAGGAGAGAGAACCACGTACCGGCTGCCTCCTGCCTGCCCCCCACCGGGGATCAAGCCCGCAACTCAGGCATGTGCCTTTGACTGGAATCGAACCCGGGACTCTTCAGTCCACAGGCTGAAAAGAAAAAAAAAAATTAAAGATTTTTATTGGTCACCTTGGAAACCTCTTGTCTATCGTCCCCTGCTACGTTTGCATGACAGGGGAGAGACATACGTGGGAAGAAATGTAACTTACTAGTAAAGAAACTTGCCGTATGAACTCCCATCACGCAGAAGCCTTGCATGTCTCTCCTAGCATGAAACCTTATCTTTCTAAGCCAGTGGTTGTCAAGCACCGACTCAGATTTGCCGCTCACAACCGGAAAATATTTGTTCTAAAAATAAGATGTTCGAACAAGACTCCCATCCATGGCCGTAGAACCTGTGGTTACAACCACAGAGACCTGCCTGGACCCAACCACCGTGCTGGAAGGCATCGGGCAGAGTTTGGCATGTGCCAGTCGGGTTCAGAGGAGAGAAAACGGGTCAGCTGTTCACTCATATTTATTTACTCCTGAATTCGGGAAAACACGTGCTCTAAGGTTGTAAGGCTTCTGTGGGGCGGGAAGACAAGAGGCGAACTTCAGGAGAAGGGAGTGAAAAAGCCCCCTCGGGCTGAGCATTCTGAATCGGACGTTTCAGCCACGTAATGAGAATAATAAGGACTCATGTCTTGTTTTCTCTTCTTGGAAGTTCATCGAAGTCGTTTTTTAAAAAAGCACTGTTTTTAAACATGCCGGAGAGGTCCGGACCCGTGTTGAGTTTATTAACATTTATTAAAAGCCATATCATTAACCCTGCAGTAGCGGAATAGCCCATATAGTTTTATTTCAGTTCCTCGCCCAGCATACATAATTAAAATGGGTTTTAATCATATTTTGTGGGGGAGAGGGGGAGAAATAACAATTGCCTTCTATTAGAATGCATACAGTGACAAATGGAGATAAATCTAAAATTTATAGAAAGGGAGCATTTGCATAAACTGCAGAATCCAAACATATAGGACATTAAGAGTCACGATTGTTGGCAAAGGGCATGAAAAATTCCACTTTGGTTTCGCGAGAAGAGCCCGGCTTCCTAACATGATTAAGATCATACATCACGCGGCTCTCTCTTATTAAAGGCATAATTGTTGTGAGAACCCGAAGTGGCGTTAACGCTAATCTAGTTTTATATATGTACAAATACGAAGGGAAGTGAACTTGGAGACGCTGGCTTTTGGTGATCCGTAGTCATTTTATTAATGTTTGAATAATAACCGCCTAGAGGGCCTGTTATAAATTAAAGGGACGGATGGAGATATAAATTTTTATGAGGACTAGTTATACATTTCCATTATGTGTTTAAAAATGAAGGAATTACTGTGAGCGCCGCCGTCCTCACATTTATTTGAGGTGATTTGGACGGGAGGGACCGTGGCTGAGAGGCGCTGCGTGGTGGCCGTAAGAAAGATGTATCTGTCCCTCTGAGCAGATCCATCATACCTCATGCATGAACCCTTCTACCAGGGCCGGTCCTCCGCTGCCGAATCTGCATGATTATTTCTGTGACAATAGCAAGTGATGATATAGCTTGCGGTGCAGGCCACTCACGGGGGTTTCCGATGGTTAAATCCTGGAGGGCTCGGCTATTATCTACCTGTTAACGCAACAGCGGAAGGCAGTGGTTACTGCAAAGCGAGCCTGATTCCTCTCCCTGCTCCCAGGGTCCTGGCTAGGGTTTTACCAGTGGCCTCTGACTGCCAGTCATCCTTTTTACTTCCCATCTCAGATCTGTCCTCCCAACATGGTCCTCACTGTGGTAGATATATATAATGGGCCTGTGAATTTCCATCACTTATGCACTCGAACCCCAAAGCGTGCAGGAGGTTAACTGGCACACTTGCTCCTGTGTACATGTGCTCATATAGGTATATATGTATATGTGTGTATGTGCATATATGTACTGTATATCCTCTATAATAAAAGGCTAATATGCAAATTGTCCCCTTGACCCCAGAGTTGCACCAGGGGGTGGGGCCGGCCGGCCAACTGCCCGCGGCCCCTCCCCTGGCTGGCTAGCCCAGCCCGATCGGCCCCAATTGGGGTGGACCAATGGACTCCATCCATGCACAAATTCATGCATTGGGCCTCTAGGATGTATCTATATATATAAAGAGGTAATTTGCTTATTTGTCCATTATGGTGTACCAGTCACGACCAGTCTGTAGGCGGGGATGGGGGCAGGGACTTCCATCCCCATGTCACACTACCTGAGTGCATCCCCGCCCAGAGCTGAGGTGAAGCTGCCTGCCTGCATCCCCAGTTAGGGACATGACACTGCCTACATGCGTCCCCGTTCAGTGCTGATGTGATGCTGCTGGGGGGGAGGGGTGGGCTTGATGGGGGACTTCAGGCCATGCCCCCCGCCCCAGGACTAGGCCAGGAGACCTCAGGCTGTGACCCCGGCCCCATGGGTCTTGATGGGGGACCTCATGCGCCCCTTGCCTGGAGGGGCTTGACGGGGGTGGGGCTGGCCGGGTCTGGGTCTCACCCAATGGGGGTGGGGCTGGCCAGGTCTGGGTCTCCTGCATTTTTGAAGTCCATGCAGGAGGTGGACAGGGACTTGACTCTAGGTCCCGCGGCATGCCCCAGACTCTGACAGGAGGGAGATTTCAAATACATTTTACTACTTTTCTTTCATCTCTGACACTTCCATTATAGAGAAAGGGCAAATAACAATATTAAAATATTTCTTCTAATTAATTCCCTTTTAATGTGCACGAATTTCGTGCACCGGGCCACTAGTGTGTGTGCACACACACCTATGGACATAATTCCAACCCTACGAATATATAAATGTATATTATAATGTATATTATAAAATACTGCTTTTGCAGTCACCTGTGTCCCCATGAAAACTTGGAAGTCAGGCAGCCCAAGGTTTGCACCCCCCCACCGCCCCCCGCCAGAATGCTTATGCATTGGTAACTTAAACAAGCTATTTACCTGGGAACGCCCAGCTTCCTCATGCCTAGCATGAAAAGCTTGCTGAGTTACTGGGAAGATTCAGTATCACTTCATGTAAGGTGGCTGGTAGGCGGTCGCAGCTTAATCGATACATGCGTATGCATGTGTTAGGGCTGCTGTAATAAAGCACCGCGGACCAGGTGGCTCAATCAATAGAAAGTCGGTGCCTCCCAGTTCTGGAGGTGCCGGCAGGGTTGTTCCTTCGGAGGGAAGGGTCTGTTCGAGGCCATTCTCCTTGGCTTGTGGATGGTCGTTTTCTCCCCGTGTCGCTCCATCTCTCCACCTTCCTGTTAGGTATATCTCTGGATCCCCAAATTTTCTGTCCCACAAGGACACCAGTCATTTTGGATCAGGATGCATACTAATGATCTCGTTTTAACTTGATTACATTTGTAAAGGCCCCGTGTCCAAATCAGGGTGCTTTCAGAGATGCTGGGGTTCTACCCATTAAAATGTTTGATGAGAGCCCTAGCCGGTTTGGCTCAGTGGATAGAGTGTCGGCTCATGGACTGAAGAGTCTTGGGTTCGATTCCCGTCAAGGGCACATACCTCAGTTGCCAGCTCTATCATCCCCAGTGTAGGGCATGCAGGAGGCAGCCAGTTGATGATTCTCTCTCATCATTGATGTTTCTATCTCTCTCCTTCCTTTTTCTCTGAAATAAAAAAAAAGGTTTATTTAATCCTATGGACACGTTTCTCCCCTTTTCAGCCCTGTTAACCATTATTTTAGTATCAACCTAAGAAGGTGAGGGGACTCTGTTGCTAGGTTAGAAGAATGGATATGAATATGGATCTGCATATTCTGAATGAATAGTTGAAAATCTTATAGAAAACAAACACTATTATTAGCCCCAAAATGAGACTCAACATACCTAAACTTCAGGAATCAGGTTTCCTTTTCCTGGAATTCCTTTTCAGAAAGACATGCATTTGACCTGTTTTTTCTAGTCGCGGTGATAAAGGTGTGTGCCGGCGCCCTGCTTACCTCTGGGGATGAGGCCAAGTGCCGATTGTGTACCTGAGATAAGAAAGCATCAATCAGTAACCATGTGACCACATGGGTCCTCTCCACGTAACTGACAGACCCAGCCCAGAACCCCCTTGGGGAAAAGAAGGGGAGAATTATAGACTCTTTTATCTTAAATAAAAGTCTTATTATTGACTCAAATTGTTTAATCCAGCACCACCAGCACCTCCTACTCCCTGTTCCAGCACTTAACTATCAGGAAGTAACCAGGGCCCTGGGGGAAAGAACTAAGCTCACTTTTCCTTTTTTTAAAAAAATATATTTTTATTGATTTCAGAGAGGAAGGGAGAGGGGGAGATAGAAACATCCATGATGAGAGAGACTCATGGATCGGCTGCCTCCTGCATGCCTTCTACTGGGATCAAGCCGGCAACCTGGCCATGTGCCCCATCTGGGGATCAAACCGTGACTTCCTGGTTCATAGGCTGAGCCACACCGGCCAGGCTCACTTTTATTTCATGCTCTTTCCTGCCGTCCATGGAGGCTCGAAAGCATTTTTCCCCCTGAATAGCTCATTTAATCTCCTTGTATCAGAGCATGCTCTCCTGTGAGATGAAGGTCATAATACTAGCGTATTTCACAGCGTTCTTGGGGGGAAAAAAATAGCTGGTTGGCCATATAAAGCATTCTACAAGTGTGAAGTGCTTTATACAGTCCAAATGATTTTTGAAAGCACAAAATTTTATAGTTATCAAGTATTATCATTATAGCCTTTCTATTTCTCTGGGCATTTATCTCTTTCTTCCTTGTCTACCCTCCTCTTTTCACCTCGTTATGTAGAGAAATAGAATTCCTCCTCTTTCCCCATGACTAAGGGTTTGAAAGAGTTTTCATGGTAGGAGAGGAGAGCTCTTAGAAAGATTACTTGTCAATTCAAGTGCCAAAGTTTTCAGCTAGAGAATTGACACCAACATGTGACTCTGAATGGCTTCTGGAGAAATAGGCTATTGAAGTGAGAGGTTAGATTTAAAAAAAAAAAAAAGAAAAAGGAAATAATCTCCTTAGAAAATAACATCTGACAAGGAGAGTCTATTGTTATTAGCATATAAGTCTAAGGTAAAAATGCAGGGTGAGGCAAAAGTAGGTTCACAGTTGTTCATGTGGAAAAGACTACGTCTATATAAAAAAAAAGCTTAAGTGTCTGTCCAACCAGTTAACCTTTTGACCGTTGGACAGGCTATGACACTCAATGACCGCCAGGGGTCAGACACTCAGTGTACAGGCATGGAAACATGGAACAGGCTGATGAATCTCAGAGAGAAGTGGGGAGGGGGAGGGTGGGAGGAGATTAACCAAAGGTCTTATATACATACTAGAGGCCCAGTGCATGGATGCTTGCACGAGTGGGGTCCCTGGGCCTGGCCTGTGGGGATTGGGCCAAATCCATGCACTGGGACACCGACATCCCCTGAGGGGTCCCGGATTGCAAGAGGGTGCAGGCCAGGCCAAGGGACCCCACCGGTGCACGATTCCATGCACTGGGCCTGTAGTTATTAAATAATCAGACAAGAATAAAACTCTGTGTCTCACATACTCACAACTGTAAACCTACTTTCACCTCACCCTGTATTTGCCCATCGGTGCCTACTCTTCCTTGACGATCTCTTATATGCTAGGCACAATACATATTATTTTTATTCTTGGAAACAACACTAAAGAGTCTATCTCCATTTCATAGATGAGGGGCCTGCCCACAGTTCCACAGTGAAGGGAAGATAACCCCATTCTTTGGGACTTCAAAACCTGTGCTGTCTTCTATGCATAGTAAGGCATGCTACCTTTGCATTGTCCACTCACCACGAAGTCATAGAGACAAACTCACAAGACCCATTTTATCTACAGAGTGATCAAGTTTCTATTTTGTGCTGTGGGGGCATGCATCACTTTGTTGACTTGTTGGGTCCCTTGTTCAGATAGCCAGGCCAGCATTGCTCAGTGGTTGAGCATCGACCTATAAACCATGAGGTCACGGTTCTATTCCCAGTCAAGGGCACACGCCCGGGTTGCAGGCTTGATCCCCAGTGTGGAGCATGCAGGAGGCAGCCGATCCATGATTCTCTCTCATCATTGATGTTTCTCTCTCTCCCTCCCTCTCCCTTCCTCTCTGAAATCAATAGAAATATATTTTAAAAAACTAAAAGGAAGTAAATATGCTTACTTGTAGCTTTATGCCTCCTCAGCATTAGTAAATGTGGGCTCTGTGAAATTTCTTCTAGAAGATGACCAAAAAAGGAGAACACTCTAGATGAAAACATGTAACAGAGGAATTGGCATAGCTCTTCTTGTTGTGTAGTTACAGGAGAGAGTGTAAATGGTTTTACTAGATAGAATCAGACCATTTTATAATGGTGTGAGGGCCCTGGTATGACCAGTAAGATAGAAAGATATCTATATAGGGTATGTGCTCTCTCAAGCAGCAGTCGCCAACCTTTTGGACATTGAGGGACCACCAGTGACCGACCACTGCTCTAAAGGGGTTATAAACCTTTCTACCTGGTACAGCCAGGGAAGTCATTGCAAGGGAAACAAATGTTTGAGCTACTAGGGTAGAGAAAGCTATTTAAAAGTTTGTTTTAAAAGTACATAATCAGAACATGTACCTATGCATAAAATGTAAAGGAAGTCTAGAGCGGAATCTCCATGATTAAAATATGTTACTTATTCTAACATATTCAAATTATAGAAATAAGTTTCCAGTTATTTGAAGGTTTAAAAACACACGTATTACTCAACGGATGTCTGAACTGTTCATCGTTGTGTTACACAAGTCCTAATGTATAGCATCTAGAATGATTTTCATTGTCATTAGAGCCACTTTTCTATTAGTAAAGACACTTTTCTCATTCCTGAAACATCAAATGACCACCGCCGAGTCCACTCTGTCTCTTTAACTACAAGTAAACATCACCAATGATCCTACACAGTGGCAGCTGGTCCCAGATGCCTGCTCTGGAAACCCAAGGCCTTTAATTCCTTGTGGTCCCTAATAGCATTAACCAAGGCAGCAGGACTTACATAAAAGGAGCAGATTATTAATCTCGACAACAGCAATGTAAACAGAACTCTAATTCACGAATTGGCGATTATCATCCCTACCCTCTACCCCCCCCCCCCCCCCACCGCCCATCACTGAGGTATTAGCTCTTTGTTTGAGATTTACCCTGTGCCATGTACATATTTTAAGAACAAAAGGGAGTTCTTTATTCGTAAAAATATCCATTCGGTTCAGCTTACCGAACCGGGGGGAACATGGCTGTATTTATCAAGGTTGATTTTGTTTTCCAAATCTCTAATTCGAAGCTGAAGAATGCAAGACTACATACATCAGGTGTTTCTAGCAAAATAGCAGCCGCCGCCGCAAAGCATAGACATTTGTCATTCCTTAGAGCTGTGTGACAGTTCTGACAATTCATTAGGCTGAGCCGAAAAGAGGTTTAGAAAGCAAAGGAGGGGCCTCAGGTAGGAGAGTTGCTTTTGCATGATCCCCGTAATGGCTGATTTGTATCATTTGGGGTGATGGATACACCGTGCAGATTGAACTCAGCAGGGTCTGTTCCCCTCTCTCTTGCCTTGATTTCCCCCCCATCCCCAGCTTCCTTCCTCTGGAAACCCCCAGGACAGTGAGCATAGGCTTCCCCCCTCAGTTGCATTTCATCTGAAAGGGAGATTCAGACATATGTCAAGGAAATTCTACGTTTCAAAAGATGCTTCTTCTGGGTGGAGGGGGCCCAGGAGAGCCAAGATGAGGAAACCATGCCTCACTTCCCCGTTGAGATGGGTGTTCCTCCCTCTCAGCCTGTGCCCACCAAGTGTCCAGTGTCCTAGTCCCTGGCACATTGAGCCTCTAGCATGTCAGCAGCCCAGCCTGCCCACAGCCCACCGTAATGGCCACACTTCTTTACAGATGGGGATAAAGGGCTCCTGCTGAGCAGTGCATGGTCATGCCTTGAGATAGGACTGGAAGCTTATTCCAGGCATTGTCTTCTTTGTTACCTCTTGCACCCCTAGGTGAGGAAACTTGGTCATTTTTTTTTTTTTTGACAAACAGCAACTGGTGTGAATAAGAGTGTCTGTGGCTGTGCATCCCAGTACATCAGAAATACTCCCCGACTCATGTTGCTGGGGACTGCAATGTCCATGGCCCGACTGAAGAAGGTGAAGGCAATTAATCAGAATTGGTACTTATTAATGTCAATTTGTGTGTGGTGCTTTGAGGGAAAGAGAGTAGAGACACAGGCTGTATTTTCGAGACTGACACACCGAGATTTAAACTACTCAAAAAAATTATTTAAACAAAAAAAACCATCAACTCGACACAGGAGGCTGTACTTGGTTGCTAACTTTCAAACATTGCTCCATCACATCCAAAGCAGAGGAGTGACACAATTTAATTTATACTTTCCCAAAGGTGCTGCCGAGAACCCAGTGGGTTCGACCAATGCAAGACATTCTTTGAGGCCCTGCTCTAGTTGGGTTCTTTGTCTTTCCCCATCCTCCTTCATTCTCTACCTCGTAGCTTTTTTTCTTTTGTCTAAAGAGCATTTCCTCAGTCAGTACTGTGCCTCCACATCTGTACGTGGGCTCCATGTCTAGGGAACCTGGCCCACAACCACTCATGTGGAGAACATGAATCACAGGGGAAGGAATGGTCCTGACGATGCTATCGACAGCCTCAGCCTAGGACCAAACTAGGATTGAAGGAGTTGGGAAGGGACTTCCGGATAAGGAAACTGTCAGCTAAGGATAGGCTTCCTCAGGGACGACTCCTATGATTAGAAATGAAGCAGTAAAGATTTTGACTGCCAACAAACCATCTACCCTAATAAAAGAGTAAGAGGCAAATTGACTGTACCTTCGCGATGCCCGCCAGCCAATCAGGAGTGAGTATGCAAATGAACCCAACAAACATGGCAGGTTAATTTGCATACACAGGCACCATGGCAACAACACAGGCGTTCTGCCCTGCCCCCAGCCACTCCAGGTCTCTGGACAGCATGGGAAGGCAGAAAGGTGACTGGGCCAGAGGGAAAAGGCAGCTCCGGCCGGAGCAAAGGTGGTGCCAGCAGCCAGGAGAAGGAAGACCCATTCTTCCACGAATCTTCGTGCATCAGGCCTCTAGTATGCACATATAGCTTTTCAAAGAAAGTTGGTCATCCTTTTACCTGGATTCATTACTTGGGGAAGAGAATGCGAAATGGAGAGAAAAAGAAGAGGAGAGAGAGAAGAGAGAGAAGAAGGAAGAGAGAGAAGAAGACGCACACATCCGTGTGTGTATTTGGAGGATGGAAGCTAGTAGGCCAATCATATGGTGCTCACTGAATCCAGGTGGCAGAAAAAATCCTCTTCCAAAACGGGCTTCTCAAGCCCACGATGGGAAATATGCCTAATGAACATGCGTTTTTGACTCTGAAAATACATAGAAAGAAATAAATCTCACCACATAACCAAGAATGTGAATCTTTAATGCCAGGGTTACTATGAGGAAAAAAAATAAAAAGGAGAAGTGGGAAGACTAAGTAGGATACCAGCTACAGAACATGCCATCTTCTTATCAACTTAATTGAAGCCATTCTGTCATGAATGACAGTCCATCAGCTCCTCAGCTAGGCAGTGTGTCACGACATTGTACGTAATGAGAGGTCTCCTAAACCCAAAGGGAAAATCGACGCATTTTTTCTGACTTTTTTTTTCTTCTGCATCATCATGGTACCAGTATAAAACGTGTGCAGCTTTATTAAAGCTGTGAAAGTAGTCGAATCACGACTCAAAATGCTGACATGTACTCGCCTAAGACTTTATTTTTTCAAATGTGCCAAAGTCTGTTCATATTATTGACCTTTTCATCCCTCCTGATAAGTTACTGGATGTGCATCAGATGTCTCCCTGGCATAATGTAAGAAACAAAGATTGCCACAGTATAGAGATGTTATTGGTTGGGAGAAAGTTGAGGAAAAAGAAACTATTCTACAATTTAAAAATAAAAGCTTTGGCAGTTTCTGCCTCCAGCTATGATGATATAGCTTCATGCAGACCGTCATTCCCATTAAAAACAACTAGTATAGCCCTGGCTGATTTGGCTCAGTGGAGAGAGCGTCGGCCTGGGGACTGAAGGGCCCCAGGTTTGATTTCGGTCAGAGGCATGTACCTTGGTTGCGGGCACATCCCCAGTAGGGGGCGTGCAGGAGGCAGCTGATCAATGATTCTCTCTCATCACTGATGTTTCTCTCTCTCTTCTCCCCCTCTCCCTCCCTCTCTGAAATCAATAAAGTATATTTAAAAAAAAATAAAAACAACTAGTATCTATATATATAAAAGGCTAATATGCAACGTGTACCCTCGTGAGTTTGACCAGGAAACCGGGAGTTGGATCACTCGCTATGACATGTACTGACCACCAGGGGGTAGTGTAGAGTGAAGGAAGACCCCAGGCAGCTGGGGGAGGGAGGCTCCGGCTGGCAGCCAGAAGGCCCCTATTGGCCCTGATTGCCAGCCCAACCTAGGGACCTACCCATGCACGAATTCTGTGCACAGGCAGCAGGTTATCTATGTGAAATACCAGCAATGTCGTGTTTGAAGAAATCTCATGGGGCTGAAGACAAACAGCCAAAGTTGGGCTTGCCGAGGCAGCCGGGACGTAGGACCCTGTGATCCCAGAAGGAAGTCAGCTACGGCGAAGTGGGTTTAATATTTGGTACCGGTTTTCCCTGTGAGAGTTTTTCAGACTCTAAAGTCGCACAAGCCAAGATGCCAAGAAGCCAGGCCAAAAGTGGCTCCACAGCGGAACAGAATTTTGACAGCCCTGGGGAGATAAAAACCCAGCGAGGAGAAAAGGCCCTGAGAAATGACTTGGGGCTCTTCGCCACATCACCTGAGACCCGGGCCCAGGCCGTAGGGGTCGACCCGAAACACCTTCTGGGAAGAAGATGATCTGCCCTCCCAGTGGGGCGCCTGCCTGGAAGTAAAATGGATCCCACTGGAAAGGGAAATCTACACCCATGGGGAGCGAAACACGACTGGACATCACGGCATCGCACAGTTTGAGTAACGAAGAAAATACTATGATATATTGGAATAAATATCAATCGCGATGAAATAAAAATTAAAAAAATAAAAAGAAAATACTGTGTTTTCACAAAGAGAGACAATGAACCTAAGGGGATAAAATAAAAGGCCTGGGACAGGCCGGTACCTAGGGCGACTTGACTTATGACTAAGCCAACACCTCAACACAGGAGAAGCAAAGATGGCCTTTCCAACAAATGATGCAGGACCTACAGGGTATTCTTCAAGGAAAAAAAAATCAAACCCCGTCCTTATCTCATACCAATCCCAGAGGCGATGAAGATGAAAAGGTGAAAACTAGCATAATGAACTTCCTAGAAGATAACATGGCAGCATATCATCACCCACTCGGGGTAGGCCACGGTTTAGGAACTAGAACACACAATGCACTACACCAAACAAGAGCAACATGGAAAAAAAACACACAAAAAACAGACTCAACAACTAATGAAATAGGAACGCGGAAAACGACCTGAGCAGACCCTTCACAAGAGAGGATAGCCAAGGAGTCAATAAACACAAGAAAGGACTCCCCATGCATCAGACTCAGGGTAAATACATCACAACCACACCGAGATCCCAATGCACATCCACCCGCCCGGCTGAGGGTATAAGATGAATCGTGACCAACGTTGGCTGGGATGAAGAACAACAGCCACTCTTGGTGCGAGGAGGGTAAATGTATGATTTACTCTTTCAGCCGAGCCTTTAACGCTGTCTGCCGAAGCAGACTCGCATTCATGTCCTCGGGCCCAGGGATTCCGCGCTAGGTGTATTCCTAACAGGTGTATGTGAATGCGTATGAAGACTCATTTCTAAGGGTGGCTATAATAAGATTATTGGAGATTGAAATGAAAAACAAAATCTGTCAGCTGTGGATAACAGAAATACACTGCGGTCTGACTGATCAGTGGAATATACTGTATGTAGCCATGCGGACCCATGCTGCGAACCTGATATTCAGTAAGAGAAACCAGACGCAGCCTGGCCAGTGTGGTTCAGTGGCTGAGCACTGGCCCATGAACCAGGAGGTCACAGTTCAATTCCTGTTTGGAGAGCATGTCCGGGTTTTGGGCTCGATCCCCCGGGAGAGGACGTGCAGGAGGCAGCCGATAGATCAGTTGTATTCCCGTATCGATGTTCCTCTCTCTCTCCTTCTCCCTTCCTCTCTGTCTCAAAATCAATCTTTAAAAAAAAAATCTTTTTAAAAAAGAAACGAGACACCAAAGAAGACAGGCTGTAGAATTCCATATGCATACAGTTCAGCGGAGGCAACACCCCCTGGTAGCCATAGATGGGAGGCTGTGATTGGACGGAGGCAAGAGGGGGACTCTGTTGCTGGTGCCATCCGGTTCCTCCTCAGGTGCTAGTGTTCTACAGGTGTGTGGGCTGTGGCCATCCATCCAGCTTTATGCTAACCACTGTGCAAGTCCTCCCTTTCTAGAACGCAGATGACTTTAGGAAACCAAGGCCTTTAAAAATGAAAATATTTTTTAGACTTACATCCATGTTTGCAGAGCCGTTGCTCCCAGATGGGGAAACTGTCATGCTCTAGCGAGGCAAGATTTTGTTCTTTCCTTGTGGAATGGGAACATGTTAAACAAGGACAAAAAAAAAAAAGCAGTTTTGCCTAAGGCAAATATATGGAAATTCTTGGGGGCAGCGTCGCTGGATGTGAAGTGTATATTTTCACCGTATGAATTACATGGTGGGAAGGGGAGCATTGTTACTTTTTTTAAAGCAGGCAAAACATTTTAATTTTGCTAAGTTTATGACATGCCAGCACTATGACATCACCTCTAACTCCATGCAGCATCAAAGTGGCTTAAAGTAAAACAAATCCAGCCGGTGCGGCTCAGTGGTTGAGCATTGTCCCATGCACCAAGACCTCGCCAGTTCAATTCCCAGTCAGGGCACATGCCCGGGTTGCAGGCTTGATCCCCAGGAGGGGGTGTGCAGGAGGCCAGGGATATATGTTTCTCTCCCAGTCATGTTTCTATCTCTGCCTTCTCCCTCTTCCTTTCTCTCTTGCTCGCTCTCAAAATCAACCAAAAAACATATATATGTAAAAGAAAAACAAGACTTTATTATTCTATTTACACCAGCTGATTCCTGAGACACACACACACACACACACACACACACACACACACACACACACACACAGATGCGCGCCAACGCGTGTATTTTACATGGAGCTTCTTTTCCTTGCTGATCATATACAAACCCACATCTTCTTATGAGATGTATATAATTTTTAACTGCTTAAATGGGTAAACATGTACATTTGGAGCTGTGACGTTTTCATGAGTATGCAACCTCACCTCAGCAAATATTGATCAGCTTCTTGGAAATGGATAGCATTATGGGGTTCTAATACATGGAGGGTAAGCTAATTTAATTTCTCCATCTTCGTCCACACATGTGTAGGGAAAAGCAAACACATGCACCGCACACACATGCTCCGGGAACACTGGGCCTGCTTATCTTGAATAATTCATTGTTTGTCGGGAACTGGTAATTGGAATTAAATTTAAGCCCCGCCACGGCAGCAGTGCACAGTATTTGAAAATAGAAAAACGAAACACGCAGATCTGTTGTTTCCTCTCCAAGATGTCACCAGGCATGTCCCTTGCAAGCGGCATAAGCCGTGGTGTCACAGCGCGGGACAACTGAGATGCTGACAGGTACTGGCGGGCGCAGCCCTGACGAGGTCAAACACCCCTAAGCCTGCCTTGTTTGCTGATCTTTTAATCGGATTCAACTCGACTGTGGCCATAGCGTGAGGCTCCCTGACAGTATGTGACAGCCTCTGACAGCAAAATATTTTGACTTTTCACCATTTGATGGTATTTCAGATCTCCTGCAGCCCTTCGTAAGCCAGCACAGTGTTTTATCGAGAATGACACAGGCACTTAATTGTCTGGGATGCTTGCAAGGTCTCTTCGATTTCAGCTGAATCCGAGTTACTAAATGCACCTTACGTCTGGGGAGTAACAGGCCACGTAGACCTCCGTGACGTGACCACGAGGACTTTGCGTATGAAAAGGAAAACAAACAAAAAACACACCCTTGAACTCACAGCCCACACAAACAAAAAACACACCCTTGAACTCACAGCCCGGCCCCCAGAGTTGTCAGAGGGCCCAAGGAAACGTGAACAACTAACTTGTCATCCTTCTGAGCTTCTCCCAACAAGTGCCGACGGGACTTCTTGGGTGGTGAAAAAAATGGGGTGCAGCTTGCTCATCTTTTACTTAAAGTACATTTTAAAATACCTCTTTTTTTTTTTTTTTTAGCCTCTACATAAATTCTTGGGGGGATACAGCTAACCGCTATTTGAAAGAAAGAAAAAAAAAAAAAAGAGCAAATCCACTGGAAAACCACTTTCAGTTATTTACAAGATTTGAAACTTAAAACAAAATGAAAAGTGCCTTATACTTTTGTTATCAGGGAAATCATTTTCTTCTGTAAGCGCATCCCCTTTCGATGTGTTTTTTTTTTTTTTTTTTAATTTTTCTGAAATAAAACAGATACACCTTCTGGGGTTTCCCATTGAGCTTAGAATAATGTCCGAAGGTCCACCTCACATGTCTTACCTGTGCTTCTTCCCTTGCTCACTCTGGCCGAGCTACTCTGGCTTCTTGGCCTTGAACTTCCCTCTTTCTTGAATGTCCCCTTCCAATCCTGGTCTTGGCAGAGTTGGCCTCTTTGCATTCACTGTCCCCTTCCCGGTCACCTGACGGATATTCCTCGCCTGCCCCCCAGGACCAGTCACTCTCTGTACCGTTCCACTTTCTCATGCTACTCTTCCCCGTGTGTCCCGCTGTTATAATTCTGTAGGCATCACACTCTCTGGTAAAATGACGTATGGAGCAGTCATCTGGTAGGGGCTGATAGGGTGTAAACTTCCGGGCATCCCTGATCTTACCTGTCTTCTCTACTCCTGTATCAGCCTTAGGTTGAAGACTGTCTATGCTTACTAAGTGCTCACCAATGCCTGTTGGTCGGATCTCGTTTGATTCACATACCAAAATAAAACCATTTTCAACTATAGAATAGACACAAGTGGTACCTTAGGCCTTGGTGTGATTAATTTACATCACTAAGAACTCATGAGAAATGTGAAAGGGCAGAATATAATGATCTACTTTAGGAACAGGTTATTGAAATCTGTTGCCATGACCCCTATGATGAGGATCATAACCTCAGTTGTATTTTTCACATATTTAAAAAAAAATATATATATATATATATATATATTTTTAATTGATTTCAAAGAGGAAGAGAGAAGGAGAGAGAGAGACAGAAACATCCATAACGAGAGAGAATCATGGATCGACTGCCTCCTGCATGCCCCACCCTGGGGATTGAGCCCGCAACCCAGGCATGTGCCCTTAACCGGGATCGAACCTGGGACCCTTCCGTCTGCAGGCTGATGCTCTTCCCACTGAGCCAAACCAGCTAGGGCCTTTCTTCTCATCATACGTGGCCTCCTAATTGACCTTTGTCTTACCTCCCTGGATGCAAGGAGCTTTTTCAAAAGTTACTGCCTCTAAAGCTTGTGAGCAGAAGGTAGACTTACTGAAGTCGAAGCAGAACAGACAGGACCTCAGTGGCCTGGTATTCGGGGGCAGACGGGGCATCTGGCAGGAGATGACAGTGGTGAGTATGGGACCATCATAAAGTGCCTGATGAATAAGGACCGGTTCCAGAGCCACTGTTCAGGGGACTGGGAGGTACATTGTGTTTCTTTGTCTTCACGCTCTCCACCATCACGTGAGGGAAGTAGTATCTGCCTGGTGAAGGACATAAGGGTTGGTTTAGCATGAAACGCTTCTCACTACTTAGCGGTGTCAGGAGTGATGAGTATAACACATTTTAAAAGTACAAAGCAATGGAGTTGTTAGTCTAAGGCTAACCGTCAGAGGCCTCAGGGTTACTTTCCTTTTTGCAAATGTGGAAATGCATTTTTTGAACGGGTGCCGTTGCTGAAAGCCCCAGGGGGTCATCCCGAATGAGGTGGATTACGATATTGCGACTTGTTGGTTGTAGGGTGCTGGGTGCTACACCGGGTTCTCTGTGATTTGATTCGTTACCCTCTGAAGCAGGAATCAGGCGTCCATCTCATGAAATGGATGCGATGGAAGCCTTTAATGCCACCTAGAATGGGGCCTGGCATGGAGTAAATATCCCATAAATATCACCTATTATCATACTTATTGAGGTAAGTCAAAATCATGTCTAATACTTGATCCCGTTCTCTATCTGCACCAACCCGAGAAATTTCAAGGTTAATGTGATTGGTGTCGATTTCTAATATGGTTCACAACCCACAGCATACTGAAAAGAACATCATTTTACAGTCAAGTCGGTGCACAATGCAAGTCTCAGCTCAGGTAGTTAATGCCACCTTGTGAATGTCTGCCAGTTTTGTCTCCTCTCCAAGTCTCAACTTTATCTTTAAGACATAGACGCAGTGTCCACTTTGTGCTCCGTACACTTGCATAGTGAATACCTACGGTGATGTTTGGCACCTAGGAAAGTATAGTTATTATTCTCTAAATGGCAAGTCTACGAATAGAATCACACTTCCCTTTCAAGTGTCTACTTAAGCAGCCCGAGGTAGGTAAACGGTGAGCACTGACAGGTTTGCCAAGGATTCTTCATGACAGTGTAGATCTTACCGTAGAGTCTATCGATATCGTTTCTGAAGGTATTAATTCTTACGCATCCTACATTTCCTGAGCATCAGTAGGTGCCGACCCTCCAGTTAATTCCTATTGGCACACACGCACACACAACATGCTGTTCTGCCTTCATTAGTATTTAATGAGCGCCATGTGTGGACTATGAGGAAAACAAATACATGGAAACAAGGACTAACAATCTTATTGGAGAAATAAGGCATAAACAGCTAGGGAGCTGAATCATAAGAGAGCTGGAAAAAAGATTAGCTCAAAAACAACAGCGCAGCCCTCTCCGGTGTGGCTCGGTGGATAGAGCGTTGGCCTGCGGACTGAAGCGTCCAGGGTTCGATTCCAGTCAAGGGCACATGACCGGGTTGCAGGCCTAATCCCTAGTGTGGGACAAGCAGGAGGCGGCCGATCAATGATTCTCTCTCATCATTGATGCTTCTCTCTCTCTCTCTCTCCCCCTTTCCCTTCCTCTCTGATATTAATAAAAATACTAAAACATTAAAAAAAAAAATACCACCACCAACAGCACAGCCCGGCCAGTGTGGCTCAGTGATTGAGCATCGACCTATGAACCTGGAGGTCACGGTTCAATTCCCAGTCGGGGCACACGCCCAGGTTACAGGCTTGCTCCCCAGTGTGTGGGGAAGGGGGGTGCAGGAAGTAGCCAATCCATGATTCTCTCCCATTGTTGATATTTCTCTCTCTCTCTCTCTCTCTCTCTCTCTCTCTCTCTCTTTCCCCCCTCCCTTCCTCTCTGACATCAACAAAAACATATATATATATTTAAAAACAAACAATAGCACAAGAACTGTCCAAGGTCAGGGAAGGGCAGAGATTGAGATTGTAGGTGAGGGCCGTTTTCCGAAGAGAGCCGGCAAGAGCCTGCTTGGAGAACATTGTGCCAAGCTATAGGCATGGGGTCTTGAGGGGTGGAGGAGCCAGTGGGGAGAACACAGCTGGTGGACAGAATGGTGTCCGCCACAGCACGAGTTGAGAGAACCCAAGGTGTGGTTCCACAGCATGACTCAGAGTGGAAGGCTAATGGGGAAGTGGAGTCGTGTCGGCAAGGGCTGTGAATCTTAGATGAAGAGGGTTGAGTTTTAGCCCATCTGGAGTGGGTCAGTGGTTGAGCATCGACCTATGAACCAGGAGGTCAAAGCTTTCATTCCTGGTCAGGGCACACGCCCAGGTGGTGGCTCCATCCCCAGTCCGGGGCGTGCAGGAGGCAGCCGATCTATGATTCTCTCTCCTCATTGATGTTTCTCTCTCTCTCTCCCTTTCCTTTCTCTCTGAAGTCAATCCAAATAATATATGTTAAAAAAAAGAGGGCTGAGTCTTAGTCAACAACAGTGAAGTTGTTCCGGATGTGGGACAGAGTGACACGGACTCGGCAGGGCTCTGCCGAGCTGAGTCTGACACTCATCGGAAGGAGGGCCTGGAGGGAGGAGCCACTGGAATGCGGGAGGCATTTAAGTTGTCATTTCCGTGGTCCGGAGAGGAAATCACTAGACAAAGGGAACTTGGAAGAAAAGTCAAGGTGAAAGCCATCTGAAAAAAGAATAACCAGTAATTAGGAATCCTATATAATATAATAAAGATGTACTATGCAAATGGTCATTTCGCCGTGAAGCGTGATGACCGACCGTGTAACGACCGGATCACGGATCAGCAGGAGGGTGGGGCAGCGAGCTATAAGTGGGTGGTGGAGAGCTACGGGAGGGGGCAGGGCAGCAAGCTATGAGGAGGGGCAGGGGCAGGGGGGAGCTACAGAAGGGCGGGGCAATGGGCGGAGAGCTACAGGAGGGCAGCGGCGAGCTACTGGCAAGCTCCTGGTGCACGGATTTGTGTGTAGGGCTACTAGTTTATTATGAAGGGGAGTCATTGGGAAGAAAAAAAAAAGACAAGGTAAAAACACACACAAGACTATGAGTAGTTGGAGAGCAATACCCACATTAACATAGGAATAGGGCTGTCGAAAGCCTAGCTCGTCTAGGGAAAGAATCATATGTCCACGTCCTGGCACCCACATTTGCATATCCACTCTCTTCTCCTGACTCAGTCTCCTGGCGAAACAGGATGGTGCCTCACGTTTGCTGATTCCACAAGCATTGCTTCGTGTGCAGTCTGCCCTTCGTGATTATTTTTTTTTAACGGGTTGGGAAGAAGGAAGAGAGGAAAAAGGTGAGCATCAAGAAGGAAGGGCTGGTTTTCCAGGAAGACCACACCTGTGCTGAAAGGCTCGGTAAGCCTGGGGCCCCTGCATTGCGTGCTGCCTGGGTCCCCAGGTCAAGAGCCGGTGGTTACATTAGGTGGGAAGGCCTAAGACCATCCCTGATAGGTTTCTAACTCTACCTCATTTATTCAGCCTTGTATCTCTTTTTGTTTGTGGAAAGAGTCATTTTTAAGCCCTAGCCAGTTTGGCTCAGTGGCTAGCGCATCAGCCTGCGGACTGAAGGGTCCCGGGTTTGATTCCGGTCAAGGGCACACGCCCAGGTTGTGGGCTCGATCCCCAGGAGCAGGTGTGCAGGAGGCAGCTGATCCATGATTCTCTCTCATCATTGATGCTTTTCTCACTCTCCCTCTCCCTTCCCCTGTGAAATCAATAAAATATATATATATATATATATATATATATATATATATATATATATATGTATATATATGTTTTAAAAAGGATAATTTTTAAGACTTGGTAAATCCTATAGCTAGACAATACACCTGAGTATGTTCATATATAATTTGGATATTTCTAACATTATAAATATACTAGGTGTCCTAGAAATTACGAAGAAGCAAAAAAACAAACAAACAAACAAACAAACAAAAACCTATGGGGTGAGTTTTCCGTCGTTTCTGTAAAACCATTCAAAACAGAGAGGCCTGTCCGCCAGTTTTCTGTAACTCACACCCAATTGTCTGCTGTTGTTATAATTCCGTAGGCATCGCGCGCTTCTGGTAAAATGATGTATGGAGCAATCGTCTGGTAGGGGCTGATGGGATGTAAATGAAACTAATTAAGGAAATGTCAAACATAATTAATAAAACAGGTTTAAGTTGCAAAAGCCCTGTCAGCGGAATGAATGGGGAAGAGCATCGCACGCCCAGTGTTGGGGGCACGTGTTCCCCTCTCCCGGCTTTATTTAGCTCCGTTCCATTTGATCCTCGAAAGCTACTTGAAGCTCACTTCTCTGCCTCACCTTCTCTTCGCTGATCCCATGGAGAGGGAGGAATATAAATTCGCTTGTCGGGCCTGCCGCTTGGGGAAAAAAAAAAAAAAAATTAATTGCCCGCTCCTCCTCTTTCCCAAGTACTACAGGACATTAACATAACCAATTTGCTCGAACTCCTCACTGGCTGCCTAATAGAGCATCAGACCGGCTGATAAAAGCAGGGTGTTGCTGACACTACTTTATTATTATTAGCATTTTCATAATATCCAAATATTACAGCAGCGTGATTCACGGGCTCCATTTATTATTGATAAGAACAAAAAAAAAGGGGGGGGGGAGTGGAAGAGGGGTTGGAAATAAAGCGGGTGAGTGACCTATAATTATGGCAAGCAAATTAGGGTGTGCGGTAGAGTCGGTTACATTTGCTTAGGCGTAATGATGCCCGGGACCTTGGCCTTCCCCCGAGACAGGGAAAATAATGGGTTCCTTGGCAGCTGCAGATGGGGTAGGGGAGGACAGTGTTTCCCTGGGTTAGGCCGAGCGCTGGGCTCCGGAGCTGGCCTGCAGCGGCCCCGGAAAGTCCGATGGTTTCAGCCCCTGGAGTGCAGGGCTCTCGGACAGCCACCGGTTCCTGGGAGGGCTGGGTAACAGGACTGGGTGCCTGAGAGAAGACTCTTGCTTGGAAGGCAGCCATGGCACTGGTGAGGAGCCTTTCACGGCTCTTCAGTTCTCAGACAGTGGTGATGCCCTAAAACTGATGAGCAGGGACAGATCCAGAGGCAGAGAGAGGCATCGATCCTCTGAGGCTCTCAAACCTCAGAGGGAAGGTAGGGGAGGGGTGTGGGGAGGGGGAGAGATCAACCAAAGGACTTGTATGCACGCACGTAAGCCTAACCTATGGACACAGACACCAGGGGGGTGAGGGCATGAGCGGGGGAGGGGGAGAGGCAATGGGGGGATAAGGACACATATGGAATACCTTAATCAATAAAGAAAAAAAACAGAAGCCAGTGGCTTTTAAATGGAGAGATAAAGATGAAATGTGGTCCCAGCCAGTTTGGCTCAGTGGATGAAGTTTTGGCTTGTGGACTGAAGGGTCCCGGGTTCGACTCCCCATCACAGCCTGGGTTGCAGGCTCGATCCCCAGTGGGGGCTGTGCAGGAGGCAGCCGATCAGTGATTCTCTCTCATCACTGATATTTCTCTCTCTCTCTCCCTTCCTCTTTGATATCAATAAAAATATATTAAAAAAAAAAGATGAAATGTGGTTTCCGTTAACTTACAGACCCTCACCTGTCCTCATTTCAGGTTATTTCAGTTCAGTGTATGTACACGCACACACAACACATGTGCACACGTGTGTGCACATGCATTCACACACGTGCACCCATGTACACACACATGCACACACACACAGCTGCCTGATATTTAGTGCCATTTGACAAATAGTAATTTAACATCTGTATTTGCCAGACTCAGTAGGAGGAAGAAGAGAGAGGAAGGCGTATCTCATATACTCAAGAAGCTTAAAGGGTCAGTTTTGAATTCAACTTTGTTCAAAACAAACACACACAGATTTTAATTGTAAACAGCGTTTTCTATAAAAAGCCACTTTTGATAGACACATTGAGGCTTGATTGGCATCCACTACACCAGCCGACACTTTCAAACAAATCGCCATGGATGGACCGATACCGGTACTAACATCGAAGGCCTGTGCCTGCTTTCCGTGAAACGTTCGTGTCAGAATGCGTCCCACTGGGTGGCGAAAGCACAGCGCGGCCAGCCCCCTCGGACTGCACGTGGTGTCGGAAAGCCGGGAAGTGCTCAGATACTAATGGGACCTGGGAGAAAACAGCGACAACAACAAGACACACCAGAGTCAGCGTAGAGGGGCTGCGCTGGTTATGTAAGATCCGTTTTCAGTTAACCTGGCCAATGCCCAGCCTTCGGTTCTCAGAACACTGCCGTTACCCGTGGACTCTCCTCTGCGTCTATATCCCGTCATGCCCTTTCACCCTTTCAAAGTCAATGCTATTCTGAATTTTGAATTCTGTCATTGCTTTGCCATTTAGCATATCTATATCTATATCTATATCTATACCTATATCTATATCTATATCTATGTGTGTGTATATATATATATACACATATATATCTATATATATATCTATATATCTATATCTATATCTATATCTATATATATATATATATATAATAGAGAAATATGGTAATTAACCGGGATGCCGTAATGGGTCGACCGGACAGGAGGAGGCTGCATGTGCAGCGTTGGGGGTGGTGGTCAGGGGGCCTCTGTGCACCTGCGCTGGGGGAGTGCCTGATCAGCAGTGGCTGTGGCTGCTTCAGGGCTAGAGAGGGAAGCAGGGCCAGACCAGCAGCAGCTGTGGCTGCTGCTGAGCCCAGGGAGTGAGGCAGGGCTGGACCGGCGACTCGAGGGTGGGTGGCGCCGCGCGATTTTGAATCACACACTGGGCTCCTAGTATATAATATAAAATATACTGGTGACCTTATCAGCACATCTATGATAATAAAAGCGTAATATGCTAATTAGACCAGACATCCTTCCAGACGACCTTCTGGATGAAGCTGGGGCTTCGAGGGAAGCCTGGGTCCTGGGTACCAGAGGGAAGCCGGTGTCGGCAGCCGGGGCAAGGCCTACTCTTGCACGAATTTCATGCATCGGGCCTCTAGTTGATATATATTTCATATTTATATCTTACATATTAGACATGCTTTAGTAACAAAACCGTGTAAACATAAAACTATCAGTTTTCTGTATTACATAATATCATAGTACGTATAATAACTTTACCATCCAGTAACTTTAATTGTCTGCGACTTAGCCAAAAAAAAAACTCTCTCCGTGAGATTTTATTGGTTTTATTTCAAGCCTCTGTCCATTGACTTCTGGTCTCTCACACTGAAAAGGAGAGAAAACCCTACGTAACGATTCTAAGCCGCGCTCATGAACGCCAGGTGATTCTAATCGTGGTTAAAAATGGTTCTAGGACCTGGAATCCATAAGTAAGCTAATAGCTGCAATGGCCCAGACAGGCCCTGACCAAACGGGGGGTGAGAGCCGTCCTCCTCACTGCCATCATCTCCGTGTCCTCGCCTTCTCTCCTGATCATCCAGCTCCTCTTAGGCCTTCAAGAAGCCAGTTTTCTGGGTGTGAAAGTTTCAATACGCACAGCGTTTGGGAGGCAATCAGAGCGACCGGGATGCGGGGCCTTGGGTTGGCACCAACCACGTCCTGTGTTTTGCTGTCCACAGGTACTAGTCTTCAGAGGGGTTTCATGCTGTAGAACTGTGGTTTCATAAGAGGCTCATTTGCAGGTACACTTACCGGCCACTGGCCAGGGGCCTTAGCTTTATCATGGATTGGAGAACTGAGGAGGTTCAGTCCTCTATTAGCAACTTGTCTTTTTTTTTTTTTTTTTGCAAGTTTCTTTTCCCCACTTTTTTTTTATTGTTTTAAGTATTACAAATAGTAGTACATATGTCTCCTTTTTTTTCCCCATTGACCTCCCCCCGACCTCCCCTACCCCCCAGTACATGCCTTCACCTGCCCGCCCCCCCCACCCCCCGTGTCTTGTATGCATTGGTTGTGCTTATATGCATGCGTACAAGTCCTTCGGTTGGTCTCTTACAGCCCCCCCTCGCCCAACCTCCCCTGTCTTCCCGATGTAGTTTGACAGTCTGTTCAATGCTTCTTTGCCTCTGTATCTTTTTCCCACCATTTCTTTAAGCAAGTTTTTTTTATTATTATTATTGATTTCAGAGGGGAAGGGAGAGGGAGAGAGAAACATCCATGAGGAGAGAGAATCATGGATCCGCTGCCTCCTGCACGCCCCACACTGGGGATCGAGCCCGCAACCCGGGCACGTGCCCTGACTGGGAATTGAACCCAGGACCCTTCAGTCCACAGGCCGACGCTCTATCCACTGAGCCACACCAGCTAGGGCAACAGCAACTCGTCTGTATGGAAAGAAATTGCGTCCATTTGCAACCCTCCAACTACAGACACGTGACCATGTTAACAAGGCCCGGATCGGGGACTTACTTCTACCACTTGTGCGAGCGTGATGAGGCCTTTCAGCTGATGTGTAAATTGCAGCAGGTGAGGGCTCTCGTGCTTTTTCTCACACTTACATATGGAGGCGGAGCTGGGGGCAACCTCTAAGTTAACCTCCCCTTTTGCCTCTGACTTGAAACCATCCTCGGAAGAAAATGTGAAGTATATCTCATTCCTTTTCATGTTTCCCCCCCATGTTTGCCTCATCTCACAAGGATTATAAAATCTGAATGTTTATACCAGGAGAAGTTAGGTCCTACTAAATGTTTACCTTGCCTGGAATCAAAATTGATTTAAAGAAACACAAACCAACTGTGGTTCTCTGGGAATAGCTTAACAGATTGAGAAGATTTTTTAACTGTTTGGGGACCTCTGAACTTTTGAAATTATACCCGTTATTAAGAATTGTCCATTTGTGCTCATCTTTGCTTCAAACTAAGCAATATATATTATCGGCTGTTGTTTATGCAGGATTTTTTTCCTTTTTTAATCTTATATGTAAGTTTCCTTCAATTTACTGACTGTAAAGTGTCCCCCAGGTAGAAAGAACATCTGATCCTTATCGTTCTCCTCAGGCCTTCGGAATGATGTCCTGACCTTGCCCTTTATTACTTTTTTTACAATTCATTTCAGCTTTCTTTTTATTTTTTTTAAATTGATTTCAGAGAGGAAGGGAGAGGGAGAGAGAGACAGAAACATCAATGATGAGAGAGAATCATGGATCCGCTGCCTCCTGCACACCCCACATTGGGGATCGAGCCCAGAACCTGGGCATGTGCCCTGACTGGGAATCAAACTGTGACCTCCTGGTTCATAGGTCGACATTTAACCACTGACCCACACTGGCCAGGCCTTACCCTTTATTTCTAGTAATTTATTATATATTTCTAGCATCACATAATTCTTTTTAAAATATATATATATATATATTATTGATTTTTTATAGAGAGAAAGGAAGAGGGATAGAGAGTTAGAAACATCGATGAAAGGGAAACATCAATCAGCTGCCTCCTGCACACCCCCTACTGGGGATGTGCCCACAACCAAGGTACATGCCCTTGACTGGAATCGAACCCGGGACCCTTCAGTCCGCAGGCCGACGCTCTATCCACTGAGCCAAACCGGTTTTAGCACACATAATTCTTTGAGTATTTTGCCCCCATAAAGATTACAAGAGTGGAGATGTATATTTACAAAAATGAATGGCACTAGAAAACCCCTAAGATTCACTACTTTCAAAAAATACCTTCTTTGGCAATTTATACCAAATGGTCAGCATTTATCAATTCTGTAAAACAGAGGCCTTTTATAATTCATCCTTTCATTTGACCATGACATAACATTTTTCTAAGGACACAAAACTGTTTTAGGAATAAAAATGGAGGGGAAAAAATATCTGTGAATTAGGTAGGAAAACTGACTTCAGAGGCGTATTGGAGCAAACCTGAAATTGAGGCCAAGCTTACCTCCTGTGCCTTCTGCCTTTTCCTTCTCTGACATCTGCCTCTGGTCTTCACCGTTTTCCTTCTTTCTCCTCTTATCTACGACCACCCTTAGACTGAACTCAACCCGGTATGGATGTTGCCTCGATGTCAGTTTAAGCTTCAGCTCTAACTGTGGAGTGAAAAGTTGTTCTTGGGGCTTGGAGCAACTTGCAGTGCCAAAAAGTAAGAAAAATATCTAAAAAAACAAAACACTCAAAACTCACAATACAGGCGTGTTAAAGGGACACGGGTGTCAGCTGAAGGAGCTCTGAATGACCAAAGCTGAGACAATTAGAGCGACAACATAAAGGACGTTGCCTTATAATCCAAAGTATAAAATGAATATCCGTAAGTCCATATAGGTATAGGTAAGTAGTCGACTAAATAAATAAATGGGAGAGAAAAGTCTCTTACTCAAAATAACCGCACATAACTTATGAAGATGCCCCACCCCCAAGAAAGTAGAGCATAATTCCTCCTTTCTTAAGTATGGGCTGCACATAGTCCTCTGTTCCTCCTTCCAAAGAGGACAGTATGGCCTGGCCAGTGTGGCTCAGTGATTGAGCATTGACGTATGGACCCAGGAGGTCACAGTTCGATTCTGGGTCAGGGCATATGCCCAGGTTGCGGGCTCGATCCCCAGTGTGGAGTCTTCAGGAGGCAGCCAATCAATGATTCTCTCTCATCATTGATGTTTCTATCTCTTTCTCTCCCTCTCCCTTCCTCTCTGAAATCAATAAAAATATATTAAAAATTAAACAAAACAAAAATAAAGTACAGTATGGAATTGTGGGGAGTGAGAGGGAGTCACTTTACAAAGGAGGAACCTAACAAACATGACCTCAGGCTCATGATCATGGTCAACATCAAAAGTGATAATCCTGTAGACAGCATGTGCCCTAGATAGGATGTGATGAGAATGGCTCTTCCTCCCCAAACCCATAATCCCTTCCTCTCTGAAATCAATAAAAAATATTAAAATAAAATGTTGATGGGTGGAAAAACTAGGTGTGAGATGGGTGGGAAAACTAGGTGTGAGATGCATGGGGACTACTATCTTCTTATACTACTAGTGGTCCGGTGCATGAAATTTGTGCACGAGGGAGGAGGTCCCTCAACCCAGTCTGCACCCTCTCCAATCTGGGACTCCTCTCAAACCGGCAGTCGGACATCCCTCTCACAATCTGGGACCGCTGGCTCCTAACTGCTCACCTGCCTGCCTGCCTGATTGCCCCTAACCACTCTGCATGCCAGCCTGATAGCCCCCCCTTCCAGCCTGATCACCCCCAACTACCCTCCTTCCAGCCTGATCACCCCCAACACCCCCTCCATGGCCTGCTCACCCCCAACTGCCCTCTCCTGCTGGCCTGATGGCCCTCAATTGCCCTTCCACCCCCCGCTGGCCTGGTCGCCTCCAACTGCCTCTGCCTCAGCCCCACCACCATGGCTTTGTCTGAAAGGACATCCAGAAGGTCACCCGGAAGGTCTACCAGTCTAATTAGCCTATTACCCTTTTATTAGTATAGATCTTTGCAATTTTTATAAACCTAAAAGTGCCCTAAAGATAAAGTTTATTATATATAAAAAAGGAAGAGGTAATAAAAAAGACAGGTTGTCCTTGGGTAAAGGAATTATTTAGGGCGCGTTTCACCATATTTGGGACTATAAAAATGCCCTCTTTTGTTATCCACCTGTATACAGAGAAAGGAGAGCAGGGTGGCAAGATCATGCTATATCTCTCCATTGCTCTCTTTCTCTCTCTCTTTCTGTCCTTCTGTCTCTCTCTGTGTGTCTCTCTCTAACTTGGCCTTCATTCTAATTAACCCGCTCCCCTATCATTTCCTCCCCTTCCTTTCTGTCATCTCCATTTCACAGTATCACTTGCCCAGTGCAAAGAAGCTCCGACTCATTCTCTTTAGAAGGTGAGTGTCTCACTAGGGGTGACAAGCCTTCTTTTGAGGTCATTTATCTAATTGCTCTTTGCCAATAAGAATTAATTAGCCTGATGATTCTTCTCCGTTTTGGGGTGGGCTCCCCACCTGAAGAGAAGAAGTTGCTCCGTGTCAGTGATGAATGGCCCAGCCAGACGCTTGCCGCCTCACATTTGTAACAAATGCCGCCTTGCTCTTTAGGTCACGTTAGGAACCCGGCGGGCTGTGGCGTCACGTGCAGGATAATGAAGCACTTGTATAAATAGGGGCACCGGCATCTGATGGTGATTAAATATTTTAATACATCAAAGGGTGAAAGAGTTTCAAGATGCTAAAGGTAAGAGCCCCTGTCAAGGCCGGCTCTCTCCCTCCTTCACGGGGCACAAACGTCTCCATGGCAGCAGGTGGCATCCCCATGTCGGGTGTGTCTGAAATGACCTCAGTGATCTGTGGAGGGGGTTGGTTTCTGTTTTGGGTTCTCTTCTTTTTTTTTTTTTTCAGGGAACACCTAAAAATACAAACACCTTCAGAGCCCAGAGCCCTTTTATGTCTAGAATGGAGAGAAGTGAGCTTCCTCTTGGTTTACTTCCAAATTAGGTGTTTAAAACATGGCTATTATTGCTCCAGTGTGTGTGTGTAAGGTCCCCTGGCATCAAAACAATGCGATGACATTCAAAGGGGAGCCACCAAGGTGTCATCAAGACCTGTTCATGTGAAATAAGTCTGTAAAGGAGAAACTCAAATCCGTGAGTGAATCTAGTGAGGGGTGGGGTCTGCTTGGCTGCTCTAACAAACTCCGGTAGACTGGGTGGCTTAAGTAGCCAACCTTTGTTTCTCATGGTTCTGAAGGGTGAGAATCTGCAAAATCAAGGTTCTGACAGTTTCGCGGTCTGGTGGGGGCTACTTCCTGGCTCATAGCCTTGCCCTCTCACCGTGCGGTGTCCTCAGATGGTAGATGGGGTGAGGCAGCTCTCTGTGGCCTCCTTTATAAGGGCGCTAATCCCATTTACGAGGGCTCCACCCTCATGACCTAATGCCATGCAAAGGCCCCACTTTCTAAAACATCCTATCGAGGGGTAGGGTTTCAACATAGGAATTTGAGGGGGAAGGGGGAACACACATATATTTAGTCCATCACAGAGGGAAAGTCTTATATTTTGTGGGTAGTTTAATTGAAGACATCGGATTTTTTTTTTAATGTTTTTCTTGATTTTTTTTTTTTTTTACAGGAAGGGAAAGGGAGAGACCAAGTTCAATAAATGAAACTTGAAATGTAACTGGTACAACAAAGTTAGGAACCTTAGTATTTCATCTTGTCTTACCTATTGCTTATCGCCAGCTCTTCTTACGTTCCATAGAGTGGAAACCATTGTGTCTAAGGAAGTCGATGGAAAATGTCCGTACATACAATAATGGGGATACTTGAGGTTTGTTCCGTGGGGTTCAGCTGGCACAATAGAAAAGAACTCTTCTATGTCAAAGGAGAAAGTGTTCCCTGGGTCCTTTAACCAAGGCGACTCCCCTCCCCGTGTCCGATTGCTCCTATCAGTCACTTCAGGCAGACTTCCATGCTGCTGTTGCTTTTGTTCACCTCCAAGCGCCTTTTTTTTTTTATGCTGTTGGTGCATCTCCCCATAATCTCTGAGCTCTTGGTGAATTATAAACAAGGGACTTGTCTTCATCAACCACCTGTCAAGATGTCTAGGGCTATTCCACAAGAGTGAATGTTTCTGTTTTGTTTTGGTGTGTGTTTGTTTCCACTCTCTCTTCACAAAAATGATGACATTAGCTACCAAGCTGTTGAGCATAGACATTTCATGCTGCGTTCTGCTGCAAAAGGATTATGTCCAAGGGTGGCATCGTTTTCAGTTGGCGTCAACACGTATCCAATCTCCTTATCTCCTGGGAGAACTAATTGTTCTGTGATGATGCAAAATGGACATTTGTTCCATATTTTCTTTCCTTTTCGGCTTAAATTGATAATTTATTCGAAAGACAGTAGTCAGAATGCTTTGAATTCAAGATACCGGCAAATCTGTTGCAGGTTTAAAAAAAAAAAAAAAAGTAATATGATGCAAAAAAAATCACAGAAGTCTTTAGCCGTCAGAAATGTGGAGCGAATAATTTATCCAGCTAAGCGTCTACCCAGAGTCTGAAGGAAAAACATATCAGTAAAGGACCGTGTTTCTCTCTCTTATGACCCTTGACCCAATCCATTGCCTTTTCTCATACAATCCTATATAATAAAAGGCGAACGTGCAAATAGATTGAAGGGCAGAACGACCAGTCGCTATAACGCGCACTGACCACCAGGGGGCAGACGCTCAACACAGGAACTGCCCCCTGGTGGTCAGTGCACTCCCACAGGGGGAGCGCTGCTCAGCCAGAAGCTGGGCTCACAGCTGGCGAGTGCAGTGGTGGTGGTGGGAGCCTCTCCGGCCTCCGTGGCAGCGCTAAGGATGTCTGACTGCTGGTTTTGGGCCTAAGCCGTCAGTTGGACATCCCCCAAAGGCTCCCAGACTGTGAGAGGGCGCAGGCCGGGCTGAGGGACCCCCGCTCCTTCCCCGACCCCGAATGCACTACTTTCATGCACCAGGCCTTTAGTTTTAAATAAATTGTTAAGAAAAACAATATAAGAAATTGCATTGGGTCAAATGGAGATAATAATAATAGCATCCACCTCATAGGGTTGTGATGAGGATTTACTGAGTTTCCATTTGTAACGTACCATATTTTTCCATGTATAAGATGCTATTTTTTTCCCCCAAAAATCGTTAGACTGAAAATCGAGGGGCGTCTGATACAGAGAAGTCAGCCGAGGAGGGAGCCACGAGGGTGCGTAGCTGCCCATACCTTGTCAAACAGGCTTCCTCCAATCACGAGCCTCACTGTTACTCACTTCAGCTGATGCCATAATTGGAGGTGGAGGTGGAACGTGCAGATGCAACAGGGACCTAGCGTTGTGAGCCCATAAAGATGTCAGAAAATAAAAAGATAAATACCGGTAAGTGATTGTCTTACTCTGCAAAATTCAAACGGAATGTAATCAGCTGTGCAAAAGAGCCTGGACATAGAACCGCAGAGAGACAATTTGGACCTCCTCCCACCGAGTATGTGATCAGACAGTGGTGAAAACAGGAAGAACAATTCCCTAAGATGCCAAATAAAGAAGAGGGCCCTAAGAGGAAAACGAGCAAAATGTTTAAAATATCGATTTCTTAATTTTGGGTTGGAAAAGTGGGAGGCGTCTTATACACAGAGAAATACGGTATTTAACAAAGGGCTGGCAGTTAGCTACCATCCCATATGCCTGTGCTAGGTCAAAGTCAAGGATTCCTACAAGCCGCTCTCGCACTTGAATCTATAGGCTGAGTTTGGAAACTAGACCTAATGTGTAGACTACATCATCCCAAATTTATGTTTTACAATGGTAATTATGCACATTGCAACCAACTGTCTGGTTGAAGATCTACTCAAGAAAAATAGGCTATACAGAAAGGTATTCTAGGCTGGCCGGCATGGTTCAGTGGTTCAGTGTTGGCCTATGAACCAGGAGGTCACGGTTCGATTCCCCCTCAGGTCACATGCCTGGATTGTGGGCTCCATCTCTAGTAGGGGGTGTGCAGGAGGCAGCCGATCAACGAGTCTCTCTTATCACTTACATTTCTCTCTCTCTCTCCCTCTCCCTTCCTTTCATGAACAGAAAATATGCAAGTACTTTATTTTAGTATAACACACTTCTTGATGTCCAACTTAAAACACGTGTGCACATACACACAGAAACCCATGCACATTTTCATCCCTATCTGGGTACACAATTACTAAAAGAATGTGAGTTCATGCTGACACCTCCACTTTCAATTCAACGTAGCACAGTTCTTTCTAGCCTTCCTGCTTTCCCATGGTGGTAAATATCTTCTCTGACAATGTGAAACTTATCCTTAAGTCATTATATATATATTTAAATATATTTTTATTGATTTCAGAGAGAAAGGGAGAAAGAGAGAGAGAGAGAAATAGAAACATCCGTGATGAGAGAGTATCATGGATCGGCTGCCTCCTGCAAGTCCCCCACTGGGGATCGAGCCCTCAACGGGGGCATGTGCCCTTGACCGGAATGGAACCTGGGACCTTTCAATCGCAGGCCAACGCTCTATCCACTGAGCCAAACCGGCTAGGGCGTCATTCACTATATTAACTGGTTTGCTTAATCATCCCATTACTTGTTTCATGCTGACTGGCCCTTTTCTCCCCTCGCCCCCTCACCAGCGTGCTAGCCTGCCCTCTCCTAGCCTCGACATCGATAGCTCTGTTGCTCCTCACCATTCCAGGCAGGTATCTGCCACATTGGTTCCTTCATTCAGAAAAGGGAAAGAAAGAGTGAAGGGAAGAGAGAGGGAGGTCACGGAAGAGAAGATGTGAGGGGAAGATGTTAAGGCAAAGAAAAATAGGGAGAGAAAATAGGGAGAAATGGGGATGAATAGGTCTGTAAAATACCATATAATCATTTAAGATGTACTTAAAAGTGAAGTGAAAAAATTCAAGCTGAAAATTTTGATGCTAAATTCGATAGACATAAAATTAGTCTGTCAAATTGCTATGAATATTTCTGAATGATTTCTCTCAATTTTAGTATCTATTTCAATGCAGATGGGAAACCCAAACTAGCTCACGGAAAGTTATAAGCTTTACAATAATGTGTGTGTTTCTAAGTCTGAATTAGACTTTTATCATGGTTATATTGCATGATGCAGGTCCATAAAATTAACTCTTTTTTAATTTATTTATTTTTATTTATTTTTTATATTTTATTGATTTTTTATAGAGAGGCAGGGAGAGGGATAGAGCGTTAGAAACATCGATGAGAGGGAAACATTGATCAGCTGCCTCCTACACACCCCTACTGGGGATGTGCCCGCAACCAAGGTACGTGCCCTTGATGGGAATCGAACCTGGGACCCTTCAGTCCGCAGACCAACGCTCTATCCACTGAACCACACCGGTTAGGACCTAACTCATTTTTTTTTTAATGGGTGGTGTTTACAAAAGCAAGAAGCTATTGAGTAATTATAGCACAGAAAGGTGTACAATATAAAAAATATAAATCAAAGGGTGCTATCTGATCATCTTACTTTTTACAGACTTATAAATTCACACTTTAATTATTTGCTCATATAATAAAAATACAAAATTTTTTAAAAATTTCACTTCCTTGCTAGCAAGAGGATATTTTCTGTTTATGGTTGACTTGCATTTCTTTCTCTGTGGAGTGCTAGTTCAAGTTCTTTGCTTTTTTATTGATTTCAGAGAGTAAGGGAGAGGTAGAGAGAGCTAGAAATACCAATGATGAGAGAGAATCATTGATCGGCTGCCTCCTGCACGCCCCACACTGGGAATCAAGCCCGCAACCCGGGCATGTGCCCTTGCCTGGAATCGAACCTAGGACCCTTCAGTCTGCAGGCCAATGCTCTATCCACTGAGCCACACCGGCTAGGGCTGCCAATGTTTTTCAAAGGATAGATCTCTAAAAACTGATTGGTAGGAATTCTTAATATATCATGCATATTAACTTCATGTCTGAAATATACTTTGCAAATATTTTCCTAGTTTATTGTTTGTCTTAAAAAAGAAATTAAGAAAAAGGAAGTTGAACATGTTTTTAGTTGGCTAAACCTATCCATTTTTTTTTTCTTTTATTGTTTCTTACCTTACTGTCATGCTTCCACAGATTTTCTCCAGCGGAATTATAAAAAGTATTCTCCAAGAGCTTTGTGGTCAGCTTTCTCCTCCCATGCCAACAGTCTAATCTGTTATGTACATTTTTGTATCTGATGTCATGTAAGAGGTGCTGGGTCATTCCTAATTTTACTTGCAGATGTGGAAGGGAAAGCAACCATTACCAAGCACACAGTCTGCCTGAGCATGGCTAGATCTCAGGAATTTCTGTTATTTCCTAACTAGAGGCCCGATGCATGAAATTCGTCCAAGAGTAGGCCTTCCCTCCCCCAGCTGCCGGCACTGGCTTCCCTCTGGCACCCGGGACCCAGGCTTTCCTTGATGCCCCAGCTTCATCCGGAAGGTCATCTGGAAGGACGTCCGGAAGGACATCAGGTCTCATTAGCATACTGATGCTTTTACTATTATAGATGGTCTGTCTGTCGATTCTCACATCTGCAACAGGCTATTTAATTACTCTGGCTTTACAGGATATTTTGAAATCTGGCAGAGCCAATCCTCTCTCACGCTTGTTCTTCACAATTGTCTTGCCTATCTTCATGTATTTATTCTCCCAGTTAAAAGTTATTATCAAGTTGTCAAGGAATTAAAAAAGAAAATAACAGTAGGTTTTGATGTGAGTGGCAGCATGTTTATAAGAGGATTTGAGGGAAATTGACATCACTACAGTCTTTAGTTATCCCACCCAGGAAGGCAGTATCTTGTTAGCAATTCAGGTCCTGTTGATGCCTTTGAGAACATTTTATTTTTTTGTGAGCGGTACTTAGTCCTTATTGAGTTATTCCTAGGTATGTCATAAATTTGGTTGCTATTCTCAATATGAACTTTTAAAATTGCATCTTATAACTCGTTCTTAGTTTTAAAATGAAAAGCTAACATTAATCTGGCTACTTCACAATACTCTCGGTAGTAATGGTTTTAATATTTTTTTTTTCCGTTAGTCCTCTTGGCGATTTTAGGTATATTAAGATAATATTTTTACTAACTAATCACTTTATCATTTTCTGTACAATATATACTTCCTTTTAAAAACCCACCATCATTAGCAATTGACTTGAATTTTTTTTCAAAGCTAGACCACACAGAGGGAAGGATGGGAACTCACAATTTATAAACACCTACAGTATAACAGGTACTTTGTTAGGAACTGAATGACATATTTTCACGTAATTCCCACAAAGTTGGTATTATTCAGGCCCCAATAAGAAGACTGAAATTAGCCCATATCGTCCCCTTCGGGGCACAATCAATACTTCAGTGAGGAAGGACTTACACATAGGTCTTCCTGACCTCGAATTCCAGGTTTTTCCGACAATAAATCCAATACTTCCTTACCCACAGTGATAATCTTTTCCGAGGACGTCCCTCAGGCCCAAACCTGTAGTTGTATTAGTCTCACCCGAAGCTGAGAGCACCTCTCCAGGAATGTTCCCTTTTGATAGTTCTAGGGATGAGCCACAGTGAAGATCAGGCGCAGCAATTCCACTGTAGATGGGCACCCCATGAAAGGTTTCTTGTAAATTAGAGTGAGTAGACATATGTTGACCCAAATCATAGATATGTTTCCCAGGACCTTGAATTACAGGCAGTTTGCTCACATGACGGTGATAAAGCTGTGTGCTTGGTGAACAGATCATTGCTAATGACGTGTGAAGTATGGTGTTTACATATAAAGGGTGCTCTTGCATGATTGGTTTTGTTCTTGATTTCCTCCTTCACTGATTTGGCGGTCCTCCTCCCCAAACAGACAGGGGTGAGAGGAGCAGGCATCACAGACAAACATGACCCCATTGATGGGAGAAGTCAACGTATGCCAATTCCGAGCATCATTCCACAGTCTATTGACTATGGCAGGTGTCGCCAAACTGGGGCTTGCGAGCCACATGCGACTCACGAGCCGCAGTTTGCCACTCTGTTGACCAATGAGTTTGCCGACCACTGGATATACTACTCTTTACCTCTTTGCACACACTATGCCACAATTACCTAATCTTCACAGCTTCCAACTACACGGTAACATTTAGTCTAGTCCAGGGGTCGGCAAACTCATTCGTCAACAGAGTGGCAAACCACTGGACTATGGGAACAAGCGTGCGCCTTCTGTAAACCTCGCTGGGTAGTTAGCTCATCTCCATCCTGCATGTTCACATTACAAGGTGCTTCTGAGAAATCTGATATGACAGGAAGTATTTCTCAGGCACCGCCCAGGTGCTTTCATAAGCTGCTGTAACGTGTCGTGGCATTCTTAACAGCGCACACCAGAGATTGTATTTTTCACAACTATAAGGGCTTGGCCCTTCCTCTTTATCCTTCCTTCTTCAAGCTCCCTCCCGGGGGTCTGCTGGCCATTCCCACTATTCTTCCCATTGTACCTGAGAGACCTTCTCTTGCAGCCTCTGGACTGGCTGGCAGCTTCCACCTTTTTGCCTTTTTTCACATCTAACGTTTGCAACCCAATGGACCTGCTTCTCTCTCTGAGGTTGACACTCACTGTCAATCAATAATACAGCTCTCCTCTCTCTTGGTGTCTAGTATGCCTGCTTTTTCTATCTATTATTAGTGGGGGAGGGGGAGTGGTTTCTCTTTACTTGACAATTTTAAAAATCAATGGTTCTTTGCCTCTTGGGGATTCCTTCTCTGGAAATCTATTATCTTTCCAAGGGGGGGAAAAATTTCTGTAAATAAATACTGTTTTTCATAACATTTCACAGGGCTTTCTTCCATGATCTACCTTGGTTCACACAGCTGTCTTCTTAAACATCCACATTCTACCCATTTTATAGACAGAAATCAAGGCTCAGGAAGTTTAAATGACACGAAGACAAAGACTGACTTGGCACATGGTATGGAACTGGGTAGACCAGATGAATCAGTAATGGAATCTTGAGGTTGTGCTTATAGTAAACTGGTTGATACAAGACTTTGCAGTGACAGCGGGCCCATCAACAAAATATTTTTAATTTCACTCAAGAACAACAGATGTGGCCCTAACCGGTTTGGCTCAGTGGATAGAACATCAGCCTGCAGACTGAAGGGTCCCAGGTTCGATTCCGGTCAAGGGCATGTACCTTGGTTGCGGGCACATCCCCAGTAGGAGGTGTGCAGGAGGCGGCTGATCGATGTTTCGCTCTCATTGATGTTTCTAACTCTCTATCCCCTTCCCTTCCTCTCTGTACAAAATCAATAAATTATATTTAAAAAAAAAATAAAAAGAACAGCGATGTGATTCCTGGGACAATAGCATCAACCTACACACCATATTTTAGCTTTGATTTTCTTTTCTGTACATGTGCACATATTATCTTAGGTTTCTTTTAGTTATAGAATCAACCTATCTCATTTCTGTTGAGTCATGAGGTTAATCAAAGAAGCATATTTTGTGGGGAAGTCTTGTAGTCAGATGTAAAATTATCTTTCTCTCGGACCCTCATTCATGAACACTTCTAGCAGTGTGTCTACCTGGATTATTTATTTAGGATATACCTATTCCCTAATTTGTGTTAAAAAGCTGTCAAAAAATATCTCTCTTGCCCAACCGGTGTGGCTCAGTGGTTGAGCATCGACCTATGAACCAGGAGGTCACTGTTTGATTCCCGGTCAGGGCACAGGCCCAGGTTGTGGGCTCGATCCCCAGTAGGGGGCGTGCAGGAGGCAGCCGATCCAAGATTCTCTCTCATCATGGATGTTTCTCTCTCTCCCTCTCCCTTCCTCTCGGAAATCAGTAAAAATCTATTTAAAAAAAAAATCTCTCTCAAGATTAACTATGTAAAGAAAAAGCGAAAGAATATTTAAACAAAAACCTCACTATAATACATTTCCCCGAGATCCTAAAATCTTGAGAACCAGTCGGTGGAATGACCCTGGGAGATCAGTGTTATGGTCTATCAACTACTCCCTTAATACTGCCTTTTACCTGAGATTTCAAATTTTGTACCGGAGCCGTGTCTGTTCCAGGATTTTGAGACGGCGGCGAGAGCAGAACTGAAAAATTTCTGGCAGCGGCCGCGGTGGGGTTTAGATGATACAAGCGAGGAAGGCTGGGCGCTCGCTGTTGAAACGGACTGTTAAGAACTTCGTCAAAGAATGAACTCTTCCTGTAACCCACACCTCATTTGTCACCCTGATGGGCTGAGGAAAAGTGACATTTACAAACTGAGAATGAAAGCACATCCATTTTGCCTGTCTGACACCCTGATATAATAACTATTTACCTTGAGAAAGAGGCGCCGAGGTTTCCGATTCTTGTGAATCTTCTCACTTTGGCACTTATTTTCTCACTCTGTCAAACATCCCCAGATTAATGGAACAATTTGTTCAACAAATCATATTAGTAGGATGCGCAGAGGGTAAAGGGAGACAGGCGGGGGAGCGGGAAATTTCCCCCTCATTCATAGCCGGGGTATCTCTGCAAATAAAAATGTAGTTATGCCTGACATTTACAGAGGGACAGTGTGAAAGGGAAGGAGTGTAATGACTTTGGGCAGTGGGGAGATCATTCTGCAAGAACAGTAGTGCTCAAGGGGGAATAAGATAAAGTTACATCTAACATCTAGATGGAGCATCCTTCGAGAACAGATCTGTCAAACACAGCAGGATCTGCCTGCGTGGGGGGAGAAAAAAGTTTCCATTAAAATTAAGTTCCTTATGCTTTCATATACTAATATATACATACACATATACATATACATATATATATACAGATGTATATATATACTAGAGGCCCGGTGCACAAAATTTGTGCATAGAGGGGGACGTCCCTCAGCCCGGCCTGCACCCTCTCCAATCTGGGACCCCTATGGGATCGGCCCTAAACTGGCAGTTGGACATCCCTCTTGCAATTCAGGACTGCTGGCTCCTAACCGCTCACCTGCCTGATTGCCCCTAACCCCTTCTGCCTGCCAGCCTGATCGCCCCTACCTTGCCCTTCTGCCAGCCTGATCACCCCTAACTGCCTCTGCCTCGACCCCGAGTCTGGCCTCCCTCTGCGGGCGGCGACCTAGCGGATCAGGGGAAGGCACCGCCCCCATTAACCCGCGGCTGCTGCCACTGCCGGCCTGAGCCTCAGCCCTTCACAGCCGCCCACGGCTGCCTGAGCCTTGGCCCTCGCAGCTTTGTCTGGAAGGTTGTCCACTCTAATTAGCATATTACCCTTTTATTAGTATATATATCCTATATAATAAAAGCGTAGTATACAAAATGTCCCCTCGACTGGGCGGTCATCTGGGAGTTTGACTAGGGTTTGGGACAGCCAGGGGAAGGGAGGGAGTACCCGGCCAGCAGCTGGCAGCCACTAGGGACCCTACCAGTGCATGAATTTCATGCACTGGGCCTCTAGTGTGTGTGTGTGTGTGTGTATATATATGTGTGTGTGTATATATATATATGTGTGTGTGTGTGTTTATTTCAGAAAGGAAGGGAGAGGGAGATAAAAACATCAATGATGAGAGAGAATCATTGATCAGCTGCCTCCCGCACTCCCTGTACTGGAAATCAAGCCCGCAACCTAGCGCATGTGCCCTTGACTGGAATTGAACCTGGAGCCCTTCAGTCCAGAGGCTGACGCTGTCTCCACTGAGGCAAACCGGCTAGGGCGAAACGTCTTATTACCAAAGCGATGATTCAGTGCCTCAGAGAAGGTCCTAGGTTACGGGGCCGCCCAAGAGCTGCTTGTGATGAGGGTTGTGCTTGTTAATTCTGATAGGCCTTCGATTCGCAGTTCAAAGGCAAAGCATACCAATAGAATGAATAATGGATAGAGATCCTACAATTCCTATATGTGTTTGAGTACCGTGTGCCTGAGGTTGGGATGAATATTCAGACTAGAGAGAGCCTAATATTAGCTACAAGAGATACGTCTACTTAAATATATGTTGCCTATTGCTTTTCTTCACACACACACACACACACACACACACACAGAAAATATGCCACATTTTTCTACTAACTTCCAAGGGACGCTCAGAGTTGGCTGTGAGGTTCATTTATTTGTGTTAGTGTTGTCACACTGCTATTGCATTTGTATCCGCGGCAGAAATTGACACACACCGCCCCCTGCTTCTGTACACCACGGCCTTGGGTGTCAGGGGAAAATATTGCTCTGCAGTTCTGCTCCTTTGATTTCTCTTTCTTTTCTCTTTTCTTTCCTTAAGGCGCCTGACATCTTTTTGAGCCACATGAGAAATCCTAAACACCGCGCCACACAAAATCCATTCCTGGAAACTCCTCATTAATTTGGAGAGGATGTTTTCTCCTTCCAAAGTTGTACATTTCAATCGGAAAATGTTCTCTTTTTTTTTAATGTATTTTATTGATTTTTTACAGAGAGGAAGGGAGAGGGATAGAGAGTTAGAAATGCAGATGAGAGAGAAACATCGATCAGCTGCCTCCTGCACACCCCCTACTGGGGACGTGCCCGCGACCAAGGTATGTGCCCTTGACCGGAATCAAACCTGGGACCCTTTAGTCCTCAGGCCGATGCTCTATCCCCTTAGCCAAGCCGGTTAGGGCTCTTTTTTAAATTTTTTATCCCAGGTTTATTCTAGAAACATTTCAATGAACAAGTTACCTATTCAGATCATTAAGGGATCACCGTAACTCAATAACAGACTCATTCCACTCATGTTTAATGGTGGGAATACCATGAAGTGTCTCCCAAGCTATGGTTGATCTGATTGCCTCTGGGGAAAATAAAAACCCTAACCTTAGGTATCCATTCTTTAGGAAAATATTTTGTTCCAGAAAGTTCAGGCCACTCTTTTACAGCTTATTTCCCCCACTTTCCACCTCATTTTATCAGGGAGAATCAAGATATCGCATATTACTCTTTGGGAATTTGAGGGGGCTAAATGCCTAGGAAAATACTTGCTACGTTAGATATAGAGTGATTGTGTTGGTACACATGTGTGCACATATTTGTTATAAAGGAAACATATGTTCATGTTAGAAAATTTGAAATGTATGTAAAAATAAAAAATGTAAGTGCCTTTTAAGTGCATAGGTATATATTATATATCTCTCTATATAAAAGCCTAAGCAATCATTCAACTGGTAGCTATGACATGCCCTGACCACCAGGGGGCAAATGCTCAATGCACAGGCATGGAAACATGGAACACGTTGATGAATCTTAGAGGGGAGGGTATGACGAGATTAACCAAAGATCTTATATGCATACTAGGAGCCCGGTGCTTGGATTTGTGCACCCGTGGGGTCCCTCAGCCTGGCCTGTGGGGATCAGGCCGAAACCTGCCCAGTGCATAGATTCTTGCACCAGTGGGATCCCTCGGCCTGGCCTGTGGGGATCAGGTTGAAACCGGCAGCCTGACATCCCCTGAGAGGTCCTGGATTGAGAGAGGGCTCAGGCCAGGCCGAGGGATTCCACCGGTGCATGAATCCGTGCACTGGGCCTCTAGTGTGTGTGTGTGTGTGTGTGTGTGTGTGTGTGTGTGTATGTATAGGGCTATGTATGTATACCTACCTATCTACTTATCTATTTACATATTTATCACCTGTCTATGATGTAACGGTCAGATATGATTGTCGCAAATCACTTCAAATAAGTGGAGATGTGTTTTAGGGATAACGTGGACTACAACTTGTGGCAGTAATTCTGCAATAGGCTGGTCCTTTCTGTCTATCTACCCTCACCGTATTCACATGGTTTCCCTGCTCCTCCTCTTGAGTTTGTTCTAGGCTATTTCTATCCTATACAATAAAAGGCTTAAATGCAAAGCGGCCGAATGATGGAACAACCGGCTGCTATGACGTGCACTGACCACCAGGCAGCAGACCCTCAATACAGGAGCTGCCCCCTGGTGGTCAGTGCGCTCCCAGAGGGGAGTGCCACTCAGCCAGAAGCTGGGCTCATGGCTGGCAAGTGCAGTGGCGGTGGTGGGAGCCTCTCCTGCCTCCGTGGCAATGCTAAGATGTCCGTGGCTGACTTAGGCCCACTCCCCGGTCAGAGCATGGCTAAGCTGGCAGTTGGACATCCCCTGAGGATTCCCGGGCTGCAAAAGGGCACAGGCTGGGCTGAGGGACCAAGTCCCCCCCCGCACCCCCTGCCCCGAGTGCATGAACTTCATGCACCGAGCCTCTAGTTTCCAGATAAGTTAAGGTGACTTATTACAAGAGAAGTTTGCTGCTCACTCAAGAAACAGTCCCGAGCACCGAATCAAGTCAGCCAGCAGCTGTCCTCCCATGTGGTTCCAGGATCCAGGCTCCTTCGGTCGGTGTTCCTTTGGTACCTGTGGGTTGGAGGTCTTCTGTGTCTGACCTGTGCAAAGGAGAACAAGAGGAGTCCCTCTTTTATCCTAAAGGCTCCAGCACAGGGGGTAGCACATGTCATATCTGTGGGTGCAAAGGGGACCGGGAAATGTCCCTAGCTGGGCAGCGGCCTTCCAGGGACAACTGTCAATTCTGGAACGTAAGATGCACAGCCAGGAATCTCTGCCACATCTCGCTCTGGTTCATTCATTTTCTCTACTCATACTTCCACTTAACCCGCAACTGCCTCATGGTGCCTTGCTACATGTAAAAATATATATGCTTTGCCCTTGCTGGGCTGGTTTGGCTCAGTGGGTAGAGCGTCGGCTTGCGGACTGAAGGGTCCCAAGGTTCAATTCGAGTCAAGGGCACATGCTCGGGTTGTGGGCTCGATCCCCCGTAGGGGGCGTGCAGGAGGCAGCCATTCCATGATTCTCTCTCATCATTGATGTTTCTATCTCTCTCTTCCTCTCCCTTCTTCTCTGAAATCAATAAATATATTTATTTACTATATATATATATATATATATATATATATATATATATATATATTAGTATATTTTTATTGAGATCGACACTCAATGACTGAGCCCCACCAGTAGGGCTCTACAGTTTTCTGTTTTGTTTTTAAGAGCTTTAGCTTCTGCTCTCAACTGCTTGGCTCTCCTTGCATCCGCTTTGAATTTCAGAAAGGGAATCTCATTGACCTCTTGATCATCTTCGCCTGCAGGACAGGCCCCTTCGGCGGCCCCTGGCCAGCCTGTGGAATTGGTGTCGGTGTCCGTGCACTCCTATAGTCTGATCAGCTGTGTCTTTCTCTATTCATTGGGTGGCAGGGTTTACTTGACCGTTAAGTGGCTGTGCTTGACGAAGTTTTTCTTAGAAAGGATTCTGGCCACCTTGGTTTTACTTGCCGATTGCTTCCTGTTTTATAGCTAGCTCTCCCCACCTTCTCATCACATCTCAGGCACAGTGTCATGTCATCTGGTACGCTTGTCACAAAATAAAAACTTTCCACGTTCCATGCATCTTTAAGAAAGCAATGCCCTCGCTGGTTTGGCTCAGTGGACAGAGTGCTAGCCCTTGGACTAACGGGTGCTGGGTTTGATTCCGGTCAAGGGCACATACCTGGGTTGCAGGCTCGCTCCCTGGCCCGGGGCCACTCACTGTGTCTCTCTCACATCAATGTTTTTCTCTCTCTCCCACTCTCTCTCTAAAAAAATAAATAAATACCTTTTCAAATGTATCTAAAAGAAGACAAAGCACTAAACCATATGGATTTTTATTTGGATCTGATTGGGTTCCTATCTCTCTGTTCCGCGCCTGATGCTCCTACCTTTGCATGCCCCTGTGGTGGTCTGGTTCCTGACGACGCAGATCCCACTCTCCACGTCCAAAAGAGACTTGCCACGTTAGAGACAGAGTTTCCAAGGTAGAGTTCCCTCTTCAGTCTTCGGGCTACCTCGGGGAATAGAGTCTGTTCCCGTTGGAAGGAGCAGTTTTGATGCAATGCGGCCTCTTTAAAAAGAACGGATCGCCGTATGTGTCTTTTCTGACATACGTCACTGCACGTCGGGAAAGACGGTCATCATGAGGGAGAACTGGAGTTTAATGATTCTGATGGGCCTTATACTGGTGGGTGCTGTTCACTGAGTGTGTTCTTTCTGCTGGGCACCGTTCCAAGACGACGTGTGCACTCACCGTTCCAATTCGCACAGCTTTCCCAGGGAGGCGTTTTAATCTCTCCGTTCCGGTGCGGAAGGGGTGGTTCGGGGAGATGCGTTTCCTCGCCGAGGGCCCCACGGCCACACACGGGACCTGGATGTTTAATTTAGCTCTGCCTCTCAGTCCTGTTCCCCAGCTATGCTGACAGCCTGCCCGTTTGTAATATATTGTGATCACGCTATGTCTTGTATCTTTACCCAAAATAACGGAATCTAGCCACCTGTGTGGAACCTCAGGTACAGCAGTAACACAGTCCCGAGACCATTTCGTTTATTTCTCCAACTTCCCTGGGAGATCAAGAGGACCAATCCCATTTCTTAGATAAGGAAACTGAGGTTCAGAGGATTAAGCAACTTGCTCGGGCTGCAGTCTTTCAGTGACAATGGCCAGGATTTGAATAGAGAAATCTCGGCCCCCAGTCTGGGCGTCTTCTACCTCTCCTCAACGTCTCACCAGTTACTACAAATTATTCAGAGAGACAATAATTGCGCCACGTTAGCTTCCCAGTCTAAGAAGCGCTCAGTTAGAGCTCCCTATAGGTACAGAACCAGTTACTGAAGTTACCTCCTGCCTCTAACGGTGAACTACAGCTGTCCCTAAGTTTTATTTTCTGCTGCTTTTCTTTCATGCTTTCCCTTTGACTTGTGTGACTTTTTAACTGGGAGGCTTGATAAAAGTTAGTTTTCAGAAAAGAATGTTTAAAAGTTTCAGAAGATGCCCTAGCCTGTTGGGCTCAGTGGATACAGCATCAATCTGCTTGCGGACTGAAGGGTCCCGGGTTCGATTCCGATCAAGGTCCCGTACCTGAGTTGCAGGCTCAATCCCCGGCCCTGACTGGAGCATGTGCGGGAGGCAACCGGTCGAGGTGTCTCTCTCACATCGGTGTTTGTGTCTCTCACCCTTCCTTCGCTCTCTCGAAAAATCAGTGGAAAAATATCCTCAGGTGAGGCTTAACAGCAACAACAAAGAAAGTTTCAGCAGAATTGGTGACTTTCATACAGGTAGAAATATGAAGACATATTATTTTTCTTATAATATGAAGGAACCAGACAAATCTTTTTTTAAATATATTTTTATTGATTTTAGAGAGGCAGGGAGAGGGATAGAGAGATAGAAACACCAATGATGAGAGAGAATCATTGATTGGCTGCCTCCTGCACGCCCCCTACTGGGGATGGAGCCCGCAACCCAGGCATGTGTCCTTGGCCGGAATCAAACCTGGGACCCTTCAGTCCACAGGCGGACGCTCTATGCACTGAGCCAAACCGGCTAGGGCCAGGCAAAGGTTTTAACCGGTTCAAAGGAAAAGTCTAAAGAGCACAAATATATGCCCTGGCTGGTTTGGCTCAGTGGATAGAGCGTCGGCCTGTGGACTGAAGGGTCTCAGAATGGATTCCATGCCTGGGTTTCAGGCTCCATCCCCAGTAGGGGGCGTGTGGGAGGCATCCAATCAATGATTCTAATCATCATCATCGTCATCATCTCTCTCTCTCCCCCTTCTCTGAAGTCAATAAAAATATTTTTTAAAAAAGCACACATGCATGTGGAACACACACACACAGTATTCACAGGTCTCTAAAGCAATGTTGAGATTAACTGCAAATGGAGACAAAGCTGCTTTTTGGTGTTTTTTTTTCCACGAAGGAATGCGCGGTGTTTGCTGAACTCTTTACTGGACAGAACAGTTGACGATCAGTTACCTACAATTCACACAGTTGCCAAAAGACTGAAAGACAATGAGCAGGGCCAGAACTGAGCAGCCAGGAAGGATGTGCTATATAGGATGCGTGTTTTCCCATCGAAATTCTTTTTCTTTTCAACACGCCCCTGGGGTGGTTCTGAGAAGCCCATTTCGAGCATTAAGATGTGGACAAAGGTAAGCAGTTCGAGATACACGTGAAGGAAACAGTCCCACAGAGAATGGATTTGTGAATGAAGGGGATGATGGTCTTTTCTCTGCTCCCTTCCTGATTCGGGGGCGCGGTTCCTGTAGGTGTGGTGGAAGGCAAACACAGAGAAACCCAGGGAAGCGGAGACTATGGGCTTGGCATGCTTCCATCCTGGGGAAGGCCAGCCTGGCTCACAGACCCACTAGTGCAAGTGCCTTTCCCAGGGCCTGGGGCAGGATATCGAGTAGGAAGGTTAGAATCCTTGGCTCCTGGCTGGCCCTCCCTGAAGATCTCAAATTGACACTTAAAAAAAAAAAAAAATCCCAGGAGCCCTAGCTGGTTGGATCAGTGGGTAGAGCGTCAGCTTGTGGAATGAAGGGGCAGGGGTTCAATTCTGGCCAAGATCATGTACCATCCTCAGTTGGGGGCACACAGGAGGCAGCCAGTTAATGATTTTCTCTCATCGTTGATGTTTCTACCTCTCCCTTTCCCTTCCTCTCAGAAATCAATAAAAAAGTATATTTTTAAAAAAATCCCAGTCGTCTCCAAGTGAGGTTGAATAGTCACGGCTATACACAAATGGACTAAGGGCAGAAAAACGTTACCATGCAACTTTCAAAGTGTGTGTCATTTCCAATCCCAATTACCTAGAATTAAAAAAAAAAAATTGTGACTTTTGAATCTTGTCATTATCGTGTAATATGCAACATGATATTGATGGGTCTCCCTTGTGCATGTCTAGATTAAAGGCGTTCATGGGCAGAGCAAAACACTCTTTCTGTAGGCTTTTGCAGTGTTCGTATTTTTATTAACCAGCAGGCTCAGCCAGGCACGAGGCCTCCAACTCTCCCAGAAGTGGGAACTAGCAGCTCAGGCCAAGGGCACTTTCCCTGGCAAATCGCTGGAGAAGCCATCTGTTGGGACGCAGCTCCTTTAAAAGTCCTTGGGATGCTTGGCGGTGACACCCCAGAGGCGGCCCCTCCACCCTTCCGCTTGGAGAGGGTGGACAGAGGGGTGTGGGAGGTCACCAGGGCCAGTGTCCCTCCGGAGGGTGGTGGCTTCCAGGTGCGGGCGGGGCTGCGCCTCCCGCCTCCCGCCTCCTGGGGAACTTTCACTGGGCGCAGCGCAGACAATGGGCTGGGAAGGGCCTTATCACTGCGGCGCAGGCCTTCCCAGCGCTGCGGGCGGAGGTGCTTCCTCGGCCCCCCAGCCGCCTGCCGCTTCCGCGCCTCTTCCTCCCGCTGACCCCGTGGCCTCCGGGCGAGGTGCGGCCGGCGGAAAGGCTTGGTGGGGTGGCCCGCTGCAGCGACACGTGTGGCGGGGCCCGGGAAACAAAGAGGGGATGTGTGCGGCCTGAAGTCCGGAAACCGGGCGCCGGTGGGGGCCGGGGCGCGCGCGCTGCGCCCTCGCTCAGCCCATTGTTTGCGGAGCGCACCTCCACACGCGCTGAACAAGCAATGAACACATCCTGCCCGCTGCTTATCAAGCCATCGGCGGCCGCCAAACACACAGCCGGGTCCTTGTGCACGGGGCGGGCTTTTAATGTGATGACCAGGCCCAATTCTATCTCCGGCCCATCGTGGAGTGCTCTTTGTTGGATAACAGTCATGGTTCGCACGCCATATGCCTGAGCTTTTGAGCAATGTGTTTCTATGGAGGGTGGGAGTGAGGAGTGGTCTTTAACTTTTTTAAAGAGGCAAAATTCTAAAGGTCCTGGGAGTAGCACAATGCTGATGATTTGGGTACTAATACATTCATCTGGTCTTTTTTTTAATATTATTGATTTCAGAGAGGAAAGGAAAGGGAGAGAGAGAGAGAAACATCAATGATGAGAGAGAATCATTGATTGCTTGCCTCCTGCACGCCCCCCAGCGATACGGAGCCTGCAACCCAGGCTTGTGCCCTTGACCAGAATGGAAGCCGGGACCCTTCAGTCCATAGGACGATGCTCTATCCACGGAGCCAAACCGGCTAGGGCCAGATTCCATACTCCTTAACGTCTGGAATCCTGCCTTGCCACTACCTCGTTTAACCTCTGCGATGCCTTGGTGTTGGCTTTATTTTGGCCACTGGAAAGAAAAAGGCATTTCTCCAGCTTGTGCTCCTGCCAATCTGGTTACCTAGGAAACCTCCTAACAAAGCAAGATCTCACCCAAGACCAGGGGAGCAGGGGACTTCCTTAGGCATACGTTTTCTTCTCTGTCTTTCCACACTTCTTAAGACGTAGGCTCTCTCTGGGTTTCTGAGGAAGGGTGGTCACATTTAAGGGGAATCTGTACTTGCTTTGAAAAGTACACGTTATTATTTCTGTGGTACGTGATCAAGTGAAAAATAGAGCAAAATGAGCGCCTAAATTCTTGAACCCAATGAGTCAATCCATCAATCACTCTGGATAATTAAGCCAGCGTTTCAGTCTTCAGAGTTGGGTGGAGGTGGTCTAAATTCCCCGTCAGGGAGTAACTGAGAATGTTTCGTGTAAATCTGGCCCTTGTGTGCTGGTCAAGACCAATGCCAGCCCAGGGGTCTCCTCCATGGTTGAAGCCAGCCCCTTGTCACAATGGGGGTCGCCCCGATTAACCTGTGCCGAGCTCTCACGAAGGTTCAAACGCTCTTTGGGGACAGAGGATGCGCCAATGAATAAGACACTCTTCATAGCTCGGGCAATAACTCACAGGCTGGCCAGGGAAGAGAGTAACCAATAACTGAAATTTGATGTGATGAGTGCTGTGTAATACGGAAGAAGAGCACAGATCGGGGATCGATACTTCCGCTTCCTCGGGGCCGGCATGTCACGGAGAGGTTCCAAGGCTTCAAAACACTCTTATCTTTGACCAATGACTTAAACACACACACACACACACACACACACACACACACACAAACACACACACACTTATTTGTTTTCTAATTTTCCCAGCTGTTCTTTCTGTCCCTTCCTTTTTGATTGATTTACTATCCCATTTATCTCCACTAATACCTTCTTTTTTGGGGGGTGAGGGGAGGGATGGGGGAGCTCTATTAAGATCTTCTTGAGTTACCTTACTAGTATATCTATAACTTCTTGCACTTTATTTTATATTTAACAATACACTGCTTTAACTTACCAGTTCAAATGCCATTATATCATTTCATAAACACTATGATGCTTATAAGCATTGCACTTCTATTTTGACCTTCTTCTGCTGCTATTACTATATATTTTACTCTAGTTTTGTTTCCATCCCCACAATATGTTTCTTTAATCGCTTTGCAACCTCTAATGCAGTTGGTTATTTTTCCTTGTTTAATTTTCATGTGTCTCCTTATGTCAGCAAGGCAAGATACACTTGAGGTATGAAATAGCACCTGTGTCTGCTCTATTGCGTTCAAGGACACAGGTATTAGAGGAGATCAACTCTTACTGTGGAGAGTTCTGTGCCCAGAAAACTATAGTTAACCCTTCCTCACCCACTAAGCAGCTCACATCCCTTCCCAGCAGCTGAAACAGCCTAGATTGTCATCCACCTCCCCTGAGGTTGTAAAGGACTCTGGGTGGGAAAGAGAGAATCCCCCAGCTAGTCAACCCAGAGCTTTTTTTTTTACTTGGAGATTCTACACGTTCTGAACGAGGAACACTTACTGTCTAGGCATTCCATTCTGTATTCATCGAAGACCGTCAGTTATCCATCTGCTTAGACGCCTCAAGGGTGCCCCATCTCATTTGGAGGAAAATCCAGAGTCTTCACTATGGCCTTGGAGGCCTTGGGCTTGCTTCTCTCTGTCTGCCTCTCTCGAGGGCTGGTTCTGACCTCGTGACCCTGCCCTTCTCCACCTCCAGCACACATGTGCACCAGAATACGGCCTTTCTGCGTGTTCTTTCTGGAATGCTCTACCTCTGGGCATCAGCATAATGTTCCAGAATTCCTTTGAGTCAACACTCACTTGGTACCTTAGCATACTTTTCTCTGAACACCTTCCATAAAATAACTCCCCCACCGTACGCTACTTCCTATTCCTTTGATCCCTGCTCACCTCCCCCCCTTTTTATTTTTGCCATAGCACTGATCATTTTCTGCAGTTACATGTTTATTTATACATGGAGTGGCCAGATGATGATGATCTCTGAATGCATAATAATCTGGTCACTCAATGTATATCCTATATAATAAAAGGCTAATATGCAAATTGTCCTCTTGACCAGGAGTTTGACCAGCAGGCAGGCTGGCCAACCACCCATGTCCCCTCCTCCTGGCCAGGCTGGCCGGACCATACCATGCACGAATTCATACACCGGGCCTCTAATATACATATATATATATAGAGAGAGAGAGTGGCCAGATTATTATGCGTTCAGAGATCATAATAATTTGGCCACTCAGTGTATACTTGCTCGTAGCATGACTTTCCCCACTAGAATATTCATTTATGACGACATTTGCTTTCTTATCCACAGCTCTCCACCCAGCACGCACCATAATGCCTGATACACAGTAGGTGTCTTAAAAAATATCTGTGCAAAAAAAATAACCCAGCAAATACAACTAACAGTGCCGCAACACAATGTATTACTTTTACTGAAACGTTACGCGCACGATGCCAAAATAAATTGCTCATTGCGGCGAAATTAAAACTTTGGCCAACCCCCCCCCGTTACCTCCTGGTGAAATAGGAGAGACATACATGTAGAACATGTGTGCAGGGAGGTTATAAACTCCCACAGGGCTGAGACTTCGTCCTTTTACATTTGTGATAGGAAATAGCCTCTTATGAGTGCTGAGTTAATACGGATCATGATTGATTTAAAATGCATGGTGTTTTGCACTGGTGTTCAAGCGACATCTATATGCAATTAAATCATCATTACAGTTGCCCGCCTTTGTGCATCCCACTAATGGCAAGAGCTATCCTTGCAGTGGCTGTTTTTTTAATTCTGGGATGATATAGGTGCCATCCCGAGTCTGGGGGTGAGATGCAGACATTTCAAATTCCGTCCCCGCAAATTCGTTTGTGCAGAGCGGAGGGTCAACACACATAAACATCTGATTTTAAAACCTGCTTGTGCGCGTGAAAGAAAGAAAGAAAGAAAAAAAAGGGATTCCCACATTTCTACTGAATCTGGGTGGCCATTTGGGGAACGGGCTCGCGTTCCATGCAACTGTAAAACGTGTCCCTTTTCCTCGGTTGAGTCTGTAGATGGCCTGTCCTTCTGCGGCTGACTCACCTGCTTTGCGAGGTGTCCTCACCCACCACAGGCGTCAATATTTGAATAAGTTCTTCCTTTATTATCACCGTGTTTTTGTGTCTGTTAGGAGAACCAGCGCCGGCCTGCTAGGGAAGAACAACTTTCCCCGTTGTTGGCTGGTGGCTGTTGATGACTTCGGTCTCCCTGAATAGTCCCTCTTACACTTGGCTGATAGGAAGGAAAAAAATCTCTCTGTGCTAAAGGCAGGCTCAACACATTGAAAAAATAAAAAAGACACCGACAACCTAATACCTTTCGAAGCGTCTCGAGTTGCACGGATGCGCGAGCATCTTTTCACCGTGTCTTTCTCTGGGGGGCACATCACACCCCCCTTTTTTATGTGGTGACAAGGTTATGCGCTTTGAAGTCCCGTAGCCTTCGAGTTGAATGTTACCTCTTTCGCGCCGTAGTCCTGCGACCTCCAGCCAACTGCTTGATCTCTCCAGACCTCAGCCTGCTCAGCCAGGAAATGTGCAAGAGTGACCATGAGTTCTTCCTTCAGAACCCTGCTCACAGGCCACCTTCCCGCAGAGACCGTCCCCGATCAGCCCATACCAAAGCACACCCCTGCCCTGGCTGGTGTGGCTCCGTGGATAGAGCGTCAGCCTGTGGACTGGAGGTCCCGGGTTCGATTCCATTCAAGGGTGCATGCCCGGGTTAAGGGCTCGATCCTCAGTAGGGAGTGTGCAGGAGGCAGCCCATCCACGATTCTCTCTCATCATTGACGTTTCGATCTCTCTCTCTCTCCTTCTCCTTTCCTCTCCGAAATCAATAAGGATATATCAAAAGTACACTCCTGGCCCAGTGCACAGGAAGCATGTAACCCGTGTCTGCTCTTTAGAGAAAGCTCAATCCCCACATCCATCTTTATCTTGGCACAGCTCACAAAAGGGCATGCTGGGACTCTAGGACCTGGTTGGTTAGTCCTGTGGTTTGCCACATTTATGAAATCAGAGGACAGTAGGCCCAACAGGGACAGACAGACATATTTTTTTAAATTAGAGAGTTCTCTGTTTGCACAGGGTTTAGGAGAAAAGTAGACCCAAAAACATAACCAACAAAAATAATGAATTCGTCCTGGCCCATGTGGCTCAGTTGGTTGGGCATTGTTCTGTGCACCAAAAGGTCACGGGTTCGATTCCCGGCCAAGGCACAAGCCCAGTTGTGGGCTTGATCCCCAGTAGGAGGCATGCAAGAGGTAGCTGATCGATGTTTCTCTCTCTCCTTTCTTCCCTCTCTAAAAAATCAACAAAAGATATTTTATAAAAAATAGTGAACACAGAAGTCAGACTTTAATCTAATCAACCAATATTTAAATTAAATCACTAAGTATTTCCTAATGCCCTGTTTGCTTTTTATAAAGAAGGAAGGAACGTTGCCTACCAAATTAATGATTATCTTATGTTATTGAATTTGGTTTTCATATGCATTCTGTCTGGGAGCAGTTTGGCATAGTGGGATACGGTACTCAACCACCAGTTAAAATGGAGTTCAGTTCCTAGTTCTGTCAATTAGCTGAGGGAAATGAGGAAGGTTTGCAAGTCATGTCCCTGACAAAGAATCTTGCTCTATTTAACTTTTAAATCATCATTATTTGAGAGAGACAGATCTCTTAGGTCCCCGACAATGCTTGGCTTCTCTGCTAATTTGGGCCCAGAAAGTTGGAAAAGAATTCCCAAGAGAATACGGTGGATCCTCAGCCCACTTGACCTCTCTTGTGTAAACTGGAGAGAAGACCGTTGAGGAATTTTTTGGAGGTCATTATGGCAGTTATTCTGAAAATGTAACTTAATCAACATGGAATCAGAGCTGTAAGTGAAAGGAAACTATAAAGGCAGCTAGGTAAGGTTTTCTGAAAGTCATGGACTCACTAAGTGTCGTCTGTATGAACGTGGGAGTTGCTCATTATTTCTAAGTGTCACGTTTCTCATTTTTAAAGGAGGCATAGAAATGTTTAACTTCCAGGGTTACAGGTGGGATTAAATTTACTACTAGGCACCATACACCTAGCTCAAGTTTCCTGCCCTGTTTTGCACTTTATTTTTTAAGAGGAATGAAAGAAGCTGATAGGATTTCTATTACATTATATATTGGAACTATAACCTAGTACTAAGGTTTCTTGCAGACTTTTGGCTCTTGATTCCTGATGAGATGCATCTTTGTTATTCTATTTAACTTTTACAACAAAACAAATCTATTTACATTGGTTTGAGACACAGAAGTTTAGTAGTAAAATATAAATAACATAACTTTGTGAGCCGGCCAGACACCACTCTTCCTGTATGTCCGAATGGTCAATACAGGTGTGCTGGTTATCTTATCAGGAGAGTGATTTGAACATCCTAATATCTGTATTGAGATTTCCCTTTTCTTCCTTTTTATAGTCTAACCAGAATTCTCAAGCTTGACGTTGCATGAGAATTCCTCTGTAGAGTGTCTATGGGAGATTAGGGGGGCTGTCAATGTCTATGGGAGATTAGGGGGCGCTGTTAATGTCTATGGGAGATTAGGGGGGGCTGTTAATGTCTATGGGAGATTAGGGGGGGCTGTTAATGTCTATGGGAGATTAGGGGGGGCTGTTAATGTCTATGGGAGATTAGGGGGGGCTGTCAATGTCTATGGGAGATTAGGGGGTGCTGTCAATGTCGTTTTTACAATAGATGGTTTTCACGCTCCATGCAGATTTCAGAATTTAGTGCTCTTCTCAGATGTAACATTACATTCAGACAGCCACAGTGAGCAGCTCCAAGGAGAACAGCTCCAGCGCCGTGGGAATAGGTACTTAGCATGTTTTAGACCAAGAGTCTCCTGGCACAGGCTCCAGTGAGTGTCAGCGCTCCTGGAGCTCAAACCCCTTTCCCTTTCCAGGTTCAAGTGGACTATTTCTGATAGTAACTCAACGCTTCAGTCTTGTCCAGCCTTTCTTCTCAGTTCTAGCGAAGACTTCCCCTTTGTCCTAACCGGTGTGGCTCCGTGGATAGAGCATCGGCCTGCAGACCCAAGGGTCCCAGGTTCAGTTCCGGTCAAGGGCACATAAGTTGGTTGCAGGCTCCTTCCCAGCCCGGACCCTGATTGGGGCTCATGTAAGAGGCAACCTGTGGATGCATTTCTCCCACATCGATGTTTCTGTCTTTCCCTCTCTCTTCCACTCTCTTTAAAAAAACAATGGAGCCCTCACCGGTGTGGCTCAGTGGATAGAGCGTCGGCCTGTGGACTCAAGGGTCCCGGGTTCGATTCCAGTCAAGGGCATGTACCTTGGTTGCGGGCACATTCCCAGTAGGGGGTGTGCAGGAGGCAGCTGGTCGATGTTTCTGACTCCATCCCTCTCCCTTCCTCTCTGTAAAAAAAATCAATAAAATATATTTAAAAAAAAAAAAGGAAAAATATCCTCAGGTGAGAATAACACAAAAACAAAACAAAAAGACTTCCTCTTCCCCGCCCCCCCCCCCCAGGCTAATTCCTTATCTTAATAACCTTTGTAGTTCCTCAAACCCTCCTCTTGATTTGGTAGCTGCCCACTGGTCCAAGGCCTGCCTCCTTCTCGCTTCCCTCCAGGCACTCAAGAGAAAATATCAGATCCCAAAGAATGTTTCCATGTTCCGGTAGGCTCTTTGTCTCAGTAATTCTACTTGCAAGTGGAGTAAGGGGACCCTACTAGAGAGCTTTGCAAAGGAGTAAACATCTGACAGCTTCAGTAATTCAATTCTCTCTGTCGCAGTAACACGAGGGACTTGAGCAGCCAAATTCTAGGAAGAAATATATTTGACTCTGAGTCTCGTAAATCCATCTGTGCAAACTGGCTGAAATACACTCGCTGCGTGGAGTTGGAAATTGGAGCGCATTAGGACATGCAGCTTTATGGCTGGAAATAGGGGTGAGACTAATAAGCAAACATTATTCACCGTTTCCCAGAGCCACTTTGATACAGTAATCAGGCTCCTGGGAGAGTCACAGTCTAAGGATCTGTGGGAAAACAGACTCCAGGTTGGAAATCAAAACAACCCCCAACCACTTCTGCTTTTCAAAACTCTCAAATGAGGTACATATCGTCTCTCTCTCTATAAAAGCCTCATATGCAAAGTGTCCCCTTGGGGGTTCAACCGAGAGTTTAATCGCTCACTATGACATGTGCTGACCACTAGGGGGAGGCCTGGAACGAAGGAGGGCCCCCGCCAGCAGCTGGGGAAGGGAGGCCCCGGCCTGCAGCCGGTGGCCACTAGGGACCCTACCTGTGCACGAATTTCGTGCACTGGGCCTCTCGTATATGTATATAGCCTATTACCGCTTAATAACTAAGATGCATTGGTTACAGTTTTACAGTTCTTCTCTGTTTTCACATTTAGATGTCTTCCTTTGCCAAGTTGAAAAAGGAGGAAAAAAATAAATTAATCCTCTAGAGCTGAAACAGAAACATTTGGTCTTCTGTAATCCGCAGTCCTTAACCTAATGTGGCAGCTCCGAGGGAAACTGTCGGATCCGCACTCCTGATTACTCTAAGTTGCCTCCCATGGGTACCCAAGTAATGGTCAGGACTCAATGTGCGTTGACAACCCATCTTCTCTGTTCCATGGCTCTGAACAGCCTTCCTGTGTATGGGATTTTATCTCCTTGCCTCACCCAACTTGTGTGGCTCGGTGGTTGAGCATTAACCTGTGAACCAGGAGGTCATGGTTTGATTCCCAGTCAGGGCAAATGCCCGGAGGTAGCCAGTCAATGATTCTTTTAAAAAATATATTTTTATTGATTTCAGAGAGGAAGGGGAGAGGGAGAGAGAGAGAGAGAGACAAACATCAATGATGGAAGAAAATCATTGATCGGTTGCCTACTGCACCTCTCCTACTGGGGATTGAGCCCACAGCCCGGACATGTGCCCTGACTGAGAATCAAACCATGACCTCCTGGTTCATAGGTCAATGCTCAACCACTGAGCCATGCCGGCTGGCCTGAAGATGGCCTATTTTATCTACACTTGATTGCTTATATTTTGTAAAGGGGACACAGAGTCATTTCAAAGGGGAAATTCAAATCACCTCTTTCTCCCATTTTGTATGTCTGAGGAGTAGTCGTCTCTCATGCTGTAATTAGTCCACTAGAAAATAAGGACTTTGCCTTTTATCTCTATACTAGTGTCCCGGTGCACAGATTTGTGCCCATTGAAAGGAAATTAATTTGAAGAAACATCTTAATATCGCTATTTGTGTCTTGCTAATGAAAAGCAAATAGGATTCTACCGAGTCTCCTATCTACCTACTCCAGGATTTCTGTGAGGATCAAATGAGATGAGGCATGGGAAAATGCTTCACAAACATTTGGTTAAACTGTGAAATGTTTGCACCTGGCTATAAAGCAAGTCGGGTTCCTGGGCTGAAGAAACTCCAAGAAGGCTAGTCGCTAGGGAGAGGAAGCTGGGTGTTGCTACGTGACATCATTATCCAGTGCCCACAGCCACCATTTCCGGGCTGGGCTGAGCTGGGCTGGGCTGTGGGCCACATTTTGCGCCATGGGGTCTTGGCAGAATTGGCTGTGATTTGGTAGGGTGTCACTCCAAGGTGGTGGTGGGACCTGTGTCCCACTTGGGGAAAGCCGAGTGTTGGTTTGTCAGTGTCTGGTGCGTAGTGCTGTTTAGTTTTAAATGGCCAGTGTGTGTCATGGCAGCTCCTGCCTTGAGCCTCTGCCCGCTGATGGTCAGTGTGTGTCAAAGCTACTGGTCGGACAGACACTTAGCCTTTTATATATATAGATTCCCAGAATCTAACGCAGTGCCTGTTCTTAGTGGATGCTTAATCATCATTTGCAGATAAATGGATTTATGCTCCTAGTTGCTAATAAATAACATATTTGGCAACACCCTGGCCCAAGAGGTAGAGGAAGAGAGTCTGGGAGTGTGTAGCTAAGTGATTCTGCAGATATAACTCAACTCACTATTGTCCTACTGAGAAGAGAAGGGGATGCTGATGAATAGTTTGCTATAATTTAATGATATGTGACATGTGGGTAGTTAGATGGATACATGGGTAACATAGCTGCTTTGTTCTCATTGCTGGGAGGAGATAAAGCTGAGGAGAAATTAGTATTCATATTTATTTTTATCGTTATCATTAAATTATTTGATACTAACATATAGCTGAATTAACTAGGCCTTATAAACATTAAAAAAAAATAGAGAATTCTGGCTAAGAATAAGATTGATATCCAAAAATATTGCAAGGGTCTGCTTATTCTCTTTTGCTATGCTATTTTAATCAACGTGACCCAACAAATAATACAGCCTCGTACTTATCGAGTGCTTAGTTTATCTAAGATGAGTGTAGAGTGTGGGACATCATATATCTCCTCTGAACAAATCCTAAATGCTATGACATTAGCTGCTTGCTTATAATTAAAGAATGTTGCCATTTCATCAGGCTTTCACTTACAGGAGAAAGTTCAAATTCCATTCCCCTTGAACTTTAGCTATTTCCCATTTTTTTCTTTGTTCTTTTCTTTAAAGCTTTGCAACAAATGCGCCCCCATATGCTTATATTAGTTAATATAGTATTAAACATATTGGCTGTGCAAAATGTTGGCATCCATTAATAAATGTTTTCATTTTCCCATTCTCTCTCTCTCTCTCTCTTTTAACTTTAGAGTCTTCCTTTTGACTACATAAGCAACAGCTGTCTAGCTGCCTGCACAAGACTAGATCGAACACCTCTCCAGAAATCTAGGTCAAAACACTTGGAATGCATGAATATCAAACAGAGTTTTCAAAACAGCAAATGAATACGCCTTTAACTGGTGACATTTTCCTGTAGCATATGGCTGCAAGCTCAGGGGACTGGATGCTTTTTTTGATGAAAATGTTCCATCAGAAACGAAGGGATGGCAGTAAGCTTTCGCCACCTTCTGTTTTGCCTTATGAGATGATAATGCAAATGCATGGATAGACAGGACGGATCACGAGGCCTTGACCTTCAGACCTGCTCTAAAGATGCATGTCCCCTTTAAGATGAACGGCTTTGTCTTGTGTTGGGTTTGGGTTTCCACACAGCTGTCAAAAAGGTGACAACCAGAGGGAGCTGTAGTCGTTCTTGGGCAGAATTTGATGGGTGGCAATGGTCAAAGAACTGAACTGTAAAGCAGATATTCGCCAAAAAGGAGAGAGGAGTTGGGCGTTTAGTCGCATGAGTAACTTTTAGCCTCAGCAGCAACCGGTTGATCTGAACCCTTTGTCAAATGTCAGTATCCGGAGGCTGGATAACCATTTATGAAAGAGGCACACGGGGAAGAGGCCTGGGAAACTGGAGGCTGGCTCCCGGTTCCTTGGTTTTGCCACTGATATGTCAAATGTGCCCTTGGACAAGCCCCTTCATCTCTGTGACATCCTGTCCTTCTATTGGGTCAAATGAGAGGACACGAGTGTTCTGTCTGTAGGGTCTTGCTCGGTCCTAAACTTCTCAGTCTGGAGAAGGTGTGAGGCCGTATTATTGTTGGTCATGTTGATTGAAGTGGCATAGCACAGGAGAATACGTTTGGATTTCTTAATTGGCTGAAGATTCCTTTTTTTTTTTTTTCTCACCCGACGATAGTTTTCTGTTGATTTTTAGGGAGAGTGGAAGATGGAGAGAGAGAGAGAGAAACATCCATGTGAGAGGAACGCATCGATTGGTTGCCTCCTGCATGCGAACCCTGACCAGGGCCCGGGCTGGGGAGGTGCCTGCAACCAAGGTACGTGCCCTTGACCAGAATGGAACCCGGGGCTCTCTGGTCTGCCGGCCAATGCTCTATCCACTGAACCACACCGGCTGGGGCTGAAGGTTCATTTTTGAAAGAGAACAAGGGCCAGGATTCCCTTCCTTCCTAGGCAACAGGGGAGCTCTTTCCGTGCAGCGGAGGAAAGGGATGGGACGTGCCCGTGGCTTCTCTTGACCGTACCTCCCCGGGCAGCCTCGGAACTGTGTGTGGAAAGCCCAAGTGTCCGCCGAACCCAGCTGGAAGGCGACTGAGTGTGTGGTGTTTTGTTCGTGGTGGTGGAGATGGCGAAGAGAGGTGCTGGAAACCACCCTTCTTTCTTTTCTTTTGTAAAAAATAGATTTGATTGATTTCTTACAGAGAGGAAGGGAGAGAGAAAGAGAGTTAGAAACATCGATGAGAGAGAAACATCGGTCAGCTGCCTCCTGCACGCCCCCTACTGGGGATGTGCCCTCAACCCAGGCACATGCTCTTGACCGGAATCGAACCTGGGACCCTTCAGTCCGCAGGCCGACGCTCTATCCACTGAGCCACACTGGTTTGGGCCCACCCTTCTTTCTTTTTGCATTGAGCAAATTCGTGTTAACCCAAACAGTGCATTTCAACTGCAGGTTAAAATTGAAGCCTCATGCACTGTTCCTGGTTTGACTTTTGTTTAAAAAAACAAAAACAAAAAGAAACACAGTTGGGCCCAAGCCGGTTTGGCTCAGTGGATAGAGCCTCAGCCGGCCTGTGGACCAAGGGTTCCCAGGTTCGATGCCAGTCAAGGGCATGCGCCTTGGTTGCAGGCTCCTCCCTGGCCCGGGCCTTGGTCGGGGCTCCTATAGGAGGCAACCTATCGATGTGTTCCTCTCACATCAATATTTCTTTCTGTCTTTCCCTCTCTCTTACACTCTCTCTAAAAACCAATGGAAAGATAGCCTCAGGTGAGGATAAAAAAGAGAAGTAAATTTTAAAAAATTAACCAGCTGATTAATTTGATTAATCAGATTAATCAATGTATTCATGATTGTCACAGGAATACGTAAATGATTCTTTTATGAACAAGGTGGGCTCACTATCCTTGCTTTGATTTAATAGTGTCCCTAACAGTAGTCTTGAAATCTAATTATTTTAGAACTGGAGGCCTGGTGCATGAATTCGTGCACCAGTGGGGTCCCTCAGCCTGGCCTGCAGGATTGGGCCGACACTGGCTCTCTGACATCCCCTGAGGGATCCCGGATTGAGAGAGGGTGCAGGCCAGGCTGAGGGACCCCACCAGTGCATGATCAGGGCCAGGGAGGGACCAGCTGGGGAGGGAATGTGGGAGGGCCCCAGGGTGTGTCCGGCCCATCTCACTCAGTCCGATCAGCTGGACCCCAGCAGCAAGCTAACCTACTGGTCGCATTGTCTGCCCCCTCCTGGTCAGTGCACATCATAATGATGTGAGCAGTTGAGTGGCCTTAGCATGTCATTAGCATATTATGCTTTGATTGGTTGAACGGACCACTGGATGACCAGACACTTAGCATATTAGGCTTTTATTATATAGGATTACTAGAGGGGGATTCTTCCTCCCACCACTCTGTTCCCAAGTTTCATTTACAAAAGCTGTTGCTATTACCAGGTGCTTGGGTAGCCTTTCAGAGTAGTCTCTACATATATGCTTGTATGTGTGCCTATGTTCGTGTGTGCATGAATGTGTGTAAAACTACATGTAAAAAACTGTTCATATTATTTGTCCAGATATGGAGTTAGGACAAGTTAGTAGCCATCTGGGGAAAAAAATAAAATAGTATCCCTCTTTATTTCTAACACCAAAATAAACTCCAGATGGACCAACCATTTTATGCTAAAAATAAATTGCATTAAAGTAGTATTAGAAAGCATGAGGAGATGTTTTCTGTAAGTAATTCAGAGCTCAGGAAGGCCTTTCTAAGCATAACACTAAACTTGTAAGGAATGATTCTAAAGATGTATACATTAATAAGTCAATATACTGTGAAAAAAAGTTAAAAGGTGACTGATAAATGTAGCTTAAGGACAGTGACACAATTGACGAGCGTTGATTGCTTTAAATGGTCTGTGCCTTTAAATGGTCGTACTGTCTAAGCTCAGGAGGTAGAAAGTTGCAAGAGATCGTTGGTATCACCCCAACAAGCAAAACAAGCTGGATAGACAACAAAATCATGGTTTATTAAAAACCATCAGAGGGCCAGGAACAGAGAGAAAACTAATGAAATTAATCCTAGAAACAAAGATACCTTCATGGCTGACAACACAGCCACAGCTGCTGGGATCCCTTTTCCCAAAGCGCATTTCGTCGCCCCTCAGTTCTCTCCAGGATCAGAGGCCTACTTATTAGCTTACTGATGTTCACTCTTAAGTTATGAATGGTAACACTCATTTGTGATTTTGTTAGATTTCCCTGGCATATTTAAAAAATACTGATACCAGCCCTAGCCGGTTTGGCTCAGTGGATAGCGCGTCGGCCTGCAAACTGAAGGGTCCCAGGTTCGATTCCAGTCAAGGACACATGCCTGGCTTGCAGGCTCGATCCCCAGTAGGAGGCATGCAGGAGGCAGCTGATCAGTGATTCTCTCTCATCATTGATGTTTCTCTCTCTCTCCCTCTCCCTTCCTCTCTGAAATCAATAATATATATATATATATATATATATATATATATATATATTATTATTTTTTTTTAAAGAATTCTGATACCAAGGGGCAGAGGTGGTTAAGGCCTGAGGCTCGGGCGAGAGGGTACCCATGTTCTCACCCAGCTCTGCCACTCCTCAGCTTGGCCTGCCCCTCTTTGCGTAGCTTTAGCATCTAGTACATAGAAATAGCAGAAGTAACATCCTTCCCAGGTTATTGGGAAACCCACATGAATTAGCATGTCTAAACCATTTACAGCACAGCCTGGCACCCACAAAACCCTCTGATGACTAAGGTAAAATTTCATGGTTCTTTTCACCAAAATAATAGAATATTTAGGAAGTAGAACCTAGAGAATACCTTTCAGTGTCTCCATAAGCTGCCTTCTTCCAATGGTTTAGACAGTCACAGTAGGAAAACATATTCCATGTAAGGCACCATATTTATATGAAAATTATTCATGTATTTGGAACAGGGAAAATCGACTGATTATTTAAGACATTTTATGCTCTCACTGAAGTTTCAGCCACTTTATGAGTGAACTTTGCCCTGTGGCTAACGTGCTTTCTTTGGTCGAGGCACCACTCCAAAACGGAAGAACTCACTCCAGAGAAAGTAGGGTAAACAGGAGATGGGCAGTCACATCTAATCTGGAAGAGCTCTGCTGATTTATGTTCTGTGCTTATTTAATTTTATTTTCTAAATCAACATTGAGAAGGAAAAGTTGAAATATTAATTACCCGTTTACTGTCAATGTAGCGGAAAATGTAATTTATAGCTTACTTGCAAAGAAAAAAAAAGCTGCCTGCTTAATTTAAGAACTCAAATTATTCAAATAACATTCTGAATTTGATTATTCATTTAATTGAAATGTTGCTCTTTCCGTCAGAATTGCTTCTGAGATTCCAATTTCAGCAATAGTTAAGTAAGAGCTCTCTGTGGGAAGGAGAGAGGGGGGACCCGCAGATAGAAACGGCTGTGTTTGGCGAATTACGTTTACCTGAAAGGAAGGCTCCTATTCATTAGCAGTGTTTTCTTCACAACTGGGTTGTTGTTTTGTGTAGAATGGGATCATGGAGATCATGGGGACCCGCAGAATACCGGAAAATGAGTGTTCCAACGCGGAGCCTACGTAGCTAGGACGGAGCTGTGGGCTCTGTAATTGGAAGTTGCCTTCAGACTCAAACTTAAGAGGACAGAAGATAAGGATAAAGTCCCTCTCCTGCCCGAGGGAGGTCTCCTGCTGGCTTTCCGAGCCAGGGTCTCAAGTCTGCAGACTTCCACGTGGAGAAAAGGACTGTAGGGACACCCAGCCAGACTCTAATAATTCTTTAAAGGTTTCCCAGAATTCATTGTTTTGGTCATTATGAAGGGACAGTTTGCATACAATGGAATTTCCACTTTTGAAGTCTGTGTTTCATGGATTTTGCTCTTTGTAGACTACCATGTGACAACCATGATGTGGTCAAGATATGGAGTGTTTCTTTATTTTTTTAATATTTTATTGATTTTTTACAGAGAGGAAAGGAGAGGGAGAGAGAGTTAGAAACATAGATGAGAGAGAAACATCAAATCAGCTGTCTCCTGCACGCCCCCTACTGGCACATGCTCTTGACAGGAATCGAACCTGGAACCCTTGGGTCCATAGGCTGACACTCTATCCACTGAGCCAAACCGGTTAGGGCTGGGATGTTTCCATGACACTAGAGTTCCCTCATGCCCTTTACAATTGATTCCCTCCCCTGAACTATAGGCAGAAGCAACCAGTGATCTACTTTCCTTTATTTATTTATTTTTTTGGTTGCACTTTTTGTGTTCTACTTAAGAAATATGATCCTAGCCCAATATTGCAAACTTTTTTACCTATGTGTTCTACACTATATTTAATACTTTTTTCATGTATAATCCATTTTGTTCACGATCTGAGAAAAGAGTTGAAATTTATGTTTTCCTATGCAGATAGCATTTCTTAAAAAGACTGTCTTTTTTTTCATTGAGTTTCCATATCTTCTGTGTCAAAAATCAGTCTTCCCAATTCAAGTCTTAAGATCGATGAATCTGTTATATTTCTCTAATTTTCACGTTTTCTTAAAATTTCTTTTACAATGTTATGTAAATTTGCGGTGCGTACGTCTTGCATATCTTTTGTTAGGTTATTTCTAAGTATTTTTTCAATGCCATTGTAAGTGGGCATATTTTTAAATTTTTATGTTCTAGTTTTTCATTGCTAATATACAGACATACACTTTATTTGTAAATTTGTGTTGCCTTTTAAATATAGACTTTGTATCCTTAAATTTCACCAAGTTTGCTTTTACTGGTATTTCTAGGATTTCTTTTCTAGATTCCTACAATTGTCCTTGTAAGCTGTTAGGCCATTTGCATTAAAGACAGTTTTATTTCTCCCTTTCCAAACCGCATCCCTTTTTCTTTTCCTTGCCTTATTGCCTTGGCTAAGACTGCGAGATAATGACTGCGAGAGTAGACAGCCTTGCTTGTTCTTGCTCATTGGTTAGAAAGTATTGATCCGTTCACTACTGAGGCTGACTTAACGATAGGTTTAGCATCGCTTATTTATTCAGGTAGAGAAAGTCTCCTCTTTTTAGTTTGCTGAAATTAAAAATGTTTGTTTTTATTCTGTTTAGTTTTTTGTTTTGTTTGTTTCATTAACGGATGTCCCATTATGTCAAATGATTTTTTTTCTCTTCATCTATTTCAGGGATCACATGGTTTGCTCCTTTATTCTATTCATTTGGGATTTGGGTAGTTGATTGGTTTTTCAAATGATGAAATACCATTGAGATTCTGGGATCAACCCTACTTGGTTATAATGTGTATGTGTGTGTGTGTGTGTGTGTGTGTGTGTGTGTGTATATATATATATATATATATATATATATATATTCTTTATTGATTTCAGAGAGAAAGGGAGAAGGAGAGAGAGATAGACACATCAATGATGAGAGAATCATTGATTGGCTGCCTCCCACATGCCCCCCCACCGGGGATGGAGCCCGCAACCCAGGCATGTGCCCTTGGCCGGAATCAAACCTGGGTCCCTTCAGTCTGCAGGCCGACTCTCTCTCCACTGAGCCAAGTCAGCCAGGGCTATTTTTATGTGTTTTTTTAAAATGATATATTTTTGTTGATTTTTAGAGAGGAAAGGAGAGGGATAGAGAGATAGAAACACTGATGAAAGAGGAAGTCATCGATGGGCTGCCTTCTGCATGGCCCCCACAGGGGACTGAGCCCGCAATCTGGGCATGGGCCCTGACCAGGACTCTAACAGGCAACCTCTTGGTTCTTGGGTCGATGCTCAACCACTGAGCCACACCAGCCGGGCTGTTTTTATGTTTTGACTATTTAATTTGCTACTGTTCTGTTAAGAACATAGGTGTCTATATTCAAAAGGAATGTCTCCCTCATTTTAGTGTGTCACCCTTTTATTGCCCTTATCCAATGACATAACATTTCCTTTTCTGTTTTCTGAAAGGATTTTCGTAGCATGAATCCTATTCCTTCTTCCTCCAGGTTTTGCTAGAATTTACCAAGGAGGGTATCTGGGTCTGGAGTTTTCTTCTTGGGTGTGTCCTCAAGAATTTGCCTTATCTAAGGGTCCCTCCTTTGATCGCAGCTCCTGGGAAGTGATCTCTAGGCCTTGGAATGTCCTGCCTGATAAGACAGCCATTGTTTACCTGGCAGTCTCGGCCACACCAGATAGTCTAACAATGCAATTGACTGTGGCCCTTTGGTTCACATTGTCATGGCTCCACCTCTCCAAGTGCTGGAGACCAAAGGTCGGCCCCATGACCACTTGGGTGGGCAGCCAATTCTATGGGAGCCACTGAGCTCAACCAAACTGGATCCACTGGGCTCAGGTGTGCTTCCTGGGCTGGCAATTCTCCAGGTATATCAACACACTCTTTCTCTCTCTCTCTCCCTCTTTCTTTCTCTCTCTCTCTCTCTTTATTTATTCTTTTGCTGGGAAAAAGTCATGCTGTGCAGGACTCTCCTGGCAGAGGACATTTGGAAGCATTGCTTTTAGAGATGCCCCACAGCCTGGGTCTCTCCCTGGGCTGGTTTTTAATCCTTGTCTTTTAACTGCAGCAAATCACAACCTTCAGTATAACAGCTCCGGTGAATTCTGTGATGGCTATTTTCATTTGTCCGTTTTTATTTTCCTGTTTACCTGTCATTTTATTACTTTAAACAGAATTCTAGAAATCTCATCTTTCTAGATTTTTATAAATTGCATCTCTTGAACCTCTGCATAATGGAGACCCATTAAGAAACCCTGTTCACTTAAAATTAGCCAAGGGCATCCACATTTCTTACTCAAATCAAATGAATTTTGTGTAGATGAACCTACAGGGAACTCTTTCTTGTTCCCTAAACTATGAAAGCCCCAAGGATGATGGGAAAATATTTTTATTCCTGTTTGCTCAGGACATCAAATGTTACTATAGCGTGTGACACAATATGTTTACATTTTCTTCCCTTTCAAGGGTCCTGATAGACATTTTCATAGAGGGTTAGCCCTATCACTCATTCTAAATTCCCCTCTATTCTGCAGTTTCTTTTTTTTTTTTTTTAATGTATTTTTATTGATTTCAGAGAGGAAGGGAAAGGAGAGAGAGAGAAAACATCAATGATGAGATAAAGCCATTGATTGACTGCCTCCTGCACACCTGCTACTGGGGATGGAGCCTGCAGCCCAGGCACATGCCCTTGACAGGAATCGAACCCGGGACCCTTCAGTTTGCAGGCTGACACTCTATCCACTCAGCCAAACCAGTGAGGCCTATGCTGCAATTTCTTATCGTAATGCCCCACTTGGCCAGGAGGGGCTTAAAGGGGCCTTAATGAAGCTGTAACTGGCTGGCATTGTGCTATACAGTACGAATCTGTAGTTAGAACCTTCCTGGCTGCATTTGTCACGTGGAGGACCCAGTAGCTCTGTATCCACCCCTCTCCTCTGTCTGTCTCACCCGCTTTTCTGTCCCTCACCACGTGCATTATGGACGGGGACACACTAGAGCACCTTTGGCTGCCCCTCCGTCCCAACCCCGCTGAGAATCAGACTTTCCCAAGAGGTTCCCATCTTGATGTTCAAAGCCCCTGACGCATTAAAGCTGGAATTGAAGGGTCTCCGCTTCTCTCTGAGCTGCAGCACCAGGCCCGCCTGAGTGGCAGATGGAAACAAGGCAGGGTCTGTCTGCCTGCTGCCCATCCCGGGGGCACAATTAGGCCAAAGAGGAGCCCAGTTCTCCCAGACACTTCTTCACAAGCAAACAATTGGCACTCATTCACGAGTCAGAGGCACAGAAGAAAGAGGCTCCGTGTGGATGCTGGAGGCTAATTGTCCTCCGTCATTTTCTCACCATTCACAGCCGGAGGGGGAAGAAGATGGGAAGGGAAGGGGCAAGGGAAGGCATCTTTCCACAGAAACGGCTGATCACAGCCACCGGGGCGGCCAGGCGGCCAGGCGCGTTGCTCACTTGAGCTATGCAGTCTGTTGGCGAACCCCCAGCCCTCCCTTCCACCCTCTGCGCCTCACCCCCTCCTCTGTCCCTCGCTGCCTTCCATTCCATCTGATAAGATAGTGCACAGCTTGGTTTTACCGACATCAGGCCATGATAGCGTCTTGTGAATCAAGACGCTACTTTTAAGTAGCTTCCCCCTGCCGTCCTCCGAACAATAGCCACATAGCGTTATTTTGGTTTTGTCGATGGTGGCATTGCATCGAGAGAAGTCAGGAAATCTGGGAAGTATCTCAAAGCAGTGCTAACCAGACCGTTGCCATTTCTCTTCCTCTTACTGCTTGAGTGACCGTTAGGCCTTTGCCCACAGCCATGTCCTCACGGCCAGGAGCCTCCTGTTCGAGGCGTTAGCGGGTCACACAGAACCTGACCACGAGGAAGAGGAGCCATAATCTTTCCTCTGGGCCCCAGACGTGAGCTCCGAGTCTGAGGTAGGCCCTGATCATGGACGGATGGGGTCCCTCTCACCAGCTCAGAGCATCAAGGCTTGTCTGCTGCTAGTTTGTGACCCTGCGCTGGTTGTTCAGCCAGCGGTAGCTGGACGGCAGCCAGGGTGGGGATATTTACACCACAGACAGGGGCAACTGCTGTAAGTCAGGGCATTTCTTTGATGGTTTATTCTCAATTAATTCTTTGTCCCTAGAAGGCTGGCTTGCTACCCCGTCACTGGTTAAAATGTGCCATACTTGAGACAGGGCCAGCAAGAGGACACCTGAGATTCTGAGGATGAAGGAATAGTGTTTTGTTGTGGTTGATTTTTATCCCTGATGGAGCCAGATTTCTATAAAGTCTCCCAAATGCTGTCCTCTGCTTAAGGCTTCAGGGACCATCTTTGATCCGGTGGCAAATCCTGGGTTGGCCCGTGGTTACCACATCTTATGAGTTGCCCACGTGAACCTGAGCTGGTTGCTGCCTTCCTATTTCCCACAGGCGTCCCTACCCACCGGCGCGACCGCTCCCATAATCAAGATTAAAAATCCACTAAGTGCCTGCGCTGAACAAAGGACACCGCCCAATTATGTTTCCTGACCATTGTTTCTAGGCTAAAGCACAAGAAACTTAAAATCGAACTCGATGAAATGGACTGCGAAGAGGTTTAAATTCAGCAGTTACGGAGCACCTGTGATGTCTGGCATAACAAGTACATATAAAATGATTTTAAAAAAACACCCAACGGCCCTCTTGAGGCGTCACATATATGTTTAATGAATATTTATTGGGGATGTGGACGGAGTTTATACCACAGTCTCTCAGCAAAACATCTCGGAGATCCTTTTTAGATATTTTTTTCTCTATTCCTCATTTTATGCCAAGTGCCCCCCCCCCCATCATTTCCGCTTCCCCACATTTTTCTTTCTCCTTTTCCTTGTCCCTCCTCACTCCTTGTCCCTCTCAGGTGACCCCTGGTCTTGCCTCTGCTCCCCTAATTTTCATTCTGGAGGTGTTCCTCTCTTGCCCGTGCTCTCCGATTCAGCAGCTGGACCTCCCTGGGTTTCTGTGGTTGAGCAAATGTTTCCAGGTGCCGCCCAGCCCAAAGCCTAGAGCCGATCATTTCAGACACGAGCCTCCCTTTTCGGTAGCAGGGAGCTGGATTGTTAGAAATGCTTATGACTCTGTTTCCAGAAATACATCACTGTCGATGGCCGTGGTCCGCAAACCGCGGCTCGCGAGCCACCTGCGGCTCCTTGGCCCCTTGAGTGTGGCTCTTCCACAAAAGACCACGGCCTGGGTGAGTCTATTTGGAAGAAGTGGCGTTAGAAGAAGTTTAAGTTTAAAAAATGTGGCTCCCCAAAGGAATTTCAATCGTTGTCCTGTTGATGTTTGGCTCTGTAGACTGATGAGTTTGCCGACCGCTGGGCTATGATTTTCTTAGACATGGTTTATTATAATACTAGAGGCCAGGTGCACGAAATTCATGCACGGGGAGGGTCCCTAGGTCTGGCCGGCGATCAGGGCTGATCAGGTTCCCCACTTCCTCCTTCCCTCGCCACCCACACAGGTCACCTCGCAGTTCCTCCCCCCGCCCCCCCCCCGCCCCGCCCCCCCACCTCCTCCTTCCCTTGCTCCCTTAGCACCCTGCTGCTTGTCACCCGCCATGTTCTGCACCGCCCTCTGGTGGTCAGCGCACATCATAGCGAGCGATCAAACTCCCATTCTCCCGGTCGAACTGCCGAGGGGACACTTTGCATCTTAGCCTTTTATATACAGAGATGTGTTACTCCTTCCTGACAGGGTTGCTAATTTATTGGGAGACAGTGCAATTGCTGTCTCATCTTTGTGGCCTCATAAACCTCCTTTTGTGCATTGTCTGCTTCATATAGATTAGTTGAGTGAAAAGGATGCAGAGGGGGCCCCAAAGCCAGCACCTCTGTTGGGTCTATGAGATATACCTCATGCCCAAGCCGGTTTGGCTCAGTGGATAGCGCGTCAGCCTGAGGACTAAAAGGCCCCAGGTTTGATTCTAGCCAAGGGCACATGCCTGGTTTGCATGTTCGATCCCCAGTACGGGGCTTGCAAGAGGCAGCCGATCAATGATCCTCTCTCATCGTTGATGTTTTGATCTCTCTCTCTCTCCCTCTCCCTTCCTCTCTGAAACCAATACAAATACATTTAAAAAATAACAAACTTTATGAAGTTGAATACCATATAGAACTAAGACCAGTTTGCCAGAGACGTAGATAACTACCACACAGAACCAAACGGAAAAGGAGGTCTGTCACTTGACAGTGAAAACTGCGCCGTGCTCTTATTGTCCAGGTCAGGGTGATTGTGCACGGATATGTCTAATACCATTAATAGAGGGAAGAGACAAAAGGGGGACGCGAAGTGGCTTGCTGCAGGAGACTGTCATAACGAAAACCCAGTGTTCTCGCGGGTCTGATTGGTTCTGTGCAGGGCGCCGTCCTCCTTAAGTGGCCATTGCTCAAGCCTGTTTACCGGTTGAGTTGCTGTGAGATTTTAATTCACTAGAGGGAGCTTGTGGGCAGGAGTCACGTGGCGCCCGCACAAGGAAGATTGATTGCATTCATTCAATCCCCGCAGCCTGAAAAATACTTTCTATTTGTTTTATTCAGGAGCTTGTTGTAACATATCCCAGAGTTGCCTAGTCATTTTTTTCCACTAGTGAAAAGTCTAATTTCCTTTTCCATTTTTTATTCCTCGATGCAATTCACTCAGTCCCCATCATGGTCTCACCTGCCACTGTATGTGACTCTCTCCGTTCTTATCTGGTTTCATCACCAATGTTCTTTTTTATCCCAGAGAATGGCCCATGTAAGAATGAATCCATGCCTACCTCTCCCATGTTTGAGTGATAAAAGTTTTTTTTTTTTTTTTCTGGTTGTTCAACTACTATTGGAACGGGAGATGGGGGGGAAGGACCCCCCGTCAGGTTTGTAATAAAATCTGACATAACTTTGTTACCGTTTTAACAGTGTATTCCAAGTATGGGGGCCATCTTTCCTGGCATCTGTGTGAGTTTCACGTGTTTTTAGGTCAGATTTGGAATGAGAGAAATTTGTATCATTTTAACAGGAATTATTTGTCACCTTACCAGTCAGCTCAAACCAAAATGGTAGCAGGCAATTTAGATATTCATCTTATAGGCTTCCTTTTGGTGTGTGTTTGTTTCCCTAGTCGGTAAAGACAAATAAAAATAAAAAAAACCACATGAGTTAAAAGAGCATTTGTAAGTACATCCATGCAGGTAAGTTCATGTGTAAGTTGCATGCACATGGGTTGCTCATTCAAAGTTGGATATGTCCAGCTTTTCATCGGATTAACAGAAAACCACAAAATACAGACAGAATTACCAAAGGCTGCTTACCCCCATTGTCTGGTAGGTTTTTGTTTTATTCCTTCTTGGAAGGTAACATCAGAGAGAACTGAATAGCAGCCACTTTTACTCTTTTAAAGTTGGTTTTGTACGTTTATTTGGTTGCAAATGGCTTCAGCCCCTTCCCCCATATTTCCCTGTGCAATGTTGAGAAGGTCTGGCTCTTCTACAAAAGACCACGGCCTGGGTGAGTCTACTTGGAAGAAGCGGCGTTAGAAGAAGTTGAAGTTTAAAAAAATGTGGCTCTCCGAAGAAATTCCCATCACTGTCCTGTTGCTCTTTGGCTCTGTGGACTGATGAGTTTGCCTAGAAGAATTCAGGAGTTCTCGCTGATGAGTAAAAATAATCTGGTTTCTGAACCGATGCTTTCCCATATTTTAACTCGCACAGTATGTCTGCAATGGCCCCCGTGCCTGCTCCATATTTAAGGAAAAGTTGGAGGAGGCGTGGTCCTCCCTGTGGACAGAATGTGGACGTTCATCCGTGGTCTTCAGGCCGGCGGCGGCTCCCTCAGACCTTCAGCCCCTCAGACAGCCACTCAAATATTTGAAGAAGCTCAACATTTCGATCTCGTTTACCTTCACGCTCCAGCTTGCCCTAGGATTTAACCTCAAATTAAGTCTCCTGCAGACCAGAGAGACTCATAAGGTCTTCTGCAAATGGCAATCCATGAGGATCTGGAAATTTCATTAAGATGATGGTATCTGTGGAGGCCCCCAGCCAAAACGTGCAAACACACAGCCCTGCGGCTGAAACCGGTCTCCGGACTGCCTCATGATGTGTCTTTCTGTAGAGACTCACTTTTAAAAATAGATATGCTTATTGATTTCAGAGAGGAAGGGAGAGGGAGAGAGAAAAAACATCCCTGATGAGAGAGAAAAGCGTGGATCAGCTGCCTCCTGCACGCCCCACACCGGGGATCAAACCCGCAACCCGGACGTGTGTCCTGGCCTGGAATCGAACCCTGACCTCCTGGTTCATAGGTCGACGCTCAACCACTGAGCCGCGCCGGCCAGGCTACCCTGTCGCTTTGAGAAATTAGAGTACATCCCAGACAGATGAAGTCGGGTTTTTCTTGAAGAAATCAGTACCTTTTGGCAGCAACTGGCGTGACGGCGCTGCCAAGTGAGCCTTGGAAGCCGGTTCCTCGAAAGGCCAAGGCCCCTCATTTCACCACTTCATGTCCTCAAGCGGCTCCTGGAAGCTTAGACTCTGACATGCACAGCAGCCGCGTTCCTACAGCCTCTCGTCCACGTGACAGCAACGCGACGCGGAAGGAAATGACGTGGTTGAAGGCCCCCCGGTCCTCGTATGGCTCCCCTGCCTGGTTCCTGTAAGAGATCTAAGGGCCGCGGGGCCTTCAGTCATGTGAGTGCTTACGGCGCTTCCCAGGGGTCCTCAAACTTTCCCAACAGGGGGCCAGTTCACTGTCCCGCAGACCGTGGGAGGGCCGGACTATAGTTTAAAAAAAACAAAACTATGAACCAATTCCTATGCGCACTGCGGGCCCGGGACGAGTCGGCTGCTAAGCAGGACAGGCAGCGGCACCCGGCGGGCCGGATCAATGTCCACGGCGGGCCGCCTGTGGCCCGCGGGCCGTAGTTTGAGGACCCCTGGCTTAGACTACGTTCACCCGGCGGCACGTAAGAGCAAAAAGAGCACACGCCGCAGTGAGTTTTGCACGGGCACGTATGGAACGCACGCAATTTGTGGTCTCCTCCTGGGAAATGAATGGGGACGATAATCTCTACCCTGTTAATCAGGAGGCATGTCTGATTTGTCCCTCGGTGTGGCCGCAGGTGCCCAGGTGAGGACTGTCATTGATAACAGGTCTTCTAATGGGAAGGGAAAAGTATAATATGAGGGGAGGAAAAAAATACATGAGTGAACTTGGGCTTTGGAAATAGACCTAGCCGGGTTTAAAAGTTGAGAATGAAACTGGTCTGTGTTAAGGGTGGGGACATTTGGAGTTTTAGAGTAGGTTCCAAATGTTTGAGAAAGACTCCCTCATCATCAACTATTGGATTTAGTGGAACATGTAAAATATATTGCTGCCCCAGTGAATAGAGCCTCAGCTTGTGGACTGAGGGGTTCGGGGTTCAATTCCTGTCAAGGGCATGCCCAGGTTGAGGGCTCAATCCCCAGTTGGGGGCGGGGGGAGGGCATGCAGGAGGAGCTGATCAATAATTCTCTCTCATCATTGATGTTTCTATCTCTCTCTCTCCCTCTCCCTTCCTCTCTGAAATCAATGAAAGTCTATTTTTTAAAATCTTCTTTAAAAAAAAATAAAATATATATATATATATATATATAGATTTAAATATAAATTTCAGAACTTGGTAGCTATATATATAGCTACCAAGTTCTGAAATTCCTCTTAAAACCCTTAAAGAAGGAGGACTTTAAGTATGATGTGGCTCATTAAATAGGTCTGTCTGTACCCCCCTAGTGCTCTATATATTGGTAAGTTTTTAAAAATATATATACTTTTATTGATTCCAGAGAGGAAGGGAGAGGGCTAGAGAGAGAGAAGCATCAGTGATGAGAGAGAATCATGGATCGGCTGCCTCCTGCACGCCCCCCACTGGGGATCAGGACCGAAACCTGGGCCTATGCCCCGACCGGGAACTGAACCATGACCTCCTGGTTCATAGGTCGACGCTCAGCCACTGAGCCACTCCGGCTGGGCTATCTTGTCGTACCATTTTTACTACAATTCTCACTACCCTCTGTTCCTTTAACGTGGAGAAAACCAGGCAGAGTTTGCTGACTGCCTAGAGAACTTGGGCGTGACGCTCTCACCAGCTGCCAATTGTACAAACACACAGGAAAGGGGGCCTGTCTGCACATGCCCTTAATTCCCTACGTGCCTTTCCCCTGGCAGAAGCCGAGTCCTACAGTCACCCCGACTCCAGCACGAGGCAGAGAGCCTCCGTGACACGTTGAGTGAAACGCTCCCCTGTGTTAATAACGGTTTTTGAAAGAAATCAGGAAAGTTAATCATGTGTGGACACAGGGTTAAGAAGCAATGTAACAGACTATTAAGCTTAATGTAGATATGTGATATAAGCATATGCAGACGGCCATTAGCATAAATTCACGTTACAGAAGAGCAGCCCGCGTCCCACTTGGTGGGTTCGTAATGTGCGCGAGGGCGGGATGAGGATCGATTGGAGAAGGAACCGGGTCAGCGAACCCATAGGCAGGTCCTGGATCAGGGGGATAAGACCCCGGCAAATGATAACCCCATTAGTTCTGAATGGTGTTACTGCCCGCGACTCGAGCACACAGACGTGCCGAGTGAGGGGACGGGTAAGAGGGAAACCTCCCGTCGTTTACAGGGGGTTCAGGGTGAGAAATAGCCACCTCTTTTAGCCCAAACTGGCTTCCCTTAATGCGCAAACACGTTATGGTGTTGCTGAGCGACTTTTATAGACAAGAAACTAGAATGTTCAGCTAACTTTTTTTGGGGGGAATTTTGTAGCTTTCAATAGTTCCAGAGATAGCCCTGTCTTCACATTCCCTCCTCCCTCCCCCCGCCCCTTTTCATGACACATAATGCCATAAGAGTTACATACGACCATCGAGCAAACGTATTCAAACACGTCGTAGTTAGACATGCATTCTTCGGGTCTCTGCCCTTCAGCTGAAACGAGCAAATGAATTCTTCCCTCTCGTTTTCAATCAGAGATCCCTGTTAGACTTCCTGAAATATTCCTGGGAATGACATTGTGCAGATGTTTTGTGTTTTCTTTTGTTGTTTGTTTGTTTTTTCAGTTTACATGTCCTGCAGAGGTATTAATAGATCCGAAATAAAAATAGCATCCAGAACGGAAGGAAGCAGTCATCCTCAATCATCATGGTGGACAATGTTCCTTGGATTGGGTCATAATCTGTCGTATTCGACGCGCTTTTTGTTCCCCCTAATTACGGAGGCGTTGAGAAACTTCTGGAAAAAAAAAACCTCTCCTTTTAGCTGACATTTTCTTAGACTCAGATAATCAGAATAAGCAAACAACATTGGTAAAGTTTTAAAAAAACAACATCACCCTGTCCATTTTTTCTTGCAGATAGCAAAGAAAGCTATGGGTACTTTTAGTTTTTTTCCTCCCTGCCTCCCTCCCTCCCTCCCTCCCTTCCTTTCTTTCTTCCTCTCTCTCTTTTGCTCTTTCTTTCCTTCATCTTTCCCTCCCTCCCCCCTCCCTTTCTTCCTCCCTCCAAAAATCTCTAGTGCTTATAACTGGCACTCAGGGGTGCTAGAGACAACCACCACCATTTCCTTTCAGAGAAACTCTGAACGTCCTCATATGTACCAGCCCTTGTCTGCCTCCTGGCCAGTTGCTACCTCCTATTCCACTGCCTAAACTCTATCCCTTTGGCTCATAGTTAGTAGCTTTGTAAACAATGTATTGCCTTGAAAAGACCATCCCTGGAAGGTCTCATCACTGTTTTACTTTTTATTCTTTTAAATGTGTTTTTATTGATTTCAGAGAGGAAGGGAGAGGGAGAGATAGAAACATCAATGATGAGAGGGAATCATTGATCCACGGCCCGCTAGGCAACCCACCCTGGGGATCGAACCCGCAACCCGGGCATGTGCCTTTGACCGGAATCAAACCCAGGACCCTTCCGTCCGCAGGCTGGCTCTGTATACACTGAGCCACACCGGCTAGGGCACTGTTTTACTTCTTAGGTTAAAATACAAGTGTGAGAGGAAGTGCTGGCAGAAAAGGGAGGCCAGGGAGGTGAATACCAGAACATGAGAGAAAAGGAAGGCGGAGGGAATCCGTGGAGCAGGGCGGAGAGAGAATCACATACACTGCACACCATCAGTGCTTAAGGAAAAGCTCTCAACGGTAAGAATTGTAACCACGATGCTAATACTCATGATGATGACCATAGGTAGCACTTCATAAGAGGCAGCCAAGCATGTCGCTGAGGGCTATGAATGCGCTCTACCCTGTGTCACCACAACATCCATTATCCTACATTTACTGGTGATAAAGACAGGGTTTAAGAAACACGCCTCTCTAAAACGTCATGCTTTTCCTCCTTCCCGCTTACTCCTAATAATGGCTAAGGAAGTCCAAATGGCCATTCTAGACCACATGCAGATCTCCACCACTCTGGCTGCAGGCAGAGAAGGCTAGTAGAGCCAGAGGGAGATAAGGTGTTTGTGAAGACGGAGATAATAGTCCAATGTAAGGGTGACTGGGCAGAGAGACGGTGGGCTTGGCTTTGGGGTAAAGGGTAAAGGTCACCCATCTGTGGCCAGTTCTTAAGAAGTTTAAATAAGCAACATGAGGTTTTCATTGATTTTTTTGGGGGGGGGAGGGGCGTGTAAAAGGACCTATAAATGTAAGATTGAGAGAGTAAAAAATTTAAGTCACTCTCCTATTTGAATTAAATGGAAAGTAAGTAGCAGAGATTTAAGCTGTGTATATACTGTGGTTTTTCCATTGGAATTGCAGTATGTGTGTGTGTGTGTGTGTGTGTGTATGTGGATGTGTGTCCCCACATGTGCCCGTGTGTGTGACAGGTGGTTTAATTAAAGGCAGGCGAGTTGAGCTAGAATGAATTTAGTACAGCTGCTGGAGCCTACTCTATTAGATTTCAAATGGAAATGGCTGAGGACGTTTCTAGATTTTTGAAAGAACCTTGGCTATTTCCTGCGGCACCTTTCCCACATCTGAGCCAGGTAGACATGGTTGCAAGAGAGGATGGCGGTTCCTTCCATTCCCGAGTTTCCCCGAGGGACTAACATCGGTTTAAGGCTGGGATGACGCTGCATGAGCAGTAGCTTCATGGCTTCCTTCTTTACTCAGCATTTTACATTTGACGTTTTCCAAGGGATCTTTCCCTAACTCGTGACTGGCAGAGAGAAGCTGGGGGGCTGTATGGTGCTGTCCCAGGTTCAAGGCGAGGCCGCAAGGAAAGGGTTCTCCGAAGTCGGTGTTCAGGGATTTTGTTGCTGGGCCGCGCGAGGTTGTAGTTAAAGTTCCCTTTCGCTATTTTAGCTTTTATTCTTTTTAAAAATATATATATTATATTGATTTTTTTTAGAGAGGAAGGGAAAGGGATAGAGAGATAGAGATATCGATGAGAGAGAAACATCGATCAGCCGCCTCCTGGCACACCCCCTACTGGGAATGTACCCGCCACCAAGGTACATGCCCTTGACCGGAATCAAGCCTGGGACCCTTGAGTCTGCAGGCCGACGCTCTATATCCACTGAGCCACACTGGTTAGGGCTCTTTTAGCTTTTAGCTGGGCATCCTGGCCCTTCTTAACGCCATGATGGTTTTCTCTTCCAAATAGAGATGATGTTATAAAAACCTCCGGCAGCCAGTACACAGCAGGCTAAGTCTCTTCCGTATTCAATCGTAGCTATCTGGGGATGAAGTAGATTTCCGAAGCTTTGACTGTGATGTCAAACGATGTGTGACGTGCACTGCGTTTGCAAACAAGATCAATAGCCAAGTTACTTCGGGGCCAGCCCCATGCTTCCCAGTGGACTATAACATGTTCCGGACAGTTCGCAACCTGGGGATGTATCTTTGGCAGGAATACGTTGAGATTCGTGAGGAAGCCAGAGGAGCCTAAAAGGGGATAAAAAACAAAACAAAAAACTAATGCATTCAGCCGGCGTGGCTCAGTGGTTGAGCATTGACCTATGAACAAGGAGGTCATGGTTCGATTTCCGATCAGGGCACACGCCTTGGTTGTGGGCTCCATCCCCAGCGTGGGGCATGCAGGAGGCAGCTGATCAATGATTCTCTCTCATCATTGATGTTTCTCTCTCTCTCGCCCTCTCCCTTCCTCTCTAAATTCAATAAAAATATATTTTAAAAAAACACACAATGCATTTAGTGACTCTACAGTTACAGAAGACAACAGCTCTTAATCACAGAGTAACCCTGGCCATAGATGAATGAAAAACACACACACACGCACACACACACACACACACACACAAAAGAAACAAAAACCAACAGGTTGTTTTATGGGACATAGAGACATATATAGTGATTCCCAAAAAGTTCTGACCCTAATCTACAACTGTCTGATTATCGCCCCTTCCCCATTACTGGTGGGGATTGTAATCATCTTTTATTTTCAAATCAGTTTTCTTTGGTGCCGTGGGCAAGTGTTTGCAGGTCACAATTTCATCAAGTCCCACCCCGGTCCTCCGAGGCCAGGCAGCCCATGGGTTAAGTTAGATCGCGAACGTGTGTCCCCTGACCCTGGAATGCTTCATCAAATACGCTCATTACCGACTGAGCGAGAGAATGAATAGTTGTGAGTTGCAGCTTAAGCGCTGATGGGATTGTGTGCTAAGCCCTAACGTGGTCGAGGTATTTAAATTTTGATTTCTGTAATGGGCTCTGACATCTCTCATTTCCTCCGAGGGAACACGCGAGACCTCTGAAAGTAAATGTTGCTAAAAAGTCATCAAGGCAGAATATTAAAATGCCATCAAATGAAAATTTCGCTAATGCAATCCGGCTAGAGCTCCAGGTACTGAAGCGAAAAGGGGAGTATCAGAGGTCCGGGTTCTCGGAGCGACACACGATTTGTTCCTCTTCGCTGACTGTTTCTCCAAATAAATTATTTAACGTCTTATTTCTCCTTCCTCCTGGGCCTCTTAAAGTTCAGCAAGGCGGAGAGGTAGCAGGAGAAGCAGGAGGCAGAGAAAGAGGTGCCACCGCGAGCCATCCAGGAAAGGGTGTTCCGGCGAGCATCTTCCCCCTTGCAAGTTGTTTCCTTCATTCCACGAGAGCTGTCCAAGTTCATGGTCAGATGACAGGGGGAGGATCCTCATGTATCCCCTTAGGGCTGAACTGCCCTTATAAAACGTACTCAAGCCCTAGCCAGTGTGGCTCAGTGGATAGAGCGCCGGCCTGTGGACTGAAGGGTCCCAGGTTCGATTCCAGTCAAGGGCATGTGCCTGCATTGTGGGCTCGATCCCCAGTGCGGGGCGTGCAGGAGGCAGCCAATCCATGATTCTCTCTCATCATCCATTCCTCTCTGAAATCAATCAAAATATATTTAAACATAAATAAATAAAACGTACTCAAAACTTGAAGAACACAGCAGCGTGTTAGGAGTGTGTAAGATCATCAAAGAACATTTGTTTAGAGATGGGCAGAGGAAACAGTGCTATACTGGCCGAAGACACTATAGTTTCCTCAATGGTTTTATCTTTGTCATTTTCCTAATATTTCAGTTTTAGGTAACTTTTATATCAATGCATTTGTGGCACCAGGAAACTGAAATTAAACTCTCTGGATCTCGTCTACACAAATGGCATTTAATAAGGAATGGCTGGCATTATGAGTTCAGTAATTCTCCTGAATTTCATTACCTATGTTTTCTTAATGAGCATTGGGTTAAACAAGATATATTGTCCTAGCCCTAGACAGTTTGGCTCAGTGGATAGAACATCGGCCTGCAGACTGAAGGGTTCCAAGTTCAATTCCGGTCAAGGGTGAGTTCAATCCGCAGTGGGGGGTCATGTAAGAGGCAGTCGATCCATAATTCTCTCTTATCATTGGTGTTTCTCTCTCTCTCTTCCTCTCCCTTCCTCTCTGAGATCAATAAAAATATATGAAAAACCAAAGCTACATTTCCCTGTATTGTTTAGTTTTCAATATATATATTTGCTTTCTGAGGTATCTACTTCTGTTTGGGTATTTCCTGGAAATGGAGAAACATGGATTTCCCCAAACTTCATTTATGCCAGAGATTTGCCCCCAGTGTAAGGGATTCTGTTCACTCATCTTGGGGCCAGGGCCCCTACTGAACCCACCATTTCCTCATTTCTCCTGCTGGCTGAGAGGAATTTGTGCCAACCCCCATCTGGTCTTCCGTTAACTCAGCTTGAACCTTCAGTTCCATCCCTCTAATCCATAAGACAGATGAATCACTGTATTGAACCTGTTGTATGAAGTAGCAGGCCTGCTTTGGGGAATCACATTTCTACTGTGTGTTGGTGAAACGGCATAATTGTTAAGTGTCCAGAATCAGAACTATTGTCATCTCTCAAGGCTAGAATCTTGTGTTGGTTTCCAGTCCTGTTGGAAAATGAGGCTTTAGCGATGCATATGAGGTGTACAAGCAACCGGGTCTGACAGTCGCTAGACAACAAGCATCGGTTCAACTAGTTTTTAAAATATATCTTGATTGATTTCAGAGAGGAAGGGAGAGGCAGAGAGAGAGAGAGAAAAAAAAATCAATGATGAGAGAGAATCACTGATCGGCTGCCTCCTTTATGGACCAAACCCACCACCCCGGACTGTGCCCTTGATGGGAATTGAATCTAGGACCCTTTTGTCCACAGGCCAATGCTCTATCCTTTGAACCGAACCAGCTAGGGCCTTTACAACTAATTGTTGAGAACACTGTCTAAAAACCGCAGTTTGAAATAACTTCCCAAATGACATCTGATTTTGAGAATTTCTAAGAATATTTATTATGGCACAAAATCCACACATTTGCTACTTCAAAATGGCTTTAGCATAAAGCTGCCTACTTGCCTATTATTTTTTTTTTTTAAAGAAAGCAAAACGTTTAATAACATGTGGCCAAATAATGGTGTTACTCAGAAATCATTCCAATGAGTACTTACTGAATACCTACCACTTTCAAACGACATTGCATTATTGAAGCTCAAGACGATTTCTACTTTTTGTGTTTTATCATATGTGCCTGAGAGTGATTTGTAGAATGTCATACACACACACACACACACACACACACACACACACACACACTAGTAGCCCTGCACACGAATCTGAGCCAGTAGCTTGCTGCTGCCCTCTGGTAGCTCTCTGCCCTCCTTAGCTCCCCCCACCCCCTCTCATAGCTTGCTTCCCTGCCCCCTCCTGTAGCTCTCCGCCGCCCGCTTATAGCTCGCTGCCCTACTTTCCTGCTGATCCGCGATCCGGTCGTTACGTAGTTGGTCGTTATGCTTCATGGTGTAACGACCATTTGCATATTGCATCTTTATTATATAGGATACTAGAGGCCTGGTGCGCGTAATTCATGTACCCGGGGCGGGGGGGGGGGGCGTCCCTCAGCCTGGCCTGTGCCCTCTTACAGTCCAGAACCCCTCACTCCTTACCGCCCTCCTGCTGCGGAGGCAGGAGAGGCTCCCGCCACCGCTGCTGCGCTCAGCAGCCATGAGCCCGGCTTCTGGCTGAGCGGTGCTCCCCCTGTGGGAGCGCACTGACCACCAGGGGGCAGCTCCTGCATTGAGCGTCTGCCCCCTGGTGGTCAGTGCACGTCATAGCGACCGGTCGTTCTGCCCTTCGGTCGGTTTGCATATTAGCCTTTTATTGCATAGGATGCCCTCATTCTGATGAACATGTGGCTTTTTAGAAGGAGGAGGGGCTGGCTACCATCTCCCACAGTCCGGCCCAGCCTGAAAGGGTGACCGTATTATTCCCAGAGTGACCCTTTAAGTGTGAGCAGGGACAGCTCTGGCAGGGCCTTGGGGGAGAGTCTCACATCTGATATGCACTGTGTGATTGGCGGGACATCTAGTAAAATTCGTACAGCCTGCTCCAGATCTGCCAATCTGACGCCTCGCCAACACACGAGCAGAGAGAGACATGGATGTTTTCAGCCTTGGTGTGCTTTTCTTCAATGGAAAGCAAATAACTTTATAGCAGTCATTTTATTGATCCAATTGTTTCCGAGTTGTGTATCAAATTGTACGTGTATGTACATATTTTTGGGGTTATGGCTTATAAAAACATATTCATATATATGATATAGATGTACATATATACAGACAGGGGTGGACAAAAGTAGGTGAAATTACCAGCTATCATTACTTAAAAGATAAATCATCAGTATGGAATAACAATAACAATAATAATAATAGTAAGACAAGTGATACAAATAAATACTACAATAATTAATAAATACATAACAATGCAATAATAAACAGTGTTTTGTGTACTCACAACTGCAAGCCTACTTTTGCGCACTCCTGTATATACAAGTCTATATGTCTGTATATCTATATGTGTATGTATGTATGTATATGCACATATACATACATACAATCTTCAGTACCATGAGGACAAGAACCCCAAAGGAAAATGCCGTCCTGGAGTGTGATGGTCATTTTTTGTTCATTTGTGATCTTAACTCAAATTTGCACCCAGGTTTCTCAAGTCCAAAGGCTCAGGACACAAGCCCAATGTGTCCTGTGCAGGGTAGACATGGGACGGGGGCGGGGATGTACCGATCGCCTGGAGGGTCTCATCTGTCAGAGCCCTCCGTTGTCATGGGGCTGAAATCCATCACGGGCATGTAGCTTTCACATCCCAGAGCCCCGCGTTTCTAATCACACCATGAGACTCCATAGACATGGAGGAAAGGTTCGTACATCGCCACAAGTTTGCGTAGCCATTTGCTCCCATCCCCTCTCCCCCCCACCCCGCTTCCCTGCCTCCTTTTCCCCACCTGTAACCCCACCGTACGCCTGATACGTGAACAAAGCAGGGGGGCACATACACTGGGAGAATAAAAACCAGGCTAGCCACGTCTGCGCTTTTTCATGGAATTTTAATGTATATCTGCGAAAAAAGGAATGAACGGGCTATAGTCCATTAGGCAAGAAAAGCTCCCTCTCCTCTCCCCTCCCACCCCCGGTAATTTTATCTTTGTTTAATTGAATATTTAATTAGTATACATATGCAGCTAATTTTTTAATGTGTTCAGAACATTTAGCAGCAAGGGCTGGGGCTGGGCTGCCTGGTGAGGCCCTGGCCCTCCGGCGCTCCTCGGGGCACAGGCAGGAGCGAGCGGGTCACTGGGCATGGGCCCGGGAGTAAGTTAGCATTTGCACCGCGCGGGATCTTGCGGGGCTGTGCATATTGGAAGCTGCAGACAGAGGCTGCTTTCACGGTGATGAATGGGTTTTTTCAAGCGTTCTGCTCCCTAGTTATGGGAAGGGTGACCCGGTCAGGAGACGACTTTATGAAGCTATAAAAAATGTATGTCACTTCGGACTCTGTAATGTCACGGGGAAAGAGGGGAAAGGGAGAAAGAAAAAAAAAAAGACCTGTGCAAAAATGGCAGGGTAATAAGGCTGTTTTCAATGCTCGAAATAGCTTTCTGTCTACAGTCATATGGAGCCTTGGAACGGGGGCACGGGGAGCACCCATGATGCATTGCTGTTGGGCGGATGGGGGGAAAAATGTTTTGGCTTTGTTTGGCTTTGCCTAGGGTGATGACAGCGAGACGCTTCCGAGCGCAGGACGGGCGGCCCTGTGTCAGGAGTGGGGAAGGGGCAGCGCCTTCTCATTTTATTATTATTTTTTAAAACGTACACATTGATTGATTTCAGAGAGAAAGGGCGGAGAGGGAGATAGAAACATCGACGATGAGAGAGAATCATGGATCGGCTGCCTCCTGCACGCCACCGACTTGGGATCGAGCCCGCCACCCGGGCACGTGCCCTGACCTGGAATCGAACCGCGACCTCCTGGTTCCTAGGTCAATGCTCAACCCCTGAGCAACACTGGCCGGGCCTGGGGCAGCGTCTTTTTAAAAGCCACCAATGTACTTAAGGGGGTGGTGACTTTTAAGTATGCAGAAGAGTCAGAAAGGGAATTGCTACAAAGCAAGCTCATTTTGAAAGGGGTCTTTCCATCTAATGTTTTGCAAGGTTTTTCCTCGGGGTCACAAAGAATTAAAGAAATAATAATACATATGAAGAAGGCTTGCCAGGTGCACGGGCCCTGTGCTTTCTTTCGAATGCTCTGGGCTGGCAGAGAGTGGCCTGTAGATGTAAACAAAGGCCCTCGCATCTGGACCCGTCATTTAGCCCTCATTGATTTCTCTCATGGCTCTCCTCCATCATCAACATGCACATTTCAGAGTATCAGGCGCTCTCCTTTCTGCTGTGTCACACGTTTCACCGCGTGTGTTCGGAACGTTCTTTACCGCAAGGGAGGGGACACCCAGAGGACCAAGGTCGGAGGGTCTGCCTTCATCCGGGCTTCACTTAGTCCCACATGAGCTGTGCAGTGTCTCCGCCGGATTCCAACCCTGGCTTGGTCACGGGTGAGTGGGTACCACAGTGAAACGTCCCTTTCCAAACCAGGTGTCATTTCTTTTCTGGGACTTGGGCATCTCCTTCATCAACCCACCTGGGATAGGGGGCTCGGGGGGGGGGGCATTATGTGAGAAGCTATGAGCTCAGGCTCAGAGATGGTTCTGGAGAAGGCGGGAGGGCATTGAGTTGTAGAACACCGATTTTGCATTTCTTATCCTTTTTCTCATGACGATGCCTGTATACATTAGGCTGGCTCCCTAGCCACACTCTGAGGAAAGTTGGCGATAGTCATAATCTCATAGGAGGGAAGGGGCCAGTGGGCAGTGGGCAAGCTCTGCCCCTAGGAACAGGCAAATGGGGTACATTGCCAGTAAAGAATTTTAAAACAGCCTGGCTGGCGTGGCTCAGCAGTTGAGCGTCGACCTATGAACCAGGAGGTCACGGTTCAATTCCCAGTCAAGGCACATTCTTGGGTTGCAGGCTCGATCCCCAGTAGGGGGCGTGCAGGAGACAGCCGATCCATGATTCTCTCTCATCATTGATGTTTCTCTCTCTCTCTCCCTCTCCCTTCCTCTCTGAAATCAACAAAGATATGTTTTTTAAAAAAGTATTTTAAAACAGTAATAAAACTGACAAAAAGTACATTCCCTCCCCACCCTCACCCCTGGAATTCCAATGCTATCTTGTATACTAAAGAATGTGGGTCAGCACAATACACAACTAAATAATTATTGTGTAGAAAACATATTCTAATTTCCAGTCTCAACTCACCAGGCCTCATTTACTCCTTATACCAAAGAGAATTCTTTAAATATATATATATATATACACACACATATATATATATATATATATATATATATATTGATTTTTTTTTTTTATAGAGAGGGATAGAGAGTTAGAAACCTTGATGAGAGAGAAACATCCATCAGCTGCCTCCTGCACACACCCTACTGGGTATGTGCCCACAACCACAGTACATGCCCTTGGCCGCAATCGAACCTGGGACCCTTGAGTCCGCAGGCCGACACTCTTTCCACTGAGCCAAACCAGTTAGGGCCCAAAGAGAATTCTTAAGACAAGTAGTTAGAGCAAAGTTTTCATTCTTCCCGTGTCCCCCTTACTCTCCAACTATTTGAGCCCAATAGCATAAAACAGGTATTTTTTTTCAAGAAAAATTCCACATCACTTAAGAATTTATTAACAATTTACATAATTGCTTAAGTAATCTGCATAATTGACAGAAAGTTTAATTTGACCCTAGTTCAACTGTAACACTTATGGTTTTAAATTGAAATTGGTATAATTCATTTATGAGAGTAATTAAGCCATGGTGTCTAACAAATACAACGTATGCTGCCTGAGGCCCCCAAGGCCAGAACATGCTATTAGAATGTTTTATTTAAATCTCTCAAATCAGTTCGTCTCCACTGTCACCCGTGTTAAAAGAGAGCAAATGGCTTACCTGACCTTGAGCACCATGTTCCTGAGAGAGGGTATTTGAAGCACACCGTTCAATGATCTTTCTGGAGGGAACCACATGCTAGAAAGTATTTAAAGAAAGCCTAAACGTGCCTGGCCCGTGTGGTTGAGCATCGACTTAAGAACCAGGAGGTCACGGTTCGATTCCCGGTCAGGGCACATGCCCAGGTTGCAGGCTGGATCCCCAGTAGGGGGCGTGCAGGAAGCCGCCGATCCACGATTCTCTCTCATCCTTGATGTTTCTCTCTCTCTCCCTCTCTCTTCCACTCTCTGAAATAAATGAACCCAGTGTGCGCCATAAACGTCTGTAGACGCAAGCGGCAGACCTAACCCACACGTCACGCGCGTCTAAAAAACAAAAAAAATGTTTTCCCTAAGTGGGAGCCCTGACCAACTTTAAAATCATTTTCCATGAGGATTTTCAGCCAGAAATATTCCAGAATACGTGAATTGGGAGGAATCTATTTATTTTTTATAATATCCATTGCCAATTGACTTTTTAAATTAAATTCAAAATAGCCTGGCATGTGGGGATGGTTTCTGTTTTGGAGACGTGGCAGTTAACTGGTTAAAACATTGATTTTTTTTTTTTAAAACTTGACCTAGTTTTCACTTCCAGGACGTGTTCATACTTACCTGATTCTATGATAATCCCCCAAATTATTAAACCTCAGTTTTTTTCAGAATAGGACTGAAAAACGCCCCCACATAACGGATGGTTGGTTCGCTTATGACTGGTATTCATAAGAGTGAGGGAAGTGGGGAATCTGTCCACCTGCCTTGAATGCTTTGAATGCTTAAATGCGTAATTAAGTCAACTAATTGGAAGGTAGTCATCCCAAGCAGAGAGTAATAGCACCGTTCGCGCCACAGCATATGCCTGGGGAAGGGTGCGGGTTCCTCTGGCAGAGAGCTGGTGGCAGCAACATCCCTTCGCTTGGAAAGACCAGATCTCGTGGCTTTCGTTTGTCACTGCCACCTGGGCAGCCTTGGGGACCGGAGGAATATGGACGAGGGTCAGCTGCACGTGACATGGTTATGTAGACAAAGTCTCTCTGGGGCACAGCCGAGAGCCATCCTTTTTCAAGACTCCCCCGAGCATTCTAACGAGAAAACTCTGAGTAATGCATCACCACGCGGACCTCCGTCGTCCCCACCCTCCAGGCAGCTGCTCCTCTCCCGCATGCTGCTCCTCGGATTTATCTCCTGTTCCTTTTTATCATGCATCCCTGGCTCTCTTGTTCATTTTTTCTGCTCCCCTCGATTCTCATTCCCCCCCCTCATATTTCTTGCTTCCTATGCACCCAGCGTCTTCACCCTGCCCTTGAGTTTTGCACCGTTGAGTCGAGAGTCATAGTTATTGTTCAACAAGGTACGTTTCCAGGGCAAAACGCCACGCCAGGCGTTTGGTGGAATCTGTCTCATCGAACCGTCATGGCGGCCCTGCACATTGCCTTCACTGTGCAGGTGCGGACATGAAGGCTGTACAGGAGTTGACATGCCCAAGGTCCCCAACCAGCCTGGATGGGACCCATGACCACGTGACCAGGGGCACCCATACATGAAGAGTTCCATGCTCCTACGCTTGATTCTTTCTCTTTACTTATCAGTTTTTATGATAACACACATGCTCCTAACATTATTGGAGGCGACTGATCATTTTGTTCTTTTTTTTTTTAATATATATTTTATTGATTTTTTTTTTTTTTTTTTACAGAGAGGAAGGGAGAGGGATAGAGAGAAACATCGATGAGAGAGAAACATGGATGAGCTGCCTCCTGCACACCCCCTACTGGGGATGTGCCCGCAACCAAGGTACATGCCCTTGACCGGAATCGAACCTGGGACCCTTCAGTACGCAGGCCAACACTCTATCCACTGAGCCACACCAGTCAGGGCCATTTTGTTCTTCATATCAGTCTGAACAAATTTGAAAATATTTGATGAGTTTCAATGCATTATAACTATTTCCCTTTCTGATGCTCAAATTGTCCTATCTTTGGTATTGGGAGGCCCTTTTAACTGGCTACCAGTCCTTCGGACACAATCCTAGTCATGCTTAGGAATCCTTCGACGCTTCCTTGCTATTTAGTGGGAGTGCTAACCCCCAATGTGTCTGTATTTTGAGATAGGGCCTGAAAGGTAGCCTACTATCTTTTTTTGGGGGGGCGGGGGGAAGGATAGGGTGGATGCTACTGAGTCGGGGAGAAGAGATTCAGAAGAAATGGAGACAAAAACAACAACAAAAAAAACTCATTCTAAGCCCCTGAATCTAGAGTATGTGCATGAAGGATGCGTGTTTGATAAAATGGTGTTTATCATTGAATGCTGGGCTCCAGAAGGTGTGGGTGTCTAATTAATTATTGATCATGTTGTAAGATTAGGAAAGTCACAGAGGAACCACGACAACGGATCACCCTCTCCCTGTATGGCAATCAAGTTCTTCCGGTCAGAATACAGTAGGGTAGACAAGAACGGGGGACAGTTGTCCAACAATAACTTTACCCCAATCTGGCAATTTTACCCCAAACTGGATGCAGTGTCCAGGGTGCTTCAGAAGGTTCTTACTGTGATAATGCAGCAACGGAAGGCCTCTGCAGTATCCGGCAGCAAGAAATGTTCAGTTAGGTCAAGAGTCTAATTGTCCAAAGGAACAAATATTCGATCTGTGAAAATTAAAATTTTTGACTTGGTTTTATTAAAATAAGTTTTTATTACACTAATAAAGCCAGAAACACACTTTGATTTTAAGTGATTTTTTAAAAAATTAACTTTTTTTAAAAATATATTTTTTATTGACTTTTTACAGAGAGGAAGGGAGAGGGACAGAGACTTAGAAACATCGATGAGAGAGAAACATCGACCAGCTGCCTCCTGCACACTCCCCACTGGGGATGTGCCCGCAACCAAAGTATATGCCCTTGACCAGAATCGAACCTGGGACCTCTAAGTATGCAGGCCGATGCTCTATCCACTGAGCCAAACCAGTCAGGGCTAAATTAACTTTAAAAAAAAACATATATTTTTATTGATTTCAGAGAGGGAGGGAGAGAGAGAGAGAAATATCAATGACGAGAGAGAATCATTGATCAGCTACCTCCTGCACACCCCACACTGGGGATTGAGCCCGAAACTGGGGCATTTGCCCTGACAAGGAATTGAACCCTGACCTCCTGATTCATAGGGAGGTGCTCAACCATTGAGCCATGCTGGCTGGGCTGATTTTAAGTGATTTAAGTGACACGTTTTAGTTATTCATTATCAGGAGTAGCCTGAATAAAATTGTAGGGTATTAATACCACAACTTTTAATTTAAAAAATAAAAACAAAAGTTCAGAAATGTAAAGGGAACCTGATATTCTCCACTTTTGAGAAAGAGGAACTGAAGACGCATGACTAGGGATACTAAAAGAAACTATTTTCAAATTTTGCACCACCCACGAAGGGATCCTTCGGGAAGCTCAGTGCGGCCGAGTGGATTAAGAATGAGCCACTCCCTCCCTGTACCAGCCTTTGGCTGTCAGGAGAGATTGGACAAGGCACCTGATGATGTGTGAAGAGGAACCTTCAGTGAGAAATACCTTCATCATCCGGGCCACGCTTTAGACCGAAATATCCAGAATTATGTAACAGAGGCCATCAAACATTTGCCACCCCATGCTCAACACAGATGACACTTAGGGTGTTTTGCTTAGCAAAATAAGCTAGTCAACAGAAAGACAAACACCACCACGTGATCCTGCTTAGATGAAGAATCTGGAGGAGTCAAACTCCCAGAACTAGAACGTGGCCTTGGCGGTTCGGGGCTGGAGGAGGCCTGAAGGGGGAGTTGTTGTTTAATGGGTATAGACTCGCAGGGGTCCTCAAACTACGGCCCGCGGGCCACATGCGGCCCGCCGAGGACATTGATCCGGCCCGCCGGGGGCCGCTGCCTGTCCTGCTTAGCAGCCGACTCGTCCCGGGCCCGCAGTGCACATAGGAATTTGTTCATAGTTTTTTTTTTTTTTAAACTATAGTCCGGCCCTCCAGCGGTCTGAGGGTCAGTGAACTGGCCCCCTGTTTAAAAAGTTTGAGGACCCCTGGGAGTTTCAGTTTTACAGGATGGAAATGGTCTAGAGATTGATTATACAACAATATAAACATACTAAACACCATTGACTGTACATCGAAAATGGTTAAAATGGAGCCCAGCAGGCATGGCTCAGTGGTTGAGGGTTGACCTATGAATCAGGAGGCCATGGTTTGATACCCGGTCAAGGCACATGCCCGGGTTGTGGCTTGATACCCAGTGTTGGGCGTGCAGGAGGCAGCCAATCCATGATTCTCTCTCCTCACTGATGTTTCTCTCTTTCTCTCTCTCCCCCTCTCCCTTCCTCTCTGAAATCAATAAAAATACAGATTTTTAAAAACGGTTAAAATGGAAACATTACATTGTGTACATTTTATTAAATTCTAAATCATCTTCAAACAATGTTTCAACCAGATGTCTGTAGGAATCTACCAGGAGCTCAGTCCTTTGCGATACCCACTACTTTTCTAGCAGTCAAAAGCATCACCTGTTAAGCGCACTCAGCCCTTATCCCAGAGGTCCCGGACGCGTCTACATTATCTGCACCGAGACTCTAAATGGCCTGGAATAATGGCTTGGCCTCTCGTTATTTCACTTGCCTAAGAAAATTGTGTTTGTTCTTTACTGTGACGGACCTGAGGGTCTGAGGCAGGAAATAATGGAAAGGCTTTCCACCAGGAAATTAAATGCTGCCTTGGTGCATTATTTGTGGGCCTGACACACTGACGCCTGCACCGTAGCCGTGCGTTCTCCATGCACGGGCATCGGCAGACGCGTTGCTCATCGTGTCCTGCTGCGCTGAAGATTCCAGAGCACTTTCTGAATAACAATTTCCTGAGAGGTTAGCTTCTGGAAGCCCCAGTTTTTCCGATAAGAGAGCGGGAGTTTCGTCCTGCACGGCGTGGGGAACGTGGGAAGGAAACCTGATCCATGTGCGGGGCGGGTGGGTGGGTGGAGAGAGCCAGGTGTGACAGGCAGGAAGAGAAGAAGGCCTCCCTTTGATCTCGAGGTGACGTTTATAAAAATAATGCTATTTAAAAAAATCTTTATTGTTGCAAATATTCCATAGGTTCTCTTTTATCTCCCATTAACCTCTTCTGGCTCCCATCCTTCCCCGCCCCACCCTCAGCACCCCATTGTCCGTGTCCACGGGGTATGCACACATGCATACAAGTTCACTGGTTGATCTCTTCCCACCCACCCTCCCCTGCCTTCCCTCTGAGGTTCAAAAGTCCGTTCCTGCATCTATGGCTCTATTGTTGATTATCAGTTTATTTGGTTCATTAGGTTCCACAGATGAGTGAGATCATGTGATACTTATCTTTCTCTGACTGGCTGATTTCGCTCAGCATAATACTCTCTAGGTCCCATCCATGCTGTTGCAAATGGTAGGAGTTCTTTCTTTTTTATTGCCATGTAGTATTCCATTGTGTAAATGTACCATAGTTTTTTTTACCCACTCATCTGCTGATGGGCACTTAGGCTGTTTCCAAGTCTTAGCTATTGTAAGTTGCACAGCTATGAACATAGGGGTGCATATGTTCTTTCTGATAAAGCTATTTATAGTGGCATCGTGAAATGATACATCAGTATTTCCCTCCTTGAATATATGAATGAGCCAACGAATGGATCAAGGAGTAAGCACTGAACACTTACTAGGTATTGTGAATTGTGAAGAAAATTAGGGTCTGATAAAAACGGAATGGTGACCCTTCGTTTTACCAGGTTAACTCAGAGGTGAGCTCTACCTGAGGAAGGAGACCAGAAGACAGGCTCTAGTGGTTGATGGGGGAAGGAGCGGTGCAGACACGGTAGACAAGAGAGTGAGGGGGATACAGGAGGGTGTTGGTAATTTGTAGATCAAGAGGACGCAGAACAAGATGGATTTAGAAATGACGACATGTTGGGGAATGTCTAGTCATTGTAATGGCCACTGTTTATGGCCTCGGTATTCTTCTTCAGCTAGTGTCCGAGGCCAAGGGGAATGTCTAGTCATTGTAATGGCCACTGTTCATGGCCTCGGTATTCTTCATCAGCTAGTGTCCGAGGCCAAGGGGAATGTCTAGTCATTGTAATGGCCACTGTTCATGGCCTCGGTATTCTTCATCAACTAGTATCCGAGGCCAAGAAAGAGATCATTGGCGAGCCCTTGGGCTCTGAGAGAGGGTGGCGTCATTTGCACGTTTGCTGAGGGTGACATAGACGGGAACTAGCGCCTGATGCTGAGGCCTCGCTGAGGGTGGAGCCTGCCACGTGTGATGCATTTCCTGCGAACGTCAGCCACCGGGAGACTCCGTGTAAAGGTGAGAAGATTCACCCACACACAGGCCTCCTGGGCAGGCTGAGGCCAGGCTGGCTCCCTGATTTGCAGGACCGAGTGCGGAATGAAAATATGAAACCCCTTGTTCCAGAAGCAGGGAGACAGCCTTTCTTTTCATCCGCCGTCTCTCTACTCACCCGTCCTGGTCTCTTTGCCGCTGGCTATCTGATGTTGTGGTATTACCTCTGGCTCCAGGAGGCCTGTAGAGTGAGCTTTGACACTTATAGGTCTCCAGGGCCACACCCCATAGTTGGGGGACAGGGGGCATGTGCCCAACAATGGCCATCACCACCCTGTCTCCAGGACCCACCAGGCAGTGGTTTGGGGGTAGAATTGGGGAATAGGCAGGTAGGAACTTATCCCGGGGAGGTGAGGAGGTGACGGCAGGTGGGTCTACGAAGGAGCAAAGGCTCTAAGCTCCTGACAGGCACCGCACTGTCCCGTCGGACTTCATCTACATAACACAGACACAAAGGTGAAATTATTAATAATTTCAAGATGGCGCCCGGACAACCATAAAGCCCAAGTTGGGCTGATTGTGTGTGCCTGTGTGCACACTGGTCCCGCACCCAGGAAGCCAGCCCAGCTGACACATGATGTAGAGGGTGTGAGACAGTCAAACGTTGGTTTGATGATGGTCGTGGGGACATTACCCATAGGGTTCTAGGCTGAGTGCAGCAGGAAGAGATGCCATGCCCAGCTGGCTCAGTGATTGAGAATCGACCCATGAGCCGGGAGGTCACAGTTTGATTTCCGGTCAGGACACATGCCTGGGTTGCAGACTCAGTCCCCAATGTGGGGTGTGCGGGAGGCAGCCAAGCGATGATTCTCTATCATCACTGATATTTCTGTCTCTGGCCCCTTCTCTCTTCCTCTCTCTGAAATCAATAAAGCCATACTTTCCTTTTTAAAGGAGAAAGAGATGTCAGGAATATTCTGATGGCAGTGCAGGCTTCAGGCACTACATGTCTACGCAGCATTGAAAACCAGGTGGAGTATGACGTATGGAGTGAGCAAAAGTGGGAATGATAGGAAGTTGTGGTCTAAGACGGAAGCGTGAGAGTCTGGCACTCTGGTGGCCCTGGCCCAGGGGCTGAAATGGAATACAAAGCCGAGAATTCGGTTTGTGGCAGCGCAGGAGCCTCGAGAACGGGCATTAATGGAGGCTTGTCCTCTTCATCCCTTCCTTGTTCCCTACCCACCCCCCACCCCTCCCAGCTCCCATCCTTCTCTCTAGGAAGTCGGGGGAAAATGAGTCCCAACATCTTCACTTAATAGCGTTACTATTTCTAGCCAGATCGTACAGCTCCCAGAACGTACGGACACAAATCACCAATTTGTGTGAACTGAGAACGAGAAAACTCCCCCTAGAGCTAACTGCTTTGTTTTATTCTGAAAAGAAATCACAGATGTGATATTGGAGACACTTCAGTGCAACGATTTGTCATGTGGCTGACCTTTTTGTTTGTATCTCTAAAGGCCACATGGAAATTTAAACATACATACTCCATGTGGCCTGTGTACTTAAGAAAACAGAAGAATGCTTTAAAATATTTAAACCGTCTAATGGAATAGCATACGTCCCTATAAACACCTTTAGTGTGGAAAGGGAGATTTGAGCTCAGGGCGATATTATCTTCTCCCATTATGTTTTGTGTTACATTTGTTTTAGGCATAATTGATTAATATCCCGTATAACCAATGTCTTTAACTGGAGAAGAGGCCATTGAGAGGAAAAAAAAAATCCTTCTAATGATTCTCTCAGGATGGTTTCATATTGTCAAGGCTCATGAAATTACCAAAATGCTGGGATGAAGTACCTGATACAGTTTTAAAAGCAAGGTAGAGCCCTAGCTGGTGTGGCTCAGTGGATAGACCATCCATCCGCCTGCGGGCTGAAGGGTCCCCAGTTTCAATTCCGGCCAAGGGCACATGCCTGGGTTGCAGGCTCAATCTCCAGTAGGGGGCATGCAGGAGGCAGCCATTCAATGATTCTCTCTCATCATTGATGTTTCTATCTCTCTTTCCCTCTCTCTTCCTCTTTAAAATCAATAAAATATATTTTAAGAAATAAAAGCAAGGCAGACAACCCCATCGCTATGAGAAATAAATGGGCATTAGGGAACTATCGCTTCCTTATACTTTTACATATTTAGAAACAGTGCCCCACTCTCAAGCCTCCATTCGGGTTTACGTTTTACTTAAAGAAAGGCCTGCCCTAGGCGGTTTGGCTCAGTGGTTAGAGCGTTGGACTAAGGGTCCCCAGTTTGATGCCGGTCAAGGGCACATGACTGGGTTGCGGTCTCAATTCCCAGTAGGGGGCGTGCAGGAAGCAGCCGATCCATGATTCTCTCTCATCATTGATCTCTCTCTCTCTCTCTCTCTCTCTCTTCCCCCCCCCCCATCTTCCTTCCTCTCTGAAATCGATGAGAATAAATAAATCAATTAACTAATGAAAAAGAGAGAGGCGTAAGCCCCACTGGAAATTCAAATATATACAAAATTAAAGTTGAAACAAATTCATTAAAAGAGGTCCCCAGAGCCTGCTGCAGCACGTTCTCCGCCGTGGGAGTAGGTTAGTGCCCCATTCAAAGACCAAGTAACGCATAAGGGAGAATGTGTCGTCTTTATTGCCATCAATACGTGAATTGGACTGGGCTAGACTCGCCCATCAGCTTGCAGGGAAACACAGTTAGACATGTCAAGCGCACTTTGGATAATAGGAAGCAGAGAGAGGAGAGGTGCAAAGGCTGACAGGGTCCCTGGGCCACCTGAATGCCATCTGGTTTCCTCAGCGGGGCACTGTGGTTGTGCTTCTCTGATGATGTAAGAAACCAGTAGGGACCCATTCGAGATCCCTGGTCTACCTGAGGATCAGTTAGTTTCACAGCCTCTCCTAGGGCCCTGGCTGAATTCCTGGTGAAATTTAAGTATCACGTTGTCCCTGGGATGTCAAGATAGATGCAGTAATACGCAGTTCAGATTAAAAAGGGGGTGGCATGGAAGATTCCAAAGTTTTCTGGATTTCTGTTATGGCTACAGGATAGACTTCCTGCAGAAGGGTATAAAATCCCATCCCAGTTTTAAATCAGAGTGCCGTTCATTATATGTGGGGGATGCAGACACTTGACTGAGGGAAAATGTGCATTTGTGTATTTGTAGAAACAAAACATCTTTCAGAAACAGGTTTAAAAACACGTGTCCCAAAGAGTTGGTAGCTTCTTGAGAGGAGAATATGCCTTCTCCAAGAGTATCATTTCAGCTTGAAGCAATATGCCTGCTGTTCCCCTAGCAGGACCAGGAGAGATCCATCAACTCAGGGAACATCGGGTGTAAGTGCGAGTGAATTCCTGTCTGCCGTTCTGGTGGCTCCATCCCGGGCAGTGCACTTGTGTGTCGGCACCATTCGATGGTCTGGAGTTCTTACTTACCAAAAAATGGAAAGTCGCTGCCCAGTGTTGACAGCCCCTTGGTGTACAGTCCTTCCCAGAACATGAATGATTAATGGCATTTCCCCAACACCAGTCGACGTTGTTTACAGATGGAATTGAAGCTGAAATTGGCAAGGCCCTGGTAGGAAGACTTTTGCTCTCGTGTCAGCGACCTGCCAAGCTCCCCCAGATGAAAAATAGGGACCATTAGTGATGGCTCTGAGCAGTGGAGAGGCTCCAGGTTTGGTCCCAGGCATCGATTTGGATGCTGCATGGCGGGGAGGTCCTGAGATGTCATTGCTCTTTGTGGGTTATAAACATCAGTGACGGAGTCTGCGTCTTGATGGAAGCACCGTGCTTCCTACGTGCTCACGGACGTAGGAAGGTGGCATCTTTCCAAAGTCTGAGCCAGGGAGAAGGACCAGGTCCAGATCTGTTCATTTCAGCTCCATCAGCCTCGCGGTCCCAACCCATTTCTGCTTCAGCTCAGGGCAGGTGGGCCGGCCATCGGGGCAGGATGTCCTCCTAGAGGGATGGTGGTAGTGCCTAAGTTTATAAAGAATTGTGGCTCTGAAGACAGGTCTCAGATAAGGAGAAACAGCGGCTTCGTCCAAAAAACATAACTAGTGAGCTCTAGCTGGTGTGGCTCAGTGTATAGAGCATCCGCCTGCAGACCAAAGGGTCCCGGGTTCAATTCCAGTCAAGGGCACGTACCTCAGTTGCAGGCTCCTCCCCGACCCGGGCCTCTGTCGGGGCGCATGCAGGAGGCAGCCAATCGATGTGTTTCTCTCACATGGATGTTTCTCTCTGTCTTTCCCTCTCTCTTCACTCTCTCTAAAAATCAATGGAAAAACGTCTTTGGGTGAGGATTAAAAGCGAAATGAATGGATGAGTGAATGAATGAATAAGTAGATGAATGAATGAATAAATAAATAAATGCAAACATAACTAGTGAGGGTTCATCAGTATGCAGTAACACCCACCCAGTGCCAGGTAAGATCTGTGGGTGGTAAATGTTACTGATTCTGGGGTTGGTGTGAATAACAGGATATCAACGCGTGTCAGTCCTTTCAATAGGGGAAAAAAACACACAAACCAGCCAAGTATACTGGATACCAGTCTGTGCTTTCCTGTTGCCTCTTGGAGTAGGAAATCCCTGCGCCAACGGAATAAGACAAGGGACACATTTTTCTCTTGCTAAGAGCTTTAGGTCGGGGTCCGATGGTCCCCGCTTGGCAGACCTTTCTGCCTCTAAGTGAGCTGGGGCATTTGCACAGTTTCACCTCGTCCAGCGGCAGCGCTGGGTGCCAGGCAAGCAGGCAGGTGCCAAGGTGATTAGCGAGAAAGCCGCGTCAATTAACCTCCCCCCTTAGCGTGCGGTGCCAGCTGGGAAAGGTGTGTTTGTCTCCGTGCGTTTCCAAGCACCATCAGAGACATGGAATCACCCCCCTGGGAGAGTAGAGGGCGCGCCAGATTGCCAAGCGCCTCTCCTCTCCAGGGGAGGAGTTATTCTATAACAGTCACATCCTTCCTTTGCAGGATCCCACCAGTGGTTCATAGCAACAGACGACTTGGGCAGGCCAGGGCGCGCGGCACAAAATAGTTCACAGAGAAAAGACTTGACCCACACTCCTAACTCGCGGTGCAACCGGTGTTACCGCCGCCTTTCAAACCGGGCTCCCCACTGGAATGAGCTGCATATACACAAGGAGTCAGGCAGAATTGGCAGAACACGGGAATGTGGACTTGTAGATTCTGGCGAGGAGTGATGTTTAGAGGTGACGGTAAGACTTAGAGAATATTAGAGACTATCCCAGGCGTGGTCGTCATCGTTACGTGCTGGAAACAGCACCGAAGGCTCTACCCATCTGCATGGCTGTCAGGAGAGAGCCGAGTGAAATCTCAGAGGCCACCTTGGTTGCTAAAAGCCAGGGGAAGAGCCCTAGCCAGTGTGGCTCAGTGGATAGAGCGTCAGCCTGAGGACGGAAGGGTCCCAGGTTCGATTCCGGTCAAGGGCATGGACCTTGGTTGCGGGCACATCCCCAGTAGGAGGTGTGCAGGAGGCAGCTGATCGATGTTTCCTCTCTCATCAATGTTTCAAACTCTCTATCCTTCTCCCTTCTTCTCTGTAAAACATCTATAAAATACACTGAGTGGCCAGATTATTATGATCTCTGAATGCATAATAATCTGGCCACTCAATATATATATTAATTAGAAGCCCAGTGCATGAATTCGTGCATGGGTGGGGTCCGGCCAGCCTGGCCAGGGGGAGGAGACATGGGCGGTTGGCTGGCCTGCCTGCTGGTCGAACTCCTGGTCGAGGGGACCATTTGCATATTAGCCTTTTATTCTATAGGATAGACACTGAGTGGCCAGATTATTATGCATTCAGAGATCATCATCATCTGGCCACTCCGTGTGTATATTAAAAAAAAAAAGCCAGGGGAAGAGCCAGAAGCCAGGGGATGGATGGACACAAGCAGAGAGGACACTTAGTATTACAATCTTAGAGAGTTTCTGTGCCTCATCATAGTATCTTCTCAGTCTAAGGCGTTTTGTCATGTGACCCTGTGCCTAGAACCCTGTCATGCTAGTTTAAATATCTCAGAGGGAAGGTGGGTAGGTGAGAGGAGAGCAACCAAAGACCTTGTATGCATATATGCAGAACCCATGGGCACAGACAATAAGGTGGTGAAGGCCTGGGGGGGGGGGAGGGCTGGAGGCAGGGGCGTGCCGGAAGCGATCAGTGGAGGGAAACGGGGGGACACCTGTAATACTTTCAACAATAAAGGTGGATTAAACATTTAAAAAAAAAGTAAAAATAAAAAGTGCATCCGTGGATATTACCATGAAAACAGTCCAACAACACATTTAAGTAAGCAACCACGGCGAGCCTGCTCACCTCGTATTTTTTGTTTTCTTTTTGTCACTGTTGTTTAAGGTAAAAATTTGAGAGAAAAGGCAGGTAAGTGGTGATAGGAAAAAACACAGACAAAGAAAACCCCATCAAAACCCAGACTGCCCACCAGGGCAGGGCAGCCGGCATGCCAAAGGGGAAACGCCTGCTGGGTAGATTAATCCAGAACCGAGTCGGTGGCTTCATCTCACCGCAGTATGTGACCTGAGTGTCACTTTCAACGCACGGCGGTGAGAATACAGCGCAGTCTCCCCGCGGCTGTCCCAGTGTTGATTTTCTTCTTTCCATTCACTGCTGCGGTCCCGTTCTGGGGGGTGCAAGACCCCATCTCCGCGCATCCCACGCCGCTGCTGCATTGTTCACGCTTGCTCTGGGGGCCCTGGTGAGTGAGGCTGAGTGGTTGGCAACTTCCCCTTGGGTACCTCGCCTGGAGAGCCCCCCTCATGCACCTCCAGGCAACGTAATGTTGTACACATCCCGTCCCCGTGCAGAAATGGGTTTCTTTCCGAATCACTGCCGGCCAGCATGTCGGAGGCATGCTCCTGGGAGTGTGTTTCTGGCTTGAGGGTGTTTTCTTTGAAATGTAGCCGCTGAGCCTTCGTTCCGGGTGGGAGCCATGCTTTCTAACAACTCGTTGTACTGTAGTGCTCCCCGCGTGATGAGTAGGTAGGTATTCCCCCAGGAGCGTGCGCCGGGCTCAATGGAAGGCCGCCAGGTGCGCACGGCTGAAGGAAGGATGGGAGGGAAGTCGCGAGGAGGTGCTGGATGGCTGGATTCCTGGCTCGGGCGTGAGACAAAAAGCGATGAGGCCTGTTTTTCTTGAGTTCTCTGTTAGCAGGGACTCCAGCTCTCTGTGCCTGCCCCGTCGAAACACATATTATAGCGAAAACTAGTGACCCGGTGCACAAAGTTCGTGCACATTAAAAGGGAATTAATTAGAGGAGATATCTTAATATCGCTACTTGCCTTTTATCTATAACTAGAAGCCCAGTGCATGAAATTCATGCGTGGGAGGTGGGGGGGTGTCCCTCAGCCCAGCCTGCACCCTCTCCAATCTGGGACATCCCTCTCACAATCCAGGACTGCTGGCTCCCTACTGCTCACCTGCTCACCTGCCTGCCTTCCTGACTGCCCCTAACTGCTGCTAGCCTGATCACCCCCTAACCACTCCCCTGACAGCCTGATTGATGCCTAACTGCTCCCCTGCCAGCCTGTTTGCCCCTAACTGCCCTCCCCTGCAGGCCTGGTCACCCCTAACTGCCCTCCCCTGCAGGCCTGGTCCCCCCCAACTCCTCTCCCATTCAGGCCTGGGTTCCCCCCAACTGTCCTTCCGTGCAGGCCCGGTCACCCCCAACTTCCCTCCTCTGCTGGCCTAGTCACCCCTAACTGCCCTCCCCTGCAGGCTTGATCACCCCCAACTGCCCTCCCTTGCAGACCTGGTCCCTCCCAACTGCCCTCCCCTGTTGGCCATCTTGTGGTGGCCATCTTGTGTCCACCTGGGGGCAGCTATCTTTGACCATGTGGGGGCAGCCATCTTGTGTGTTGGAGTGATGTCCAATTTGCATATTACTCTTTTATTAGATAGGATAGAGGCCTGGTGCATGGGTGGGGCCAGCTGGTTTTCCCTGAAGGGTGCCCTTGATCAGGGTGAGGGTTCCCTTGGGGCGTGGGGCAGCCTGGGCGAGGGGCATGTGGTGGTTTGCAGGCTGGCCATGCCCCCTGGTGACCCAATCAGAGGCCCTGGTATCTGGGATTTATTTATCTTCTATAATTGAGACTTTGTAGCCTTGAACGGAGCCAAGCCTCCTGCTTGCTCCATGGCCACAGCCATTTTTGTTAGGATTTATTTATCTTCTATAATTGAAACTTTGTAGCCTTGAGCAGAGGCCTCAGCTGGCCAGGAAGCTTGGCTTCCTCCATCAACAGGGGGCAACTCAAGCCTCCTTCTCCCTCCAGCTCCGTGGCTGCCACCATTTTTGTTGGGATTTATTTATCTTCTATAATTGAAACTTTGTAGGCTTGAGCAGAGGCCTCAGCTGGCCAGGAAGCTTGGCTTCCTCCATCGCCAGGGAAACCCAAACCTCCTGCTCACTCTGTGGCTGTAGCCATCTTGGTTGGGTTAATTTGCATACTTGCTCCTGATTGGTGGGCGTGGCTTGTGGGTGTAGCAGAGGTACGGCCAATTTGTATATCACTCTTTTATTATATAGAAGTGGCAGCGATAAAAGAAAATTAGTAAAATGTATATGAAAATTTTTCTCCTGTCAGCGTCTGGGGCGCTCCACGGGAACCAGAGTCAAGTCCCTGCCCACCCAACATGCGCCTTGAAATCACGTGAGACCCAGACCCAGCCCCAGACCCAGCGAGCCCCACCCCCATTGGAATAGATCTAGACCTGGCCAGCCCCTCTCCTGTCAAGCCCCGCTGGGGCGGGTGCATGCCTTGAGGTCCCCTGGCCCAGGCCAGGGGGCACGGCCTGAGGTCACCCGGCCCAGTGCCAGGGCAGGGTGCGCGGCCTGAGGTCCCCTGGCCTGGGCCAGGTCATGGGGCATGCCTTGAGGTCCCCGTCAAGTCCTGCGTGGTAGGGGGTGCAGCCTCAGGTCCCCCAGCCTGGTGCTGGGGTGGGGGGCATGGCCTTGAAGTCCCCGTCAAGCCCCACCAGGTGGGGGGCACAGCCTCAGGTCCCCTGCCCCGGCCCAGTACCACGCAGTCTCAGGTTCCTGCTGATTGCTCATTAAGGCTCATTACGGGAACTCGGCCTCCGCCGTGGGTGCTGCCATCTTGTATTATGCGATCCCTGCCTCTGCTGTGGGCACAGCCATCTTGTTATGGCATGATGGTCAATTTGCATATCCCCTCTTCATTAGCTAGGATAGCCTTAAAAGACGACTTAGGAGCTAAGAACCCTATGTGTCCCTCTGCCACTAACTTTCACATTGGGCCAGCCCTTTCCACCTGCGTGCTCCCCGATCCTAACCTGTGCAATGGAAGTGCTGGGGCAGATCGTTTGCAAGGTGCCTTCTAATCGACATTCAGTGACTGTCATGCTCCTGTATGTGCGAATAAAATAAAACAATTGAACTGAATTTATGAAGTCTAAAAGTAATTAGGTAGTATAGACTCAATCCCTCTTAAAAATTCCTGCGAGAACAACATGGAGGGGGAAAGACAGAGGAGGGGGAAGGAAGGGAGGGAGGGAGGGAGGGAAGAAGGAAAAGGAACCCATCTTGGCAGCATCACTATAAAAGGAATAATATAATTAGAAGATCACCAATTTGCATCCTTCAATGTTTACATCCCCCTGTTACTGATATAACCACGGATCATCAATGGAGGTTAAAACGATGACGTGGAAGGTTGTCGGGGAAATAGTTTATTTGCCAACGTATCAGCATTAAAGGCAGGGTAGTGGCCTACCAAAGACGTCCATGTCCCAATCCCCGGAACCGGTGAACATAATAGGTCATGTGGCAAAAGTTGCAGGTAGAATTAAAGTTGCTAATCATCTCACCTTAAAATACGGTGATTATCCTAGACCAGTGGTCGGCAAACTGAGGCTCTGTTGACTAATGACTTTGCCGACCACTGTCCTAGATGATCTGAATAGGCCCCATTTAATCGCAAGGTTGCTTCAAAGTAAGAGAGGGAGGCCAAGAGAAGGCGAGAGAGGTGACCTGAGGAGGACCTGATCAGCTGTTGTTGGCTGTGAAGATGGGGGAGGTCACAACAGAAGCTTCCTTCTAATGACAATCGGGGAATGCAGGTGCCTTCTGGAAGCTGGGAAATGCATGGGAACAGATTCTCCCCTGGAGCTACTGGGGAAAAAATGTCCTACCAATGGACTAATTTTATTTTATTTTATTTTTAATGTTTTTATTGATTTCAGAGAGGAAGGGAGAGGGAGAGAGAGAGAGAGAGAGAGAGAAACATCAATGATGAGAGGGAATCATGGATTGGCTGCCTCCTGCACACCTCCCACTGGGGGTCGAGCCCACAACCTGGGCATGTGCCCTTGACCAGAATCGAACCTGGGACCCTTCAGTCCTAAGGCTGACACTCTATCCACCGAGCCAAACCAGCTAGCGCCCAATGGACTCATTTTAGCCGAGGATTGGGCTTCCAACCTACAGCCCTTCAGAGGTTTCATGATACTATGCTTGTGACGCTTTGTTATAGCCACAGTAGAAAACATACAGTAACCCTAGAGAGCACATGGTAACTACAAAGGGGACTTGTACTTTTGTGATGTAGAATTCAGTAGTTATCACGTTAACAAAATGAACACATCCAATAGCCTCACCGATACAAAGACCACTGATGGGATGTGGCGCCTGATGAAGTCCACACCACCTGTTTAATGTTTAATATGATCCTCGTTAAACAATGTTTAATATGATCCCATCAATCCTCTATATCTAATTTCTAGTTTAAATAACACCCCACAGAAAGCAATAAGACACATCTAAACTGAAGCATCATCTACAATCAGTTGGCCTGGAGTCTTTAAAAAGTCAGTATCATTTAAAAAAAAAAAAAAAGGCAGGATAGAAGTCTTCTGTTTTAAAAGAGCCTCCAAAGAAACAAGATGACATGCAAGAACCTAACAATCAACACACGTAAGAGATTCATACCAACTCAGTAGCAATTACTATCCAAGGACAGCTCGATAAGACACTTAATGATGCACTGGTGACAAACCCTGCTTCCTGACAACCTTGGGCATTTCCACCGTCTGCTTGCCCCCCGAGCTGGTGAGCTTTTTGGAGCAGCCAGACTTCCTGGCACCATCCTGGATTAAGGTCCGGAGCAAAGCGCTCAGCGTGCTAATTTTAGTTTTATCAATATCACCTGTTAATACTTCTTCATAACTCATTTTGTCGTAGCTACCAACATCCAATGGAAATTCGTGTCATCTGCGCATAACCCAGGCAGAATGAATTCCAAATTTGGGGTTCAGTTCTAGGACCACCCCCACCAACTCTCCCTGACAGCTCTCCCTACCCTAGGAGGCTCGCTATTTTCCCCCATTCTCCTCCTCAATCCCTTGCGCTGTACACACTCTGACAGGACACTGCGCTCAATTCCAACATTTGGGCATCGCTTGAACCACCTGTCCCACCGGTCAGCGAACCCAAGTGTGGAGTCTATGATGCATTTCTTGATTTAGTGCAGTGATGGCCGCATAGCGGAATGGGTGGTTGCTGCCTCATGATGAAGAATCCAGTCGTTACCATGTTAACGATGCGGACGCATCCCATAGCCTCACCGATCCAAGGACCACTTGATGGGATGTGGCTCCTGATGCGATGCCTGATGAAGTCCACACCCCCTGATTAGATGGGATGTGGCTCCTGATGCGATGCCTGATGAAGTCCACACCCCCTGTTTAATCTTTAATATGATCCTCCTTAAACAATGTTTAATATGATCCTCATCAATCCTCCCTATCTAATTTCTAGTTTAAAAGAAATACAGGGGGCAGGAGGAAAAGACACGTAACGCCCCCAAGAAAGCAGGAAAGACACATCTAAACTGAAGCATTATCTACAATCGATTGGCCTGGAGTCCTTAAAAAGTCAATATCATTAAAAAGAACGAAAAGGCAGGATAGAAGTCTTCCATTTTTAAAAAGAGCCTCACAAGAAACAAGATGACATGCAAGAACCTAACAATCAACACACGTAAGAGATTCATACCAACTCAGTAGCAATTACTACCCAAGGACAGCTCGATAAGACACTTAATGATGCGCTGATGGCAAACCCTGCTTTCTGGAAACCTTGGGCATTTCCACCGTCTGCTAGCACCCCAAGCTGGTGAGCTTTTTGGAGCAGCCAGACTTCCTGGCACCATCCTGGATTAAGGTCCGGAGCAAAGCGCTCAGCGTGCTAATTTTAGTGTTAGAAAAAATAGGTTACTCTGTGCATCCATTTAATCCACACCTAAGGTCAACTGTTCAAGTAGCGAAATAGAGCTGCATGGATCTGAGTGATGCGCACGTACCATTTAATGCCTCTCACGTCTCTTTCCCGACAGATCCGTTCAGTGGGTTCTTCCTTCCATCTGCCCCTTTTCTCGTTCCCTCTTTCTCACGAATCCTGACTCTAAAAGGAATGAAGCTCATCAGGTCAGACTAACATAGACATGACCAAAACTGGGGAATGTTTTTTTGTTTTGTTTTGCTTTTTGTTGTTGTTTTTTTTTTTGCCTAGAAACAGAGGCCCACATTTATTTTAACTTTATCCCAGGCAGGAGGCAACCGGATGTAACTGGTATCAATGTCTTGACCCATTTTAGTACATTCTTGAGGATTGTAACGATCTCTTAGGGTTATAATGATCGTTAGAGTCCCTTAAAGGCATTGCCTCTGTTGATACACTAGACGTTCTGTTTAAAACACAACAGCCCTGCCCTCGCTGGTGTGGCTCAGTGGATAGAGCGTTGGCCTATGGACTGGAGGGTCCCAAGTTGGATTCCAGCTAAGGGCACATGCCCAGGTTGTGGGTTCAGTCCCCAGGAGGGGGCGTGCAGGAGGCAGCCCATCAACGATTCTCTCCCATCGTTGACGTTTCGATCTCTCTCTCTTTCTTCCTTCCTCTCTGAAATCAACGAAAATATATTTTAAAAACGACAACACATTGTCCCGCCTGTGACAGCCGTGTCCTTTCCCTTTTAAAGTACAGCACTGCCGCACCTGAGTGAGCGTGAGAGACTCGGCACCTCTGGAAGTCCTGGGGTTACTCGGGCACCACACTTCACTGGCCAGCCTCAGGTTGGAAAACTGTGATGGAGAGAGATAGAGATAGAGATAGAGATAGAGATAGAGATAGAGATAGAGATAGAGAGATAGATAGAGAGATAGATAGAGAGATAGATAGAGAGATAGATAGATAGATAGATAGATAGATAGATAGATAGATAGAGTGTTTATTCACCGTGTGCAGTATGGGGGATGCGGACAGTCACACCGGCCCGCCTCTGGGTCTGGCGAACTGGGAATATTCTTTCCTCAGAACTGTGTGAGTCAGCAACCACCCATTCCGCTATGCAGCCGTCACTACTACATCAAGAAACGCATCGTGGACGCCACGCTCGGGGCTCACCAGTAGGACAGGAGACTCAAGCGACGTCCGAACATTGGAATTGAGTGCAGCGTCCTGTCAGAGTGTGTAGAGTGTAAGGGATTGGGGAGGGGAGAGGGGAAAAGAGACACAGAGCCCCCCTCCCCCCCAAGGTAGGGAGAGGTGTCAGGTAAACGCTTCGGTGGAGAGGTGATGCTTATGTGGCCTTTGGAGGGATCCGCTTCCAGGCTGAGCAGCTGGGGTGCGGCCTGGAACCCATCAGGGATTTGGGGTGGCCTCAGGGAAGTCAGTGGTCAGAGCTGATGCTGAAGCTCATGAAGGATGTTGGGAGCCATGCTCGGGAGTCAGGGCCACGCCGACCCGGGCTCATGGCATGGCAGGCACGTCCGAGGGGCAGCGGCGTGGTGGCGGAGGCGAAGGGGAGAGGCGTTGGAGGATGGGGGTGCCAATTGCCAATTCGGTGGCTCTGTGGTCACCTAGGAGAGGCCTCGCGAACGACTCACCTCAGGGCAGGGGTTGTGCTGAAGGCATGGAGACATGAAAAGAAAAAGAAAGAAAAACATCCAGCCAACATACCCAAAAAAGTCCGTTGTCCTGGACCTGTGCTAAGCGGGGGCCATGAGGCCCTGCGTCAGGAAAGTGGGCCTTCTCAGGTTTCCAGATGCTTCTGGGAGCCATCAGTGGTTCCACCACTAGCTAGAGAAATGGCACAAAATTAAAACAAAATAAAATAACGGCACATTACAGCTTATTCTATAGGAAGGAGTGCCGAACATTGAAACATAAAACAGTTTCAAAGTCCAATATTTGAAATGAGAAACCAAGTCGCATTTTCATCTAGAAAGGTGGGATGAGTGTGTGTGTGTGTGGGGGGAGAGATGAGTGTTGAGTCACGCCCAGTGTTCACCTAGGCCCGTGGTCGGCAAACCGCGGCTCGCGAGCCACATGCGGCTCTTTGGCCCCTTGAGTGTGGCTCTTCCACAAAATACCACGGCCTGGGCGAGTCTCTTTGGAAGAAGTGGCGTTAGAAGAAGTTTAAAAAATGCGGCTCTCCAGAGAAATGTCCGTTGTTGTCCTGTTGGTATTTGGATCTGTGGACGAATGAGTTTGCCGACCACTGGGCATAGGCAGATGTGCCCGTGTTACTTAGACACACAAAAGAGACACAGCCCTCACCCCCCTACTGACTGTGTCCATGGGTTATGTAGCCCAACTGTGGCCGCCAAAGCTGTTCTTAATTTTAGGTAAAATAATCCAGCCGGAGACACACAGCCTTTTATTTATTTTTTGGTAATATTTTTATTGATTTCAGAGAATGAAGGGAGAGATAGAATCACGGATTGGCCACCTCCCTGCAAGCCCCCCCGACTGGGGATCGAGCCCACCACCTGGGCATGTGCCCTTGACCGGAATCGAATCCAGGACCCTTTAGTCCGTAGGCCCGGCGCTTTACCCACTGAGCCAGACCAGCTAGGGCCAAACAGCCTTTTAAAGAACTGGTTATATCCTACATTTTCAGACACACATCCTCTCGCCTCCATCGGCCTACCGGTAATAACAGCAGAGAGACGTGTTTGGCATACTGAGCTGCGATATTTGAAATCGCTAATAAGCCTCCCAAGCTGCTATCCGCGCGAGAACAAATTAAACCGGCCTCTTGTAAAGACATCACACCAGCCCGTGCGGTAGGAAGACCCCCCCGCCTCCCCGACCCCCCGTGTTTCCTGCTGAGCACTTTGGTGAGGCAAGGCCTCTAGGAATACCTGAGAAATGATGAGCCGCGCGTTGCTTCTCTGAGCCGTCGCTCAGCCATTTGTATTTGCAAATGCCGTGCCGAGTGGCATCTGGGGTGGCAACGGCACCTTCGCCGTGCGTTTAAAGACCAGCCTGCATCTGGGGGTGCGGACGGCCCGGCTTCTGTTCTCACGCAGTCCTTACTGGGGGAAGATAAACCTTTCCTGTATTAGGCCTCAGAGAACTCCCCGGCACTTTAAGACATGCCTGCCAGGCAAGGCTCATTTGCATAACTGATCCATTTAGCGTTTGAGATGTTTGTCACATTCAAAAGGAAAATCCTTATAAACCTGGAATTGTACCTGTGTGTGTGTGTTGTGTGTGTTTTTTTTTCCTTCTTAATCTGTCATTGAAACGATGCATCAACTTTGAATCTTTTTTTATTGTTTGTTTTCATCTTATTTTTTTAATTTAAATGTTTTATTGTTCAAAGTGTTACCTATGTCTCCTTTTCCCCCTCTCCCCGGCCATTTCTCTCCCCCCCCGCCCCACTGTCTGTGTCCACGGGTTATGCTTATGTGCATGCATACAAGTCCTTTGGTTGATCACTTTGAATCTCTTTGAACTTGCATGATGTCACGCCGGGTGGGAGAGAGCTGAAATTAATCAAGGTAATGCTGCTTCTATGACCCGCGCTGGCACTTCCCTCTGATGGAACCAGGAAATGGGCTGGCTAATCGTCCATTCTGGAGTATTCTAAGCTCTTCGCCATTCCATATTTAAGGAGGTTAATAGGATACTAATTGGGGCCTGGGTGAAAAGTTCACAAGAAAAATGAACTCACCTGCATCGGAGGACTCGCACCGTCCAGAGGCCGACCTCCCCTGTGCAAGCCTCTCTCTGCCTGCCTTCACCTTGGTGACCGTGCACAGCCAGCGTTCTCGCTGGGGACCCCCGGGGGAACTGGATCGCCCTGCGCCAGGGTCAGAGGCCACCAGCGAGATCAGCATTCTGCCTTTTATGGAACGGAAGTAAGGCAAAGCACACCAAAGGGATACATTTGTATCAAAAATAGGACCTATGCCAGGGCTTGTGACGAACTTTCAGGAAAAGCACATGTTTTGTTAAAACTTACGAGGTTCCATTTTTTTTTTTTTTTTGAATGAGAGAGGGAGAGAGAGAGAGATAGAAACATCAGTGATGAGAATCATGGATTGGCTGCCTCCTGCACACCCCACACTGGGGACTGAGCCCGCAACCCGGGCCTGTGACCTGACCGGGAATCGAACCGTGACCTCCTGGTTCCTAGGTCGATGCTCAACCCCTGAGCCACGCCGGCTAGGGAAGAGATTCCGGTTTTTTAAAAAATCAACTTCTGTTCATCGCCTCTAGAGAAGTAGAGCTCAACCACTTTTTGAGAACAAACATGAAATCCTAGGGGTGGGTCCCCGTTATTGCCTCGCTGATGTCTGTTTACGACCAACATGGAGGAGGCGGTAATATTCTCGCTCAGTTTTCTCCCCCGTAAATAGTTGCAATAACTCCTGGGTGACTTGGGAAATTTATCAATAGGAAAGGCAGGGCCTCTGAAATACTGCCGCCTCTCCCCTCTGCCTGTGTCCCCTCCGGCAACAGTAAAGACAGGCGCACCTTGCCCGACATTGCCATCTCTCCCTGCGTCTCATTATGGCACATCCACAGACACCACTTAGCTCCTCCCGTAGGGAAGGAGTTAATCGTTTCTCCCAGCATCCAGGCGGGTGCCGCGTGCCTCTCCGTCTCCCTCTCAACGTGCAATCCATCTTGCGACTTTCCAGAAGTGGCCGAGCTTTTTTAAAAACAGCTGTAATCTGCGGCCATGGCTGGTGCCCTGGACGGTTTGCCAAACTATTACCATAACTGTCAGCCGAAATCGGAAAAATAATCTCATTGTGCTGGACAGATGCGTTTCCTGCATTATTGATATAGTCGCTGCGGAGTAATAGAGGAGGATAAAGCATTGTTCTATTTACAAAAGGAGATTGGCCAAGTCCTTGAAAAGGGAGCAGGAGGGACAGGCACTTACAGGAAGTGAGATATAGTCAACTCGGGGAAAGTTATGTGCCAGGGACACGTGACCTTCCCAGTCAGCAGTGGGAGCTCGGAGCCCTCCCTCCCCCCCTCCCTCCCTCCTTCCTTCCTTCCCTCCCACCCCCCCCCCCCCGCCTGGCTTTCAGGCCAGTCCTGTGGTTTTTTCTCACTCTGAAAGCCTTCTCAGAACCGTGGAATCTGTCATACATTCGTACATTCTTTCTCTCTCATCCTGTTTCCCCAAACGTGCAGACCAGCGGTTCCCAACGTCGGGGGCACGCCCCACAGGGAGGCAATTGGATGTATGGGGGTGGGGTGGCGCAATTTTCGAATGCGTTAACAGTGAATTTTTTTGTATTTCTTATGGTTCTAGGGGCCTCACAAATAGATATTGTGACATATTTATGCATGTCAGTTCTCTATTATGTCTTGAAACTTTATTTGCTGTTTTTTCATATCACTTCCTATAATTATTATTTTTTAAATATATTTTTATTGATTTCAGCGTGCAAGGGAGAGGGAGAGAGAGATAGAAACATCAATGATGAGAGAGAATCACTGATCGGCTGCCTCCTGCACACCCCCTCCTGGGGATCGAGCCCGCAACGCCGGGCATGTGCCCTTGACTGGAATCGAACCCAGGACCCTTCAGTCCACAGGCTGGCACTCTATCCACTGAGCCAATCCGCCTAAGGTCATATTATTATTATTTTTAAAACAATTTCTTAGCGATTTCTTCTTCAGTATTTCAACTGTCCTTTTGTTCTTTCATTTTCCTCTCTCATGGAGGCCATGTTCTTTGGAAGCTTGTTTAGACCAAGTTCACGCCCTTTGAAGCTTCCTCCACGTGAATGGAGCTCACTTTTTGAATAATAAGAATTATGTGTCACAGGAGGGGGGGGGGCATCAGGATGTTAGAGATGCTTAGGTGGGGCGTGGCCAGAGAAAGGCTGGGAACCACCTTTCTAAAGTAGACTTTCCTAACATGTTCATCACACACCTTGGGAAGTAAGGGAATGGCTCCAAACCACTGCATTTCAGAATAAGTGAGTTTTTTAAAATTTTTTTATTTCAAGCAGATGATTTTGACACTCGATTGGGAGCAAGGCGTTAAATTTACCTCATGCCTCCCGGCTTTGCAAGATGGGTCAGCCGCCTCTCTGTCACAGTGTGAGCTGTGAATAATACCGCGCGACTGTATTTGTTGAGCACACAAACCCTGGTGTACCAGGCACCTCACATTTATTATCTCTAATCCACAGAACATGCTGGCCAAGGTAGGGCTGTCTCTCTTTAAATCTCCATGGGACTGCTAAAGAAATCGATGTTCAAAGAGGTTTCATAGGTTGTCCAAGGAGGTCTCACAGATAGATTTTAAATAATGCACCTGGAATTTGAACCTAGGCCTCACTCCAGAATACAGTCATTCTAGATCATGTTCCCTCCCATTTATTAGTATGCTAGAGGTGAGGTGCACGAAATTCGTGCATGGGTAGGGTCCCTAGGCCTGGCCAGCAATCAGGGCCGATTGGGGCCTTCTGACTGATGACCTGGGGCCTGCCTTCATTCCGCACTGCCCCCTGGTGGTCAGCGCATGTCATAGTGAGCGATCGGTCTCCTGTTCGAACTCCCATGGGGACAATTTGCATATTAAGCTTTTATAGATATAGATATAGATATGGATATAGATAGATAGGCAAACATATATTATGCATTGAACATTTGTTTCTGTCCTATTCACCTTCCCCAAATATGTATAATAGCACCAGAAAAAGAAGCTATTTTCCTCACAGAAACCAACAACTGGCATTGCTATCTTATCCATGCACGGAAGGGCATTTAAAGAGATGGGCGGGGACCTCAGCACAAACCCTAAATGAACCCATCACAAGCACCTGGACTCCATCCTAAGGAAGATGGTTCCAGATATGTCTGCACACATTTGTGAGTTCCAGCAGTTCCATCCTGATCACAAGGCGTAGACGTCTAAATTCTACCCTGAGCGAGTCAAAAAGCCTCCATGGCTTCGTTTCTTCTCTTTTTATAAAAAACGCATCATCCTGCCAGGCCGGAATGGCTCCATGGTTGAGCATGGACCCTTGAACCAGGAGGTCACAGTTCAGTCCCTGGTCAGTGGGCTCAATCTCCAGTAGGGGGCATGCAGGAGGCAGCCGATTAATGATTCTCTCTCTCATCATTGGTGTGTCTCTCTCTCCCTCCCTCTCCCTTTCTCTCTCTGAAACCAATAAAAAAAAAAAATATATATATATATATATATATATATATATATATATATATATTAAAATGCATAATCCTGACGTACTACAAACAGCACAGGCGTTCATTTATTAACCAACCCAGAAGTACCTGCATGTTGTAAGCAGGGATTCTTATGAAAACGTTGTACGGTATCCTTAATGGGGGACTTCAACTGGTATTAAAAGTAACAGCCAGAGGACAGATGAATTCATTCCCCCACAGAGTCCTGTTGTCATGGCTGTTTTGCTTTTGTTAATTATTATTTCCAGGGAAATGGGTCAGCATTTTGAGGTTCCGAGAGAAGAGTGAGCATGAGTAATGAAGTAGGGTGGAAAGTCCCGTTCTCTGCCTATCCTCAAATCATTTATTTTAGTTCCCTCCCCCCTCCCGCTCCCCCCCGGGCTGTGCTGGCTTCGATCCAGCCACAGTCTTGCTTTCCTTGCACTCTTGTCTTGTCAGGAGGAGACTCCAAGGCAGAGGACAGACACACTGGCTGGCTCTGCTGCCTGCGGCCTCAAGACTGTGGCCAGAAGTAACTGAGTGAATTGCCATCGTGGTGGAGGGGGGCCCAAAGGCACCCCCTTTGGAACCACCTGCCCACAGGGCTCAGGCCATAGGTCTTTGTGGGGCTACAGCAGACGTGTTCTGCCTCATCTGCCTGCTTCCCTTGCTCATCTGTTGTCTTTCGGATTGAGAATTGCTTATCCTGTGGTAAGAAAAGGAAAGGAAATGCCACAATTTTGAGAGGCAGAAAACAAACAAAAAAACCAATGGGGACAGAGGAGCAATGAGGAGTAAGGTAGGAGCCCCAGCTGATTCGAGTTTAGTCAAGGGCACATGCCTGGGTTTCAGACTCAACCCCCAATAGGGGGCATGCAGGAGGCAGCTCATCAATGATTCTCATCATTGATGTTTCTATCTACCTCTCCCTCTCCTTTCCTCTCTGAAATCAATAAAACTATATTTAAGAAAAAGAAGTAGAGAAGGAAATGAACTAGAGCAAAATAGAATTTGTATTAAAAATATTCAAACAAAGATATCCCTCCTCTCAACATTTCATATCTCAACATATATATGAAAAGGAAAGATATATATATATATATCTTTCCTTTTCATACAAGGTGTCTTGCCCCCTTTCTCAAAGCATCTTCTTAAAACCACATATACAAGAAAGACCAATTATTTAATAATTGAATATAGGCCATTTCCAAAAGGTAACATTTCCCTTAAAATACACAGGCAAAAGGAAAATCCTACAGCTAGGCAAAGAAATGATGATCTTTGGAGACCCCCCCTCCATTTAATCAATTTTGTCAAATAATTATGTTCTAACAATTATGTCAAAATCTCCAAATATTTTTTTCTGTTTCCTTTTTGGTATATTTTGTTTGTTTCATGTATTTTGAAGGTAAATATGCCTTCAATTAGGACTGTTACGTTTTCTCGTTGAATTGTTTCTTTTCCCACGACGAAATGCCTCTCTTTACCTCCAGCGAAACTTTCTGTCTTAAGGTCTACTCTTTCTGATAGTGATGTCGCTGCGTTAGCTTTCTTCCACTGACTGATTGAACAGGGTGTCTTGCACTCTTTTACTAGCATTTTCAAGCTCCTGCGTTTTTATACTTTAAATGTGTTTCTTGTAAATGGCATATCAGTAGGTCTTGCTATCTTTTAAAATCCAAGCTGACCATCTTTGCCTGTTAACTGGAGTAATTAGTCCATTTGCACTTGGTGTAATATTTGACATATATATATATTTTTAAGTCACCCTCTTTATATTTGCTTTCTTTTATTCCATTTGGTATTGGTTCTTTGGTTTGTCCTTTCCTGCCTTCCTTAGGGGGATTCCATATTTTTTAATATTCTATTTATCTTGTATGTTAACTTTTTAAAAAATTTTAAAAAAATATATTTTATTGATTTTTTTTACAGAGAGGAAGGAAGAGGGATAGAGAGCTAGAAACATCGATCAGCTGCCTCCTGCACACCCCCCACTGGAGATGTGCCCACAACCCAGGTACATGCCCTTGTCCAGAATCGAACCCGGGACCCTTCAGTCCACAGGCCGATGCTCTACCCACTGAGCCAAACCGGTTTTGGCTTGTATGTTAACTTTTTTTAGCTCTTCCTCTCTTTTTACTATTTTCTCTAGAGATGATGATCAGAAGCTATACGTCATGATGGTCTACACTCAAATCACATGGAGCAACCTATGCACAGTGTCAGCTTCTTACCGTAGTATCGTTTTGTCCTGGCTTTTTGAAACAAGACAAAACCAAAAAACACGTTTTCCGAGGACCTTAGATACAAAACTTATAGTCTAGCAGTTCACAGCCTATATCTTGGGCCAGGGAACTTTTAGAGAAGCAGAGAAAAGCTCCGGATCCCCACACATGTATTTGCACAGAGACTATCACACACAGAATCTTCATGGAAGTGGGGAGGTTCACACCCACATGCACGTCCAGTTCCTGGACTCCTAGCCTAGGATGACGTTCACCTTTCTCCCCAGCATTGACCTGGAATCGGAGGCAGAAGCGTGTGGGCAGCACCTGAAAAACAAACCAGAAAGAGTAAGAAGGATGAGGGTGAACAGAGGATGGAGGTCAGGAGGGAAGAGAAAAAAAATACAATATCAATGAAGAACTATTCCAAAAGTGATGTATTGGCATATAAAAGTGTTTTTATAGCACCCAATGTCATAGTTCTACCATGCAGGGTATCAGCGTTTCAACCTGGTGCTTTATAAAGTCATCTTGAAATGTCCTAAGATCGCAGGAGATTTGAATGCATAAACTTTTATAAGTTCTATAAGCTTTTGGAGTTTAAAAGTTGAGCAAACTGGCCCTAGGCAGTTTGGCTCCGTGGTTAGAGCATCGACCTGCAGACTAAAGGGTCCCAGGTTCGATTCCAGTCCAGGGCACATGCCCCAGTTGTGGGCTCCATCCCCAGTGGGGGGCGTGCAGGAGACAGCCAGTCAACGATTCTCTCTCTCCATTAATGTTTCTCTCTCTCCTTTCCCCTCCTCCCTGAAATCAATCAAAAAGGATTAAAAAGGAAAGTTGATGAGCAGACTGGCATCCACATCGCTGAACTAACCTGCCTGCAGTGACAGGCACACACTGCCCTCTTCCTGGTCCCACACCCTCCGTCTCCCCTGCACCCTCCGTCTCCACCTGGAGGTGGTCTCACCCGCTTCCTGTAAGTGTTGAAGGAGACGACTTACTTGCGTTCATTAGAGTCACATGTCGATAATGACGGTGCAAATAGAACTCGGAGCCCCTCTGTGGGGGTCGAACGTGGCGACGTGGTTTCTCCTGAAGCAGAACTGGGAGGGGGTGTGTGCTCCCATAAGCTAGTTCCCGGGACTCGTCCCCCCACCCTGAGCACCTGGTAACCCTAGGAGCACCTGGGGACAGGCGTCCATCCGTTGCTGAATGAAATAAAGACAGGTGGGCCCTCTTCCAAGTGAGGAGGGAGCTCATTGCTCTGCGTCGGACACCATACGTGACTGTTTAGTGCATTTTCTGATAGCCTCCAGCCCAGGAAAGGCTGTCCGTCTCACTGACAAAATTCCAGCTTATTGGTCCAGAAACATGGCGCCCTGCTGATGATCGGATATGACTGGACTTCCTATGGACCGGGTGGTGCCTTCCATGGCCTTGCTGGATGGACGTGAGGAAACATCTTCTTCATTTAAACGGGAAACAATGTCCTCATTCAAAAGATAGCCAATATTTTCAAAACGGCTTTTTTTTTTTTTTTTTAAAGGCCCCTTTGAAAGAATTGTGATAGGAAAGGTCTCATTGTCCTTACACAACGGTTTCTGAATCATGTCTAATGACTCCCGGAAGTCACCCAAACAATTAAGAATTGATGCAATTAACCTTTGTATGTTGGTTTTGACCCAGCCTTTATAATAACTGCCTTTTAAACTCTGGAACACCCCGAGCCCGAAGCGTGGGCGTGTTTATTTGTACACGCACACACACACACTCGCGCTCACACATTCACTTTTGCACGGATACACCCACTGCGATCGCATGTTTAATTGAAAAGCATACATTTGGACTGCTGCATCTATTAACGATTTGTTTCAATTAGGAACCCAGCTGCTTCCCGAGGCTTTCCAGGCTGGGTTTCAGAACTTGGGCCATACTGAGAATGAGTCTCAAGTGGGTTGCTTCTGTCTCCTCAGATCAGCGTTTTTTTTTTTTAAAAACGCGTCGGAAAGGTAACAGCAAAATGCTTCTTGGCTCTAAAATGACAGCTGCCTCTGTCCTCGGGTGAGGACGGGGCCGCCTCGGTGCGCGTAGCCAGCGCCCCGGCCCTGACCTCTTCGCTTGGGCATGTTCGGTCTAGCAGGCTGCCTGATCTTTGGATCACCTTGCTTGTAAGCCTTGCCAACTTGGCTCAAAGAGATGCAGCATCGTGGTTCATTTCAAGGTCCCTCCTCAGTCCAGGATCGGTAGGGGGAGCTGTTACTTAATTGAAACCAGCATCAACTGTATCTGTGTGTGTGTGTGTGTGTGTGTGTGTGTGTGTGTGTGTGTGTGTGTGTGTTTAAATACTTAGCTAGCTGAGGCTAGAGCTCTGTACAAGTTAGTGAAGGGAAGTAGTAGGGTCTGAGGAGCGACCCTACCATTTTCCAGCTCTTACCTGGCGTCCAGCGAATGACAGCAACACCACTTGCTATTTTGGGTAACGTCAAATGGAGCCTGCCGCATTCTGTTTATGGGTCAGCGTCTATCCCCTGGCTCACTCATCTGCTCACTCATCCATTCCATCCTTACGGAGTGTCCACTATGTACAACGCAAGGTGCTGGAATGTAAAGGCGCTGCATCTGCCTTTCAGGAGTTTATGGTCTAATGGGTGAAACACGGGGGCAGAAAAAGCAATTGCGGTGGAGCGCGGTGCGTGTACATAAAGGGCGTCGGGAGCGCGAGGCAAGAATGAGTGTGATGGGGATGGAGAAGAAGGGGCTCAGGGGAGGTTTCGTGTCCATGGTGCAGGAATGTGCTCACTAAATGTCTGTTGCATTAAGTGTTGGAAGAAGAAAATATGAATGAATGAATGAATGAGTGAATGAATGAAAAAAAGGAAGTGATTGCAAAGTGAGAAGTGTAGGCAGTCTAGGAAAACCGGTATAAAAAAGGACTTAACAGCCAGGCCGGTGTGGCTCAGTGGTTGAGCATTGACCTATGAACCAGGAGGTCAGGGTTCGATTCCCGGTCAGGGCACATGCCCGGGTTGCAGGCTCAATCCTTAGGAGGGAGTGTGCAGGCGGTAATCGACCAATGTTTCTCTCTCGTCGATGTGTGTGTCTCTCTCTCCTTCTCCCTTCCTCTCTCTTTCAAATCAATAAAAACAAATTTTTTTAAAAAGGGCTTAATAAAAGGGCATGGCGATTGGAAGCCATGAGAAACTTGATGTGGTTAGCGTACCGTGGGAGGAGAGAGGCGCCGAGAGGTGAGGTTTGCAAGAGAAAGAAGGAAATTCTTCACTCCAGGCCCAAGAGCTTGGCCTTGACTATCAAGAAGGCACTGGGCCCTGGGAGGGATAGAGCCAGATCCGCCTTCAAGAAAGGTCATGCGGGCCATGCATTTACACGCTGGTGGAGGAATGTAAGACGAGAGGCAGAACAGAAAAATCCACTGGGAGGTGTTCTCGACGCTATGAAACTTCACCTTGAGTCCGAACTAAAGATTGCGGCAGATTGGAAAGATCTGGAGGACCTCCCAGCTCACTGAATGTGGCGGGTGGGCGATGTTTAAGGAAAAAAATAACCTATATGGCGCTCCTTAATAGGTACAGATACACGTCTCGGTGGGGACGCATGTTCCCAAACATGGATGCATACAGACCAGTTCTCATAGTTGCTGGTTATTTGAGAAAGTCACCTGAAGAAGTCATACAAGCAATTAAAAACAAACAAACAAACAAACAAAAAAACAACAAAAAACCATACATAAGAATGGAGTAAATGTTTGTGCTAGCTAGTGAGACTATGTGCGTAAGTCCAACCAGAGAGGGAATGTTTAGAGATACCGTATTTGAATCCAAAGAGTCATTCATTTATTCCGATGTATTTATTTATCACTTAATCAAGAAATTAGTTCGGCATTGACAGAATAGGACATCCATGTAGAAGCTGATAAATGACAGCCTGTGGGGCATCTTGGGAGCCTACCCTTCCCCACCTGTCTGTGAAGTGAAGTGTATTGAATAAAGTTGTACTGGAACACAGCTGAGCTCACCCGCACGTGGTCTGGGGCTGCTTGCGTGCTGCAGTGGCAGAGGTGAGCGGTCACGACAGAAACGGTTATCGCCCACGAACCCCGACCCTCTATAGTAAGGGGTTAGCGGTCCCTGAAATAGAATACAAGCGTGTCTGTACCTTGGAGAGAGTAGAAACCAGGACATCAGAGGGGAACATGCATGACATACCTGGAGAACAGGTGTGTTATTGCCCCATTGTTTCTGGGCTCATGGACGAAAGAGGGAAAATGCTCAGAGCTTCTTGGCACAACACTGATTCCCTCAGGCCATTGGCCAACGTTCACATGGGAGGCGGTTCCTACGCGGGAGGCCAAGCGTGGCAGGCAGGCATGTGGGGGGGACTTCGCGGAGAGGTCACTGGAACCCATGGGCATCAACAAGATCTGGGCACCCCAAGAAGCAGCCACAGGAGGGCAGCAAAGTCACATGACATTACAGATATTTACCTGGGAGCGATCGTCCTCAAAAGTGTGTAGATGAAAAAAAAAACACAAAACCATTTGGCATTTACCTTGATGGCCACCCATCTCCGATGGAAATTTCTTCAGCCTAAATCTCAATCAATCATAATCTCTTGTGGATCCGAATGAAGAAATATTCATAAATAAAATGTTGCTGCTTCTGGGCGGGGCCAAATATGTAAAAACAGGAAAACACTTGGATTAGGATGCTGTGTGTCAGTGTCAGATACTGAGAATGTGTGTGTACTTCATAGAGCAACATGGATACGTGTCCATGAAATGACTAATGTTTGCCTGTTGACTGACTCTGAGGAAGCAAAAGGCATGTATTGTAGCGCTTGGCCCCTCCATGGACATATAGATTATGATGATCTCTGAATGCATAATAATCTGGCCATTCGGGGTGTGTGTGTGTGTGTGTGTGTGTGTGTATTAGAGGCTGGTGCATGAATTCGTGCATGGGTGGGGTCCGGCCAGCCTGGCCAGGGACAAGGGGACATGGGCGGTTGGCCAACCTGCCTGCTGGTCCAACTCCTGGTCGAGGGGACAATTTGCATATCAGCTTTTTATTCTATAGGATAGACACTGAGTGGCCAGATGATTATGCGTTCAGAGATCATCATCATCTGGCCACTCCGTGTATAGTGTCTTTTTATATTTTTTAAATAACGATCACTGGGAAATAGCATTTCTCTATCTTTTTACCCCCCCTCATTTATTTATGTTGTGATATATTGGTGCCAAATTTTGCACCAGAGAAGGGGGTGGGGGTATAACATAAAAGTAAAAAGAGAGTGATGGAGTTATCTTATACCTTTAAAACGTTATCTACATCCAGAATAACAACCCTCTCTGCGGGGAGAAAGCATGATTTTAAAGTTCAGTTTTGCTTTCCTTTCATTTCCCTGCTTCCCTTTGGCCATCAAGTAAGCCACTTCTTCTCAGTGTCAAAGTGCGGACCGATGTCTTCAGAATCTTGGGTTAAATGAACAAAAGTTCTTCATTTTAGGGTAGACAAATGGATCCATTTTCTCTGTTACGGTTTGTAACTCTAGTTTAAGACATTAAAACACACACACACACACACACACACACACACACACAAAACTGGTTGTTAATATGTATTATGAAATGCTTCACTGAAGTTCTAACTCATTAGCATGCTGACACCTGCATTACAGCTTATCCAGTCCTTCCCTGGAATGGCCTGGCCACGGCTGACCCTTCCCTAATTACCTCTCGTCACTGGTAGGCGTTTCTGGTTTGCATCTACAATAAATGTTTGCTGAAACAACTATTTTTTTTAATATCCCTGATATTTTGAGGAAAACGTTAATCATTGTTTGCTGCTTCTTGATCGGGGTCAATTTTAGCCAGATCTCGCCAAAGAAAGAGAAATGATTACAAGCTCATTAGAACAGTTACAATGTGAGCATTGCTTTCTTTGATTATTTCCATAGTTAAAGCATAGACTTTGGGAACTGGAAGGAATTTTAGTAAAAATAATTAATTTAGTGAAATCATGGATCTGTGTGTGAGTGAGAGAGAGAGAGAGAGAGAGAGAGAGAATCTCAGTATTGAGATAGCGATAAAAAGCTGTGTAGAGATATTTGTATCTTTTACTTGTTGACCATAATTCATGGAATCTCTAGAAAAAATTTTTTTGAGAAAATAGCACCCTGGAATGCTATCTGCAACTTCTCCTTGCTTCCCTGTAAATAACTTCTCCAGGGTCGCCTGGATTTCTCATTTGAATCCTCTGAGATTAGCCTATCAGGTGTCTGTCAGCCTCACAGGGGTAAGGAAGAATTCTTCATTTAGGCAGGATCTCCCACCACCCCGTAGTGTGTAGATTACAAACACCATTTGGCATTTAGGGAGGTTAAAATTTGAATTTGAGTTAAAATTTGAATTTGAATTCCTCCAGAAGAGTCCCAAGTAGAAGGTTGTCTAAGCATGTGCTAGCAGGCAGAAACTTCCATAACCAAGTAGTCGATCTGGGTGTTTTTAGGCAGCCCCAGTGTCAGACATGTTTCCCAGCAGAGAACATATCAGTGGCCTCCACTAGTCACTTTATCAACATGTGTCACATACAGAGTTCTCCCCATTCACTGACATCTTGAGGTTTCCCCCCAATCCGTTCCTCTGTGAAAGACACACATTAGACCTACAATAATACGCTGTCGGATCAAGGAACAAAACAGAAAGCAGATGAGGATGTGGAAAGAGGCAGAGGAAAAGAGAGAGAAAGAAAGAGTACTACCCAGTGGGTGTGGCTTAATGGGTGAGCATTGACCTAGGAACCAGGAGGTCACGGATGGTTCGATTCCCGGTCAGGGCACCCGCCTGGATTATGGGCTGGAGCCCCAGTGTGGGGCGTGCAGGAGGCAGCCGATCCATGATTCTCTCTCCTCATGGATGTTTCTCTCTCTCTCTCCTTTTCCCTTCCTCTCTGACATCAATAACAATGTTTTTTTACAAGAAAGAGTATGTATCAGGGACGTGGGAAGCATTGTGCTCAGCTCACAGCCTGAAGGTCTTGGAAACCCTTCACAGGGGGATGCGGTTCAGCATAAAACCGAAGGCTCCTCTTTGGGGGACACACACACTTTAAATAAGAAAAGGTGTAGAGCGTTATTTCATTGTGTTGGTGACACAGGGCATTTGGACCTTTGAAAAAATGTCCTGGGACTGTAGGCCAGGAAAAATTATATTGCTATTAGGAAGAAGGAGAAGATTCTATTTTCTCAGCAGCCGGTCGACACAAAATATATGTATCAAGACATGATGTCTATGTTTCTACATGACTGGAAGAAGAAGAAGAAGGAAAAAAAAAACACCACCGAAAACTAGGACACATCAAGGACCTTACTGAAGAAGTTAATTAGGTCCTTCATTCCGAAGCTCCAGCCAGTTATGTGTGTTGCCGAGGGAACGATTCATAAGAGGCATACAGTTTTTTAAAAATGAATTTTATTGGCATTTAGTGCAATGGGAAAGAAGACTCCTGTTGGTATTTTGATTGGTATTACATAGCAATTATTTAATAGTGTAGGGAGACAAATTGACAATATTGTCTACCTACTGGAGGATAAACTGTTTCTTCTCATGTATTCATTAATGTCTTTTTCTGTGCACATTAGAAAGCATAAAGAGCCCTAGCTGGCTCAGCTCAGTGGATAGGGTATCAGCCTATGGACTGACGGGTCCAGGGTTCGATTCTGGTCGAGGGCATATGCCCCGGTTGTAGGGTTGGTCTCCAGTCGGGGACATGCAGGAGGCAGCCAATCAATGATTCTCTCTCATCATTTCTGTTTCTATCTTTCTCTCCCTCTCCCTTCCTCTCTGAAATCAATGAAAATATATTTTTTGAAAAAAGAGTAAAAGGATTGCCGTGTGTATGTATGTATGGGTGTGTTTGTGCATGCGTGCACGCGTGGCATGTTTATACATGAATCTAATGGGGAGTGTCTGAAGTTGTTATTTTTTTACTTTTATATTTTTCTATCTCATTAATTTTGGTAAGGATTATAAAAGTACATTTGAGAATTATTGAGATATTTCTAAAAAGAGAATATCAGGCTTGACTAACCCAAGCATGCAATAAAACATTTTATATAGGTGTACTTATTATACTGGTGCTATACAGGTATACAGATACAGTGGTACGATACAATTATGTAGGTGCAACAATGAAAACAATCTGTTAGTGGGGTTAAAGAATGTATGGGCCAAAATAATAGAATAGAGATGCCAGAAATAGACCTAATTGCATATGGGAATTTAGTACTTCACAATACTACCATTTCAAATTAATGGGAGAAAATATATATTTATCCATAAGATTAAATCCATTCTAAAGCGTGACACATGAGCCACGCTTTAGAAAGCCAAAAAGGAAAGATAAATAAACCCAAGCACATAAAATTTAGAAAAATTTGATGGCAAAATACCACAACTAAGGCAAAAATACAAATAGCAAACTGAAAAAGTTATGACAGATGGAAGACTAATTTCATCAATTTAACAAGCGTTTCTACACACCAGTGTAGAAGGCAATAAATAAATAAATAAATAAATAAATCAAATGTAAAATCGAGCAGAGGATTCAAGAAGGCAATCCTCAGGCAAATAAAAACAAATGGCTAAATAAAGGGAAAAATGCCAACCTTATTAATTTTGAACAAATGCAACATAAAACAGTTACATAACATTTTTTCCCGTAAGTTTGTCAACATTTTTAAGGTATTTATTATATTAACTAGAGGCCCAGTGCACGAAATCTGTGCCCTTGGGATGGGGGCCCTCAGCCCGGCCTGTGCCCTCTTGCAGTCCAGGAGCCCTGGGGGGGAGGGGGTGGAAAGGAGAGGCCGACCTAAGCCGGCAGTCAGACATCCTTAGCGCCTTCACGGAGGCGAGAGAGGCTCCCACCACTGCCACTGGGCTCGCCAGCCATGAACCTGGCTTCTGGAGCGCACTGACCTCCAGGGGGCAGCTCCTGTGTTGAGTGTCTGCCCCCTGGTGGTCAGTGGGCCTCATAGCAACTGGTCCTTCAGCCGTTGGGGTAAATTTGCATATTAGCCTTTGATTATGTAGGATTATACTTACTGTTAATAGATATACGGAGGGAAAACTCCGTTTACTCTTACAAGAGTATACATTGTGTGACATTTGGATAGTACCTTGGAAATATCTTTCAAAAGTACAAACCCACATGATGGCTGACACAGTTATTAAGTGATGGTTGTACAACCTTGTACATGTATGTAGTGACACAGAACTCTATGCTTAAATATAGTTAAAATGGTAAATTTTGTTACATATATATTTTACAACACTAAATAAAGCAAAAAACAAAAACAAAACAGAAAACCATCATAGAGCCATATAGCAAAAGAGAAAAGTCATTTTAGCTGTATGACTATTAGAAAGAAAAAGCACTTTGATATACCTATTCTTAAAAAATATAAAAGTAAACTGAAAGTAGTATGTACGTCTATGGAATAGGAAGTGGGTCTGGGATGGGCATGGTATTAATACTGTTCACTAATAATCCCGCTTCTTCCAAAATAATGACCGTATTTTATTTCAGACTTTAAAACTACTTTATTAAAACATCCCTCCCTCCCTCCCTCCCTCCCTCCCTCCCTCCCTCCCTCCCTCCCTCAAAAAAATATAGTGCGTGTTTTAGCCATGCGTCTTATTCTTATTTGCATTGGGTTTAAAAGAAGCTCACCTTACACTCTCTTACAAAAGACTGCCTTACAAATGATTTTCTTCCGTGCACTTAGAAAAATATTTCTTTTTCTTAAGAGTTTAAGTAGAAGTAATGTTTGCTTTGGCAGAGATGTGTGGTATCTGAGTGTGTGTGTGCATGCGCACACGCGCACGGGCATTGCCGCACAGGCATACGCGCACATGTATGCATCTAGGAAAGCCCAGTTACTAAATAGAAATTAAAACATTATCGAAGTATGCCCTAACCGGTTTGGCTAAGTGGATAGAGCGTCGACTTGCGGACTGAAAGGTCTCAGGTTCGATTCCAGTCAAGGGCATGTACCTGGGTTGCGGGCACATTCCCAGTAGGAGGTGTGCAGGAAGCAGCTGATCGATGTTTCTCTCTCATCGATGTTTCTAGCTCTCTATCCCTCTCCATTCCTCTCTGTAAAAATTCAATAAAATAGATTAAAAAAAAAAAAGTTAAGGTAGAAAATTAGAGAGGAGTTTTCTTGCAGTTCTCTCTCCTTGCCGTCCCGTGTAGCCACTAGGAATTAGGAGGCCGCATTGTCTTTCTCCTAGGTGGTCATTTGTATTGACTTGACATACTTAAGGAGCACCCATTATGGGTCAGGAACTCTTGTAAGCCTTTTACTACAGTTAACTAATTTAATATTAAAAATAGCAGAAAGCGGAATCCAATGTCTCCCAACCACAGTACAGAAGACTGTCACGAAGGGACTAGGTACTGGTTGTGACAGGGCTGGAGAGACAAACCAGGGGGATATGGTGCCAGAGACCAGCAAGAGCCAATAGTTTTTGGCACCTCCAGGCCTGAAGGGGCGTGAGAGGAAGTGATATTAGCAGAGAACAGGGGTCCTGGGTCTATGGACAGCCCCTTCTTTGGGACACAGCCAGTGCCAGGGATGTGGTCCATGGTAGGAAGGAAGCAAAGAACAAATACTGTAGTCTGTCTCTTCTTCTCCATTGGGCAAAGCCCAATGGGAAGCCAGTTGGCCAAGAAGCCAGGGTTATGCCCAATCCATAGGAGTCAGCTCCCCTGTGCACAAAACTGGGCAGAAAGGAATCCAGAGTGGATCATAAATGGAAAATAACCAGCACACACCTCAAATTATTTTAGGAATTAAGTAGAGAATAAGTAGCAAATAATAAAGCCAATCCTAGATAATAAAATCCTAATATGCTAAGTGTCCGGTCGACTGTTCAACCAATCAAAGCGTAATATGCTAATGAGATGCCAAGGCCGCTCAACCGCTTGCTATAATGTGCACTGACCACCAGGGGGCAGACCGTTGACCGGATGACCAGTCACTATGGCGTGCACTGATCACCAGGGGACAGATGCTCCGAACGGTAGGTGAGCTTGCTGCTGGGGTCCGGCTGATCCAGACTGAGCGAGATGGGCCGGACACGCCCTGGAGCCCTCCCACGGTCCCTCCCCGGCTGGTCAACCTCCCATGTCCCTCCCCGGCCCCGATCGTGCACCGGTGGGGTCCCTCAGCCTGGCTTGCATCCTCTCACAATCCAGAACCCCTCGGGGGATGCCAGAGAGCTGGTTTCAGCCTGATCCCACAGGCCCAGGCCGAGGGACCCCACTGGTGCACACATCTGTGCACTGGGCCTCAGGTAACTTGCGCATTTTCTCCCTTCTTCGTGACGTGACCAAGCGCCTCTTCCTCCTTGACCCTTACACACTGTGAAAGTCAGACCTGCCTATAAAGATCAAGCTTCTACTGGCAAGTCTGTAGCAAAGCATCTCCTCACCCTAGAAACGTGACCAGGCTGCCCCCGGATTGGGCAAAGATTTTACATTTCCCAGTCTCCTTTGCGGGATGATTCTATGGCTAACCTGTCACCCTCCCTCGCGCCAACGCAGCCCGTGATCCCGACACTTAAGAAGCACAGGGCTGTTTACATGTGGGTGGAGAGCTCATACTATCCATTTGCACACTAGTGAGCACAGCTCTTGCTCCCTTCTCTCTGGATCTATTGAGTGGCGGCGAGAGAGAGATACACTGCTACCAAAAAAAAAAAAAAATACTTAGCTGTCTGATGAAATGTTTTAAATGCATAGGGTTCACCTTGGGGCTGGCTGCTGTTCAGATTTTATCCATTAATAACACACAGGGCTGCCTCTCTACTCTCCAGGGCTGATGGGAAAAAGAGTACTGCGTACAGGTCCTCGCTTTGCCTGAGGGGAGGATATTCCAAATGTTGGCCGTGGTTCCTGCACACACCCATGTACATATGTGTGCATGTCCAGTTTACATGCATGCAGGAGTGCCTCCGGGATGGTTCTGTTACAGAGTGTTTTCTTCTGATAGAACAGTTTTGTGTGTAATCGGGCGGGGGGGGTGGGGGGGGCGCGTAAACTTGTGTTCTATGCCGACACCAGAGCTGTTGTAGCATCTTGACTGATTTCAAGTCATTTGGCGCCATGTTTGAAAGGGAAGGGGAAGGCAGTCGCTGAAGCTGTGATCTTTTTACCGTCTCTGACGTAAGAGACCTTCAGCTGACAATTGATCCTACAGGAGGGAAATGAGCCTGGCCGATGTGGCTCAGTGGTTGAGTGTCGACGTAGAAACCAGGAGGTCACGGTTCGATTCCCAGTCAGGACACCTGCCCAGGTTGTGGGCTTGATCTCCAGTAGGGGGCGTGCAGGAGGCAGCCGATCAGTGATTCTCTCTCATCGTTGATGTTTCTCTCTCTCTCTCCCTCTCCCTTCATGTCTAAAATCAATAAAAGTGTATTTTTAAAAAAATAAAAGATTCCATTGTTTAAGAAATCAATTAAGAAAAACAAAGGAGGAAAATTATAACGGCGGCAAAAAGCCAATGTGCATGCATTACCTTGAGCTTCTGCCTAGCAGTTACGTTCTTAACGTACTGTCCTATTGATCCCTCTCACCCTTTCTCTGGGACACTTAAAGGTAAAAAAAGGAAGATGTTTCAATAACAGCCGCTAACTGACTAGGTTTCTGCCATGGGTCAGTGTGCAGATTCAGCCTGTGAAGAATTTGCGTCATCTGGCTAAGAACGCTCCATGCGCTATTCCGTGGACAGTGACGCTGGAATCATCTGAACTGTGTTGCTTTGCTGTCTCCCTTCCCGTGTACACCAAACAGCAGTTGCTATGGGGAAGAATTATTTACGTGTTAAGATGATGAGCCTTTCATGTGTGAAAACATAGGAAGGAAGGGGAATACTTGGAGATCGCGTTTCCTGCAGAGATTTGCTGAGCATTTACGTTTAAAGCACGCGAGCCCTCGGCAAGTGATTGGCTCATTTTTCTTCATCTCAAAAACCCAACGGCCTCAGGTGGAGGAAAAACTTTCAGTCGAGTCATCCTGTGCTGAACATTGCTCTCAACACTTGTATTAGTTAGCGTGGGGTTCAGGGCTAAAGACAAGCAAAGAGGTGCACCCACCCCACTCTGGGAGAGGAAATTATCTCAGAGAAGTGATAGCAGACAGGTAAAGGGCTTGCCAGCCTGGGATGATCCAGCCTGGTATTGGCTTAAGCATTTTATTTTCATGTCATCGCCTCTGAAAAAGTTAGTCTCAGGCCGAATTGCCCCATTTTTTTTTTAAACCAAAAAAAAATTCCTTGACTTAAAATGGACTAGAGAGAGCCAAGTCTACAGCCCAAATTGCTACGGCGTCAAGGCTTAATCATACTTATTCCCTAATGAAGTAAACCCTTTCACGATGCTAAGAGACCACGATGTCTCAGAAATCTTTCCACGCATACAGCACGCCTGGGTTTAGAAGATTCTTGCATTGCTTTCTCATAACTTGTCATAGGCGTGACATTGACTTTCTGGCCTTGACACTGACGGTGTGACCTTGGGCTTTCTAGGTGCCAGGGTTTTTCATCGGCCAAGGAGCGCCAGGAAACATTTCACCGTGGTTACGTGATGATCGAGAGTGCGAAAATATATTTCTCCTTTCTCGAAAGCTTTCCGTGAAATGCCCTAGGAGGATCTGTTTCTGGTGCGAACGAAAATGATCACACTGAGAAGGAAATGGACTGAGGGCAAGATGGTGTTTCTCTAGCCATTCTTTTTCTTTTTAATTATTAATTTCTACCGTCCAAAGGGCCACGAAGGCTTAAGTGTGACTAAACTATCCTTAGGGTCATGATATAAGTATAGGAGCGAAGAGGTGAGATGATGAAAATTCAGCTTAAATCAAAGAAGACAGTGTTGGCCGCCCAGCTTCCGGGCTCCTCGTCGTTACATTAGAAAACAACACAGAAGAACAGAAAGAAGACAAGTTCTACATGGGAACGACACGCCCGGCATAACATGGAGAGAGATGATGCCTAGCCTTCAAAGTCACGGTGATTCACAAGAGGAAATGTCAACAAATGGCGGCTTAAGGTCTCCCTTCTCCCACCATGACCATGACCCACGGGAGGGTCCCCCAGGGAAGGCCCCACCGTTTTTCAGGGCATCAGGAAAATCGGTGGAGAAATACAGACACGAGTGAAGGGGACTACCCCGAAAAAGCACGTACCCTAAGTGTAAAATGTATCCAAGGGCATCAAAGCAAGCATTATATGGAAGGCTTTTCAGTGGACATGCAAACTGAGGCAGCAGGCTGAATTTAACAGGGCAGGCATAATTTAAAGGGACAGGTAGGAGTAAAAAGACACACACACACACACACACACACACACACACACACACACAGGAGAGAGCATCTCTATTTGGCAATGGGTAGTGAACCAGACAAGGAGAAAAGGAGATCAATTTAGGGTCGTGGGAGTCAAAGAAGAACTTTAATTGAGAAGCTGACAATCCCCAGCCCTCACCCCTGCAAAACAAATGAGCAAACCAATAAAAAGAAGATAAACATAAAATAAAACAGGCAAACATATCTGGACTGCTGTGTTGGTAGATGAGGATTCCATTACACTAGGAAGCATGTGAAATACATCAATACTATAAAATTAAACAAATGGAAAGTCAAATTTATACAGCGGTATCGGAGAAAAGCAGGAAACAAAATATCACACACATTAAAAGCAATCCATCTGAAAACAACTAGGATACAGAAGACACCTATAAGTTACGCTTCAGGCAGCACCCTGGAAAAGTCCCTGTGGTAGATTTGTCCCACGCTCTCCTGTGGAAACCTTCAGCTCTCTCCTCGCTACTCTTTCTCAGAAACATCTTTTTAAATACATTTTTTTTGGTATTGATTTCAGAGAGGAAAAGAAAAGGGGAGAGAGAGACACACATCGATGATGAGGGAGAATCAGGGACCAGCTGCCTTCTGCACGCCCACGCTGGGGACCAAGCCCCCAAGCCGGGCACGTGCCCTGACCTAAGAATCGAACTGTGACTTCCTGGTTCCTAGGTCGATGCTCAACCACGGAGCCATTGCTGGCCAGGCCTCCGAAACAGTTTTTTGATGTTATGTGAGAAAGATGTATCTTAGGTCATTCAAATGTACGATGCCTGGTGACTGGTTAATAGTGAATCTGTCTGGTGTGCCATTTCCCCCTGGAGCTGGTGCAGGCCAGTTGGCTCAGTGATTGAGCACCGGTGGTTGCTAGAAATAGACTTGAGCTCCATTCCCTCCCTGGATTAAACCACTTACTGGGTTCTTTCCTTAGATTTCAAAATGCTATTAAAACGTACAACAGCAGCACTAACGTCGCATGTTCCAGATGATTCTGTAGGTCTGTAAAAATTCATAGTCTTCAAATTCATAATCCTTCTTCAGGTTTATTTTTTTTTCTTCCACTGATTAAAAGGCCCAGATTTTACGATGGGATGATGTCCAGTGGAGAAGCAAGAATGCTCCTCTTTATTTAGAGCGGGTCTGAAGTGAGAGATTTCTTTGAGAATTTCTTGCCAGGAAAAATCTTTGTTTCCCTAAGGATCCCACTGTGCTTTTCTTCATTCTGATGGTGCAAGCCACGGAGATGCCTATGTCACACATTTGTCCCTCACTCCTGAGAAAATCAGACGATTCTTTGGTATTTATTTATGGCCAAATTATTAATCCATAGGGTGGAAAAATATTTTCCTTCCCTTCTGTTTTTTTTTGGTCTTGTGTTATTTACGTTATTTTGCTTTGTGTATGTTTTAATATAAACGGCCTCATATCCTTTGGAGGGAAAGACTGTGATAGGATTTGGATTCATATGAGGGGGTTTGTGAGGGGAGTTGTAAAGAGCAAGCATCTGTCCTGGGTTGGGCATTGCCAGGATGCAGGGCCAATTTAGCCATTGGACATTCCGACTACAGTCAGGAGGAGGAACATGAGGTGTGTTTTTGCTACAGAAGCAGTAGAGAGGGCGATATTTGGACATTTAGTGGTGGTGCAGTGGACTCTTTGTCTGTGTTGAGACATCTAACAGAATGGTCTTGCATTTGTCCTTAGATAAACTTTTTTAAAAAATATTTTTATTGATTTTAGAGAGGAAGGGAGAGGAGGAGACAGATAGAAACATCAGTGATGAGAGAGAATCATTGATCAGCTGCCTCCTGCACGCCCCACACTGGAGATCGAGCCCGCAATCCGGGCATGTGCCTGGTTCATAGGTCAATGCTCAACCACTGAGCCACACCGGACAGGCCTCAGATAAACTTTTACATCTCCCTTAAGAATTTAAATTTGGGGCCTTCTCCATAATAAGAGTTATTATAAGAAAAAAAAACTTTTTATGACCTATCTATAGGGCAGAGCAAATATTTAATTACTGAACATCTACTTTTCTTACTGTCCTGTGAAAATTCCTCCTCCCTTCTGAAGCCTCCAGTCCCCTAATTTATTCCTTAGCTCAGGGTGTCAGATATACTTCACTTTACTCTTCTACCTCTGAACCTCTCATGTACTTGAGGTCTCTGACGCTCTCATATATCTGGGGTTCCCATATGAACGTACATAATCAAATTTGGTTATTTCCTCTGGTTAATCTCTTTTATGCTGATTTGGTTATTAGACCAGCCAAAAGAACCTAGTGGGGTAGAGCAAAATGTTTTTCCCCAACAGGAGAGCTAGAATGGATTGGGAGAAGAAATATGAATGGTGTGGAACCTCTCAGTAAATAAGTCAGATAAAGAAAGAAAACCATCAGCATGAAAATGGTCAGCATGGGCACAAGTATGAAAAAGACAGGACCGCCCCCCCCAGCCTTTTTCATCTTCACTCATATTTGATGACTCTGCATATTGCCTAAAAATGAAATACGCTACTTAAATAACTGTTTTAGTTACAAAAACAATGACAATATCAACAACATTGTATGGGACAAGATAATTCTGAATCAGCCATAGCACCATCATGGTCACTGGAGCAACGCAAGTATTGACACATTTTAAATGGCCATAGCCATGTCTTCATTAGTTCTTTTTTAAAAAATATATTTTATTGATTTTTACAGAGAGGAAGGGAGAGGAATAGAGAGTTAGAAACATCGATGAGAGAGAAACATCGATCAGCTGCCTCCTGCACACCTCCCACTGGGGAGGTGCCCACAACCAAGGTACATGCCCTTGACCGGAATCGAACCTGGGACCCTTCAGTCTGCAGGCCGACGCTCTGTCCACTGAGCCACTTGTCTTCATTAGTTCTGCTTAATCTTTAGAATATCTACTAAGTGCTCTTTTTTAAAAAAAATAAATAAAATCTAAATTTTTTCTTTTGGCAGGAAAGTAATTGTGAAGTTTTTAAGTAAATGAAACGGGCTTTTTTTTTTTTTTTTTTTTTTGCATTCAAATGTAAAGTTCTCATTTCCTCTCTTTAAATTTTTAAAGGATTTTTTTGGGGGGTCAATTTCAGCATGAAGAAACATTAAAATTCAGCACAGCCAAAACCCATAGTGGATTTAAAAAAAAAGAGAGAGAGAGAGAGATGTTAAATATCAGCAAATGGATCTGATATTCTGCAGAGTATTTCTGCTGTCAGAGGAGGACCGTGGGATAAAAATCACATGTTCCGGATTTGACATCCCTTGGCGCCTTGTAAATAGCCTACGCGAATCCATACCTTAAAACTGCCAACACCAGCAAAATTGTGCCCAAGTTTCTAGTAAGTTAAACAAGCAAAGCAGAGCGAGGAAATGCGGCTAGATTGCCTATAAAACCCAAGGACCCTGAAAACTGACCCCAAACCCATTTCGCCAGAAGGTGGTCTATACGTTCACAGAATCGTCCGCGTGTTTGTAACTCAAAGCGCATCTCCGTGGTGTGGTACGTCTGAGTGAATAGGAATAGAGAGAACGGAACATTCGATGGGGCAGGGGAGGGTGAGGGGGTAAGTGGGAAGGACTTCCATGTGAAAAAAAATTTTTTTTGAATAATTCAAAATATGCGTGTCATTATTAAATATCTGCCTCAAGCGTAATTCTCTGGCCTGGATTTCTGGCATTGTCACACCGCCTTTCCCAAAAAGGAAAAAACAAAAAACAAAAACCAAACGCATGTATCAGTGTGTTTTCAGATTTAAAATTCAAAAAGGTGAGTTTGCCCTCACGTTGGGGAGGTTTTATCCCTAACAAGGAATTCTCCAGAGACCGAGTGAGTGAAGCTCTTGGCCACTAGCACCACAGGGCTAACCCTTTCCCCCAAAAAAGTTTTGAAAAGTTGGTTCCATCAACAATTTCTGTTAAAGTAATAGTTCCCTCTGACTCTTAAGTTGTTAATTGGCAATTAGAGCATTTTCTTAACGTATGATATGCTGCTATTATCTAACTACAGTGAGTTGTTATTCCTGCCAAAAGCAAAAAAAAAATAAAATAAATAAACTAAATTAAAAAAATCGTCTTTTATTTTTGCTCTCTGACATGTGATTAGGGCTAACACGTGTCTTGATATATGAGAGATGATAATGGCGTGCATTGAGAATGGGCTGTACCGTCGATGATGTGTAACCACTTCATGTCATTCTTAGGACCCACCTGCAAGGAATTAGAGAAGAAGAGGGAGGCTTGTAAAGTTGTCAAAATCTTACGTAGCCAGGCAGGTGCAAAGCTGAGTTTTGAACACTGATCTGCGGGATGCTAAACCCCACGTGTTTTTTTTTTTTCCCCACCCCTGGCTGGCGGCTATTTGTCAAACAGCTTAGTCGCCTGGAGTTTATGGATCCCCGCTTCTGGGGACGTCGACTTCTCTGACCCTTCCCAACGCTCACACAAGCACACACGTGGTCCTGTTGCACTCCTGCGTGCCGTGAACACAGATACACTCGCAATGTCCAAAACTGACATTTCAGTGAAGCCACTTGGCGATATGCCTTTTCTGTTAACACCGATAGCTCAGCCTTCCCCTGGCTGTGTCTCGTGACACGGTGTCATCACTCATTAAACATTTCTCCATTCGTACACTTTGAGATTGTTTCCTATGGCTTTTGCAAACAATTTTGCCGTACATTTCAACATTTTTATGTTTTTGTGGATTTGCACACATGTTCCTGATCCTGAGCATTCAGAATTGGGGGCACATGACTCTGCGTAAGTGAAAGGCTATGGCCACGGTGGCCCTTCAGAAAGTCACCATCAGCCCTAGCTGGTTTGTCTTAGTGATTAAAGCATTGGCCTGTGGGCTGAAGCGTCCCAGGTTCGATTCCGGTCAAAGGCACATGCCTGGGTTGTGGGCATGATCCCCATCAGGGGGTGTGCAGGAGGCAGCCAGCCAATGATTCTCTCTCATCATTGATGTTTCTACCTCTCTCTCCCTTCCTCTCTGAAATCAGTAAAAATATACACTGAGTGGCCAGATGATGATGATCTCTGAACGTATAATAATCTGGCCACTCAGTGTATATCCTATAGAATACAAGGCTACTATGCAAATTGTCCCCTCGACCAGGAGTTTGACCAGCAGGCAGGCCGGCCAACCACTCATGGCCCCTCCCCCCCCGGCCAGGCTGGCTGGACCCTACCCTTGCACGAATTCATGCACTGGGCCTCTAATACACACACACACACACACACACACACACACACACACACTGAGTGGTCAGATTAGTATGCGTTCAGAGATCAAAATAATCTGGCCACTCAGTGTGTGTGTGTGTGTGTGTATGTATATATATATATATATATATATATATATATATATATATATATATATATATATATAAAAGTCACCATGATTTTTATTCCCTCCGATCTGTTGAGGACAATCATTTTCCCAGGCCACTGGCCAACCTTGAAATTTATCAATGCTTTTAGCAACATCATAGGGAACATTTGCAATTATGTTTTTATCGTGTTTTTATTTTTTTTTAAATGTGTCGTGCTATTTCATAGATTTTGTGGCTTCGTATACATTGTTTTGAGGCTTGTCTGTCAATGTTCTTTATTCATTTTCTTTTCTTATTGATGGGTAAGAACCAGTGATATACCATGGGTACTTGAGAGCATCATCTTGCAATTAGCAATGCATTTACAAGGTACACACCCACCAGCACACGCTCCCACACAGTCCCACCCTCTCCTATACAAAGTGGGCAAACGTGACCGTGGCCAGGTGGAAACCAGGCAAACGGAAAACTCCGGAGCACGAAGCGCAGGCAGCTGGAGGCGGCGGCACGAGCTGCTCTAAGTAGAAATGGATTTGGCTGCCAGGGGTGTTTCAGCAGCTTTGGCGGCCCCGGAGGAGCACTTGCCCAAGTACCACAGTGAACTTGAACCCTGACCCCTGTCCACCTTGGCACCTTCCTCAGATCTCTGAGGGCCCACGACTTGCTGCTCAGGTGGAAGACTCTTGCGTCCCCTCCTCGTTGCCCCTTGAATTCAAGGTTCATCCTATTTCTCCCAGCCCCTCCCCTGTGTTTTGACAATGACTCCAAGTGCAGCTCAGAGGGTCCTCCCAGCCTGAGCCCCCAGACTGTGCCCCGACTGGAACTACTGTCTGTCTGTCTGTTTTTTAAGACCAGCCAACACACCAGTTTTTTAAAAATATATTTTATTGACTTTTTTACAGAGAGGAAGGGAGAGGAACAGAGTTAGAAACATCGATGAGAGAGAGACATCGATCAGCCGCCTCCTGCACACCTCCTACTGGGCATGTGCCCACAACCAAGGTCCATGCCCTTGACCGGAATCGAATCTGGGACCTTTCAGTCCGCAGGCCGATGCTCTATCCACTGAGCCACACCAGTTAGGGCTCTGTTAGTTTGTGTTTTTTTTTACACTATATTTTTATTGATGTCAGAGAGGAAGGGAGAGGTAGAGAGATAGAAACATCAACGATGAGAGAGAATCATGGATCAGCTGCCTCCTGCACGCCTCCCTACTGGAGATCAAGCCCACAACCCGGGCATGTGCCCTTGACTGGAATCGAACCTGGGACCCTTCAGTCTGCAGGCCGATGCTCTACCCACTGAGCCACACCAGCGAGGGCTACTATCTGGTTTCACCCAGGACTCTGACTCCTCCCTCTCTCCCGAGTCCCTCTTTGGAGACCTCCCCGGAGAATCACAGGGTCCAGTCCTGGTCTTGCTCCTTCATCACACGGTTTTCTCTCTGGCAGCGGGCTGCGGCTTCCTTCTGTGGGGATAGCCCCACACATCGCCCAGTTCCGCGTCATTCGTGAAAACACACCTCTCCGCTGTAACCAATCACCTAATCTGCGCAAATACGACCATTGGAGGCGATGGCTTACCTCTGGTCTGCCCGCCAAAGGACCAGGTAGGGAATCCGGAGGACCCTCCCTCAGCTAATGCCTCAACCCCCACGTGACTCCACGGATGGGAACCGAAGCTGCCCCCGGGCAGGCGGGCCTTTCTCCATTCATGGCGTGACGCTGGACGGGTGAGCCGCCCTCCCACACCCGCGTGGGGCTCGGTCTACACCTGATGTTTCTGTAGGTCAGACATTTTTTTTTAAAAAAATCCCTTTCTCGTCTCACAAATGAGCACTGCGCTGCTTCTCGTGTTTGGCGTTGTCTGTGCCAGAAAAATGTCCGTGATTCTCTGCTCCGCGGAGCTTGTTACACAACTCCTCCACACGCTCTCTGATATGTGAAAATCGGTTCTTTTTTACATTTTTATTTGTATTGTTTTTGGCAGGCGGCGGGAAAGGCCTGCTTCCTGGCACCGGCAGGAGCCAGTCTTGGCGTGAACAGCCCCTGACAATTTCCAGCATATGGCAGGAAAGGACGCTTCTGCCCACCCATCAGGTAAGTGCCATCTCTCCGACTGGAGGCCTGATAGATGTCAGGCGTGGAGAGCAGTGGCTGCTGGGACAGGTGCCAGCCGCCGCCAGCCAATGCCAGGGAGCGGGCCAGGCTGCACAGCCTCTGGCTGAGGCCGGCCGGCCAGTGCCCAAGCAGTCCGAGGCCGTGCTCTGGAATGATGGGCTCTGACGGGTCCAGAATGTGGCTCTGGAGCCGGGTAGCATTATTTGTTTTGCTCAGGTAGCTGGAGCGCAAGGGTGGGGAACCTTTTCTTCTGCCAAGGGCCACTGGGATCTTTAGAACATCCTACGTGGGCCATACACATCCGTCAGCTTAAAAATTAGCCTGCTCTAGTTGGGCAAACATGCCATTAACTCACCCCAAAGGACTTGGCAGGGCCAGACTACATGATTTCACAGGCCTAGTACGGCCCTCAGGCTGGAGGTTCCCCACCCTTGCTGTAGAGCGTTCCATGAGAATGGTGGCATTTCAGAGTAGATGGCACGCAGAGGGCATTGCTTTAGCTTTTGGGCAAGGGCCCCAGGAGTCGGCTCTCCCAGGGGTGACATGGACGTCGCCATCTCAGAGAGGTGGGCCTCACCATCACGTTTCTGCCATCTGGCGGGTCGAAGCCTTTTCCTTTGAGCTCTGACTGCTGCTGTCAGTCATGTGGTCATTTTGATTCTTCCGGAAACTACTTTGTTGTCTCATCAAAGCAATATCTATAATAATAAAAGCATCATAGGCTAATTAGACCGGATGTCCTTCCGGGTGACCTTCCTGACGAAGCCCGAGCTGCGAGGGAAGCCCGAGTCCCAGGTGCCAGAGGGGAGCCAGGGCCAGCAGCCAGGGGAAAGGAAGGCCTACTCTTGCACGAATTTCGTGCATCAGACCTTTAGTGTACATTTATATTTTGATCGTTGTAGAACAGTGAGATGATCCAAAAGCAGAAAGAACATACAGATGAGGAAAAGACAATGACAGGTGATGCTTTGAAAAGGTCATATAGAAATCTCCCTATTCATGTATACTATAGGCTATGAATGAGCTCATGCCAGGGTGCTCCCTCATAACCTGTGCTTTTCATTGAAGACTGCATCCTGAATATTATATTCTGAATGTGGCATCAGAGACCATTGCATCGGTGTGCGAGTATGTGACTTCCGCAGTCCTCTAGGGAGGACATTCAAGGTGCTTCTAATTTTCCAGTGTTACACCAGTTCTACTGGGAATGGCTTTTTGTGCTTGTGGGGTTATTACTTGAGGGAAAATTCCTAGAGACTGGACTGTGGAGTTAACGGTGGGACATGTTTGCCCTTCGGTGTCTACGGCTAAAATCCCCCAAATCAACGCGTTACTGATTTATATGTGCTTCACAACATGGAGTTCTAGCCAATGTCAGAACGATGGTGAGTGGATTTCTCTTTGCCATCTGGAGACGGCCGCTGGGGTTTGGGTAAGGGGGATACAGGTGCGTGCTAAGGAGATGGGCTAGAAGCCCTTGGAAGGAGGATGGCCGGGCCAACACCGCTGCGGAGATCTGTAGGAAATGGCAATATGAAGTCTTCAGGATTAGCAGCCTCAACCAGCGCTAATCTGACACAGAATCCCAGTGTTGCGTCTTGTTAGCCTGCTCTCCCGCTCGTCCTAAGACCCACCGCACGTTCTTTCTCTTCAAACTTCCAAGTCTGACCTTTTCCTCCTCCATGACTTTTGTGGATGACTTCTGTTATAACTTGACCAAAACTTTATAGAAGCCGTCAGAAAGGAACCTTTTCTTTGCCAACAGATTTACAAATACACATGGTTTTGTTATGCCCTGGCCGGCGTGGGTCAGTGGTTGAGTGTCGACGCATGAGCCAGGAGGTTACCGGTTCGATTTCGATCAGGGTACATGTCTGGATGGCAGACTCAATCCCCACTAGATGGCATGCAGGAGGCAGCCAATGGATGTTTCTCTTTCATCGATGTTTCTCTCTCTCTATCACTCTCCCTTCCCTCTCTCTAATTGCTTTGACTAGGTCAGTGATCGGCAAACTCATTAGTCAGCAGAGCCAAATGGCAACAGTACAACGATGGAAATTTCTTTGGAGAGCCGAAAACCGACTTCTGCGCAAGGGCCATGAAGTTTCAATCACCCCGTAGGTGCGCGTCCACACGTGGTATTTTGTGGAAGAGCCACACTCAAGGGGCCAAAAGAGCCGCATGCTCGCGACCACTGGACTAGGTGAACATGCAAGTCAGAATGCCTCGACCTTAATGGGGATGGTTTTAATATTCCACCCAAGTAGATGCTTGCTTTGGGATTCTGGTGGATACCCTTACCCAGTGGTTCTCTCCAGGGCCATGTTGCCCGCTCCCACCTTTAAGACAACTGGCAAAAGGTCTGCTATGGGAATCGGGTGGGTAGAGAGCAGTAACACGGTTAAACGTCCTCGAATGCCCAGTACAGACCTTCCACGCAATGATCTGGCCCCAAACGTCAGCAGTGCCACGGCGGAGAGACCTGCCAAGTTCACCGCACAGCTCAGTCTTTCGGGGGGGTGGACTTGGCAGACGCACTGCCTGGGTTTGCATCCCGGCTCTCATGCTCCGAAACAGCGGGGTTTGACCAAAGGAGGCTAGGATTTCACCGAAGCCTGGAGAGTGTGTGTGTGTACGAGGCCCGTCGTGGCTTTTCTTGGGGGGATCCCACCGCCTGCTAACGCTGGTCTAAGTAGAAAATACCGTCTGTACAGTCAGTCGTAATGACGAGGGAGCCGTTGGTTGTCTGTCTTGCTGCGCGTGGGGGAACTCCTTGGGAAGGAGTTTGAAATGGGTTTGTTCCAAAGGCAACCGATCAAGTCATGAGGAAAGAATGTGAGTCCGAGGCGAAACAGTTCCGTGGAACCTGCGTGGAGACTGGCGGGCGGGATGCCTCCTGCACTCCTCTGTCCCGCTGCCTTTCATCAAAGCCCCTGCAGACCGGTCACCCCCTGGTTCCTCGCTCTGGGTGTCACGCTCCTATGGATTAGCATCTCCGCCCGGATCATCTCCGGAATGATGAAAATAACAAGCTCCTTGTCCTGGAGGCCAAATTGAGTGGGCTTGGGGTCAGAGCAGTTACACCAGCCCTTCTTTCTCTCCTTAGACCAGGGGTGGGGAACGGCCGGCCCTCGGGCCTTATAAGGCCCCGGAAATCATTTGACCTGGCCCTGCCAAGGCATTCAGGGTGAGTTAATGAAATGCTTGGCCAAATAGAGCAGGCTCCTTTTTAAGTTGATCATTTTGTATGGCCCGTGAATGATGTTCTCAGTATCCGCATGGCCCTTGGCAGCTAAAAGGTCCCCCACCCCTGCCCGAGAGGGTTAGCTTCTCCAGGTTAAAGCGCCTCCTCCTCACAGGGAGCGGGGAAGAGCACCATCAGCATTCCGCGTTGCTTCCTTTTCTCACCCTCTCCTCGCGTCCTTGGAGCTGTGTTCGGAGTTCCTTTGGTTTCCTGCGCACTGAGAATGACATCAATTAATATATCCTAAATATATAGGGTGTCCCCAAAACGTATACACACACACACTTTGAAACATTGTAAAGGAGTCAGGAATGCGTTTATGGAAATGCATTTCCTTTTCAAAATTGAGCTCTCAGCTGTTGAAGCCTGTACACATTTTTGGGACACCTTGTATTTTATATATACTACATAGTTATGTACGTCCTGCACTCTTAGCTCTCGTCACCTCCTTCTTAGAGATTATTTCAATGACCTCCCATTCTGTTTTGTGTTGTTGTTGGTTTTATTTTTTTTTGGGGGGGGACGGGTTTAAACTTCAATCTCTAAAGAGTGGCCAGGTGTTGTTTGGCGTGGCTCAGTGGTTGAGCGTCAACCCATAGACCAGGAGGTCACAGTTCAATTCCCGGCCAGGGCACATGCCTGGGTTGCGGGCTCCATCCCCAGTGTGGGGTGTCGGGGAGGCAGCCGATCCGTGGTTCTCTCTCATCGTTGATGTTTCCAGCTCTCTCCCCGACCCCCCTCGTCCCTTCCTCTCTGACATCGATAACAATGTGTTTAAAAAAAAAAAACAAAATGTAAAACAGATCAAGTCATCCCACTACTTCAGCTGAGTCCGTGGGCTCCTGCTGTGTCATGTGACAAAGTGCTTGTTCCCCATGTGACGAGGGCTCACGACCTCGTGGGGCTCTCTCTGGACTCTGCGACACGAGGCTCTTCCTCCGACTCCCTGAGCTCTGTTTCCCTTCAAGGGCTTTAAATATTCTCTCTGCTTCCTCTCCACCCTGGACCTGGCCTGGCTCCGTCCTATTTCCTCTGCATGGCACGGTTTAGATGTCTCTTCTTCCTCTGAGGAAACTCGCTCGAATCTTTACTTCAGGTCGTTCTCTCATTATCTGTAAAAGGCTACGTGACCGACCATCCGTCCATCCTCCTGACTGACCATCCGGTACCTATGATGCACACCGGCAATTTAAACATAAACGTCGAGTCGCACACGCGTGATGCATACAAAGCTCTCGCTGGCGCCAATCGCACGCAAGTTAAAGTTGTAAATACTTCATCACAAGGGAACTTAGTCAAGCACTCTGAAAGTGTGTTTACTCTTAATGTGACATACAGGGAGATATTTAGAATAAGTCTAATCGATGTATCAGTCATTTGTCTTTATCAATGTTTTTATATCGTATTTTTGTTGTTTTCACATCACATCGTTGTTCTATCATGTTATTGTTTCTTTATTAATCAATTTATATATTATTTTCATATACATTTTACTACTTTTCTTTCATCCCTCACACTTCTATTATAGAGAAAGGGTGAATAGCGATATGAAAATATTTCTTCTAATTAATTTCCTTTCAACGTGCATGAATCCGTGCACCGGGCCACTAGTTATATGAATAACACCCTCTGTTCTTTCTGCTATAGTTTGCAGTACATGGACCAAATCCTACTTAGTGATGTCTGTCTTGTCCTTGAAGGTGGCCCCCCCATGAGGGTGGGATGTGGGGGCCGGGGCCTGGCTTTCTATGCAGCACCTCATTCTAGCCAGGCCCCCCAATACCAGCAGGAAGTCTTTGACCGATGCTTGAATAAAAAATGGTCCCACTGATGGCCCCACCCCAGAGGCCGCTGTTGGGACTCCTGCATTCTCCCCAGAAATTCATTCTTGGCTCTTTTCCTCCGGCTCCTGCGGGCCGGAGTTTTTGGATCACGTCTGCCTGCTTGCCTTCTGCAACCACATTAAGGAGGAAGCATTCATGGCTGCTCCTCATTGTCTTGGGGTGAGGGGCCATTTCAGGAAACCCCATTACAGCACAGGACACTGCGGCTTTTGTCTGCAGGAGGCAGCAGGCAGGGGGGTGGGGGGGGAGGAAGGCAGGAAAGCAAGCGATCGCCAGGTACCAGCGCTTACAGCCACCTAGGGGACCCCATGAGCAGGAAAGGGGTCTGTTCCCCAGCCCCTTCCCAGCTCGGCCCTGCTGCAGATCTCATCAGCCGAGGCACCAATTAGGGCTCATTAGGAGGTGTTAGGCTTCTTAAAGTTTATTTTGTTCTGCTGATGTGGATACCATGGCCTGGGGAAGGGTGTGTTCTGCGAAAGCAATGTGTTCAGGGGAGGAGAGGTTGCTGAGACCTGCTTTCCAGACACCGCAGAGCGAGGAGGCAACGACGGAGGGCCTTAATGAGGATGGAACTGTCAGCCCCGGTCCCCAAGGAAGAGGCTGGGAGTGGACGGGCCGGCAAACTGCCCGTGTGCTCCAGCATCGTGGCTCATCTTGATGATTGTCCCTCTACAGGGACACGCGTTCCCCCGCAGCCCGTGGCAGGAAGCGGTTGATGATACGTTGTAAAGCGGGGACGGTTATAAATTGTAGAACTACTTATCCTTGGCGGATGTGGTGGGACGGGGTGGTGTGAGCTCGTTTCCTGCACTGGGTCCCAGGGGCCTCACGGGTCTTACGGGGAAGTAGGTGAGAAGCACTGTTTTAGAACAACGAGCACTTGTGCTTTCTGTCCCACACATCTGCTTCCCTGCCCTCTCCCATCTGCAGTCTTGCAGGCTGAGCCCTGCCTTTGTTTGTATAATTCCCATGTTGCCCGAAATAGCACAGAGATGAAAAGTTGAGGCTGCCTGGCCGTGCCGGGTTTAGAGACAGTCCCAGCTCTCCAGTTCCTGGCTGGGTGCTCTGGGCTCCTCTTGGACCTCGGTGAGCCTCAGTTTCCCTAAGAGTGGCACAGAGGTCATTGTATCTTCTCTGATTATATCATGGCTGCTTACCTACTTAGCAGGGTGCTACAGATCGAAAGTGTCTCCTGCAAAATCCCTATGTCGCGAATCCCTGATCCCCAACGTGATGGTATTAGGAGGTAGAATCTTTGGGAGGTGATTAGGTCATGAGGGTGGGGCCCTCCTGAATGAGATTAGTGCCCTCACAAGAGAGATGACAGGGCTCCCTAGCCCCTCCCGCCAGGAGATAACACAGCGAAAGCCTTGATTTTGGACTTCCCAGACTCCAGAATTGTGACAAATACATTTCTGTGGTTTATAAGACCCTGCAGTCTGTAGTATTTTTGTTATAACAGTCCAAACAGACTAAGGCACAAGGTATTATATGTGAAATTTTTCTATAAATCCAAAGAAATTGTGGATAGTAGGCTTTATACAAGGATGGTGTTACTTTAATACTAAAAATTTTATTGACAAAGGCAATCAGTTTGATAAAGCCAGTATTATCCTGATTCCCCAAACCAAACAGTATATATATATATATATATACACACACACACATACATACACACACACACACACACACACACACATACACACACACACACACTGAGTGGCCAGATTATTATGATCTCTGAACACATAATAATCTGGCCACTCAGTATATATACACCAATATCCTTCATGAATGCAGAGGCAACAATTCTTGGCACATCTATATAATAAAAGGCTAATACGCAAATCGACCAAATGGTGGAATGACCGGTTGCTATGAAGCGCACTGACCACCAGGGGGCAGGAGCTTAATGCAGGAGCTGCCCTCCAGTGGTCAGTGTGCTCCCACAGGGGAGTGCTTGCTCAGCCAGAAGCCCTGAGCCAGGCTCACAGCTGGCGAGCGCAGCAGTGGTGGTGGGAGCCTCTCCCGACTCCGCAGCACTGCTAAGGATGTCCGACTGCTGGCTTAGGCCCCGCGCTGTCAGTTGGACATCCCCTGAGGGCTCCCAGACTTTGAGAGGGCACAGGTTGGGCTGAGGGACCCCCCCCCCCGAAGTGCACGAATTTTCATGCACTGGGTCTCTAGTTGTTAATAAATGCAAATACCCTTGAGAGACATACTGCTGGGTTACACTCAAGTATAAATGAGGATGGCTAATTTTATCCATCATGGCAGTCATGGGAACCCCATGACCCAGATGAGAGATCTGGAGGTGCTGCTGAGGAAAGGAAGTGAGGGGGTACTAGGAATGGGAAAATAGCTCCACAAAGAAAATCTAACTATAGTACATGCACTGGCTAGCGGGCAGTTTGCCTCTGAAACATCCTGATATAAATGATTCAGTCCCTCGATCTGGAATCATTATGTCCATTTGAATTCGTGCATTTCTTCCTTCATTTATCCGCTCATTCACCAGCAAGTTTTATTAAGTAGACTTTCTACTTGCAGTATTGTGGTCAGTGATGTCGATATAAACCAACCTTCGACTTCAAGGAAGAAAGGAGAAATTAAGAGAATAAGGATAGCCCAGCCGGTATGGCTCAATGGTTGAGCATCAACCTAGGAACCAGGAGGTCATGGTTCGATTCCCGGCCAGGGCATGTGCCCAGTTGCGGGTACCAACCCCAGTAGGAGGTGTGAAGGAGGCAGCTGATCCATGATTCTCTCTCATCATTGATGTTCCTCTCTCTCTCTCTCCCTCTCCCTTCTTCTCTGAAATCAATAAAAATATATATTTATTTAAAAGCAAGAGAGAGAGCCGTGACTGGTGTGGCTCAGTGGATAGAGCATCAGCCTGCGGACTGAAGGGTCCCAGGTTCAATTCGGGTCAAGGGCATGTACCTTGGTTGCAGGCACATCCCCAGTAGGGGGCGTGCAGGAGGCGGCTGATCGATGTTTCTCTCTCATCAGTGTTTCTAACTCTCTATCCCTCTTCCTTCCTCTCTGTAAAATATCAATAAAATATATATTTTTAAAAAATAAGAGAGAGAGAGAATAAATAGGGCGACAGAGAAGAGCCACACTTACGCTGCGGATTTCAGAGGAAGTACCTCCAGACAGTGCCTGGAGAAGGTCCGGTTTGGGTCGATGGGGATGGACGGAGAAAGGTTTTCCAGGCAGAGGGACAGAGCACGAGTCAGAGCTCCGTGACCAGGCTTCCAAACAGAGCCCGCGACTCGACTTTTCCTCCTCTCCGCTCACCACGTCTCGCCGTGTCTGCAGACACCCGTCTTCCTGCTGCTTCTCATCTCCTCCGTCTCCCTGGGTAGCCGGGCTGCATCAGAGGGCAGCTCCCCGTGGCCTGGCGGCTCTGAGAGCCAGACCGTCCCCTCCTCTCTCCGTTCCCTCAGTGAGGGGGGAGCCTTCAGTCCAGGTGTTTTCACTTCGGAGACGCCACCTGCCACCCTCCGCTCAGCACGGGGGTAGGTAACAAATTTGCGGTGTCACAATTGATAATCAACTCTAGTAAAAGAATGTCCAGATCAATTGCGCTTTAGCAAGGGCAGGCCGGCTGGACGCAGGCGGGCTCCTGGCTCGAGCCGGCTGGGCTTGATAAATTTGCCCATATTATGGCTATTGATGTTTAAATTTCTTCAGGGATGTTGTTACATGGGTGCCCGGCGGTGACAGAGGTACGGTGACCTCCTTCGATCCTTAATCTACACCTGTTAGCGGGCTCCCCGGCTGCCTCTGAGTACACTCTGGCTTAAAGGTTAACAAAAGAGAAACAGGCCAAGTTTACGCGGCGGCGGCGGCCGATCAATGCGAGTAAATAACCTTCTCTGTCTTATTTCCCCAAGCATTATCGATCCGCCTTCTTTGTTCTTTGTCATGTTTCTGTCTTCCGTTCCCCGGGGACGCTCAGCGATCCGCTCATAGTGGACGTGTTAACTGGCACATTATGACAGCTAGCGCTTTGTCACTCAAGTGGTGAGAGATACACACACACACACACACACACACACACACACGTGTATATATATAAAATCTTACCTCAGCGTTTTCCTAGCTGCCAACTGGCAAGGGAATCTGAGGCCTAAACTTCTTCCGCTCCAGTTTAGTTTCTTTGCTTTCCCTTCTGTGGCCAGCAGGTGAATTCCACGAACCTCTTGTCACGTGCATAGGGTTACTGATGGATTGTAAATACTCACCAAAATGGGTATTGATGCAGAGGGTTTAAAAAAGTCACGATCCTTTTAGCTGGTGTGGCTCAGCGGATAGAGCGTCGGCATGCAGACCCAAGGGTCCCGGGTTCGACTCCGGTCAAGGGCACGTACCTCGGTGGCAGGCTCCTCCCCAGCCCGGGCCCTGGTCAGGGTGCGTGCAGGAGGCAACCAACCGATGTGTTTCTCTCACATCGATGTTTCTCTCTGTCGCTCCCTCTAAAAACCAATGGAACAATGTCCTCGGGTGAGGATTTAAAAAATATTTTTAAAGTCCCTATCTGGTAGGAGCTTGAGGCATATCCCAGGTGAGTTGTCCATGCTGATGTCTAGTCTGACCCCCAATTTATTGAGAAAGGGGGCCCTTTTCTTCTAGTTGCCTGGTAATTTTTAAAGGCTGCTGGTCACCTCGCCTTCATTGTCCCTGTGGAACGCGGAAGGGTGTCACCGTGGTAACCCTGGCATCCTCACCTCCTCCATGCTCAGGTGGGGTTCTGCTGGGGCCCTAGTGAGATTTGCACCCCCAGTGAGGAGTACTCCTTTGAACATGTCTAGTTTCCTCACCAAATTCACTGGAGTCCATTTAGGTGTATATGATGCAGGCCTACAATCGCAGAACAGAACTGTCCATGGAATTGAAACCATGTTCTGCAAAGCCAGGGAAGCTTTTTTATTTTCCTTTGCTAACCCCATTCTACTTTCAGAAAAATTTCAGTTAAAAGGAACTTCTTCTTTGAGTCACAGAATAAATAAAGCCAGGGGAGTGAGCGATAGAATGAGGCAGTCAGTGCTAGACCCCTTTCTGTGGCTGTCCTCCATGGCGAGGTGTGGTTTCATTCTGGAAAAAAAAAAATGTTTTTTGAAATAATTGAAGGGTATTATCTGGGATTTTCATACGTGGCATCCTGAGAGGGAAAAACACTACAATAACAACAATGGAAAACTAATTTGAATGAAAAACGGAAAAAGAGAGAGAAACCCTGTGTCTTGTAATTCTTGCCTTTGGACTGAATGTTTATTATATAAAACATAAAGCCAACACTAGTTATTCTGCAAAGGAAAAGCTAGTCTGTTCCTGACCAGATAGGGCCAGTATTTCCCCTGCAGACAATTTAAAAAAAATTAAGCCGTCGTTGATGGTCCAGTGTGGTGGCAAAGACTATGATTACCCAAAGTTCTTAGGGTCAAATGGTATAGAAATCTTGTTTCTTAAGTCACTTGATCCAACAAACTTCACTTGCCCAGGGACCTATGTAAACTGTGTGTGTGCTTGTCTCTTTCATTTGTCAATCATTTAAATGCTCCGTGTATGTTATTAACACCAGTGGAAAGCCCTCGCTGGTGTGGCTCAGTGGATAGAGCATTGGCCTGCAGACTGAAGGGTCCCGGGTTCGATTCTGGTCCAGGGCAGATGCCTGGGTTGAAGGCTCGATCCCTAGTGGGGGGTATGCAGGAGGCATCTGATCAATGATTCCCTCTCATCATTGATGTTTCTATCTCTTCCTCTCCCTTCCTCTCTGAAATCAATAACAATATATTTTTAAAAAATCACTGTAAAGTCCCTTGTCTCTCAGTTTCCAACTCAGTATTCTGTTTAATCCATTGAAGAGTTACCTTTTAAGTGATTTGTTGATTCATTGTGGATGGAAGCTCATTTCTATCATTTCTTTTTTTTTTTAATTCTTCATGGTTTAAAGTATTACATATAGTATTACATATGTCTCATTTTTTCCCTCTTGACCTCTCCGTGGCCAACCCCACCCCCCAGTACATGCCCTCACCCCCCCCCAGTGTCTATGTCCATTGGTTATGCTTATATGCCCATCAGCAGGTGAGTGGATTAAAAAAAACTGTGGTACATCTACACAGTGGAATACTATGCTGCTGTGAAAAAGAAGGAACTCTTACCATTTGCAACTGCATGGATGGATGGACCTGGCGAGCATCATGCTAAGCAAAATAAGCCAGTCAGAGAAAGAAAAATATCACACGATCTCACTCATTTGTGGAATTTAATGAACAACATAAACTGGTGAACAAAAATAGAGCCAGAGATATAGAAGCATCAAACAGTCTGTCAATCTTCAGAGGGAAGGCAGGGGAGGGTGGGGATGAGGGGTAAGAGATCAACCAAAGGACATGTATGCATGCATATAGGCATGATTTATTATTTCTTTACATGCAGAAATCACGGCAGGCCTTGCTGGAGAATGTAAAATTATCATTCGTGTTTAGGGCTTTTCCTCGTCGGTGCGCTTTGCAAACACGAATTCATGACCCCTCGGATGATACACCAAATGGAGCTGCTCATGTTTGACAGATAAGAACTCCTGGCCTCTGGCCACTGACGTAACCTGCCGCACCATTGCAGAGACCGTTGGCAGGACAGGTGCTGGCCCGAGGACCGTATGTTCTTGCTACTCTATGCGATTTCCTGGGATGCTCGCCGAAGTAGCAAATGTCCGTGCTTCTTGGATACCCTCATCTTAGATCATCTCCTGTTGTCATCTGCCTGTGCATCTCACCGGGACACTGATATGCCATTAAGAGCATTTTGTTTGCATGTTATTCGGGAGATTATACCATATATTCTAGAGATCGTGTTGGAATGAACCTTTATTTTAAGTTGTACCCCCCCCCCCCCCACACACACACAAAGATCAGTCCAGTTTTAGGAAAACACGGTCAGACTTTGAGCAGAAAGAGAAATGAAGTTAACGGAAGGATTTCAACCTTTGGATTTCTGCCAAATAGCCTCTTCTTTTCGAACCCTCAAGCTGCTGTTGGAAGTTAAAAGAGACAAAAAGGACTATTTTTGAAGCTTGAAAGTACTTGGTTTTAGGAAGGGTCTGTTTGGGAATTGTTTATCCCCCTAACGAGGATTTTGTCAGTTCATGCCGAAAGGACTCCGAAAGATACTCCGAAAGAACCAAAATTCTTCCAGAAATGACATTCAAAGACATCGTTAGGGTAGAGAATGGAAACATCATCATTACCATTTCTACAAGACTTGTATTTCTTCGTTTTCTATCCCTTTCAAGGTATACATTTTTTAATAGGAGTTTCAGTGTTAAAATAAATGTTGTAAAGTCTTTAACTATTCCCAGGGTTTACCCGGATCAAGACACACATCCATAGTAGCTTTGCTTGCGGATGGTACCCGTGTCAGAAATTATAGAATCTTAGCTTGTGTAACCTCCTTTCCCCAGAGAAATTGGAATATGCTTAATATACCCAATTTCTAATTTTCCCAAGATCTCAGGACATATTTTTGTATTTACATATGCTGCAATAGGATATGCATGCTAATAAATCTTAATAATTCATCTGTGTAAGATGCATATCAGATAATTACCATGAACATTCCAGCCAAGCATGACCTTATTATCAATGTGTAACACTTACTGCCCTTTTTTTTTTTGTACATAAGGGACATTTTTAGAAATTAAATGTGTATGGAAAATGAACAACATTTTTGAAACGTTATTCGTTTAAATGTTTTAATAAGCACAAAACAATGTTTTGAAGAACATTTTACAAATTTGGTGAATTATAAATAATTCAAATAGAACAATATTTTTTTTAAATGGCTTTGAAAATTTTTTGTCCTATGCAGTACTTTATTTTGTAGTTCTTTGATCTTAATCTTGTTAGGATTTTTTCCCCCAATTGGAAACTTTTTTCACGAGGTAGTGAAGAACAGTGTACCTTGTTTAAATGGTCAGGACATTCGAAGGGAGAAGTCTAAATTAATGAGGTTCCACTACACCTGAACCAAAGCCAATGACTGGTGTCAGATTTTCTCCAGACTCTGAACCGATAGCAATTATGCTAGTATCTTCTGCAGTGTCAACCTGAATTAAAAACTGGCCAGCTTTATTAAGAATACTCCTAACAGACTTCTCAGTTAATTTGGAGATACTATCAAATAATGTAGCTTACTGCAGCTTCTAGAATGAATAACATAAAAACACCTTTCTACCTTTTACTTACTTTATTATAAATTCAAGATTTTTAAAAGTAGAACACAGTACACATAAGGAACTGTTAGACATTGAAACGGGGACTCAGAACTGTCGGACATTGAAATTGGGACTCAAACATTTTTTACTATTATTATTATTGTTTGTTATTATATGTTCATTTCTAGTCTGCAGAGGTAACATTTTTTAAAGGAAAGAAATGGTGGGAAAAAAAATACAGAGGCAAAGAAGCACTGAACAGACTGTCAAACTACAGCGGGAAGACAGGGGAGGTTGGGCGAGGGGGGCTGTAAGAGATCAACCAAAGGACTTGTATGCATGCATATGAGCACAACCAATGGATACAAGACACTGGGGTGGGGGGGCAGGTGAAGGCATGTACTGGGGGGCAGGGGAAGCTGGGGGGAGGTCAATGGGGGAAAAAAAGGAGACATATGTACTACTATTTGTAATACTTCAAACAATAAAATTAAAATTAAAATTAAAAAAAAGTAGAGCACGATAATTTCTCAACGTAGTATGCTCAATCCAGTGGGAAAAGCAGATGTGATAGTTCCTTAGTTTAAATGAATTGCCAATTTCTTTATCCCATAAAAATTGTTTCTTTACTGTTAAATCTAATTACAATAACCCAATTGCATAATCTATGGGTCCTACCTAGTTTTCTTTAGTAGTCAAACTGATGGTATTGGCTTTGTTAAATTGGTTCATTTGCTGGAATCATTGTTTGCTCAACAGCGTTAAAAAAAAATGGCTTCGGGATAAAGATATAGATCATAAATGTGTAACAGTGCATATATAGATAAGATACAAAAATATATGTATGACAAAAGGGTGTTCCCTAAATGATTAATAGTGTCTTTCTCTTAGTGGTGGGATTCAAAACTTTAAAAAATATTTTTTCTTGATACTTGTTTAATTGTTTATAACAACTCTCTACCACTTTTCACTGAATTTTTAAAGATTGCAAAACATTGTTTTATGCTTTTGAAACATTTTAAGTGAATAATATCCCAAAATGCTATTAATTTTAATATGCATTTAAACTCTCAAAATATCCCTTCACCAACTTCCAGTTATAACATAAATAAGTCATGGGGATGTAAAGTACAGCATGGGGAGTATAGTCAGTAATAATGTAACAACTTTTCATGGCAACAGATGATCATAGTAGCTTTACTTGGGGATGATAGCTAATGTTATTGTGGGAGTCTTAGCTAATCCTATCTAATAAAGAGGGAATATGCTAATTGGCCATCACACCCTCACAAAGATGGCAATGCCCACAGCCACAATATGGCAGTGCCAAGTCCCCTCAGCCCCGCCAGGGTGACAGATGCATGGCACGGCCAGGCCTGCCCCCAGGCGGATCCGGCTGCTCCGCGCGCCTGCCTCTGGAGTCTCCCAGTCCCCTCAGCCCCCTAGCAGCCCGGGGCCAGCCCAAGGCGGAGGCAAGCCTCAGATGGCAGCTGCCCAGCCGCCCAGAGCCACCCAAGGCTCAGGTAACCAGGGCCAGCTGAGGCTTGCGCTGCCGGTGATGGAGTGTCGCCTTCCCTTGATTGCCTGGTCGCCTCCCATCCCTGAGGGCTCCCGGACAGTGAGAGGGGGCAGGCCGGGCTGAGGGACCTCCTCCCCCGCCGGTCCAGTGCATGAATTTTCAGCACCGGGCCTCTAGTGTTATATCAATGTAGAATCACTATGCTGTACGCCTGAAAGTAATAGGATATTGTATGCCAGTTATACCCCAATAAGATAATCCCTTCAGAAGTGAAACCTGGGGAAATATCCTTTAAAATGCTATGCATGGATACGATAGCCCAACCTTAAATGAGTTTCTTCTCATGCTTTTCTTTACATTAGAAATATTACCCGTTAAAGGAAGAAACTTAAAAATATGTAATGATGCTATTTTTCTACATTTTAATTTGACATGCTAGTTTTAATTACTTTAATTCTTTTGCGAGTCTATTATTTCCTTTCATTGAGACTGATTTGTTATGTTACATGCACAAATACAAGAAATATGTACACTTCTTGAATAATAGCAGTGATGTGATAAATTCTTTCAGGAAATTTTGCAATTATATAGCTATAATTCATTTAAAAATGAACATTATATGTGTTAAATATGTAATATATTATATAACTTTAATAAAATATACATTGTATATAATATATATGTACATGATATATAGAGAGTGCTCATATTTAAATTATCTCTCTGTAAATATATATGTATATTATCACACACACACGCACGAATTCATTAAGGTAAAGAATCCTCAGAGGACGTAACATTGACTTATATCATTATTTATTTATTTATTTATTTAAATACGTTTTTATTGATTTCAGAGAGGAAGGGAGAGAGATAAAAACATCAGTGATGAGAGAGAATCACTGACTGGCTGCCTCCTGCATGCTCCCCATTGGGGATCAAGCCCACAACCCAGGAATGTGCCCCCGACCAGAATCGAACCTGGGGACCCTTCAATCCACCGGCCATCATTTTTATATATTACTTAAATACAAACAAATGAAAAACTAAGTGCACAATTTTATGCTTATAATTCCTTTACAACTGCAAATTCTAAGCCAATTCATAAATGAAATGCAAGCAGTCCACCATTACTTTTCATATGGTGGATGGTTTTATTTCGCTAAAACCGTAAGGTTGAAGTTTCCAGTAAAAACACGCAGATCCGTTTCTGCGTCAGCGTTACCTCTGTTGCAACTTCCATGCTGTCATTACAGACTTTTTTATGTCGTATAACAATGAATGGTGGTTTATAGAAAACTATTCCTTTAAGACTCTGTTTGCCCCTCTGGGGTTATTGGGATTCAGGTAGGATCCAAATTCTGCATGTAAACCATCTCCAAAGCCCAGCTTGAATGAACCCGTCGATACGTCGCTCAGGCTTTCTTATTCACTTGGATATGGTGTTGGTGTTACCGCATCGCTGATAACAGCACCGCCGGGGCATCTGATCCAATTGTTGCTGACACAGGGGATAAAAACATTCCCCACCGTCTTTTTAGCAGGACACCTACCGCCAACACAATGACGCACGCTGTTGAGCATTAAAACATGATTGATTCAATATGCCTGTCTCCAAGGGGAATATGGCATGCATCTTTGACATACTTTTGTGTACATAATCGTCTCAGATGGAATTTGGCCTTCACTGTAGTTGGAAGCATCCAAACCAAACAAACAAACACACAGAAATGCAAATCGCAGCACTGCGATTGAGGGGCATCCTTGAATTGCCAGGCGGCCCAGAATAGGCTCATGTGGTTTCGTTTATAGCAGGGGTGGGGGACCTTTTTCCTGCCAGGGGCCATTTGGATATGTACACCACCGTGCTCGGGCCGTACCAAATTGTTCACTGAGAAACCGGCCTGCTCTGTTTGGTCAAACGTCTCATTAACTCACCCCACATGCCTTGGCAAAGGCCAGACCAAACGATTTCACAGGCCTGATAGGGCCCACCGGCTGGATGTTTCTCACCCCTGGTTGATCGAATCGCTTAAAAAATTAGAATGCGTTAGAGCCATGGTCGGCAAACTGCGGCTCGCGAGCCACACGCGGCTCCTTGGCCCCTTGAGTGTGGCTCTTCCACAAAATACCACGTGCGGGCGCGCACGTCCAAGGCGATGGAAACTTCGTGGCCCATGCGCAGAGGTTGGTTTCCGGCTCTCCAAAGAAATTTCCATCGTTGTACTGTGGATATTTGGTTCTGTTGACTGATGAGTTTGCCGACCGCTGTGTTAGAGGGTGGAAGGTCTCGGGAAGAATGGGTGTCTAGAATACTTCCCAGGTTGAAAAATCCTAGTTTAGTGGGAGATATGAGTTTAAAGCTCCTTTGTACTCATTAATTCACAATATGTATTGAGTGCCTCTTATGTTCAAAGGGGTTCTAGGTACTTGATGAGTGGGACAGACCTGTTTCAAGTCGTCTTCAATGAGAGTTAACGTAACAGGGAAGAAATTACACTCTTACTTACCATGAGATCTTAAATACTCTGAGCCTCAATTTGCTTCGCTCTCCAAGGAGGGCAGAGCCTATTCTAGCTATCAGATGGTAGGGCCTTTCAACTCTAAACTACTGGACAAGCCCTAGCTGGTGTGGTCCAGTGGATAGAGCACTGGCCTGCGGACTGAAGGGTCCTGGGTTCCATTCCGGTCAAGGGCTCCTGCCCGGGTTGCAGGCTCGATCCCCACTTGGGGGGCGTGCAAGAGGCAGCCGATCCATGATTCTCTCTCCTCAGGGATGTTTCTCTCTCTCTCTCCCTCTCCCTTCCTCTCTGACATCAATAAAAATATACTTGAAAAATATAAAGTGCTGCTCAAAAAGAAAAGAATATTAGTCACACTTACGCCAACTTAAATCAACATCGAGATCACAACCGACAAAGCCGTTTCCAAACGAGTTCAGCATCCATCACCCTCCGATCACCGTCAGCAGTAGTCACACTTTCCTGGTTCCGATCCCCATTGAAACGAGCTGGTGTGAGCTGTAAATCCAAATCATGAAATCTAGCGGGTTTGGCTCAGTGGGTAGAGTGTCGGCCTGCAAACCAAAGGGTCCCGGGTTTGATTCCGGTCCAGGGCAATGGAGAAAAAAAAAAAAAAGGCAGCATCAGCTGAAATTTCAGGGCAGCGTTCAGGATAGGTAGCACATGACTCCCTCGCTTGGGATGCGGCCAGGATCATTAAAATCGCCGGGCATCCTGCCCTGGTGGAACGTAGCATGGACTTGAATGGCCATTTTGGCTTCCGATCTGAAAGACAGCATCGCTCACAGCCGAGGAATTAGCGGGGCCATGAATCCTCTCGGCGCTGTCTGCGAGTGAGGGAGGGGGCTCAGCCTCCTTCCTTTTGATGTTGAAAAGCAAGAGTCTGAAGAGCTGGACCAGCGGATGCCCAGAGCTCCCTTCTTCTCCAAAGCCACGCCCCCCACCAGGCGTGGGTTTGCGCTCAGGGACTGCTAACTAATTTGAATATTGGCTTAAGGAAAGCATAATTAGAAAGGTAAATCTACGGAGGGGACAATCAAATTATGCCTTCTGTGTGTGGGCGTGCGCGCGCGTGCGCACGCTCAGGCGCAATAAATAGATATTTCAAATTTTGTCCATTTTTCTAGTGCAGCGCTTAGGACACAGTAGATTCACAGTGAATATTCCATGCGTGAGTGAAATAATTTCTTCCCATAGTCAAAATAATCAGAAGATGAATTTTGTGGCTACTTATATCTAAGATTGTGTGGATTAAGATTTTTTGGAAAAAAAATATTTTTTATTGGTTTTAGAGAGGAAAGGCGAGGGAGGGAGGGAGAGAGAGAGAAACATCAGTGATGAGAGAGAATCATGGATCGGCTGCCTCCTGCACACCCCACACTGGGGATGGAGCCCGTAAACTGGGCATGTGCCCTGCCTGGGAATTGAACCGTGACCTCCTGGTTCCTAGGTCGATGCTCAACCACTGAGCCACACTGGCCAGGCTGAATTCAGTTTTTGAATTAAGGCAATATATATACAGATAACTTCAAATTACATATGTTTAAAAATTCACATCAGTATGTTTTACTTTTTCTGACTTTAAAAGTACGATAAGCTCCCAGTACAAAAACTTAAAGATATACAAGTCCTAACTGAATGAAATTGGATCGCTAATCTGGTATCCATCGATAACACTCTAGGAGTGACATTTTAATGTAGTTCCCTAATTTGTGTGCATTTATATCATTTAAATCACGTATGTGTTTGTACTGATATTAGAACATTGTCATTGCTCTTACTAGTGCTTTTTGTTGCTACCAAATTGGGGTTTATTCTTCCCAAGAAATAAGGGAAATATTTTCCAGAATAAGTCCAGAAACAAGCAAATAAATTAAGTTAAATTAAATTAAGTGTTTAATATAAAAGCAAATTAGCATGTTGTGTCTTTGAGAAAAGTGTACTGAGCCGATTGAGTCTTGGGTCAACACCATTCATCACGAAAGGGCATACAGGACTAAAAAGGCTATAAAACGTGTTTTCCCCCTTAGTATGAAATATTGCTCACTTACATCCCTTTTTATACAATATCATTCTTTTGGCTTTGCGGCATAACGCAGAGGTGCCCAGGAACCTTATTTAAAATTTTTTGAGAAAAGAAGTGGGAAAAAAGCATAACGATATTAATGTGTTTCATTAATTGTAGAAAGTGTAACCTCGGTTACTCAGCAGCCCTGGGGACACTGTGGGGCTGCTTTTCACGGAGACCGGGCTGGTAGACTGTGAGCCGGGAGTTTTAACGCGCAAAACAGAGCTCCAGGTTCAGAGACGGAAAGTCATGTTCCTAAGAAAGCAGTGTCCCCGCTTCGCCCAATTCCAGGCCGAACAAAATGTAACGAAGAACGCACGGGAACACGAACCAGCTGTGCAATCCCTGGCTGGGCGGGGGGGGGGGGGGGGGTTAGGGGGGAGGGGGAGAGGCTGCTTTCAAGTGGAGTTTTCCATAACCACATCGGCAGTATCTTTCCCAGCCCGTGTTCGTTTATAGTTCCTTGAAGGTAAAGAACTAACTTCGAGCTGCTGCGGGAGAAATACTGTATTTCCCTGAGAAATCAAAGCGTTGGCCATTCTGTTGCAGAGTCTGGACAATCGTGCCAGACGGGCCTGTCCGTGGGGTGTTTCCCGCTTGATTTTGGAGGGCTGGTGAGAGGCTCCAGAAAAAAACACCGACGTTCTATAGCGGCTCTTAATTTGGGAAGAGTTCAGAGGTGGGGATGCTAACCTCCCCGCACGCCGTTTGTGGACTCGAACCTGCAAACCGGGGAGCCATTGTCAGGCGAGTCTCTTCAGGTCAGCCCTGTGGTTTGGGGGGGAAATAGGGATGGCCCCTGGTTTGTGAGCCAGCCATTCGTTCCCACCACGCCCTGTCACATCATCTTATAGAACATCACAGAGAGAAACGTCCAACTTGCTCATATGGCATGTGGGATCCTTCACGATCTGTCCTTGACTCCGACAAGCTTCTTTCTTCCCCTTTTCAACACTGCTTTTTTCCTAAATATATTTTTGCCGAAACCGGTGTGGCTCAGTGGATAGAGCGTCGGCCTGTGGACTGAAGGGTCCCGGATTCGATTCCGGTCAAGGGCATGGGCCTTGGTTACGGGCACATCCCCAGTAGGGGGTGTGCAGGAGGCAGCTGATCGATGTTTCTCTCTCATCGATGTTTCTAGCTCTCTATCCCTCTTCCTTCCTCTCTGTAAAAAATCAATAAAATATATTAAAAATAAATAAATATATTTTTATTGATTTCAGAGAGGAAGGGAGAGGGAGAGAGAGAGAGAAACATCAGTGATGAGAGAGAATCATGGATCGGCGTCCTCCTGCACGCCCCACACTGGGGATGGAGCCCGCAACCCGGGCCTGTGCCCTGACTGGGAATCGAACTGTGACCTCCTGGTTCCTAGGTCGGTGCTCAACCACGGAGCCACGCCGGCCGGGCCGAACATTGATTTCATGAGCCAGTTAGCCTGACTTCTGAACCGCGCTCTCCGGGCGTGTGATGAGGTCCAGAGCTTTGGACCTGCTGCACCCAGCGCCGACCTCTGCCCTCGGCAGGAACCAAGGCTAGCACAGGCCATCCTGAAATGCTTGTCAAACATATGCAGACCTTGTAGATAACAATGCCCTCCCCCCCTTTTTCTTCCCTTTTGGGAATGTTTCTCAATACCTTATTGGCTTTCATAGAACACCTGGAGACAAGTTCTTGGTAAAGATGTAAAAGCTAGAGAATCGGGCCGGCCAGGGCAGCTCCGTGGGTGAGCGTCAACCTGGGAACCAGGAGGTCACGGTTTGATTCCCTGTCAGGGCACCTGCTCAGGTTTCCGGCTCACTCGTCAGTAGGGGGCGTTGCAGGAGGCAGCCGATCCATGATTCTCTGTCATCATTGGTGTTTCTATTTCTCCCTCCCTCCCCCTTCCTCTCTGAAATCAATAAAACATATATATTAAAAATAAATAAATAAAAGCTAGAGAATCGAAGTGGTGAAATGTCTGAATGGCACCTAAGAAATGGGGGTGGGGTGCTTAGAGATGACATGGGTCAGGAAAAGGGGGCACCTCGCCCCGGTGTCGGTTCTGGATTGGAAGTACATGGATAGGGCCCATTCCAATGCTGGAAGGAATGGTTAGGCCCGCTCACCGTTTGAAAAGAACCGAGACCCCGATATTTTATTTCATTTATTCATTTATTTTTTGAGACGCAGATATTTTAGACGTCAGTATCTTTTGTGCCTTTCAAAAGGCAAAGTGGTCTGCCCGGCTGGTGTGACTCAGTGGTTGAGCGTTGACCGATGAGCCAGAAGGTCACAGTTTGATTCCGGGTCAGGGCACATGCCCGGGTTGCGGGCTCCATCCCCAGTAGGGGGTGTGCAGGAGGCAGCCGATAAATGATTCTCTCTCATCATTGATGTTTCTCTCTCTTTCTCTCCCTCTCCCTTCCTCTCTCTCTCTCCCCCTTCCTCTCTGGAATCAATAAAAATACGATCTATAAAATAAAAAGGCAAGGGGTCCGATCTCTGCCCACCTCCCTTCTCACCTTCCCTCTGCACTGGATCTGCCTGCCAAGTGGATTTCTCGCCCTGCTGCTCTAACCAAGGAGGATGCCTCAGGCTCTGCTCCCAGTGGGGAAATGTCACCAGGCTGAGCTATTTGCAATGCAAATCCTCAGGCTTTGGCATCCAAGATTGATGTCCCCTTGAGAAAGTACTTAGTCCCTGGGCTGGAGAGAAGTGGAAGGAGCCAGACAGGTTTCTTCCCAGCCGGGAGTGGCTGTCAGAGGTAACAAGGCAGGACCAGGGAGAGATGCTATGCTCTGAGCCCTTTTGCTCCATCCATTACCAGCACGTGGTATTAATGCATCTAAATTTAGCTGGGGCCACCAAGTCTGGGCGGAGGGCAGATGGCGCGCCTGAGCAGGGGCCAGAGAGCAAGGGGACTTTTCACCAGCCGTTCTGGAGACTGGTGCGACGCTCAGAGCCCCCAGAGGCCATCACCTGTCCGGGTCAAGCTCCCACCCATTGCACTTCCAGCGTTTCTGAGCAGCATAGAGTGGGGGCAGGTGGTCTCCCAGACAAGGGCCGGAAAGTTCTCCGGGAGACCGGTCCTGGATGCTGGGTTTGGCCTGCGGGGTCCCCAGGGAGCAGGAAGACTTGAAACCAAGCCAGGCCCTTGAGGTGCAAAAGTCACAGGAAAATCTGGAAAAGCTCGGAAAGAAAATGAAAAATCCATCTGAAACCCCGTGTTCCCTTGATGCACTGGCTGTTGCAACTGGGGGAGGGGAGGACTGGGGGCGGGGGAGAAATGCTTTTATTAAACCCGTTACCAGAGTTTGGAGGGTTTGATTTGCCGACAGTGATGTGGCAGAAGGAGGCTCTTGCACGGAGGGGGGGGGGGGGGGGAGGGTTGGGGGGGGGCCTTGGAGATGGCAGTTATGCAGCCGTGGCTTGGCTCATATGCTGGTGAATCTCTGTTGGACGAATGTTTCAAAGCACCCCAAGGAGGAAATCATACACCAGTGAGGAATGAAGCGTCGCCATGCATCTCCCTTTGTAATTATAAATCCGTGTGCAATTATCCATCGCGGGATCAACGTAGAACACAAATGATCAGCAGGAAAAAAAAAATACCGCCGTCTTTTCGAGTTACCAGGTAACCAACTAACTCTCTAGAAGGCATATCTGGACTGTGACCACGCCGCGCGCGGCTTTCTGGCTACAAACACGCACGCGAACACACGGCGCTCGCCTTGCAGTATAGCATGAGCACGTCATGACGCCAAGGAGCGGGAGATAGCCATGTTCTATCATTGCTTTTTCTTCTCTTATCAGCTACCGAGCCTTGGCGTGTGCACATGCGCCGTTGTCAGACTTCCTTGTCTAGGCCCCCAGAGCTGTGTACTTAGCTTTGTTTTGCTGTGTTTTTTTTAAATGCAATAGATATGATTGCGCTTTTGTCCTTAGGGCATTGCTCTGGTGAAAGCATTTCTGTTTCTCAGTATAAAATTGTTTGGGTCATCTTTTTCACTGTTCTCTTCAGTTGACCTTTCTCGTTGGCCCTCATAAACCTCCGGGCCCCTTTTAGATAAAATGAGTTGGAAGAGCTTGTCTCCTATGGTCAGCTTAAACTTGGAAACCTTTCTACCAGCCTCGAAATGTGGGCCACCTCGGGGACAGGCAGGAACCGAAGGATGACGTCAGTGATAAGGCCCTGGCGTGGCCCTTTCTCCTGCTCTTTGTGAGCTGAGCTTCTCTATCTGTTTAGTGCAGTGAATGGACAGTGTCCAAATGTGTGACCCTGGAAACTCATTTATAAATTGGACACTTGGAACCAGGAAAGTGTTTTTCTATATAAATAATTTTTTTTTTTAAAAAGTGGAAGTCTCCCAGGAGAATAAAACAACGCTGACAGCAACCTTATAATAATGATACTTAACATTATCCCATATGCCTATTTATAGACATCGCCTCTAATCCACATGCACCCTAAATTATTTCTATTGATCATTTTTTTTTTTACTGTAGGCTATATGATGAAGTTATTTTTTTTCATTTTAGCATAAGTACATTTACTGTATCAATCTCATGATGTATTAGAGACTATAAAAATTAAATTAGTTATGTCATTATTCCCCATTTTGTTATACTCCTAAAGAACTAAAAATGGGCCTAGCCGGTTTGGTTCAGTGGATAGAGCGTCCGCCTGTGGACTGAAGGGTCCCGGGTTCGATTCCGGTCAAGGGCACATGCCCGGGTTGCGGCTCGATCCCCAGTAGGGGTGTGCAGGAGGCAGCCAATTATTGATTCTCATCAGTGATGTTTCTCTCTCTCCCTCTTTCTTCCTCTCTGAAATCAATAAAAACATATTTAAAACAAAAACTAAAAATGAAAGGCGACAACCTTTCTTTATCACAGAGCTAGTATTTAAGATAGGAGGCATCTTGTGAAGATTCTGAAGAGGTCTCCTGAAATCTTTTCCAGGGCTCTACTGAGAGCCACGACCAAGGATGACCCCGATCCTTCGCTATGTTGGATCTTCACTGTAAAACATAGTGAGGGATGACCCCGATCCTTCACTATGTTTTCTTTCACAATTTGTGAAACTTTTCCCCTCGGTTGACACAATGAACACAAGTCTACTGCTCATCCTGGTGTCAGAGAAGGAAAGTCTCTGTTCTCAAAGACGGGGAAATCAAGGCAGAAAACAAAGCGCTTGGCGATCAGGTAGCCTACGTCCGTCCCCTGTTCTCGGTAGAAGCAGTAATGTGTCCCATGGGAGATGGAAACAAGGGTGGAGAGGACCCAGGAGACGAGGCCTGGAGCCACCTGGAAGGAAAGCAGAGGCTTCCACCTTTAGCAAAGGGAGCTAAGAGCCTATGTCATGGATAAGAGCACAATCATGGGTGGGAGGCCAGGTTGACGAGCAGCCAGCACAAGAAATGGGTTGAACGGGGCCAGTTCTTCCATGATGGAAGTCAGAGATTTCCTACCATAAAGCCTTTCTCCCAGAGTGAGAGTTGAGCCCAAGGGGGCCTAGAAAAATGCTCGATGACCAGAGAGGAGTACAGGTGGCGAAGAAAAGGATGGGGCCAGTGACTTGACAAGATCACGTAGTGAACGGTTGTGAGGAGTTACCTGGGATGTCCTGACTGCAGACCCCGTTTCCAACTGTCCTCTGATACGCAATAGGAGTGGGATAAAAGCAGGCGTACAAATGGCCAATAACTTATCGGCGATGCTTCTTGAAATCCACATGCTACGTAAGAATTCCAACAATTCGATGATGGTAGTGCAATCACCGTTTTTATTATTCATTGATGCATCGGAGGCTTAGGGAGTTTTAATAACCCAACTCAAATAGTCCGAGATTCTGACTTGGCTTTTTTTTTTTTTTTAATCTCTTAATTTAAATGGCAAGGGTTATAGAGGCATTTGGAGGGACAGAAAAATCGAGAGAAGCGGCCGTGGCAGCCTGTTGGTACACAGCCAACGCCATTCCCTTCTGCCTGGCACAGAGGGCAGATTCTCACTTCCCCTCCACTGTGTCTGTGGTCTCCATTAGAGGTCCCGACAGCTACGAGATCAAGTGAAAGACTCGTGCAGTGATCCTCACACTAATTGGGCCGTAATGGATAGCCTCGGTCAAGCACATCTTTCCCAGCACTCCTCTCCACAGACAATGGCAATCAAGCCATTTACAGGAGATGCATTGGCTGGCGGGACCCCGGAGCAACCTTCAGCGGCACTGGCCTTTTAGCGGCAAACACAATTAATTTTGATCCTGAAGGGCAATTAAGACTGGGGTTAAAATAAGAATCTTCTGGAACATAGAACGTCAACGATCGGACAGGAAATGGTCTTCCCTCATGGGTTTCAGAGGCCCACAAGCATCCCAACCCCTGGAGACGCCACGTCAAGCTGCCAGATGCCTGCTCGATCGCCACGCACGCGCGTTGAAATGAATAGCTGTGTTCGTCCTGTTGCTGTTCTAATGGAGATCACTTCCATCCACTCTTTTATCACCGGGAGCTGCGAAAAACACACGTGTGCTAAGACACCTGTTATAGTCATACATTTGTAGGAGCCATGACACAGATTTTTTTTTTTTCAGCGCATGCATACATCCATGGGTAACACACCATGTGTTGCAAGTTGCTCTCACTAATTTCAACTCTGAGAAAAATCTTCCTAGGGGAAAACAATGTGTTTTTTTAAAATCTATTTTATTGATTTTTTACAGAGCAGAAGGGAGAGGGATAGAGAGTTAGAAACATCGATGAGAGAGAAACATCGATCAGCTGCCTCCTGCACACCTCCTACTGGGGATGTGCCCGCAACCAAGGTACATGCCCTTGACAGGAATCGAACCTGGGACCCTTCAGTCCGCAGGCCGACGCTCTATCCACTGAGCCAAACTGGTTGGGGCGGAAAAAAAAAAGGTTTTGTTTAAATAAAAGGACACTCCAAAACCAGGGGAAAGATGCTGCTGTTACACATCACTTAGAGAAGAAAGGATTCAATCATTGCGTGATTAATTGGGGGAAAAGGCTGGTTGTGGTGTGTGGGGGCGGGTACATTGGGTTAGTTACACGGTTGCTAACTAAAATTAGTCACTAAGACTCTGTAACTCTTGGTCATCAAGTATTTCTGTTAAGATAATTTCCTGTTCGGACTTATTTCCCCCTTTTCAAATAAGAATGTTGTATAATTAATGTGTAGGAGGTTTTACTAAATATGTATTCCGGACACTGATTTTTTTGGACGAATATATATGCATAGCCAATACCTTCTCCCAGGCTGGTTGTCTAACTACAACACTGTATGGTTCGAATGTGGGAAATGCTGGTGGACACGCACGGTGGTACCATCCATTTGAGCTGGACATGGCATATGCCATCATCCAGAAATTCCATGAGATATGTATGGGCACCGTTTGTAATAAGAGTTAATTCTTGCCAGGGCCTTACTATTTCCCAAGAACGCTTTTAAGCTTTTCATTTGTATTATGCAATGCAATCCAAAATGACTCTATGTGATTTGTACTGTTGTTATACAAATATATGAGTAGACCAAGGCACAGCCGTTAAATAATTTCACAAAGCAAATAGAAGCCACCCAATAGGGATGAGAGCCCCTCATGCTGAACCGTCATTAGTATAGGCGTGAATGGGTGTAGTTTATTATTCAACTAGAGGCTCAGTGCACGAATTCGGGCACCAGTGGGGTCCCTTGGCCTGGCCTGCGGGATTGGGCTGAAACTGGCTCTCCAACATCCCCCTAGGGGTCCCGGATTGTGAGAGGGCACAGGCCAGGCCGAGGGACCCCACCGATGCATGATTGGGGCCGGGGAGGGATGTGCGAGGTTGGGGCCAGCTGGGGAGGGACCACAGGAGGGCTCCAGGACGTGTCTAGCCCATCTCACTCAGTCCCAATTGGCCAGACCCCAGCAGCAAGCTAACCTACAACTCGGAGTGTCTGCCCCTCTGGTGGTCAGTGCAGGTCATAGCAAGCAGTTGAGCAGCTTTAGCATATCATTAGCATATTACACTTTGATTGGTTGAATGGCTGACTGGGTGACCGGACAGTTAGTATATTAGGCTTTTATTAAATAGGATAAAGTACCATTTTGCTAAACTGTAGACTTATATGAATCAGCATAGATAAATGTCAAAATAATAATTCACATAAAGGAAAACTAATTTAAAGTGAAATGTATAAAACTAAGGTATCATTTAAAGAACATACATATCTATTTAAAAACATTATATAGGTATAGATATATACACATATATTATTTGTTTATGCATTCAAATGCAAAATATATGCAAATATGGTTAGCATTAACACATGTCAACCGCAAAAGAGGATAACCTGTTTAGAGGGAGAGGAAGATAATAAATATATTTCTTTCCTTAAACATAAAATAATTACTGGTTTTATTTTTGCTGGTTATTAAGATAGACTAATTTTCCCAATTACAAAAATTCCATAATAATAATAATAACAATAATAAGTTGTAAATAAATGAAATAAAGTGTCTTGGCACTTAGCCTATCTTTTTGGTGGGAATAAAAATATACTTGGGTATTTCTGGATCAAATGGTATGAATACTTCTAAGGTTTTCTCAACCTATTGATAGTATACTTTCCAACATATTGACACAAATTTATCCCAATTTAAACCAATAAATGCAGGCTCTGATTTAACTGCACTTTTACTTGAGTTGAAATGATCATTCATTTTTAATTTATTTATTTTTACTTACGATGTCGAAAATGATCCAATGTTATTATATTGCTTTGCATCTATTTGAGGATATTTTGGTATATTTCTCTTCTGGCTTTTCTCTCCTTTGAATTTCTTCATATCTTTTCTTTCTTGCTTTTTAAATACTTACATCTTGTGGGTTTTGTTTGTCTGCTTGTTTCTTGAACACTTGAAAAGTATGATTCTGTGGATACTTAGAATCTTGTTCCCATGGTCAGGTTTCTCTCTAACAGAGAAAGGAAAAGGCAAAGAAAGACTCAGAACCCCAGTGTTCCAGTCTCCGACAGACTTGGGTTTTCTTTCTGATTGTTCAGACCCATTTCCCTCAGCGGGTCACTTTACAGGGTACTCGCTGCTCTCTCTTCACAGATTGTGAAACGCTCCTACAAGTTGTATGGAAACCACTAACCAATGTTAGATTTGCACAGTGGGTAGTTTTTATAAGTGTTTCCCTGAAAAAGCAACATCCTTAGAAATCCCTGGGAGGCATGTACAGCGCAAGGCGTGCTAGCAGCTGCCAGAATGTGCTGGGGGTTCCCAGGGTTGAATCTATTGCTCCCAGGGATTGATTCAATTTCTGTTCTGTCAGCCAGCTTCGCTGCGAGCTGTGGTGTGGCTCCGCGGTTTTATACACAAAAGAAATATGGCAAGAACAGAAGGCAGGATCCCAGAGAAAATGTGAGCCAGTGCAACACCACGCAAATGCCAGGCGTTGCTTGACCCCAAAATCTGGTGTGTGGCGTCCTAATGCAGACAAAACGAAGTGGGCCCTCAGGCACATGTCTGCATTGTTAAAGGGAAATATTCTTGGTCCTAACTAGTCAGAGAATTGAAGCAAAAGGAGGCAATTTGCTTTTGCCTACAAAATAGAAAAGAATTGATTTGCCTCAGTCCCCACATAATTTTTATTTTTCACGTAAACCCAGTGTGGCGTGGGAGGGTTTGGTGCTATGATGGACAGAGCCCTGGGCTGGGACTTGGGCACAAGGTCACTGTGCTCCTAACCAGCTGCGTGACTGGGCTCATTACTTCACTTCTTTGAGCCACTTTTGCCTTTGGAGCTATGAGGGAATCGCATCAGGCAGTCCCTGATGCCTTGTCTATCCTTCAAAATCTATCACTCTTCATCTACACACACACACACACACACACATTGATTTCAGACAGGAAGGGAGACGGGGAGAGAGACAGAAACATCCATGATGAGAGAGAATCACTGATTGGCTGCCTCCTGCATGCTCCCCACTGGGGACTGAGCCCACAACCCGGGCATATCCCTGACCAGAAATCAAACTGTGGCCTCCTGGTTCATAGGTCTACACTCAACCACTGAGTAACGCTGGCTGGACAATCTATCAGTCTTTTAGGGACATTTTGGCCACTACCTTTTAAAAATAATATGATATACATTTCTATGGGTATGTAAAATAAGAATTGCGAAGATCCATGAGCTATCTCTGTCTAATCTAGCAGGTATGCCAAAGGGATGCATGGGTAGTAGTCAGAATTGTCTTTGATTGCACATCTTCCCATAGATGCCATAATATGTTAAAGACACTGCTATAGCCCTTTCAAGAACTCATTTAAGATGCATATATTTAAAAACCTACATGTGTGTTTTTAATTTTAATTTTTTTATTTTTGTTGCCTAGCTCACACAAGGTTAATAGGCACTCAGAGGTAAACTAGAAATCAGAAGATCCTACAGGGAGTTTTATGAATCCCAAGAGCACCAATGGGGGTCTTGGAAATACTGAAACCTTTTCAAGAGACAAACAAAGGCCATACCTATTTCTCTGTCAAGTTACAACAGTGTTGACATGGTCTGCTTTTGAGATGGATGATATGGTTCAGGCTATCTGAATTTATCTTCACCTTATCTCATCCTGATCTGAAGCTTTACTAGGCAGCCTATAGCTATTGGTTAAATAGAAAGGAAAACTGTAAAAAATAGATTGCTAGGCAAAACATTTCAAATGATGGGGCAATCCAGTTCAGAGCCTACCAAGAGGAAGGGCGGAAAGAAAGAGGAGTGAGAAGATCATCTCAATACAACATGGAATGTTCTACGGTTGCCCTTGACAGCTGGCCCCAGGGGGCACACAGAGAGGACCGGGGTGGGGTAGGGGGTTCCAGCTGGTGTGATGTTTCAGGAGACCCATGAGAGATGACTGAGGGGTTCACCTTGGAAAAAGGTAGCAATGCACTTTCCAGGAAAGCAAGCTCATCTGGGTAAGGGCAAGCAGAGTTACAGACATGGATGCATTTAGAGAGCACCAGGCACAAAGTTGGAGGAAGTGGTTGGAAAGAGATGAACCTGAAGATGTGGGCTCATACACTGAGTGGCCAGATTATGATGATCTCTGTATGCATAATAATCTGGGCACTCAGTGTATATCCTATACATCCTAGATAATAAAAGGCTAATATGCAAATTGTCCCCTTGACCAGGAGTTTGACCAGCAGGCAGGCCGGCCAACTGCCCATGTCTCCTCCCCCTGGCCAGGCTGCCCGGACCCCACCCATGCACGAATTCATGTATAATATATATATATATATACACATACATACACACACACACACACACACAAACGCACACATACTGGGTGGCCAGATTATTATGCGTTCAGAGATCATAATAATCTGGCCACTCCGTGTAGCTAGAGAACAGACTGACAGTGGGGGGAGAAGGGGGTGGCGGGGGGGAGGGGATGGCGTTGCAGGGTTGGGTGGAAAATAATAGAAGATTCAAATGATGTTAATACGTAGCAGCTCTCAGCTACCTGTACAATTTAGCTTTGGGGAGCAAGGCACTCTTCAGTGTTTCGGGTATGCACATATTCAAAACATTTTTCTCTTCCCCTTCGCGTAAGAACCCCCCATGGGCTCAGGATGTGTTTTACGAGGCTCTTTGACTTGGACACATGGCCGTTGGGCACTGATCTGGTTAGTGTCCCTGAAATGCCCCCTTTCGTGGCTTCGGTTCAGGCGTCAAAAGAGGTGGTGAGTTTGGTTTAGTTTTGCTGCGTTTGGATGCCTGGTGTGTCTTCTGTGGTCTCGGGCACGGCCCTGGCCGACACGAAGGAGCAGCCGGGCTAGACCGGAGGCCAGAAGGCCTGGGTGTGCCTCCCAGGTACCCACACAACCTCGAGCTGCCTCATTATTTCCCTCTGCAACATGCTTCCACGATGTGCCCCTGACTTGGGCCACAGAGAAGACAACTTTCTGCATTTAAAGTATATGCCTCTGGGTCCTTACTGACGCCTGCATTTAGCCAACTCCCTCATTCTCCATTTCCTTTCTGCTCTTTTCTTGTCTCCTTAATGCTGGCTTTGGGGCCTGGCCTTGGGCCATCGGGGATGCTCAAGTGAAGGGTGGCTTCTTCCGACCTGGAGCCGGCGCTGGAGCTGGTTCTGCCACCGCTTCACACTACCCCATGTCTTCCTCTCCACGACTCCTGTCTACAGAGCCCTCCCTCCTTAAGGCAGATGCCCCCTTGGGTGCATCATTTCCTTAGTCCTGACACGCAAGGGGGGATCCTCATGAATCAAAGGCGTCTGTGTATTTAGAAATCTATTCCTGCACTTTTCAAAGCCTCCTCTCAATGGTCTTGGCAAGCTCAGGCTCGCTCTTGGCCTCTGCGTGACGCATGCCTTGTCCCTGTCATACCGGGCATCACCCTCCTGAGTCCCGAGCCCTGCTCCGAGTGGCGTTCTGCCAGCTGTGAGACTCTGAGGCCCCGTTTGCAATCACCATAAACTGGAAGGAAGAGCCACCGGGCTGCCCGCAGCCCAGGCCAAGATGGTGGGGCAGAGGAGTGTAATGACGGAAATTGAGGTCTGGAGGAGACAGGGGTTGGCAGTGGAGGATCTGCGGGCACCCTTGAGAGCCATTGTCCGAGTGTCTCTGGGTCGGAAGAAGGGAAATGTGCTAATATTCATTAGCCTGCAGCACCAGAAGAGGATAATTTAAATGCAAGAGATCATCTCACTGGCCTGTGGATGGGGAAAAGTTGTCTTAGGCTGAAAGTTTGGTTTCCAAGTCAACAGCACGTGTACCTGTGAACTGTAGCAGCATGGAAGGTCAGAAAGAGCAGGGGCAGGTGGATATACTTTTTAAAAAAGAATTTATGTATAGTTAGAATTCAGTATTATATTACACTAGAGGCCTGATGCACAAAGATTCATGCAAGAATGGGCCTTCCTTCCCCTGGCTGCCGGCACCGCCTTTGCTCCAGCCAGAGCCTCCTTTTCGCCTTCCCACACTGCCCAGAGGCCTGGAGTGAGTGGGGCAGTGAGGAATGCCTGCGCCGTTGCCATGGCATTCCTCACGTAAGTGTCTCACCCCGCCCCCGGCCGCTCAATGCCTGTGTATGCAAATTAACCCACCAGCTTTGTTGAGTTAATTTGCCTACTCACCCCTGATTGGCTGGTGGGTGTCGCAAAGGTACGGTCAATTTGCATCTTTCTCTTTTATTAGTGTAGATGTGCCATATAGTGATTCAACACTTATACACCTTTATGATGTGATCGCCACACTATCACCGTGCCAAGTTATCACCCATGTGTTCACTGCAGCATTATTTACATTAGCCAAGGTCGACATCAATTTTCAAAAATACATATTTTTATTTACATCAGAGAGGAAGGGAGAGGGAGAGAGAGAGAGAGAAATATCAGTGATGTGAGAGTATCATAGATCGGCTGCCTCCTGCACGCCCCCTACTGGGGGTCGAGCCCACAACCCCAGCGTGTGCCCTTGAGCGGGAATCAAACCTGGGACCCCCGCCATCCACAGGCCGGTGCTCTATCCACTGAGCCACACCAGCCAGGGGGAGACATCGATTTTCAATGAGTGGCTTGCTGCTTGCAACACCACTTCCTCCCACTGGTTCCACTCCCCGCGCCCCCCCCCCCCGCCTCCCGCCCCCTCCGCCGGTCGCCGAGGTCTCAGTGTTCAGTTTTCTCACTTGGAAGGTGGTAAAAACAGCACTCATATAATGAGGCACCGTGAGGATTCCGTATCACAAAGGTGGTGCAGCGGAAAAAGCCACAGGCACCTGAAATCCTCTAAAAACATCTGGGCAGTTACTGTGTCTACTGGTACAACCAGGCATCGGTGCACATATAATTTTTTTTCTTTTTTTTACCAACTCCCTTTCATCTCAGAATCATCGCCCTTTAGTCACTCCGGCCGGCTCTTATGAAAAGCCTTCGGGACACAATAGCAGGGGTCGGTCAACAAAGGCAGGCGCGCACAGCCCTGAAAGCCCCGAGGATTGTGCCTTCACCCTCCCAACACCCTTGACCTCCGAATCAGATCCGCGACTCCTCTCCTCTTCATTTCCCCTTCCTGTGTCTGCAGGGAAGGGAAGCCGGTGGTCCCCTCCTGCAGATAATGTGACACACGGGGCACCCAGGAGCGGAAGGGAGAGAAGCATTGCAACAAAAGCCTGGGGGGGGGGGGGTTAGGTACCTTCTGGAAGGAGAGCGAGAGAGAGAGAGGAAGCAGCCGCAGCCGTGCCAGGAAGGGGAGGAAAAGGATGCTGGCATCAGCCCCGGAGCGAAATGTGAGGTCATCTGTAATAAGGGCTGGGCCACAAAAGCCTTCGACTCCGCAGGGGAGGGACGAGGGTACACACCCCCGGGAGGCAGCCTTTGAGAGCAGGGAGGACACGGATTCTTCTCCAGAGAAAGTCCTCAGACAAAAGCGGGCCCCCGATCCGTGCGGGTCGAGGTCCGCGTAGCACAGGCTCGTCACACAGTCTCAGGAGCCGAGTTCCGGAGCCAAATTGTTCTTATTTACGAGGCATGGGAAACAGAGACTTAGAAACACGCAAGGGAGTGAAGTAAATGCACTTCTCCTCAATCAAACAGTTCTGCGGAGGTCGTTTCTCCTTTGGACCCCATTTCTTTCTTTCTTTTTCTTTTTTTAAAAATATATTTTATTGATTTTTTACAGGGAGAAAGGGAGAGGGAGAGAGAGTTAGACACATCGATGAGAGAGAAACATGGATCAGCTGCCTCCTGCACACTCCCTACTGGGGACGTGCCCGCAACCAAGGTACATGCCCTTGACTGGAATCGAACCCGGGACCCTTCAGTCCGCAGGCCGACGCTCTATCCACTGAGCCACACCGGTCAGGGCTAGACCCCATTTCTTGTCACTTACATTTTCACAATTACACATGGTGCAGACAGGCCACAGTTGAAAGTGACAGGTGAGCCAGTTTACCTATAAAACCAGAAGAAACATGTTCTATCCCACAACTTACTCTCATTTTAAAATGTGAAGATATTAGAGAGAGAGAGAGAGAGAGAGAGAGAGAGAGAGAGAGAGAGAGAAGACAAAGAGCTCGCCAGATCTGTTTTATGACGGAAGAGTTTACGATGATTTCAGAGACCTCAAAGACCTCCCCGCCCAGGTCTGAAGGATGGTCTTTCTCTGCTCGGAAAAGCTGGCTCCAGCCAGACATGGATTAGACTCCGCATTCCATGTTAAGGTCAGGTTGCTTTCCCCCCGGGCGTGTCCAGGGGGACCCAGTCCCCTTGCAGCAAGGTGGTCCAGGCCTCCGCACCCATCTCGGCAGGAGCAACCTGCTGAACTTCCACCCACGCACCTTCAGGGACTCAAGTTCTTTCTGCGAAGGGGCCAGTGAGGAAGATGCTATCCACCCTCCGTGGGGGAGATTCTGGGTTGACATGCTGGGGAGAGAAGAGGTAAAATAAACTAAAAATAAAATAAAAAAGAAAGAAAGACGGTCGACTCTTTCGCGGTCGTCCCAGTGGCGCGGTAAAGCGAATGGAAAAGTCCCGTCCTTGGCTGTGTGCCATCACTCCTCTCCCTCTGCCCACCCCCCCGCGTCGTGACCGAGAATCATTAACCACTAATAACATGGCTCGTTGCCCTGGCCCACGGGACACGCTGGGTGGAAAGTCCCCCGAATGCTCCTTGGAACGTTCTGTTTGGCCTGCAGTCCGTCCTGGCTTACAGGGCAGGGGGGACGTGTGAAACCGCCGCGGCCCCGTCCATCGTTTCTTCCTTTTCTCCGTGGCCTGTTTAAGCCCCTCCCATCTGATTTCACACGCGCCGCACGGACGCTACGATGATGTACACCTTTGCAGCATGGTGTAAACCCACCCAGCCATTTCCCCATTCTGCGGCGAAGGGTACGATTTAAAAATATGTCTTATTTATCTAGGCAATGATGGCTGCCACCTACCACATACCAAGCAAGTCTCTACCTGGTCTTCTATTTAGGCCTGCTGTTAAAATTGCCAGCTAGATGTTGTCATCTTCGTTTTATGGGTCAGAACGTTACTTTAAAAATATCTTTTTTTTTTTTTATTGATTTCACAGAGGAAGACAGAGAAAGAAACATCAGGGATGAGAGAGAATCATGGATAGGCTGCCTCCTGCGCACCCCCCTACTGGGGATCGAGCCCGCAACCAGGGCATGTGCCCTGACCAGGAATCAAACCTGGGACCCTTCAGTCCACAGGCCGACGCTCTGTCCACTGAGCCACATCAGCTTAGGGTGGTGAGAAAAATGTTGAGTCAAGAGAAATTTAAGAAACTTGCTCGGCTTTTTCCCACCAATAAGCTGGTAGACAGCTGAGCTTTGAACCTACGTTTTTCTGTCTCCATCATCTGGATTCTTCTGCCTTTACATTCTGCAGCCTTGTATTTTACAAATGCCCCCCCCCCCCTCCAACCATGCTTTTTCTTTAAGACAGTGACTACTTATTATTAAGGTTCATAATGATGATTTCCATAACCAGAGTTGCTTTTTCGTAATTTGGTGTCAAGTTGCTTTCAAACACTATTGAAGACCTGGGGACTCCTCAGGTTCCGGGCTGGCACCCTCCCCGTTCAGCACCCCCACTCCTCCCACTGGCATTGCCCAGCCCCCACCCCAAGTCCCTTCTTTTCCTCCGTGAGCACCTGATTCATGCCCAACACACAAATTATCCAAGCAGCTGGTAAGTCTGGCCTTGCAAAGCCTTCAGATCTAGAAATGTAAAAGAAAAGGGGACTTTGCATGCGAATGTCGGCCTTTCCTTCCTGTCACCATAAACACTGGCAGTAGAAAAGGAAAAAGAAAAATTAGAGCCCAGCCCAGCCGGTGTGGCTCAGTGGTTGAGCATCGACCTAGGAACCGGGAGGTCACGGTTCGATTCCAGGTCAGAGCACACGCCCGGGTTGCAGGCTCCATCCCCAGTGTGGGGCGTGCAGGAGGCAGCCGATCCATGATTCTCTCTCTTCATCGATGTTTCTCTGTCCCTCTCAACGTCCTCTCTAAAATCAATGAAAAAGTTTTTGTTTTTAAAGAAAGAAACGTAAGAGCCCAAATGTTTCTAGATGTGACTTAATTAAAATGATTTAGCCATTTAGTTAGAGCCTTCGAAAACCCATGCGGATTTCTTTCTTTGTAGTCAAGTGTGTCTATAGCTTCCCTGATTATTTTTGGGGGGGCCCAGGGGGAGTCCACTTAATTATATACCAGCAGTTGGAATGCAGATCTGCCCTGGCTTCGCACTCCCCGACTTCACTTTAAATTCCTCTCAGCTGATGTGGTTCCCAAGCGAAGTATGTTTTCTTTCTTTTATAGCTTCACGTTACGCAAGAATTTCCCTGATTCCTCCAACCTCTGCCCCACGTGACATTCCGTCCCCGTCAGAGATCAGGCCATTTCTCCCAGAACTGGCCTCCGGGCAAAGCCGGGAGATGAAAGGAAGGGTTACGTTGACTTCCAATATTAGGGGCTGATTCGGAAATAAATGTCAAGGTTAAAAAGTCCAGATGGCAAGGCGGCTGTATCCTTACTATAAACACGACTTGATTTATGGGAACGGCTAATGGTATCTGCGTTCAGATCTTGGACGGCTTTGCCTTCTCCCATCAGCGTCCTAAATTCATCAGATTCTTTTCACTCCCACCGGCCATCCTTCACTACAAAGAGACACTCCTCATCAATTGGGAAGTATTTTAAAATGCAGAAATTGATAAATGTTAACAACCCTAATCCATGCAAATTACTGTCTGTTGTCATTATTTATCACCTGGCGGATGTGCTCATTCAAGATCTCCTCAAAGGCCTCCGACGGGTCCGGCTTCCAGCGGGGAAGCGTCTTGGTTTTTTTCTCTCCCTCTTTCATAAGGGATCACACTGAATTCGTTTTCACTTTTTTCTCTCTCTCTCTCTCTCCCCCTTTGCCTGACATGGCAATTATGAGCTTGCTTGGCTTTGTCAGAAAAACCCATCGGAAATGTTTATCTCCTGGGGCAAATCTCAGGGAAACAGCGTGTTTATCATTTCAAGGGGCTGTAATCCAGAGGTAGCTCGCGCCCACCGGGTGTAGAGCAGAGGAGGAGTGTCCACGTGACCGGGCAGCTACGGTGCAATAATCCCCAGACCGAGCCTCACGGTCGCCCCGGCTGGGCTTTGTTCTCTGACCTCCGCTGATTCAATGTATCAGCCGAAATAATACTCATTTAATCTCTGATTTGCATCGGACTTTGGGGACTAACAGAGGTCTGGAGAGCCAATACCCATTATGATTAGGCACCGTCTCCCCCAGTGAGAATCAGTATGTTGTTTTTGGGTTTTTTTTTCTATGTATATTTTCTACATATATGTTTTTATTGACTTCAGAGAGGAAGGGAGAGGGAGGGAGGGGTAGAAACATCAATCATGAGAGAGAATCATGGATCGGCTGCCTCCTGCATGCTCGCCACTGGGGATCGAGCCTGGAACCTGGGCATGTGCCCTACACCAGACTCAAACTTGGGACCCTTCAGTCCGCAGACCAACACTATATCTGCTGAGCCAAACTGGCTAGGGCATCCTTGTGCTTTGTGAGTGGCTTATGCAGACTCGCATCATATTTGAGTATTAGACCATGAAAGAGGATCTCATTCAAATCAGAGGGATGGTCAGTATGACCAGCTCAGATGCATGTTACCTTACTGTGTTGGGAGCATAAACATAACCGAGGTAGCTGCTCTGTGCCTCATTCTTCACGTTCTTTCAAGGCCCAGTTCTGATGTCATTTTCATGACAAAACCTTTGGTCATTCCCAAGGCTCAATGGACTCCTCCATCTGCTGTGCTCTCCGCAGTATTTCGGACACACATTGATTCATTCCCTGTTCAACAGCATTGTTTGTTAAAGTTCCAAACACACATTAAAACTTGAACTCCAATCAGGATCAAAATAAAAATGTATGTGCTCGAGAGAGAACGTGGTGGACCATTAACAATAAGCCATCTCTACGTGGTAAGTTTACAGTACGATCAGGGCATGTAAGAAAGTCTTCTTGTTTGCTGGGTTAAGGACGTGAGCCTCCAGTCTGGCCGGTGGGGCTCAGTGGTTGAGCGTTGACCTATGAACCAGGAGGTCACGGTTCGATTCCTGGTCAGGGCACATGCACAGGTTGTGGGCTCCATCCCCAGTGGGGAGTGTGCAGGAGGCAGCCCATCAGTGTTTCTCTGTCATCATTGATGTTTATAGTTCTCTCTCTCTCTCTCTTTCTCTCTCCCTTCCTCTCTGAAATCAATAAATAATATTATTTTTTTAAAAGACATGAGTCTCCAGAATCCACAAAGACAGTCGACTCCCAGTGAGGAGAATAGCAAGAAGGTAGGACACACCTTCTCAGCATAAGCAAAGAACATATTTAGAGGAGAAATTAATGTTACAAGCTCCCAATTTCTTCATAAATGTGAACAGAAACTTGGTAGAAAAGTACTGTAGAATTGGAAGCAAAATATTTGCTGTGCTGCCTTCTTCAAAGAATGATTAACTCTGATTGAATTGGATATCATCGCTTTCAGGCCCCACTATATTTATTTCCAGAAAGCAAAGGTGTTTGGGAAAGAGTGGGTGAGGGGGCCACCCCACCTCTTACATCTTGGCTCTCTTTCTCCCATCTACAGGAGAGATTAAAATAGAACAAATTGGTCAGAGGGAAGCCAGTGGGGGTTGAGGGGGGAGTAAGAGATCAACCAGAGGACTGGGATGCATGCATATAAGCATAACCAATGGACACGGACAGTAGGGGAGTGAGGGCATGAGCTGGGGGTTGGGAGTGGCCAGGGAGAGGTCAATGGGGGGAAAAGGAGACATAGGTAATACTTTAAACCAGTGGTCGGCAAACTGCGGCTCGCGAGCCACATGCGGCTCTTTGGCCCCTTGAGTGTGGCTCTTCCGCAAAATACCATGGCCTGGGTGAGGCTATTTTGAAGAAGTGGCGTTAGAAGAAGTTTAAGTTTAAAAAATGTGGCTCTCAAAAGAAATTTCAATCGTTGTACTATTGATATTTGGCTTTGTTGACTAATGAGTTTGCCAACCCCTGCTGTAAACAATAAAGAATTTAAATTGAAAGAATAAGAGATAGAACAAATTGGTTTATGTGTAGAATACCAGTAATTGATTAAAAAATAGAGTGGACAGTTAAGCAGAAGTCAGTTCATAAAAGATTAAGTTGAGGATTTACATGTTATAATAAGAGCAATGGACACTGGGATTTATTTACAAGTGTTGATAAATGGAGATCTGAAGCAGTAAGTGGTTATGGGAATGGAGAAAAGCAGAGAGAGCCAGCAAGTATTAGAATCTAAAATCAACAAAAGATGGTGGATTATTGGGGTATGGGAAACAGAAGTAAACAAAAAGATGACACAGGTTTCTGTCCTGAGAATCTGAAAGGGGGGTAACCTCGTTGGTTGAGACAGTGAACTCTGCATGAAAGAATCACTTTGGGGGAAAAATACTGAGTTTGGTTTTGAGTTACTTTGAGGTATATAAGAGATGGATATTTCTATGGTGGGTTTACCTTCAGAAAGACATCTAGACTGGACATGAGTATTTGAGAGCCAAAGAGTTGGTAACTGGTAGACAAGATATCCAGGAAGTGTGTATACCCTGGGTAGAGGGAAGGGCTGTGGAAATACAACAGTTCTGATTTGAATAGAACTGACCAGGGAGGTAAAAGGAAAATCAAGGGAATTCATTACCAAAAACAAGGGGAAAAAAGCAAGCCCACAAGGAGATGAGGTCAAAAGCCACACATCTCAAGGAGTAAATGAAATTGAGAACCAGGAAACACCCATATAATCTTTAGAAGTAACTAAGTTATTGTTGGACTTGATTGGAGCCTTGTTAGGGGCGTGTCGGGGCCAAACAATAATTCCAGAGATATGATGGGGGGAAATGGAAACAGAGAATGGTTTTTCAAAAGACTTGGATGAGGGAGATTAGTATAGTTATTACAGATCACGCAGGGTTTGTAGTTTCTTTTAATGTGGAGAATATTCTCCTCCAACCCCCACGACGCTAGACTGCATTTTTGTAGGCAGTGAGTTTTTTATTTACAGATTCTCCGTGACTAGGGGCTCTGTCCCACATTCCAGGAGCTTCATAAATACTGTTAAATAAATGAGTGACTGGAGCAGAAGTGATGAGCATTTTTTCCATCACTATTTTCCAGGGAAACACCAATTATTTGGATGGAAATTATTTTGAGAGACCGGAGTACACATCTCTGCGAAGCGAATTAAGCCTTCCAGAGGCCAGGATGCCACGTATTTAATTACACTCTCAGTGAAAGTGAGTGGTATGCGTTCTCTCTGCTGGAAAACCAACTTTCTAAACAATTAAGTAAATTAAAACTTGCGGATGACGGGGTTATTATGCCAGCCATAGTCCCGCTGCAAGGACAGGAGACTGTCACAGCAATAACCGTAGAACTGAAATACGTGTCTATGCTGACAGCTACACATTTACTGCCTGGGGCTCAGGGGCAATCAGAACTCTGGGTGAACTCCATCCCTCCAAGCCCCAGCGGAAGCCGGAGGAGCCTTCCAGGTGACCGCTAGTTGACTGGCTTCTGGGATGGGCAGCTCAGGCTGAAGTGCTGTCAAGACTCAGCACAAGTATTCTCCACTTTATTAAAATACGCCTCTCAAAGAGAAGGACCTGCAGACGGAATGCAGGGAGCAGCTGCTCTGTGGGGCCATGCTGCTGGAGACGTGGATCTGGACGTGACCAGAACAGAGGCAGTGACTCGAGCAGGGAGAGTCACAGAGAGCCGTCAAAAAGAGCAGTTCGATCTTTGGAAGAGAGGGCTGTCTCTTGAGCTCCCTGGGCAGGGAAAGAAAAGTCTCAAAGGGACTCCAGAGCAATGGTCTCTAGACTCCAGCAATGTGCATTCCACGTATAATTCTTCTCCTTTGCATTTTGAAAAAGGTAAATCAGACCCATCAAATTAGACATCAATCATCTCTTAAGGCATGTTTTCTCTTTCTTTCTTTTCTTTTCTTTCTTTCTTTCTTTCTTTCTTTCTTTCTTTCTTTCTTTCTTTCTTTCTTTCTTTCTCTCTCTCTTTCTTTCTTTCCTCCCTTCCTTCCTTCCTTCCTTCCTTCCTTCCTTCCTTCCTTCCTTCCTTCCTTCCTTCCTTCCTTCCTTCCTTCCTTCCTTCCTTCCTTCCTTCTGGTTAATCCTCACCTGAGGATATTTTTCCATTGGTTCTTAGGGAGAGTGGGAGAGAGAGGAAAAGAGAGAGAGAAATATCAGTGTGAGAAACATATCGTTTGGTTGCCTCCTGCACAAGCCCCAACCAGGTTCCGGGCCGGAGAGTAGCCTGCAACTGAGGTACCTGCCCTTGACCAGAATCAAATCCGGGACCCTTTGGTCCGCAGGCCGATGGTCTGTCCACTGAGCCCAACTGGCTAGGCCTTAAGGCTTGTATTCAAACACGGTATCTTCCCTTCGAAATATTGCCCAGTATATTCTTTTGGGACTTGGTTGGGAATGCTCAGCTAGAAGTTATTGAGCATACCTGCTCTACACCCCACATCCCAAGCAATAAATAGTTAGATACTTAAATGTGCATTATTTCGTATAATACCCACGATCCATGTAGAGATGAGGAATTGAGGCCCCTAGGGAATGGGGCTCTGGACCACATAGCAGTAGGAGGCAGGGCCAGAATGGGAACCTGTATGTTCTGAATTCCGTGGTCGTTCCATGGTGGTTGACATGGCTATTGGATACATAGATTACCTGTAGATTCCATGTGCTGAGATCTTTCTCAAAATGTTCAGATTCCAAAGTCAGTCACATCATTCGCTACCCAGTGACAGTGTGAATGTTTTAAAGGCATCCGATACGGAACCCTTCCCACCGATGTCTCTGTTGTTTATTCAGTCAGCATGACAGTGGGCCAGAGGCACAGTCCTGGGTTATGACCCTCTGACCCTGACTTTCTTCAGAGTCCAGTGTGCAGAAACACAAGAGAAAACGTGCATGTATGTTCAGCCGGCCTAAGGAACCACAGCCTCCATGTGATATTGAAAATACATTTTCTGGGTTTCAGGACGTGTGTCAGGCATCTCTTTGTCTTCAGGCAAAACCTCTGACAATCGGGAGTTCAAGCCAGCGAATGTGTACCCCGACACCCCCCTAATTCGCTTCGCATAGATGTGTATTCTTAGTCCTGTTCCTCTGGAGGGGTGGCTCCACGTACACCATGGAAGCAGCGTGTGCCACTTACACACAGTAAAATACACTACGCCCCTACTTGGACATGTCTAAAAAAAAAAAGGAATTTTTAAGTGGCTCCCCATGTTCATAGGATATTAGGTAAGTGAGCCAATTTTCAGGAAGAAAAGAGAGGGAGAGACTAGACACTATCAGGATTCTGAGATCAAAGAGGAAGAACCTTTTTTTTTTCTCCTTGCAAAGCGGGGGTGGAGGAGCGGGCTTAGGATCTGCTCTGTGATGTTCGGCAACCTGATGGGTGCTTTAAAAGCTTCAAGCGGCTCGACAGCCTCCGCCATGTAGTCTCATGTTAAAGCTTTAATTATTGCGGACATAAAACATATGTACGAAAAACAGCCATGACAGGTACACCAGAACTCAGTAAGTTATTGTACATAAATGTGTGTGTAGTCAACACCTACATCAGAAATTATTCATGCTTCCCCAAAAACGGTTCCAGCACATTGCTTCCCAGGCGCTGCCTCCTTCTTCCCCGGGAAAATCACAACACTCACGACTTTTAAAGCAATTATGTCTTTGTTCTCCTTACACTTAAACCACCTACAGAGGCATCCCTGAACATGACAATCGAGTTTTGCCTGGGTTTTTTTAAATATATATTTTTATTGATTTCAGAGAGGAAGGCAGAGGGAGAGAGAGATAGAAACATCCATGTTGAGAGAGAATCATGGGTCGGCTGCCTCCTGCACGCCCCACACTGGGGATCGAGCCCCAACCCAAGCCTGTGCCCTGATTGGGGATTAAATCGTGACTTCCCGATTTCATTGGTCGATGCTCAATCACTGAGCTACACTGGCTGGGCAAGTTTTGCCTGCTTTTGAATTTTATATAAACTCTGTATTATTTTGTGTCTGGCTTCATTTATCATTATTATGGTTGGGAGAGTCCTCATGTCTTTGTGGGTAACTGCAGTTCATTAATATTCTTGTATATTCCACGATTACAAGACCGTAAATTATTTCCCATTCCATTAGGCTACTTCTGGTTTAGGTCTATAAACAAGGATGTGTCTATGAACTTTCTCGTATCTGTCTCTTGGTGCCTTATTCATATGGTGTAAGTAATAACAGTGAGCAGCCTTTTAGGAAAGTACTGATCTTTTAGATAGTCTTTGATAAGGTACCTTCCCAAGTCTCTTGTCCATTTTTAAATTTGGTTGTCTTTTTCTTTTTATTGATTTATGGAAGTTCTTTACGTATGATAGATCCAGGACATGAGATTATTTTATTACTTTCCTTTCCAGATAGCAACTCAATGGTTTTCATTGATTAGTTTGTGTTGAAAACCTGGCAAAACTCACTTATTGATTTCAAACATTTTATTTGTTGATTCTTCTGTTTGTACTTAAAAATAATGTTATCTGTAATGACAGCTTTATTTACTCTTATCCAATCCTTAGGCCTTTAATTTTCTTGTTTTTGTTCATTGACTAGTACATATAGTAAGCATATTGCTATTCTCAACCTTAAAATAATAACTTGGAATATTTCATTATTAAGTATAATTTTAGGTCTAAGTTCTGACAAATACACTCTATGAGAGTAAGACATTTCTCCCATTCACATCATGCTAATGTTTTAAAAAATATATGAAAGATGTTGACTTTAACAAATTCATTGTTTGTTTACAAAATTTCTCCTAGCTTTTAAAAATTTATTCTGCTAAAGCAGTAAATGACAATAATTTTTATGTTTCAGATGCTAATCTAACTGTGTATTCTTGCAATAATTCCAAGTTGGTCATTGTTTTGCTGATTTTTATTTAATGACTTTTAAATGTATATTAATGAGTGACATTTGACCATAACTTTCTGTTCTCCCAAAGTTTTAGACATTGATATCAAGGTTATACTGTCTTCATTAAACAAATTAAAGATTATTCTCTTTGTTTATCCTCTGGAATATTTTGTGTGAAATTTTCAATTTTCCTTAATGTTTTGTGGGACGTGATGGCAAAACTCCACGGAGTGTTTCTTGAGGCAAGAATTTTAAATCATTGATTCAATTTGTTTCTAAAAGGAATGGTGCTCAACTTTTCTCTTTATTTTTGCGTTCCTTTCACAACTAAATAGTATTTTCTTTAGGAACTTGTCTAGGTTGTCTAAATTTATTGGTGGACATTTCCTCAAAATATCTTTTTATCTTTGAAAGTCACAGGTTCAGTAATGATGGTTCTGACCTAAGTTATTTCTTCCTTCTCGTCTATTTCTTTATAAAACTCACCAAAACCCCAGCAATTTCATTATTTTTCCCAATAAATGACTATTGTCTTATTGTTTCTCTTGTGCGTTTATTTTCTATTTCATTAACTTTTGCATGATATTTATTATTTCATTTCTCATATTTCCTTTGAGTTTAGTTTGCTGCTCTCTCTCCAACCTGAAGTGGATGTTAAGGTTGTTACTGCCCGGCCTTCCCTTTTGATGAAAGCTATAAATTTTCCTTGAAGCGTGGCTTTAGCTGTGTTCCAAAAGTTTTGAGATATCATCCTTTATATTATAACTCCGTTCCCGATCCTTTTCTTAAATTCTCTTTCTGATTTTTACCTTGACTTCTGGGTTATGTCTTCTGCCTCCTGGAATATAGTAGGCATTTTTTTTAATTTAAAATTTTATGTCTGATAGCTCCAGTATCTCAAACCTTTAAGAGGCTTTGTGTCGTGTTTGAAGTTTCTTCTGGTTTTTCCTTACTGTTTTACAAGCTGGTGATATTTCACTGTGTGCTATAAATTAGGCTTTTCAAACTGTTTGTAGAAATAACGCAAAGCCGGGGGTGATGTATCGTCTTCCAGATAGGATTTGCAGTTTCCTGCCAGGTACTGGGAGCCTGAGCAATCTGGAATTCTCTTCATCCAACTTGCTGATTGAGAGGATTCAAAATTGAGCTGCATTCCCTAGGACAGTGGTCGGCAAACTCGTTCGTCCACAGAGCCAAATAGCAACAGTACGACGATTGAAATTTCTTTGGAGAGCCACATTTTTTAAACGTAAACTTCTTCTAATGCCACTTCTTCAAAATAGACTCGCCCAAGCTGTGGTATTTTGTGGAAGAGCCACACTCAAGGGTCCAAAGAGCCGCATGGGGCTCACGAGCCGCGGTTTGCCGACCACTGCCCTAGGAGGCCCTGTCTACTTTGCCCTTCACTCTTCTTCCTAAATTGCAACTCTTCCATGACTCAGCTTAAGTGAGGGTTTTCACCTGGGGCCCCTTCCCTGAGCTCTAGGCTCTAATCTTTCTCTATTCCGCCGCCACGAAGATCAGAATCCCTGATGATCCCTCATTCGCTCAACTATCCCACACTGAATGGCAAATCCACCCTCCTGGGCCCCCCACCGCCAACTCCCGGGAAAAGTGACCCAAATCTCAGACTCATTCCCACCGCATCTCCGTCCTGCTCTGCTCTGCATCCTGGCCTGGCCATTTTTCACTGTCCTGTTAGCAACCTTTTCCTTTCAAAGAGAATATATCGCCAGCCTCTCTGGATACCCTCACTCCTCCAAATTGCCTAGTTCATCATTCCTAGAAGCAGCAAGTCCAGCCAGGGGTATTTCTCTTCCCTAATCTAAATAAAAGACAGCAGGCGTCTCCTTGCTTGGGAAATAGCAATTTAACTAGGCAACATCAGTTCCCCGGGCTTCACTTGCTCAAGTGTCTTTGCTTTTGTCCTCATGCAATCGGATCTTTACTCAATTATACCATTAGGGCATATCGCTCGGAGCGACTTTCCCCGTTAGAAGCATATGGTGTTTCTAGTTCTGCTGTTAATTCCTTCCACTGAACTTGTTTAAAACATGCTCGCTTTCCATTTAGACCCCCCGGGTTACGCGTGCACTGCATCCTAAAACGCCTGGCTCGCTTCCTCGGGGGAGGAGATGATGAACCTGGTCACTTAGATTTGCATCTCTCTCTCTCCCAGGAGCTCTTTTGCAGAATTGTCAAGCACCAGCGAGGCGAGCTCCGAGGAAGCTGCTGCGCACAGGCCTCGCTGGGCGAGGAGCACGGCCAGCCTTCCTCATGGGGGGTCGGGGGGGGGGTCCCCTAGCGAAGCGAAAGCTTGGAGCCCTCGCTGGAGAGGTCTGACCCTGACGTTCCAACATTAATTCAGCGATTTTTTCCCATGAAGACTCATAAGAAATGGGGCGGGCAGCTACCTACTTATCACGGTGGCATGGAGTACCCAGAATTCCACAAGGTTGTCAATCAAAAGGAAGGGAAAGGTGTCCATTAAAGAAGGCTGGCCTAGCCCTAGCCAGTTTGGCTCAGTGCATAGAGCGCCGGCCCCTGACCGAACGAAGGGTCCCAGGTTCCATTCTGGTCAAGAGCATGTACCTTGGATGCAGGCCCCTCCCCCGCCCTGGTCAGGGTGCATGCGGGACGCAACCAATGGATGCATCCCTTTAACACAGACATCGCTGTTTCTCTCTGTGTGTCTCTGCCCCTCCCTTCCACTCTCTCTAAACATCAACGGGAAAATATCCTCGGGTGAAGAAAGCTTTATTAGGAACACTTGGCAGAACAGCCCTTTTGCTTAGATGTCCAGCGATAGTGAATATTTACTGTATTCTCTGTGCGGAATCTCTTCCTCCTTCTGGCAATCCCCCCCCTCCCTCTTTTGGAGAAACGGCTTCTCCTTTCCTTGCCAGATACGTGACCTGAAATGGTGCCAGGGTCAGAATCTTTGCCCGGACAGGATATGGGGTCTAGATGTGGAAACACAACCTGATACCCCATTCCCTTCTCCACAGCCCTTGCTCGGAGGGGTGGGGAGGTGACCTGGCCCTGGGCAATGAGCCCAGACCTGTGTAGGATTATTTGATAGCAACTGGTTAGAAAAGGCGTTCCCTTGGTGATGAAGAATCGAGGGAGGTGTGAGCCTCCAGTGTCTGGCAGAATGAGCCCATGAGAGGCAATGAGGCTCCCAGAGAACAGCGAAGACGAAGACAAGAGAACCTTCGGATGCTGTGTGAGCTCCATGCCCCCAACACCAGGGAATCCCGGGGAACTCCTTGCCCTCCCAGCTGTGAGGCGAATGGTCCATCAGTTCCTCCAGTTGGGTCTCAGCCCTTTGGAGTTGGATTGCTTGAATGTGTGACTCAATTTATAGGGTTTTTCGGTTAAATTTGAATTTCACATAAAACCAAATACTGTTTTCTTTTGTTCCCATGCACTGTAGTTAAGTTCGAATTAATGTCCAGTTAAATGTGAATTCAGGTAAACAAAAAAATATTTTAGTACTAAAGGCCCAGTGCATGAAATTCATGCACAGGTAGGGTCCCTAGGCCTGGCTGTAGATCAGGGCCAATCAGGTTCCCTGCCTTCCCACCTCCCCACCTCTTCCTTCCCTCGCTCCCTCAGCGCCCCGCCTCTGCTACTGGTCGCCTGCCATGTTCCACGCCGCCCCCTGGTAGTCAGCGCACGTCAGAACAGGCAATTTGAACTCGCGTTCTTCCAGTCAAACTCCCAAGAGGATACTTTTTGTATTAGCCTTTTATATATATAGATTATATGTATAAATATATGTCCCACATGTAGCGCGAGACTTCCTTATAACAAAAATTATTAAAGACACCGTGCAGAAAGGAGTGAGAATAGATTAGCAAACCTTGCTCCTAAGGACCATAAAATCTAAATAAGGGAGAAAAGCTAAATTCGTTGCTGTAGTTTGTGGAAAATATAAACCAGGAGAATGCAACCTCCTATGTATTTAGCACTCTAATTTACAGACTATTTTCAAGTGACTGCTCTTATTGAATTCTTACAAATTTGTGAGACACAAGTATTGTATTTATTCCATTTTTTTAAAAAAATAATCAATTCGAGTTTAAAGACATTACATGAATGCTCTAGCTCTAGCTCACCCAGGTGACATGTAACATAACCAAATTTTAATTCCAGTTTTTTTTTTTTTTCTCTCCAGAGGTTCCACTGGAGTTTTCCATTTCCATTCTATTACTCTGACATGCATTATTAAGTAAAATTTTGGAATATATGGCATAGAGTAGAGACCAAGGGTTAGGTAAGAGAATGTCAGATGGATATACATTCATTTGGATAGCCAATAAATTCTTCAGACTTCCCATAATGAAAGCCAGATTGCTGATTGACTTTCCCTGCCCCCCCACCCCCACGCTCTTAGCAATTAGTAACGCCATCAATCCACAGGATCGAGGCCACCATCCTCAACCCCTCTCCTTCTCACGCTCCACCTTCAATCTGACACAAGCTCTATTTGGTGCAATGCTTGAAATGTACCTAGAATTCCACCGCATTTCACCAGCTACTCTTCTTCCCCTTGGTACAAGGCGTCGTGATCATCACCTGGATTTTGACCAATGCCTCCTAACTGGACCATCGTTTTTGAGCCTCACGTCCCTTCAGTCTGCTATCGAAAGAGCGCCCTCGTGGTCCTTGTTATCTTTCTGCACAGAAACTGCCATCTCTTTTTGGCGCAGTCCACGTCCTTACAGTGTCCCACAAGGCTCTGCAGGACCTGGCCTCCCGTTATCTCTCATCCCTTTCTGTCCCTGCACTCTAGCTCCCCAGGTCTTCTCGCTATACACGGAGTTATGGTCTCTGAACGCATAATAATCTGGCCGCTCAGTGTAGATCACATGTGATTCACTGAGTATTTTCTCTGCGCAGATTTTTCTCTCCAGAATTGCCTTACTCTCTCACCTTTCAACTCTTCTACTCTCCTTTTAAAATTTGCAACTCCAGCCGCCCCCAGCGTGGATCAGTGGTTGAGAGTCAACCTAAGAACCAGGAGGTCAAGGTTCAATTCCCGATCAGGACACATGCCCACCGGGTTGCAGGTTCAATCCCCGGGTTGGGTGCAGGAGGCAGCCGATCCTCTCTCATCATTGATGTCTCTCTCCCCCTCTCCCTTCCTTTCTGAAATCAATAAAAATATGTTTTAAAAAAATTTGCAACTCCACACCAATGCCTGGTCTTCGCTATCTGTTTCCCCTATTCTATTCGCCTCTACCACATTTATTGTGATACAATATACTGTATGCATTTTATTTATTCATTTATGGTCTGTCTCTGTTCACTAGAACGTAAGCTTCATTGAGGGGGAGGGACATTGTCTGGCTCTGAGCAGGGTGCCTTTCAATGGCAGAGTGAATAAATATGCGTTGAATGAATAAGTGTAGTTGTAGTGGTCAAATCTATGGCAGGCCTTGAAATCAGGAAGTAAAATGTAGGGACCCGGAGCCACCGACATCCCAGAGCCAAGATGAAAATACGTGGGAGTTGATGTGGCAGAAATACTAAGATATATTACATATTGGAGAAACGAAATAATTATCCGGAAAAGGGGTGATGGGGCAGAGCCCTCTGTGGCCCCCACATGGTAGGGGAAGGCAAGGTTCTTAAAGTGTTCTCAGACCTACGGTGTGTGATCACCGGACTTCAGAGAAAGAGACCATAGGGGAGGCCGTCATACTGCCATCTTCCAGGTTTGAAAAGAGGGCGGTGACTGGTAATGAGGAAGACAGAAAGCCAAACGTTTGAGGGACAATTGAAGAAAAATACATAGGCCCTCGTCACATATGCCAAGTGGTTGGAGCTTCGGCCTTCAGAGTGAAGGGTCGAGGGTTCGATTCCAGTCAAGGGCAGGTTCCCTCAGTTGCAGGCCCCATCCCTGGCCTCAGTCGGGGTGAATGAGTGCAGAAGGCAATCTATCGATGTGTCTCTCTCATATCGATGTTTTGCTCTCTTTGTCTCCTTCCCTTCCCCTCTCTCTAAAAAAAAAAACAAAAAAACAAACAAACAAACAAAAAAACTTAGGATGAAGATTAACAAAAAAAGGGGGGAGGAGTGTAGAAAAATACATAGGACTAAAGGGCAAAGTGCATATACACTGAATGGTCAGATTATTATGATCTCTGAACTCATAACAATCTGGCCACTCAGTGTATATCCTATATAATAAATGCTAATATGCAAATTGTCCCCTCGACCAGGAGTTCAACCAGCAGGCAGGCTGGCCAACCGCCCATGTCCCCTCCCCCTGGCCAGGCGGGGACCCCACCCAGGCACGAATTCCGTGCACCAGGCCTCTAGTATATATATATATATATACTAGAGGCCTGGTGTACGAAATTCATGCAGGGAGAGGGGGTGTCCCTCAGCCCAGCCTGCACCCTCTCCAATATGGGACCCCTCTCACAATCCAGGACTGCTGGCTCCCAACTGCTCACCTGCCTGGTCTTCCTGATTGCCCCTCACCGCTTCTGCCTGCCAGCCTGATCACTCCCTAACCACTCCCCTGACAGCCTGATTGATGCCTAACTGCTCCCCTGCCAGCCTGTTTGTCCCCAACTTCCCTCCCCTGCCAGCCTAGTCACCCCTAACTGCCCTCCCCTGCAGGCTTGATCACCCCCAACTGCCCTCCCTTGCAGGCCTGGTCCCTCCCAACTGCCCTCCCCTGTTGGCCATCTTGTGGTGGCCATCTTGTGTCCACATGGGGGCAGCCATCTTGTGTGTTGGAGTGATGGTCAATCTGCATTTACTCTTTTATTAGATAGGTTAGAGGCCTGGTGCACAGGTGGGGGCCAGCTGGTTTGCCCTGAAGGGTGTCCCAGATCAGGGTGGGGGATCCCTTGGGGCATGGGGCGGCCTGGGCGAGGGGCCTGTGGTGGTTTGCAGGCCGGCCATGCCCCCCAGTGACCCAAGCAGAGGCCCTGGTATCTGGGATTTATTTATCTTCTACAATTGAAACTTTGTAGCCTGGAGCAGAGCCAAGCCTTCTGCTCCCTCTGTGGCAGAAGCCACTTCTGTTAGGATTTATTTATCTTCCATAATTGAAACTTTGTAGCCTTAAGTGGAGGCCTGGGCTGGCCAGGGTGTGCAGAAAGCTTGGCTTCCTCCATTGCCAGGGAAACCCAAGCCTCCCTCCTGCTCTCTCTGTGGCCACAGTCATCTTGGTTGGGGTTAATTTGCATACTCACTCCTGATTGGCTAGTGGGCATGGCTTGTGGGTATAGCAGAGCAATGGTTAATTTGCATATCACTCTTTTATTAGATAGGATACACACACACTGAGTGGCCAGATTATTATGCATTCAGATATCATAATAATCTGGCCACTCAGTGTAGAATGGATATTACAAGTCATTGTTGACTTTGAAGTTTGCACATTAGGATCCTGGGTACATAATTTCCCCCTGATTTGAAAGAGCTCTTTGGCCAAGTTCAATGTGTTTCTTTACTTGTTGTACTTGTAGGGAAAGAGCAAGAGCAACAGTAGACCAAAGGTGGAGTTTGGATTCATAGTCCCCGGTAACTGCCCACACTCTCGGGGTCACCCCAGATCTGCTTGGGAGGGTGGCCATTTGTGGTCTTTCTCTCCATGGCACATAGGACCACAGACTTCCTGTAGCGTTTTCATGAAAAAGAACTCTTTCCCCTTACCTCGCCCACCCCCCCCCTCCCATCACCATGCGAGCAGGAGAGATGTGCCTGGTGGCGCTAGTACAAAATGCAGTCAAGGTCACGGGGAGTTTCTGGCGTGGCTGGGAATTCTCACACAGCTCACAGTCGTGTGCCCGAGAACAGGCCATTGTTACGGTTTGTCAGCCACGCTCAGTGGTGGAAGCTCGCACGCCATCTGTTCTTCCGACGCCTGGTTTTGCCCAGAGCTATTTGTTCCTCTTCTTTTTCTTTTTCTTTCTTTCTTTTTTTTTTTTCCCCTCCGCCAATGTTCACAAATACCAAGCAGGAAAAGCTTCACAAATTTTGCTCGCTCACCTCGGAGTGATTGAGTGTTACATGAAGTAAGCTTGGGGAGGCCGGCTCACTGAGGAAAGCCGGGCAGAGCAAGAAATAGCAGTTGCCCTGCGAGCAGATGCGGTGCGTTTTCTGGTGGGTCCCTGGACAGATGCACCTTAAAAGGTGAAAGGAGGCCTGTTCGGTGCTTCTCGGCCTCTGTATCGATCTTTGTTCATCAGGTTACAATGTTCCTCATTATCCATAAATGAGTGAGGTCATGTGGTATTTTTCTTTCACTGACTGGCTTATTTCACTTAATTACAGCGGGAAGACTGGCGGGGGGGGGGGGGAGGGAGGGTGGGGTAGGGGGGAGAGGTAAAAGATCAACCGAAGGACTTGTATGCATGCATATAAGCACAACCAATGGACGCAAGACACTGGGGTGGTGAGGGCATGTATGGGAGTGGGGGGTGACAGAGGGTATGGACACGTATGTCACACCTTAATCCATAAAAAAAATGGAAAAGAAAAAAAAAGGTGAAAGGAGGTGAGAGGCCCTCTTTGATGTTTAACTCCTTTTACTGGCCGCTAAAGCCGAAGGAAGCCGGGACGTGAGTGTGTGCCGAGCTGCACTGGCCTGCCGTTACCCTGCGTTGTCACGTGCTGGTTTCCCCATCAGGCGTTTTCTCCGTGAGACCACAGCGAAGACGGTTACTCAGTTGGTTCAGCGGCATCGTCCTCTTAAAGATGGAATTCACCTTTAAGAATCAGAGCCCAGCCCAGCCGGCGTGGCTCAAGTGGTTGAGCATCAAGCTAGGAACCAGGAGGTCACGGGTTCGATTCCCGGTCAGGGCACGGGCCCAGGTTGGGGGCTCGATCCCCAGTGGGGGGGCGTGCAGCAGGCAGCCGATCCATGATTCTCTCTCATCACTGCTGTTTCTCTCTCCCTGTCTCCTGAAATCAATGAAAGTATATTTTTAAAAAATTGGAGCCCGTCGCTGCCCTGACCCCATCCTGATGAGCTCTCTCCAGAGGGGAAGTTGGGGTTCCAGCAGTTCTGGGCCGGGCAAGCGCAGTCGCTTACTGAGAGGGACTAACTGAGAGAGGCAGCCAGAGATGCCCATGTGAGGTCGGCCCATTTCCTAACTGAGGCCACTCTGATGTAATCAACCACCACACACCTTGATTTCCATAGTTTTTTGTTTTGTTTTTTTAATATATTTTGTTGATTTTTTTTACAGAGAGGAAGGAAGAGGGATAGAGAGCTAGAAACATCGATGAGAGAGAAACATCGATTAGCTGCCTCCTGCATGCCCCCCACTGGGGATGTGCCTGCAACCGAGGTGCATGCCCTTGACAGGAATTGAACCCGGGACCCTTCAGTCCGCAGGCTGACGCTCTATCCACTGAGCCAAACCGGTTTCGGTGATTTCCATAGTTTTGAAATAAGAAAAACAGTATGAAAGCATTTTTTTTTTTACTGAATCGGGGAAATCTCCACTTCACTCAATCTGGTACCCTGTTAATAGAAAATCAATTAAACCTACTATTAACTTAAACATTAGAGAACATACATACTTGGATACAGTTGAATTAAAAGACCATTTAATGATTCATGAAGCTTCAGGTAAATTGTCCTATGCCAGTGGTCAGCAAACTCATTAGTCAATAGAGCCAAATATCAATAGTACAACGACTGAAATTTCTTTTTGAGAGCCAAATTTTGTAAACTTAAACTTCTTCTAACGCCACTTATTCAAAATAGACTCGCCCAGGCCATGGTATTTTGTGGAAGAGCCACACTCAAGGGGCCAAAGAGCCACATGTGGCTCGCAAGCCACAGTTTGCTGACTATGGTCCTATGCTGATGAAAGTTTAATAGCCGACTACGGATTGAAAGCCTACAGATGTTTGCAGTCACTCGGGCCTCCTGTTGAACCTGACACAGTAAACATATAATTAACTGAAGCCAGTTGAGGTGGTCTGTGCCAAGGTCAGCGAGTATAGACACGCACAAAGTCCAAAATATACAGGTAAGTCATCTGGGGTTAGGGTTAGCCCATTAGACACTTTATCACATTTTAACTGCTTGCTCAGTTTAGCTTGGGGAGCGATCCAAGTATCACATCATCCATCCTAGGCAGCTTGGAATAAAATTTAGATGAAGGTGCACATTTGAATGGAGGTAGCGTTTGTAATACTCACCAATCCTTTTTTTCTCTATATTCTTTCTTTTTTAAAAATAAATATTTTTATTGATGTTTTACAGAGAGGAAGGGTGTAGGGTAGAGAGTTAGAAACATCGATAAGAGAGAAACACTGACCAGCTGCCTCCTGCACACCTCCTACTGGGGATGTGCCCGCAACCAAGGTACATGCCCTTGACCGGAATCGAACCTGGGGCCCTTCAGTCTGCAGGCGGCCTCTCTATCCACTGAGCCAAACCAGTCAGGGCCTCTGTATTCTTTCATGTAGTGAGTCTTGATTTAGTCCTTCCACACATAATGGATGGTGTTGCCCAATGGGGAAGGGTACAATAAATAACATTCAAAATGTGGCGTTTATGAGTCAGTGGCAACGAGGAGGGGCCACGGGAGAAAAGGCCAGGTCCCTGAAGAAGGACCGCAAGTCCTTAGACGTTCCTCTCTCGGCGACATGAAGCTCCCCCAGAGGCAGCCTCCACAGTAACAGCATGTTCCCAACCCTCTGGAGGTTCCCGGCCGAACATGTTTAAACCCCAGTCCAGGCTGGCTGTGCTGCTGGAAGTTCCAGGCTGCATCCTGGGAGGTCAGAAATTCAGGAGGGGGGCCAAGCCATCACTACATCCAGGAATGTCACGTGGAGCTCGTGTCTGCTCCTTGCTTGCTGGGCAAACTTGGGCAACAAATGTGTAACCTTTTCCAGGCTTCACTTCCTCCTCTGCAGTGATGGGGAGTCTCTTGTGAACTCCCCAGAGGGGCTTCTGGATAACAGGAAAGATGCGGATTTCATAGGTAAATACGAAGTCCTCAGTGCTCTGTAAACTGAGTGGGCGCTCAGCGATAATAATTACTGATAGAAAGTTTGAGCGCGACGGTACGAAGTTTTGTACAAAGAGGCCTTATCTTTGGAACATGTATGTTGACACATATGGAAGCTCAATGTCACGTTATCTCTAATTGTATGTACTGAAATGCATAAACCGAAAAATGTACGCCAGGCCTTGTGGCGTGGGCATTGACCTAGGGACCAGGAGGTCACAGTTCGATTCCCGGGCAGGGCACATGCCCGGGTTGCAGGCTCCATCCCTAGGAGGGGGCGTGCAGGAGGCAGCCGACTGCTGATGTTTCTCTCTCAACGGTGTTTCTATCTCTCTACCCTTGTCCCTTCCACTCTCTCCAAATCAATAAAAACGTATGTGAAATATGTACCCTTACACATTGAAATACTCCATAACCGAAAGGCTTAAAAACGCAAGCTGTTTGAAGAATGGCATGAAAAGAAATGGCTTTTCCCTAAAACCCAAACATTTTTTTCCCCAAAACCATTTTTCCCCCTGGCTCCAGGCCTTCATTCGGGGATACACTGGGTCTAGACACAAGCAACAAAAGGACAAGCCATGGAAGGAATCACCCAGCCTCCTTGCGCTAAAAAGGGAAACCGTCATGGGATGCCAGAACCTGGGAAGGCCCTGCAGCTTCCCCACCCCAGGTCCCCCCTTTGGTGGTGCCTACTACCCCGTGGACTTATGTTCAACCAGAAAATCGCCCAGCGGAGAAAAAGTGGAGGATGCGGCACCATATTGGACTACCATATGGCCACTAACCTCCGAGGTTGGTCACAATTATCAATGTAGAAATCCGAGAACAGAATGAGCCTTAGGATAGAACTGCTTCTCACTCAAGCATGCTATATAATTGGCTAGAGTGAGAAAATGAAAAATGTCCCCGGAACCAGATGGATCTGAAATGTTCCATTATTCATAAACACTCTTTCTTTTTTTTTTTTTTTTTGCATTTGTACTTGTTCCCATTCCCAAATACGCTGCCACAGCAATTTGCTGAAGAAGGTGTGAAAAGGGAGGGTCGCACGTCTTTGCTTGCTTTTCTGGGAGGTGTCTCGTCTGCAGCCATGGCGAAAGGGAGGGCTGGGCAGTGTGCTTTGGGATGTTCTCAGACGCTCCGTGTTACATGTGCGTGTGTGTCCGGTGGGGTCTGGGTGGGGGGTCAGATGTGGTTCCTTGTGAACGTGGCCCCAAGTGATCATGGGCTTTCTCTTTTTCTTCTAATATATTTTTATTGATTTCTGAGAGGAAGTGAGAGGGAGAGAGAGAGAAACATCAATGATGAGAGAGATGCATGGATTGGTTGCCTCGTGCATGCGTCCGGACCAGGGACGGGGAGGGGCCTGCATCCGAAGCACGTGCCCTTGACCGGAATCGAACTTGGGACCCTTCAGTCCTCAGGCCGACGCTCTCTCCACTGAGCCAAAGTGGCCAGGGCTGATCATGGGCTTTCTGAGCGTGGAGCTGCCGTAGCTCACGCCCTCCAGACTCCAAGCTGCTAGTTCTTCCTTTGTAATCATTCACAGGGCAGTCATTGATGTCTCATGGCACCACGTGGCTCGCTCTGGGAGAAAAGGGGGTCCGTCCCCTCCCACCTCCACGCTCCCCCACCTTCCACTCCGTCCTCCGGTTGGAGAGAGAAGTCAGCCGAGCTCCACGTAGAGGCGGAGCTGTTTTTTCAAACAAATAATGCAGCAAAGGAAAAACTTGTTTGGTGACAGGTGTGCAAAAGGAGGGGTATAAAACCTCTCACACGTGCAGCTTTGTGGTTTGATCATTGAAAGACCAGAGGAAAACACAGGAAGAGCTGCACCTTCCAAAGGGCACCCGTGGGAGAGAAAAAGGCTGGTGTGGCTCAGCGGATGGAGCGTCGCCCTGCGAACCCAAGGTCAAGAGCATGTACCTCCCTCGGTCGCAGGCTCCTCCCTGGCCCCAGCCCTGGTCCAGGCACGTGCAGGAGGCAACCAATCGATGTCTCTCTCTCACCTCGATGTTTCTCTCCGTCTCTCCCTCTTTCTGCCACTCTCCCTAAAACACATCCATGGAAACGTCTCCTCGGGTGAGGATGGACCACAGCAGCACCCCAAAAAAGATAGCCCTCCGCTCTGCGACGTGGGAATGAGGGGGCAAGACTGTGCCACCGCCACGGGACACCCAAGCCTCGTAGTGCACCCGCCGTGTGCATGGTCCTTAGAAGCGAGGCCTCGGCTCTCAGAAGGTATCAGTGGGATGACTGTTCAGGGGGCCATTTGTCTGGTGTGATTTATACCGAGGACCACGTAGCCAACGGATCCGAGGTTGGTCATAGGCAATTAATAGAAATGATCAATCCTATCCAGGCGTTCACTCCGAAATCTTCCTTGTCCCAACTTCAGTCATTCCATCAAAATCGCCAGTGTGTATAAAACGGGCCGAAATCCACTCCTGCGACCTTCAGTTTCCATGCAGTGGAATGTAACCACCATGATGATCAAGTTCAATGTGGTCGCCCTAGCCCAGGGGTCAGCAAACTCATTCGTCAACAGAGCCAAATATCAATAGGACAACGATGGAAATTTCTTTGGAGAGCCAAATTTTTTAAACTTAAACTTCTTCTAACGCCACTTCTTCAAAATAGACTCGCCCAGGCCGTGGTATTTTGTGGAAGAGCCACACTCAAGGGGCCAAAGAGCCGCATGTGGCTTGCGAGCCGCAGTTTGCCGACCATGGCCCTAGCCGGTTTGGCTCAGTGGATAGAGTGTCGGCCTGTGGACTGATGGGTCCCAGGTATGATTCCGGCCAAGGGCACATGCCCAGATGGTGGGCTCGATCCCCAGCAGGGGGTGTGCAGGAGGCAGCTTTGAAATGTCTCTCTCTCTCCCCCGTCCCTTCCTCTCTGAAGTCAATAAAAATATGTTTTAGAAAATAATTTTAAAAATTCAGTGTGTACTTTGCTGGGTTGCTAATGATTTTGTTATAGCTACCTAGAATATGTATATGTCTGGGTCTCAGTTTGGGAGAAGAAGGTGCCATTTTAGATGACTCAAATAGAACATAATCTATGAGTGATTTAGCTTTAACAAGGATAGGTTTAATTTTTTACGGAAAATTCATTTTCTCATTATATTTGTTCAAGAGCAAAGGGAGTTTGAAGTGTATCACTTGACACCAGTAAGTCCTTCCCACCCAGCCTTCTAGGCCAGGTGGTTCCCCTCCCCTCAGGCTTTCTTTGAAGCATTTATCCAGGGACAATTGCCACTCATCTATATTCTCAGGTATCTCCTTTCCCGGACATGAATGATCTCTGTCAGGCAGTATACCTAGGAGTAAAATTGCTCCTTCATATGTTAATTCTATGTTCAGCATCTTGAGGAACTATCAAACTCTTTTCCATAATGCCTGAACCATTGTACCTAAGGAATACCATTTCAGCCCGGCCGGCGTGGCTCAGTGGTTGAGCGTTGACCTATGAACCTGGAGGTCATGGTTCAAATCCTGGTCAGGACGCATGCCCAGGTTGCGGGCTTCATCTCCAGTGTGGGGCGTGCAGGAGGCAGCCGATCCCTGATTCTCGCTCATCATTGATGCTTCTCTCTCTCTCCTTCTCCCTTCCTCTCCGACATCAATAAAAACCTATTTCTTTTAAAAAGGGTGCGCTTGCTTCCTAATGATCCTGATTGCTTTGTGTCAGCGCCTCTCTTGCTGCCTGCAGTGATTCCTGTCCATCCTCGCCTTCCGCAACCTTCCACAGCCCCATCAGCACTGATATCGTAAATAACTTTTGAAGCTCCGCCGACCACCGCCACCAAAGAATGGCCCCATGTGCTGTAGGGATCAGCATTTCCTCCCGAGCGCTTCACACAAACCTCCCCGGGAGGTTGATAAGCAAACACACATCAACGAGAGAATGGCAGTCTGTCCCCCCAGAGAGACGGGCGGAAGTCATACTTCCCAAGTCAGGAAAAGAAAAGGCAGGACACGGGGTGACTCGGAGGGAAAGGCGCAGTGCTCCGGGCCAGACAGGAAGCACTGACATATGGCAACCGAATCAAAGGGGTCGGCCGGACTTCTGTTCAGTTGTTTGAACCAGAGTCCGCCGGCTTTAAGCAGTGCGGTCCTTGGGCCATCAGGTGAGTGACATCAAAAGCCACGATGGATGGTGACGAGGGTGAAGGAAAGAGCATTGCAGGAGGAATGAGAATGCGCTGTCAGATGCACGTGAATGAGGAAGTTGGCTTTGATTTTAGTCTGGGGTCATGTATCAAGACAGTCTAAGGCTTCTAACTTGGGTTTCTTTAAAATATTCATTTTCGTGGCTCCATGAAGATTTTGAATCTTCGCAGATCACACACTAATCTGGAGTAAAACCGAGATGCATTCCAATTAGGAGTGAGAGAAATTATACCTGCAGGAACAAAAAAAGTGGGTATAAACACATGCATGGGACTTCATTTTTTTATTTTTTAAAAAATATATTTTATTGATTTTTTTACAGAGAGGAAGGGAGAGGGAGAGTCAGAAACATCGATGAGAGAGAAACATTGATCAGCTGCCTCCTGCACACCCCCTACTGGGGATGTGCCCACAATCGAGGTACATGCCCTTGACCAGAATCAAACCCGGGACCTTTGAGTCTGCAGGCCGACGCTCTATCCACTGAGCCACACTGGTTAGGGCCATGTATGGGACTTTAAATCATGATTTAGACAATCGTAGTAACCATCCCCTGAAGAGGGTCACACAGCCCTGGGTTTGGTATTTTTCATCCTGGGGCAAAGGAAATCACTTGATGGGGAATGTTGAGAAAGCCTGTGAACGGAGAGAGGCAGGAAAGAGGGGGGAGGGCCCAGGAACCCTAAGGCATGCCAGTTCCAGTCCGCTTTTCTCCTTCAGTTTCTGGTCACCACTCAGTAGCCTCCTTCCTCTTCCCCCATCTGAAGCACTCCGCTAAATCTCCATTCCTTGAAACAAAGAGAAGTCCCCACACTGCCTACTCCTGTCCCAACACACAGTCCATTGTGCTTATCTGATATCAGAGGTACACTTGAGCCAGGCCGGTGTGGCTCAGTGGTTGAGCGTCAACCTATGAACCAGGAGGTCGCGGTCAGGGCACATGCCCGGGTTGCAAGCTCAATCCCCAGTAGTGCAGGAGACAGCCGATCCATGATTCTCTCTCATCATTGGTGTTTTCTGTCTCTCTCTCCCTCCCCCTTCCTCTTTGAAATTAATAATAATAAAATATATATATTTTTTTAAAGATACACGTGAGATCTTGGAAATGCCCTATTTATATTTCCACAGCTCTGAAAGGGGAAAGAAAGGAGCCAGCAAGGACAAAGGAGGACCTGAGTTAGGATGTGTGGTGATATTGAGGTTGCAGGGAAATGGAAACACACCTGATACTCTTCATTCTTCTTTAAAACGCAATCACAGCAATTGAGAAGCTCCGGGGTGCTGCCCTGAGGAGAATGTTCCCCTCTCCCTGGCGTTTTTATTCCTCTTTGAGATTTATTTCACGTCCAGTGATTTCTTGGGTGAGTCAAATAACATTTCACTCAAGAGTGAAAAGGGGTCAGTTTGGGTCCTGTCGGGGTGGCTTGGATCTTTCTTGCTGACCGGAAATTCGCGAACCTGTACCTAGCAGCCATGAAATACGTTTTCCGCTACAGTGATATTGCTGGCAGTGCATAAAACAAATGCACTGGGTCAGAAGGAGCCCGACTCCCCCTGTAAATGGAATCTTCTGGATCTGTGTTACTTTGGAGAGCACTTCCAAAATTTCCCCCAAAGGTTTCACTCTCGTTTTATTTTCCGTCTACAGAAGCGATTCACCAGCTCAGTTCCTCCTCCTCACAGCCTCAGGGGGCAAGTTCTGTAGGATGAGCACCAAGGCACAGACAAGGACACTGAAACTCGGAAGTTTAACATCTTGTCCCAGGCCTCAAGCTAGTCATCGGCTGGCTCTTCGGCAGCTGTATGAAGACCCCACCAGACAGAGGAGCCCAAAACCTGCTCTAAAGGTCCTTTCTGATGTTTCTCTACTTGATACAGAACTTTACTGGGTAAAGCTACAAAAATATATATATATTCTAGAGGAGATATTTTGGAATACACCATTCCTCTATTTTTAGAGAATGAGGACAGACCAACGCAATAGGACAATATTACAGGACATGTGACAGGTCTGCCGATCCAGAAGTGTCGTTGTAATTGGAAGACGATCGAGTACCACGGGTACTTGTTTCTCTTGAGTATAACTCAGCTGAACAGTGTCCACCCTCCCACTTGGCCGTGGAAATTAAATGCTGTGCGACTCGCCATCTCAGCCTTGGACGAGAGAGTCACGAGGAAAACGGTGTGTGATGCGTCTCCCATCTCCCTTGGCCTTGTCCTGCTCCCCGCTAAACCCCTCCTGGACGATGGGGCTTCACAAGGAATTGGATAATCTCAGGGCTCGCCGCACCAGTAATGATGTTGACAAGGGATTGAACTCTACACTTCCCCGGCCTCCGGATCGGATGCTTGATCCCCGATTATAAGGAAGGTGCACTGGAGAAGGGGACCATCCAGAAAAAGGAGGCCATCATCTAGCAGAGGGTTGGGAGGGGGTGGAGAGGAGCTGAGGAAGAGGAGACAGTGGTGGTGACTGAAAAGGGATTGGAGGAAAGCCAGGATGGTGGGATGGCTCCAAGCCCAGGCTAGGCGCTTCAGGAAAAAGGGAGGGTTCACCCTCATCGGTTTGGCTCTGTGGATAGAGCGTCGGCATTTGGACCAAAGAGTCCCAGGTTCGATGCCGGTCAAGGGCATGTACCTCGGGATACAGGCTCCTCCCGGGCCCAGGCCCTGGTCAGGGCGCATGCAGGACGCAACCAATCAACGTGTTTCTCTCACATCGATGTTTCTGTCTGTCTTTCCCTCTCTCTTCCACTCTCTCTAAAAAGCAATGGAAAAATATCCTCTGGTGAGGATTAAAAAAAAAAAAGAAGAAGGGAAAGTTCAACAACACTAACCCCTCTGGTACCTGAGTAAGATGGTGGGGAGGAGACTGTTGAGTTTGGAAATTAGGATATAATTGGTAATTTAAATAATTGGTAATTTAAGGGGTGTGATTAGGGTAAAGAAAATGAAAAACAGCAGCAACAACAAAGAAACAAACCTGTATTCAGTAGAAATTTAGAGAAAAGGAAATTTAAAGTAGGGATGGTAACAGCTGACTGGTTATTTTTTTGAACAGCTTCTTGGTGAAGGGAGGGAGAATGAAAGGGAGGCAGGCACGGTTGGTTGGCTGTTAACATGGTACAGTAGGCACAGTTTTAGCCTGTGGGAATGGAGTTAGTAGAAGAGAGATGAAAACGAGTTTGCCAGGAGATAGAGGAAGGGCTGGAAGAGACGGAAATAACTTACATCACATTGAATTAATTCTTAGTTAATATCACAGACAATGCTTTCCTATAAGGGTCCCACTAAATACAGAATTATTCACTTCCAAGTATTTATAGAGCACACACACGTACAAACACACATACACGCACATCTTTACATAAACCACAGTGTGCAGTGTTATAAACCTCAATGTATAAAACCTGAAAATATAACATCAGTGATTTAGAAAGGTGATTATTCGATGATACTAAGTATGGTAATAAAAATAATATGTTTTAGGATATCTTTAAAGGTTTACCCAGTCCTCCACATAATTAAATACCATGTCTTTTTGACATTTTTATTCTTTTCCACTTTCCAGCTACAACTATCATAACAGATACTGGTTCTACAGTTATTATGAGTCATAAAATAGAGAATTAAGAATACACAGCTTTGTTTCAATATGACACATCAAGATGAGAAATGAGATCTGTATGGTGATTATTATGTTTACGCATTACCAACATCAGTGTACATTTTCTTATCTTTTTCCAGAATGTTTTCCTATCCTCCCCGTATTAGTCATAATCGTCACTTTCCTTTTTGTGTTAATTTTCTTCTCTCAGAAAGCTTTTACAGGCGGAAACCTCCCTTAGACTTTCAACAGAATTATTTCATTGTGCCCTCATCCTGGAATGATAATTTAATTGGAAACAGAATTTTAGGTTGGTCATTATTTCCTTCTCGTACTTGGATGTTATCATTTCGTCATCTTACATCCTCTATTACTTTTTTGAAAAGTGTAGGGTCAACTAAACTTTGTTAGGTAATTTGACAATTGTCAAGTGCATTTACAGGTAATTTGATGATTCTCAATGGCTATTTTAAGATTTTCTCTTTCCTTAGTGCCCTGAAGTTTTACTACTAGTACATGTCCAGTGTGACGTTATTTTTAATTTCTTATTTTTCACGTGCATGCCTCTCAAATCTGAGGAGCAAGTCCTTGGTAAAATGGCAAAGCATGCATTACCTTTTTCAAAATATCCTTTCCCCCATTCTCCTTGTGGTTCTCCCATTCTGGTCTCCGTATCACATGACCTCCTCTTCCTAATCACATCTCTTTGTTTTCATGCTGGATTCTTAATACGTGTCTTCCAGTGAAGTCGCCAATGTAGTTTTACATTCGTCTAACTCGCTATTTAACGGTACGAAGGACTATTGAACTTTTGATTTTAAAGACTGCGTTCTATCATTACAATTCCATTTTATTCTTTTTCACATTTTGTCTGTTGGCATTGCTTTTTTGGTGGGTGTTTTATTCTTCACTTACTTGTGCTTTAAACCTTTATACTTCTGAGAGTTCTAAAATTTGTTATGTTTCCAGACTCTTGATATTGATAAAGTTTTGTTTTTTTTCAATTTTGTGATCTTTTTAAATTGTGAACTCAACTTGAACAAAGATTACTTTTACCGCTGTGGGATTCCCAAGCAAAGGCAGCTCTAAGTTTTAGTTTTTCATACAAAAAAGAAGGTGGGGGCATCAGACTCGGTTGTTTGCCTAAAAGCAAAAGCTGATGTCCCATTCACAGATCTTCGCAGAGGCCCGATGGAACCCCTCTACTCCGTCCTTCGCCTGATGTTAGAATAATCACACAAATGTTGAAATCACACTGTGTTACAACCCTGCTTGAGAGGCTTTAGGGAGGATAAAGCATAAAGTCCTTTCCTCTACACTTTATTCTGGATGCAGTGGTTCTCAACCTTCCTAACGCCGCAACCCTTTAATACAGTTCTTCATGTTATGGTGACCTCCAACCATAACACTATTTTCGTTGCTACTTCATAACTGTAATTTTGCCACTGTTATGAATCGTCATGTAAATATCTGTGTTTTCCGATGGTCTTAGGTGACCCTGCTAACAGTTCTCAACCTGTGGGTCGCGACCATCAGAAAACACAGATATTTACATTATGATTCATAACAGTGGCAAAATTACAGTTATGAAGTAGCAACGAAAATAATGTTATGGTTGGGGGTCACCACCACATGAGGAACTGTATTAAAGGGCCGTGGCATTAGGAAGGTTGAGAATCACTGGGATAGAGCCTACACAATTCATGGATTTATCCTGGCCACCTCACTGAACTACAATTCCAAATCCATTTGGGTCCTGGTGGGGACTTTACGAACTGGTTCTCATCATTGGAATTAGGCTTTGGTGAAAAGAGTCCCTTGTAGGTCAAGGCAATTGAAAGTACCCGCGTTTTCTTTATACACCTCTCCCCACTGCAGACGCCCTGACGACGTGGAGAAGAAGTTCTCCATGCAACACCGCCTCCATCAGACGGGGAGATGTGCTAACTAGCACAAACTTTTTAATTGTACGATGCCACTGAGATGCGGGCGTTATTTGTTACTGCAGCATAACCTAGCCAACCCTGACTAATACATTGATCCTACAAGGTCCTCCGCAATAAGCGTATAGCCTACTTCTTCAGCCTCATTTTGTACAATTCTCCCCAGCACACTAGCATTGTTCGATGTCTGAAATACAGCTGCTATTTTCTACTTGTTGTTCCTCTATTGGGGACACTCTTTCTTGTCCTCTTTGCCTGCCTTCATCTTCAATTCTCAGGTCATACACCAATTCCTCGGGGAAGCTGCCCCTTGTTCTCCATTCTAAACCACAAGCTTTCATCGATCTTTCTCTCTCCTAGAACCCTACTCGTTTCCTTAATAGCATCTTGTTCAATATTTAATTATGTGTTTATTTGTACAATGTCTTCCTTCACTAGCCTGTATATTATGTCTGTGCAAGGAAGGGAAATGTTTTGTTCATTACTATTTACACAACACAAGGTAGGGATTCAGTACACCTCTTCATCAACTCATATTTATTTGTGGTTGAATGGGTGTGTTGCTCATTTTAAAATTGGTGCCTAAGTTCCTAGGAGAAGAACTTCTATTATGCATTCTCTTGTGAAATGTGAGGTGAAAGCTATTATGATAATCATTCCAATTAGATACTCTGTGTAAAAGTCTCCTGGAACTTCCTTTGCCAACTTCAAATTGTCTTTACTACTTATTATAATAATTAGACTATACAGTCCTGGACACATTCCTGGCAGTGCCACCAAATGAATGGGTGACGATATTAGCTTTATGCCATAAAGTTTTCCCAGAAAACAGGAAACCCAATATACCCTATAGAAACATTTCACAGACCTAAAATACATTTCATTGTGGATTCCATAGTCATTATTGCAGCTCTCCTATCAAGACAGACTTTTTAAATTTTCTTCATAATCTTTGAAATCGGTAGCGTACATTACATCACGTAATAGGTGGATGCACCGAATGTTTTATGAAAAACAATCGAATGACTAACTGCATTAAATTTCATCTGGTTAGTAATAACTAGAACACTAGATGGGGATCACCATACAAATCCAAGAAACAATGATAAGAATTTAATTCTAGAGCCTCATTTTCTTTCAGAGGATGCTCAGCTACAGGTTCCTGGTAGGACATGATTTGATAGGCAATGATGTCATGACAGTAAGCGGTTTCTGAGACGGTGAATGAAGCCCAGGCAAACAGAGATAACAATGAAATGATAACACAGTGTACGCCCTGTCTGATATTCTTATTACTGCCCCGAGAAATCCCTTGAGTGGATTTATATTAGAATGCCTCCAAGCCAAACACAGACTTCTTAACAATTGGTTCCGGTTTTGCAATTCAGTCATTGTGTTGTCCATTTTTTAAAAAATATATTTTATTGATTTTTTACAGAGAGGAAGGGAGAGAGATAGAGTTAGAAACATCGATGAGAGAGGAACACCTATCAGCCGCCTCCTGCACACCCCCCACTGGGGATGTGCCCACAATCCAGGTACATGCCCTTGACTGGAATCGAACCCAGGACCCTTCAGTCCACAGGCCGATGCTCTATCCACTGAGCCAAACCGGTTTCGGCTGTATTGTCCATTTAAACATGCAAGGCAAAGCTGTTTAATCGGAAAACGATTGCTGTTTGCAGTACCTGTAAGAGGTCTTTTTCCCGATGCAAGAGGGTGTGTGTTTTGTGTGTGTGTGTGTGTGTGTGTGTGTGTTTTGTGTATGTGTGTGTGTGTGTTTTTTTGCTAATGTGGGAAACAGGATCCTCAGTGAGACCCCCCTGATGGGAAACTGTGTTCAACTTGGGGTCACTCTGGCTTTTGGTCCCTGAGAAGCAAAGGAAAAGTGGCACATGTTAAAAGGAAAAGACAAATAAGATTGTGAGAGAAATAAGACGGTGATCAAACCCAGCTTTTGAAATAAAAGATTAATTAACACACGCATGCCTCGGGGCAAAACACACAGCCCCCAATTCTCAAGAGTTAAAAAGAGGGCATGTTCTATGTAAGAGAGCGTGAGTGTGAGTGCGTGTGTGTGTGTGTGTGTGTGCATGCACGCGTGCAATAATGGCTTACAGGTTAAACCCAGCCCACGCCACCTCTAAACCTCACACCCAGGCTTCCACCCTGGGGCTGAAACGGATGGATGTGTGTCACAGGGAAGAACTCCAATTATTTCTCATTGTTGCCTTCCTTCCCATCCTGCGTGTGGACATGCAAAGGGTGCAGAATCGAGGGCATGGGAAAACAGCCCCCCCCCCGCCCCCCAAAGCTCGGGAGGAATCGGACGTATGGAGCAGGAGGATGAGCTTGTTGTAAACGACATAGCTTTAAACTCTCACTTCTCGTTGCTAACTAACCTGGTCCCGGACCTTGTTCCCATTTCTGAGGCGCAGGGAGGCCCCATCTGGAGACAATCAGACCCACAGTCATCAGCACGCTCTTTTTTGGGGGAGATGGGTTGCTTCCTTGTGCCTTGTGCCTTAACCCCCTGACCCATCCCAGCTCTTAATTCATTATTCATCCGTTTTCTTAGTCCACTTTTTAAAAAATAATCGGTTATGTTGCTGCTCCGATATCAGGGCGGTGGAGAAATGGCATTCCAGGAAAAAAGGACAACCCTGTCGAAACACCACAGCCATCCAGTGCCTCTTTCTTGCTATTCATAGGAAATGCCAGCTCCTGCAAATAGCAACCACGTGCACACGGGCTCCGCAGACCCGAGGTTCTGCTGCAAAACAAGACGTTCTTATTTTGGTGGCGTCAAAGGCGGGGTGGGCTCTCGATTGCTGGAAGTTGAGCATGAACAGCGTGCATGTACACACACACACATACACGCACACACACACACGCACTTGCACGTGCACGCACGCACGCACGCACGCCCCGCCAGCGGCTGCCCTGGTCCGTGCAGCTCAGCACCCAGAAAGGCGATTCCAGTCCCAAGTCTGTTCCCAGACCCTTTTCATTCATAGCCACGGGGGTCGTTACTGTGACAAGCCCACCTCCGACTTTATGACCCACTCAGACTCCTGGGAGCGCCACGGCCTCTGTAGGGATTCTGAGGGCCGTTTCTCGCCCTGCCTCCCCGCCGGTGCCGTCCAGGTTCGGTCTAAACGCATCAGGAGCGGCACGCTCCTTCAAGCCCTCTGTGCCCCGCCCTGCTGGGGGCCTGCCTGGGACTCCCTTGCACTCACATGGTAAAAAGCCGGTGCACAGCCCCGCCGGCGTGGCTCAGTGGCTGAGCTAGGAACCAGGAGGTCACGGTTCGATTCCCGGTCAGGCCACAGGCCCGGGTTGTGGGCTCCATCCCCATTGGGGGGGCGCGCGTGCAGGAGGCAGCCGGTCCATGATCCTCCGTCATCATGGATGTTCCCATCTCTCCCTTCCTCTCTGAAATCAATACAAATTATACATTTTAAAAAAAGAGAGAGCGGATGCGCAGACCTGGGGGTGGTTCTGTGTCCAGCAGACCCAACTGGACTGGGCCGGGGGCTGCTCCGGCCCAGGCATGCGTCCAGCACCTTCCATGAGACCCCCGGCTCTAATGGGGCCTCCTGTCTATCTTCGCCTCCGTAGCAAGTCGCCGCTGTAGGGGCTGCAGTAAATCTCTTTCCATCTGGTAGCCTCAGCGCCCGGGGGGAGGGAGGGGTGTCGGGGGGTGTCCCCTCGTCTCCAGGTCTAGCTGGCTGCCCCCCCCCCCCCCGGGCCCGCCCCTGTGCTGTTTCCCACAAGGATTTCAACACGCCTGCCCTTCGCCTCGTGGTGGAAACAAAATGTTCCGTAAGGTACAACTTCTCTCTGTCCCTTCAGACCGGAGGACAGGGCAGGGCAGCCTGTCCCCCGCCGAAGGAGAGGGGAGGGGGGAGCCCCTGCCACAGCCTGGGTGACTGACGCAGAGCCGCTGATCCTCTCCAAGGGCCGTAAATAAATGACGGAAGTTTTAGGCACCGGCCTCGGGAATCGGGGGGCGAGCCGCGGGCTTTTATCTCGCTGACCCCTGTTTGAACTCCACCTTGGCTCCTAAGTGCAGGGCCGACAAAGTGGGGTGGGAGGACATGCACGCCCCTTCCCACGCCACATGAAGACATACGATGCCGTGGGTGTGCGGGGGACTCCGGGGGAGGGGGGGGAGGTTGGGGCGGGGAGGGGTTTGCAGGAACCAAGTGAGAGGAGAAGGAAATAGGAGCTGTTATTTCTCCATGCCTCTCCCACGGCTGGAGGGTTTCAGAGAGAACAAATGCCTGAATTCCACGAGCACTTATGGGGAGGGGGGTTGTGCGCGGTGTGCAAGGCGCTGGCAGGCCCACAACGATACAAGTTTAGAAAGACAAGCGGTCGGTGTGGCTCAGTGGATGGAGCGTGGGGCTGAGGACTGAAGGTCCCGGGTTCTATTCCGGTCGAGGGCACGTACCCGCGTGGCAGGCTCGATTCCCCGGCTCTGATCGGAAGCGAGCGCAGGAGGCACCCAGTCGATGTGTCTCTCTCACATCGATGTTGTTCTCTCTCTGTCTCTCCCTAAGAATCAATGGGGAAATATTCTCCGGTGAGGATTCATCAAACAAACAAACAAGAAAAAAGAAAGAAGAAAGAAAGACAAGCTGTCTCAGGAATGCGGGGACGGATAACCCCAATGCCCACACCAACCACGGCTAACATTTATTGAGTCATAAATATGCCCACTGCAGTGTTAAAACACCTCCGATGAGTTATTTCCTTTAATCCTCACGGCAGCTCTGCAGAGCAGGTACTATTGGGCGTTCTCACTTTACAGACGCGCAGGCTGGGATTTCCCGGGGCTCACGTGCCTGAGAAAGCGGTGGAGCCAGGATAACCGGGCCGATCGTCCACCGTCGTGTGATGTCACCTCCTTGGGGAAGAGCTTAGCACCTACCATTCACTGTGATGACGCGTGGTGGGGTGGGGGGAGGCGGCAAAACGCCACGTGTGTCTCCTGGCCGTTCCAGATGTGGTAGTGACACGCCCGGCCGGACTCTTGGCGATTAGGCCTTGTATCACCTCCATGCTGTGTACCTCCTCACCTGGGAAACGTACATAAGCAATGGCCATCGCCACGGTCTTTGGGGAGAGATGGTTTTCAAAATGGTTTTGTCGAAGGAATGACTTTCGGGAAACAAGGTTTAGGTGTCATGTGAAGGCCGCTGTTTGCCGGGCCCTCCGCGAGGGTCCCACGCTCGTGGTCAGAAACAGGGCTTTCCATAAGAACGGGAACACATGGTTTTGGAAAATGTCTCCCAAGGAACCTGTTCTGTTCTAAATAGGAAGACGGCCAAGGGTGGGGGGGGGGTTAATGTGGTTTTGTTGTGGTTGCCGTGGCGCGTGGCCAAGGAACATTGGTCACGTGGGACGGGGAACCTGTTGGCGGGATTATGGAATGTGCTGACCTGTTTCTGGTTTAATGGCAACGCTCGAGGAGGCACTAAAGGCATGTGGAGGTTCGTTTTATTTTGTTTTAGACTAGAGGCCCAGTGCACGGATTCGTGCACCAGTAGGGTCCCTCAGCCTGGCCTGCACCCTCTCGCAATCTGGGACCCGTTGGAGGATGTCGGAGAGCTGGTTTCAGCCCAATCCCTGCAGGCCAGGCCAAGGGACCCTCCTCCCTCCTCTCTGGATCCGGGGTGTGGACGAAGCAGATTCGGGGCTGACGGTGCCCCTGCAGCAACCTAACCCATGGCTGATTCTGCGAGGAATCGGGTTCCCTCCTTTCCTGGTCAGAGTGTCTGCCCCCTGGTGGTCATTGTGCATCGTAGCTACCGGGCGAATGGTCAGATAGCTGCTTAGGCTTTTATATATATAGATACTTAGATGTCAGAGGATTTCACCTTCCATTCCTGGCCACTTTCCCAAAGGCCAGTCCCACCTCCTCCGCCACGACAGACCTGCAGGGTGTGTGAATGAAAGCGATGAAGGTCTAATTGTCCGAAGCGACTTACCAAAGGTGTTCCCACAGAAGGACTTCTGGGCATAAGGACCCAAGTCTTAGGGAGCCTTGGGAAGGCAACAAAAGTGACTTAGGCACTGAAGCATGCCCAGGTGTGTCATTGCCCCACGGAAAAGTCAAGCCCTGTGTGCCCCCATCTGCTTTTCACCTTCCTTCCTTCACCGGCGAACAGATGACCCCTAACCATGCCTCCCCATCTAACCTCCTAGGTTGTTGCTTTCTCTCTCTCTTACCTGAAGGGGCAGGTCTGATTTTCCTCTAGATTCGCATCAAAATCCATCTCTTCTCTGTGCATGACGGATCCCATCACCCAGGAGGCAGCAAATAATTGGCCTGAAAGTCGCCTACACTTCAGTTTAAACCCTGAAATCACACCCTGGGTGGTTTGCTTCTGTGGAAGAGCGTCAGCCTACGGACGGAAGGGTCCCAGGTTCGATTCTGGTCAAGGGCATGTACCCTGGTTATGGGTACCTCCCCAGTAGGGGGTGTGCAGGAGGCAGCTGATCAATGTTTCTCTCTCATCGATGTTTCTAACTCTCTATCCCTCTCCCTTCCTCTCTGTAAAAAAAATCAGTAAAATATATTAAAAAAAACAAAACCCTGAATGCCCAACACTAGGCATCTTGTCTTGTGTCCCTTGCCAAATTCTCTAACCTCATAAAATCTCAATTCCTCCATCTTATAAGCACATGGTCTTCTTTAAATTATATGGAATAGCCTTAGCTGGTGTGGCTCAGTGGATAGAGCGACGGCCTGCAGACTGAAGGACCCTGGGTTTGATTCCAGTCAAGGACACATGCCTGGGTGGCGGACTCAAACCCCAGCGGGGACATGCAGGAGGCAGCTGATCAATGATTCTCTCTTATCATTGATGTTTCTCTCTCTCCCTTCCTCTCTGAAATCAATAAAATAAATACTTTAAAAAACTAAATGACATGGGATAACATGTAAGATCTACTTCTAGTAAGTGTTCTTTACACATGCCTTCTGTACTATTAGTAGGCAGAGTTTACTAATCAACTTTTGTCTCCATGACCTCTATGCAGGAGATTCAAAATATTTATCATCTATAATCTATACCATTAAGGACATAAATTATTTTTTAAAATACACTCGTTATTGATTTCAGAGAGGAAAGGAGAGGGAGAGAAAGATTAAAAAAAAACATCAATGATGAGAGAGAATCATTGATTGGCTGCCTCCTGCACGCCCCCCTACTGGGGATCGAGCCGGCAACCAGGGCATGTGCCCCGAATGGGAATGGAACCGTGACCGTGACCTCCTGGTTCATAGATCCAGGCTCAACCACTGAGCCAGACTTGCCAGGCGAGGACATGAATTATTAAATCAGGCATTTAATAAACACTTCACTAATGAACGGCATGGAAGATTAACTGGTAAATCCCATCACAGACATACGCGCAGTTTTAGATGATGTGCTAATAATACAGCCTCTTCGGGAGACAGAGTCAAGCACTGAAGTTTCTTTGACTTGACGAATGATTCTTCCCATTTCTTCCTCTTTCTGCAGTAACCATAACGTGGTTAACCAAGTAGGGCAATTTGGTAAAAGCTTCAGTGCCTAAACACAATTGAAATAAGCTCATTGGGCAGGAAGCCGGGTCCAGAAGTGTGAAAGTTTGACTTGGAATGGCTGTCCACCCCACCCCTCGGAGGATCACTTGTCAAGGGAAGCCAGCAGAGCTGAGCCATGTTGCAAACACAAACCCAAGCTTATCACGAGACGCGCTCAGAGGTTCTCAGTTCTGGTCATTTTCTAGACTCCAGAAGAACAAAGGTAGTCCCTGTAATTTATTATTGGCAAGACTACAAATGTCTAATACAAATAACTTGATTATGAGAGCTTCTTATTTCAAGTTTTAAACACACGTCTAAAGCAGAGATCTTTAGATTTTTATTTTTTTATTTTGAACGTAAATCCCCCATTTTCCTGGCAACGTATTCCCGTGTTCCTTGGAAAGTTACTGAAGAGGATTTTAAGTATCATTTTAAAACGTCCCCTCTGTTTTTTAAGGAAGGAAAGGAGAATCGTGTAGCTGCCGAAGAGAAGTGAGGCTGCTTTCTGGCTCCTGTGCAAACTGGGGACAGTGTCGGCCAACAAAAACCAAACGGCAGCCTGACGGGGCGTGGCTCAGTGGTTGCGCGTCAATTTGTGAGCCAGGAGGTCTGGGTTCAATTCCCAGGCAGGGCACGTGCCCGGGTTGCAGGCTCCATCCCCAGTGGGGGGCCTGCAGGAGGCAGCCGATCCATGACTCTCTCTCATCATTGATGTTTCTCTCTCTCTCCCTCTCCCTTCCTCTCTGACATCCATAAAATTACATTAAAACACACACACACACACAAATGGGAGCGCTCAGTCTAGATCTGATACAGCCGTGTCAATGGCCAAATTTCTCTCTTGAGGTACCAGTGAGGCAACCGCCATTGAATGAGTTTTGAATTTTCTTGGAATCCTCCAGCCGTGTGCAGCTAGTACAGACAGAGCTACGGAGTGAGTGACAGCCCAGCCCGTGCCATCCCCACCACACAGCACGGGGCAGTTTCCTGAGCCCAGAGAGAACATTCCCGGCTCCAACCCCTCTCTCCCCTAGGTCACCTTCTCACCTTTGACTTGTGCCGGAGTCCTTGCCAGGATGCCTCGGCGAGGAAAGTAAAATTTATACCCGCGCAGCCTTAAAATGCTGACATCCCGTGTGTACACGGGGTGTTTACACAGAGAGTTAATCAGTTACGGTTTTAAATTTTAATTAAAGAATGTTTTCCGGTGTTATTGCAAAACAGACCAAAGCCCATAAAATGTATATTTGACTGCCGTTGTGTGTTGTCTTTGGATCAAGGCGCAGGCTTGAGATCAATCATGCGTCATATTTTTGTGAACTTTTAACAGAACAACCATCCCATAAATTAGGTTCATTAAAAAAAAAATAGCCATCAAAATAAAAGTCATTCTGAGAAATGACTGGATGGAATTTCCTTTCGACTTAGCAGCAAACTATTTCTTATCTGTCCTGCAAATAATAATATGGGAAGAAAAGAAGTAAACGCCCAATTGTGCAATAGGCTGCTATTTGCCAGTGAACCAGAGTGACTGCATAGGAGGTTACACATTTCACTTACATTTCGGTCAAGAAAATACTGGTTCAGTGAACAAGGGTGAAAATACTTTGGTCCAGATGGTGTGTGGTTTTTGAAGGTTTGTCTTTTATTTTTACATTTCTGTTTCTTCTTTGCTTGCTTTCTCTGATTATATGATAAAATATATGATTCTTACATGAAGAGAGAGAAGAGGTGTACACAAAAGCCAAAGTTTTTAACTCTGCCTCCTAAAAAATAACCATTGCTAGCCCATTTCCTCAGTTTCAAAAAGGGCATGTATTAAAAGCATTTCTATATTTATTTGCACAAGACCCTTCCTTATAAAGGGTCAAATAGCACAGAAAATGAGCATAATTCTTGCCATCAAGAGCTCAAAATCGAATGCTTAAATCACTAATAAGCATAGTGACTATGACAACGCAAATTAGGAGTATATATACTATCAAATAAAACTGGCAGTGTCTTGAAAGCAAATGGACTTATTGTAGAAGAGCACCACTCTGAAAAAACAAAAAAAAATACTATATGTTCTTACATATTGCATTGCATGGTTTCATGACTTTATTATGTTCATTTAACCGTGTATATATACTTCGCTCTTCCCAGCTCATGGCATATAATATAGCACAGTACCATTCTTTTTTTTTAAGTATATTTTTATTGATTTCAGCGAAGAAGGGAGAGGGAGCGGGAGACATAGAAACATCAATGATGAGAGAGAGAGTCATTGATTGGCTGCCTATTTCATATCCCCTACTAGGGATTGAGCCTGCAACCCAGGTATGTACCCTTGGCTGGAATCGAACCTAGGTCCCTTCAGTCCCCAGGGCAACGCTCTATCCACTGAGCCAAACTGGCTAGGGCCACAGTACCATTCTTTTAAACCACAAGATAGAATGCCATTTAGTGACTCCCCTAATCATGGCCATTCTTCCTGTCTCCAATTATGTAATCTTACAGCCTCACTTTAGTGAATCTGTTTATATACGGCAGGTATTCTGTTCATTTGTATTGCTTATATAAAAGCTTCTCTAGAACAAATTGCTAGAATTGGTAAGTAAAACACACACACACACACACACACACACACACACACACACATTTTATTGTTATTATATTTATTTCCATTTTTGACCAAGGAAAAATATATATAGTTTTAGAAGTAAAAATAAATAAATAAATAAATAATCTGAACAGCAATTAATAAAAACTCGTAGTTTCTTAATGCACCACTTCTTTTTTTTTAAATATATTTTATTGATTCCTCCTGCACACCTCCTACTAGGGAGGAGCCTGCAACCAAGATATATGCCCTTGACCAGAATCGAACTTGGGACCTTTCAGTCTGCAGGCCAACGCTCTATCCACTGAGCCAAACTGGTTAGGGCAATGCACCACTTCTTATTCCTCGTCCCAGAAGCATCCACCCTTACATTTTTATTTTCCCTCTAGATCTACCTCTGTGTTAATGAGTGATGTGTTTATTTTGTTTTTTTAAATCTTCACCCGAGGATATTTTCCCATTGATTTTTAGAGAGAGTGGAAGGGAGGGGGAGAGACAGAGAGGAACGCCGATGTGAGAGAGACACATCGATTGGTTGCCTCCCGCATGCCCTCTGACCAGGGCCTAGATCCCGCAACCAAGGTACGTGCCCTTGCCTGGAATCGAACCCAGGACCCTTCAGTCCACAGGCAATGCTCTAGCCACTGGGCAAAACCGGGTGGGGCTTTGTGATGTGTTGATGCTGCTATTTTTTTCAAACATAAAAAGTGGATAAAATACTATAATAGGGCACTGGTTCTCATCCCTCAGGGTTGCAAATCACCCACCAGTGACCTGCTCTGATGCATCCTCACCTCCACCCAGTTTACACCCCTCCCCAGTCCATTTGAAAGCGAATCCTAGACATGGTCTGATTTTAACCATAAATATTTCAGTGAGTATATTTAACAGATAAGGATGATTTTAAAATAACCATTGCACAATGATCATCTCTAAAGCAATTTTAAAAATAATTCCTTAATATCAACTATTCAGGCAGTGTTAGAATTTATAATTATTTCATGAATGTCGTAAGTGTAAAAAAATTTTAACCATCCTATATAATAAAAGGCTAAATGCAAATCGACCAAACGGTGGAACGACCGGTCGCTATGACGCCCACTGACCACCAGGAGGAAGACGCTCAATGCAGGAGCTGCCCTCTAGTGGTCAGTGTGCTCCCACAGGGGGAGCGCTGCTCAGCCAGAAGCAGGGTTCATGGCTGATAAGTGCAGTGGGGGTGGCGGGAGCCTCTCTTGCCTCCACAGCAGCGCTAAGGATGTCCGACTGCAAGCTTAGGCCCACTCCCCAAGCCATCAACTGGACATCCCCCAAGGGCTTCTGGACTGTGAGAGGGCGCAGGCTGGGCTGAGGGACCCTCCTGAGTGCACAAATTCCGTGCACTGGGCCTCTAATTTTTAATAAGGATCCAAATGGTTGATGTTATTGCCCATATCTCTCTCCCTGCCTCATTTTTTCTCCATAAATTTTGGGAAAGAAATCATGACCTTGTTTTCCAGACATCTGGAATTTTATGATTATATTAGAGGCCCAGTGCATGAAAATTCATAGTTGGGGAGCCCTCAGGGGTGGGAGGCGAACCGGCGATCAGGGGAAGGTGATGCCCCCATCACACCTCTGCTGCTGCTGCCACTGCCAGCAGTGCAAGCCTCACCCAGCCCTGGTTACCTGAGCCTCAGCCGGCCCTGGGCAGCTGGGCAGCCACCATCCGAGGCTTGCCTGTGCCTCGGGCCGGCCCTGGGTGGCTAGGGGGCTGAGGGCAAGTCTGGCCACACCATTTGCCTGCCACTCTCCCCTCCCCAACCCACCCCCTAGCTGAGCTGAAAGTACTGTGGGACTCCAGCAGGGCTGAGGGGACTGGGCGCCGCCATCTTGTGGCTATGGGTGCCACCATCTTTGTGATGGCGTGATGGTCAATTTGCATATTCCCTCTTTATTAGATAGGATCGTTGTTGTGGAATTTAGCATGTGTTTTACTTTTTGCTGTTATTCTCTGGATTTCCTACAAATTGGAGGTTAGATCTGGAGTCTTGACCAGACTCAGGTTCTTTCTCTTCTTTTCTCTCTGCCTCTCTTTTCCCTTCCTTCCTTCCCTCCCTCCCTTCCTTCCTTTCTTCCTTCTTTCCTTCCTTCCTTCTTTTCTTTTCTGGTCAAAACTACTTTATAATAGATTTTCCCATTCTGCCACGGAAGCCCCGTATTATCTCAGTATCCATGGTTTTGCAGTTTTCACAGCCGAAGATGTTTAATATCTAGAACCGCAAGTTCATTCTGAGTTGCAAAATGGAGGTATTTTGTCATTTTCTTCATTTATTAGCTGGAACACCTCCATAAACAATTATTTCCCCTAATCTAATATAAGGGTGTTATTGTTCTTTATCCATTCCCTTTACTAAACCAGTTTCAAATAATAAATGAGCTGTCTAGCATGTTGCAATGGTGACTTCATGTAGCCTAATTATGAACTCACAGATACAAACACAGTGCACGTGTTTACCTTTTGTTGTAGTGATTCACCATTTGGGACTAGGAGTGCTCGTTGTTACTAGGATGATGGAGATTTCTAGGCCCTTTCAGTGAAAAAATAAAAATGTGTATTTTTTAAGATTGAAATATATTATGGGTTTATACTAACACTTCCCATTCAGATTCAGGCTGTAGCATGTTTATATACCCTCTATTTTCTTTTCTTCATTGTGAGAAATCTGATTATTAAGATCACGAAGGATGATAGGACTAGACTATCAATTGCTTGTTTGCTTTATCTACCATTGTTCCCAACCTGTCTCAGAATAGCAAAAACATGACCACCAAAAATATAATTACTAGAAACAGTGAACACATTCCATGCAATTTTAATGCAAAAAGTTTGTTCTTAAGTTATATCTTACTGATACATGCAAAATTATTGCATTTTTAAGAAGACATGTCCTTCTTGGATCACTACAGAATCCAACAATATGTTTAAGTCTTATTTGAAAGATCATCCTATTCATTAATCCAGTCATTATACTTCCAAAAGTTCACTCAACAACCCACACTAAAAACTATTTTCAACACAAATTTCCTATTTATGATAGAAAGATCAGAAGCAACATAATTGCCCCAAAATATGAGAGCAGGTCATTAAATTGTGATAATGGTATACATCTGTGAAAACTATGTGGGGACAAACCACCAGTGGGACCAAACTGAAAAGAAAAGGGAGAATAACAAATTTCACAGGCAAAGTGAATTTGAAAAACACAAGAACAAATAAACACAGCAGACAGTGCCTTAAGGGTAAAAATGTCACCTTTCTGAACATCTCAAGGATCTACACTAAATTCACTTTGAAACTTTATTACTGGACACGCACAAGCATGTCAAGTCCTCAATTAATAGATGAAATATGATCTCCCATTTCAGTCTTAAATGCCTTCCAAAGCATTTCATAGACATGCAGAAGAGTTGGTTGATATTTTGGGGAGTATCCCAGGAAGTAATTGAGTGCACTGGCTCCAAGTAGTTCTTTGCACTAATTAAATATTCCAAACTTCTATCAAGATGATTGTCACCTATTTAATGGCTCATTGAGTTTACAGGCTATGCAAGTTCTCTTTCATCCACAGAGTTAGGACATCCGTTCTTGAAATGACAAATTAGGGAGCAGGCTAAAAAGATAAAAGAACATCTAAGGATTATTCAGATTTCAAATTTCTGACATGGACAGTCCTGTTCATTGATGAGATAAAGAATCTGGTGAGCTTAGAAGATTCCTTTTCTTCAAAGAGTCTACTTCTCCCCTCACCCCCTCCCCTTTTTTTAACACAATCTAGGGCATTGAAAATTAATATGGGAATATTTCAATGCACTTAAATGAGGTAGGTGCTGAAAAATATGTTACTATAGTTCCTTATTTTTAATAGAAATTTTTATCCCATGTACCTGAAAGGGTTGAAAGATGAAAATTAAATGTTAGCTCTGTCATGATTTTATATCGTCCATCCAGATTTAGTACAAGGACGTGGCTCTACACAGCTGTGACCAAGAGGTGCATAGGATCATACTAGAGACTGACACGAATGGGCAAGGCAACTGAAGCACCAATTTACTCGATTTTATTCCACCAACTTGACTGGTCATTGGACTGAACTTGCCTGAAGGCACTATCATGCAGACACAGAGAGTTCTATTTTCCTGAGCGCAATATTAACTATTTCAGGTCGCTTGAATCATAGTCTGCCACAGAAGGGCCAGTCCACGTTTGAATCAACTTCATACGAAGAAGGTGGTGATATCAGCCCTAGCCAGTTGGCTCAGTGGATAGAGCATCAGCCTGCGGACTGAAGGGCCCCAGGTTCGATTCCCAGTCAGGGCACATGCCCAGGTTGCAGGCTCGATCCCCAGTTAGGGGTGTGCAGGAGGCAGCCGATCAATGATTCTCACTCATCATTGATGTTTCTCTCTCTCCCTCTCTGGTCCTCTCTGAAATCAATTAAAAAAATATATTAAAAAAATAGAAGGTGGTGGTTTCAGAGACAGAAAGATAATATCTGCAGCCATAGGGCCTCTTCAGTTCAAACAGCAGAAATCAACCCTGATTAATTTAAGCAGAAAAGAAATTCATGAACGAGTATTAAATAGGGGGATACAAGAATTGGACAAGAGACAGCCACACAGGGTGCTTACTAGTAAGTGCTGCATCCAAATCGCTGGGCCTGGATGGGACTGGGCTGGCTTATAAGCAATTCGTTTTTAGTGTCTGAGAATCTGTGTTTAAGGTTGAGCATCTCTGTTAGTGTTGCTACTACTACTAACAACAATACTTGTATATGACAGACAATGGGGTCCTAGGCCATTTTGGTAAGCAATTTACGTGCTCCTACAAATCTAAAAATGAATGGTCCTCATATCTCCATGTCAACAAGAGGCAAGTACAGCTTGGAGAAATGGGCCTTCCGCAACATCCCATGGTTACCAGGTGGCAGAACCAGAAACTCCGTCTATAGAAAGTCAAGGCTGAGTTCTTAACTCCTATCCTAAACAGCTCATCAAGTCAACGGAAAATAATGGTATCTCTGGTTAGTTAGTGACACTGAAGGAAACACAGCCAGTAGGAGAAATCCATCTTATTTTTTTTTTCTCCTGGTCATTTCCCCTTCCCATTAGCACATACATTGCATCATAGGGATATATTCAGACAGATTTCTGGGTAGACAGAAATATAAATACATTGATTTCTTCTAAGGGAAGATATATGGCAAAACCTTCCTCTGTTTTTGTTCTTGCTTTTGTTTTTTATTTTCAATATAGACCATTTAGTGGAATAAGATGTGACCAATATGAAGAATATAAGCAACTAGAGGCACGATGCATGAAGATTCATGCAAGAATGGGCCTTCCTTCCCCTGGCTGCCATCACCGACTTCGCTCTGGCCAGAGCCGCCTTTCTGCTCTGGCCCGGAGCTGCCTTTCTGCCTTCCCATGCTGCCCAGAGGCCTGGAGCGGCAGGGGTGGTGTAGAACACCTGCGTCATCGCCATGGTGACAATGCAAGTGTCCCGCTCCACCCCTGGCCGCTCAGCACCTGTGTATGCAAATTAACCCACCATCTTTGTTGGGTTAATTTGCATACTCACTCCTGATTGGCTGGTGGGCATCACAAAGGCACAGGCAATTAGCATGTTACTCTTTTATTAGTGTAGATGATATCTCTATATATAAAAGCCCAGCAACCGGAATGGTGGGACAACCAGAATGACCAGTGGCTATGACACACACTATGGCAGCCAACCTGCCTGATCCAGGTCCCTAACAGCCCCCAACACCCAGATCAGGGGTGGGGCTGGCTAGCCATCTGCCCGCGGTTCCTCCCCCTGCCAGCCCGGCCCGATGGACCCCCATCAGGCAAGCCAAACCCAACCCCACCAGTGCATGAGTTCATGCACCAGGCCTCTAGTTCATTATATTTGGTTTAAAATATTGTTTCTGTTCATCACCCATTGTCAGCCCAAATCAAGATCTAAGAGTCTCACCTCCAAAATGAAAGTTATCTACATTTGTGTCTTTCATTCAAAATACAGACAATACCTTCTAGTTACAGAAAATGTAAACTGGAGTCATTTAAATGAGGATAAAAACAGAATTGCTAAAAATAATGTTTTGAAAAGTTTTCAGGGAAGTGGTTGGTCTCAGACTGTTGGGAACACCTTGAACTAGACTCGCATAAAGAAGAACATCGCCACCTCACACAGACTCGTAATCAGGAGGTCTTTGTTCTATAGCTCATCTCCCAACTAGAAGTTCCTTTCTAATCCCTGCACATATTCTTCTATTCATATGCAAATTGAAATAAAGCTGTTATTCTTTCTTCCCTAAGACCTGCTTTTAAAGTAGTAATAACAGCCCTAGCCAGTTTGGCTCAGTGGATAGAGCATTCCCCCTGGGGACTGCAGGGTCCCAGGTTTCATTCAGGTCAAGGGCACATGCCAGGGTTGTGGGCTCCATCCCCAGTAAGGGGTGTGCAAGACGCAGCCAATCAATGATTCTTTCTCATCCTTGATGTTTCTCTCTCTCCCTCTGCCTTCCTCTCTGAAATCAATAAAAATATATAAAAAATAAATACCTTAAAAAATAAGAATAAGAAAAACAAAGTAATAATAACATTTCTGAAAGTATGCCACGGGGGTGGGGCTAGTGGACACTGGCAGGTTCTGGCTATGCACCAGGCCAGCGGGGACTTCTTGACAAAGCTGTGTCTCTCCTTCCTTCGGGGATCCATCAGAACATTAGGGCTTATCTCTGGTGCTGTTACTGGCTTGAGACATTTCCTCCGATATGACATTGGCATTCCAATGGTAGTTTTATGGGTCTCTTTCTGGCTGTGATCACAGTGGAGGTATGCGATGGCCCCAGGCCTGTTGGGAGAGGGAAGGTTGTCCGTTGGTCAGAAGAGGCCAGGAAACCGCACACCCTGGGTTCTGCTCCTTGCCTTGCCAGTCACCTGCTGGATGCCTGGGATAAGTCACACAAGACCACGGGGCCTCCCTTTCTTCTGTGTGCAATTGCCTGTGGCAAATGTTGCCTGCAAATTTCAAGGGCAATTGAGTCCCGGGTGCTTTCCCACTTGCTCCTCTTTTGCTCTCCTGTTTTTCCTCTCTCCCTCTTTTTGATTAAAGGCGTGAGTGGCCAACTTCATGTGCAATTAATGCGTGCATACCCCAAGCTAAGCAGGGCACCTCAACTGCACGTCAAAGCCATCCTATATAATAAGAGGATAATATGCAAATTGACCCTAATGGTGGAATGACCAGAACGACCGCTTGACCAGTCACTATGAGGTGCACTGACCATCTCTCGGTCCCTTTCCCCAGCTGGCAGGCTCCCATCGCCCAATGGCAAATGGGGAACCAGGAATGGGTGGTGGCAGGGGGTGGGGCTGGCTGCTGGCAGCCGGGGAAGATGGCTCTGATCACAGGCCAGGCCTAGGGACCATACCTGCGCACAAATTTCGTGCACCGGGCCTCCAGTCAATTATAAACACATTCATGAGAGCTGATGTCGTAGGGGACGAACCCACTTCTGCTTTGATGGAGTCACTCTGTGCGGCTGCTTCTTCCTACTTTTGCAAGAGTGTCATGGTTATTAGCTTAAACCCAACGGGACAGTTTTTCCTTATGTGCCTTGGTTCCTCAATCCGTGAAAGGATTAGGAAATAAAGCACCTTCACAGGGCGTCTCAATGTGTTAAAGAAGGGAGAGGGCTAATGTCATTATACGTTTATAAATACAGGATATCGACTGCTCTTGCTTACAATGTGCTCCACGTTGCGCTCACTATGGGAAATGGTAGCTTTTAAGTGTATTTGTTAAAGAATTTGAATAAATTATTTTCTCTCAGGGAGGGAGCTTCGGATCAAGAGGGCCATCTGGGATCAGAAAATTGTGGGTTTAAATCTCAGTTTTTTCAACTAGCAGCTCTGTGATCTTGAGAACCCACTTCTGGGAAATATCCAAAGAAAACAGAAACACCCATCAGAAAGGACATATGCACCCTTATGTTCATACCAGCACCATTCACCACAGCTAAGATTTGGAAACAGCCTAAGTGCCCATCAGCAGATGAGTGGATTAGAAAACGGTGGTACATCTACACAATGGAATATTACGCTGCTGTCAAAAAGAAGGAATTCTTACCATTTGCAACAGCATGGATGGACCTGGAGAGCATGATGCTGAGCGAAATAAGCCAGTCAGTGAAAGAAAAAATATCACATGATCTCACTCAGTTGTGGAATATAATGATCAACATAAACTGATGAACACAAACAGAACCAGAGACATAGAAGCATCGAGCAGACTGTCTAACCTATGAGGGAAGGTGGAGCGTGAGGGGGAAAGAGATCAACCAGAAGACTTGTATGCATGCCTATGAGCAAAACCCACGGACACAGACAGTAGGGGGGTGAGGGCTTGTGCATGGGGGTGAGGTGGTGGGGGAGAGGTCAATGGGAGAAAAAGGAGACTCATGTACTGCTTTAAACAATAAAGAATTTAAATTAAAAAAAATGAGAGTGTTACTCTCCGCTAAGCCTTAGTAGTGTCCTCCCTCCAGTGAGGGAAAAACAAACAGCAACCGGAGCTCACCTGGTAGGACAGCCGCACAGATTAAGAACACGTAGCCTCCATCAGGAGCTCTGAAAACAGCCACCGTCACTTGTCGCTGTTCACAATTCCTCAGAGGTTCTCGGACATTTCCGGAAGACTATGTGCTTCGAACCATTTCGTGAATAAATACCGGAAGTGTGCAGGGAAAGGAACCAGGTTATCTGATGCCGGTTAGCCAAGAAAAGAGATGAATCTTCCAACTTTTCAACCACTGCATGACTTGGGCGGGCGGGGATAGCCGTTCTCATGCTTTGCTTTGCTTCCCAGCCCTCTCGCCCTATTAAACCCACAAACATGGGCCAATACTCCATGGAAGGTGGCTAAGGTTCTCCCATCAGGGCTCCGTGGAGTCCTTCTGTCTCTGGGTCATCCACCTCATCTTCCCCAGCTTCCCCTTTGGTTTTCTTTGTTGTTGTTGTTGTTGATGTCAGAGAGGAAGGGAGAGGGAGAGAGAGGAAAAAACATCCATGATGAGAGAGAATCATGGATCGGCTGCCTCCTGCATGCCCCACACTGAGGATAGAGCCTGTAACCCAGGCATGTGCCCTGACCGGGAATCGAACCGTGACCTCCTGGTTCCTAGGTTGATGCTCAACTACTGAGCCACGCCAGCCAGGGCCCCTTTGCTTTTCTTTATATATCACTAGAGTCTCGGTGCACGAATTCGTGCATGGGTGGGGTCCCTCAGCCTGGCCAGCAATTGAGGCCTATGGGGGGGGTGGGGGGGCGGCAGGCTGGGAGGAGAAACTCCAGGAGAAACCCCCCAATCAGGGCCTATCAGTGGGGGGCCAGCTAGCAGGGAGGAGGGACTGCAGGAGGTTGGCTGGCTCGGGGGAAGGGACCGTGGGAGGTTGCCCTGCTGCCCTGCCCCCCCCATCAAGGCCTGGAGGGAGGGGCCATGGGAGGTTGGCTGTGGGAGCTCGCTGACCACCAGGGGTCAGCTCCTGCATTGAGCATCTTCCCCCTGCTGGTCAGTGCACGTCATAGTGACTGGTCGACAGGTTGTTCCAGCCATTCAGGCATAAAGGTCGCTTAGGCCTTTATATATAGAGAGATTTGCATACTGTCCAATGTAACAGGGGATGTTAGAGATAATAAATCCCACAGCTGCTATTTCTGTTTGCAAAGCGCGTCGCTGCAGGGAAAGCACCAACCAGCCCGGGGTTGGCTGCTGTTTGCAGGTCTTTTTCTCTGCATATCTTACTGTCAGTTTCTTGACATTTCTGTCAGCTTCGAACTGGAGGGCATAGGTGCTGGTGGCAGGTCCCACCACATTTTTATTCTCCATTGGATTTTCAGAGACGATGACAAAATAGAATAAGACCGGGGGCGGGGGGGGGGGGGCACTGAGCAAGTACCAGGAAGAGAGGGGATGGGGTCAAGGGCAGAGCAGCGAGAGGGGAGGAATCTGGAAGTCAGAATGTGCAGCCTTTTCTCTCGCAGTTGGTACCCACCATGCAAAGGGATTCAATGCCATCCCCCATTTATTCCCACCCCACCCCCCAAAAAAAATCCATACACAGGAACACTCAGATTGGCTGTGAAATTAGGCCATCTTCTCAGTTCGTCATAACACCAGGCAGATAGAAGGCAAATGTTTGAAGAAATCTTTTGTTGTTTTCTCTGACGAACTGCAGGAGAAGGTGTCCCCACAAAACAGCTATTGTCTGCCCTGTAACATCACCCCTCCCCCGCATCGCCCTCTCTAGTCACCTTCATGGTTTTCTGCCCTTTAAAACTAGGACTTTCTGTTTTTCTCTTTTAATCCGTGGAAAGAAAAATGTAGAGTGGTATTTGAGAAGTGTCAGTGTTGAAAGTAATTTTCTCACCACCTCCCAGCTTTTGTAAACAAAGCGGGGGACAATGAAGATGATCATGGGCATCCATTGAATTTTGACCCCACCAACCCTTAACTAACAATAACAATAGCAGAAATAGCAACTATATTAGATCTAGTTCAGAACTAGCTCCCCAAGCAGCCCCAGGTAACATGTATTTAATTTCTCTAAGACTATATTTGCCAAACTGTTCATGGAGGGAAAACCGTTTGCTGATTAAATAAATCTGGCTAATGCACATTTCCAAACTAAAGCAGAGCCCTTCTTCCCTCAGTGGAACATGTATTTTTAAATACATATATTTATTGATTTCAGACATGAAGGGAGAGAGAAAGAGAGACAGAGAGAGAGAGAGAGAAAAAACATCAATGGTGAAAGTGAATCATGGATTGGCTGCCTCCTGCACACCCCACACTGGGGATCGAGCCTGCAACGCAGGCGTGTGCCCTGACCAGGAATTGAACCATGACCTCCTGGTTCATAGGTCAATGCTCAACCACGCCGGCTGGGCATCAGAACATGTATTAATACATGTGCTTGAGGGCCATTAGCACACAATTAGAGCAAAATAGTTCTAATAGCCCGTTTAGAATTTCACCCTTTTGAGCACATTAATTGTAGGTTTTATTTAGTGCATCTGATTGCTTGCTTTCATTGCAAGGGAAGTTCAAGTATTTGACAATTTCAGGCGAGGCTCAAAGTTCTGTTTCAAACTCTTTCCAAGGTAGGCTGAGGTTCTCTAGGGTATCTCAACAACAACAAAAACCTACAGAAAGGCTTTAAAAATACAGAGGTAAGTGTAAAAATAGATAAAACAGCTTTTAATAGTCTGCCTAGATGACCCTGCTGACAGTAACAATATCAACAAAGTCAGATGTCAACGTGGTTGGACGAGTCCAACAGGGCAAGCGTCCTGATGCCCGTCTGCAGAAACATTGGGGCAGCGGGAGGAGGGGGGTGCGGCAGGGGGGACAACTTTCTCTTTGCAGAACTATTGAGTCAAAAGCATCACAGTTTTACAAATTTGACAGATGTCACCAACTGCCTTCCAAGCAGGTCATAGCGATATATACTTCCACAAAGATATAGATAGATAGATAGATAGATAGATAGATAGATAGATAGATAGATAGAGATAGAGATAGAGATAGAGATAGAGATAGATATAGATATAGATATAGATATAGATATAGATATAGATATAGATATATGGTTCATTTTTGTTGATTGGCCCTTTCGTGTCGTTTCTTCACTGCTGGACACTAGATAAACTGTAGTTGATATTTTCAAAAGATTTTATCAGCCCTAGCCAGTGTGGCCCAGTGGATAGAGCGTCAGCCTGCAGACCAAAGGGTTCCGGGTTCGATTCCGGTCAAGGGCACGTACCTTGGTTGCAGGCTCCACCCTGGCCCAGGCCCTGGTCGGGGCTCGTGCAGGAGGCAACCAATCGAGGTGTTTCTCTCACATCGATGTTTCTCTCTGTCTCTCCCTCTCTCGTCCACTCTCCCTAAAACCAATGGGAAAATACCCTCCAGTGAGGATGCACCACAAAAGGATTGTATCACATTTTTGAGTTTGGGGAAATGGGCATCATTGGAGTATTGAATCTTCCTCTAAAAGAGCCCAGCATGATTTTTGTTTTTCCCCTTTTGTTAAGCTGTCGTTTTCTTTAAATGCGCCATCAATGGTTCTTGATAAGGCCCTTGGGCATGTTACATATTGCCTTGCGGTTTGAGGTCAGGTTTTGCTTGTTTTTAAGAATAGAGCTTCCTGGAACAGGCCCTGCCCACCCAGTACCAAACCACCTACCGCTGCTCATTATTGAAAAAGCTGCAAGAGGTTGAGGCCCCTCCTGGCTAGGAACCTCACTCTGCCCTGCTCTGGTTTCCCCTCTCCTGGCAAACTCGGGTCCAGGTGCTCTTCAACCTTAACAAATACCTGAGACTCCACAGCCCCCTGTTTCGTCTCTCCTTGATTTTTCATTTCACGTGGCTGGATCCTGGTCCTGATTTTTAAAAAAATGTTTTATTTAACTTTTTACTATATATGTTTATTGATCTCAGAAGAGGAAAGGGGAGGGAGAGAGAGAGAGAGAGAGAGAAACATCAATGATGAGAGAGAATCCTGGATCGGTGCCTCCGGCACGGGGCTAGGAGCCTGAGCCCTTGCTACTCAGGCACGTCCCCTGACCAGAAATCGAACTGTGACCTCCAGGTTCATAGGTCGATGCTCAACCACTGAGCCGCGCCAACCAGCCTGGTCCTGAATTTTTAAGGAAAAAAAAAAATGTATAAAATGTATAGACTTTGTAAATAGGTGGCTGAGACAGAACGTGGTTTTATGCTACTTGTGCAATCCCAGCGCCTGTCTCCAGAGCCGATAGCTGCCTAGGAAGCAGAGACTTCGCTTATGCAAAGCCAGACTACACCTTTCCCCAGGGCCATCAGGAAGGGCCCTGGCGTGGGTACGGCAAGTTGACGATATGTCCAAGGACAATGGTGTGTGAGCATGCGCTCCTCCACCAAACACTGTGCTTGCACTGCGTGCACCATGATTCTTTGCTGGGAGTATGCGAGGCTTAATTAAGAACTCTGTAGCCCTAGCCAATTTGGCTTAGCCCAGTGGTTGACAAACTCATTCGTCCGCAGAGCCAAATAGCAACAGGACAACGATGGAAATTTCTTTGGAGTGCCACATGTTTTAAACTTAAACTTCTTCTAACGCCACTTCTTCCAAATAGACTCACCCAGGCCGTGGTCTTTTGTGGAAGAGCCACACTCCAGGGGCCAAAGAGCCACATGTGGCTCGTGAGCCGCGGTTTGCCGACCACGGGCTTAGTGGATAGAGCATTGGCCTGCAGACTGAAGGGTCCCAGGTTCAATTCCTGGTCAAGGGCACGTGCCTGAGTTTTGGGCTGGATCCCCAGTAGGGAGCGTGCAGAAGGCAGCCAATCAATGGTTCTCTCTCATCACTGATGTTTCTATCTCCCTCTCCCTGCCTCTCTGAAATCAATAAAAATATTTTTTTGGAGAATAACAAAAGAACTCTTTAGTAACATGGAGGAGCAGCAAAGTTCTAAGGAGACTCCGTGGGAATCCCACTGTGGGTCAGGCTGAGCCCACGCTTCAGAGTCTTTTGTCTATTATGTTCCACATTCTGGTGGAGAAGCAAAGTCGTGCTCTGGACTTTTTCTGTGACACGGGCAGTGCCTGTGCCGTCTGCTCTTGTTACTGCGGATAGTTTTAACATCCAGGTGTCGAGAAGGTACGTGTCACGGGGCACTCACCTGAGCGGACTCTCAGAAGCAAGCTCACAAAAAATATCCAAGAGGTAGCTGAGGAGAGTTTGGTAGACATTGCTGGCCTCGGTTTCGGAATATTTTTCTCTCTTGATCTTCAAAACCAAGCTCCTTTGAATTAGTAAGTTTTCCGGGTACAAGAGAGGGCAGAACTGATATCAAGAATTCACCTTGATGCAGGGTTGTGTAACCCACAAAGGTAGGGGAAGGCAGGAGGTAGGGAGGGCGTGGTAAGGAGACTCTCAAGTCCTGAGAAAATGGCCTGGTAAGCAGACTCAGATGCGTGAACTACTCTGGAATCGCTGGTCTTCCCCACATCACAAGGGGACTACAGAATTTGAACGATGACCCAAGCCTTCTGGGGCCCCTTAGCCACCAGCCCCCTCACCCCTCCCCCCCCCCAGGCAGGTGTCTTCTGCAGTATGAAGACAGTATTAAGCGTGAAAAGTTTGTTGTATGTCTTGTCTGTGTTATAGCTCTAGCTGAGGAAAAGGGAGGCCTACCTTCTCTCCATAGTGAGCTTGGAATTGGATACTGAAGAAGAAAAACAGAGGTATTTGTCTTAGAGCTCAGAGCACTGAGCAAAACAGAGTGTGGGAGGGTAGTTAGCCCTTCTCGCCTGCATCCAGATAGTTATTGCTCTGCTCCTTACATATTCTGCACACTCACATGAAGCAGGAAAGATGATACTCATGCTCATGTGTGAAGAGGGATATTGAATTTATACACACACACACACACACACGCACGCACACACGCACGCACACTTCAGTCTGGATTGGCCATTTTAATAAGAAATCTTTCCAGCCTGACCGGTGTGGCTCAGTGGTTGAACATCAACCCACGAACCAGGAGGTCACAGTTCAATTCCCAGTCAGGGCCCAGGCCCAGGTGGCAGACTCGATCCCCAGTAGGGGGCGTGCAGGAGGCAGCCAATCCATGATTCTCTCTCATCATGGATGTTTCTCTCTCTCTCCCTATCCCTTCCTCTTTGAAATCAATAAAAACATATTTTAAAAGTATCTTTTTTTTAAAAAGTTGTGACATTGGTTAGCAAAAAGTACAGATGAATCCAGAGAAAAAGAAGAATATGAAATACTACATTTATGTCATATTCTGCAAGCTAGACGAAATACCTTGGGCCTGTCTTGAGCTATTTATACCTGTGAAATAATTGTCATAAAGCAAAGAAGAAAGAGGATATGACAAAATGAGCTAATTTGTAGAGTTCTAAAAAAAAAAAACCCACACAAAAACAAACTAAGGAATGATATATAAGCAAACAAAAAGATAAATTTTGAAAATGAGTTTTTCCTCTCTGCCTCTGAGATTTCAGACACTTTTCTAATACATCATTTAAATAATTTTGCTTTCACGTTAGTAATTTTTTTTTTTTGGTATTAAAATGCTGATGACTGTGGTGCCCACCTGGCGAATATGTCCGCAGGAATTTAAACAGACCGTAATTGGCGGAAGCTAAAACGAAGTCAAGTGCAAATGAAAACTGCACTCCTCCAACTTCTTCCACACGCATACACCATCACCATGGGGTTCAAAGACAAAACCTCCTTCCCCACAAGCCCCTCTGCCCCTGTCCGTTTCCCAATCAAGTGGAGAAACACAGCTCTCTTGGGTAAATCATCACAACACTAATGAAATCCAGACAGGCCACTGGAAACTTGAAACAGGGAAAAAAAAAAAAAAGCAACAAAGTTATCCAATGGAAAGCATTCATGAGCAGTCCCTGACTCATTGGCACTAACAAAATGTGGAAGCAGCAATGCTGCCTGGGTCACGGGTGATAATGATCCGATGCGTACTCGGGGCTTTCTGCCCGGACGGACCCGAAACACTTCTGTGGGTCTGTTTCCTAAGGGGTGGGAACCAGGCGGCTGACCATTTACGACAAATTAATAACTTCTGGGATAACTCACCGCATAGGTGGGCAACCGGGTACCCTCATTGCCCACGAGCTTTGAGAAACGCAACGCAGCTCGAATGGCAATCCGCATCCAGTAGGAAACCCGAATAAAGAAAGTGCCCTAATGGCAATTCACGTTCACACTTGCCTTCAGAACCAATCCTAGAAATAATGAAGAATCCCTACCAGCCTCTAGTTGGATAATGTTTATTTATTGCTATGTTTCGTGTGTGTTTTTTTTAATTCTCCTAAGCTCTTTCCAGAATAGCACTTGCAAGGATTAAACCACCCCAGAGTGAATCAAGTCAGCAGTAGCATTTCCGTGCATTTTACTCTTCTGTATAAATGCTAGCCTGCCTGGTGAGCTGCTCTTGCCTACACACACACACACACACACACACACACACACACACACACACTTTCTCACAGAATTGAGCTCAGAGAGGGGAGGAAGCTTGGAAACATTACTAAGCAATGAGAGAGGGAGGCATACGGACTCCTGTGGAGCTAGAAGGTGGCCTCCATGCATCTTTCTATTGACGGAGCCCTCCGTTCAGCAGACTTCGCCCACTCAGCATCTACCCAACGGTCTTGGGAAAACACTCAACCGCTGTCTTCCGGACCATGGTGCACCCACTTCAGGTGGAGCTAATCAGACACCCTGCCCGCCCTTAGCAGATGGGCAGCTGCCTCTAAGGGCACGATTTTTTCCATGAGCAAAACCGCACGATGGGACCTGGGAAGAAGGCGTGGGCCTTGAGGATGGAGTGTGGGAAACTGAGAAATATGCTCAGACACACAGCACACGGCACGGAGCGGGGGCTGGACTCTGCAGCTCCCCAGCTGGACACACTTTCGTTGGAACTGGAGCTGTGACTGGAGGGGCAGAGGGATTGAAAGTGTCTGAGGTCCATCGTGAGTCCTAGCTCCGTCACAAAAATGCAGCTAAAAACTTCACTTCAGGCTTCTCTTCCAAGAGGAATTCTTTTTTCTTTGTATCAATTAATGAAATTGTCTTTATTTCTTCAGTTTTAATTGACTTTATTGGGGTGACATGGATTTATAAAATTATATATGTTTCGGTTGTACAGCTTTATGATCTATCATCTGTATACATTGCATTCTGTGCCCGCCACCCGAAGTCAAATCTTCCGTCACACCCTCGCCGGTGTGGCTCAGTGGATTGAGTGTCAGCCTGTGGACTGAAGGGTCCCGGGTTCGATTCCTGTCAAGGGCACATGCTCGGGTTGCTGGTAGAGGATATGCAAGAGGCGGCCTATCAATGATTCTCTCTCATCACTGATGTTTCTGTCTCTCCCTCCTTCTCTCTTCCTCTCTGAAATCAATAAAAATATATTTTAAAAAATCTTCCGTCACTGTATATTTGACCCCCTTTGCCCTTTATTAGTCTCTGCCCCCTCTTCCCTATGGTAACCGCCGTATTGTGGTTGGTGTCTATGAATTTTTGTGGGTTTTTTTCCTTTTTGTTCATTTGTTGCTTTCCTTTGTATACCCCACATATAAGCCGGATCATAGGGTTCTTGACTTTTTCTGCCTGACTTCTTTCGCTTAGCATGATATCCTCACGACCCATCCACGTTGTCCCCAAGGCAGCATTTCATCTGTGCTAATGGCTGAGGCGTGTTCCATGGTACACATGTACCACACCTTCCTCATCCGTCATCAGTGTCCAGCCGCTGAGGAGCACCGAGAAGACCAAGGGCCGGCAGGATTCAGAGCAGGTTCTGGTGCAGAGTCCAGCCCCCGCTCCGTGCCGTGTGCTGTGTGTCTGAGCATACTTCTCAGTTTCCCGCACTCCATCCTCAAGGCTCACGCCTTCTTCCCAGGTCCCATCGTGCCGTTTTGCTCATGGAAAAAATCGAGCCCTTCATCAGCGTTATTCACCTGGGATCGCCGGGACAAAGCATCCTTTGTTTTGTAAGGAATGAAGTAGAGGACTGCAAGAGCTTTCACATTTTAGAAGGCCCTGGAACACCGGATAATGAACGCACCCGGGCCGCCGCGGAGCGCGCTTCATAAAGAGTCCTATTGTCCTTGTCCCTGTCTTTGTACAAGAACCTGGAGTGTGAAGGAGCGAGAGGAGGGGATTGTGGGGAGCACGGCCCAGGCTTCGCCTCCCGATTTCCATCCGTACCCCAGACTGGCCTGTACTTGCCGGGGCAGCTCAGGCACCTCACCCAGGTTGGATGTCCGTCACTGAGCCTCTGCATTCCCATGGGATGTGGCAGGAACCCGTGGCGAGCCTCAAAGGGCACAAGGGTCTAAGACGCTATGCCAGAGCCCCCCCCACCCCCCCGTCTTTTTAAAACCACAATTCCTTTAGATCCGCCCCCAGACTGTCAAGGCACCACGCAAGCCTGTCAGGTCTCGCCCTGGAATCGGCGTCTCTGGGTGTGAATCGGGCACAATAGGCGGCACAGAGAGTCCAGCGGCCGGCCAGAGAGAGAGCTTGGGGAGTCTGGCATGAATCCTCATCAGAAAGCCCGAGCGGGGCCCCGGCCAGTGTGGCTCAGTGGATAGAGCTTCGGCCTGGGGAATGAAGGGTCCCAGGTTCAATTCCACTCAAGGGTACATGCCCCAGGTGGGGGCTCCATCCCCAGTAGGGGGCGTGCAGGAGGCAGCTGATCCATGATTCTCTCTCTTTGATGTTTCTCTCTCCCTCTCCCTCGCCCTTCCTCTCTGAAATCAATAGAAAAAAAAGGAAGAAAGAGAGAAAAGGAAGGAAGGGAGAAAGAAAAAGAAAGAAAGAAAGAAAGAAAGAAAGAAAGAAAGAAAGAAAGAAAGAAAGAAAGAAAGAAGAAAGAAAGGAAGGAAGGAAGGAAGGAAAAGAAAGAGGGAGAGAGGGAGGGAGGAAGGAAAAGAAAGAGGGAGAGGGAGAAGGAGGGAGGGAGGGAGGGAAAGAGGAAGGAAGGAAGGAAGGAAGGAAGGAAGGAAGGAAGGAAGGGTGAGGACACTGATTCTGTCAGAGGATGGAAGACTTACGCGAGTTACCAAACCCCACACTCAGGAGCAGGGACTGAAGCCAGTGCCCGATTTATGGAAGCAGTGGGGTGACATCTGCGTGGGCTGGGCAACCAGAGGGCGTGTCATACAGCCTTTCCTCTCAGAGAGCTTTCCAGCCCAAGCAGCAGACCTTGGGCTAGCACAGGGTGCTGCCCTAAGCACAGAGCGATGCCATGGGTACGGGGTGGCACCCGGAGCTGAATGGACCTCTGGGTGCAGTCTCCAGAGTCATGCAGGATGCGGGCAGCTCCCTTTTTAAGGATTTAAGAAACCTAGCATGTACTCCTGTAAGCGGTCTTCCCTAAGTCAACATTCCCGGTTTCCTTAACGTGGCTTCCTCTTACTTTTTTTTTTTTTTTTGTGAGTGGCCACTATGGTCATTTTCTCCCAAACTTATCATGATGTATCAATTGCTATTTTTAACACATTTGTATTGATTTCAGAGAGGAAGGGAGAGGGGAAGAGAGAGAGAGAGAAACATGAATGATGAGCGAGAATCATGGATCCGCTGCCTCCTGCACCCCCTCCCCGCCCCACAACTAGGGATTGAGCCCCCAACCCGGGCCTGTGCCCTGACCAGGAATTGAACCGTGACCTCCTGGTTCATAGGTCGACGCTCAACCACTGAGCCACACCAGCCGGGCTGTCTATCGCTGTTTTGAAGTGGAAGGACATGAACACAGTAATATTCTCTGTATCTCTGGAGGCTGCACTTCCTGAAACACAAAATCGCTTTGGCCAAGGTGGGGTGGAAACTGAGGCAACAAGGTCTGCCCTGCCCTCCATCGGCCGTGCGGCTGTATCTTCGAGGCAAACACAGGCTTGTGTGTGGATCTCGGTGTCAGGCTCCATGTGCGTCTGTAAAAGCGAGTCTGGCTCTTGTAAAGCAACTTTCTGCAAAGAGGGAGACCTGCTCCCCTCTCCCGCTCATATTTCTCGTGTCTAATCCTTGCCGTCAGGTTGCCAGGTTTCTGGCTGGGCTCATTAATTTACTTAATTATTAGATTTTGGGAATAATTGAACCCTCAATTTCAGAAGCCTCCGGGCATGGCTCAATAAAAAACTCGCCTTAAAATATCAACGGGCAGCTGCCATAATAACAAAAATAAGCTCTGTCTGCCTAAAACTGCCGGCTCTGCCCACTGCTTCGTCTGGACAGACCGATTTATAAGAACCCGTTTAGTCTCCCGCCGTAAAATTAATTTGTCGGCAGGTCTGGCACGTGTGGGGTTAGGAGGCGTGTTTTCCTTTGACATGTGCTGCCTCTAGTGCCTTCAAGAAGAAATCGAGCCCTAGCCGGTTTGGCTCAGTGGATAGAGCATCAGCCTGCAGACTGAAGGGTCCCAGGTTCGATTCTGGTCAAGGGCACATGCTCAGGTTGGCAGGCTCCATCCCCAGTTGGGGCGGGGGGAGGGCGTGTAGGAGGCAGCCGATCCATGATTCTCTCTCATCGCTGATATTCCTATTTCTCTCTCCCTCTCCCTTCCTCTCTGAAGTCAAGAAAAATATATTTCAAAAAAATTAAAAAGATGTACCTTAAAAAAAATAAAGAAGGAGAAGAAATGGAGGACTCGGTGGGTCTATTTAGACACAGTGGCCCGGTCCGGCCGCATCACAGCTTTTGAGTAGGTCCTGCGATTTATCTGGGCCACAGTCCCCGAATTTTAAGATAAAGGTATTGGCCTAGATGACCTCGATGTTTCTTTCCAGCTCAGAAATCCTTTGAGTCTCTGAGGAAAAGGAGACCTTGAGGGAATAACGCACACCGTTCGTGGGTCCTACTCCCTGCATCCTGGTATGCGATTGGCCGCCCAGACTTGAGAATCAGGCCCGCCATTCGCAAGCAGCTCACACTGGGTCAGAATCGGAGGGCCCCGAGGGTTTGTGGGAGTTTATAAAGCAGCCAGAGGATGTGATCCCTGCCCCCGGTGTGCTGACAGGAGGACTGTTGTTTTCCTGGGCACTCGATTATAATAAGAGAACAGACTCCTTTTCCGCACGCAGACACATCTCCCAGGAAGAACTCGCTGCAGACACAAAGCCATTAGGTGGTTGCCAGCTCGTCACGCGTGGTTAATTGCCTCCTAGCCACGCGGTGATGGTTGCATCTACCACCTTACCACCTGCAAAAGTTTAAGTCACACACACACACACACACACACAAACGAGATTTCCAAAACTATGGCCTGGCAAGTGTGGCCTCTATAGTCGGCGTGACCCGCATTTGCTAGGGGCATTCTTAACAGCCCTCAGAAACGTTCGCACACGTGGAACTATGAAACGGTAAGCTCCGGCCGGCAAACTCTTTGTGGGGAGAATAGTGAACATCAGGGCCTTGGAGAAACCCCGGCATCCTCTCTGTCTTCTGTCCCATCCTGTTTTGCTCTGTGCTCTCACCGCCGCGCCTCGACCTCAAGGTGTTGCTTTGTATGTTCTTTTGAGATTTGTGACCAACGGGATCACCTCTCCCAGGGAGAGAGTCCCTGCACATCAGTAAAATGTACTCACTCCGGGTGGAGTTTTCCCCTTTTCTTCATGGTTTGAACTGAATTCTTCACTTTCTCCTGGGAGTTCTCCTTGGTGAACCAACTGTATATTAGCTACACCTACTCTGAGAACCCTAACCATGCTTTTTTTTTTAACTTTAGCTAATCTTGGCCTAAGATTTGGAGCCAGAATTCAGCCACTGACTAAGTAAACCTGACCCTTGATAAACTCAAATAGATTCCCTTCTTGATCAAACTCGAGCCAGGACCCCCTGAGTCCTTTCTCCACTAGACCCCAATATTTTTAAAAAATATATTTTTTATTGATTTCAGAGAGGAAGGGAGAGGAAGAGAGAGAGGGAGAGAGAGATAGAAACATCAATGATGAAAATTGTTGATTGGCTACCTCCTGTACGCCCCCCACGAGGACCTAGCCAGAAAATAGGACATGTGCCCTGATCAGGAATCAGACCTTGACCTTCTAGTTCATAGTTCGATGCTCAACCACTGAGCCATTCCTGTCTGGTTAAACCCCAATCTTGACCTATTAAGAACTGAACAAACATAAACATTATCCTATCTACTAAAAGAGTAATATGCAAATTGCCCATACTTCTGCTACACCCACAAGTCATGCCCACTAGCCAATCAGGAGCAAGTATGCAAATTAACCCAACCACGATGGCTGTAGCCACAGAGAGAGCAGGAGGCTTGGGTTTCCCCAGCAATGGAGGAAGCCAAGCTTTCTGCCTGCCCTGGCCTGCCTTGGCCTCCGCTTAAGCCTACAAAGTTTCAATTATAGAAGATAAATAAATCCCAACAAAAATGGTGGCAGCCACGGAGCTGGAGAGAGTAGGAGGCTTGAGTTGCCCCCAGTGATGGAGGAAGCCAAGTTTCCACAGCCCTGGCCCAGCCTTGGCCTCCACTCAAGGCTACAAAGTTTCAATTATAGAAGATAAATAAATCCCAGATACCAGGGCCTCCGTTTGGGTTGCTGGGGTGCATGGCCAGCCTGCAAACCACCACAGGCCCCCTGCCCAGGCCTCCCCACGCCCGAAGGGAACCCCCAGCCTGATCCAGAACACCGTTCAGGGCAAACCAGCAGGCCCCCACCTGTGCACCAGGCCACTATCCTATCTAATAAAAATTAATATGCAAATTGACCATCACTCCAACACACAAGTTGGCTGCCCCCATGTGGTCAAAGATGGCTGCCCCCATGTGTACACAAGATGGCTGCCACAAGATGGCTAGCAGGGGAGGGCAGTTTGGAGGGACCAGGTCTGCAAGGGAGGGCAGTTGGGGGTGATCAAGCCTGCAGGGGAGGGCAGTTAGGGGTGACCAGGCCAGCAGAGGAGGGAAGTTGGGGGTGACCAAGCCTGCAGGGGAGGGTAGTTAGGGGCAAATAGGCTGGCAGAGGTATAGTTAGGTATTAATCTGGCTGGCAGGGGAGTGGTTAGGGGGTGATCAGGCTGGCAGCAGAAGTGGTTAGGGGCAATCAGGAAGGCAAGCAGGCGAGCAGTTGAGACCCAGCAGTCCTGGATTGTGAGAGGTATGTCTGACTGCCCATTTAGGCCCTATCCTACCGGGATCGGGCCTAAACGGGCAGTCGGACATCCCTCAAGGGGTTCCAGATTGGAAAGGGTGCAGGCTGGTCTGAAGGACATACACCTCCATGCACAGATATCATCCACCGGCCCCTAGTAGTTTATAACAGCCCTATGCCATATCTCTAGGTCACCCTATCCCAGTGGTCAGCAAACCGCGGCTCGCGAGCCACATGCAGCTCTTTGGCCCCTTGAGTGTGGCTCTTTCACAAAATACCATATGCGGGCACGTACAGTGCAACTGAAACTTGATTGTCCTGGGCGAGTCTATTTTGAAGAAGTGGCGTTAGAACACTCAAGGGGCCAAAGAGCCATCAGCCACATGTGGCTCGCGAGCCGCGGTTTACCGACCACTGCCCTATCCTCCCACTTTGTATAATTTTTCCCTTCCCAGAAGCTACCACGCCCCTGCTCGCCCCCTTCCGTACTCCCTCATTCACCCTTCATTTTATTTATTTATTTTTGGTTAATCCTTACCTGAGGGATATTCCCCCCCTCCCCCCATTGATTTTTAGGAAGAGAGGGAAAGACAGAGAGAACATCGATGTGAGAGAGACACATCGATTGGTTGCCTCCTGCATGTGCCACGACCAGGGCCTGCATATTGACTGGGATCGAACCTGGGACCCTTCAGTCCGCAGGCTGACTCTCTAGCCACTGAGCACACCAGCTAGGGCCCTCGTTCTGTCTTTGAAACACTTATGACCCCTGTGCAAATCAAATGTGAGTTCCTTTCACACTGGACTCGTTTCCTGTTGCGACAATATAGTCCTGTTTTCAACTGGTCTCCATCACTTTCGTGTCTAGGCTTTGTTGGTTTCTCTTTGACGATACCTCCTTAACGGCCAAAGGGCACGTGGTACCCAGAAGGCTGAGCCAGTCCCTAAAGAGATGCCTTGGCCAAGAGTCTTTCGGACGGGCATTGTCTCACCCGTGTCTGGCCTTCCAGTCACCAGCCACACCTCTGGAACCCGTAAGGACCCAGAATGAGAGTGCCCACCTCAGGAAGAAAATCCCCCTTCATTTCCAGAGATTTCCAGTCTGGAACCAGCATCCACCAAAGGAGGAAGCTGCCTCTTTTGAGAAACAGGGGACTTCCCAGCATCTTCCCTGTTGCTTTGCCCTGAGCGGCTGCCTGGTCGTGGATTCAGCCCCCTTGTCTTATGGTTTAAACTGCTGAGGTGGTTGCTTCCGACACCTTTCTGTTCAGCAAATCTTTGGCTGCTGGCCATCCACTTTTGCGGGTCCCGATAACATCAGATTACAGCTTTGCGGCGTTGAGAATGGAGGATGCTTATCAGAAACCTGGGCAGCCTTTGTGGGGCCTCGATACATGAACAAGCTAATTTCAAAGGCGGGAGAGAAGGAGGAGGAAGAGGAGGAGGAGGAGAAGGAGGAAAAGAAAAGAGACAAGGAAAGGCCGAAGAAAGCTCTGGGAATACCAGCGAATGCCAGTATGGGCCAGCCAGCTGCAGAGGGAAGAGACGAAAGCCCAGCTCGGAGCACGATGCCACAGCTGGCGGGGAAACCCATGCAGGAGAGGTTAGCTGGGCAGCTGGCCGGAAACTCCAGCCCCGAGTCGTGTTTACCCTTTACTGACCAGAGCACACGCGCGTCGGCACACAGCGAATGCTGCTTGGAAACGTTAGCATCCACGAAACACGCTCATTTCTTTCCTAATGTCAAGGTCAGGATCCTCCAAACATACTATGCAGTAGATCTACATTAGACAGACTCCCAGAGGTCACAATTCACACGTCATTTTTATTTTATTTTATTTTATTTTTAATTGATTTCAGAGTGGAAGGAAGAGAGAGAGAGAGAGAAACATCAATGATGAGAGAGAATCATGGATCGGCTGCCTCCTGCATGCCCCACACTGGGGATCGAGCCCATAACCCGGGCCTGTGCCCTGAGCGGGAATCGAACCGTGACCCCCTGGTTCCTAGGTCGATGCTCAACCACTGAGCACCATCGGCCTGGCCAACTCACACATGTTTGGGAGGGGAAGAGAAAGAGTGTTAGAACATGTAGGTGGGCAGTGTTAGAGAAGAAGGAATACCCTGAAAATGGGCCCACTCCATCACTGTTTCTGGAAAGGACGATGGCAGAAACATCTTTGCCCACGGAGCGGTGAGTGGTGTGTGGAGCAGGCGAATCCAGCTGAGCTTTTAAGAAAAGGTGGGATCTGGCATCTGTTTCTTCTTTTTCCTGTGCGATAGCTTTGCAACGTATTGCTCATGGGAGGGGGATCACTCAGACATCATCAAAGCAGTACGTGAAGGTTGACAAAAGGAAAGTTGAATGCTAGCTCAGGGTAGGTGCCCTGGGTGGTGTGGCTCAGTTGGTTGAGTGCCATCCAGTGCACCTAGAGGTCCCCGTGGGATTCTCTGTCGGGACATATGCCCAGGTTTGGGGCTTGATCCCCAGTAGGGTCTGCAGAAGGCAGCCAATCGATGTTTCTCTCTCCCTCTCCCTTCCTCTCTCCTACACATCAATAAAAAATTCTTTTAAAAAAAGCAGCCCTAACGAATTTGGCTCAGTGGATAGATTATCAGCCTGTGGACCAAAGGGTCCCGGGTTCGATTCCGGTCAAGGGCACATACTTTGGTTGCAGGCTCCTCCCCTGCCCGGGCCCTGGTTGGGGCACCTGCAGACGGCAGACAATCGATGTGTGTCTCTCACATCGATGTTTCTCTCTGTCTTTCCCTCTCTCTTCCACTCTCCCTCAAAATCAATGGAAAAATATCCTCGGGTGAGGATTAACAACACAAAGCAATCAGTAAGTGGTTATATTATGGAGATCATGAATTTTCTCTTTCGAATTAAATAAAAATATCTACTTGGTAACGTGCGGCTTGGGATAAAATTATAGTGACAGCAAAAAACTTCTATATCTGAAACAATTAAGATGGAAGCAAGGAGGGTTCTGAACGTGCCTTTTAATGGCATCCCAGATGGCTCTGAGAGAGGACAGGGACGCATGTAAAGCCTTTGAAAAGAATTGCTCCACAGAAACATAAAAGTAGGGGAATATTTCTAAATCAATACTATGTGTATGTAATACCTTTCATATGTTCTACTGTTCCTAATTCTCTAAATGCAACGTCATAAGTAGCCAGCTGACTCTTTTATGGCATATAAATGTTAACATATTCAAGGTAATCTATACCTTATGAAAAAGCTTTTTATTTCAAAAAACACAGAAATCTGTAATGATTTCAGGACATAATAGAATTAGGTTGTTAATAAATTAAAAATGATAGTACATCTAACCGAAGTTGAAAGGTAAAAAGGCAGAAGTAGATAGAACAATATGTAAAGGTTTAATTATGTTAACTAGAATTATGGAAAGATAAACAGAAAATAGGAGACCTGAACTCCTCCTCTATCATAATGGGAATCCAATAGATAAATTTCAAGTTGCTAAATAAAGATACAGAAGTAAGCACAGCATATTATTTAATCATTTAGATGCAAAAAAAACTCTAGAATTTGAACAAAAATCGGTGGACGGGAGAATATATCGAGGGACTTGTGAAATTAGTCTTGAGTGTTTGCCATTAAAATTAAGAGAGTTGAAACTTCATGGATTATATTCAAACACTAGGGCATATTTACAGGCCTCACTGTCAGTCTGAGAATTAGGTGTGACTGACTTCCTAGGGTTCCAGGGAGGAAATGGAGACTCTGAGAAGTTTAATGACCGCCTAGGTATAACAGCGATAGAAATCAAACTTTTCTAACCAGGATTTCCAAATGCCGTTCGCTTCGGGATTCTCCAGATAGGGGTGGGTACGAAACACTATTCCGAAATGTTTCAGATCTCCTTTCATTATGTGTAGAACGTAATGAAACCCAGGCATTGGCAGAGCTTTTGCATAAAAGGCCAGGTAGTAAATACTTTTGACTTCGCCTGCCATGTGGTCTCTGTCGCAGTCACTCAGTCCCACCGCCGTTGTGTAAATGTTGCCGATGACAGCGTGCAAGTGGATGGGCATGGCCCAATGGTTATAGCGTGCCACCCCTCGGACCAGCACATTAACTCTCTCTCTCTCTCCACTTTCCCTTCTGAGGACAGGGATAGGAATATGTTTTCACTGAACCTAATCCACAGTCTTCCTCCCACCCCGGACATTAATCTATAATAATAAAAGCGTAATATGCTAATTAGACCGGATAGCCGAACGACCTTCCGGATGACCTTCCGGACGAAGCCGGGCCCAGGCAAGCTGCTGTGGCTGTGAGGGCCGAGCCCCTTGCAGGGATTTCATGCATCGGGCCTCTAGTGTATACATAGAAGCATGCGGTTACCCCATTATTATGGCTGACTTCCTTCTCCAAAAGTTGGCTCTGCCCCCTGTAAACTCTGACAATCAGAGCATTTTTATCGGGGTGGAGGGTTTCTATTGATGTGTTACTTATTTCATCAGAAAAAAAAGCAATCTTAGTAAAAAGACTAAGTCGCTCTTTGCAACGGTCAACACTGATCAACCCAGATGTGGCAAAATTTCCTCAGCCTGGGGGCTTGTTGAGGTGTTTTGATTTAAAGAAAATATTCTTATTTTATTTTAATTTTATTTTTTGTTCATCCTCACCTGAGGATATTTTCCCCATTGATTTTTAGAGAGAGTGGAAGGGAGGGGAAGAGACAGAGAGAAGCATTGATGTGAGAGAGACACATCAATTGGTTGCCTCCCACACGTGCCCCCACCAGGGCCTAGAGCCTGCAACCAAGTTATGTGCCCTGGACTGGAATCCAACCCGGGACCCTTCAGTCTGCAGGCTGACGCTCTATCCACTGAGCCAAACCGGCTAGGGCCCTTGTGGAGGTACTTAGTGAATATCATGGAGGGAAGAGACGTCCAAGTTGTATTTATAGGACGTCAGTGGGCACAGACGCTGAGAGCCAGGAGGAGGCTGCTCGTGTGATTGGCCGATGCAGTCATGATTCATTTGAGATGACAGAACGGGGACATGTCAAAAACCCAGTGGATTCTATAACGAGATGCTTGAAATACCATCAAAGCAACGGAGGAAAGGACATCTAGGATGTGTCAATCAGTGGCCTAAGGACTGAGGGGCAGCCGCGTTAGGGCACATCTCACAGAAGAGTCGGCTCTGAGGTCTTTCCATCCGGTTTCTCTGCGCTGAGACTCCAATTCCTGGGGCAGGCAATCCTATTCGTGTCGCCACTGCCCACTCCTCAGGAAGGAAGAACAGACGCTGATTCTTCCCTGCTCTGGGGTGGGATGAAGTATGGCTGAGAATTTCTGCCAAGAAAAATCAAGGCACTGCTACCAGCCCTTGGGAACAGGGGAGACAAAGGTGGCGGGAAGGCAGAAATAAAAGCTGTCTACAACTGTTTCATATACTCAGGATCCAATTGTTAGAAAGGTAAGCACCCTGCTCATCCCGCTAGTGTGTCTCCTCAGGTACAAAGGAGCGATTCGTTGCTTGGATATCCTGTCGAGGGTCCTCTCTCCAAAGATAATGTTGTGTAGAGAGCGCCTGGGAAGGCACATGGGCATTTCTTTAATTATTGTCAGCTGAATCCACGGGCATCGGCAAAGCCACATCCTGGAAACAGGCTTTGCCAAAAGGCAAGAGTGTTGTCAGCTTGACCTTCAGCCCAGGTGCCAGGGGGTGGGATTTGTTATTTAAATCCAGCCAAGCACCAGGAATGAATACAACTCGGGCCCACCCAAGAATGCACATAATCTCCTTTGTCTTGACTTTTGTCTTGACAGTAGAACTTGCTGTTTTTTTGCTGTATAAGATAAACATGCTGTATTGGCCTGGGATCACTGTTCCTGACCCTGTCCATGTCAGAGGACAGTGGTCCCACCCGGCCCCACCAGCTTTTTCCTTCTACCTCTGTGTCTGTCTCTTTCTTTCATCTTCTCAATCCCCAGCCGCCCCTACTCAGGGACTGGACCGCTCTCTAGCCTCACGGGACAGGGAAACGAGAGAAATATTTACAATGTTGATTTTCTTTTTTTATTCTATTTTATAATTCTATTGATTTCAGAGAGGAAGAGGGAGAGAGAGAAAAAGAGATAGAAACATCAGTGATGAGAGAGAATCATCGGTCGGCTGCACGGAGCCCACAACCTGGGCAGGTACCCTTGACCGGAATCGAACCTGGGACTCTTCAGTCCCCAGGCCGACACTCTATCCACTGAGCCAAACCAGCAAGGGCTAATGTTGATTTTCTTTAGAGACAAGGCCTACAAGATACTCCGCCAGAAGAGAAGAAAAAAAAACCAGTTCTGTGGACCAGTAGTTTGAAAAATGCAATTTTTCCTAAACCTGCCTGACCTCATTTATTCCATCATTTCACACACTTATTTATCATGACATGTTCCTTCCGAAGTAACTCTTACTAACGTATAATGATATACTACTATTCTCAGAAATCCCAAGTTTCAAGACCTTTCTGGTAGTATGTGCATGAGTACTCTTCATCATTGATCAAATCTTCTGTTTTGTTTACTGAAAGGCTTGGAAATGGATAAATGAACTCTTAGCCTCTTGGTTTATAAGGCCAAAGAAAAAAATAGTGAAAAAAAATCAGAAGCAAAAACATGAAATGATTCGGTAGTTAACTCATTTTGAAATTTTAAAGAGCAGAATTTAGTGATGAGAAAAAAAAATGTTTCTCTGTGCGATTTTGAGCAAGACTTTGGAATTGTGGAGTTCTACCTCCATCCTTCCCAGTTGGATTTAGGGAGGTTCGAAGAAACAGAGGGAGAAAGAGAGAGAGAGAGTAGCCTTGTCTGCCGTCACGGGAGTCCTTATCATAGGCTCATAGGCCCAAGTTCAGACCACCTGACTACAGACAGAGCGCAGGTGTCCGGGTACAAGTCATGGAAGGGTCCCGACGCCTGAAGTAACAGAGCGTGTGCGCGTGTGTGGGAGAGGTGGGAGTTTGAGGGTGGGTATAGCAGAAGCGTTGCTGGTGGCCTAAGAGATCCTTTGGGAAGTCAGGGAGGATACAAACAGAAAAAGAGTCCGGAAGAGTCCGGAGCATCGGTTAATCAGTTCACTGGGCAGAAGGAGCAGAACTTTCTAACTGGTTACTTTCTTTAAAAAAAAAAAAAAAAATATATATATATATATATATATATATATATATATATATTTTTTAATTGATTTCAGAGAGGAAGGGAGAGGGAGAGGAGAGACATCAATGATGAGAGAAAATCATCCATCAGGTGTCTCCTGCATGCCCCCCCCCGCCCCCCTACTGGAGATCAAGCCCACAACCCGGGCAGGTGCCCTGACCGGGAATTGAACTGTGACCTCCTGGTTCATAGGTCGATGTTCAACCACTGACCTACACCAGCCGGGCACTCAATACCTCTTGTAGGGAAGGAAAATCGACAGAGAATGAAGCTTACCTGCCCTTGTGTTCGCCTAAATACTACGTGCTGGATGCAGAGGGACCATGCTTTCTCCTCTACTTGTGACAGGCAGACGGATGGATGGACAGATGGCCAGGGAGGGAGGAAGGGAGGGAGGGGGGAGGAAGTGCTCTAGCAGAAGACATATTTCTTTTAAAGAACTTAGGATGGTGGATCAGTGAGCGTGTGCGTAGACTGCACTGTGTCGCAGGGCATGGAGCAGACAGAGGAACTTGAATTCTACTTCTCGCCACGCATCTCAAGGCCTTCAGCAGGTCCCTTAACCTTAGGCACTGCCTTCCCCAGCTTGAAAACCGTAATCTGGAGGCAAGCCTGCTGCCACGGTGGAAGCACGGGAGAACACAGACCTTCGAGAAAGACCTGAAATAGTTAAAGGTGCGGCCAGGCTTGGGAAAGCTCGCAGGGCCCACACGCTTCCCGGTGTGTGACCTCCAGGCACACACCTGGGCTCGGTCAGGTTACACTCAGCCCTTCCCACCCCCAGGCCAGGCCCTGGTCGATGATAGAGGCCGGACCCTCCTTAATTAAGGGCACCGGTCACCTAAAACAACAAGGGGGGCAGGAGGGAATATTGGATGTCACTCAGTCTTGCTGTCGACTTCCTTTCCCTTTAATTATTTCAGAAGAAGAAAACACTAACTGTTAAAAAAAAAAAAAAGTCAAAAGAATAACAAAGCAAAGGCTCTTCAAGGACCAGATAGCCGTGAAGATGTAATAGCGGCCTCCTGGACTTTGAAGCGCCCCGGGTCTGCTGCTCGAGTTGATGGGAGGTGCAATTCGGGTTATCCACGCCTGCTCATTTGCCCTGCGTACGTACGGATGCCTCTTTGAGAGAAGATCAGCGATCGATACCAGTGACCGGTCACCATCTGGCCTCACAAGGAACATGTTTCGAAGTTCTTATTTGGTTCTTTCTGACTTGAAATTGTTTGGGTGGTGATGGTGGTGGTGGGGTGTCAAAATGACATGGGTTTGGCCCCCAGGTCAGTCATTTGTGAGTGATGTGGTCTTGGGCACGTTGTGTATCTGTTTGTATCTCAGCTTCTTCATCTGAAAAAGAAAACAGCCCTCGCCGGTTTGGCTCAGTGGTTAGAGCATCAGCCTGCGGACTGAAGGATCTTGGGATCAATTCCAGTCAAGGGCACAATCCCCAGTAGGAGACATGCAGGAGACAGCCTATCAATGATTCTCTCTCATCCTTGATGTTTCTCTCTCTCTCTCTCTCTCTCTCTCTCTCTCTCTCTCTCTCTCTCTCTCTCTCCCTCTCCCCCTCTCCCTTTCTCTCTGAAATCAATAAAAAATATATTTTATTTATTTTTAAGTATATTTTATTGATTTTTTACAGAGAGGAAGGGAGAGGGATAGAGAGTTAGAAACATCGATCAGCTGCCTCCTGGCACACCCCCTACTGGGGATGTGCCTGCAACCAAGGTACATGCCCTTGACCGGAATCGAACCTGGGACCTTTCAGTCCACAGGCCGACGCTCTTTTCACTGAGCCAAACCAGCTACGGCAATAAAAACATATTTTAAAAAATACCAGAAACTATATCTCCCGTACAGGAATGCTATAGGTATTTAGAAAAATTACAACCATGTGTAGTGATGGATGCTAACAGGATATGTTATGGTGATCACCTCACATTATATACCTACACTGAATCTTTATGCTGTACACCTGAAACGAATATTATGTTATCTGCTAATTCTATCTCAATTAAAAAAAAGAATGTCAATAAAACCCATAAGTCACCACAGCAGGCTTTCCAAAGAAACGGGTGGCTTCTGGCCACAGCGAAAAACAACCGTTCAACCAGGCTGCTAGGTCTCATCTCCTCCAAAGAAGAATAAACCTGAATTAAAAACCGAGTGCTAGGAGTGAGTCCGCCACGCTCAGACAGTCGGAGGCTGAATGTTTTCCGGACGTTGCGGGTTTTCCCCAGGCGGAGCAATTGCACAGGCGGGCAGGGACTGCTCGCCAACCACGCTGCAAGAGATGGAGGGCTTGCTCCTTCAAACATGAAGGCTGCCGCTTCCCATGAAACTCACCGCATGGAAAGTGAACTGGAAGCCTCCCTCCGTGCTCACAGTAGACGTGCCAGTGCCAGGGACCAGGTCCTTCCGGTGCCACCCTAACCTTCAGCGGCATCGTTCAGACTCATCTCGAGCTTAACCTGGACCCGGGTCAAGAGAGGCCAGCGTCGATGCCTCTTCCTTGTTACCTCTGACCTCGGAGGGTGCCGAGATGGGGCCCTGGGAGGCAGCGAGGAGGCCAGGTGTCTGTCACCCACTTTGTAAACACATCCTTTCTCAGGCTTCAACGTCCCCCTCAAGAGTGAGCCTCTGGATTGCTGGCTCATTCCAGGCCTTGTCTGGATCATGGAAAAAATGATTCAGCTGCCAGGTGCCGTGGCTCAGCGTCAATCCATGAAACGGAAGGTCGGGGTTCGATTCCCAGTCAGGGGCACAGGCCCAGGTTGTGGGCTTGATCCCCAGTAGTGGCCGTGTAGTAGGCAGCTGATCCATGATTTGCTCTCATCATGGATGTCTCTCTCTCTCTCTCTCTCTCTCTCTCTCTCCCTTCCTCTCTGACATCAATGAAAAAAATGTGTTTTGTTGTGTATGGTTAACGGAAGTCAGCTTTTGTTACGTGACCCAGGGAGGGGATGGGGACAGATTCCAGGCTCCCTGCTAAGCTGTGGAGCACCGAAATTTGCTTCTTGCTCTGACTTTGGGCTCTAGGTCTTGGTTTAATGTGTACAGTGCAGTTCAAACAGTGTTCTGTTGGAGAGAGAAAGGGGGAGGTCCATCCACTCACAGGGTTGGTTGAGAAGGAGACGAATTGTCGTTTAAGAGTCTTCCTTGATTTCGTAATGTCCAACTGTTTCGTAACTATGGAAACATTGGCTCCCTGAGGCCACTGTGCAGGCGGAAGACTGTCAAGTAGGTGGGCTGTCCAGGTCCCCGGGAGACATATATTTTACTAGTAGCCCTGCGCACGAATTCGTGTGCCAGTAGCTCGCCAGTAGCTTGCTGCCACCCTCCAGTAGCTCTCCACCTGCTGCCCAGCCCTCCTGTAGCTCCCCCTGCCCCCTCTCCCCCCAACCCCCTTCTCCTAGCTTGCTGCCCCACCCTCCTGCTGATCCGTGATCCAGTCCTTACGCGTCACAGGGTAATGACCATTTGCATATCACATCTTTATTGTATAGGATACTTTACTTTTTCTTTTCTTCATCCGTATATTATGTTACTGAATAAATATTGCAGCAGATACTGGAAACCCTACGTTTTTTGTTGTTAATCCTCCCTTGAGGATATTTTTCCATTGGTTTCTAAAGAGAGTGGAAGGGAAAGGGAGAGACACAGAGAGAGAAACATCGACTTGAGAGGCAGACATCAATTTGGTTGCCTCCTGCAGGTGCCTGACCAGGCCAGGGATCCAGCCTGCAGCTAAGGCACATGCCCTTGACCCTAATCAAACCCAGGAGCCTTCAGTCCACAGGCTGTTCTGTATCCACTGAGCCAGACCAGCTAGGTTTCGGATAACAAATGGTTTTAGATCCATGAACACCAGTACACATTGGCAGGGAGAGTGGTAAGCCATTTTCACGCCAGAGCTCATCCATGTCCTTGCTGATGGCCTAGAAACACCACAGTGAAGACCCAGAAGACTACCTCTCCATCTCCATCTCCATCCCACAGGATTCAGAAGGCCATGCCAGGAAGGGGGTGCCTCAGAAATCGTCCTTCTGCCCTACACACATCCACAAACGGAGGCTCACTGGGGCCCAACGTCCCGCCACTTCTTTTGATGAACGTTGAGTAAACATGGGCTTCGCGTCGTGGGTCTGGGCCCCCGGAATTGAGCCGCATCAGCAAAAAGAAACTCGCCTTTATCTGGAATTAACTACAAATTCCATTAGAATAAAAACCTCCGCCAAGCTCGTGGAAAAGGTTTTACACAGAGAAAGCCAGATGTTCCGACAACATTGAGCGCACTTTGCCCGGCCGTCTGAGGAATTTTCCATCTTGCGAGCCCCATCACGGGCGCACGTTACACAGCTCCGGCTTCCCTAACTCACTGAGCGGCTTCCATTTCCCCTGCTCCTTTAATTAGATTTACTCCTTCAACCGAAGTGCTGTTGGGTTGAAAGGATGGGGAGGAGGAGGGGAGGGACTCCACTTAATATCGGGCTTGCAAGTTTACAGACGGTTGAAGGATAAAGGGGTGGAGGTCTATTTAGGGGTTCAGTCCAAGATGCAGCTTTCCTTGTTTCTTGTGAGTTTATTCCTTTGGGGAGAAGCAGTGATAAAATGAATCACTTGAGGTCGTGCTAAGATCAGACCTTAGTTCTGTTTTCAGCTTTGAACATCTTATAGGACAATGGAGCATACGTGAAAAATAGAAGCGATTTAGAACAGAGCAGACATTATGTGGCATTTTTTAAAAACATATATGTTTTTTATTGATTTCAGAGAGGAAGGGAAAGGAAGAGTGAGATAGAAACATCCATGATGAGAGAGAATCATTGATGGGCTGCCTCCCTCACGATCCCCACTGGGGACCGAGCCCGCACCCTGGGCATGTGCCCTTGACCGGAATCGAACTCAGGACCTCTCAGTCCACAGGCCTATGCTCTATCCACTGAGACAAATCAGCCAGGGCGTGTAGCATTTTTTTTTTTTTTAAATGCGGACAATTCATGTGTGAAGAGACACCAGGATCACTCGGGCCACACGTGGGTAGTAGAGCCCTAGCACCAAAGGGGCCCAGAGTGGCTCAGGTGGCGTCTGCTCGGTTTCTAGAGATGGCGTACATTGGAATTTTTGAAGCCTGCTTTAATTTGTTAAACCAGAATAGAGAGAGAGCCAACAGACAGGGGTAAGCTTTTGCAAGAGAGAAGCAGCGAATTATAAAGGCTCCAGTGTGAGGGACCACTCTTTTATCGTTGTCTTTGTCACTAGCACAAACCCGCCCGTGGCTCGGTTTCCACTTCTCTCCACGCAGCCCTGTTCAAATGTGTCATATCTTCCTTCAACCTTTTCTCGTTCGGATGATGAGAGTCTCCTGAAAGGCATTGCTTGTCCTCTGAGCACGGTTTTGGACTCGTTCGTGCTCTAGACTGCCGTAGGGAGTGAGTGTCCCAAAATGCACATGTGCGGGTGCAAGCCTTTTGTTTAAAACAGCAACGGTTCCCCATCTTAGGAGAATTCTCCGGCTCCTTCTGTTTGACAAGGCTTCCGCCACCTTCCTGGATCATTCCCTGCTGCCCGTCGCCACTCGCCTTGAATGTGGTCAACCCCTCCTCGACCTGTCATTGTCCATCCTATATAATAAAAGGCTAATATGCAAATTGCCTCCTGGACTGGGAGTTTGACCAGGGGGCGGGACCAGCCCACCAACTGTCTGTGGCCCTGCCCCCCAGCCAGTCCTGCCCCCGATTGGGCCCCCTCACCCTGATGGGGGCGGGGCTGGCCAGCCAACCTGCCGTGTCCCCTCCCCCTGGCTGGCTGGGCCGATCAGCCCGATCGGGGCGGGCCGGCTGGACCCCCACCGTACACGAATTCATGCACTGGGCCTCTAGTTCAATATATTTTAAAATGTATTTGTTTGATGCCTCCTGTGTGCCTACAGGGACTGATATAGGTATTGGGGAGCGAGCAATCCACAAGAGAGGTAAAGCTTCTGACCCCCTATAGGCTGATCCTCTAGTCGGGAGGCGGGACTCTAAGCACATCAGCCAACAGGCACATGTTCGATCTTTAAGGAAAGTAACGAAGGGAAAGAAGATGTAGAGCGATGCTTAGGTGGGGTTGTCAGAGAAGATCTCCCTGCAGAGGTAACACTGGAGTTGACGAAAGCAATGAGCAGCAGCAAGAGGGTGGGTACCATCCGTAGGTCATTCATCCAAACGCCACCTGGGGACAACCTTAGGTCACACGGAACTTTGGGGATTGAAAGCCAACCATTCATACTTCTGGGGGTTTTTTATGTGTATTTTTTTTCCAGCCATGAATACTTTTGAAAATCACTCTAGGTTGCTCTAACATTCCGTTGAGAAATGAGGCTTCTGCTTTGACTTGAGCGACAGGGGAAGTCATTGAATAGAGAAGTGACAGGAACTCAGTTATGGGGTCCATCTCTCTCTGATTTCTGAGCACAGAAGAGACTGTGGATGGCAAGAGTGGACGCAGGGAAATCAAACAAGAGGCTACTGCGCTTGACCTGCGGAGAAAAAAGGGGGGGACCAGGCTAGGAGGGCTGTACTGGGCTTGATGACAAACTCTGTGGTCACGAGTGAGTTATAGGTTGAAGGTGGAGGCCATAGGATCTCACCACGATTAAGCATAATATTGCTAGTCCCAGGAACAGTAGGTCCACTTCTATGCATTTTTCCAATCAAATTTGGTCAAAATAGTTCCTCGAGGAGTTTGTTTCATGTCTGGTCCTATAGGCATCTGAGTGTGTCTGGTCCTATAGGCATCTGAGTGAGTCTGGCCCTATAGGCATCTGAGTGTGTCTGGTCCTATAGGCATCTGAGTGTGTCTGGTCCTATAGGCATCTGAGTGAGTCTGGCCCTATAGGCATCTGAGTGTGTCTGGTCCTATAGGCATCTGAGTGTGTCTGGTCCTATAGGCATCTGAGTGTGTCTGGTCCTATATAGGCATTTGCCACGGTCCCTAGGTTACCCTGAAGGGGCCATAGTGAACCGCTTTCATCTCTGTGTTTCCATGGCACCTTCCCATCCCTCGTGGGTCATGAACCATGTTCCCGTTATCATTTTCATGAGTGTCTTTCCAGATGATATTTTACTCATCTTCATATCCGCAGGGTTTAGTCCAGAGCCTTGCAATTCGTGGGTGTTAGGTCATTCGTGAATGAGTGATGGCTGCATTGATTTGTCCCAGGTTACATGAGACTCGAGTGTCATAGTCAACTTTTTTTGTGTGTGTGTGTGTGTTTTTTTTTTTTTTACTTTAAGTCCAGAGTAATAGAGCTGTTGGCTTGTAAATCTTGCAGGACATTTTTTTAAATTAAACTTTTAATTTTGAGATCATGTTAGATATACGTGCAGTTGTAAGAAATAATAGGGATGCCCTAACCGGTGTGGCTCAGTGGATAGAGTGTCAACCTGCGGATTGAAGGGTCCCAGGTTCGATTCTGATCAAGGGCGTGGACCTTGGCTGCCAGCACACCCCCAGTAGGGGGCGTGCAGGAGGCAGCTGATCAATGTTTCTCTCATCGATGTTTCTAACTCTCTATCCCTTTCCCTTCCTCTCTGTAAAAAAATCAATAAAATATATTTTTTAAAAAAGAAATAATAGGAAGTGATACTTGACCCAGTTTCCTACAAGACTAACATCTTGCAATGCACTAGTGCACTGTAACAGGATATCAACATTGATGCACAGGCAAGATAAAGAATATTTCTATCACAAGGACCCTTCATATTCCCCTTCTATAGCCATACCCAGTTCCCTCCCACCCTTACCTCCTCCTTAACCCCCGGTCTGTCCCCATTTCTATTATTTTGCCTTTTCAATAATGTTACTCAAAGGGAGTCAGGGGTATGTAACATGTTGAAATGGACTTTGTCACTCCCCATCATTCTCTGAAGAGTCTTCAAGTTCAGTCTCGTTGTTGCTGCTCTTTATGTTCCCGAAGATTTAATGCTCCTTCCCAATGCAGAATGGCAAAACGATCCCATGCAAATGTAACCCAGGATGTTTGAAAGGGTGGCCAACGACTGGGCAATCGGGAAAAGGTCATGTGACCAATGGGCTGGTTTGTCATGATGGCGTGAATGAATTATTTTAAATGATTTTCCACACTCAATTTTCCAGATGCTTTGGCCCCAGGCCCAGATAATTAATATTGCTAATCCATGGGCTAGAATTAAGTTGGCAAGTGAATTCACAGAACTGAGCATCAGAACTCCATGTTGGGTGGTGGGTAAGCCACGTGTGTTATGTGTAAATGCCACAAGCCTGTCTCATCGCTGAACCACACCCCAAATTCTCTGAGGTGCATGAGATGGTTACTCATTTTACATCGTCAGAAAGTAAGTCTAAAAAGAAAAGATACCATACCTTTTGTTTACGTTTTCTTCCCTAGAGAGATCTCTCTATAGTCATGACAAATTCGAAAGTTTAATACATTTGCCCTTCAGAAGTTTTCAGTGAAAAAATTTAAAGGATGGATGCTCATTTTAAGTGGAAAAGACAAATACATACATATATATTTCTTTTTCTCAAAAAATTAAAAGCCCAGCCAGTGTTGCTCACTGGTGAGCATCAACCTATGAACCAGGAGGTCAAGGTTCAATTCCGGGTCAGGGCACAGGCCCAGGTTGTGGGCTCCATCCCCAGTGTGGGGTGTGCAGGAGGCAGCCAATCAATGATTCTCTCTCATCACTGATGTTTCTATCTCTCCCTCTCCTTTCCTCTCTGACATCAATAAAAATATATTTTTAAAAATTAAAAGTCGATGCACAGATTTTGCTAAGGCTTGCAAAATACTCATATCTTCAATGTCCAAGAAATGACCGAGATGATTGGCAATCGTGTTGCTTTTGCTTCTAAATATAATAATGCTGCTTAAAACGCATACAATATGCTTTTACTTTAGGCGCATAGATCACGCTGTGTATGCTTCCTGAGCTGGTTTTAAGCTAGACAGTATGCCACTCCATGCCCACCTATACAGCACAGAGGGGAAGTCTAAACATCCAAAGCAAGCAACTAAAACTGGGTTAGGAACTTGACTTTCGGGCACAGATTGTACTGTCTCCATTCCCTCCCACAGACCCAGTGACAAAACTAGTTTTTGCTGGCATCAGTGACCCCAAATCACTGATTTACTTCCTGCTTCTGTTTACAGAGAAATAAACTGGTAATTAATTAAACATACACACACACACACACACACACACACACACATCAGGACATGAGCATTGGCCTGGCCATAATGTACAGGCCAAGAACGCTCTATTTGCAGAGGTAAAATAGGTCTTGCTAAATAAATATTCAAAATACCTCCTTAGGTAGCCTATAAACTGTTTGGACTGAAGCTGCAGAATTTTTGAAAGAGAGGGAGTCGCCATAGAGTCTCGTCTTCGTCTGACCTGCAAAATATTCTCTCTACGGATAGCAAGGCACACGAGATGGTCTCGTTAAGGAAACACAGCCAAAGAAACAAACTGCCTTGCCATCGAACCATAGCATGTTAGTAGCAAGAGGATCCTTCGGAAGATCGTAAAACTTACTCTTATCTCGAGAGCAGGGACATGGAACAGGGGATCTAGGCGTAAATTAACCGCCAGCAGCCTCCCCGCCTCCGAGAGAGAGGAGTGCGGGCGACAGGAAGCAAGGGACACACATGCTTTCACAGCCCAATGCTCTCCCCCACGCGGCTCGCGTTCCCGGAGCAAACTGTCCAGGATGGTTCTCAGAGGTGAATAAAACAAAATACGGATCCTGGAGAGTTTGCCGTGTCTCTCCAATCCGTACTGGGCCACCATTTCCAGTGAGAACCCAGGTGACAAGGAGGGTGTGGGAAGGCAAACCTTTGTACTTCTTAAGACAGAGACGCTCAAAATCGGTCTGGGGGGCGGGGGCGCTGAGCTGGGGCTCAGCTGATTTGGGGTCAGAATGTTAGCCGTTCCCCTGGAGGATAAGTCTGTATATACCTTGTATATCCCCCGCTTTCTCCTGGCCGTGAGCCTGTGTGGGTCCCTGCACAGAATGGCATCACAAATATATTGATTCCTCATCCACCAGGGGGAGCAGTTGACCAGCACAAAACTTCCTTCCCCAGAGGAAGTCCCTGCAGGCGCCTCCTCCTCTCCCTGTCTGTGCCCTGGGGGCTGCCAAGGACCCCCGAATTCTATGGGCTCTGGGAGGTGGGGCACTCCTATACCCACTACTGACCTCTTGCGCCTGACCTCACGCTGCTGGGATGCGTGTGGTTTAGTCAGGAACACATACACAGAGTGGCCAGATTCTGATGACCTCTGAACCCATAATAATCTAGCCACTCAGCGTATATCCTATATAATAAAAGGCTAACATGCAGATTGTCCCCTCGACCAGGAGTTTGACCAGCAGGCAGGCTGGCCAACCGCTCATGTCCCTTCCCCCTGGCCAGGCTGGCCGGACCCCACCCATGCATGAATTCATGCACCGGGCCTCTAATATATATATACTGAGTGGCCAGATTATTATGCGTTCAGAGATCATAATAATCTGGCCACTCCGTGTATACACGCAGCAGATTTTGTGGAAAGGCTTGCAAAGGAGCCCTCATCATTTCTAGCAAGTCCTCGTTTCCTTATAAGAAATCATTCATTTAGTCCTTGCTCCTACCCCAGCTTTTAGGAACAACACCGGTATATTTATCACAGCACGTGTTCTCCCAGCGCAGGGGTGAAGGGAGGACGCTGCTCTTGCCTCTGGTGTGTGGGCCTGAGAGGCTCCCTGGTCTGGGAGCCCGGCTTCTATCCACGTCTTCCTCCACAAGCCCTTTCCCTTTCCTCTGGCCGGGGTCCCGGGGCCGGGAAGGAAAACAGCTGGGAGGGAAAGGCTCGTGCGGATGAGAAGCCCTTTGTGTGCAGGCTCAGACCTCGCCGCCGGCCTGTCCAAACAAAACAGCTGTGGACTCCAGCGGACCCGGTGTGGGCAGGGCACGCCAAGGCCGCTGATGAACAAAGGCAGCCAGAGCGGATACAGGCCCCTAAGGTGTTTTGCAAACGGCATCGAAATCCATGGAAGAAAGTGCCCCAGGAGGACCAAGTTCCACTTTTTTTTTCAATTCTGTTTTTATTGAGCTTTAGAGAGAGAAGAAGAGAGAGGGATAGAGAGATAGGCGCATAGATGGGAGAGAAACATCATCCAATCAGCTGCCTATTAGGGATCAAGCCTGCAACCTGGGCATGTGCCCTGACCCAGAATTGAACCCTGACCTCCTGGTTCATAGGTTGACGCTCAACCACTGAGCCACACCAGCCGGGCCCAAGTTGCATTTTTAAAAAATATATTTTATTGATTTTTTACAGAGAGGAAGGGAGAGGGATAGAGAGTTAGAAACGTCCATCAGCTGCCTCCTGCACAGCCCCCTACTGGGGATGTGCCTGCAACCAAGGTCCATGCCCTTGACCGGAACCGAACCTGGGACCTTTCAGTCCGCAGGCCGACGCTCTAGCCACTGAGCCAAACCCGTTAGGGCCCAACTTGCATTTTTTTTTCCAAGTTGCATTTTCAATGATGATCGGTTCCTAACCCTCTTTGCAGACCCTGCAGCTCCTTGCTCTTCTAATTTCTCACAGTCCCCTTGCTCCTCACTGTGTAGACTCTGCACCAACAGTCTTGACATCACCTGTGAGAAACACAGACCCGCCGGCCCCACCCAGGTCTCCTGAGGCAGCATCCCTCTGTGAGCGGAGTGTGTGCAGCACGTTCAAATTCAACTCAGTAGATTTGCTGCTCTTAGGCTCCAGCTAAGGTACACAGATGCACAGTCGTCCAGAATATTCCATGGCCTACGGGAAATGCAACCACCTCTTGAAGCAGCAGCATGAAAGGAAAGGGTTCAGTCTTTTAAGCATAAAAGATGCAAAATTTAGTCCGGCCAGCGTGGCTCAATGGTTGAGAGTCCACCTATGAACCAGGAGGTCATAGTTCGATTCCCAGTCAGGGCACATGCCCGGGTTGCAGGCTCAATGCCCAGTAGAGGGCACACAGGAGGCAGCCGATCCATGATTCTCTCTCATCACGGATGTTTCTATCTCTCTCCCTTTCCTTTCCTCTCTGAAATCAGTAAAGATATATTTTTAAAAAAATATACAGATTTAGCTTTCAAACTCAGCTCTGTACTTCCCAGCTCTTCCTCCCCTCATTAGTACCGCCACATAGGTGTGAACTCCAGGGTGAAGATTAAATGAACACCCAATATAAATCCCTTCAGAACTGAGTTTCCAATCTGTGAATATTATCCAGTGATTTGGTTATTGACTTTTTTTTCCCCTTCAACTTTATTCTTAGTTTTTCTGCTTCCTTTTTTGTTTTATTACCTTTAAATAAAACACGGGAAAAGAAATAGTGAACCTCAAATCAGCCTCTATGCTTACTTACTTAGTCACTTCGTTGAGTGGTTATTGAAGAGGAGAAAATTGAAAGAACGAAAATAACCCTTGGGATTTTGTTATGTTTTCTTTTTAATCCTCAACTGAAGATATTTTCCCATTGGTTTTTAGAGAGGGGAAGGGAGGGGGAGAGACAGAGAGAGAAACATCCATGTGAGAGAGACACATGAATTAGTTGTCTCTCACATGTGCCCTGGCCAGCCCTCAAACAAAACATCTGCCCTTGATCAGAATCGGACTTGGGACCCTTCAGTCCACAGGCCGATGCTCTATCCGCTGAGCCACACCAGCTTGGGGCCACTTTGGGGTTTTGATGAAATTCCAAGACCTAGCCATAACACGTTCTATCGAGGATAATCAAGGTAGTAGGATTAATTCTAGAGAAGGGACTAGAAAGCACACCACTGAAAATAAATGAGGAAGGAACACGCTACCTTCCAGCAAACCCTGCTCTTCCTGCCACCCGGGATCACTGCCACGGCTGGATCGAGTTCGTGGCAGGGCTCGGAGTTGCACGAGAACCGATGTTGTGTGTGTCTTTGAAGAAGGAGACTTACTGAGCAGTGTTTTACATCGCTCGTTGTTTTTCTGGCCCTTTACATTATTCTGTGGCAACTGCTGAATTGCTGTAGTCTGAATTGGGGGACAAATTCCTTAGAATTTAAAACTCACCTGGGATATCAACTGCTTGATCACCAAACTGGACGTGATCTTTTTGGAAGGAAATCAGATCTGGAGGAATTATGATAAGGAGTTTCTTTTATATCTATACTAGAGGCCCAGGGCATGAAATTCATGCACAGGTAGGGTCCCTAGGCCTGGCCAGCGATCAGGGCTGATCTGTGGGGTGACTGGTGGGGCAATCAGGGGGGCGGGGGGGAGCCACGCTGGCACCCGCCTTGGCTGGCCTGGGGCCTGCAGGCTGGGGGCAGTGCCTGCGTTGAGCATCTTCCCCCTGGTGGTCAGTGCACATCATAGCAACTGATTGTTCCTCCAGTCATTTCAATGTTCGGTTAATTTGTATATTAGGCTTTTATTATATAGGAGATATATATATATATATATATATATATATATATATATATATATATATAATTGATTTCAGAGAGGAAGAGAGAGGGAGAGAGAAATGGAACCATCAATGATGAGAGCAAATCATCCATCGGCTGCCTCCTGCACACCCCACACTGGGGATCGAGCCCACAACCCGGGCCTGTGCCCTGACTGGGAATCGAACCGTGACCTCCTGGTTCCTAGGTTGGCGTTCAACCACTGAGCCTTGCCAGCCAGCCAGGGTTCTCCTTTCTAACAGAGTAGAGGTGAACGTCTGCTCTACGAAGGGAAGGCTTGGTCTGACTCCAATGTCACACGTTGCTCAGGCCTGACCAAGACACCCAGCTCCTTCCTGGAGAGAAGAGCTGCCCCTGCCCTCAGTCAGGCCCAGGGGGAGGTGGGGAGAGGGACAGGGGCTGCCAAATGGGAGCACTTTGTGGGGGGGAGGGGGTTAGACAGCTTCCCCCAGAGTCTCCTTTCCTGCCCATTCAGGTGGCCTTGTTCACAGTGTTTTCTTTCTGGGGTCTCCCATGCCGCGTCCAAAGGAAAACAGCCCCATTCCAAGGAGTGACCTGGACAGAAGCAAAGCCTTGTTACTCCAGACCCACTTCAAAGCGGCCTGTAGACGTAATAAAATATAAACAAGCTGCTTATTCACTCCCCGTTTCTAGGGCGAGCACGTTGCTTTCTCCCGTGGGCCAGGTCGTTTCATCCGTTATTGCCTCTATACCTCAGGATGGATGCCACATCCGATCCGTTTGAACCTCAAACTCCCAACAGAAGTTCTCGGCCCCGCCTGATTTCCGGGACCAGCCTCTGTGTGACTGGTGAAGAGGGGATGTCGGGTTATCCTAAGAAGGTCTGAGGTGGTAGGAGGTCATCTTGACCAGAAATGAAGGTCACAGGCAGGGACAGGGAGGTGATTCTCATCCTCTTTCAGACTTGTGACCAACTGCCAAAAAGGGCGAGGCCCTCGGGCCCTGGTAGTGTTACTGGGAAACCCCCAGTCGGGCTGGAGCCGCCTGCCGCCGTGTCCAAGACCCAAGGCGGGGTTGACTCATAGAAGGCACTTATTGAGAAGGCCAACCAACCAAGAAGACGGGGTGCTTACCTGCATTCAAATCCTGTCTTACAGCAAAGCGCAGGGGACAGGATGACAAAGGGGAAGGGGATAAGGGGGAGGCTAGGTATGGACATCAGCTGTTGCCCTCAGTCATTAGGCAATGAGATGATGTTGATGAGATGATGTTTTGATGCCTCGGGGGGTTGGTCTGACCAGGCATATCGGTTCTGCTTGCTGGATGCGCAGACGGGTCACCTCCTTCATCGCTTCCCACAGGCCTTGAAAAGGAAACTTAAGAAAAACGTAACCCCCTATCCTATGTCATAGAAGACTAATACGCAAATTGACCGAAAGGAGGCATGACCCGTCGCTATGACGCGCACCGACCTTCAGGGGGCAGACGCTCAACACAGGGCCTCCCCGCGGGTGGTCAGTACGCTCCCACAGGGGGAGCACCGCTCAGCCAGGAGCTCTGAGCCGGGCTCATGGCTGGCGAGCGCAGTGGCGGCGGCAGTGGGAGCCTCTCCCGCCTCCGCGGCAGCGCTAAGGATGCCTGACTGACAGCTAAGCCTCGCTCCCCCAGGGCTCCCGGACTGGGAGAAGGCACAGGCTGGCCGGAGGGACCTGTCCCACTCAGTGTACACATTTCATGCACTGGGCCTCTAGTTTATATAAAAGAAATGTAAACCCCTATTCACATAAGTATATGTGTGCCAAGTTTTAAAAGGATATGATTATTTTTTCAGATTAATTCAGGTGCTCAATCTATCAGGCGATAAGTCCCCCCCGCCCCCCTCCCCACCACCATCAGTAGGAGAAGCGGAGGCGCCAGGGCTAGTGTGGCCCGGCCTGCGTAGGCGGGGAGTCTGGAAGAGGAAGCTCCTCTGTGGCAGGGTGCTCACGATGATTTAGAGGCGAGAACTCTGTGATAGGCAGGGTTTCTGCTCTCCAGAGCACAGATCTTCCAGTTCCTCCCGGGTTTCTTAATTTTTACAACCATCGTCCAGGAAGAAAAAGTCCCCTTCTCTCTTGTCAGGCATTAGTGTACAAGCGGGATAATTAGTATGAGTTATCACCGCTCTTGCTGTAAGCCGTGTAGCCACATCCACCCATATCAAAGCGTCTTCACAAGAGAAACCACTGGAAGGATCTGTGCTCTGGAGAGCAGAAAACCCTGCCTATCACAGAGTTCTCGCCCTCTAAATCATCGTGAGCACCCTGATCTTTTACTGGAATGGCGAAGAAATATGGAAAGTCTGAATATAGTTCATAACTGGCTTTAATTGGTGTCCTCTTTGACCTTCTGGGGGTGGGGGTGGGGGGAAGGAATCCAAACTTTGAGAGGGCTCTCAAAGGCTCTCTAAGGTTTCTTCTGTTAACCCTATCATTGCTTCCAACCTGCAAGGGAAAGGGAGGAATCAGAAGAAAGAATGAGTCTCATGATCAACATCAACATTAAGAAGTGTCTCGGGGCTCCAGTGGCACAATCGGTTAGCGCGCGGTATTATAAGAAGTGTCTTTTTGCTGTTCGGCGTCCTTGCTTTATATCCCAAGGTATGGGCCCAGCATCTGCCATACAAAGGCAAGAGAAAGACGTGAGGAAAAGGAAGGATTCTTGTGGAAGAAACAAAACTTGCATTCTTAGGAAGTTTCTTATCAGAGCCGAATGTTCTGATTCCGGGATAAGCATTTCCTATGTCACTCTCATGCTGAAATCTTCACCTAATAATAGACCCACAGGAAGTGTCCCTGGGTGAATTATTCCAAGCAATGAGCTTCTTCTAAAGTAATCTGGCATGTGGTATCTTGGATGTAAGTGAGGTAACCATCACATGTTTAATAAATACTTCAAAGGAGCCTTGATCTTCTCAGTCTCCTAGTTTTCAGTTTGGGGTTTTTTAATTTTTTAAAAAAATAAGTTTTTCTTGTTTTCAGAGAGGAAGGGAGAAGGAGAGAGAGAGAAACATCAATGATGAGAGAGAATCATTGCTTGGCTGCCTCCTACAGGTCCCTATGAACCGACCTAGGAACCAGGAAGTCACGGTTCGATGCCCAGTGAGTCCGGGCCCATGCCCCGGTTGCAGGCTCGATCCCCAGTGTGGGGCGTGCAGGAGGCAGCCGATCCATGATTCTCTCCCATCACTGCTGTTTCTGTCTCTTTCCCTCTCCCTTCCTCTCTGACATCAATACAAATATATTTTTTAAAAAAAGAACAAACGTCGACCCTCGTTGGAAACCATTGCTTTGCCAAAACAGTCTGTGACCAAGTGTCTAACAAATCTTGCGTTTTAATTTCATTATTTCACTTCTTGCCACGGTCCAGCCGAAGTCTGTGATCCATCTCCAAGGGAAACGCTTTGTTTTTTGACGGGGTCACTCTGCTCCTTAAGGACACATCCCACCTGCTTCTGGGGCAGTGGCCGCCGGGTTTCCGGCGGGCTACGGGGCAGCGTCACTCGGAGTTGTCCCATCTGTGAAACAAGGGTAGAAAGTAAAAGCGATTCATCAAAACAATAGGCTGCGTGTTCCAACTGTGTGAAGAGGCACAGGAAGCAAAACCATCCAGAAGTCGTGATTCCACCAGTGCAGGAGGGTAACAAATATTAACCATTAATCATCACTGGTGTAAGCTAAAGCACACCCTTCACCACCACGGAGAATGAACTTGAGCCTGGCTGGGGTGGTTCAGGGGTTGAGCATTGACCTGTATGCCAAGAGGTCACCGGTTTGATTCCTGGCCAGGGCGCATGCCTGGGTTTCAGGCTCAATGACCCCAGGAGGGTGGTGGGGGAACATGAGGCAGCCCATTGAGGATGCTGTTTCTCATCAATATTTCTATCACTCTATCCCTCTCCCTGCCTCTCTCTCTAAAAATCAGTTTAAAAGAAAAGAATGAACTTGAAAATTGGAAACATAATCATACTAGTGGCCCGGTGCGTGAAATTCGTGCACATTAAAAGGGAATTAATTAGAGGAAATATTGTAATATTGCTATTTGCCCTTCCTCTATAATAGAAGTGTCAGAGATGAAAGAAAATTGGTAAAATGTATTTGAAAATCTCCCTCCTGTCAGAGTCTGGGGTGTGCCATGACACCCAGAGTCAAGTCCCCGCCCACCTGCATGCCTGCCTCGAAATCACTGGAGACCAAGACCTGGCCAGCCCCAAACCTGTCGAGCCCTGCTGGGTCGGGGGGCGCAGCCTGAGGTCCCCCAGCCTGGCGCCAGGTGGCGGACACAGCCTCAGGTCCCTCATCAAGCCCCACCAGGCAGGGGGCGCAGCCTTAGGTTCCCCCATCAAGCCCCACCGTGCAGGGGGTGCGGCCTCAGGTCCCCTGTCTCCGGCGCCAGGGTAGGGGGTGCGAGGGCATGAGAGTGTGATGACCATTTGCATATTAGCCCTTTATTATATAGGACGAGAGCCATCTCAAGAAATACCTTTGGTCCAATGGATACATTTCTGTTGCTTGTTTTTTTTTGTTGTTAATTCACACCAGAGGATATTTTTCCATTGAGAGAGTGGAAGGGAGAGGTAGAGGCAGAGAGAAACATCGATGTGAGAGAGACACATCAATTGGTTGCCTGCCACATGAGCCCTGACCAGAGCCGGGGATCGAGCCTGCAACCGATGTAGGGGCCCTTGACCAGAATCGAACCTGGGACCCTTCGGTCCGCAGGCCGACGCTCTATCCACTGAGCCACACCAGCTGGGGCTGGGCCCATATTTTAGAGCTCAGCCTCAAAAGGAACATCCCCTTCTGTTTTGCAAGCAACCTTGGTTAAAGAGACGTGTAAACAATCTCATTAGAATCGTGTTTGGAAAATGAACGCTCACTCCTCGAACGGAACCCAGGGATGAAGGGGCCTGGGGGATCTCTTTTCCTGGCTCACATGTCTTCCGAGAGACAGTGGATCAGGAAATAAAAGTGAAGGCGGGGTAGCCGAGACGGGGGCTTCACAAAAATAACAGGGCGCGATTGGGAGTTGGAGTGAGCAGCACACCCGGGTTCATTCAGCCGTGCCCGGGCCGCGGCCGCCGAGCCCAGTGCAGGGTCCGCTGTGGTGTTTAATAAATGATGCAGCAAGTAGGGCAGGAGAGGGAACAGGACACCAGCCTCACATCTCTGTGTGTCTTAAGCTGTATCGCATGACCGTCGCCTCCCTAAACGGTGTGCGTGGCGTGTCACGGGATACCGCGATGTGTAAAAGGAAGGAAGGGAGGCCGAGATTCTATCGCTCCGGCCAACAAAGGCGTCTCTCTTCAGCCCCTTGAAAGGGTCTTTGGACACAGTTTCCTTGTGTAACAATCACTGAACCCCATTCTCTCCGAGTGGCGCTACGCTACCCTGGGGTAACTTCTCTCCTTTCACTCCTGGTAGGTGACCTATTTTACAGCGCTTGCACCCCACGCTGCCCCAGTTCCCTCCAACGTTCATGCTAACCGGGGCGAGGCCATCTTTGGGGGGATCAAGGCGTGCAGGCCACACACCAGGAGGCTTTGTGGAGGGGGGGGGGTGCCCACTTAGCAAAGGTTGGGAGGGATGTCTTTTTGCTCTAGATTGAACCTGCGCTTAAATAAACCCATTCATTTAAAAAAAAAAAAAAAGATGTGAAAAGAAAATTGTCTCTACCTGCAGGCCTTGACTTCCCCAAGTATGACAGCCTCTTGGAGGCAGGGTCGCTAGCCCCACGCCTAGGGAAAAGAGGGCCTGGACACTCGTTCGGGTGTGTTCTGACTTCCTGTCGGAAGAACCGCCGTGTGTAACCAGGGCCAGGCATGGGCCAGCACGAAGGCCCGCTTTGCTTCTGCCTCTTCCGACAAACTAGCTCAGCCTCTGAGCAAAGAACGGAGAGCGCTTGTCGGTCAAACAGTGTTTGTTCTGATGGGTCCTTTTTTTGGTAGAGCTGCTTAGATTCCAAATCCAAGGGTGAAACCAGACTACCAGCCTTACCCGTTTGGCTCGGTGGAGAGAGCATCAGCCCGTGGAATGAAGGGTCCCGGGTTTGATTCTGGTCCAGGGCACGTACCTCCTTGCGGGCTCGATCCCCAGCCCGGGATGGAGCGAGGGCGGGAGGCAGTGAACGGATGTGTCTCTCTGACATCGCCGTGTCTCTCGCTCTGCATCTCTCCCCCTCTCTTCCACTCTGTCTAAAAAAACAAATAAATTAGTGGAAAAAATATCCCTGGGTGAGGATTAACAAACACACAGACAAACAAAAATAAAACAGCAACAAATAGTCTGCTGCTGGGAAAATAATGTATTTATTTATTTATTTTTTATTTTTAAAATATATTTTATTGATTTTTTTACAGAGAGGAAGGGAGAGAGATAGAGAGTTAGAAACATCGATGAGAGAGGAACATCGATCAGCTGCCTCCTGCACACCCCCCTACTGGGGATGTGCCTGCAACCCAGGTACATGCCCTTGACCGGAATCAAACCTGGGACCCTTCAGTCCACAGGCCGATGCTCCATCCACTGAGCCAAACCGGTTTTGGCTGGGAAAATAATTTAAACAAATTAACCAGAAGACTTTTAGCTCATTTCTGTAATAACTAGAGGCCTGGTGCACAAAATCCGTGCAGGGTAGGGTCCCTAGGCCTGGCCTCTCAGCCTCCCACCTCCTCCTTCCTTCTCTCCCTTTGCGCCCTGCTGCCGCCGCTGGTCGCCTGCCAGGTTTCACGCTGCCCCCTGGTGGTCAGCGCATGTCACAGCAAGCGATCGAACTCACGCTCTCCTGGTCGAACTCCGGAGCAGACAATGTGCATATTAGCCTTTTGTATGGATAGATGGCGGTAGCACCAAATCTGTCTCTATCACAGTCTTACTCTGTTCTTTCCTACTGTAGGATACGTCTGCTTTCGGGAACTAACAGTCCTCCTGTTGGCTGCTCTCTCGCCTGTGTTTGTCGTAGATCAAAAGGGGGAGCCAGGTGAGAGCTGACAGTGAGACAAATCCATCATTTCTCCTGCATCAGGCAACCCAAGTGGCTCTAGGAGTCATCTTTAAGATTTATACTCCCTCAGAACATCATCTTAAAGCAAGAGAATGTGTTGTTGATACACCAGTGAACTCCCCTTCTTATTCCAGTTGAATCTGTCAGCCCGGATGTATTGATTTCTGTCTCCTGGCCTCAGCATGTTCTTCCTTTCCTTTTTGAAGTAATCCCCCTTGCGACGTGTAGTAAAAATGGAACTCATCTAGTCCCTGCCTTGGATCCGCCGGACTTGGAATTGAACTCTGCGGGAACACGAGCGTCCCAGAGAGCCCGCATGTGAACTTCTGTTTCTGGTCTGGGAACCGCATCAGTCGCCTCCGAAGCTCATAAAATGATTTAAGGGCTTGCGGAATCTCTTCTTCTCCTCTTTAAACTAATCTCAGAACAATACTCAACCGCGAGGTCATTGTCAACAGCTTGCGCCTTCCAGGCCTGGCCAGCTGCAGCCTCTTCTCTTTCATGTGCTTCCCGGGACTCGGCCTTGGAATTCAGTCTGGCCTCGCCGTTCAGCTGACTTTAAAATTCAAATATAATTGCGGATGCGCTTTCATGGAAAACTGCAAAGGCTTATTCTAGTTAAGGACAGCAACGGTATTTTTTTTTTAAATTTTAAATATACTTTTATTGATTTCAGAGAGGAAGGGAGAGGGGGACAGAGATAGAAATACCGATGAGAGGGAATCATGGATCGGCCGCCTCCTGCACGCCCCCTACTGGGAATCGAGCCTGTGCCCCGGGCATGTGCCCTTGACTGGAATCGAACCTGGGACCCTTCAGTCCACAGGCCGACCCTTCAGTCCACGGAGCCAAACCAGCTGGGGCTAGCAACGGTATTTTATAGTTGAAGAATGTTAGCATGGCAACTAGGAAAATGCCCATTTGTCATCCTCTGTAATCCAGGACTCTGTTTTCGGGTTTTGTCTGGAGATAAGGGTTCAGAGAGTGTTTTGTCTGTTTATTTGGAAGAGTCGGAAAAGCTGACAGCGGGTTTGTGACATAATAGGTGAAAATGGGAGCTGGAAGTCTGTTTTTGTAATCTCAGAGTTACTCTCGAGCCATAAATAGCCACCCCTGTCTCTTCTTCCAGAGCTATGAGACACGAGAGTCTGTCCAGCCATCCGTGGGCTCTAGTTCAGAGGGGACGTGATGAGACCATCACCCCAACCCCAGGGAGTTCACGTCATCCTCACAGTTCAGAAACTGGCACCCCAGGGTCGGCCACAGGTGAGCAGACAGCACCTCTCGTCTCTTACCTCCACACCTCCCTGTGGCCTTCCAAGCATATGGTGGCCTGGCCGGCATGGCTTGGTGGTTGAGTGTTGACCTATGGACCAGGAGGTCATGGTTCGATTTCTGGTCAGGGCACATGCCCGGGTTGTAGGCTCGATCCCCAGTAAGGGGGTGTGCAGGAGGCAGTTGATCTATGATTCTTTCATCATTGATGTTTCTATCTCTCTCTCCCTCTCCCTTCCTCTCTGACATCAATAAACACGTATTTAAAAAAGAAAGAAAAGAAAATGTAATGTAGCAGGATCTCTCCTCTCGGGCCAGAAAAGGCTCTGGATTGCTGCCTGTGTCCCGTGCAAAAAGTCTGCTGCTTAACAGAACTAAGATGCTGCTGAGAGCCCCGGATGGTTCCATCGTGGAAGTGGAAAGACTGGATCTCCTTTGGGGTTTCCAGTGCCCACTGCAACTTTACCTACTCGTCCCTTTTTGATATGCTTTTTGATCACACCTCCTACATGGGATCTGTGTGGACTCCGGGAGAGGTCAGCGTGTTGTGATTTTACTTATTCACTGTTCCATGCTATAGGGTATTTTTCTCTTTGGGAACCTAAGCTTTTGTGGATAGATAGATACATAGATAGATACATAGATGTTTTCTTATTATTGATTAGAGGCCCGGTGCATGGACTCGTGCCCTGGTGGGGTCCCTCATCCTGGCCTGTGGGGATCGGGCTGAAACCAGCTCTCCCACATCACCCAAGAAGTCCTGGATCGTGAGAGGGGGCAGGCCAGGCTGAGGGGCCTCACTAGTGCACGATCAGGGCTGGGGAGGGACTGTGGGAGAGCTCCAGGGCATGTCTGGCCCGTCTCACCCAGTCCCGATCGGTCGGATCCCAGCAGCAAGTTAACCTACCAGTCAGAGTGTCTGCCCCCTGGTGGTCAGTGCACATCACAGCGACTGGTTGAACAGTCGAACAGTTGGGGACTTAGCATATTAGGCTTTTATTATATAGGATTTCAGAGAGGAAGGGGGGGAGAGAGAGAGAGAGCCCAATTATAAGAGAAAATCATTGATCGGCTGCCTCCTGCACACACACACACACACACACACACACACACACACACACCCCACTGGGGACCGAGCCTGCAACCCAGGCATGTGCCCTGACCAGGAGTTGAACTGTGACCTTCCTGGTTTATAGGTCAATGCTCAACCACTGAGCCACACCAGCCAGGAACCTAAGCTTTTGATGGTGTCTTTGAATTTGCATTTATCAAGAAAAGAAAAGAATGCTGGTTAAGGCACTTTAGATCTCATGATTTTTAGATGAGTTTAAACTCAAACTATGCAGATTGAGTTTTAGAAAAATATTGCAGCTGGGAAATCACACTCAGGGAAGAGGGAGAAGTCCCACTGCTTGAGTCAGACTAGCTTGGATGAAACTCCGGCGGGGATGGGACAGGGACCCGAGCCCACGGGGACGGGCTCTGAGTAACCCAGTGTGTCTTCCCGTCTCCAGTTTCTGAGTTTGTGACTCTTGTGGGAATTGTTCAACCCATAAAAAGTGCCCTTTTTCTGTCCCTCGGAATGGCCTAATGGGATAAACACGTATAAATATACTAGAGGCCCGGTGCACAGGTTTGTGCACATTGAGAGGAAATTAATTAGAAGGTGGCTGGCAGGGTGGGAATGAGCGAGACGGGCCAGACACACGCTGGAGCCAGCCTCCCGTGGTCCCTCCCTGGCCGGCTGTGCTTGGGGCAGTGCCAGGGCTCTAAGGGCATCTGCGGAGTGAGCGGGGTCCCTCCCTTCCACAGGTGGGGTCCCTTGGCCTGGCCTGCGGGGATCGGGCAGAAACCAGCCATCCAAACCCTCCTGAGGGGGTCCCGGAGTGCGAGCCGGCACTCCGCAAAGTTGCTGTCGCTTAGCAACTGCTGCATTGAGCGTCTGCCCCCTGGTGGTCAGTGCACGTCATAGCTACTAGCTGGCCAGCTGGTTGCTTAGCCTTTTATATATATAGATAAGTTCCCAAAGATCAGAGGTGACGTCAGCCGCCTCTCTTTGACCTGCCACTGAGTACTTTAGCATCCGCGTCCTGGTCCTGTGATCTCTCGGAGTCTTTCTCCCCCTCACGCTGAAGGTCAGAACTGCTGTCGTTTGATTCTTTTACACATTCTGATGCCCAAGTGCCTAGTGATCGAATAAATTTAACTATTATACCCTTCCGAACACGCAGCAAAGAGATGGGTCCCTGGATTTTATCAGCTGCTTGTGATTTTCTGTTGAGTCTCCACAAATTTGGCCCAGGCTAGAGGGACACTTTAGAGGCGGAGTGAGAAGCAGGTGGATAGAGCTACTTTGGTGGCCAACGTTGGATGAATAAAAACAAAACAAAGGCACCCAGTGGCAACCATGAAAAAGTGAAGACGGGTTTGTGCTGGAATGGAGGTTGCTCAGGCTTGGAGTTTCCAACCTTGTGGTCTTCTAACAACAGACTAAGTAGAAGACCCACCCCTCTTCTCTCCCCAGTAAAGCTGCGTCCAGAGGCCGCCTGGACATTGCTAAAGTTTTCTTCTATTCTTTCGTGCCTTCGAGTTTTATGATCAGTCACATTGGACCCTGAAAAAGCAGTGGAGGTGGGATGCTCCCTAAACCCGAGCAGCAGGAAGTTGCATTTGAGAGAAGGGAAGAAGGAGACCTCCAGTCCCGCCCCGCCCCCCCCCCCTTTTTAGGTGAGGGCCCCACACACCGGAAATGCAGGGGAAGTAGGACTTCCTTCACCCACTCGCTATGTCCGAGATGCTTTCTGTCTGCTTCACACCAGCACAGGGGGAAGCCAGATAACATGGATCACCGGGAAAATGTGGGAACAGGGACAGAGGGCTAAGGAGTTCCAAAGGAGTATTAAGAGATTCTCATTTCCCTCTCCCTTCCTTTCTCCCATCTGTCATCATCTTCCCCCCCCCCGCCCTCCTATCAGCAATCATTTGAATTGACTATAGAAAAGTAGAAACGAGCGTTTCCTTTCAAGTTCATTATACTGGGAGTTTCATTCTGGTTATCTTTACTAATTACTTGATCCTCAAGGTCTTCACCTGTGAAATGATGGCAAGCGTAGCATTTGCCTGTAGAGTTGTGTGATCATCATGGGTGCTTCATGGGTATAGTGTCCTGTCACTTTAAACATCTCATCGCTCCCTGTCTTCTTCCTATTCCCTTTCTGCTCCTACAGTTTGGACCCTGATAACTCCAACTCTGTTTTTAAGAATTTCGTATCTCTTTCCATTCCATACCAACTATGTGCATATGCACAGTTAGATCACCCTAAGAGGAAGACACATATATGATGTAAGGCATTTCCACCATTCAGTAAGAAAGTTAAGCTTTATTTCTCTGGAATCATGATTTGACTTAAGCTATAAATAATAGTTGGAACAATGTGGACCCATAGAATAGAGTTGTGCTAAGTTCATGTCCTCTTGTTCCCCGAATACCCAAAGAGCTGAGAAATGGGGGTGAAGACAGGAGTGTGTCACCCCATCAAGACTACCGACACAACTCTAGGTGCACGGCCCACACCCTGAGCAGGACAGAAAGCAGTGACAGTGGCCCCGACCAGTTCAGCTCAGTAGATAGAGCGTCGGCCTGCAGACTGAAGGGTCCCAGGTTTGATTCCGGTCAAGGGCATGTGCCTTGGTTGTGGGCACATCACCAGTAAGGGGTGTGCAGGAGGCAGCTGATGGGTGTTTCCCTCTCATCGATGTTTGATGTTTCTAACTCTCCCTCTCCCTTCCTCTCTGTAAAAAAATCAATAAAATGTATTTTTTTTTTAAAAAAGTGACAGTAGCTGAGAGACATGAAAAGTCCCTTCTAACTTCGTAACTTGGGATTTTAAAAATATTCATACTTTGCAAGAATAAACAATGAGGTAATGGTCCATCGGGTTCTCTGCGGCCAATTTGGACTTGAAACAGTGGTGGGTCATTCTCAAATATCTGAAGTTCACATGCCATTTGGATCCTGATCAAGGCATTCAAGTAGATGAAGCTTTTCAAACCTCTGGAGATGGGGAATGTGAGCTGGAAGTCTCGTGGGCCTCTCTGGTGTTTTGGAATCTTCCGGTTCGGGTAGAAATGAAAAATGAAGTTTAAGTTAAACGCTTTATATGACTTCAAAAGAGATTGATAGGCATCCAAATATGGGCCTAATAGAACAAATACTCATTAAGCATGCTGCTTCCCAAAAATCACAATCCTTTTTGTAAAATAGTCTTTACAATCTGTGTTAATTTAATTTTTTGTTGTTGTCGTTAATCCTCACCCAGGGATATTTTTCCGTTGATTTTTAGGGAGAGTGGAAGGGAGAGGGAAAGAGAGAGAGAAACACACGGATTGGTTGCCTCCTGTATGCGTCCCAACCAGGGCCCAGGCCAGGGAGGAGCCTGCAGCCGAGGTACATGCCCTTGATGGAATCGAACCTGGGACCCTTTGGTCCACAGGCCGACACTCTATCCACTGAGCCACACTGCCTAGGGCTGTATTCATTTATGTTTAATTGGTCCATTCTTTTGGATAGTAAACTATATTGAAAAGTATACAATTGACCAAGTACTCTCTCCCTACAATTGTCCAGTTGATCCCTAGTTTTAGAAGTGGTTTAAGATGCACCTTCACTGTATTATTATTATTTTTTTCTTTCTGGATTTAGAAACAGAAATCATGCTTTCCCCAATTCTTTATACTTATTTAAAGCACTGAGTCTAATTGGGAGGGAAATGGCATTCGGTTTAGGTACGTTAAGGCCGGGTCTACACAACTGGAGAGGAAATGGAGCAAGACTGAAAAATAGAGTCCGCCTGATTTCCTGGAGAATGTGGATGTCAAGTCAACTGGGCAATGGTGGGGATGGCAGCTCCAGGCCCCTGCGATTGGTCTTGGTGGTGAAGACAAACTGTGGCGAGTCAAATCCACTGAAATATTTTTGGTATGACAGCAATCGGCTGAAATGGCTGAAATGTATCGTGTCACACTTCCCACCATGTAAATCACAGGAGGGAAATGTGATTGGTTCTCGAGGACATAGGGCTAATCGATTCCAAAAGGGATATTAAGATGTTCTCACCCAGGCTCCCTCCTGTCATAAGTTTGAAAGCATATGCCCTAACCACAAGTTCATTACTCTTTCCACGACATTATGGTTTTACTTAAAGCAGAAGGAGTTCAGGGAGGAACAGTGACATACCCACAACTGCAGCCAATAAACGGGGAGGTACTTGGTGATAGCTACTGATACTTGTCCTACTAAGTTCCTTGCACATAGTAGGTGAGCAGTGGAAAGGCCTTATTGAATTTCATGCTTTTATATTCTGAAACTAACAGGCTGCTGCATGAATACTTTTTGACAAATTATATTTATCTTTTTCCAAACTTTATTGTTATCACTAGAGGCCCGGTGCACAAAATTAGTGCATAGGTAGGGTCCCTAGGCCTGGCCGGCGATCAGGGCTGATCAGGGCCTTCCTTCATTCTGCGCCGTCCCCTGGTGGTCAGCTCATGTCATAACGAGCGATCGAACGCCCGGTCTCCTGGTGGAACTCCGAGGGGACGCTTTGCATATTAGCCTTCTGTATATATATAGATACTTGCTTACTTAGAGTGTGTATGGGTGTTTGTGTGTGTGTGTGTGTGTGTGTCTGTTTCTGGCTTCCTTCTTTTTTAAAAATCCTCATGACTGTTGTCTGTTTATTTGTTTTTTCTCCAATATATCACATTTTTTCTCCAATATATCTTTGGTGAAGGCCAGTAATGCAACAGACCAACATTCACTCTTGACAAGTGAAACCTCTTTTCCTTCCACGTCTTACCGCTAGGTTAGGAATCCAGTCAGTAGAGTTCCGGAGACGTTTATTTGTTTATGTTTTCCTCCCCACATGCCTATAGACAGTTGAGTAGCCCTGTGTGCATCCCCAATGGGTTGTGACCCACTCCTCAGCCCAACACAGAGAGCTTTGCAGTGAGGAGAGCAGGGCCAAGTTCCCAGGGTGACAGGAAGGCCCATACGGGTACCTAAGTGCTCTTAAAGGAGACTCTCATTTAAAACAACAAATCGTGCCCAGCTGGGATGGCTCAGTGGTTGAGCGTCGACCTATGAACCGTTTGATTTCCGGTCAGGGCACATGCCCCGGTTGCAGGCTCGATCCCCAGTATGGGGCGTGCAGGAGGCAACCGATCAGTGATTCTTTCTCATCATTGATGTTTCTATCTCTATCTCTCTCTTCCTTCCTCTCTGAAATCAATAAAAATATATTTAAAATAATAATAATAATGAAACAGCAAATCGCTCCCTATTGGAAAACCTGGACATGGTGGCCAGTGTTTATGTATTTTTTAAATTTTACCCACCACTTCCTTCTCCCAAGTAGTTTTCCAGGATGCTAAAAATAGCCTTACCCTCACCCGAGCTGACCTGGCCTCTGATTTTTTTATTTTTTTATTTTTCTTTCTTTCTTTCTGCTTCCCAGTCTTCTCACTGCTCTAAAGGCGCCGACTCTCGGGCCAGAATGTTATGGAGAATGTGTGGTGTTTATCGGAGCTGAGCCCATGACCTTTTCCAGCATTCTCATCACGAGCTGCCCGTTACACGGAGTACCTTCCGGTGCGTGATGCACAAAATGGGATCGCATTCCGGGGCCTTGGGGGGGGGGGGGGTGAGACCACATTTCCCCGCAGCTCGTCAGCTTTTAAGGAGGCGCTGGGCGGAACGGACAACGTCCACGTGGGTTGATGGAGACACGTGGTGACAGGGCCGCCTTTTGTCACAATGGTGATGTGCGAACCTCAGAGGCTTTGGATCCCGAGTTGGGACACTCTGCCAAGAATGCACATTCCTTTCTGAAGCCTCCAGATGTCTCGTGTCCGTAGAACTGGGCTTTTAGACATTGTTTATTTGTTGGTTTATGGCGGGACAAGGAAGAGTACATCGCCTTCTTGAACCGAAATCAAGTCTCTTCCCGAGTCTGAGAACCATACCAGGACCTCACACACCCGTTTTTATTTTTTCTTGCTGGTTGGGGGACTTTTATTGACTGAATCGGAGCTAGACTTAGTGTTAAAACAAATTTTTGTAAAGGGAAAAATGGCCGGCGTGGCTCAGTGATTGAGCATCGACCTAGGAACCAGGAGGTCACGGTTCTATTCCCGGTCAGGGCACATGCCCAGGTTGCAGGCTTGATCCCCAGTAAGGGGCGTGCAGGAGGCAGCCAATCCATGATTCTCTCACCATTGATGTTTCAATCTCTCTTGCCCTCTCCCTCCTATCTGAAATCAACAAAAATATATACTTAAAAAAATAAAGAAACCTTAACGAACCCACATATGGGTCTTGACATAGGCACTTTCAGGAAAAACAAATGTCAACAGGCCACAGATTACCGTATAGCTGTTCCAGTCACATCCACCAGGAACAGAGGTTGTGTGGTCCCTCGCTGAGCATCCCCTTAGCTCATCCTCTCAACAGGCTGTGTGTTTAGTTGTGAGCCTTTCTCTCTCTTTTCTATACATAAGCCAGCTTCTTCCCCATGGAGATCAGATGAGATAATTCATGTAGAAGTGTTATTTAAACCGCCCATCATCCATCTCTCTCTCTCTCTCTCTCTCTCTCTCTCTCTCCCTCCCCCCCTTCCTCTCTGAAATCAATAAAAATATGTTTAAAAAATAACTAAAGAAATAAGCCAATGCCATGCCAGTATTCAGTGAGGTCGGAGCCTGTGATTTATAAAAAGTCTCTGGTTCTTAGAGATCGATGGGCAGACTCCGGGAGCTGGCCGCAGAGGCTGGCTGTCCTGCTGTGCAGCCCATGGTGACATCAGCAGCAGAGACGGTGCGGGGCGAGGGAGTTGGGGTGGTGGATAGGAAAGCGCTGATGAGTACGCATGTGTTCATTCTTGGGGGGATCGCACTTCCGCATCTCTGACTTAGGAAAAAATAATGAGCCTTTGACTGGCTTCCTGGCTTTGTGGGGGACCTAGACGTCAAGATTGCAACAGAGTGAGGCTCAATCTGGTAGCAGGGACGAAGGGGAAAAGCCCTCCCCTGGAGGGTGTTGTATCTGGGAAGGAAAATGCGAGCATCCGGGCGGAGGAACTTAACTGAAGGCTTTCCCCAAACTCGAACGCTGGGGCCAATAACAGCGGCGTCTGCACCAGAAGGTTTCAAGGTTTCCGAAAGTTCGCAAGGAGCAGGGATGATTGGAGGGGACGGGGGGCGGGCGATGGATTGCAGTGATTTTTTTTTTTTAATCTTTATTGTTGAAAGATGCCTAGGTTCACAGGTTGACGCTCAACCACCGAGCTACACCGGCTGGGCGGCAATGGCGGTTTAAATAACACTTCTACATGCAGTATCTCATCTAATCTTCATGGGGAGGAAGCTGGCTTGTGTATAGAAAAAAATCGAGAAAGGCTTGCAACTAAACACACAGCCTTGTTGAGAGGATGAGCTAAGGGGATGCTTGGAGAGGGACCACGCATCCTCCACAGACCTCTCTTCCGAGCCTCCCGGAATGTGCCCATCTGTAACAATACAAGCGTAATATGCTAATTAGACCGGACGTCCTTCCGGACAAAGCCAGGGGTGGGTGCCAGAGGGAAGCCGGAGGAAGGAAGGCCTATGCTTTTTCTTTTTCTTTTTAAATCTATTTTATTGATATTTTAGAGAGAGGAAGGGAGAGGGAGAGAGAGTTAGAAACATCGATGAGAGAGAAACATGGATCAGCTGCCTCCTGCACACCCCCTCCTGGGGATGTGCCCGCAACCAAGGTCCATGCTCTTGACCAGAATCGAACCTGGGACCCTTTAGCCCACAGGCTGACGCTCTATCCACTGAGCCAAACCGGTTAGGGCAGGAAGGCCTACTCTTGCATGAATTTTGTGCATCGGGCCACTAGTTGCTTTATATAATGTCAGGAAGTTACCACATTATTTGCTTTGCCCCATTAACCTCTTCCAGCCCGCTCCCATCCCCCCTCCACCCTCCCAGGCCCTCACCACCCCATTGCCCGTGTCCAGGGGTTATGCATATATGCATACAACTTCACTGGTTGATCTCTTCCCACCTACCCTCCCTACCTTCCCTCTGAGGTTCAACAGTCTGTTCCTGCTTCTATGCCTCTGGATCTATTTTTGATCATCCGTTTATTTGGTTCCTAGCGTCCATGTATGAGTGAGATCATGTGATCATTCATGAACACGTCAGGCCCTGGTGATCAGCAGGCAGAACCAGGTTTGCATGAGGCAGGGAGATGGTTAGGCAAGGGTTAGTCAGAACTTAAGAAAGGCGTCGTTGCCCTAACCAGTTTGGCTCAGTGGATAGAGCGTCGGCCTGCAGACTGAAGGGTCCCAGGTTCGATTCAGGTCAAGGGCATGTACCTTGGTTGCGGGCACATCCCCAGTAGTGGGTATTGCAGGGGGCAGCTGATCGATGTTTCTCTCTCATCAATGTTTCTCACTCTCTATCCCTCTCCCTTCCTTTCGGTAAAAAATAAATAAAATATATTAAAAAATAAAATAAAGGCATCCTTGGCCTTGAAGACCCACAAAGTTGGACGGGTGCCTTAGTTATAGAGGGGAGGTCCTTTGAGAAGGATGTGTGTAGGCAAGTGAGACTATGGTGTCCTCTGTCAGCTGACAAGAGAAGAAGTTCTGGTCTTAGAAACGGGCGGGGAAAGCTGCCTTTGGGTGGTGCTGAGAGCCTCACATTGTTCATTGGAGCAATAGCTGTCCTGGGATCAGGCGGTCTGAAGACGTGAAGTAGTGCTCTCAAATTTGTGGGAATACCCATAATCCCTGAAGCGCTCCAAATCAGCTCTGGGAGAGAAGGGTCTCATGTTCGAGTCCTGGTCAAGGGCACATACCTTGGTTGTAGGTTCCATCCCGGCCCCATTCAGGCACTAGTGGGAGGCAACCAATCAACGTGTCTCTCTCATGTCGGTGTTTGTTATTGTTGTTTTTCTCTCTCTCTCTCTCCCTCCCTCCGTCCATCCTTCCCTCCCTTTCTGTTTCCCTCCCTTCCACTCTCTCGAAAAACTCAATGGAAAAAAAAAAAAATCCTTGGGTGAGGATTTCAGAAAAGGAATCTAGAAGCTACTAGAAGGTAACTAGGACAAGAGATACATGTACGGAAGCCGACTGACATGCCTGCTGCTGTCTTTTCACTTTTCTTTATGGCCTGTGCTGGGACCTCTCCCCAGTTCCAAAAGTCATGGGAGACACCAGCCAGAGCAGAACTGGCCAGAACCTGGGCTCCGGACCCCACCGAGCTGGTCTGGGAGGGGGCTGATCTCTGAGAGGTGGGAGACGAGTTGGCTGATGGGTGTCACAGCAGGAAGGCTAAGTAGGGCTTTGGGGTGTCTGTAAGCAGCATCCCGGAAGTATAGCGGAGCCCAGGGAACTCCAGTCTTGAGCACTAGAATTCTGGGAAATCATCTCTGTCAGAGTTATTCCAGGGAACTCAGAACCTGGAACCACATAGGAAAGCAGGACAGTGAGTTGTCGGTGGCCTCGTGGGCACCAGGATGTACATTAAGCGAGGCTCGGAGCTAAAGATCCTGAGCCTGGACTCAGGAAATGGACCACAGGCCTTGCCCCGCAGCAGAGGGGGGGTGTCTGCTTGGCTGATGAGCTCTGGTCTCTGTTCCCTGAGTTCCCACGGCCAAGGTCAGGGCCCTTTCCAGAGCCATGTCAGGGCTGGGCCTGGAGGCAGGGACCCAGTGATTCCAGCTTCTAAGTTAGAAAGAGATGGAGGCAGGAAGCCAAGGGGTCCTCACCAGAAATATCCTGTATAATAAAAGGCTAATATGCAAGTCGACCGAATGGTGGCACGACCGGTCGCTATGATGCGCGCTGACCACCATGGGGCAGGCGCTCAATGCAGGAGCTTCCCCCTGGTGGTCAGTGCGCTCCCGCAGGAGGAGCGCCGCTCAGTCAGAAGCCGGGCTCACGGCTGGCGAGCGCAGCGGCAGTGGCTGGAGCCTCTCGCACCTCCGCGGCCGTTGGACATTCCTCGAGTGCACTGGGCCTCTAGTTTAAAAAGAAAAACACACAAAACAGGCTCAGCTTTGCTTTCTCCCCTCAGCTGTAGTTTTGTGATGGGAACATAGCCTAAGGACGTGTTCAGAGGAAGAAGATTGAATAAACTCTTCCCAGTCGAACGGCCAGGGCCCCAACACTATGGCCACTGCAGCTTTTGGATAAAGTCCAACCTCATTTACTGCGGGAAACAGTCACATGTATTCCACTTTCTGTCTTTTCCTTTCTGCCTTTTATGTTGCAGAATCTCTGGAATTATGTGGGACGCCTCGTATAGTCTAAGTGCGTATTGATGTATACCAAAGACATAGCTCTGATAGGTATATTATTGATGGAATATGTTTTTTAAAAAATCACTACTTCTCCATTCTGACTTATTTAAGTGCATACTTATTTAAAACCTTTTATTTCTATGTAAGTCGTCACAAAACTTTATCATCCTCATTTTCCTACTTTAAAATAGAAAACCCAAAATATTTGAAAGCTATCTTGCTGCCATATCTCACACACACACCACACACATACACACGCATGAACACACGCATGTGCGTGCACACACACAACAATTAACCCGAACGGAGTTTGGAAAGTGTGTTCACCAACATATCGCTGAGTTAGCAGCAACACCCCCAACTACACACACACACCCCCTTTTGTAGCGTCAAGTCGTGTTCATTCTTAAAGCGATAACGGACCTAAATTTGGAGCGAACGGGCCCTTAGGTTCCAGTTTATTTGTTTCACACTCACAGCCTCCGACTGAAGGGACAATGACGCGGCGGTTCGATAGCGAAGGCACCCTCCCCCGAGAACCCAAGTGGAAACTTGGGGAACGCCAGATAATGAAGGATCTTAGACGCATTCCCTCCGCCGCGGGGCGTTTCTTGTTGTCGGGAATTTGCCGGAGAATTTCCTATGGAAGCCCCCTCACTAGTAGCTGATTATCTCCGCGTCTCCCTTTTAGAACCCACATCTGTTGTGGTGGGGGGTCTCCGCGGAGGGGAGCGTGGTTGTGGTGATTGTGGAAATACAGCGGGTCCCTACCCGGTGTGGCGGTGTGGCTCGTGGATAGAGCGTCAGCTTGTGGACCGAAGGGTCCCGGGTTCGATTCCGATCAAGGGCAGGTACCTCGGTGGCAGGCTCCTCCCCGGCCTGGGCCCTGGTTGGGCGTGTGCAGGAGGCCACCTACCGATGTGTTTCTTTCCCATCGATATTTCTTTCTCTTTCCCTCTCTCAAAAACCCATGGGAAAAATAGCCTCGGGTGAGGACTAAAATTAAAAAAAAAAAAAGAAGGAAATACAGGGGCACCCCATCGTTTCATGCAGATGAGGAGAGACCCACAAGCAGTTGAGTCACAAATGCTGGGATGCTGTCCACGTCCCGTTTTCCGGGCTCCACACACCCACTGCTCTCCTTAGCTGGCTGACTAGAGCCTGTGGGCTCCCTCCTTCCCTCTCGCTCCCTTGCTCTCCCTTTTAATTGTTGTTGCTCTGTTTTGCCTGAAAGCTGCAGTATCTCACTGCTCGTTACTCCCGGTTCAGTCAGACCCTGTCCAGCAGGAACTCATGGCGTGCCTGAGTTCTGCTCTGGCCTTGTTCCTGTACCAGATGCGCCAGGAGGCCCAGAACAGACCTTCCTAGGGCCCTTTTAAAATATATTTAAATTTTTTAATTGGTTTCAGAGAGAGGAAGGGAGAGAGATAGAAACATCCATGATGAGAGAGAATCATGGATCAGCTGCCTCCTGCACGCCCCCCCACTGGGGATGGAGCCTGCAACCCAGGATGTGTGCCCTTGACCGGAATCGAACCGGGATCCTTCAGTCCGCAGGCTGACACTCTATCCACTGAGCCACACCAGCTAGGGTTCTAGGGCCCTTTTAAAAAGTTTGCTGGTCACATGGGGATGACTCTTTGGATTAACTTCATTCTGATTCGACCACTCGGTGTTTGTGTCATAGTTAAATTTTCTAACTAGAAGCATTCCTACATATTTGACAAGTTGTCCTGAAATCCTAAAGTTCCATCCTACTCGAATCTCTCCCCCTGGCCCCCCTGCCTCACTCATGTAGAACCCGTTTGGACTTGAACTCCTGTTTTCTGTGGATTTCAAGTTCAACGCGTGCAAGGAGCCTCCTGAGGCTCCCAGCGAAAGCTCTAAGCCAGAACAAAACAGAAAGTCTCAGGTCCATGGGACTGGGTACCAGGTTCTGCCCTCACCCCGATTCCCCAGCAGTCAACATGCATGAGGTGCCGCCGCGGTCAGGCCCACCACGGACATGGGAAAGCCGCCGTTATCCGCGGACGGTCATTTGCCTTTGAGACGGCCTGTTTGGTCCCCGCTTGCCGGCGATGTTTTATTCTCATCCCGCGCCACAGTAATTGGGCCTTAAACATGATGGAGTATCCGCAAGCCGCCTGGGTGGCTGAGCTGACAACGGCCGGTTTTTAACTCGCGTTAAAGAAGGTTAATCAAAGCTAATGAATCTGTTTTATCCGATGCCACCGAGTTTATATATATATATATATATATATATATATATATACACACACACACACACACACACACACACACACACACAAATAAAACTGTGCCCGGAGGTGAATGAACCCAAATCCAGGTTGTCCGGCTGTCCAATTGCAAATACGTTGTGAGCAGAATAATGCTGCAAGTGTCCCTGATGGCCCTGGGGATGGCGCCTGCAAACTCAGTGGTTTTTTTTCTTATCTTTCTGTGGCTCGGCCTTCTGCTGTGGGGGTGGGGGGGTGGGGGGGGGAGGGGGGGAGGTTCATGAAAATACAGAGGAGCCGGCGCACCCGCACACTGCAGGCTTCAGCGTGAGAATATATCAAGAGACTGTTGCATTCAATAGTCCAGAAGAGCCCAGCTCTGTCTGAAAGGGGACCAGGAGGCCCTAATAAGGCTAATTCATTAGAACGGGCGTTTGTTACTAAAACACAGCGCGCGGGACCCCAGCCAGCCGGCGGGGCAATTAAAGTTGCCTCCCTGCGCCACGCCGGCCCCTGCCGCCAGCCCGCACCCACGGGCTCCGTCCCGTTTTGTCTTCCGCTCAGACGTGGCATTGAGGAGGCAAGTTCACCGTCATCTGGCTGGCCGCAGAAGCGCTCGGGACGGGGTGGGATGTGTGTGTGTGTGTGTGGGGGGGGGGGGTGGTCTCTGTCCGTGACACCGTTTTGTCCACTTGCAACGAGAATAAAAACACCCCCAAATGGCCCGGGAGGGGTCTCTCGGGAGAGGGAGAGGGGCAGGCGCTGACATGGTTTGCCCAGGGATGTACCTGCTGCCTGGGAGATGTCGCCTCGTTTGCTTTTGCAAAAAAATATCACAGCCGGGAGCTCGGCCTGCAAGTGTCTGCATTCACAGGGTGGCACTTTTTTTTTTTTTTTTTCATCTTAATTCTGGCATTTCCAGAAACACACACACACACACACACGTGCAGCACACACTCAGGTCTGCGGGGACCTCTCCCCACCTCTGGCGGTGGCCGTGCTTTGGAATGAAATTCACAGGGACTGGGCTTGTCACCAGCCTGGAAAGCCCCCTCGGGCCAGTGAGACAGAGAAGAAGGTGGCGGGAGGAAGGGACCCTTTGTGGCTCGCGTGCCCTCCTGCTCTCCTTCTCAACCTAAATCATATTTGTGCTTTGGGGGAAGGGTGTGAAATAGGGATCCACAGACACGGGACGCTAGGCAGACCCCCCAAAAGCCAGGCGGATGAAGAAAAACAACAAACCACACAATCAGAGAACACCCGTGGCTGAATCCAGCCTTGGTCCCCAGACCCGCACCTCGCAGTGTTCCAAAGCAGCCTTCCCCTTTTCACAAGCCCCAACGCCCTGATGAAGACGGGTTGCGAAATGCAGGGCCTGGTAGGCCTCAGCTAATTAGAAAAAATGAGCTTCTCCCCCCCACCCCCACCCCCCTCCCTCTTCCTTTCTTTCTTTAGCACCTTTTCTTTCAAGCACTCCGTCTCAGGAGGGGGATCCAGGCTCTTGGCCGGGCTGTTTTGAAAACATGCCTTTGAATGCCTCTCCCTAATTCACGGCTTTTGTTTTTCCGCTTTTGTGTTTGCCAGTCTGACCATATAACGTTATACATCTGGTGTATAGCTTGTTGGGGGCTTTTTTCTCCCAGGGATCCTATGCATCCCCCTTATAGGGACCCTCCTGATCTTCACTTTGAGCGATCCTGTAACATAAAGGGGAAAAGGAGCGCGAGGAGGCTGGGGGGTAGGGAGCCAACCCCCCACCCCCAAGGAGGGGAGAGGAGGACGGGGGGGGGGGGGGAGAGGGGGAGGCCAGAGAGAAATGAGTGAAACATTAAAAAAAAAAAAAGTTGAAAGGAATTCCTCCCCTCTTCTCTTTTCTTCTCCCTGTTGCAACTGGACCCTGAGTCGGCCGGGCACAAGGCCTTGGTGGGAAACTGAGGGGCCACAGAATGGATAACTCATTGGAATTCTGGCAACATATTCGTAAAATAAAACAAAAGTGGAGAGACGGGCGGGCGGGCGGGGGGGAGGGCGGGTGCTCCCGGGAAGCACAGGGCTGAGGGGCCCGGGACCTTTCCAGGCCGGCTCCCTGCCTCCCTCCCTCCCTCCCTCCCACGGGGAGATGTGCGCTGGCCGCGGTGGGGGAAGGAAGGGCACGCTTGCACAGGCCGGCTGGCCAGCGCGCTTGCAGCTGGACACGTTTATTATTGCAGCGAGGGGGCCGCTGTTGCAAACGCTTTGCAAGCCGGACACAGAGCTGCCGTAACCCGCCTGGTTTCTCCCAGCAGCCTGCAAGCTGCGCGCCTGGGGAAGGGGTCTGGGAACATTGGAACAGACCTGGGGCCAGGCGGCTTCCCCTCCCTCCCCCTGCCGCCCCCCAGGTTTCTCAAGAAGAGCCCCCCCTCCCCCCACAGATGGAATTGGCATGTCTCTGTCCCAGTCCCAGACCTCCCAGGCGCACGCACCTTTGACCAAACAGCTTGCACGTGTTTCCTGGGAGGGATGGTGCTGACGTCCCTTTCCTGGTGTCAGAAGCTCCCAGGCTCAGCCGTGCACCTGGAGGAGCATCTGCCCTGCAAGCTCTGCCCTCAGTTTCCCCATCTGTGAAATGGACGCGCGTGACACCAAAGTCAGGATTCCCAGTTTTCGGACGCTTTGAGCTACTTCCTGTATGTTTTCGTTTTATATATTTTCTACTCACAATTATTTACACACACACACCCATTCGCATCATGTATACAGCCTTACAGCATATGTGAGTTTGTTTTATGCATGATACGTGCAATATCACATATGAAATACACCCATTGCAAAAACCCTTTATAAACAGACATGGCATATCTTGATGGGGGGTGAAATAAAACCTAGAATACGTAGGAAGACACTATATGTGTAGCTGGTATTTAAAGCTCATATCAGCTCCCCCCCCTTCCCTTTTTTGTTTTCCTGCCGAACAATTTTAAAAGCAATACTAGGCATGAAAGCAAAACAAACTCAGTTCAGTGCAAAGCTTAGGGAGTTATTTGTGTTTCCCTGAACTTAACGAGGGGGTGGGTAGGTAGGGAATTGGTTTTAAATATAGAAAAGTGGAAAATACAACCCCAGTCTCTGCAGCTCACAGCCTAGAATTTATTGGAGGTGGGAAGTAACTTTATGTAGTTTTTCAAAAAAAAGAAGCCCAGCAATCTACACCAGGAGAGATCTTACTGAAAAATACCTCCTTTTTGCGCCTATATTTGTAGCTCAGGTTACCCACTGATTATCCCCTTGATACGAGTTTCTTTAGCTGCAAATCTCTGTCCTTGTCCGTCCTCAATCAATCCGGCCACCTGACCAATAACGCAGCTCTGAGAGTCAACACCATTAAATTAGCAAATGTTTGGAGGGAAATGGGAAAATCTTTTCTGAAAAGATTTCTAACTAAGACGCATCGCTGCTCCAATCAGACACACAATTAGACAATGGGCTAATTTTCCAAGAATCAGTTTTTTTTTTTCCTAAACATGAATCAGGCCGGTAGAAAACAACGCCTACTATTCAACATCCAGATCTGCCTTAATTCCCTTGGAAAAGGAACTCACCTTGGGGAAATACTGTGCTGAACAGAAAACGGCTGTTTATTTATTCTGTGTTCCTTGCAAGGTTGTTGTCTGTGTGTGTGTGGGTGTGTGTGTGTGTGTGTGTGTGTGTTTCCTGCAAACACAAAAAAAAAACCAAAAAAAACAAAAACACGGACTTTAAAATTCTTAAACGAATTCCAGAGCTTCAAAAATGTAAAACTGTCCCACCAAGAATGTCACAAAGTGTCAGGACAAAGTGTATTGGAAAACACTCTCCCCTAACATCCGAAACATGCGCCGAGAATGAGTTGCCCTAATGTATGTAACAACGTCTGTATCTGTTTATTTTCAAGTTCCCTTAATCATCTGATACCATTTTCTAAAAGATTTCTTACTCCGAGACCCCCTAACCCACCCACCTACCCCCCTGACCGCCCAGTCCAGGAGTTTAAATTTGTAGGAAAAAAAAAATTGCTCTTTACATTATTAGGTGAACTGGCTTGCTTTCCCATTATAAATGAGTTCTACAAAGTTTAAAATTCAAGGTGAACTTGGTGGCAGGTCGCAGCAGCAGCAGCAACAAAGTAAAAATAAAAACAATAAAAAGACGAGTAACAGTTGCCCACTTCAGAAAATAACATTCTGTTGATGGACCAGCACCCTTTAAATGTTAGCTATTAACAGCTCTTACAGGACCTGCCCATAACAAACTCGATTTCCAATGGCCCCACGGTAATAATAATAATCCACGAATGTGACGACACACCCAGCTGGCCCTCTGGAGCCATTTCTATTTGGTTTTAGAAACAGGGAAGACATATCCTTCTTTGCGGGGGGACTTTGGGGGGAGCAGCAGGGGGAAGGGGTGGGCAGTCAAGTCAAGAAGGAGCGTGGAGAGAAAACAAATGGAAGTTTACGGTGAGAGTCTCTGGTGGCAATAAAGCTGTTAGGTTTGGCATGAAGACTGTTATCAGATGGGTCTTTTGACGTGACTTGAGCCTTTCAGTGAGTGAGACAAGCCTGAAGGATTAGGTTGTCAACTTCAGCCGTCATCTTTGGGGGGCGGGGGGGCTGGAGGGGGGAGGGCCGAGTTTCTTTTCTTCTCTTTCTTATTTCTTTAGTCACTTATGAGCTGGGGTTGCACCTTTCTTCCCCAGCCCCCGGGGATGGCAGAATCGGTAGTTAATGGAAGACAACGCCGGCCCCACGTTGGTCACCAATGTCCTGCTTGTGAAAGGCCAGTGAGCCGGCCAAGCTGTGAGTCTAATCAGCCCGAGCAAGTATGAATTTATCTAAAGAGGATTTCACGGGGAAACCCCCCAGAGCCGGCCGCCAAACGGATGACTGCACACTTTAAGAAGCCGAGTGGGCCTGCTCCCGGTCAGCTGTCAGGACGCATAAAAGGGCCGGAACGCGCTGACTTAAGCAAACGCGACTTAGCGGCGAAGGAGACCCCAAGGCCCCAGGTTCGCTTTTGTGGGAGCTGACAGGAAATATTGATATGTATCAAGTAACACTGCCGATGGCAAAAGGAAGACGGATTCCTTTCGGCACGATCTCTATTTACAAAACTGTCTCGGGCTTTGAAAGCCAGGTGGGGGCAAGGGAGGTGCCAACCCCAGCCCTTCACTGGGGATCTTTCCAGCTTTCCTGGGACCGCGATTTCCCGAAAATAGGCATCCGGATAAACGTAGCTTTCTTTTCTTTTTTTACATTTTAGCTTTCTTTTTCTTTTATTTTTTTTCAATATATTTTTTATTGATTTCAGACAGGAAGGGAGAGGAAGAGAGAGATAGAAACATCAATGATGAGAGAGAATCATGGATCGGCTGCCTCCTGCACAGGCCACGCTGGGGATCGAGCCCGCAACCCAAGCATGTGGTCTGACCAGGGATCGAACCGTGACCTCCTGGTTCCTAGGTCAATGCTCAACCCCTGAGCCACGCTGGCCAGGCTTAGCTTTCTTTATAGAACAATAAGATGCCTTGGAATCAGAATTTGCAAGCTCTTTGGAGATGTAGCCGACAGGTGGACCTTGCCCACGATCCCAAATGCGTTTCCTTAAATTTATTCACGTAGAGAACGTGCCACAGGTTAGGTTTTGGTGTGTTAATATGGTAAAGTATCTTGGGCATATCTGGCGATCAGGTCTCAAAGCCAGTGCTCCGAGCAGGTCCTATGAATCAGAGCTCCGTTTGTGTGAAATCACCTCCATAATCCTACTGATTCATCACTTTCAGCGCTTTAACCACCCGGGAGGTGGCGGGGCGGGGGGGAGTCATACTTTCCCGACTTGGCGAAATTTGATTGGGAACTTTGAGCGGTTGCCGAAGCATAAAGGCTGGAGAGGCAGGTTTAATTTTAAAGGAAAATAAAACAAACAAACAAAAAAAACCACACCCTGCCTGGCTGGCGTGGCTCAGTGGTTGAGCGTCAACCTAAGAACCAGGAGGTCACGGTTCGATTCCCAGTCAGGGCACACGACCAGGTTTCCGGCTGGATTTCCAGTGTGGGGCGTGCAGGAGGCAGCCGATCCGTGATTCTCTCTCATCATTGATGTTTCTCTCTCACTCTCTCTCTCTCTCTCTCTCTCTCTCTCTCTCTCTCTCTCTCTCCTCTCTCCCTTCCTCTCTGAGATCAATAAAAATATATGTTTTAGAAAGAACACCTTATTCACTTTTCAGAATACTCTAAGTCTTCTCCATCAGGGCCGTGGCCCCTGAGATGACACCCTTGACGATGCCGGAGGTGTGGGTGTTAACGCAATGCCTGTTGGCAGGAAACAGAATTTCTGGACTCCTCGTGGCCGGACCGGAAAGGGGAGGGGGGTTCACCACAGCGCAGTAACAAGGGGACCTGCCGCAGAAAGATCGCTCCCAGTTAAACAAAGACATTTAGGGCCGTCCGCTCTTCATGGAAATCGCATGCATATGGCCTTTGAAATTTGTCACTGAAGGTGGTTTTGCTCCAAGGTAAAATTCGCCACTTTATAGCTTTTCGGCCGCAAATCTCTGGCTTTTTTTTTTTTTTTTCTCCTTTCTTCTTTTCTCTTTTGGCCTGCAGCCCAATATGAATGTATGATCACTAGCACAATAGTTAAACATCTGAGTCTTTTTGAAGTGCCTTCAGTGTTACAATGATGTGATGGTTGATTGCCTAGCCGTTCTGGAAAGGAACTTCATTCTGCCCCCTAGTGGCAGAGATTAAAGTTTAATGACTGCTTCATAATACATAAAGCCTCCCTCCCCCGCCCCCCTCTTTCCCATATTCCAAGGCCATAGGGTAGTGTGGGAAGTACGAATGCATTTCTTGATAATCAGGAAAAAGTCTGTCTTAAACAGGAAGGCTTCTCCGCAGAATGGACTGTTAACACAAGCCAGAGGATCTTTTTTTATATGTGCTGTATGCACTGCGCTGGGCCTTGCTAAACAAGATACACTATTACTATAAACAGACGACGTTCCCAGTACAGCATTCCTCCTGGAAAAATTCCGGGTCTTCTTCATGGCCGCTCTCAACCGAGAAGTGTATAGTATTTGTCCAAATTATGGATATAAATATATAGCTATATATATCCATATACACTATATAAAACATATATTTACATTCACATGTATAAATATATATTCAAAGAAAGCAATAAATACCGTCAGATAGTGTGAAACTCTACATTGCTTCTCAAATGCCTATTTTTTGTACAACAGGTCGTAAAAGTGGGCCTCACTAATTATAGCCCTGGCTACCCCACAGGTCGCGTTTCCTTTGCGTTCAAGTTCATGAAGAAAGCCACGTACACCCCGAGGTAAAGAAGGGGTTGTGACGTTCACAACATTTTTGATGTGGGCCACATGGGTCACGGACAGCCTTTTTCTGAGCTGACATCGAAGTGGAAAGGATTTGTTGTATTTTTTTTTATCCCACATCATTTGTTTGTTTGTTTTTCATCTTGAGCGCAGGACTCACATCCTGCACTCAGGCGAGCAGGTGAAGGCGCCCACGTGAAATCCCACCATGTGGGTGCCATGCAGTGGGTGTGAGCGGAGGTCGCGCGCCTGTGGACGTTCAGGGTGGGGGCAGACGAAGAAGCCTGAGGAAGAAGAGGAGGAGGAGGAGGGGGTGGTGGGGGAGGAGGAGGAGGAGGAGGAGGAGGAGTCTGTGGAGAGCGGACGGGACAGCTGGACCGTGTGTAATGTGTCACTTCACTTCTGGGCCACTATTGTGCTGTGGTGTTGGAATGCAGGGAAGGCGCTGGTTTGCTGAATAAGGAGCCGTGTAAATTCCAGCTGTCAACATGTGATCACTCCTGCAGACAAAGAGCGAGGTTCTCTCCTTACCCGTCTTCGGTTTCTAGCCCCAGCCACACGTGTTCCCAAGCCCCGTGGCCACCAGGCTGTGTCTGCTAGCCTCTGGAAACCCTCCCCGGAGGCTTGTTCTGCAGTATCTGGCTTCTAAAGGTGTTTGGAATTCAAATGACCGGAAGTTAGAATTCATTAAAGAAGGCTGCTACGGCCCTAGCCGGTTCGGCTCAGTGGATAGAGTGTCAACCTCGGACTGAAGGGTCCCAGGTTTGATTCCGGTCAAGGGCACATGCTCGGGGTTGTGGGCTCGATTCCCCTGTAGGGGGCGTGCAGGAGGCAGCCGGTCCATGATTCTCTCTCATCATTGATGTTTCTCTCTCTCTCTCCCTCTCCCTTCCTCTCTGAAAAAAATCAATAAAAATATACTTAAAAAAAAAAAAAAGGATGCTAGGGCTATAGTAATGTCACATGATCCATCGTATTTTTTAAATTCTTTTTATGTTTTAAAAAATCTTTATTGTTGAAAGTATTTCATGGGTCCTCCTTTCCCCCTCACTGACCTCTTCCAGCCGGCTCCCGTTCACCCCTCCCCTCCCCAACTCCACCCACCCCATCGTCAATAGCGTTTTTAAAAGAGAATCTTGGCTGTTATCTATTTCAGTGCAAAAAAGGAAGCACTTTCCTCAAAAAGACTAGCTCCCCCAAATGGATACCCTCGGTGGCTTTTCGTGTTGTGAGGCAGGTCACCCGAGCTGTCACCATCTCAGTGGAATCCCTTCCTGTAGGCAGGGCTCCAGGGTCGAAAGAGGCGGCCGAGGTGGCCGAGCCGGTCGCCGGGGCTCTGGGAGGCTCCGTGCCACTGCCCGGGGAGCAGGAAAGCATCTTCCAGGAAGACCGGCCCCATAGCAGCTTGGGTCTTACGGGAGTTTCACTGGAGGAAGGAAATCCCATCCCAGCGCCCACAGGCAAAGCGTTATTCCTGCCTGGGAGATGGCAGGTGACGGCTTTTTAATCTTCGTTTTTCAAAATGGGAATCCTCGGACGTGGTGGGGTGTGCGGCGACTCGCAGCCATTCCGCCGTCTCCTCGCAGCGCTGCATCTGTGCAAACAACCCCCAATGCTTTTCTGGTGTCCGGGATGTGGAAGGCCCTGGCTAAAGACAGCAAATGGGACTTTAAGCATGGGGTTTTAAAAAAATACAGACTATCCAGACTGGGGTGGCTCCGTTGTTGAGTTTTAGCCTAGGAAGTCGTGGTTCGATTCTTGGTCAGGGCGCATGCCCGGGATGTGGGCTCAATGCCCAGCGTGGGGTGTGAAGGAGGTAATCGGTAAATGGTCCTCTCTCATCATTGATGTTTCTCTCTCTGCCCCTCTCCCTTCCTCTCTGACATCAATAAACACATAATTTTTTAAAAATATGGATGAAAATGTACAGGTCATACATGTCTCCCATGACACTATTTAACATGGCCGTGACTTCCACTGGGGGATATCTTCTAGAAATACATGCTTACACATACACATGGAACGGAGAGACTTCTGGTGTGAGGGCTGCCTAGACCAAAGCTCTTTGGACCTAAAGAAATCATCATATTTTTAAACCCCCACTAATTGGCTACCCAAGCAAATGGCCTGCCATTTAGGAACGCCTGTGACATGGCACTCTGTGGGTCTTAAAAGATCGGAGAGGCGGCCTCATTCTGAAGTCATTCTTTGGCTCTTAAAACATCTCCACAGCCATCGCCTTCATTCGCTATTGAATGGTTTCTTTTCTTTCTTTAATACATTTTTTGTTGGTTTCAGAGGGGGAGGGGGGAGAGGGAGAGAGAGAGAGAAACATCAATGATGAGAGAGGACCATTTACTGATTACCTCCTTCACACCCCACACTGGGCATTGAGCCCACATCCCGGGCATGTGCCCTGACCAAGAATCGAACCACGACTTCCTAGGTTATAATTCAACAACTGGATAGTCTGTATCAACGATGAGAGAGAATCATGGATCGGCTGCCTCCTGCACGCCGCACACCGGGGATCGAGCCCGCAACCCAGACGTGTGCCCTGACCGGGAATCCAACTGTGACCTTTTGGTGCATAGGTCAACACGCAACCCCTGGCCCACTCTGGCCTGGCTTGAATGGTTTCTTACTGAGTAAGTGATGTTATTCTCAACATAGATAAGGCCACAAAGAGTGATTTCCTCACCTTGACTGGGGTCAGGATGGGTGAGTGAGGCCTACTGACCCTTTAAATAAAGATAAGTAGCCCTAGCCGGTGTGGCTCAGTGGATAGAGCGTCAGCCTGTGGACTGAAGGGTCCTGGGTTTGATTCTGGTCAAGGGCACAGGCCTGGGTTGCGGGCTCGATCCCCAATAGGGGGCGTGCAGGAGGCAGCCGATCCCCGTTTCTCTCTCCTCATGGATGTTTCTCGCTCCATCTCCCTTCCTCTCTGAAATCAATAAAATGTATTTAAAAGGGAAAAAAATAAAAAAGGCAGGATAAGTAAGGGTGGTTCTCTCCAGCCACGAGGGAGCCTGCGGCAAAAGGGAACTCAGTCATGACACTCTTGTCTTCATTGTAAACGCTGCTGTTCGGGTCAGGATGGATTTTGCATTGATTTCTCTATTTTAGCATCACCACGTGCAAATCTCACTTATCCCATCCCTGGCATTCCCCCCCACCCCCCCCCCCCCGCGCCGCCTCGCTGGCCCCGCCCAGTTCCCAGCCCCGCGCGCTGAGCAGGGGGAGATGCTGGCAGACTCATCTTGTTTCTGTCAGTTTAGCTTTTCAAGATGCACTAGAAATCGATTTTAGCCAAAACACCCTTCCATGGAGTCTTGAAAAGCACATTGCGACGTGGCGACTCCCCGCATCATCTCTTCCTGGGTCCCCCCCTCACCCCGACGCTCCAATCAGAACGATTGTACGTGCGCCGCCTTCTCTCTCTAGGAACCAGTTTATCTCCGAATTAGGAGCGAGGAAAAGCCATTTTCCCAGATGCTGTCTGTCTTGTGTCATGACTCGGAGACCCTCCAAGGCCACGGGTCCAACCGCTTCCCCGGGCAGTTTCCCATCAGGGAGGGTACCACTCCCTCTCCCTCCATCCTCCCGATTACCTGCCCCGCCTGCTGCCAGCCAGCACCTCTCCCGGATGCTGCTCTGTGGGCGGTGGATCCCTGATTCCCAGGCACAGGGCAGCAGCATCTGTCCTTCAGCTGCAGGTCCTCATGTCGGAGGCGGCCACTCCCTGCCAAGAAGGCGGGACGTGCCTGCTCCCAACTGCGCCCTGGCTCAGCCAACCTGGACGGAGAAGAACCCGTTTACAGCGCGTCACAGGAGGCTGCTGTAAGCCCTTGGCGTGCTTGACCCCGAGGACCAAGAAATAAAAGGTCATGAAAGGTCACCATAGGATTTTTTTCACCCGCTGCAAATTGTGACTTGATGTAGATGACTGGAAAAGACAAAGAGACAGGGGGAGAGAGAGAGAGAGAGAATATACATCTCTATTTGTACCATTTAGCTCCGCAGAAGGCATTGCACAGACCAGACCACCTCTCAAGTTGGGAGAACACTCCAGCCAGCCAGGGTGTTATAAATTACAGCCTGTCAGTGTTACAATGTATATTAATAGTCACACCTCTTTTTAATGAGTTTGGCATTGGCAGCGGAGAGGAAATACAAGTCATCATAGCTCTGCTCATGCAAACCCCGACAAAGGAATCCGTAATAAATCTTCCTCGAGCAGCACTCACCATAAATATGTATCACATAAGGCATCTGTTTTACATTCTGCATATAAATCAGCCTCGCGCCGAATAGCAATGAATCAGCTCCTCACTGCCTGATTTGATAACAAATCGACTTGGATCTGAGGAGAGAGAATTTACAGCCCTCACCCTTCAGACAGATAGTCAATACTTAAGATGAGTGCCAAGTTAACTTTCCCTCAGCAAGCAGCTTTCCAGGATGGGAGTGGCAGGGCAGGGGTGGAGGCTCAGTGTGGGGGGGACAGGGCGGGGCAGCTGGGGGCGGGGGAGGGGTGCCCCCTCCCTGGGGGGCGGCAGTTTGGAGGATGCTCATTTCTGGGTTTGAAGGCCTCTCTGTCACATTTCTCTGCAGGTGAGCCTTTCCCTCTTTGCTCTGCATTCCCCAGGGACACAGAGACATTTGGTCATGTAATGGTGGGAGGAACCCCAGTGCCCCGCCCCCCTCCCAGGCTAGGTAGGGCTTCCTCCTGCAGCCCCCTCACCTGTCCCAGCCCGGCCCCACGGCTGCGGGAGGAAGGACAGCGCTGACCCCTTTCTTGACAGACCATTGAGAATAACTTCCTTGGAAAGCCCTTTGAGTCCACGTACCACATGAGCACGCGTCATGTATGGCGTCTTTCCAGGATCGGGGTGTTGATGGGATCGGGTCTGGGGGCGAGGGGGCAAGGGGGGGACTGGAATGGCTCTATTGTCAGAGCCCTTCCTGAGAGGGACACGTCCAGCCGCACAGGGATGTGAGGTGCGGAAAGAGCACGCGGGCGAGGCGGGCCGGCCCGTGTCTTTGCGGAGATAAAGGCGGGCGTTCTGGCTGACTTGAGTCGGCAAAGCAGGAGCAGGTCCCAGACGTGCTATTGGGGATGCTGGGGAGGATGGATGCTTTTTGCAAAGCCCTGAAGGCCATGGTTTATTTGTTCCTTTTCTCTCTCTCTCTCTCTCTCTCTCTCTCTTTTTTAATGTACTTTTATTGATTTCAGAGAGGGAGGGAGGGAGAGAAACATCAATGATGAGAGTCATCGATCAGCTGCCTCCTGCACGTCCTCAACGGGGGGCTCCAGCCTGCATCCAGGGCTTGTGCCCCAACCGGGAATGGAACTATGACTTCCCGGTTCATGGGTCGACACTCAACTACTGAGCCACACCAGCCAGGCAAGACAGCTCGCTTTAAGGGGACACACCGTTCGTAGAAAGCAGCCCTACACATCTGAGTATGATCTCTGATTGTTTGGAACGAGAGAGGCTTCCACTCTTCTGTGTGGTTTTGAAAGTGAGGAAGTGGCCGGGACCACATATTACCAGACGGGCTCTGTGACAAATGGAATTTTCCAATGAGGGCTGTAACCATCTCTCACCCCGGACCACACATTGAGACACTTGGCAAATTAATTCAAGGTATTTTATTGGGATACAACTTTGATATGCTCATTTGTTTCCAATTGTAAATGCAATGCATGCTCATTATAGGACATTTGAAGGGGGAAAAAAAAAGTTTTTTAAAAAGAACGTAAGGCCAAATAAGACCAAGTTAGCAGTCATGTTGCATATTTCTGTTTTCAAATGTGTTGAGCTCCAGAGTTGACATGCAAAACTGTACGTGACCATGATGTTAAGGCTATATCTTCCCGTGAAAGCCAAGTGCAAATTCAGATAATTATTGCAGAAATGTAGGCCCCAAACCTGCTTACCCAGACAATCCCTATAATGAAGGAAAGGTGTTTGGTATCATTGCCTCAGTTTACCACTTCAGTTGTTTGAGGGGAGGAGGGATCAGAAATCGGGCGGCATACGTTTCCTTTCCTGGCTGTACACACTGCTTCCTCAGATGATGTTTCGCAAAGTATTTTTTGCTCAATGAAAAGCCATCATCAGCTCAAAGTAAGAGAATCTTCCTTTTGTCAGTGTGCCCAAATAACAGGTTACCAATCAATTCTGTCCATTCAGGTTCTTTTTTAATTAGAAAGCAACCAAACCATTGAACAAATTGCAAATTCATATTTCAAAGCATAACATGTTCCCTGGGGTATTTCTCAGAAGGAAAATGGAGTCCGCCCTGCATATTGTGCTGACTCCGCCCTGCTCAGACGTACAAGGTCAAGGACATGAGCCAGTCTTGGACACTTTCTGTGTGTCTCCATACTAAGTGCATATTGTTGGGTGGGAGGCAAGCGTGGTTTGAGGAAGGGATAAAGAGAGGCTGTAGGCCCTATCCGGTTTGGCTCAGTGGATGGAGCGTTGGCCTGCAGACTGAAGGGTCCCAAGTTCGATTCCGGTCAAGGACATGGACCTTGGTTGCGGGCACATCCCCAGTAGGGGGTGTACAGGAGGCGGCTGATCTATGTTTCTCTCTCATCGATGTTTCTAACTTTCTATCCCTCTCCCTTCCTCTCTGTAAAAAATCAATAAAATATTTTTTTTAAAAAAAGAGAGGCTGTAGTCCAGCAATTTAGAGGGAATGGCAAAACATTTTTCTAAACTTAACTGAGATACAAGCCCTTTAAAAGGTGTGGGGTGCTTCTAATTTTACCCTCTGTGTCATATATTAAAAGATGTCCAATATGTTCTCTGATAGAGCTAACTATTATTTTTTAAATATATTTTTATTGATTTCAGAGAGGAAGGGAGAGAGAGAAACATCAATGAGGACAGAGAATCTTTGATCGGCTGCCTCCTGCACGCTGGGGATCGAGCCCGCAACCCGGGCATGTGCCTGACTAGGAACTGAATCGTGACCTCCTGGTTCATAGGCCAACGCTCAACCACCAAGCCATGCCAGTCGGACTAGACCTTATTATTAAGAACCACGCGGGCCCTAGCCGGTGTGGCTCAGTGGATAGAGCATCGGCCTGTGGACAGAAGGATCCTGGGTTCGATTATGATCATGGGCACATGCCTGGGTTGTGGACTCAATCCCTAGTTGGAGGGGGGGGGTGGCGTGCAGGAGGCAGCCGATCAATAATTCTCTCTCATCGTTGATGTTTCTCTCTCTCTCTCTCCCTCTCCCTTCCTCTCTGAAATCAATAAAGACGTATTTAAATTAAAAAAGAACCACGAGGAAAATTCGTATAACATGAAATATTGGAAGAGTCAGCGAAAACTTCCTCTGGCCTCCGGTTTCATCTTGAGTGGAACACCGATTCGGAAGAGCACAGTTTGACCCCAGAATGGCTCTGCCACGCAGGCCCTGGGAAAGCCAGGAGGCCTGTGGGCGGACAGGAGGAAGGCACAGAAGTGGGTACAGGAATCGGGGACGTGTGAGGGAGGCGGGGGAGGCTGGTCCATCCCGGAGGCGATGGATGGGCCTGGTGAGGAAGGTGGAGCCGGACCTGCCGGCCTGTGACTCCCTTCTGGTTGACCATCCGCTTCTCTGAACCTACACGGCCAGGGTCTCCTCGCTCACCTTCTGTGCGCTTGTCGCTTCCATTCACGACGGCCAGTTGGCGAATGGGCTGCCACGCTGGCCGTCATACGATGCAAAAAGGAGGACTGTCTTGTTCTATAGTCTCTACCTTGCCAAAGGAAGCCTTTGGTTAACACAGCCTTGGATGGTTCTCTGCGTTTCCCCCCCTCCCCCCTCCCCCCACCCCCCTCCCCCCCATGCCAAGCAGTTTACTTTCTTTTGAAATGGGCCGGTTTGTGAAATCACGACTTCCTAATGAGTCGTTGCTTGTTTGGTAGAACACGTAAGCGTATGGAGCTGGAAAATCCTCCAGCTTTGTTTCAAAGACGCATCCTGCCGGAAGTGGTAGCATTTGGTACTGGACAAAATGCCACAAAGTCTAATAATCCAGACAAGTACTTTAAAAAAAAAACAACAACTTTGAGTGTTCAACTGAAGTTTCAGGAATAAATGTGGTCTGGCCCTAGCCGGTTTGGCTCAGTGGATAGAGCGTCGGCGTGACGACTGAAGGGTCCCAGGTTCGATTCTGGTCAAGGGCATATACCTGGGCTTGATCCCCAGTCCTGGTCAGGGCACATGCAGGAGGCAACCCATCGATGTGTCTCTCTCACATCGATGTTTCTCTCTCTCTGTCTCTCTCCATCTCTTCCACTTTCTCTAAAAATCAATGGAGAGGTATCCTCGGGTGAGGATTGACAACCACCACGAAGGTTCCTCCGGCTCTTCTCCAGAGGAGAATGTGTCCTGGGGAGGTGAGCGTGGTATGGGAACTAGCCAGCGTCCACCGGGAGGCCAGTTTCCCTCAGATCCTCGCCCTCACACTCATGTTTGCTGTCACAGCAGGAACTGCAGGTGATCACAAAACAGCGGGGTAGGCGCTTCCTGGTTGCAGCTGACTTAACGAGCGCCTCAGAGACACTTAGAGCTTCTGCCTGCGGACTCAGACCGTGGAATTCCTCTCTCCACTGGGGTGGTCCTCTTCTCCCTAAGTCAACCCAAACTATTTCCCTGTTTCCATCCTTCAATGAAACACACGAATTAAACTTGGGAGTGCAAGTCAGTAACTTAGGGTACATGATACTTTTATTTTTACTATATATATATATATATATTAGAGGCCCAGTGCACAAAATTTGTGCACTGGAGTGGGTGGGGGGCCCTCAGCCCAGCCTGTGCCGTCTTGCAGTCTGGGACTCCTCAGCTGACATCCCCCTTGCAGTCCAGTACCCCTCACTCCTTACCGCCCACCTGCTTGATGCTGCTCCTTACCACTTTGTTCGCTGCTCCTTAGCGCTGCTGTAGAGGCAGGAGAGGCTCCCGCCACCACCACTGCACTCACCGGCAGTGAGCCCGGCTTCTGGCTGAGCGGCACTCCCCCTGTGGGCGCACACTGACCACCAGGGGACAGCTCCTGCATTGAGCACCTGCCCCCCTGGTGGTCAATGTGTGTCATAACCACTGGTTGTTCTGGTCGTTCCACTATAATGGTCGCTGAGGCTTTTATTATGTAGATTTATTGATGTCAGACAGGAAGAGAGAGAAAGAAAGAACAATGATGAGAGCGAATCATGGACCGGCTGCCTCCTGCACACCCCCTACTGGGCATCTAGCCCGCAACCCGGGCATGTGTCCTGACTGGAAATCGAACCTGGGACCCTTCAGTCTGAAGGCTGCTGCTCTATCCACTCCAGTGGTCACCAACCGGTGGTCCGCAAACCACTGGTGGTCCATGATGTCCCAGAGGTTGGTGACCGCTGCTGGCTGAGCCATACCGGCCAGGACAATCATTTTGTCATGTAGCTTTCGGAGAAGTCACAACCAGTAAATGGCATGGCTTGTTTATGTAGCGAAGAGAAGCACTCTTCCACAACCTTCCCAGGAGTAATTGTTTAACTAGGGAGCCTGGGAAGGGAGAGAGAGAGAAAAAAAAAAACCACCAAAAATAGGTGTCACCTATGGAAATCAGCAGAAAAAATAGAAAATCATCTCAAGAGTGGCAATCACAATAGTAATAATGATGATGGCAAGTCAGGCAGGGATAGCTCTCCATTTCCCTCCCCTTTCTCCTCCTTGCAGGATATCCCGCCTGGCTGCAGAAACAAAACGTGGAAATGAATCAGGCGATAAAGGGTTTTCTCCCATTAAATGTGGCTGATTGTGGCCGTTGCAGGGAAGTGAACAGTAAGATGGATGGCTCATAACCTGTAGGGACCTCAGTGGCGCCCCTCGCCCACCGCGGTGGCATGCAGACTGTTGTCTGTGTGATAAGGTCTGTCCGGCTAAAGGTGGGACCTTGTATCTAAGTACAATAATAAACCACGCCACAGACTGACCTAAAACATTTCTTTTTTCCCAACATCGATCATCAGTATCTTTTAACTGCTACCGTAACTACTTCGGTTTTTCTTACTCAATCTCCGAAAACTGATGTCTATAGAAATCTCATAACTTTTTGTGTGTGTGTGAGAGACAGGAATGGAGAATAAAGCAATAATGGTGAGGGGCCACAAGGTCATATTCAGTAACTTACATGGGAGAGGCTGTCTTATTCCGCAGAAACTCAGAGGCCATTCGAATATTGTCATTGGGAGAGTTTCCATTTCAAAGAGATGTAAATTACGCTTAAACAACTTATATTTTGGGGAAGCTGAAATGAAAAATGTTAATTAGTTTGATTGATTGTTGTGGCCACTTCACTATGTACATGCATATAAGAGCATCCAGTTGTACAGCTTAAATATATGCAATTTTTATTTTGTGTGTTTTTTTTTTAATGTTTTTTTTATTGATCTTAGAGAGGAAGGGAGAGGGAGGAAGAGATAGAAATATCAAGGATGAGAGAGAATCATGGATCCACTGCCTCCTGCATGCCCCCCACTGGGAATTGAGCCCGCAATCAGGTGTGTGCCCTCACCAGGACTAGAACCGTGACCTCCTGGTTCAGAGGTTGACCCTCAACCACTGAGCCACACAGGCCAGGCCATTTCTTAATTATACTTTGGAAAAGCTGAAAATTAAATTAAATATCAAGCAATAAAAAAAAGAAAGAAAAGAGAATGAGAGAGGAGTAAAAAGTTCCTTAACTTCCCACCTGCGGTTCACATGACCTTGACATGAACTTGTCCCAAGAATCGGGTTTAAGACCTTGACTCAGAGTTTGAGAAGGCCTTCAGCTTTTAACGTTCTTGAGAGATAAACGCAACATTACACATGCCAGGATTGTGTTGGGATGGAAAGGGAGGGTTTGCGGGGATGAGATATTTAAAGAAGGAGGCGAAGAGAGATTTATGCGATGCTAATGGCAGGCACCTCTCAAGGTCACTGCGTGTCCGAAGGCACATGGCAGCTGCCTCCACCCCCAGGCAGGACCACGTGGTCAGCTCGGTGCAACCACGAAACATGCTTCTTCTCTCCTGAGTATGTGGGAGCCTGCAGGCCGTGCCGTGTAAACAGGAAAAAAAAAAAAAAAGAAGAAGACAGACAAGTAGGGCTTTAAAATGCACCATCATCAGCCACGTCAAGGCATCCTGCTCAGGCCCCCACCGTGGGCACTGCTACCAGCCACCCAAACTCCTGACCTCCTTCCTGGACCCTCGCAGATCAGTTGCGAGCCTCGATGACTTTGTTTTTTTTTGGGGTTTGGGAACTGAACTTGACAGGGATCCGTTCCAATCGTGGGTGGTGCCAGGAACTCTCCACAGTCTGCCCCAAAGCTGGCTGAGACCACCAGACGCGTTTCATGTGAGGGCCCGTTCCCACCCTCCGACCCGAATCCTTGGTGCAGATTCTGGGGAGCAAGAAAGCAGGTCCCAGGGGCTGAGGCAGGGCCGGGGCCCTGCTCGGCCCGGAGACCACACAGCCGTGCTCTCTCCCCTCGGAGTATTTGTAGGTAGACAATCCACACCACCGCTCTCCTTTTGGGAAGCCGAAGGGGCGAGCGTGGAAAGAGCCAGAAGGTCCCGATTGCATCCCGCAGCCCAGAGAGCCTCCCTCTTGGAAAAAGCTCGAAAATAAATAAATAAAGGGGCGGGGGTGGGGGGTGGGGGGAACGGGGAGGGGAACCCAAATGGGACTGCTCTTCAAACACACAAATGATCTTATGTTAACAGTTGGGATTAAACAGCTGTCTCGCGGTTATGTGATCATAACAGATGCTGTGTGCAAACGTTTCCTGCTAGCTTTGTTTTCCTTATTGCTGTTTGTGCAGCTCAATGGGCTGGATTCAGCTCCGGGGATACAGGTTTTTATTATCCGTCTGTGAGGCCCGGGCAGCTTCATCATCTCTTTAAGGGGAAAGGGAGTGAGCGTGAGGGAGAGATGGAGGGGAAGCGGAGGGCGGGCGCTCTCTCTCCCAGGGCTAACCGGGATGATGTCATATTGATGAAATTCCAACACACTGGTTTACGACCCACTTTGCCATTAAAGTGGTCCCGGTTCTATTCTATTTTTGGTTTTATCTTTCCTTTTTTTTTTGTCGTGCGGGCTGTCATGCCTCTAGAGCAGTTATGCAGCTGGAATAGAATGTATGAGACATATAGAAAGGTTTTTTGATGACTTACAGGTTACAGTGTTGTCATGCTCTCTTTTTTGTCTTTCTTTTTTTATATATATATATTTTTATTGATTTCAGAGAGAAAGGGAGAAGAAGAGAGAGAGAGAAACATCAATGATGAGAATCATCCATCAGCTGCCTCCTGAACGCCTCCTACTGGGGATCGAGCCCACAACCTGGGCATGTGCCCTTGACTGGAATTGAACCTGGGCAGGTGCCCTTGACCGGAATTGAACCTGGGACCCTTCAGTCCACAGGCTGACACTCTCTCCACTGAGCCACACTGGCCAGGGGTCTATTCTGTCTTTCTTCCTCCTTTGCCCGCCAGAGGTAAAGTTGTGTGGGCTGATTTTGGTTTTTTTCCTAGAAATTTCATTTCCTCCCGGAAGTGGGAATCACCCTCTCTGTCAGCGAAGCGATACGGTGAACTGTCCCTGTTCTCTTTGGAAGTTCAAAGCTGGAAGCCATTTTGGCCTGCACTGAATGGCTGGGTCAGAACCAAAATATCCTCTTGGCTCAGATTGTTCACGGCACTGCCTCGATTCATAACACACTTGGCCTACCAACAGATCTCATTTCTATGACTTACATTTTCCAAACTTAAAACAAAAAAAACAAGGATGTAAATGGCAGAAAGAATGTTTCTGGGTTCAAAGAGCCCCTGGTTGCCATGAGGGGGCGGTAGAGAGAAGACTGTGGGCAAACACCTCGCAGGTCCAATGGGCATGGGCTCTGCCTGCGGGTCCTCCTCCCCCAGGGCCTCCATGCTCATCTATGAAAGGCTGGTCTTCAGGTGTAGCCACGCGTTCGCTGGCCAGTGGCTCGTCTGCACTTTTGGAAATTTTGGGAGACGTTAGGAGGGGAATGGCTTCCATTGCTTAACACCTCATCCGCTGGATCACACCTTTGAGTAGGATTCCCTACGACCCAGCAATTCTTTTTCTGGGAATGTACGGAAACCAACGGGAAACTGGGTCTTGAAGAGATATGTGTACACCCGTGTCATGGCTGCATTATCCACAAAAGCTAAAACGAGGGAGCAATGTAATTGTCCACTGGTGAGTGAATAACTGGATGAGTGCACAGAATATTATTCAGCCTTGAGAAGGAAGGGAATCCTGGGTACACGTTGAGGACAATACGCTACGTGAAAAAAGACGGTTGTAAAAGAAGACAAACACTGCCCAGTCAGCGTGGGCAGGGGTTGAGCATTGACCTATGAACCAGGAGGTCACGGCTCAATTCCAGGTCAGGTCACGTGCCTGGGTTGTGGGCTCCATCCCCAATGTGGGGCGTGCAGGAGGCAGCCGATCCATGATTCTCTCTCATCATTGATGTTTCTCTCTCTCTCCCTCTCCTTTCCTCTCTCAGAAATCAACACACACACACACACACACACACACACACGTATACAAAGCCTTCTTCTTTTAGGCAGTAGAGACTTGGGCAAAAGTAGGCTTACAGTTGCTCCTATGGACAATAATACAAGAATAAACTGTTTCACATGCTCACAGCTGTAAACCTACTTTTGCTCCTCCCCGCATGTAGGATGTTTGCTATGGCACTCTTCATCCTAGCAAGGAAAAAAAGAAAGAAAGAAAAGAGAATTTAGGCTCAGTACAACCATGCCGTTATAATGTAATAGGATCATACAACCACTGCGAAGAGAAGAAATTGAGTCATCTCAGATGACTCGGACGAAACTCCATGAAGAATCGCTGAGTCGCGGTGAAGGGGAGTATCACCCGTTTTGGAAAAACAGGTGAACACACGCATGCGCCCCGCTCTGCGCACCGCCAGGACCACAGGTTATCCCTGTGTACGCACGTGCGTGCTCGGAGACAGCGGGAAGGATGACTGCGAGGTCATTCGGCTCCTTCCCCTCTGGAGAAGCAGGCTGAGGTGAGCAGAGAGAGGAGAGAAGGAAGCCAGCTGACCAGCGGGAAAGGAAGGGAAAACAAAGCAGAAGGGCGCCTCACCTGCGGGGTGTGGTGGCCCTGATGCTTTCCTTCAGAGTGAGAAGGCTCTTCCTGCGATGATTCTCTGACCCACGCCCCTGTTCCTCAGGTTTTTCCTTTCTGGTTCTGGCAGAAGAGCACCCGCCCTGCGTGGCCTGGGCAGGAGAAGGTTCTCGGTCCTCCAGGTTGCCGTGGCTGTGGTTTCTCCCTCCTCCTCGGCGCGCTCCGGAGCGCGCTCCATCCAGAGCCGGTGTTAAGTGGGCACTTGCGGCCCCACTCAGGGTCCACTCGGGCGCCGGCTGCAAACCTCTCCTAAGCGCTTTCGCTGGGATCAGTTTCACGCCGGCTGCCCTGCCCTGATTCCCTGTGGTTAATGCCAGCGACTCCGCCAGGCAAGACGCGGATCTTCTCCAAGTCCTGTTGCCTGGCGTGGCATTCAGCAAATCTGTGTAGAAACACACCCCCGGGGACAGGCCACTCCTCGGAAGGCTCCTCTGCAGGCACACACCTCCCGCAAGAAAGCGCCTAAGGCCGCCCTGGCCGGTGTGGCTCAGTGGACAGAGCGTCGGCCTGCAGACCGAAGGGTCCCGGGTTCCATTCCGGTCAAGGGCATGGACCTTGGTTGCAGGCTCCTCCCCCCGGCCCGGGCCCTAGTCAGGGGACATACAGCATTGGTATTTCCCTCTGTCTTTTCCTTTCTCTTCTGGTCTCTCTAAAAATCGATGGGAAAATATCCTCGGGTGAGAATTAAAAAATAATAAATAAATAAATGCCCCTAAGGCCATTCCCCACAGCGCTCCCACCCTAACGTACTCAACACTTGTGTCTCGTTATCTTTTTCTGAGAGATGAAGAATGCTTGTCAGTCTGAAGGAGTTAGGTATTAATCTGCAGGAAAGAGAAGGGGTCCCTGAATTCCGAGAGCCTCAAAAAAAAATAAAATAAAATAAAAATCTCTAGCCACGTATCATGTAACTCAGGAGGCCAAATGGGGATTCTCAGGGGAGGGGTGGGCTTGGGGAGTCGGGGGTGGGGTGGGGGGGGGAAGGGCAAAGAAAGGGCCTTTCAACGTGCACTCTGATGGCATCGCAGGGTGAGAGATGGATTTCTCCTTTTTCGGCTAATCGTCCAGTTTCTGGAAATCGTTCTCGATTTCACTAAAGCTTGTCTGTCAACGGGAGTGTTAATTTTTATCTTTTCCCATGACTTCATGGGCGTGAAGACTACTGTTCAGATGACATTTTAAACCAAAGCCCTGCCCGGTCTGTGTGGCTCAGTGGTTGAGCGTCTACCTATGGTCACATTTCGATTCCCAGCCAGGGCACACGCCCGGGTTGCAGGCTTGATCCCCAGGAGGGGGCGTGCAGGAGGCAGCCATTCAATGATTCTCTCTCATCATTGATGTTTCTTCTTTTTTTTTTTTAAATATATTTTATTGATTTTTTTTACAGAGAGGAAGGGAGAGAGAGATAGAAACATCGATGAGAAACATCGATCAGCTGCCTCCTGCACACTTCCTTCTGGGGATATGCCCGCAACCAAGGTACATGCCCTTGACCGGAATTGAACCTGGGACCTTTCAGTCCGCAGGCCGACGCTCTAGCCACTGAGCCACACCGGTTAGGGCTCATCACTGACTATGAGGCATGTCTATGGAGAAAGAAAGCCCCGATTGTTTGGGCCTGAGGGGGATGCAGTGTTTTAGACTCGGGTAAAGCACAGTTCCTTTAATCAAGGGAGACGGGGACCCTGGATGGTAGAGCTCTATCATTTGTCAAAGGGTGTTGGTTTGCTTTTTTCGGTCAGGTGTTTATTCTGTTCAGTTTGTAAGCTGATCCAGTACAGAAAGAGTGTTGGCTCCTCCCACTCCCAACGGGACAACAATGGACCAAAGTCCCCAACATTCTCGAGAAAGATGAGGGGTTGGGATTCAGAACCTACTTAAAAGGGCTGGCCTTTGGCCCGGCCAGTGTGGCTCAGTGGTAGAGCATCGAACCATGAACCAAGAGTTTGATTCCCGGTGAGGGCACATGCCCGCGTTGTGGTCTCGATCCCCAGTGGGGGGCGTGCAGGAGGCAGCCGATCCATGATTCTCTCAAACATTGATGTTTCTCTCTTTCTTCTTCTCCCTCTCTGACATCAATACAAATATATTTTAAAAATGAAGATCTCTAGCTGGTTTGGCTCAGCAGATAGAGCTTCGGACTTCAAACCGAAGGGTTCTGGGTTCGATTCCGGTCAAGGGCACATACCTTGGTTTCAGGCTCCTCCCGAGCCGGGCCGTGGTCCAGGCACATGCGGGAGGCAACCAATCAATGTGTCTCTCTCACATCAATGTTTCTCTCTGTCTTCCCCTCTCTCTCCCACTTTCTCTAAAAATCAATGGAAAAATATCCTCGAGTGAGGATGAACAACAAAAATAATAATAATTATAAATAAATAAAAGGGCTGACCTTTGAAAGCAGAGGGCACCTTTGTCAACCATTGCAATTTTGAAGGCAAAAGATGACCAGGGGCAGATGTAGATGCCTTTTTAATATTTAACATTATGTGAAAGAGGAGAGATTCCCAATGGATGGCATCTACACTGAGTGGCCCGATGATGATGATCTCTGAACGCATAATAATCTGGCCACTCAGTGTATAGCCTGTATAATAAAAGGCTAATATGCAAATTGTCCCCTCGACCAGGAGTTTGACCAGCAGGCAGGCCAGCCAACCGCCCATATCCCCTCCCCCTGGCCAGGCTGGCTGGACCCCACTCATGCACGAATTCATGCACCGGGCCTCTAATGTATATATACTGAGTGGCCAGATTATTATGTGTTCGGAGATCATAATAATCTGGCCACTCAGGGTATGTTCCCAGAGACATTCGAAGCAAAGGCAGCATAGAGTACATTGGACGTTTCAGGAGACACAAGGCATGGACTTTGTAAATTATCTCGAAGATCCAGCTTACTAGGGCAACTCCGTTGAGCTGCAGGGCGGAGGTAAGAGTCCATTGGAGGCTTGGGATTTTATTCTTCAAGCAAACCCAAGGTTAGCCAGGGGTGGGCTTCATTGGCCAAGTTCAGGGGCTGGCATGGGTATGGAGAAGCCAGATGGTTGTGTTCGTCCAAGGTTGGGATTTGCAAGGGAAGTCCCAAGAGGCGCTAGAGAGTGTGAACCTGTTATAGGAAGTAATTGTAATGGTCACCGTTATCATCATCAATCTGCTCCAATCACAGCAGTTCATTTAATGCCTCATTTGCATTGGGCTCTTTTTATGTACAAGGATTGATTTGTGTATAGATTCTCTTGGTTGTTTGTAGAAACTTCTTTAACTTTCATGGTTCATGGGATGGGATTCTGTACATATAAAATTGTTCCTCATTTAAGTCCACTTCCCAAATTTTTATTATTCTTTTTGCTCTGAAGAAAAATAGTCCTATTTTTTTGCTTGTAGATCATTTCATCACCTCAAATGTTCCCATCGTGGCGCATGCGAGGTGGCCCTTAACAAGCTGCGTGAGGGTTAATTCGTATTTCCAGGGGCTCCTCAATCTTGAAGGCATTCCCAGGAGGCTGTATCCCAGGCTCATAGACCTACATGGAAACAAAATGCTATTACTGGTACCCAAATGCATTCAGTGCTGCGCCGCTCAATTTCATATTTACATTAAGAGCCAATTTTTGCAAGAAGCTTGGGCGAGAACCTGACAGTTTCTTTTAGCATTAGTCTGTGGGGGGTAAAAAAAAATTATCCACATTCCAAACTGTGATTTACACCCCCGTTGCCATGTAGAGGCAGGAGGTAAACTGAAAGGGATGATGATGCACAATTCCTGGCCCTCGATTGTCTGATTCCTGGCCCTTCACTGTGTTATTCCAAGAAGGCTCTTCCAAGGGATCATGGATATCTTTACTTTTGTATGTATGTATGCTAGAGGCCCAGCACATGAAATCGCGCTAGACCCCAGACCTGCCATGGGACCCATCAATGCACCTCCTGGTGACCGGTCATTTGGTCGTTACGGCCACTGGCCTTTTATAATATAGATTGATTTCAGAGAAGAAGGGAGAAGAAGAGAGATAGAAACATCAATGATGAGAGAGAATCAGGGATTGGCTGCCCTCTGCATGCCCCACATTAGGGACCGAACCTACAATCTGGGCATGTGCCCTGACCGGAAATATAAACGTGACCTCCTAGTTCATAGGTCGATGCTCAACCACTGAGCCACTGTGTTCCGGCACATCTTTATAACTGCCCCTGCGCCACCCCCCATTCGTCCCGGGGAACGGCAAGGACGGCCAAGACCTCTTCCTGTTTTGCTTGGTTACAGATTCTGTCCATGGGATATGATGATGTTTCAAACTATTGCTGTAAGGACTGTATCTCAGTTTTCCAATGTTATTTTGATTTCGAATTTCCAGGCCATATGCTCACTTGATGGTCATTTGCAAACTTTCAAAACGAAGTCTTAGTTTCAAGCTCAGCTGGCTGGTCACCACACTGTCAGAGCAGAGGGCAGGCCATGGTCCTGTGACATAGCTCCACGGCCTCCAGACAGAGGTGCGGCCACGTCAACGTGGGGCCGACCCAAACCACGGACTGCCCTTTTCTTAGGCCCATAAAAAAGGAAATGAGCTCGGCCAGCGTGGCTCAGTGGTTGAGTGTCAACCTATGAGCCAGGAGGTCACAGTTTGATTCCCCATCAAGGCACATGCCTCTGTTGCACCTCGATCCCCAGTGTGGGGTCTGCAGGAGGCAGCCAATCAATGGTTCTCTCTCATCATTGATGTTTCTCTCTCTCTCTCTCTCTCTCTCTCTCTCTCTTTCTCTTTCCCCCTTCCTCTCTGAAGTCAATAAAATATATTTTTTAAAAAGTAAAGGAAATACATATGTGTATATGTGTGTGTGTGTGTTTAGGAAGACATGCACATAATGCGTATAAATATATTTCTATGTGTATCTATACATACATAGAAATTATACACAAATTTAAAAGGCTTCCCGATCTACCACCTGGTTAAAATCCAGGGGCACTTCTCTCTCCATACCTGCAGTTCGTGTCCCCAAAGCAAATGAGAAGAAACAGCAATAATCACCATTTCTTTAAAGGAAATGTAACGCCTTTCGCCATCCATTCTAAAATGCTTCATTAGTTGGCCATGAGTTACCGCCGCACACTCGTGAACGTTTTTCTCTGCTGTGTTTTTCTACAGATGGATTCTCGCACGTTTGAGAGACGTGGCCGATGCCCGCTGCTGCCCCAAAGGATCAGGGGATGTGTGGTCCCTGGTGCTTGGCTCCCAGACCAGGCTCTGGGGACCCGATGGCGTGTGGGAAGCGAAGGATTTCTCTATTCGCCTTTGTCTTTAAGAAAGTGAGTAATTGTCTCTCTCCTCGCCTACTCCCTCCGTGGAGAATTTACTGGCCCAAATTTTTAAAAAAAGCTCCTGCCACACTCCCATTTGCTGTGAGTGCAATTAGTTGCAGGTACAAAATTTGGAGCAAAGAGGCCTCTTGTGGCCTGTTGTGCCTGCAGTTATCCGACTGTGGCTCCAGGTTTTCAGTGCACAACTGATTGCACCCACAAAAAGAAAGGCAAGACTCTGGAAATGGGTCCCTTTAAGACAGTTGGGGGACTGCCTGCCTCCGGTCGGCAAATTGCAATCTTTTATGGAGGCACGGCCATCGCGCTGGCCCGTGTACAAGCCTGGAATCCGGGTTAGGCATCTTGGGTGAGGGCGAGGCCCCTGGAGGGCAGGTGCAGAGCCCCCGTGCACTCTGCCCCGCCCCTGGTTCACCTTGAGCCACCGCTGACTCCACCTCTTGCTTCGTTAGCCAGTCACTCTCCGAAGGGGTTTGAAGAGGGACGCTTGGTCACACTGTCAATATAACACATTGAACTAACTCTAAATTTGCTTTAAAGAGACAGCTACAAAGATTGACTTTTGCAAAGTGACTCACTCCGCCATGCAGCAAAAGACATCCATTTGCTCCCGACTGTTATTAACTGTGTCACGGAGTCCATAAGAAAGGGGTTTTGAAGGAATTCCAGTGTGAATCCACTAATTCAATAACCCGATGGCATAAATTCAAGTCACGGATATGAACGCGAGGCCCGAAAACACGCTCCCAACTTCCATCTCTCTCTCGCAGACAGACAGCGCATGCGCGGGGAAGAGGCTCCTGATGAAATAATAAAACCCAATTCTCATCTAGAAGAAGAAGGAAAAAAAAGCATCATTCCAGGAGGGTGGTAATTTACTTTATATGACCTCCCATTGATTATTCCAGGGCTGCTACACAAATATCACAGCAGCTATTGATCGTAAAACACACCCAATAGATCTCTAATAGCTTTTACTGGGCAAAAATAATTGTGCTGGCACTGTGGTCAAGCACACATAAGCCAAGGTGGAAGTATTAATATATAGCATTATTCCCCATCGGTCTGCGAGGGATGGAGAAGACCCTGAATGGGGAGCACACTGTGTCTACCCCACAAACGCTCAGTATCCAAGCCAACAATCCCAGCCAGTGACGCTGAAAAAAAAAAAAAAATCATTACAATAACTAAAAGCTAGAGCTGGAAAGGGGAGGCCACCGCTTGCTTAATGAAAGTGAAATAATCGCGAGAGAAATCCCCATTGAGGGGGACACCCGCTGCCGTGGCTGCGTGGCCGCACAAATTGGATTTCCCCGCGGTGCCGGCAGCCAGGTAACTTTCCGAGTCAAGAGCGTTCTCTCCAGCCCAGATGGAGATCAATGATCAACACCCGTCAAAGGTCAGGGTGTCTAATCAAAGAACAGATCATCTGTCTCGCCAGGAAAAGGGTACAACATGACCCAGAATTGGCAGGAGAAAGACCCAGGAAGGAGAAACTCCAGTTCCACTTTGGTGAGCAAGAAGAATGCCCGGCTCGCATGTCACGCAGAACGCGTGGCCAGACTGCGGTGGGCGATCCGCAGAGGCCCGGGTAGGCCCCGTGCAGGGGAGCCCAAGCCACAGCTGAAGGAGCAACTTCCCCAAGTTCTGAGAAAAATACTGTAGGTTTCAAAAGTCCTCAGCACACCCATTCCTTGCTCTCCATCTTCCCTGACCAAGCCAGTCTTTTATTTTATTTTATTTTACTTTTTAAAATATATTTGTATTGACTTCAGAGAGGAAGGAAGAGGGAGAGAGAGATAGAAAAACATCCATGATGAGACAGAATCATGGATGGGCTGCCTCCTGCACACCCCACACTGGGGATGGAGCCAGCAACCCAGGCCTGTGCCCTCAACCGGGAATCAGACAGTGACCTCCTTGCTCATAGGTCGATATTCAACCAGTGAGCCACGCAGGCCTGGCCTCCAAGCCTGTCTTTTAAATAACATTGAAAACATCACCGCATCAACAGCGAGAGAGAAAAACTGCTCTCAGGGTATTAAGAAGGGGGATGACAAATTTTTAGCACCGGGGATAAATAGACCAAAATGCCAATACGAGTGAGTTATGAATCTAAAAGAGAGAGAGCTCTGTTTACCCTCATGTTGGCTGTGTGTGTGTGTGTGTGTGTGTGTGTGTGTGTGTGTGTGTTTGGGGGTTCGGGGTGAAGAGAGAGGTGACCAGGGAACAACACAGACCTGGCACGGGAGCTGGCCAATGGCTGGAGAAAGTCTTGACGTCCCTAACGCACCCGGACCAATAGACGCAGGATGTTGCTGAGCTTCTGGGACTTTCTTTAAATCAATATTCACAAAGACAGAACCAGGGGGGTGTCTCCTGTGAAGCCAGGCTTGAGAACCCCTATCTTAGGGGAGAGACCTCAGCCATTGGAGGTCTCTATGGGACAGGGCCGCCTCTCCCCCTGTGGCCCCAGGGCTCAAGGTTCGCTTCCCTTCCTTTCTGGCTTTATCAGCTGCCCTGGTGAGAGGCAGGAAGGCTGGAGTCATGTTCTCTCCTCTATGTGATTTATGATTCGGAAGCAAGACAGGGGTAGAAGGTTGGGGCTTGATGCTGGCTGCTGGATTTTTTTTTTAAAAAGAAATATGCTTTTCTGAGAAAGCTGGGAGGCTTGAAGCCACCGGCAAGGCTGTGTCTGTTTTGTCTGTTTTTGTTTGTTTGTTGTTTGTTTTTTTCCCAAGGCCTTGCCTGGATAGAACTGACATCTACTTAGACACATTCTTGGACCATATAAATGGGAGGGATGGGATTCTGCTTTCTAAAATGACATGCGAAAGAGGGTGTTTGGGGAGGATGGGACCCAGTTATAAAATCCATACCTGTTAGCAGGACTTACAGCTGCCTCCACAGAGTGGCCAGGGAAACCCACCACCTCCAGGGCAGGGGGCCGCCTTCCAATATGCTTGCCTCTCTGGGAAATGGAAGCTTCCCTGTGGTTTGAGATTCGCCTTTTTTTTTTTTTTTTTTTTTTGGTTACAATGTGTTTTAAGGCCCTTGAGATCCAGGCTAGGTTTCTATATGGGGCCGTTTTGGCATCCTATGGAGACCAGTGGTTAGTGTTGCCTTCATATTGTTCCCCTAGGTCGGGGGATGCTGCCAGAGTGTGCCTGGGCCAGGCTGAATCCAGAGGTAGCCTGCAAACGCACGCCACCGTGGCTGCGCCCTGTCAAAGCACCAGAGCCAGAGGCCACGCTTTCTGTCCCTAACACGTGTCCTCCCTCCCGCTTCCCTTCCAAAGGTAAGCAGTGTCCTTCTTTCGCTTTTTGGAGATAAGACGCAGGGAGGGCCCGTGGCCACACACACACACACACACACACACACACACAGACACACGCACACACGCGTGGCAGACCAATCCAAAGCAGGCGTGTGCAATAGGGGGAAAGTGCCCTCCCCTCCCGCGCTCCTGCGCCCCCCTGGCCACCAGCGGGCGGCGGGATCGGCGCGCACACTGCCCCCCACACCCGCGTACCTGTCCGGCGCTGGCCTTGGGGAGCACAGGGGTTTGCCAGGGCACCGCCAGCCGGGCAGGCGCTGCGAGGAGGAGAGCGGAGGGAAGCGAAGGGCTGTCCCGCAGGTGCGGCCCCACCTGCCGCCGGGTTGGCGGTGGCGCGGGGCGCGCGGCGGGGAGGCGGATGATGGATGGGCTGTCTGCTGGCTGCGGTCAGAGCAGCGGGAGCCCCGCGCATCTAAATAGGAGCGCGCTCCACACCGCCCTGCGCTTAGCGCGGGGAGCAAGGCGCCTGCACAAAAGGACCGGGCGTGGGACCTTTAGGTTTTGAAGATTAGTTTCTGTGATATCTCCGTGGGAGAAAGGAAAACGCACGGTGGGGAAGGTGGAGGGCGAAGGACCCCGCATCGTTCCAGGGCTGGTGTCTGGCCAGTCATTTCACCATCAGCACAGCCCCTGCGCCTTCCCCTTCCCAAATCGCCAACAGTTTCTAACTCCTGTTTGTCATGGACGTGAATGATGCCCATCAGCCCTGAACAGGCAATGTTATCATTGAAAACAGGTTTTGTTTTTTTTTTAAATGGGGTGAGGGTGGCAATACCCTGTATTTAGGTGGTATTGTGTGTGGGGAAAATATTAGAAGTGCTGTGAAAGTTTGGTTTCTTTCTCAGAGAATAACACAGAAAGACGTGTTCCGAGTGTCTGGTTTGCCCATGTGAAGGTGCCACATTTCCATCAGGCACCTACCTTTCCCGTGCGGAAAACGCGTGAGCAATTTGACGAAGCAAACGTTCATTCTGGCAACAAGACCAGGGTGCCTGCTTTTAGCTTTCAAGAAGTGTCCTTTGTACAACTCACGAGGCTGAGAGGAGGGGTGGGAGCGGACGGACAGATAACAGGAAAAATGATGTCGCGAGCCACGATGGCCCGGGCCAGTGTATCATCCGGGCTGTGTTTTGGCAACTGAAGGTCACCGCTGCCTGCCCGAGTCCCCTCCTGCACAGGCCGCGGCGCTCAGGGTCATGCATCGCCCGTCAGGGAATCAGTCAGTCCTGCTGGACGCTGATTCATTGGCCTCGGCGCGCAAAGTAGTTGGGAGCAAATAGCGGGTGGTGTGCTTGGCGTGGGGAAAATGCTGTGCTACCTGCTTGTGCCTTAGAAGGGGGTGGCCTTCTGTCCTGGCCACTCCCGTCCCTAAGAAAACGAAAGTGGGTGAGACGGAGGCATGTGGAAGGTGGATTGTATGTCCTTGCAGAGGGAAAAGGGAGCCAGTGAGAAGAGAAAGGACGTAGCTGGACACGCTGCCCTTTTAAATACCGAACGGAAGTAGCATAACAGTAAGTGTAGGAAGACGTAAAACGAAATGAAAGCAGCTTAATAATCCCAGCAGGGTAGCAATGATACAAGAACATACAACCCATAAATTAAATGCATGCACATTCCGTTCTAGAATTGTTTTCATGTGTGCTTAAAATACTTATAGAAGTACCTTTGAACCGTGTTTTGTTTTGTTTTGTTTTCATGTAGTATGTCAAAATAACTTTTTAATATTAGAGGCTAGGAATCCATTTTCATAACTGCATAATTTTCATGGAGTGTATATATAATTTGCTTGGACATTCCCCCATGGTTTGGATATTTAGATTTCAGTAAAGTAAATAATACAGGAAGGGACATGTTAAGGCAAAATGCCCATGTATTCCATTATTGATTAAAAAAAAATTTTAACGGAATACATAGCTGTGCTTTATGAACATTTGACATTTTTATAATAGTGTCCAAGCTGCTTTACAAAGAAAATTGTAGCCTTCGTTCTACCAATAAGAAGACATGGGATTACAGACTTTACAGTATTCTCAGCGTTGTTGAGAATGCCAACAGCAACAAAACCCACTATTTGGTAATGTAGCAGGTGGAAAGTATTTATGTGAGGTTCAGTTCCTTTGATTTTTAAAGAAGTTGTCCTTTTCTTTCTTTTTTAAACTCGGTTCACTTTCTCCTCTCTGGAAGTGTCCGTTCCCCTTTTCTTTAATCGCCGTGGTCTGAAGCCAACATAGCCGGATTTAGCATTTCTTACAAATCCACCTCTCACGGGGTTCCTTTTGAACGAGGTGGCCACTCGGGGTGAAACATCGTAGCCAGAAATTGCCGACGACACTGGGCCAAGCTGCAGTTTGAGCTGCCCTAGTGCCGGGAGGATTGTAGGTTTAGCTCCCGCGTCCTCCTGGTCCATAAAACGCTATCATCGTGTGTGAAACACCCGGGAAACTTCAGGGACTTGAGCACATCGCCGGCTCTCGGCAGGAGACTCTGAGTCGCTGATCCTGGCACCAGCTTTCTCTCTGGTCTGCAACGTGTGCTGTTTCCTTTGGCTGTGATGGGCTCCTTTCAAACGGCCTCGGTGTGTTCCGGCCCCTTCTGTAAAGCGCCCCGGTGCCCAGTAAATAAAGCAGCAGCCCGTGTCCCTTTTAGCAAAAGCCATATATCTGTTCAGACTTGCAATCTGCTCCGTTTATATCCTCTGCCCTTGAACTCTGGTTATTAACGCAGTGTTTCTCCAAACGATGCCATATAGCTCTGCTCCCAGCACATTCGCGGTGACATCCCGCACACACGGCCAGCGCCGTGGCCGGGAGGACGGGAGGAACGGGCGCCGAGTTGGGGGAGTCACGGCGCATTACTCACAAGGAAGGGCTGTAAAACTATGACTGTTAATATTCAAATTGCCCCAGAGCCAGGGCCAGGCTCTGCTGAGATCCTCAGGTCTGATGGAAGGCAATTCAGCAGAGTAGCTCGGATTAAAAAAAGAAACAGCCAGAAAGAGAACTTCTCCCAAGAAACGAACCAAAAAACCCATCAAAGGACTTTAGGCAGGTATTGTCCTAATGTTACGTCTTTTAAAAATGCTTTATAGTGAGTTTTTTATTTTTTATTCTGGGGGGTGGATTTTTGTTCAGTTATAAAATGCAGATTATATGTAGGGGAGCTCTGCACCATGTCCTTATGGACGAACGGTCATGAAATAGACGAGCTTGCGGTTGTAAGTAGTTTGGATCACTGATAGAAGACAATCGAGGATGGGCTGTGCTCAATACTGCTTTCATTTTAAACACAAACATTCCCTAATTAGCACTGGGTGGACTTCTGGACAGGGAGTGGAACCAGTCTCCCTTGCCAATATCTGTGAAGGGAATTACTGATTAACCAAATGAATAATTTAAGGTGATGGCAGAGGCTGTGTGGAATCTACTTTGGAACGGAAATGGTTCTCCCACGTTTTCCGAAAGGGCGCTTACAAAAAGGCACCTTTCTTTTGAAACGAGAAAGTCATCCATATGGAATCACCTGCCCATTCAGGCTACGGCAAAATGGCTTTCTTTCAAAGTAATGTTTTACCCGGTTTTACTTTCTCGAAGCTCTTCATGTGAATCAATTTTAGCCGATTCCTAGCAAAATGACTTTACTGCAAAAGTAATTTTGGGGGCATTTTACCTTGCAGCAAATTGTTCACAGTAATAAGATTTAATTGGTATACCACCTCCCCCAAATCCTAGGCTATGTATAATGCAGCTCCTGCAATCAAACAAAACAAAACAAAACAAAACGTGGGTGAGAATGAGAAAATAACGTACCATCACATCTCAAATTTCATGCTGAAATATAAGCCACCAGGAGACCCCTGGGCACACATCTGTATTCTTAGTACTCACTGTATGTCTTTAAAAAGAACCGAAGGAAAGAACACTTCTAACGGATCACTTGGACCACCTTATTGTTTTGTAATACACAAAACATGATCTGAGTACATTTGCATGTCCGAACATACACACGTGAATATGGTCAGTAGCAAATCAATAAGCCACAGCTTCCAAGATCACCAAACACACTTGGCGAATGTTAGCTGCTCTCCTTTTGCTATTATTCCAGAGGAAAGGGGGTTGTAGGTGCCAAGTAAGATGTACTAAGGATACTTTGCTAAGCAAGGCATAGAGCTGTCCGTTTTCTTTCTTTTTTCTCTAACCCACTGCACCTCGATTAAAGAAGATTCTTCGACCTTAATTAAAGAGACTAATGATCTCTTTAAAAAATATTTTTATTGATTTCAGAGAGGAAGTGAGAGGGAGGGAGAGATAGAAACATCCATGATGAGAGAGAATCATGGATTGGTTGCCTCCTGCACGCCCCACACTGGGGACTGAGCCAGCAAACTGGGCAAGTGCCCCAACCAGGAATCGAACCATAACCTCCTGGTTCCAAGGTCGATGCTCAACCACTGAGCCACACTGGCTGGGTGTGTTCCAGTGATCCTAATTTGAGAACACGGTCTGGCTAAGGAAGATCAAAATATAAATAAGTGAATTTTTAAGACTTTACAAGAACTGGAGAATCCCATGGTTACTGCATGAGCAGACTCATGAGACAGATAGCTTGGTTAGTCCTTCATCTCTGAATCCCCACCCAACGAGTATCTATTGAAAGTCCCCAATGTAGTTACTAAATTAAACACATACATGCATGTAGTTGATGGTTTGTTTTGTACATCCTTTGGTTGAAACATAATGCACTTCTGGTGCTAATATTAAGTGCTTTTGATTAAACTGGATCTTGTGCTATGACTTCCTATCCCTAAAACCTGAAAATGTTTCTTTCTGTGTATTTCATTCAGACAATTATGATTCCATAGCGTTATTGAATCTGAGTTGGAAGAACCTGGCTGGTACGCTCTGTTTCTTTTTAAGGCTGTCTGATTGCTACAAGGCACGGAACCCAAGACTGTGTCCACTGTGAGATGGGGATTTCATGCAGTCGCTAAGGGAAGTTCGCTGTTTGATAGAGAGCATATGTTTTGTTCTTGATAGAATGAGAGCAAATCTTACCAAAAATTCTCAACACCTGGAAAGTTGACCCTTCTCTACAGACTAAGCTTTAAGTTTTCTACCTGCCCTTCTGAATAAAATACATTTCTATGCAATGCAGAGAATAATATAGGTATAGCAATCATTTACATGAAGGCTTAAATATTAAACATTTAATTCCCAAACGCTAAGAAGTCTGCTACACCCCTGGTTCTGCCTTCCATCCCATTCCCCTTTCTTCTAAAGGCAACTACAACTTCCAACATTGCTATCATCTTCCTTCAGAATTCCTTTCCCCATCTGTAAGTAGCATGCCGTGTTTCCACTTCTAACATCTCCCTCCTCTCCTTCTCCTTCTTAGTATTAGCATGGTTTTAGTTTTGGGAATTACCTGCTAACTTTCCACTAAAGGAGGTAAGGGCTTGTCTCTCTTCATTACCCCTGACCCACGTCCTTATTTTCTTAACACAGATAGATTGTAATTTTTAAAAATTAACTTTCAGCTTGGCCTGTGTGGCTCAATGGTTGAGCATCCACCTAGGAACCAGGAGGTCATGGTTGATTCCCAGTCAGGGCACATGCCCGGGGTTGCAGGCTCGATCCCCAGTAGGGGGCGTGCAGGAGGCAGCCGATCAATGATTTTCTCTCATCATGGATGTTTCTCTCTCTCTCTCTCTCTCTCCCCCTTCCTCTCTGAAATCAATAAAAATATATTAAACAATTAATTTTCAGTGTGATTAGTCCCAACATTGGTGGATGATGGCCCACCATGAACTATGAAGAATGTGATGCAGAACTGGGTTTTGCTTTAGCAAGAAATCCAAAGAAACCACACAGCAAAGCAGGTTAATTTCTATTATGAGATTATTGGAGGGAAAATAGATTCAACAGTATAAGGTTTAGTTTAAGTCAGTTATTCTAACTTCTACTTACATATGCAAATTCTAATCCTCTACAAAACACATACACCTTAAAATAAAATCTGCTCAGTATCGAAATGTGCTGGACACTATTCTCCTGAAATGTTACTCCTCATTGCATTTGAATAAATATTCTACCTTTACGGGGATTTATGGAATTAACCTCGACAAATTCTAATTAACAGGAAAACTGATAGCTCTCAGAGAAAGCTCCCTAATAGCATTGCTTTCAAGAACTGGAGACAGGGAAATAAAAATCAGAGCGGATATAAAATAAGATTAAAAAATATGACCAACTTTAATACCATTCTCGTAAGCTTCCCAAGTCCAGTAGGATGTATTTCAGGCCCGTGAAGGTCAATACCGAATGACAGATGGAAATACTGCACGTGACTCGCAAAAGTCATTTTTGGGCAAGCTGTTTTCCAAGACGTAAATTAAATTAAAGCAGACCTCCCCTCGGACATTTTTATTTTGACTGGCTTGTGGCCTCGTTTTCCAAGAATATCACTTTTACCCCTGGTTGTCACATAGATAGAACCGTTACGAAGACGAGCTTGATAGCATGTGGAAAATGCTGATGATGAGCTGGCCCCATTCCTTGAAGTAATGATTTTTTTTTTATTTTGATCATTGGCCATAAACTGCCAAGGCTTTTCCTCTTCATTTGCAATGTCTTCCCGAGGCTGTGGTTGGTGGAGGGGGCCTGGCCCAGGGTTTGTGAACACACGATCAGAGCCAGACACAGTTGGATGCCCACTTTGTGGCAGCCTCTTAGCCTATTGGTGGTAACTGGTTATTTCATGGGTGAAATGGGGGTAATAACTGGTGTCTGTCACAGTTCAGCAAGGCATGGAGCGCGGTGCCTGGCTTGGGGGGAGCACACACCCAATCTAGGAGTCATTGTCACTATGGGTGACTTCATCATTGGTCTCGCATCTGTATGGTTGTTACTAGCTTTTCCTAGAGGCCTGGTGCACGAATTCATGCACAGGTGGGGTCCGGTTGGGCAGCCGGCCCTGCCCCTGATGGGGGTGGGGGGGGCGGTCAGGGGTGGGGCTGGCCAGGGGAAAGGGCCGCAGGCAGTTGGCCGGCCCCAGCCCTGGTAGAACTCCTGTTGAACTCCCTGTCGAGAGAATGATTTGCATATTAGCCTTTTATTATACAGGATTATACAGGGTGAGGCAGAAGTAGATCTACAGTTGTGAGTATGCAAAACCATTTATTCTTGTATGATTTATTAATTATTGTATGGTTTTCCATGTGAGCCACTGTTAACCTACCTTTTCCCCACCCTGTGCTTTTTATTCACTTTTCCTCCAACTGGCATTAGGAATTTAGTGCTCTCACTTTCGTATGCTGAAGATCCTTGAAATGACATTTTAAAGGACTTGTACACATACATATAAGCATAACCAATGGACACAAGACACTGGGGGGGTGGGGAGGGCAGGCAGGTGAAGGCATGTACTGGGGGGTAGGGGAAACCGGGGGGAGGTCAATGGGGAAAAAAAAAAAGGAGACATATGTACTACTATTTGTAATACTTCAAACAAAAAATAAATAAAAAATATGTTTTTATTAATTTGAGAGAGGGGAAGAGAGAGGGAGGGAGAGATAGGAACATCGGTGAGAGAAAAACATCATCATTCATTCGGCTGCCTCCTGCACGCCCCACACTGGAGACAGCCCACGACCCAGGCATGTGCCCTGACCAGGAATCGAACCAGTGATCTCTTGGTTTCTGGGTCGATGCTCAACCATTGAGCCACACCGACCAGACAAATGACATATTTTTAAAACCGTATCAGAGTTTTCATTATTATAAGTTTGCAACTTAATTGACTAAGGTCCCATTCATATTCTTGTCTTCTACATTTTCTTGACTATCTTTGTGTATGTTTACTTACTTGTGAGTGCCATTAAATATTGTACAGCAATCTGGGTTTGAATTCTATTGAAATCCTAAGTATATTTAGGAAATTTTATATCTTTATACTGAAAATTTTTCTATCTAACTTCTCCATTTTTAATTATATATATATATTATTTTTTATTGATTTTAGAGAGGAAGGGAGAGGGAGAGAGAAACATCTATGATGAGAGAGAATCATTGATCGGCTGCCTCCTGCACGCCCCCTACTGGGTATCGAGCCGGCAACCGGGCATGTGCCCTGACCGGGAATCGAACCTGTGACCTCCTGGTTCATAGGTGGACGCTCAACCCGAGCCACGCCGGCCGGCTCCCCCCTCCATGTAATGAAGTATTCTCTTACATTTTCTAGGAAAAGTCTGTCTAGTTCTGCTCACATAGGTTCTGCAGGACAATACACATCCTTCCTGGAGGCTCGTCGGGCCTGGAGTAGTTGGTCACTTATAACCTGCCACTTGGAAACACGGGAGGAACACTGGGACTCAAGGTGGATGTAGGAGAGGGTCCCCCCCAGCCCCGCCCCGAGGGTGGGAGCCCACTGTCCCGCTCAGAGCGCCTTCCAGCCGTGGATCCCCTACGCGTTGTCACAGCATCTTTTAAAGGTAGAAATCTGTGAAGCTCCTGTCTCCTCCAGGCCCAGCCCTCTCCAGTGTCCCTCGGGTTTGTTAACTCTTGGCTCGTAAAGAATTGAGATCTTTGCAGGTCACACTGATGTAATCCACAAACGTGTAACAGGATCGCACAGTTACTCACAAAACACTCCCCGGGGCAAAGGTCATCTGCTCTCTGTATTTTCCTAGGAAGGTGTTCTCACAGACCCTTGCGCCCTGTCCCTCGTGGAGGGGAAAAGGTGACATCGAGAACAATCTGGTAGTCTCAACGGTACCCTTGGAACAGGTCCTGTGGAGGGACATGTGACCTCATCTAGATAAAACATCCAGTCCTGCCCTGACCGGTGTGGCTCAGTGGATAGAGCGTCGGCCTGCGGACTGAGGGGTCACAGGTTTGATTCCCAGTCAAGGGCATGGACCTTGGTTGCGGACACATACCCAGTAGGGAGTGTGCAGGAGGCAGCTGATCGATGTTTCTAACTCTCTATCCCTCTCCCTTCCTCTCTGTAAAAAAGCAATAAAATATATTAAAAAACAAACAAACAAACATCCAGTCCGTCGGGACCCCCCGTCCGCCTTCCTGCTCTCAGAGTTGGGATCTGGACCGTTACTCTGTTTTCGAGACTCAAGGGCAGGTGATGTCCTTGTGTCCTCAGGGTGTCCCTGCCTCTCCCACCCATGTACTGCTCTGCTTCCTGGCAGGAAACACCAGTGGGAAGGCTATGTCCCTTAGCCGTGCTTGCTATCCACTCTGACTTAAAGTCTGCTTAGCTGGCCATGGTGGCTCAGTGGTTGTTTGTCGACCTATGAACCAGGAGGTCAGGGTTCAATTCCTCATCAGGGCACATTCCTAGGTTGCAAGCTCAATCCCCAATGTGGGGCATGCAGGAGGCAGCCAATCAATCAATTCTCTCTCATCATTGATGTTTCTATCTCTTTGCCTCTTCCTTCCTCTTTGAAATCAATTAAAAAATAATTTTAAAAAAAGCTGTTTCTTGCCCTAGCCAGTTTTGCTCAGTGGATAGAGCATCGGCCTGCAGACTGAAGGATCCCGGGTTCGATTCTGGTAAAGGGCATGTATCATGGTTGCAGGCTCCTTCCTGGCTTGGGCCCTGGTCAGGGCGCATGCAAGAGGCAACCAATCAATGTGTTTCTCTCACGTGGATGTTCCTCTCTGTCTTTCCCTCTCTCTTCCCCTCTCTCTCTAAAAAAATAAAATAAAATAGGAGTTTCACTAGCTAGGCATATTTACTGTCCATCTTTGTTTTGAACTCACAGAAGAAATGGCATTCAATTTCCTCCACATGGCGTTGGGAGAAGGTAGTAAACACCATAATACAAACCACGTAGCATTGTTACCCACGCTCTCTCGCTTTGCCGTCGCATGGCCACCGTGCTAGTCATGTGATGTCAAGACTGTCACCTCAGGGTAACTAAAGAATCTTGCACCTCTGAGTGTGAAGGGTCCGAGGGGTGAGCTCATTTTCATCTCAACTCAGAATCCCACGAACTAGTCAGGGGTATGGGAAGTTGGTTCTCCTGGGAGAATGGTTTCCCAAATGTCATCCAAACAGGGAAGGGGACGGATTATTAATTAAGACAGTGACTTTTTAAGGGGGCTGCACAGGAAATGGGGAATGAAAACGCAGTGATCCTATATAATAACACCCTAATATGCAAATTGACCAAACAGCAGAACGACCGGTTGTTATGACGTGCACTAACCACCAGGGGGCAGACGCTCAACACAGGAGCTGCCCCCTGGTGGTCAGTGCGCTCCCACGGGGGGAGCGCCGCTCAGCCAGAAGCCGGGATCATGGCTGGTGAGCGCAGCAGTGGTGGAAGGCCCAAGCCTGCAGATGGACATCCCCTGAGGGTCCCGGACTGCGAGAGGGCGCAGGCCAGGCTGAGGGACCCACCCCAGTGCACGGATGTCATGCACCGGGCCTCTGTGCTTTCATAAGAGTGTTGGGAAGCATGTTGGAGACTACAGAACTATGGTCAAACATGCATCCAACATTCAATGACACAGGGACAGAATAATCAGCAGGAAGATCGCTAAGCAACAGTGCAATCCATGCGCTGTGTTGTGTGCCCTGCAGAGGTCCTGGGGGCGGGCTGTTGGTGGTCTGCAGGGCACAGGATCTGCAGCTTGGAAGGCAGAACAAGAGCTCGCAGGTCCGCCTTGGGGTGCAGATGTTGGCGAGATGTGGAAATGGCAACTGTTTTCTTCTCGCCCAAGTTCGGTTTCCTTCTCCCCACTTTCTCTCTTTGGGGATACTCTGTATGACAGCAATTTGATTTCAGACACAGTAATGATACCTAGAGGTTTTGGTGTGTTTTTGAAAATTTCGTTTTATAGTTGCACATGACCGTGTTTGAAGACCCTTTTGGCTTCTCCAGCTCGGCTGCTGCCACGGCTCCATCTCCCACGTGACTTCCCAGGAGCCCTGAAGTCACAGCAAACTGCAACTCCGTGCTTTAATTCTCATTCCATGCAAGTGAGACGCGCTCGATGCTGTTGACTTTCTCAGTGCCGGGCAGAGGCCGTTTGCCAAAGATGCCCTGGGTGGCAAAGTCTCTCCCCGACCGTTCTGCTGAGGGGAGCGGGCACTCCTGTGTGCACGGGGCGCCCGGGGGTGGCTTCCTTCCTGTGTTTTATGGAGTCTGCAAAGTCTGGCCTGAAACATGCTAGGGAGAGCCAGAATCCCAGCTCCCAAACATGGAAGCGGGGCGAAGACAGCAGAGGGCTTGGACACATGGATCCAGAACTGCACCCCCACTCTGCCCACTGTGTGACCTTGAGCAAGTCACTGACTCCTTGGGCACCTCAGTTCCCTCATGTGGGACATGGGAAGAATACCCTCATAGTGTCAGGATTACACAAGGTCATACATGTCAGTCTCACAGTTCCTTTTTAAAAAAAAAGTTTTTATTGATTTCAGAGAGGAAAGGAGAGGGAGAGAAAGATAGAAACACCAATGATGAGAGAGAACCACCGATCGGCCGTCTCCTGCACGGCCTACACTGGGGATCGAGCCCACAACCCAGGCATGTGCCCTGACTGGGAATCACACCATGACCTTCTGGTTCATAGGTCAACGCTCAACCACTGAGCCTCACCAGCCAGGCTAGTTGGTGATTCTTATAATACCTAATAGCAACCCTGCGTTTATTAATTGTATGACCTGGCAAATTTTCTTTGAGCCTCAGTTGAGGTTTATTTATTTAGCAAATAAAAATCCAAGGTGTTGCGTTAAATGTGAATTTCAGATAAACAACACACAATTTTTGAGGGTGGTAAACGTGCCATGAAATATTTAGGACATAACTTATACTAATCAAACAGTCGTTGTTGATTTGAAATTGAAATTCAACTGGGCATCCTGGATTTTATCTCAAAACCCCTAGCCTCCATCCCCTTGTCTAATAAATGAGTACATTTATGTTTCCATTAACTTATATTAGAACTTACATCCGAGGGTGCTTGAGAGATGACATAGAAAAGACACACATGAAATGTTTGTCAGTTACAGTGCGAGATGCAGACGGGAGGGAATGCTCTCATTATTCGTGTGGGTAATGTAGTCATCACAAGTCCACAGCAGGTGGCGGGATGTGAAGAGAGGCGATGCCATACGTTACAGACCGGTTAACCTGGCCGCCTCGTCTGAGAGGCCCAGCACCTCTGCATGTCGCCCACAGGCTGTCCTTTCTCATTAACATGTGTGTGCGGATTTCGCCGAGGAGTACCGTTTGTACTTGGAGAGAGAGGGAAGAGCAGAAGTTTAAGAAGGACCAGGAAGGGGAATGCCAACCTTTAGACAGGGAGGGCCATTTCCTTTTTAATTAAATTTCTAGACGTGCAATTTGCCTTTTCCGATACTAGGTTTTTCTGTCTTTTCTTTCTTTCTTTTTTCTTTTTTTGTAGTGGCCCATCACAAATGTCTTATTTCAGGGGCAGTCACAGGAGGGGCTGCTCTGGGCTCACGCATGCCAAAGCCACGTTTAAACATAAGTATGCCTTCAACAGAAAAAGTCAGGATGCTGAGAAGTGTCCAGGAGATTTTAGCCCTCACACGTCAGGGGCATTCAGGAAAATGAAAGCACTCACTTTCATTTTTAAGGGAAAGAACAGAAGGCATTTTCCACCCCTTCTCCCCGGCCAGAACGTGATCCCAGAACAAAATGGGTTCCCTGCATAACGCAGCCAACTTCTCACCAGGTGATAAACAAGGAGAGAATGTGACATAGGCATCTACAATGCCTGGTTTACCTCCTTACTCTGTCTCTTTAGTAAATGCATAATTTATTACGTTGAAGACTTAATAAATATTTGGTAGGATGTTGTTAAAAGGGAGTCTTAGTCACAGGGCCAAAATTGCATTTTAAATCAGTCTTGCTGCTCAGCTGGCGTGGCTCAGTGGTTGAGCGTCGACCTAGGAACCAGGAGGTCACGGTTCGATTCCCGGTCAGGGCACAGGCCCAGGTTGCAGGCTCGATCCCCAGTAGGGGGCGCGCAGGAGGCACCTGATCAATGATTCTTCCTCATCATTGATGTTGCTATCTCTCTCTTCCTCTTCCTTCCTCTTTGAAATCATTAAAACTATGTATATTTTTAAAAAGCTGTTTCTTGCCTTAGCCAGTGTGGCTCAGTGGATAAAGCGTCGGCCTGCAGACTCAAGGGTTCCAGGTTCGATTCTGGTCAAGGAGACATATTACGATTGCAGGCTCCTCCCCGGCCTGGCTCAGGCCCTGGTCGGGACACATGCAGGAGGCAACCAATCGACGTGTTTCTCTCACATCGATGTCTCTGTCTTTCCCTCTCTCTTCCACTCTCCCTAAAAATCAATGGGAAAATACCCTCGGGTGAGGATTAACAACAACGAGAAAATCAAGCTGTTTCTTTAAACCAGTCTTGCTGGCTTCCTATAGCCAGAGCCTCCCAGATAGAAGATACGTGGACTGAGGAACAGGAGCGACTCACCCAGCCATTTCCTACCAGATAGAGAGAAATAAATCTCCAGGGACCCTTGGCCTTGGACTTGGATGCAAAAGCCTTGGGTGAAGAGAAACGCATGCTGAGAACCTGCTACAGCACCCGCTGACACCAGCAAGTCCACCCCCGGGAGGAATTGGCAATGTTCCCACTGGGGAACCTGATTCTCAGCTGGCAGGCGCGGCAGACAGGCTAGAGCCCTCCGGGCGGGACCCTCAGGTGGTCGCACTTCATGGTCACAGGCTGAGGAGCGACCTGGTGATGGGGTCTGGGGCCACAGCGTGGAGCCAGCTTGTCAATATCAGTTCCCTGAGCACCGGATGCGGGCCTGGCGGGGTCAGCATTTCAGACTCTCCTTTGCCATAAATGAAGATGCTGGGAAGTGAGCTGTGAGCTTTCCAGGCTAATTTTATATAATGAAAAGCTGATATGCAAATCGACTCAACAGCAGAACGACCGGTCGCTATGATGTGCACTGACCACCAGAGGGCAGACACCCAACGCAGGAGCTGCCCCCTGGTGGTCAGTGCACTCTCACAGGGGGAGCGCCGCTCAGCCACAAGCCGGGCTGACGGCTGGTGAGCGCAGCAGCCCACCTCCGCGGCAGCGCTAAGGATGTCCAGCTGCAGCCAAGGCCCATTCCCCACAGGCAGCAGGCCTAAGCCGTCAGTCGGACATCCTCCAAGGGCTGCTGGGCTGCGAAAGGGTGCAGGGGGGACCCCTTCCCCCCCGCCAAGTGCACGAATGTTGTGCCTGGGCCTCTAGTATTTAGATAATTGTGATTGATCTCATCTTAAGGATCCCGCTGATTGCCTGAGCTGACTTGGGAGCGAAGCTGTGTTTACAGGGCCTCCTCCCTCAAGCCAGATGTTTAAAGGGGAAAGAAAAGCGAGAGCTGGGGTTTCCCGCTGACCTTGGAGCCAAGAATGACCAATCCCGACGAGACTAGCGAGAATACACAATCACGAATATTGCAACGGAGCCCCCTCCAGTGCCCAGAAAGATTAATTTGCTATTGGCATCCCATTCCTATACCCTTAATGACGCACTGAGCCCCAGACTCCGTTAAAAATCTGACGCATGCGTGCTACCTGGGCCAAAGGCGGGAGTCTTGTATTTAATCGGCTGCTGTAATAAACATATAAAATGTGAGTGTGTGTGTGAGTGTGTGTGTGTGTGTGTGTGTGTGTGTGTGTGCGTGTGTGTGTGTTTTCATGAGAGGACAGAGCAGTGGCTACATAAAAGGACATCAAATGACACATCCTCCATCTCCTAGCAAATAAAAAAGCCATCAGCTCATAACAAGGCGGTGATAAAAGGTGCTGGGGCCAGCAAGATTAAGACTTTGTAATAAGGTCCGGGCGCCAAAACTGACAGCCATTTTCTTTTATATTTATCATGTCCTCACATTGGGGTGAGAAGCCGCGCTCTGTCCCATTGCCGGCCGGAATTTATAGCAGCTCCATTATTAGGAGAGGCAGTGAAATGGGGTAGAGGTATGGTTTTCTGAGAACATTCCGATAGCCTCCTACATTATCCACTTGACAGGTTTGTCAGCTCTTCGTAACAAGCCTTGTAAAGTACTTTAATATCATTAGCACTATTTTCTTAATGTGTCTGCTCTCCTCACCGCCTGCAAATATCATATATCACAGGCCGGAGGGCGGCGTGCACCGCCACCCACCCCTTTCTCTGGCTCCCTCCGTGCGATTTCATAGCAGCACGCCGAGTTGATATTTTAATCAAAATAATGCAACCGTTTTTCCCTTATTGATTATCAAGTAAATATGTATAAATACGTCATTAGGGGTGGGCAACCCTTTTAGAGGAGATTGCAAGAATATAACGAATGGCTTTCTGGGGTGCTCTTGCGGCTGCTTGCTACAGGGATGCCGCCTGCCAGGAGGTTTTCCATCCTGCCCGCCTTGCCCAAAGACCTGTGGGGTTCCCTGTGCAGGGAAGAGGGGTGCACGGGCCAGAAACGAAACTCTGGAAGCATGTTCCAGATAGGCAGAGCCTAGGTCAAATGCCTTTGGTGCTTTTGCTCATACGTAGCTCCCATTTTTAAATGGGCATAAATTACTGTAGACTCTCTAGTACACGGTACATTCCAAGGGACCCACATTTGATTGGAAATCCAGAAATCCTGCAAGGCTCCGTTCTTCCTTTGGGTGAAGAGAATAACGGCTCACGCACGCCCATCTGCAATGCTAATGTAAACCCAGAGACCCAAGAGTGCAAGAGTTTTATAAGTGTCTTAAATTTCAAAAATAAACATGTATTGCTTTGTGAGTGTCATAAAATTATAAACTTGGCTTAGATCTCATGTTTAAAGAGGACATACGTCTTAATAGGGGGTCATGTTTATTCTTAACGTTGTAAATACTCTCATATATGACCTTGATCATAAAATTTTAATTATTGTCAACAATAGCATGAAATCTATACCAAAAATGAGAATGGATACACACATACACACACACACACTCTCAGGGGAGTTCTATTACCTCCAATAAAATCTCAGTGAAATTATTCTATGACTTAAAGGAAGGTTCAAGGTGAGCACACAGTTCAGTTCTGTGCTGTGGGACTCGGAACACAGCGTCAGCCTCATGTAGGCAGTATCACTAGCATGGCATTCCCTGCACATTTCCCCAAATGTGCATTCAACTAGTTCCTGGATGCGCGCCCTAACCCCTACCCAACCCTACTCCAATGAGAAATTAAGGGGTCTGCGGAGTGATGCTTCCTCTTTCAGTCAGACCATTGTGCCCTGCTCACGATCTAGCACATGGGTCATCAATAAATATTGCTTGGCTCAGCCAACGTGGCTCAGTGGTTGAGCACTGACCTATGAACCAGGAGGTCACAGTTTGATTCCCAGTCAAGGGCACATGCCCGTGTTGCGGGCTCGATCCCCAGTGTGGGGCGTGCAGGAAGCAGCGGATCCATGATTCTCTCTCATCATGGATGTTTCTCTCTCTCTCCCTCTCCCTTCCTCTCTGAAATCATGAAAATATACTTTAAATAAATAAATAGATATTGGTTGGAATAGTACGTAATTGAATCTAATTTCCCCCAGCTGACCTTGAGATGTCTGTTCTGTCTGCCCATGGCCATCCCAAAGGGTTACTTTGCGAAAACAAAGCATGCACCATATCTCTTGATCTGAGATGAATTCAGTCCCTGCTTTTCTTCCTTAACTTACGTCTATGCTCCTGCATTTACAGGGAGACCGTATGCAGATAACCTCAAGGCAGTAAGAGCTAAATACAGACAGAGACATCACTCGGAAATGCAAAATGCTTGCTAACAAACTATTTAAATGTAGCCAAACTATTTATCATTAACCATTCAAAAATATTATTTTGGCCCTAGCTGGTTTGGCTCAGTGGATAGAGTGTTGGCATGTGGACCAAAGGGTCCCAGGTTTGATTCCAGTCAAGAGCGTGTACCTTGGTTGCAGGCTTCTCCCTAGCCCGGGCCTGGTCAGGGCACCTGCAGGAGGCAGCCAATCAATGTGTTTCTCTCACATTGATGTTTCTCTCTGTCTCTCACTCTCTCTTCCACTCTCTCTAAAAATGAATGGAAAAGTACCCTCCGGTGAGGATTAACCAAAACAAAACCAAAATATTATTTTGAGAATAACCTAAGAAGAACTAGAACCATTATTTCCATAGCCACTTATGGCCTTTCTGTTCCCTGTGTATCCAATTATTCCAAGATACATTTCACAAAGAACTGTGTCAGCTTACATTTTTGTCCACTGAATAGTCTTGTCTTTGATTCTTCAGAAATCCCTTCCTATATTCTCAGTTCTCATTGCTTTTGCCTTGTTCCAGTGAGAAGAAGACAGTTCATATCCGCCTGAACAAGAAGGCAGGGGAGGGTCAAATCCATACTTTGTCAACTTTTATAGTCAATACAGTAATTGGTGCTGATGGATTAATTATATAGTAACTACGGCTGATTCTTCTCAGGACCGGAATGATTCAATCGTGTACTTTTCAGTGGGGTCTGGTCACCACATGAGGACCTAACCTAACCTTTTAAAAGTATTTTATGCCTCTTTGTCTGAGGGAACACCATTAATTTGATGTGCTGAGAAATCGTCCTATGAAAATGCTACCGTTCACACAGCCTAGTTGCCATGAATACGTTTTTAATATCTGTCGATACGTGACTTGTCCCCATCAGTCACATGGCTGGTCATAAAATCATTTAGTCTATGTATTGCTAGAAATCATTAAGAATTAGACTTGTGTAAGTCCGTAAATTTCCCAAGCTTAAGACATCTGATCCTATCTGAGAAAATATCTCTTGATTGAGTCCCTATGTGTAAAACACGAGAATAATTAGTTAAAATCGTTGATGTAGGATTTATGGACAGTCATTCCCGTGTCGGAACAGCTCTGTAGGGTCTCTGTGTGGTTGCACTGGCATCAAAGACGCTACTACAAACTCAGAGCTAAAAGGAGATTTCGACATCACCTGGATGTTTATTCCTTAATTCGTAGAATAAAAACAAGTCAGAATTTAACCATCTGAGCTCTCCCTTCTTTGACATAACTGCTGGGCTAGAGTTGTCACATTTCTCCTTGTCCTTCCCCAAATGGGGCATACAAGGAGAAGGGTGGGTCCCCTATTGTCTGCATGTCTCATGGTCTAATGTATCTCTTCACCACAAACTATTTTTAAAAAACATGTTTTTATTGACTTTTAGAGAGAGAGGAAGGGAGAGGGATAGAGAAATAGAAACATCAATAAGAGAGAAAGATCACTGACCATCTGCGTCCTGCACGCCCCCTTCTGGGGTTCAAGCCCGCAACCCGGCATGTGCCCTGACCAGGAATCAAACCGTGACCTCCTGGTTCATAGTTTAATGCTCAACCACTGAGCCACACCAGCCTGGCTGACGATTATGATTTTAAGTCAATTATTGAGATGCTGAAGTTAGCCAGATGCAGTCCATTCAAATGCCCGTTGTTTTACGTCCCTATCTCCTTTTAAAACAATTTTCACAGACTAAACCAGACACTTAAGACACCATCATCCCACTTCCCCCAGATGTGTCCATGATTCGACTTCGCAGTCGCCCCATTGTATACTCTTGGGAGATTTAGATAAATCACATTCTTGCATTTCAAAATACTAGATACTACTGGAATCGTTTTTACCTTTGTCATCATTTCCAAAAAGAAATAGAAGAAGGTGGCAGGCACTCAGTAATGTTCACTGAAGCCCTCAACAAGAGCCATGAAAGACACACAAAGCACCGTATCTCAGTTTACCCTCTCTCAGCAACCCTGGAAGGGCCACACACTATTCACTGTTCCCTTCTTACAGAAGACAAAACTGATATACAGGGAAAACGGGACTTGCCCAAATCAGTGTTATGAGCAGGTATGACCTGTGATGGTTTGGCCTCTCTCCCACACTGATAAATCACCCTCCCTCATCTACAAATGTACAACGAATGTATGGCTGTAATCATGCATATGTACATTATAGTGATACATATGCATACAGGAAGTAGACTGTCTTCATAGTGCTTTCTATAGTTCACGTACATCGGTACATATTTTTTGCAACTTCATGATGGATAGCACTTACTGTAGGTGAATTACATCCACCTCAGGCAAATATCTCCATCGCTGTAAGTTAAATCAAAGGGGTCCAGCCGGTGTTGTTCAGTGGTTAGCATCAACCTATGAACCAGGAGGTCAGGGTTCAATTCCCTGCCAGGGCACATGCCCAGGTTGCAGGCTCAATCCCTAGTGGGGGTGGGGGGGAGGGTGCAGGAGGCAGCCGATCCATGATTCCCTCTCATCATGGATGTTTCTATCTCGCTCTCTCCCTCTCCCTTCCTCGCTGAAATCAATAAAAATATATTTTTAAAAGAAAAGAAATCAAAGGGAGTTCAATAGGAACTGTAAAATGCTGCCTTCAGAGCAGTGTTTTCAGCTCCCACTCTTAGAGCGAGACTGACGCTCCCCAGAGATGACTGGCAGGCGCTGATTTCCATTTTCCAGCGTCTATCATGGTCGCGCCAGCCTGGTAATCAGTGCAGATAAAAATCGCTATTGGCCAGCGCGCCAGCTGAACTGCCATCCTCCGGGGCTGGGGGGAGTCGCCCTGTGCAACCAGAGCCCAGGAGTGCCGCTGTATTGACTTTTATGTCATGTTTGTTTCGGCTTACTAGTCAAAACAAGTTTCCCGGCCCAGAAGGTTCCCTTTGCTGTATGAAAATGAAGCTGTCTTGTTTTCTGGTTCATAAATCATTGTCAAGCGAAGCTAGATAACAGGAACAAGTTCAGATTCCAGAATGATTATCCTGAGAGATGATGTATTAAATATACAGAATACAGCTTGATTTTCACTAGGCGTGTTGACTTTGCAGAACGAAGGCTGCAGGGGGAGTTGTCTCGTGAGAGGAGGTGTGAGCACTTGCAGGGCCGCACTGGGTGGGAATAACGGGAGGAGCGTCTCCCGATTTCTCTCCCTTATTTACCTGCTGTCATTCTCTCAGGCGCATGAGCATCTTTCATCAACAATATCGGAGCCCTAGCCAGTTCGGCTCAGTGGATAGAGCCTCGGCCTGCAGACCAAAGGGTCCCGGGTTTAATTCTGGTCAAGGGCATGTACCTTGGTTGCAGGCTCCTCCCCGGCCTGGGCCCTGGTTGGGCTGCAAGCAGGAGGCAACCAATCGATGTGTTTCTCTCACATCGATGTTTCTCTCTGGCTTCCCCTCTCTCTTCCACACTCTCTTAAAATCAATGGCAAAATATCCTCAGGTGAGGATTAATTAATCTCCTATATAATAAAAGCCTCATATGCAAATCGACCGAACAGCAGAACGACCAGTCGCTATAATGTGCACTGACCACCAGGGGGCAGACACTCAACACAAGAGCTGCCCCCAGCCTAGCCAAGGAGGGTGCCAGCGAGGGGCATCGCCCCCCCCTTCCCGATTGCCCAGCTGCTCGCCCCACAGATTGGCTCTGATCTCCGGCCAAACCTAGGGACCCTACCCATGCATGACTTTCGTGTACTGAGCCACTAGTGTGTGTGTGTGTGTGTGTGTGTAGGAAACATCTCTAAAAGAGACTTCCTTCTCCCCTTATCTGCCACTTCTCTTCCATCCTGCTCTCTGAATATTGTGCTATCTTGTAAAATCACTCTCCCACCTCTTTATGTCCTAACTTCCTTCTCCCTGAAGTTAGCCTAGTTTGAGTTGTGCCTGTAAGGGGGTAGGTCCCATAGCTCTTGCACAAGAGGTTTGTGATGCCTCCTCAGAGGAGCTCAGGGGCCATGGGAGTGAAATCTTCAGAAAATCACAGCGGAGTCCTGTCCCAGGGATGCCCTTGGATTAGAAGTGTCCCTGTAGCAACTCGAAGAACAGAGCTGTGTGTGTGTGTGTGTGTGTCTGTGTTAATATTTTTATTGGTTTCAGAGGGGAAGGGAGGAGAGAAAAATAGAAACATCCATGATGAGAGAAAACCATGGATCGGCCTCCTCCTGCATGCCTCCCACTGGGGATCAAGCCCGCAACCCAGGCATGTGGCCTTGACCGGAATCCAACCGTGACCTCCTGGTTCCTAGGTCGATGCTCAACCACTGGGCCATGCCAGCTGGGCGCAGAACAGGTTTCTTATACATACCTGGTCCTGAATGTACTGAGGCTGACTTTTCCATTGAAGGAAGAGTTCCCGCCTCCAAGTGCATTTCACTGAGAATGGTGTTCCCTCCATGAGATGTGTTTCTCCTCCCGTGCTGAGTGCTTAGCTCCTATTGGAGCTTCACGTCTCATTTCAGACAGGGGCAACCCCCAGCACCACCTGGGGCCGTTTCCCTCAGAGCCCACCCGTCACAGCCTCCTCCTCCTCCTCCTCCTCCTCCCTCCAGGAATAATGAAGAATTAATTGCAATAATCATTTTTAAATACAGATTGCTCTCCCTTGGTAAGATGGTAGGTCCATGAACGCGGTGTGCCTGTTTGTGCACATATGGTAGCCAGGGGCACGCCACACAGTAGGTCTGCATCAAGAGTTCGGAGGCAGAGCAGAAAGAAAAAGAGGCACGCACCCGAAGCCATTCCAAAGTTCGAGTAGAACTTCTTCTAACAGGACATTTGGGTGGAGGTTAAGGTCCAATCAAGATTGAATTCTACTCCAGTTACGTTTTCTTGCTCAGGATGGAAGGCAACGTTCTCCAAAGAGCACACCCACAGGAAACGTCCATACGCAGCCATGTATTTCCTTTCCTTCCGAAAAGAACTTCCTCTGCCGCCCAGGAAAAGTCTTTGATTTTCTTTAGCAAGATGCTGCTGGGAAGGTAACGTTTTACAACTAAAACCCTAAATGCCACGAACCTCCACTTTGGGATTCCAGAAAGCCAGGGCCTCCGCGGGTTATCATCTCGCGTGACTTCGGGTTGTCATCTCGCGTGACTTCGGGTTGTCATCTCGCGTGACTTCGGGTTGTCATCTCGCGTGACTTCGGATTGTCATCTCGCGTGACTTTCGGTTATAATCTCGCTTTACCTGGCTTATTTGATTAATTCATTATTCCTTTACATACCTCGTTTTCTTACTCATTTATTTGGCAGGAAGGGAAAATGAGGAATTGGAAAGTAGCTCCAAAACTTTGATAAACGCATATGATAGCGGGGGTCTCCACCTCCATGTGCACTCTCCACCACGTGATTGAAAACCTCCATTTTCTGGACAATGGCCTCAACTCATCCTGTCCCCATAGTTGCCAAAAAAAAAAAAAAAAAATCCGACCACTTTGAGTTTGTCTTTTATAAATATTTGGACATGTGTAAATAAACACACTCGTGCTGTAGATACTGCCGTGGTGTACCACGGGCGCTTAGCTCTCCGGGAAGACCGAGTTCCCGCACAACAATCGACAGAGAAACCCTGCATGGCTTACCTTCCGTTACGCGTTCCTGACAGGTCATCGAGTCAAGTACTGTGGCAGGATTTCTGAAAGAGGGGCGATTTTTAGGAAAGATCGTCAATAACATATGTAGCCAAGCAAGCTGAAATAATGACAATCGAATGTCATGCTTCAGGACATAAGCCGATTTCCTGCAAGGGTCCGGGTTAGGAGGCGGCTGCCTTCACCCATGTACACCCTGTCGGGAAAACGACCCACCAATTTTTGTTTGGTTTTGCCGTTTTTTTTTTGTTTTTGTTTTTTCTGAAACTAATCTATTGATCAGTTTGATTAAGAATGTAGATCAGGCCCAGCGGCAGTGGCTCAGTGGTTGAGCATCGACCTAGGAACCAGGAGGTCAGGGTTCGATTCCCAGTCAGGGCACATGCCTGGGTTTCGGGCTTGATCCCCAATAGGGGGCGTGCAGGAAGCAGCCGATCCATGATTCTCTCTCCTCATTGATGTTTCTCTCTCTCTCTCTCTCCTCCCCATTTCCTGTCCTCTCTGAAATCAATAAAAACATTTTTACAAAATGAAATATAAACTATAAAAAAGAATGCAGGTCAGGTGACAGCATACCGTGCTTACTTTCCTCATGATGCTCAAGAAGTTTTCTCTGGCCGGAGCCACAGGATGGAGCGCCAGTTGGGAAATGCTGCCTAAAACAACGTCAATGCTCCTTCTTGGACCTATTTCTAAAATTGGAAGGTCTAAGGGGTGAAAGATGGACTGAGAGGAAACCAAAACTATTGCATTTTGCATTTCCAACATGTAGTCTCAAACCTCACGGCGGTCTCCATTCCTCCAGGAGGCCCTCTACACCCACCTACTTCCAGTCCGAGGTCTTATTAATCTTGCCTCTTTCCCTAGCTAGCGTTTGCCGCAGGCTCTCTTTCATTTAAAAATCTCAACCCAGCCCTGGCCGGTCTGGCTCAGTGGATAGAGCGTCAGCCTGCAGACCGAAGGGTCCCGGGTTCGATTCCGGTCAAGAGCAGGCACCTTGGTTGCAGGCTCCTCCCTGGCCTGGGCCTTGGTCAGGGCTCATGCTGAAGGCAATCAATCAATGTGTTTCCCTCACATCCATGTTTCTCTCTGTCTCTCCCTCTCCCTCAAAATCAATGGGAAGATATCTTCGGATGAGAGCTAACAAAAAAAGAAAAAATTTAAAAAAAAATCTCAACGCAAAAACCAGGCATTTGCTCTTCTGAGAACAGCTTCCGCACCATGAACCATAGATTTTTAATGTCACCATTCGGGGGGTGGGGGGGTGGGTGGTAGGCAGAGTAGGCGGTCAGAGGGGCAACTGGCTGTTCCCAGGGCTCCTTCCAGGACACACTCAGCACAGAGGCCGCGGAGCTGATTACATTCTGTATCTCTGAGCCAACTAGCCGGGCTTCCCGCGGACAGTGGGCGACATCTGGGCCTGATAACAATTGCAAATACTCAGGGCACGCTTTAACAAGGAACTAATGTTACCATGCGAAACAGCATGTTTTACAGCCCTCGGAACAGTCAGGTAAATTAAACAGCTCCCATGCCCTGAGCTTGTTGCGGGGTGGTGGGGGGAAGGAGGGCAAATGGGGGGAGGACTGTATTTTGTACCATTTCATTGAGAGCAGAAAATATCGCCTCGCTGACAGGGGACGTCTGACCCTGAGAAAATGTGACGCTCTACTCACCGGAAATGGGCACTGGAAGACGGGGCTGCCTTCGGTGAGGGGGCCCCCGAGATAACAGTCACTTCCCATTCAGGGGGACGGCTTTCCAGACTTGGGTTTGATTTGAGAACGGAGTGGAGAATTTATAAAAGCGACTTCTGCACATACTTCCCAAGGACACAGGGCAGGAGTGAAGAGGGTGCATATTTTAGGCTGCCCATCGACATGCTGAAAGAATCATTTGAGTGGCCCATCAACTTGGGGCTCAGTGGGGGAGCATCGCCCTATGCACCAGGAGGTCACAGTTCAATTCCAGGTCAGGGCACGAGCCCCGGTTGCGGGCTCCATCCCCAGTAGGGGGCGTGCAGGGGGCAGCTGATCCATGATTCTCTCCCTCACTCCCTCTCCTTCTCTGAAATCAAGAAAAAAGATAGATATTTAAAAACAAAAAATAACTTGAATGAATTCCGGAGATGTCTATGGGGCCGGTTCAATGGGGGCAACACACCTAAGCGACTTTCCCAAAATGATCACGCATGCTTGGGGGTGAAGTTGGGCACAGGGAGCTGAAAAGGAAAACAAATCTCAAAGGCAGCGTTTTGCCTAAGACAGTAACATAGTTCCCACCTGGCAAGGCGCTCCCACGCCGTGTCCCTTCTGCTAACACATGCCGCATGTCAGCAGTCGTCCGTCCTTCTCCAGGGGAGAACTGCAATGTTGTCAAATAGAGGGTCTCACTGATTGGCAAATTTCCTTGTGTTTGAGTTTCTGTATTTTTTTAAAATATATTTTATTGATTTTTTTAATAGAGAGGAAGGAAGAGGGATAGAGAGCTAGAAACATCGATCAGCTGCCTCCTGCACACCTCCTACTGGGGATGTGCCCACAACCAAGGTACATGCCCTTGACCGGAATCAAACCCGGGACCCTTCAGTCTGCAGGCCGACGCTCTATCCACTGAGCCAACCTGGTTTCGGCGAGTTTCTGTATTTTTTTAAGTGTAGTTTTGATACATTGATATTCTTGACCTTCCATTCAGCGATTTTGTGGTACAAACACACATTCCCACCATATTCATTTGATTCATCTCAAGCCCCTACTCTTTAAAACATTTTTTAAAATATATTTTTATTGATGTCAGAGAGGAAGGGAGAGGGGGAGAGAGAAACATCAGTGATGAGAGAGACTCATGGATCAGCTGCCTCCTGCACGCCCCCTACTGGGGATCGAGCCCGCAACCCAGGCATGTGCCCTGACCGGGAATCAAACCATGACCTCCTGGTTCATGGGTCAACACTCAACCACTGAGCCAGACCAGCCGGGCCAGAGTATTTCTGTTTAAATATTGCCTATAACAACTGTGTTGCAAAAAATAAGGCGAGATCTCCCATTTCTAGAGCGTGTTGGGTTTTACTCATTTTTGCATATTTTCTTTTTTTGATTCTTAAGATACCATGAGAGAGATGTGAAGTCCCCCATTTGACAGATGTGGCCACTGAGGCTCACGTGCATGTAGCATGTTGTCCCACATTCCGCAGCAGAGCCTAGCTCAAGCCCACAACTCCCTGGCATCTAGAACTAAATAAAAAGTGCCTTTCTTCATAATACCACCTTTCCATTGCATAGCAATTTCCATTTTCAAAAGCACTTTCCATTCTTTCCTACATCCTCTCCTCTAATAGCTAAACTCAGTGGAGCCCACCCATTGTAAAAGCACTCTCAATTCCCAGGCACAGGGGGTAATTAAATTTATTACGGAAGACAAAGTAACCAATGCAATGTGAATGTGGATCTGTAAACTACAGACTCCTCTATGCATGGATAGTCGCTATACCTATGAACATGTGTTATTTTAATATATATTTTTATTCTTTTCAGAGAGAGGAAGGGAGAGGGAGAGGGAGATAGAAACATCAGTGATGAGAGCGAATCATTGATCAGCTGCCTCCTACATGCCCTCTACCAGGGATAGAGCCCGCAACCCAGGCATGTGTCCTGACCGGGGATTGAACCATAACCTCCTGCCTGTTTCATGGGATGACGCTCAACCACTGAGCCACACTGGCTGGGCGAACGTATTATTTTAATGATTAGATGCCCTGTCTCCCAAGGTCTTTTCTTAGGGAAGAAAATAAACCCAGATTTGCCTTAAATGTAATTAATGGGTTGAGAGACCACACTTCAAGTTTTACCGAATCACCCACTCGCTCAGTCTTAAGGCCGTCCCTCCTAAAGACAGACCCCCCTTTTTGGTGAGTTGTATGGAGGTTTTGTTTGTTTATTTGGGGGGGGGGGCAGATCCGTTTCTCTGGAAAGCCGGCTCCTGTGTTCTCAGGGGTTATAAAAATGGGAATCATTTTTATTGGCAGTCCCCTGGAATAGTGCTGAGCCAAATGGAAACTTGAAGATAAGGATCCTCGGAGGTGAGAACGTACAGCTGTTGGGAATTGCGAGAGAATCTGACCAATAAAGGAAGTGACTATTTTTCCAGGCCCGGAGTGAGTTAGAGGGCCAGACGGGGGGTGTATATTTATGTAAGGCAGCGGCCAGGAGTTGAAGGGGCCGTATATTGCTGAAAGGGCAGCGTTCACATTCAGGCCGAGACAAAAGGTGGAAATGAAGCAACATCCTGGCGGGGAGAGCCTCAGGACAGAATAATAACGTGTCGCAGAGGGGGCCATGTGCGAGGCCGTGGGTCGGCCTCACAATGAGGAAATGATCAAGATGCCTTGTCAGGCCTTCAAAAAACAGCGACACACACTCTCACACACACACACACACACACACACACACACACGCACAGGAGTGAGGCCTGGCCAGCGTCCTTGGGAGGGAAGGTCGTTTATCTTTCCCAGGGAACGAGGACACAATTACTTGCAACCTTCATCAGTATCGTCAGCAAGATAGGTTTGCCGAAAGCACTAGGAAAAACATATGTCCATGCACCTATGACAGCTCCATGCACCTATGACAGCGGGGACCCTATTTGGTGTCTGCTGTTACCAGGTGCTCTGGCCTCCCCGCATCGGGGTGGGTACTCACTCAGGACAGCATGGGCAGGGCGGAGTGGTCCCGGCTGCTCTGCAGGCCAGGGAGGGGGGTGGGCTGGGCGGAGACGTGGCCTTATCTCCCATGTTTATTTATCCTGTCCTTTTGTTTAGGGGAAGTTGCAAGCAGGAGGAAAGGGTCATGAAATTACACTCCTCTAATGACAAACGGGGAGAGGGAAGGAGAGCCCATCCGCTTCAGGAAAATGATCACAGGAGGAGGAAAAGGGAGTTCGAACATTCACAAAATCCCCACGGCTAGTCCGGGGGGACTCTGCAGATGCTGGGCTGCCGTGCGGTGGGAAGAGGCCAGGGTGCACGCAGATGCTCGCGAAGACGTCGGCATTTTCATGGTGGCTTGTGCTCTGCATCTCAGAAACTTGGGTCATTTTAGCCAAACAAACAAACAAACAACAACAACAAAAATCACCACAAGGGTAAAGTATTTAAAATAAGCATCGTCAGTCACAAAGGAGAGCTTTAAATTAAAACTAAGTCAGAAGGTTATTCAATCCCGAATCAATCACACAAATCCGGGTGAAAAGAGTGCCCTTATCCTTGAGGTGTCTTTATTTTTGCAACGGATGCGACAAGAATGAAAAACTTCAGTGAAACGAGGAGGCTTCATGCGAGACAGCTTGGCGGTGGGCCAGGGGCTGGGTGGGAGAATTTTCCTCGTTAGGACCAAGTGCAATGAGATGCCGAGGTGATCGCATACACGGGGGACCTCCCCGAAGACACCACGCCCACATGTGCAGCCTTCCAGAATATCTGGCTGAAGTTTGAAGGGAAGCGTGGAGCCACAAAATGAATAGGCTCGCTTCTATTTCCATTCACTTCTTCCCGCTGCCTCCTTTTTACAGCTGAATATTAAGCTGTCGTTTCAAAAAAAAAAAAAAAAAAAGAAAGAAAGAAAAGGAAGGTGGAGGGAAATGATTTCATTTCCTCCGTCGACCCTCCTTCCGAAGCGTGGCCCTCCCTGCCGCAGCCAGGCCCCGCCGGGTCGCACGTTTCCACCCGAGGTTATCAGGACTTGGTAGTTAGCAACCTTCTCCAGAAGAACAAAAATTATATATTAAAAATAATATATTTAATAATACATTAAATCATCAGAATTAACATGATATGCACAGAGTGGCCAGATGATGATGATCTCTGAACGCATAATAATCTGGCCACTCAGTGTATATCCTATAGAATAAAAGGCTAATATGCAAATTGTCCCCTCGACCAGGAGTTTGACCAGCAGGCAGGCTGGCCAACTGCCCATGTCCCCTCCCCCTGGCCAGGCTGGGCGGACCCCAACCATGCACGAATTCATGCACCGGGCCTCTACTATATATATATATATGGAGGAGTGGCCAGACTATTATGCGTTCAGAGATCATAAGAATCTGGCCACTCCCTGTATATATATCTCTCTCCCTCTCCTTTTTTCTCTCTGAAAAGAATAAAAAATATATTACACACACACACACACACACACACACACACACACCACCAAAACAATGGAAAATAGACATGAGTTCCATTTCCCACATCACACTGTGTCCAGCTCTACCGGGTTCTAACTTCCTGTGTGAACTGACACTGTGCACCGGGCACTTGGACAATTTCTGTTCCCACGCAAAAAGGCTAAGCTCCCCATGGCCCTCGGTGTGCAAGCCATCATGTGTGTGTGCATGTGTGTGTCCCGTGAACACGTGCAAGCTCATCTGTCTTTTCAGAACTCCCTCCTCTTCCCTTCCAGTTTCACGGTGGGTGTGATGCTCTCTGTTAAAAGTTACCGATCTTTTTTTTTTTTTTTTGTAACTCATTTCCTGCTGCTGCTGTTTTTCCCTTACTCTCCCCTTTCCTCCATTTTGGCTGACATTTCACATTCAGGGGCTTGTCTCCCTGTGAACACCAGCAGTGTGCAAATGGGAACATTTCACAGAGCGTTTGCAGGCCCACCTCCCAGGCACAGAGCTGAGGGTTCCCGGGACCCACAGCATAGCACATCCCTGCAGTCACCCCCCTTCCCAAGCTGCTACTACCCCCGGGGGGCCCTTCTAAGGGCTGGGGTCATGCAGACTCATCCCTGGCTCCTGCAGCCTCGGAACGGCCAGGGCAAGGCAGGTTCCCAGCAGCCCTCTGTCTGATTTTTGTGGAAAAACCTCCCCTCCCCACCACACACCCCAGCTCACGGCATGCCTGCCGGGGACTGAAAATGCATGGGTGGAGAACGTGCTGAAACGGGTCGCTCACTCAGGCATATCTGAGAAGTGCTTTAAGGGAAAAAAAATAAAAAGTCATTTCCACAGAGTTTGAGCTCCATTGAGAAAAAGAATATCTTAAGAACATTATTCCGCCTCCATGCTTATATTTAAAATATTCTTATAATCTCCTGGCTCAGTGGTCGGCAAACTCAGTAGTCCACAGAGCCAAATATCCACAGGACAACGATGGAAATTTCTTCGGAGAGCCACATTTTTTAAACTTCAACTTCTTCTAACGCCACTTCTTCCAAATAGACTCACCCAGGCCGTGGTATTTTGTGGAAGAGCCACACTCAAGGCGGCCAAAGAGCCGCATGTGGCTCGCGAGCCGCAGTTTGCCAACCACGGTCCTAGCTGGATGAATTTCCTGAACTAGGAATTATTGGTCACAGCCCTGCCGGCCTGGCTCAGTGGCTGAGTGCCGACTTAGGAACCCGAGGTCATGGTTTGATTCCCGGCCAGGGCACATGCCTGGGTTGCGGGCTCCATCCCCACTAGGGGGCGTGCAGGAGGCAGCCGATCCACAATTCTCTCTCATCATTGATGTTTCTCTCTCTCTCCCTCTCCCTTCCTCTCTGAAATCAATAAAAATATGTATTTTTTAAAAGAAGAAGTATTGGTCACACCTGCAGCACTTCATACAAAAAACAACAACAACAAAACAAAACGAGTTGTGCTGGGCAGAAAATTCTTCCCCTCTGGTCTCCCCCTTAACGATTCGAGAAAGAAACTCTGGGAACGGCTGCAGGCGTCCCTGTTGCGCTGCGGTGAAGAAACCCCCATTTAAACATGGTTTTTAACCTTTCCACCTCCGCCTCTTCCATTTTCCTTCCTTCCACTCCAGGCATTTAGGTAAATGAGGACGAGATCCCACCATAAAAATGCGAGGGGACCCGTTAAACTTTCGTCTCTAATTTATTCATGAAGGAGCAGGGGCCCGCCTGGCCGGGCTGTGCATCATGCTGTCAGGATGACTTTGTCTCTCGTGGAGAAGGAAGGAGGAAGGGCAGGAGGTCGGGGGGCTCGGCTTGCCTGGTAATTGCCGTGAGGCTGGAATGCCGGCGTCTTCCTGCTTGGCCCGTGGACGTGAGCAAAAGTTTCAAACACGAGCGCCAGGCCTGAATTACACCTGCGCGTGTGTGAGTGTGTGAATGAACATGTGTGTTCTCAATATAAATATGCAGATATCAGGAATACTATACACACACACACACACACACACACACACACACACAGAGTGGCCAGATTATGATGATCTCTGAATGCATATATATATATATATATACACACACATATATATATATATATATTAGAGGCCCAGTGCATGAATTTGTGCATGGGTGGGGTCCAGCCAGCCTGGCCAGGGGGAGGGGACATGGGCAGTTGGCCGGCCTGCCTGCTGGTCGAACTCCTGGTTGAGGGGACAATTTGCATATTAGCCTTTTATTCTATAGGATAGACACTGAGTGGCCAGATTATTATGCATTCAGAGATCATAATAATCTGGCCACTCAGTGTATATATGTATATAACAGATTTTATAGACTGCGTGTATAAGAGAATGTATTCCATAGATCTGAACCTGTTTGTTTATCATTATTGTATTGATGCACCATCATTTCAGTGGATACAAAGGATTTACAACAATGGAAAACAGTCCTACTGGGTTTGGCTCAGTGGATAGAGCTTCAACCTGCGGACTGAAGAGTCCCTGGGTTCAATTCAGGTCAAGGGCACATGCTTGGGTTGTGGGCTCCATCCCCGGAAGGGGGTGTGCAGGAGGCAGCCTGATCAATGATTCTCTCTCAGCATCCATGTTTCTGTCCCATCCTCCCTCTCTCTTCCTCTCTGACATCAATAGACATGTATTTAAAAGTAAACACACAAAAGCAATGGAAAACAGACCTGAGTTCCATTTCCCACATCACACTGTGTCCAGTTCTACCGGATTCTAACTTCCTGTGTGAACTGACACTGTGCACCGGGCACTTGGACAATTTCTGTTCCCACGCAGAAAGGCTAAGCTCCCCATGGCCCTCGGTGTGCAAGCCATCACGTGTACAAGCCATCACGTGTGCGTGTGCGTGTGTGTCCCCTGCACACGTGAACACGTGCAAGTTCATCTGTCTTTTCAGAACTCCCTCCTCTTTCAGTTTCCACCGTGGGTGTAATGCTCTCTCTTAAAAGTTCTCTCTCTCTCTCTCTCTTTTTCTTTTTCACTCATTTCCTGGTGGTTTTTCCCCCCTTACTCTCTCCTTTCGTGCACTTCCGATGATATTTCACATTCAGGGGCTTGTGGGGAAAGAGAAGGGAGCCCTATAGTGTGGAAGACCTTATTCCAGTTGATGAATTAGGTTCCTTGGTTTTGCCGTGCCCACTCCAGCACTCAAAAATTATCATCTTTTATACATGCAGCCGCGGCAGCGGGCTGGGCCCGGGCACCCGTGCTTTTCGGCGTCAGGAAATTACAAAACGTAGACTTGCGAAGTAAGCAATTTTTGCCGCCCGCCTGCTCATCCATCTTTTTAATGAGCCTTGTTTATAACCCGACGCCATGCTTCTCGTCACCTCCCCTGTTTACGTCGTTGGCCCCTTTAATTAAGAGAAGAAGCAGCTAAAAGAAAGGGAGAAGAAATATTAATCTGATCTGATTAATTCAGCTAGCAGGAGGTGACGGGGGACCCAAGGTTATTATAACCTATAACGGCAACGCGGAGAAAGCGGCGTTCATTTGTAATCTTATTAGGCGGAGCAAATTAGTGAGTCTGCAGGCCTGTGACAAAGGACCCCGGTCCTCCTTCCTCCCTTACCCCCCACGGCCAGGGCCAGGTGCCCAAAGTTAGGCCCCGTATTAGGCAAATGAGGGCTGATCAATCTCCCCTTGCACATCTAATGAGAGCCTCTGGACCCGGGCTCTGCTAATTTGGAAAGATTAGCTGGGATGTTGGTGTCCGGCTGCTTCAGGGCCAATGAACTAAAAGCGAAACCCCGGGGAAGAGGCAGCGAACCCCAGAAAGGGTTCAAGACAGATAGATGGGCAAACTGTGGGAAACCAGCTCTCCACGGCCCGTCGGAGGGGGCGAGCTGGAAGTTCTGTTTCCAAAGGAATGGCAGGGCTAACGGGCCCCTTCGGAAGGAGGAGAAGCGAGAAGGTCCATCTGTGTGGCCTCCCCCCCTCCCCTGCGCCCCGTCCCCCCCCAGCTCTGGCCCTCTGGCATCAGAAACCACGCTCTTGCCCACTTTCACGCAGTCCAAGGAAACGGCAGGGTTTGTTTCGGGCCACGTGTTGAGCCCCGACAAGGTAAGAATTTAAAGTAGAAGGAACGAGACATGGCAAGGCAGTTTTTAATACAAAGATTTCAATTTCCATCAGGGGGTCCTTCAACCCTGGGCTGGGCTGGGGATTGTGAGAAAAGGCTTTAATTATGCCCAAATCCTGTCTAGACAAATTTGCTTGGCCTCCACGGTACAAATTATAGTTTCCCTTGTCCTGCTTCGTCTCCTCAGTGCGCTCCCAAACTCTCATTTCAGACCTGCTGCTAATCTGGTGCTTGTTCGGGCTTGACTTGGCGTCTTCCGCCAGTGGCACCGATCCTTACCGGCTGGTGCCTGGCTTTGCTGTTCGGAGAACGCAGGGGGCCCCCCCGTTCCATTTTGGTCTACAACGAGGATTCTATCTAGTTTATTTTCATACTGGAACTATATTGTGATAGTTCTCCGTGTGATGTACATTCCAGAACAGAGAGTCCTGAAGGGCCCATCTGAGCCTGTTAACCGAATCCAAGTTGGAAAAGTCATCTTGCCCGGCTGGCGTGGCTCAGTGGTTGAGGTGTTGACCCATGAACCAGGGAGGTCATGGATTCCCAGTCAGGGCACCTGCCCGGGTTGCAGGCTCGATCCCCACTGTAGGGCATGCAGGAGGCAGCCGATCCATGATTCTCTCTCATCATTGATGTTCCTCTCTCTCTCCCTCTCCCTTCCTCTCTGAAATCAATAAAATATATATATATTTTTAAAAATACATGACACTCTATTAACTAATGAGATGCTTTGAGAACCATCGTGAAATAGGAAAAGCCTTCTGCCTTGCGAAACCTCCCATCCAGTTGCGCTCGGTGAGAAGATTAAACTTTGGACAAGTACGCAGATGGTGGGATACTTCATGCAACCTAACCCTAAAGGCTTTTTGACATTGACCCTTATTCTTCAATAAATGCAATAATTCATTCTCCTAGATAGGAAAGGAGTCTTCCCACTGTTAGAGGAAAAGCCCGGAGTGTAGATATAGCTGAGTACATCCCAACCATTTGGGACGGGCTGATGTGTATCTGGAAAAGGGGAAGCACAATTAGGTTAGGCATCCATTGTCAAGACCGGATACAGGTCTAAATCGGTACTTTGGGTATTTGCAAATGTGTTGCATATTACTGGCTCCCCCTGGCAGTACCCTGCCCCAATGAACAGTGCTAAAATAAAACCCTACCCATTGCCTTCATATCTTGGTACTTACAGACAAAGGACTCAGGATGGGACTCTACCCACCCACCTTGACCTCCAGAGGCAGACAGACCCCGTGTGGCTCCTCATTGCTAGTTTATATTTGCAGTACTAAAAAGATTAATTGATTGTTCAATGAATTATCACTTTACAGATCGGGTTTGTCTCTTAAACAAATCACCAATCACCTTGTTAACATATAGCTATAAATTAACTGTTTTCAATAAGATGAACATTATCCCCCACGTAGGTGTGGCAATTAGATTATTGATTTTAGGTAAATGACTAGTTAATTATGCAATAGACTTCATTTCTTCCGTTAATTAAGCTACTGCTCTTTTAAGTCAATAAACTATAGCCTTGGGAGAAATGAGAAGTCTCCCATTAGAAGGGTCCGACTACTTCCTCCCACATGGGGCAGCGTATGACCCGTCTTCTTCGGTCAAAATGAAGAGTCAAAGGAGAAGAACTCTTGAGAGTGAACTGTCTTTCCAGCTCGTTCGCCGTCCATTTCTAGAATCCGAAAGGAAATCTAAATGGAAACACTTACTCGAAGGGAATTACTCATTTCTCTCTGGTGAAACTCTGCCTAAAGGAAACCCAGCTCTCTCCGTCTCATTGGGTCTCACAGGGACCAGCCTTAACTTACCATTCACTCAGCTCCACCCAGCACCCAAAGGCTCCCAACCTGGTGCCACACCAGGTGGGTGATAGGCATGAACCTGATGTAGCCGGGAGAAATGACCGTTTCCAGAATTGTCCGAGGAACAGAGCCTCCATGCAGCTCACCCTGTCCTCACCCATGTGCCCCGCCCCTCTTCTTTAGTCTTGACCAAAGATGAATCCATATCTGTAGACTCTTGTCCTGCTCTAATTGGGAAGTTTCTTTCTATCTGTTATATATTTTTATGTTGGGGGCGGGGGAATCTATTTGCTTTGCCTGGACACCTGGAATATAAATGTGGCTAAGTCCCTCACTCGTATTTCCCAACTGGGTGAGGCTTCTGACCCATTGATTGATTCCAGACTTTGCTTTGTATATGATGGCTTCGGGGCCAAAGTCTCCCACCTGGTTCTTCTGTAGATCTGACTGTGAGTTGCACATAGTAGAGGCACGAAATTAATTAAATAAATGAGTGGAAGGGTGGGAGCCATACAGTGTATCTGGAGAAAGCCCTGGGTCAGTTCTACGCAAGAATGTCAGTAGCTCCCTAATAATAACAAATGGGTTATTTTGAATGTTAGGCATTGCCCTAAGGGTGGGCCACAGACACAATAGCTATAGTGCTCATCATTACGTTGATTGAGTGCTATATTTCAGACATCATTCTGAGATAAATGGCTTGCATTATCTTATTTAGTCTTCACAATAACTTTTCAACACATTTTATTTGCCTCATGTTATAGGTGGGGAAACTGAGTCATGGGATCCAATGTCACAGAGAAGCTAAGCAAAGTAAAATTAGGATTTGAACCCAGGAAATAGGATAATAAAAATCTGTATTTTTAACTACTATCCAAGCACCAGAGTGCAGACAACATGACCAGGGCCAAAGGATCAATAGTGTGTCCACCTGGCTCAGTTGACCTGAAATCTCTTTGGTGAAAATAACAGCCAATCCTATCTAATAAAGGTAGAATATGCAAATTGACTGTAACTCCATGGCAAAGATGGCGGCACCCACAGCCAATAAGGAGGGAATATGCAAATTGACAAAATGAGGCTAGAGGCGGAAAGGGGGCTCCAGGCCAGACTGAAGGTGGAAAGGCGTCTCTGGCTGGAGCGAAGGCAGTGCCGGCAGCCAGGGAAGGAAGGCCTATTCCTGCACAAATCTTCATGCATCGGGCCACTAGTATTTAATAAGAACGCACTTCATGCGCTCAGTTCCGAAGTGAGCATGCAGCCTGCCATTTTGTCAGTCACTGCTCAACCATTCAAGAATGGGTCGGTGCTCCATGAAGCAGAACAGATGCTGAAGGTAAAAACACTTGTGAGCCCAGACAGTGAGGCTCAGTGACTGAGTGTCAGCCCATGAACCAGAAGGTCACAGTTCAGTTCCCAGTCAGGGCATAGGCCCGAGGTTGTGGGCTCAAATCCCAGTAGGGGGCGTGCAGGAGGCAGCCAATCAATGATTCTCTCTCATCCTTGATGTTTCTCTCTCTTCTCTCTCTCTCCCCATTCCTTCCTCTCTCTGAAATCAATAAAAAAGTCCTTTAAAAAAAGAATGCCTGGGAGTCCAACATCAGCATCCCTCTTCGCGCTAACGATTTCAGACATGAATAACGCATAAATACAAATCCCTTTCCCCGGACCGAATTACTTGCTCATAGCACACAAGTAGCTGCAGAGCTCAGACACATTATGGTTTTCTTTGAATATTCCCCAATTAGTTTACAATAGTTGGATGTAGTCCTACTGACCACAGAAGGAGTTTGGCTGCTTCTTTGGAACCAGGATATTCCCTTTTATGGTAAAAGTTGTAATGAGCTGAAGAAACTGTACTCGTTCAAAATCATCCCCATCCATGAAACCTGGTAAAAGTTGAGCTGGTGCTTGCAGGAAGCCTGTTACACATGATTTTTCGAAAGCTGTTTTCAATCATGCAAATGATTTTTTCCTTTGCAATATGCTAATGCAATCTGATTTATTTCAGTTGTAAAAGTTAATTACAATGTGTTTGTGAGTCCCTAAAGATGATGTATTAAATGTTTATAACCAGGATTATTAAAATGTCCTGTCTCGATTACAGAGCTTCTCTTTCAAACACTAGAACTAATTGTAGCCCTAAATCACAACAACCTCACCGTTAAAATTAACACCAGGGCAGCATTGCATAATTTTAATTAATTTTAATTTGGCCAAAGCAAATTAATTTTTGTTTTCTAGAAGGACAACTAAACTCTTTTGTAGCCTGCCCCCACTGAACCTGGAGTTCATAAACTTCGTTTCTTTGCAGGGATTCCATTCCTCTGAGGATTGCACCATGGGATGGAATCCCTGTTTAATGTCTTGGTTCCAATTTGCATATTTGGTCCTTTTCACTCCTCTTTGCACTTCAGTAAGAAAATAAAACCAGAGTGGAATGTGTGGGAGACAGGGAGACACTTTTTTTTTTAAAACAATTTATTGTTTTTTTACAGAGAGGAAGGGACAGGGAAAGAGATTTAGAAACATTGATGAAAGAGAAACATGAATCAGCTGCCTCCTGCACACCCCCTACTGGGGATGTGCCCGCAACCAAGGTACATGCCCCTGACCGGAATCAAACCTGGGACCCTTCAATCCGCAGGCCGACGCTCTATCCACTGAGACAAACCGGTTAGGGCAAGGAGACACATTTTTCACTGAGTTTCACAATCTTCTGATCTCAGGTCTTTGCAAATAGTGATGTTCAGAGGTCAAGAGACTTCTCTGAGATTCCCATTGTTAGCACCTTTAAAAAGCTGCCTACACTTCTTTTCAAATTTGCAAAACAATTTTTTTGTGAATCCTCGCCTGCGGATATTTTTCCCGTTGATTTTTTTAGTGAGAGAGGAAGGGAAGAGAGTGTGTGTGAGAGAGAAACATGGATGTGAGAGAGACACATCGATTGGTTACTTCCCTCGTGCGCCCTGGCCAGGGCCAGGGATCTAACCTGCAACCCAAGCACATGCCCTTGACCTGGAATTGAACCCACGACCCTTCAGTACACAGGCTACATTCTAACCATTGAACCATACCAGCCAGGACAAAATTTCATATGAATTTGCTAATGCTAAATCTTCCATTGTTATATCAGGCCATGCAGGACTTGAAGAATAGTGACAGGCTGAAATTCATTTATTCCTAAAACGAACACATCCTTCCCTGGACAGTTTCATCTCCAATTCCCATTTCTCTGGAGAGCATGGCTGTTCTCTTTATTTAAAGGAAAGTTGTTTAAAAATTAGGGTGAGCCCTAACTGGTTTGGCTCAGTGGATAGAGAGCGTCAGCCTGCGGACTGAAGGGTCCCAGGTTCAATTCCGGTCAAGGGCATGTACCTTGGTTGCAGGCACATCCCCAGTTAGGGGGTGTGCAGGAGGCAGCTGGTCTATGTTTCTCTCTCATCCCTCTCCCTTCCTCTCTGTGAAAAAAATCAATAAAATATATTTTTAAAAAATAAAATGAAAAAATTAGGGAGAGCCTTGATAAAGAACCCTTAACATATATCGTAGAAGATCAGCACGACCCCCTGTAATCTAGAAAATGAGTGATACTATATAGAATTCCAGTGCCTTATCTTATTGACTGCTAGGGACCCAGTGCATGAATTCATGTACAGGTGGAGTCCCTCAGCCTGGCCAGCATTTGGGGCTGATCGGGGCTAATTGGGGCCGGCCAGCCAGGGGAAAGGACTGCGGGAGGTTGGCTGTGGGAGTGCACTCACCACCAGGGGGCAGCTCATGTGTTGAGCGTCTGCCCCCTGGTGGTCAGTGCATGTCATAGTGACCGTCATTCGGTCACTTAGGCTTTTATATATAGAGATAAGTTCTAGATGTTTGGAAGAACTGGGTAAGTCATTTTTTCCTCTCACTTTACATGTAGATGTTTGGCAATGATATGAATATATATGTATATTTGCTGATCATTTAAAACTTAACCGGCCTACTCATACTTCCACACATTCCTTATGCACCTGATAAACTAAAGTCTTAGTCTTATTTTGTGTAACAAAACTAATAATCATAGCCAAAATACACCATAAGGTTAGTATTAAAATGTTAATTTGTACCATATAGTTAAAGCTTAAACATATCCCATAATTCTTTGTTATAACCAACACATTGTTTTTAAGAGTGAAAGAGGAAGCTGTTAATAATTACATGAAAACAATAGGCATAACACTGGAATCTCCTGGGCAAACCAGAAAATTTGCTCACCCAGAACTGAAATGATGGAAGAGGCTAGAAGCAAAATTGGAGCCATAATGTTCACACTCTCACTGTTAAAACAAGCAAATAAACAAAAATCAGACAAATCTTAGAGCTTTAACCAAGTCCCTAGGAACTCTTGGCTTGTCATTGGGGAAGTTTCTCTTAAATGAAAGAAAATTCAGTCAGGGAGAATTAGTATGAGCAAGAGAAATAGAAGATGCTTAGGCTCATAATAAAAACTCAGAGGGAAGAAGAAAAACCTTTATTATTTTTCCTGTTATTGATTCTGAATATTGTGTTCAGAGATTATTTGCATAATTTGGATTTTAAATTTTATGTTGAGGCTTGTTTTATGATGCACTGAATGAATAATTTTTTTTTCAAAATTTTGAGTAATTTAACTCAAACTCTTTATATTATTCCTGATTTTTTTTTGTTATTGTTTCCTGCTTTTGTTGTCAGTTATTAAGAAAAAATTGTTAAATTCAATTACTTTGATTCTGGATTTTACATGTGATTCTTATAGGTGTGCTTTTGATGATTATATCATCTTTGATGGACACTTTCCTAATTATGAATTATCCTTCTTTATCTCTATTTATACTTTTCTGTAAAACCTGCTTTGTATAATATTAATTTAGCATTATAGCTTTATTTTAGTGTTGGCATGGTGCATCTTTTTCCCAATTTTTGTTTTAGCTTCTTTAGATGTCTCTTTTTCTTTAGATGTCTCCTGTACACAGCATGAGTTTTTTTGGGGTGGTCCAACAATCTTTGTATTTTAATTATAAATAATTTGGTCAATTTATATCTAGTATAATTTCTGATACTCACTAATTCCATTTTCCTTTTCCTCTACTCCTGTATCTCTATTTTTATTAATCATTTTTTGTCAATCCAGCTTTTCTCTCATTTAGTTTGAAAATTATAACTTTTATCATTGTTTTCATAGTTGCCATAAATATGACATTATGACTGCTTGATTTTTAAAAGTAAAATATTAATCTGTTCTGATCTTACAAGGCAATGCAAGAAACTTAACACCTTTTATTTTTATTTTTATTTTTCCCACCTTTAAAATTTTATGTGTATTTTTGTGTATTTTAATAGCTTATATTTTAAAACATAAGATATTTTTGTTGCTTAATATCTTATAACTAGAGGCCCGGTGCACGAAATTTGTACACTTGGGGGGGGGCGGTCCCTCAGCTGGGTCTGTGCCCTCTTGCAGCCCAAGAGCTTTTGGGGGATGTCCGACTCTCCACGTAGGCCTAACCTGGCAGTCGGACATCCTTAGCACCGCTGTGGAGGCAGGACATGATCCTGCCACCCACTGCTGCGCTCGGCCGCCAATCTCCGATAGCCAATTAATTGCGTTATTAATCTAACGCATACTTTCAGTTTTGTTCTTTTTATAATTTTCAGCTCTTGGCCTATATTTGTCTTTTTTTTTTTCCTCCTCAAACATAGTAAATATAGTTACATTTTAAACTGTGTGCCACATCATGTCAATACTTGGAACCTCGGGAATATTGGTTTTGTGGTGAGTTGTTTTTGCTGTTCTTTTTCTCACATTGTATTGTTCCTCCGTTTGCCTATTCTTTTTTTATCGTGTCCTAGACACTGGAGAGAGTCCTGGGTTCTTTACCCAGATTTCGAAAAGTGAGTCTCCTGCCTCTTCACATGGCACTTGATTACTCAAGTGTGAAACATAACCCAAGCAGAAGTAACCATAATTTTCCCCAAGTGTTTTGTCCTCGGTATATTAAGGAAGACCTCTTATTTTCTGAATGGAGTAGTTGATTAGAGTGGAGTTTTGTGCCAAGGTCCTTGAAGCTAGCTGTCTTGTCACTACATCCAGAGATTCTGAGAAATAAGGCAGGAGTAATTAATCAAGGTCAAGAAATGAAGAGAGTGTAATTCAGTCCCGATTTTATCCTCTTAAATGGTAGCTTGAAAGCCATATCTGTATGAACCATTCACATTCCCCATTTGCATGGCTCAATAAATTCCCTTTATTAGTTTAGATACTTTTAAATTGGATTTTTCTAACTTTTAATTAAAAAATTTCTCACTAATTTGTTGAGTTAATTCAGGCACAGGAAGAGGGTTAGTGGTTATAAAAAGATCTTGGAAGGTTTGACTAAACGCAGGGAGGCAGAGAAGAGAGAGAGCAATAAATGGTAAAATTCGCCTGGTCGGCGTGGCTCAGTGGTTGAGCATCGACCTATGAACCAGGAGGTCACAGTTCGATTCCTGGTCAGGGCACATGCCCGGGTTGCGGGCTCCATCCCCAGTGTGGGGGCGTGCAGGAGGCAGCCGATTGATGATTCTCTCTCATCACTGACTTTTTTTTAGCTCTCTCTCCCTCTCCCTTTCTCTCTGAAATCAATAAAAATGTATTTTAAAATACAATTTTTAAAAATGGTAAAATTCTATGCCCATGGAATGGAAATGGAGGAAGAAACGGGGTATGGATTGGAGTTATACAGTACCAGTAAGAATAGAAAGATCACATGTTAGATGTGAAAAACTTGCTTGTTATATTTTATCCATGATAGCATCTCCTGTAAATGAAGGGCAGCACATTCTCAGGACTTCTTTGTACTCGCTTGAAATCAGACTGTACAAATGGTAGTATCTTAATTCAGAGTATGTAACCTCTGGCTAGATCCCTTGCTGTAGCAACTTTAGTTTTAACTTTTCCACATTGCTTTATCTGCGTGATGGAATCCTGTGCATGGCCCACCAGAGACATTTGCAATTCCAATCTGAGTGGATGTGACCATTCCACTTATCTTCCTCTTTGTGGGCAACAACGTCAATACAATTTGCATTATTCTCCAGAAACTATTTTAGTTAAAATACGCAATCAGTTGCCTTCCTCCGCAGCTTAAGGTACGTGTGACCACGGAGACCTTTCCAGAAGGCGGTTGTAGAAGTACTTAGATAACAGAGAAGGGCCATGCTACCCAAACACATATGCCAGGACGGGATGATAGACATCTCGCTGGAGCCTAATGTTTCCAGATAAACATTTCTGGTCGTGGATGATTTTGCAAACACATATCTGCTTTCCTGTGTTTCTTCTGTTCACTCTGATTGTTGAATCCAGCTCTAAAATTGGAATTGGTGGCAGCGTCGTTGTTCTCTGTGGAGGGTTATCAAGGCCATAATAGGCCGTTTTCCTCTTTCCAGAGTCTTAATTGTACTAGTAATCTCAACATTGACTTTGAATTGTGAGAAATTGAGGCCGGGGGGGTGGGGGGTGGTGAGTACCAAGACAAGCGAGTTGGGTTGTGAAACATGGGATTGTTATGTCATAACCGCAGCGTTTCTCATCGGAAAAAATCTCTTTCCCAGCTCTGGGGTGGCGGAAAAAAACTAAAGATCGCTTAGAAAAATCCGAAGGAATGAGACACTTCTCCCCTCATCCTGTCACATTTTTGCAGAGTAGAAGCAGCAGAGAACTCCCATGTCCGGATGACTCGCCCGATTGGAATTCACACATCACATAGGACAAGGGGGCTCCAAGCTGCAACATGCCAGATGCCAAGGTTACCATCCGGGCACATTTCCTAAAAGACAACTTAGAGTCAGCCCGGTCCCACTCACGCCTTCCCAGTCCTGGTTTCTGTCTTGTCACCTACCGAGTAAGCAAAGCAGCGGCGCTGGGAGAGATAAACAGGGAGACGGTGCGGGGGGACAAAGCCAGGGAACCGGGTGGGAAGCGACAAGGCAGAGAAAGCCCGTGTGAAGCCAAGAGTGGAAAACTTCAAATGATGCACGCTGAGCGGTGGGACGATTCCTCACGTCTTGTTAAAGTGAGTTAGGTTCAAACAGTGCTGTCGACAGTGATCCTGAGCGCCTTCCCGCGTCAGGATCACTGTGCGTTTCCCCAGCGGTGCTGCTCTCCAGGCCGGAGGGGAAATCGCAGAGCTACATCTGGCAAGTAGATAGCACATCCCCAGGAGGTCCGTACAGAGGTACCCATTTAACTAGCAGGTGTCCCCGCAATCGCATTCAGTCACTCTTAACTCCGAAGTGCTTTCTGCCAACAGAACATGCGTGTAGGTTCCATTACACATTACACGTTGTTGACTGCCTGGTAATTGTTTCATTTTACACATGTTTTCCCTATTACAAATGTGATTAAAAAAAGGCAGAAAATGCAAATGCATACCACCCCCACACACACACACAGAGAGAGAGAGAGAGAGAGAGAGAGAGAGAGAGAGAGAGAGAGAGAGAGGTGGAGGAGGGAATGAAGGTTCCCTAATAGTATTATTCATTTTTAAAGATCAATCTGTTTGTGATTTTTAAAAGTAAAATTGGGCCTCAGCCAGTTTTGCTCAGTGGTTAGAGTGCCAGCCTGTGGACCGAAGAGTCCCAGGTTCGATTCCGGTCAAGAGCAAATACTTCGGTTGTAGGCTCAATCCTCCTCCCGGTCTGGGCATCTAAGGGAGGCAACCAATGGATGTGTCTCTCTCACATCAATGTTTCTCTCTCTGTGTGTCTCCCCCTCCCTTCTACACTCAAAAATCAATGGGAAAACATCCTCGGGTGAGGATTATCAAAAATAAAAATAAAAATAAAATTGGATGCATTATTGCAATATCCAAGCTGAAATTATTTTAAAATAGCTTTGAGAGAAGGGTTGCCAAGTGGAGTAATAATGTGATTTAAGCTCTAAAAGACGGGAAAATGGAGGATGTATTTTCAAAAGAAGTTATCTATTAAAAGAGGGAAAATTAGTGAAAAGATTACAACACACCAGAAAGACTTTGGGCTCTATGTAATCATGTTATTTAACTCCTCATGAGAGTTTTAATAAAGCTAAGTTTTTTTCTTTTAAATGAGTTTATTTTTATCTGACATATTAAAACTTCTTTTAATTTGAGCTCTGAACTTAAAAGCCTCCAATTAGCCCAAGGTGATTTAGTTCAGTGAATAGAATGCTGGCCCACACACTGAAGGGTCTCAGGTTCGATTCTGGTCAAGGGCACATACCTGGGTTGCAAGTTCCCTGGCCCTGGTCAGGGTGTGTGCAGGAGGCAGCCAATAGATGTGTTTCTCTCACATCGATGTTTCTCTCTGTCTCTCCCTCTCCATTCCATTCTTTCTAAAATTCAATGGAAAAATATCCTCGGTGAGGATTAACGAAAAAATAAAATAAAATAAAGGATGTACATTTTTTTAAAGCCTCCAATTAGAGCCTACACTGTAGGTGGGAAAAGAAATTTAAAGATAACATGAATCATCAAATGCAAGTCCTTGAACTTGACTGAGCTGTGGGACACTTTGGTGAATGGGTAGGCATTTAAGCTAGTGAAACAGGGAGCAGTGGTTAAATCGAGGGGGGCCTTGTACACTAGTCTGAAAGCTATGGGCGTCACTTGAAGCTGATAAGGAGCATTAAAGGGATTCAGGCAAAGGGGTGACATGAATGTGTTTGATTTTTGGAAGCACACCCCGAGCGTTGAGTGAATAGTGTACTAGAAAGTGGACCCAGTCAAAGGAGATAAGCTGTAATGACCAGGTCCCCATCCCTCCAACATTTACAATACTCACATCAAAGCTGTGGATGGACCACTGTACCCGGTTTGGCTCAGTGGATAGAGCATCAGCCTGTGGACTGAAGTGTCCGGGTTCAATTCCAGTCGAGGGCACATGTTCAGGTTGCAGGCTCAATCCCCAGTGGGCAGTGTGTAGGAGGCAGCCAATCAATGATTCTCTCTCATCACTGATGTTTCTCTCTCTCTCTCCCTCTCCATTCCTCTCTGAAATCAGTGTTTTATGGAAGGATTATACAGGGAGCAGCCCAGGAACCTCAGTGTACTATATATACCCTGAGTGGCCAGATTATTATGATCTCTGAACACATAATAATCTGGCCACTCAGTGTGTGTGTGTGTGTGTGTGTGTGTGTGTGTGTGTGTGTGTGTATTTTAGAGGCCCGGTGCATGAATTCGTGCATGAGTGGGGTCTGGCTAGCCTGGGGAGGGGATATGGGCGGTTGGCCGGCCTGCCTGCTGGTCGAACTCCTGGTCAAGGGGACAATTTTCATATTAGCCTTTTATTCTATAGGATATACAATGAGTGGCCAGATTATTATGCATTCAGAGATCATAATAATCTGGCCACTCAGCGTAGGTATATATTTTAAAGCTGTGGATGGACCTGCATTACCACATTGGGGACGAGGCAAGGAAAAAGACAGGCAGGAGGGAGATTTGATAGTGGAAATAGCAGGACTTGGTAACTGTTGGGAGATGGAGTGTAAGGAGGGGGGATGGTCTCAGCCAACAACCAGATTCTGGCTTCCTATCTGGAAACAGTGATATAAACCTTTCAGAGAAAGCAGGCAAGGGGGAGATTTTTGTGGTAAGAAGAAGAATTCAGCTTTGGATAAGATTTCGGGGCACCCCTGGGACATCTGAGGACAGTAGGTGGTTTTAAATATAGAATTGAATTTCTGGACAGTTACTGAATAATAGCTACAATTTACTCAATGTTAGTTATGTTCTGGACATTTCTAAGTACTTTACATATTTTAAGCCTCAAAATAACCAAATTAAACTTATCTTAAGATAATTAAAAAGTCAAATAGCACAATTAAGTGGCTTCACCATGGTTGCACAGGGAGAGTATAATAAATTAGACATTAGTAGAGAAAAAGAAAAATAAAAGGAAGAAAAACAAAAACCAAAGGAACATCAACAGATTTTTAAAAATGAGAACAGAACCCAGCCAGTGTGGCTTGGTGGTTGCGCATCAACCTATGAACCAGGAGGTCGAGGTTCGATTCCTGGTCAGGGCACATGCCTGGGTTGCAGGCTTAATCCCCAATAGGGGGCGTGCAGGAGGCAGTGATCAGTGATTCTCTCTCATCGTTGATGTTTCTCTCCCTCTCCTTTCCTCTCTGAAATCAATTAATAATAATAAAAAAGTCCTCTTCCAATTCCACACCATGCACACAGCCATTTCAGCCCCCTATCACATGGTAGACCAGTTGTCTGTTGGAATCTCTGTGTCTCTCTTATGCTGTGAGCTCATTTTCACACTTGGGCTGCTCATCATAGAAACCCCAGGACCTGCTGTGTAGTGGTGCTTCTTAGAGGCCTGCTGAATAAATTAATGAACCAATGAGAGATTGCTTTCAGTGCTTGGGGGAGGAACATAGTGATGATAGAGGAAAGTGATTCTTTGCTATTTCTGTCCACCTCTTCAGCCAAGAGTCATAGTCTGAGCCTTATTTTCAAAGGGTTTAATTTCTACAAGAGGGCAATAACTGATATCCTGGGAATCATTCACTTTTTAAAAGTATATTTTTTTTTATTGATTTCAGAGAGGAAGGGAGAGGGAAAGATAGAAACATCAATGATGAGAGAGAATCATTGATTGGCTGCCTCCTGCATGCTCCCTACTGGGGATCCAGTCTGCAACCGAGTTATGTGACCTTGACTGGAATCAAACCCAGGACCCTTCAGTCCACAGGCTGACACTCTATCCACTGAGCCAAAGGGCAATCATTCACTTCTTTAATTCCTTAGATTTATAAACATTAGACTCAATTATGGCTACATGTTTTATAGCGCTACTACTTTTCCATAAAACTAAATATTCAGAGGCTGTATAAATGATCACTGTGGAGCTACCGGGACAAAATCGTGGGGATGGAATATGCATGCCTTTCTGGGGTGTCTGTGATTCTGCTGAGGGTCAGCTGGGGTCACCACTTCCACCAGTGAGGACAGCGGGGCTTAGCTTTCCATCCTTATGGCTCGGTTCCTGGGCTGCTCCCTGTATCATCCTTCTGGGGCCCAGGGAGAAGCGGCAGAAACTACTTGGGGGAAGCCCTCGGGATGCGTGGCGGAAATGCAGGCTGGCAAACCCAATGTCACAAACACGCTCAATCCCAAGCTTTTGTGGAGGCTGCTAACTTGCAAGGAAGTCATGTGATCAAGTCCAAAGTCAAGGATGGGGGAAGCCCAGCCTACATCTGTGGGAGGGGCTACAAGCTTACTTAGCAGAGGGTATGGACTTAAGGAGGGGAGGAAAACTGAGCCTAATTCTTTCGTCTGTCCCAGGCCCTGGTCCCGTGCTACTGGTAGATGCTAGATCAGCGAAGAACTATTAGATAACATTGGCTCTGCTGAAAGAGAATGAGGCGATGCATTTTAGGGTAACATTTAACACGTCAGAGAGAGCTTTCAGGTCAGAAATAGCCAGTGGTGAGGTGAATGAGACCTCTCCATCCTCTAAGCCCCTTCGAGCGCTGAAGTCCCAGATTCCGTGCTGGCTTACTGGGCCCAACAGTAAACGTTGAACCTGCTTGAGTTTTCTCATCTTTAAAATAAAGGATAATGCCCGGCCGGTGTGGCTCAGTGGTTGAGCGTCGACCTATGAACCCAGAGGTCATGGTTTGATTCCCAGTCCGGGCACATGCCCAGGTTTCAGGCTTGGTCCCCGGTCGGGGGTGTGCAGGAGACAGGAATTGATGATTCTCTCCCATCATTGATGTTTCAGTCTCTCTCTCCCTCCTCTCTTCTCTGAAATCAATAAAGAAAATATATTAAAATAAGGGATAATCCACATCAAGTCTTTCTCAGTACAAACTGCAAATCATTATTACTTAGTTGGCCTGAATTACAAATAAAGACAAATACATGTATTTTCAAGTAACAGGGTTACAAATGCAATACAAATAAATACATATAAAATTATTATTACATGGAAATCATAATCATACCTTATATACGGGATTATGTGTAATGTGTACATATGCATACACTGAGTGGTCAGATTATTATGATCTCTGAATGCATAATAATCTGGACACTCGGTATATATCCTATAGAATAAAAGGCTAATATGCAAATGGTCCCCTCAACCAGTAGTTTGACCAGCAGGCAGGCCAGCCAACCACCCATGTTCCCTCCTCCTGGCCAGCCAGGCTAGCCGGACACCACCCATGCATGAATTCATGCACTGGGCCTCTAATATATATATACTGAGTGACCAGATTATTATGCGTTCAGAGATCATAATAATCTGTCTACTCAGCGTAGATCACATTGAGTAAGGCCTCCAGCTCTCTAGCGGGTACACAGAGAAGACTGGCTCCTTTGACGGCCTTCCCCTTTAAGGATACAACTGAAAACCAAAGCAGATGTGCCTGAAAGCTACATTTTTCTCTCCTAATCACTCAGAGGAAAGGAAATCCCCTTTTTTTTTTTTATATTTATGCCTTTCCAAGTGCAAATTGGCAAAATCATATTCTCAAGACATAAAAATCTGCATTTTTGGGGGCATTTTAAAGGGCAAAAGATCCACCATGAGGCTTCTCCTCTCTGGGGAGAGGAATGTGATGGTATCCATCCTCCTTTGTCAGCAACGGCAGGGACGGGCCTGGGGCGCAGGAAACGGGCCCTGGGGAATGAGTGGGCGGGAGAGGCAGGATTGCCAGGGCAGTGACTTCTGGCCGCCTTTGAACACTGAGTTTGGAACTAAGGCATCCTAATGGCTGTGAGTTGATTGACTTTTTGACATTCTCCTTTGAAGTTACCACAGCAGGGCCTGTCTCTTGTTTTTAAGCAAGTGACTAGAAATTAGCACTATTTTGTGAAAGTTCTTAGCCATTAGTCAAGTACCATTTCTCTCTCTCTCTTTTTTAAAATATATTTTTTACTAGAGGCCCAGTGCATGAAATCCGTGCACCCGGGGGGGGGGGGGGTCCCTCAGCCTGGCCTGCACCCTCTCACAATCTGGGAGCCCTCGGGAGATGTCCTGTGGGGAGCAGACCTAAGCCGGCAGTCAGACATCCGTGGCGCTGCTGCGGAAGGTGGGCGAGGCTCCCACCACCGCGGTTGCACCCGCCAGCCATGAGCAGTGCTGACCACTAGGGGGCAGCTCCTGCATTGAGCATCTGCCCCCTGGTGGTCAGTGCGTGTCATAGTGACCAGTGGTCCCATCGTTCGGTCTATTTGCGTATTAGCCTTTTATTATATAGGATTGATTTCAGAGAGGAAGGGAGAGGGAGAGAGAGATAGAAACATCAATGATGAGAGAGAATCATGAATCGGCTGCCTCCTGCACGCCCCACACTGGAGATCAAACCCACAACCCAGGCATGTGCCCTGACCAGGAATCGAACTGTGGTCTCCTGGTTTATAGGTTGACACTCAACCACTGAGCCACACCAACTGGGCCATTTCTAATTTTTTTAGCCCTAACTACGGATCTTCAGTTATAAGAGAGTCAAATAAGGACAAAGCTGTTTTCCCAAATGCCTATCCTGTTTTAGGCAGACATATTTATTATAAAGTTTGCTCATCTTTTGGTGGGAGATGTCACATTTGAAGCAGGGAAGCAGGTACATGGCTGAATGCGCTCACTCGATAGGTAGACTGGGGACCTAAGCCAGGGAGTGAGTCCTGTCTCCAGCTGGCCACGCTGTGACTGGTCTGGGAAGGCACTCCACACATGCTGATGATACAAGTGGCAAAAGGCAGCTAAGTGAATCTGTGTGAAAAGGACAACCGCGTGCTCATCTCCTGTCAGACTGTCACCTATAGAAGGCGCTTTGTGAACGTCAGTTTCTTCTTAGTTGCAAGGGGCAGGCTTAGTTTGCACCTTGGCTAGGAGAACGAGTTGGTTTCCTGTCTGGGAAGACCCAGCACAGATCCTGGCGTGCAGGAGACAGGTCAGAAGAAGGGTGATGACGATGGGGACAATGACCATGATGATGATGGGCTTAAATATAGCCCTCGCTGGTTTGGCTCAGTGGATAGAGCACTGGCCTGTGGACTGAAGGGTCCCGGGTTCGATTCCAGTCAAGGGCACATGCCCGGGTTGCGGGCTCAATCCCCAGTAAGGGGGTGTGCAGAAGGTAGCCGATCCATCATTTTCTCTCCTCATTGATGTTCTTTTTTTTCTCCCACCTCCCCACTTTATTTTTTTTTAATTTCTTTATTGATTAAGGTATCACATATTTGTCCTCATCCCCCCATTCCCATCCCAAACCCCTCCCCACGCATGCCCCCAACCCCCTGTTGTCCGTGACCACTGGTTAGGCTTATATGCATGCATACAAGTCCTCATTGATGTCCTATCTCTCTCTCCCTCTCCCTTTCTCTCTGAACTCAATAAAAATATATTGAGGGGAAAAAATACTTGTGTACATAGAAGTGGCTTCCATAATTCTGATTTGGGATCAGACTCAATTTTTTGACAGCCTGTGCACAGTGCATTGATAAATTAAGACTGGGTGGTGGAGAAGGCAAAGTCCCCTAATTTTCTGTTGCATCGCTCCCACCATTAATTCTATTCTCCATTTCCCAGGCACCATGTGCATTATGGCCCATGATGCCTCGACCAGCCACCTCACCAGCAGATGGAGAAGCTCAGCTAATTGCGTCTACCGCTCTAAAATCACTGGAGCCAGCTGGGTTGCCCATAGTGGGGCCTGTCTATTGTTTTTAAGCAAGGGAATAGAAGTTAGCCTCAGGGCTGGGGAGCTGGATGCTAAGGTAACCTGGATCTCTTAGGAGTTCACAGAGCCCTGGTTTCAGGTGTCACCTGGCTATTTCAAACATTTCTCTGAATAAAATGTATACGGCCCTCCACAAATGCATGCCCCAATTTATTTTATGCCTGTATTTTTTTTTTTAAAGAAAAGAGGGAAAGCAGATGGCTTGAATCATATTTTATAGGCCTTTTATTTGAATTTGGAAATATACACATGTTCATACAGTAGTATCTCAACAACGGAAAAGTGCGCATTAAGCATGATTCCATGGAAACTGACTCCGCTCAAATGAATCATTGTTTTTGAAGGCTGGCTGAGACTAGTCTGGGCTGTTATTCTGCTAACCGGTATCAAAGACTCTAAAACTTACATCTGAGGGCTTTTCGAGGTGAAAAAAAGTGAGTGGTATTCCACCTCCCCCTCCCCACCCCAGAAATTAAATATTTTACTTATTTTTGCTACAGTGAAATTTAGATGGCATCTTCTCATTACTCCAAACGAATCCTGTCACCCGTGAAAGCTGTCCTTGTCCCTACATCAATGGTGACTTTGATGTCCAACTACTTAAAATAGAGTCCCAGAGTTCCACCTGGGCCTGTCCACCTGCAGCATTAAATGGAGGCTGATGGGTATTAATGCTAATGGCAGCCTGGCTGGTGTGGCTCGTTGGTTGAGCGTGGGTCGGTGAACCAGGAGGTCAAGGTTCAATTGCTGGGCAGGGCACAAACCTGCGTTTCGGGCTCGATCCCCAGTGAGGGGCGTGCAGGAGGCAGCCGATCAATGATTCTCATCATTGATGTTTCTCTCTCTTTCTCTCTCTCCCTCTCCCTCTCCTTTTCTGGACCCTGGGGAGAGAATTCAGAAGACCTTGAACCCATCACTTCAATCCAGCAGAGCTATGTCAGGGTTGGTGCTGACTGTGTCTGTATTTCTCAGCGGGGAAAAAATGGTCCACTGCTTTTATCAAGTTCTCAAAGAAATCTGCGTACCTCAGAACATCTAGACCCGCTTAACTAAACGCCTTTACAGTTTTTTCTCCCAGTAATAGCATTTTATGATTCCATGAGTGCAAAGTAGTAAGAGACTCGAGTTTGGCTTTTAAAGGTTGCCACCATTAATTTCCCTATCAAATATTTTTAAGATAAACTATTGATTTTTTTTTTAGAACTTCTTAATCAATCTCTACAGGCCTGAAGAAACTGTGGAAAGAGCATCATGGGAAGTGTGGATCCTGATAAAAGATGCAAAGTTGTGTGTGTATGTGTGTTTCCTAGGGGAATCGATAGCTTTCATCATATTCTCAATCACTAAAAGGTCAAGAAGCACTGATTTAGTGAATGGAATTTGACCAAAATATTTTCACTAAAAATGGGTGGTCAGGTAAATTAAGACAGATCATCTTGACTATGCGACTTGATTGGCTATTTTATCTGTGGGCAGATATGCGTGCCTCAGGATCAGAGCCATTCATTGTAAAGGGAGATGATGAATGTGAATGCTTAAGAATTTTAAATACTTCCAGCTTCTTTCTTTCTTTTTAATTCTCCCACTTTCCCTTTCTTCATTAGTCGAAGCTCTGGAGAGCAGGGCCATTGACTCAAATATTTTGAATATTTTGTATACAGTCTTTCTCCCAGAAATAATTATTCTTACACCTTAAGTTACTTTGTTTTTGTTGAAAGCAATGTAGAGTTATTAATCAACAGCCTTAAAATCTTCATGCTCTTTGGCTAAGTAATTCTATGCCTACGAGTTTATCCTAAGGAAAAATCTAAAATATAAATATCAGAAATGCTATTAAAATTTTTTTCCTTGTAGCATAATTTATTAAATCAAATAACAAACATAAACTATAAGGTATTGATTAAATAAGTTATGGTGGCCTGGCCAGTGTTGCTCCGTAGTTGAGTGTCGACCTAGGAACCAGGAGGTAACGGTTCGATTCCCCGTCAGGGCACATGCCTGGGTTGTGGGCTCGATCCCCAGTGAGGGGTGTGCAGGAGGCAGCCAATCAATGATTCTCCCTCTCTCCTTCTCCTTTCCTCTCTGAAATAAAATATATATATATATTTAAATAAATTATGGTGTCTCCATACAATGTTATAGCATGAAGCAATTAAAAGGAAGCAAGTTCAAGGGATTGTGAGAGTGAAAAAACATTGGGAAACATTATTTTATAGTCTGCACGAGAAAAGCTAAAATTAGTGATTATCATCAGGTACTGAAATAAAGGATAATTTCGTGCCTTATAATATTTTATTTTTACACATTCTTACAATGATGACTTATTACTAGAAATATATTTACGATTTTTCTCACACTTTTACAATGCTAACATAGCACACATTTCTACAAGGATAATGTCGTATTGTATAGATTGTCAGTCTGTTCATAAATATAGAAATGTGTAGATGACAAGATCCATGTCAGTAACTCTGATGTCAAATGTTTCTGTGTATTTAAATTATTTTGAAATGAAGGACACAATTTTCAAGGAAGTTTACAATCAGTCATCTTAGCTAAGTTCTAAGCTTCCTTGATGCCAATACTCCTGCCTTTTCTTTCCCGTTTTGTTTCATGGGCAAAATAAAGTCCTGGTGTTGCTTCCTTTGCTCGTGTAGACTGCAGGTATTCTAACTGATTTTATTTATTTTACTTTTAAAATATATTTTTATTGATTGCAGAGAGGAAGGGAGAGGGAGAGAGCGCTAGAAACATCAATGAGAGAGAATCATTGATCAGCTGCCTCCTGCACGCCCCCCACTGGGGATCAAACTCCCAACCCAGGCATGTGCCCTGACTGGGAACCGAACCGGTGACCTCTGGGCTCATGGGTCGACGCTCAACCATTGAGCCACACCGGCTGGGCTATCCCATAGGATTTTAAATGTATATCTTTGAGGAGGGAAAAAGCAAACACATTTCCTTAAACCCATCCTAGGATGGCTGAAAGAGCTAAAATGCTGTAGTTTACCATTGCCCGTTAAATACTGCTGGGCTAACTTTGCACACTTGGGGGACCCATGCGTGGTGTGGCAGATAAAGGAAGGCCACAGTCAAACTTATGGCCTGTTCTGAGCCGTATTCAGAGTCAAAATCCTTTAAAGTCACTCTTACTAGACGCCACTCTCCTGAATGATCATGCGTATCCCATGGGTGTGGGGACCGCACAGGCGGACGCTGTGGAATTTTGAAAGCCATTATTACATGCACAGAACTTAGGGGGAAACGGAATCCCGCCTTTGTGATTACGCCGTAGAGGGCAAGTGCAAAGACGAGTAGCCTGAAGAAGCACATCCTCTGGATCTGGTGTGTTATTCCTTTGCAGCGGGCACCTCGGAGAGCCCGACATCCCCTCGTGTTGTCACGGGAGCCTTTTCCTTTCTCACAGGCTCTTTCCTGCCATCCTGAGCATTTAGCCTCACACCAGCGCCAGCCGGATGTCGGACGAGGCACGTCTTCCTACCGCGGAAGTAAAACTCTTTTGAGATTTGTTAGTGCTGCAGCCGGGAGTGGGCAGCTGGGAGGCATTTGGATCAAGGAGGAAAAAAATGACACATTTCTGAGCTGGAAGGAGAGATCGGAAAGCCCACCGATCGTTGTGCACCGTTCCTGTCTGGGAGGAAGAAAAAAAAAAACAAATACCAGCCAATGGCTGCAACCAACCAACAGTGGCGCCAGCGGGCTGCTCCCCCACGCGATGATCAGGAGGAGAAAGTTAAGAGGTTGCAAGCGGAATCACTGCTCAGGAAGCGGTGGGTGTCACAGCCTCAAGGCCAACATCCTCTTCCCTGAACCCTCTGCTCTCGGAAATGAGGAAAGTTAACGGAGGCTTCCCATTAAGATGCTAAAGTAGCATGTGCAGAAGCTGACCCCGGGAACTGCAGGGTTGGAGCATGCTCTGTAGGAGGCAACCAGAACGCATTACGTAAGGTTCTGGGAGTACCACCAGCATGAAGTGTCGCTCTGTCTCTTAGAGGAAGCTCTCAAACCACGATCTCTAAGATGTCTGCTAAGATTTGTTGGGGTTCCGTCTGGAGAATAATTGGGTAATTTAGTGATATAATCTAGTTACTCATTCAATCATGCAATAGATAGTAATTCAATGCCTACTAGATGATAAACATAGTCTTTAAAATATTGTTTTTATTGATTTCAAAGAGGAAGGAGGGGGGAGAGAGAGAGAAACATCAATGATGAGAGAGAATCATTGATGGGCTGCCTCCTGCATGCTCCCCACTGGGGATCGAGCACGCAACCGGGGCATGTGCCCTTGACCAGAATTGAACAAGGGACCCTTCAGTCTGCAGGCCGACGCGACACTCTATCCACTGGGCCACACCAGCTAGGGAATCCGTGCACCTGTCTTGCTTGTAAGCATTACAGGCAGCCACGAGCCACTGCCTGGCTGCATACTACCCTTTACCAGTCTCTTTCCAGGCTTCTGAGTAAAGGTTTCCCTTATTAATTTTACCAGCCAGCATTCGCTTAGCATTTGCTTTGAGGCACAATTGACAGGCAGGGTGACACCCGCTTGAGAGGGAGCCATAAATCAGAAATAATTTTCAAAATTGGCTGAGGGGCTGAAGTGTTGAATAGGCAAACACAGGTAAAAGTCTCTTTATTAGGGCTGACAGGGACAGCAAATGCCAGCGAAGTGTTTCCTAATGTACCGGGGGAGATTAACTTGGGGGGCCCTGAGCCGATGGCGTGTTGCATGCTCTCTAACAAGTGTACCCCAAGGGGCGCCATCGGAGGGGAGTGGCGGGCTGTAAATGCAGAAGGAGCCGGCTCCTCAAAGGCAGGGAGCTCTGTTTTCCTGACATTCCCCTGCTGCTGGCCAATCACTCTCCTGCCTTAGACACTATTTGCATTTTGCATCTTTCATGGAAAGAGTTGTAAGTCGTGATGCAAAGAACTTGACATTGTAATGAAGCCAGCCACGGTGTTCGAAAGGAAGACAGTCACGCAGTACGTGACAACTAAAGAAACTTTCGTGGAATACGGGGGCCTGGGAAGTAGACTGAACAAGTGTGTAATCTCCTCAATAATAATAATAATAATAATAATAATAATAATAATAATGGCCCTAGCCAGTTTGGCTCAGTGGATAGAGTGTTGGCCTGCAGACCAAAAGGTCCTGGGTTCGATTCTGGTCAATGGCACATACCTTGGTTGCAGGCTCCCCCCTAGCCCGGACCCTGGTCGGGGTCACATGTAGGAGGTGACATATCGATGTGTTTCTCTCACATCAATATTTCTCTCTGTCTTTCCCTCTGTCTTCCACTTTCTATAAAAATCAATGGAAAAATATCCTCGGGTAAGGATTAAAAACAACAAAATAATAATAATAATAAAATTCGCATTTTTCTCTTCTATTTTATTTTTGTGGAGATTTGGACACAGGCCTCTCCAACTCAGCTTCTTGGGCCTCTATTAAAAGGCTAAAATCTGGTCATTTTGGGAACTGTGTTCACAGATGCTTGTGCTATAAATTTTCTAAAAATGCAGTGCTTCCCTCCTACCCCCGATATATATTTAAAGATGTTTTCTAAGTTATAACTGAAAGTAGCATGATGAAAAAATAGAAAATAGGATAAAATTTATGTGCTGGGAAAAATTGTACATTAGTACATTCTGACAACTCTACACAGTAGCAAAATATGAATCCCAATCCTGGAAGGTTGTTCTCTTAACAGTTCATAAAAGAGATCAGGCCAGAGACTTTAATATGTAGATGTCATGAAGAAGGCTTGATTTTAGATAATTAAGGAATGAAGATATTTACTAGCTAGCATCAGGAGTATAAATAATAGTTTTGAGAGCTACCTCATTAGGCAGGCAAAAAATATCCAGATAAGAAATGCTGAGCCCCGCTGGTGTGGCTCAGTGGTTGAGCATCGACCTATGAACCAGGAGGTCATGGTTCCATTCCCAGTCGGGGCACATGCCCGAGTTGCGGGATCCATCCCCAGTGTGAGGCATGCAAGAGGCAGCCGATTAATGATTCTCTCTCAGCATTGTTGTTTCTCTCTCTCTCTCCCTCTCCCTTCCTCTCTGAAATCAATAAAAATATATTTTAAAAAAAGAGAGAAATTGCAGAGCGGCTGCTAATGTTAGACCTCAATTCTGTGCCAGACCCTGAACTAGGTACACTGCGTATTTGATCTTTAGAAACCCTGCAAGACAATCATTTGAATTAAACTCAGTGTGAGCAATAGAAACTCAAAATACTTATCCTATATAATAAAACCCTAATATGCAAATCGGCTGAGCAGCGAAACGACTGATTGTTTTATAACATGCACTGACCACCAGGGGGCAGATGCTCAGTGCAGGAGCTGCCTCCTGGTGGTCAGTGGGCTCCCATGGGGGAAGCGCTGTTCAGCCAGAAGCCTGGTGACCGCAGCCAGCCTCTCCCACTTCCGCTGCAGGTGGGCAGTAAGGAGCGAGGGGTCCTGAGCTGCGAGAACCCTGGACTGTGAGAAGGATGTCTGACTGCCAGCTTAGGCCTAATCCCTGGGGAATCGGGCCTAAGCCAGCAGGTGGACATCCCCCGAGAGGTCCCGGACTGCGAGTGGGCACAGGCCGGGCTGAGGGAACCCTGCCTGCTCCTCCAGTGCACGAATGCCATGCACCGGGCCTCTAGTTATTTTAATAAGACAGATTGTATATTTTTGAGACAAAAATATTTTGAGGTGAGCAGCCCAGGACTGAGACTGGACTGCTCCTCAAAGTCCCACCAGATGGGACGGGCCTTTCAGCCCAATGCTCTGCTCCTCGGAGTGGGTGGTCCTCTTCTCTCTTGTGGTCCAAGCCCTCTAGCATCTTGTCTATTCTGCACGTCGCAACGAGGAAGAGATGAAGAAGGAAGGCAAGGATGTGTGTAATCAGAGAGATTCTGGGAAGTAGTTATGTGACATTTACATCTCATTTGCCTGCCAGGGAGTATGGGAATTACAGCTTTTATTCTCAGCAGCCACGTGACCACCAAACACCAGGGCTTGTCTTACTATGAAGAAGGCAAGAATGACTATTGGGAGGCAAGTGACAGTACCTGGCATAATATTATTTCTCCTGTTTCGCAGGTTAGAAAACAGAGTCTAAGAGAGGTAATATAGATTGCCTTAAATTAAAACAAACAAGCAAACTGGTAAGCAACTCCAAAGCCTGCATTCTTCTCATTTTACTGTAAGGCATGCAAAGGATAATTAGAACCACCCTGATGACAGTTTTTACACTGCCAGTTAAATTCAGTCCAATCCAACTAACTCCAAAAGCTCACATCTTGTGCTTACCATAAGTAAAGAAAGAAAGAAAGAGAGAGAGAGAGAGAGAGAGAGAAAGAGAGAGAGAGAGAGAAAGAAAGAAAGAAAGAAAGAAAGAAAGAAAGAAAGAAAGAAAGAAAGAAAGAAAGAAAGGAAGGAAGGAAGAAAGGAAGAAAGGAAGAAAGGAAGAAAGGAAGGAAGAAAGGAAGGAAGGAAGGAAGGAAAGAAGGAAAGAAAGAGAAGGAAGGAAGGAAGAAAAGAAAGAAAGAAAGAAAGAAAGGAAGGAAGGAAGGAAGGAAGAACATACAATAATTTTAGGTCTAGGGCACTGTGCTGGCTATGAGAGGATTTATGGAACATAAATATGGATGAACATATACCTAAGTTGTATCATTTCAGTCTGTCTATAGATGACAGTGTTGATGAAAACATAGATCCAGGCAAAATCAGAGGCCGATTCGTAGGCCAGCTTAGGAACCTCAAGCCTCAGGACCTCTCCCTTCCTTCAGCCATCCCACGTGGGAGGACATGGTGGGGTTGCATTTGCGTGTGTAAAATTTGCAGAAGAGATTTTTCATGTGATGGGTTAAGATTTCTGTCTCTTTCCTATCTTCCTTCCTTTTGACTTTGTCTTTTTCCTATCTTCCTTCTTTCCTTCCTTCGTTTTCTATAATAGCACTCTTTCTCATTCCATATTCCTTATATTAAGATTCCCACCCCCCTGTGAACTTCTTTCGCAAGTATATACACACATGCCCACCTCAGACAACCTTCTCCCTCTCAGGGACAATCTTATTCCCCAGCTCTGTTCCTCCTTCGGTTGTAACATCAGACGGCTTTGTATAGTTACGTGTGTATTTAATAGCCATGGTACGCGAACATGAAGCGTTTCTGTCCAAACAGCGTTCTGTGTCCTTGAATGTCGGGACTATATTTTTTGTTTGTTGGTTGGTTGTTATTGTGTGTGTGTGTGTGTGTGTGTGTGTGTGTGTGTGTGTGTGTGTGGCTTTTTTTTTTTCTTTTTAATTCATGGCTGTTCGAGAGCCAGCAGAGTGACCATAAGTGAATTGGTTTGAAGATAACAGTGAACATAAGAATGACAACAATTCTCTTGTTGGAAATGGTCAGAACTAAGAGATAGGCGGTTGTCTTTCCCACATAATAAATCTTCTCTGGTACAATAAGAGACATAATGAAGCACTGTCCAAATACACATATTCTTATTGTGTGTACATTATTATAACATAAACACGAGTATCTATAAACACAGAGTCAGGATGTCTGACTCTGCCAAACATAAATACACTCACATGTATTGATAACCTTCTGTGCCGCGACCATTTATTTTATTCTGTGTTGGGGACAAGTGTTTAATATAAGCTTTGGGCATTTACAAACTATGATATACAAAAACAGAGAATCGCGAACCACTGAATTCAATTCAGGAGATTTAATCACCACCATAAGACCCACTAAGGACATTTCCAGCGATGGAAAGTTTTTTTTTTTTTTAATAATATAAAACGCAATGCTATACATCTTTCTCTGATAGGAAATCTCCACTTCTCAGATGCCCTCTTTCGTATCCATTAGACTTGCACTGATTCTTCTTCCAGGTCGGAAGTGCTATAAGAATATTGTTTATGAGAATGGATGTTCATGAACATTGGCCACAAATTAGGACATCGTTTACATTTCTGAGATACAGATGTGTATAGGCATTAGTTGAGAAGTATAAAGTATAATTTGGGTGGAGGGATAGTATTTTCTAGATAGAAGTCACCTGCAAATGCCATGTAAAAATCATTCAGTGCAACTGGGGGCAGAATTTAGAGAAAATGGTTTGAAGGTTCCCATGAGCAAGGGTCAGGGCCTAGGGTTTGCACCCTGGCAAAGGTTTGGGCAGCCAGGGTTTATAGTACAGGCTTTGGGTAATCACTTTTTATGCCAGGAATAAAGCTGTGAGTGAATCCATCTTAAAATGGCGTGGCTGTATGGCTACTATTGCCTCAAAGACCCACCAGCCCTCTCTTTGCTCATTTCCCTTGTATGCCGTCGTTTTTCCGGATCTGTCCGGGCCCCTGTGAGGATGTTTCATGCACCATTTCCCTGTCCCGCCTCTCCCTCTGGTTCTCTAAGGCCAAAAGAACAGAAGGGAGACTGATAAAGAAATCAAAGAAGCCTTTGATTGCTGTTGTTAAATCTTGGGTTTAAAGAGTTTGCTTCTAAAAAAAAAAAAAAAGTTAAAGAACTGTAATTAGGGTTTTGAAAATCAAATTTCCTCAGTTCACTAACAATAAGTAAAATTAATATTTTTAATGTTCGCCTTCCCCATCACGTAGTGTGATATTGCATAAGGACCTGAGGAATACCTTACTCATAAATGTGTCTCCAGCACCTCACAAGTCATGGTTAAATACTGGCTTAATTAACTGGGGGGGAAAAGGTGTGTGTGTGGAGGGTGGCAGTTTTTTAAAATTCAATGATAGCCCAGCTGGTGAGGCAAAGTGGTTGAGAATCGACCTATGAACCGGGAGGTCACTGTTCGATTCCGGGTCAGGGCAGATGCCTGGGTTGCAGGCTCCATCTCCAGTGTGGGGCGTGCAGGAGGCAGCCGATCACTGATTCTCTCTCATCACTGATGTTTCTCTCTCTCCCTCTCCCTCCCTCTCTGAAATCAATAAGCATATTGTTTAAAAATTCAACGATAAATTAAACAACTTGGACTTTAAATTTGCGCTAGTCTAAATCCTAGAGCACAAATCACAGATTTAAGTCCAAAGAGTTTCATATATATTTTTACAGCCCATCACTCATCCTCTCGCAAACCCTTTTAGGTCTTGGTGGGAATCTCTCGCTAACGGTACTTGTCTTCTATGTGAATCATCTTGTGCTTGTAGACACACAACTGTAGATGTAGAGATGGAATCCTGACTGGCATTTTGGTATGCAATTATCTCTAGAAATTTCCCCTTTAAAAGCTTTCTCCCCACATATTCCCTCCTTATAGGGAATCCATCATCATCCGTAGGACCTCCGAGAGGAGCAGACACCCGATTCGGCCTGGTTAAGTGCTGATAGAAATGTCCAAATACCAGAGGGGGCTTTAAAAAGTTAGCATTCTCTGCGATGTCACCCAGGGACTGCTTTGTCTATCCCGATGGACAGAATCAGCTTCACCCATGACTTCAGAATGGCAGTCAACAAATCCAGGATCAACACCCTTCCTCTCCTACCACGAGAGAGAGAGAAACCTGGATCTGAGTCCATTATAAAAAAAACACAAGAGAAAGGTTAGGAAGTGGAAACAGTGATTGTGGACAAATCGTTGGCTGTTTTGTGTTTTTGTTTTTTTCTGGAAGGGAAGCAGAGAAATGGAGTGATAATTGGAGGGAGCTGTGCAATCCACAGGAAATAAGAGAATGAGCTGTATATTATAATGATGATGATGCTGCTGATTTTTCCCAGAGAGCTGGGCCAAACATAACTTGTTTGAGCATGTTTTCCTGTGTTTCTGCACCGTTCGTGTTTTTTGCCTGCGAACTACCCGTTCTCTGCCTGTCTTACTGCGTTATTTATCTTCACATATTTTTGATACAATTTTTCTTTTCCTGTGCATGTTGCAGATATTTTCCGCAAACTGTTCCTTATTTTTACCTTGTTATTTTACTATAGAGAACGTTGAAGGATGCAATCAAATAGCTCTGCTCAGGGAGCATTCAATAAACTTTTTTTTCTAAAACACTGATACAAAAACTCAGGAGCACAACATGCAGCACAAGATATTCTGCTGCTGCTATCGATGCCTTGGGAACTAAACGAATAGCTACTATCTGTTGAAGGTACCGCTAGGGCCAGGCACCATGTCTACACGCTGCATGCAGCCCTAGCCGGTGCGGCTCCGTGGGGAGAGCATGGCCTGGGAATGAAGGGTCCTGGGTTTGGTTCCGGTCTAAGGCACGTACCGTGGTTGCAAGCTGGAGCCCCTGCCCCAGTCGGGGTGCATGCAGGAGGCAAGGCATGGATGCACTGACTTTGAAGAATTTCATGGACCTCAGAGTCATAGCAAAGACGCTGAAGTACCTGACGCAGGGAAGCTGAGCCTGGCAGGCTCTCTGCGGGGGCAAAGGCTTCTGTAATAGCAACAAAACTGCTTCCCGGAAGGTCGATGCCTGCCCCCTCTCTGTGCGGTCCTCCGTCCGCAGGCCGCCCTCCTCCGTCTCAGCACATCCCCAGCTAGCTGCCTTGCTCCTGGGCTTCACCAACGTGTGTTTACTTCTCATTAGAAACCTCTCCCTGCCTTCCCCTGGTGTGTGTGTGTGTGTGTGTGTGTGTGTGTGTCCCTGTCTTTCTCAATTCTCTCCCTTTTCCTCTCATACACCTCGCACCCTCAGTCCCTCTGTGAATCCTGACCTTTTCTGTTTATTTTTTAATTTGATTTAATTTTTTTTATTCATTTCAGAGAGGAAGGGAGAGGAAGCGAGAGAGAGAAACATCAATGATGAGAGAGAATCATGGATTGGCTGTCTCCTGCAGCCCCCTACTGGGGATCGAGCCTGCAACCCGGGCCTGTGCCCTGACCGGGAATCGAACTGTGACCTCCTGGTTCATAGGTGGATGCTCAACCACTGAGCCACGCCGGCTGGGCATCCTGCACTTTTCTGTATCATCATTTCAATACTCAGGTGGTCCCCAGGTCCTCTCCATCCTGCCCTGATGCTCGGGCCACGCCCTCTTCTCATTCACTCTCCTGCTGATAATGGTCCCCCAGTGATGCTGTTAGATTCCACACTTTAGAAAAGGAGTGGGAAAAAAGGGGGGGGTATGGATTTTTTTTTTGTCCCAGTGCGTCATAATTACAGCAAGTTATTTCTGCTAATGAGCTCCCAGAAGAAAGACAAGTGGTCCGAGTTCAGCAAAGCCAGGGTCCATCCACGTGGCCTTGAGTGGCGAGGTGTCCGGAGAAGGCTTTATCAGGTGGCTGGGTCCCACACACTGAGGGCAGTGCCTCTTTCTGAGCATTCCCCCTCCACCTGGAGGGAGAGCGGGGCGCACAGACACTCCGGGCTAAGGTGATAAGGAGATTACAAGCAGAGCCTCTCTCTCGCTATTCCACATCTGTCAGGCAGAGCAAACGGAATTACAGTACCGGCCTCTGTGCATTGATCAGCCACTAGGCGTGGGCTCCCCGGGCTCTCACAGATCCAGGCCGAGGGTAAGTGAAGTCATTTCGGCAACGTTTATTTCAGCAAGGAGGGCGCGCCGAGTTCAAGGAGGGGAGGTTCGGGGAGGGAGCCCGGACGCCCCAGTGCTGAGCTCCGTCGTCTGCATCATCTTTCTCGGTGAGTATTTCCTTACAGCCCGGGAGCAGCGTTGGGGGAGCACACGATGACGCCATGGCCCCTGCTTCTAAATGACGGACAGGTGTCTCTCGCAGTCAGTCCCGGCCCCTCCCCCGTCCTGCACAGCCAGGCTGGGCACGCAGAGAACGTTGCTACAGATGACATTCACTCTACTCACTCCGGCTCTTCAAGATGAAGCACTGCTTACGTCACATGACATGTTAGGTGCTCGGTTCTGATTGGTTCAGAAGCTATCAAGTTTTGCCTGGCCGATGTGGCTCAGTGATTGAGCGTCAGCCCATGAACCAGGAGGTCCCAGGTTCGATTCCCGGTCAGGGCACAGGTTGTCTCTCGATCCCCAGTAGGGGGCGTGCAGGAGGCAGCCGATCCATGATTCTCTCATGTTTCTCTCTCTCTCTTTCCCTCTCTGTGACATCAATTAAAACATAATTTTTAAAAAGTCAAAACAATTAAAAAGACAAAGTTTTGCTTTTTTGTTTTGTTTTCGTTCTCTTGTAATAAGCGTCAGTTATCCCCATTCAGCCTATTTACCATACCACAGAGTTTAACAGAGACATAAATTACTTGAATGGTTTTGATAATCTAGTCTTCCTAAGAATAAGACCGGCCATTTTGAGGCTAAAACAGTAAAAAAAAAAAAAAAAAAAAGGAAAGAAAGAAAGAAAAAAAAAATAAATCATTAGAAACACTTAAAAATTCTGTGTGTGACACTCTTCTTTATTAAAAAGACCCATTGTAAATTGGAAAGTTCCAGAGTCGTTGTGGTGAAGGAGAATGAATTATAATGACATCACTGGGTCGTGAACTAGGCCCACTGGCTACTTTCCAGAATGAAATTGACTAGGAGAGATCAGATGAGCCCATCCGTAGCCCCAGACATCTGGGAGGCAGCCAGGGAATCGAGGTTCAAGCCCCCTATTTAAGACGCACTTCCTCGTCCGCTTCATCATCAACTCCAATGTGATTCCCCAGGCAAGGCGTCTGGCCTGGCAAGGCGTTGCCATTCATATTCTAAAGAGACACCCCAAAAAGTTCTTTGTACTCATTCCCCAGCAAAAGAGCTCATGAAAAATATTAACATGTCAGCATCTGGCTGACACCTTTGGTACATTTTCATCATCTCGCTGATGGGAAGCATTTTGCCTTCAAATAAGCATAATTTGCCCGTCTTTTCCATCTCCTTTTTTTTTTTTTTTTTTGGTCTCTCTCCCCGCGTAATAAATGGTGTCTGAAGCCCCAGAGAAACTCATTTCTGTTAACAGATCATTTGTAAATCTTTAAGGGCAGCTGGCGAGAAAGGGGCATTTTTTTTCTTCTGTCTTAACTTTCCTGGTTGTCTCTCTAAATGCAAAATGACACCTCATTCAAAGCTTTCTGGTGTCATCTTAATCTCCCTTATTTCACACTTTCTACCTTTTTGATATTGCTGGAGACTGCATGGAGGCCCTTTTCCTCTAATGCTGTAATACCTATTATCTGAGGCATTTAGGGATATAGGCTCTTGCCAGCTAAGAAAAATGCAGATCAATTGCATGTCAGCAGCCCAATAAGGTCAGATAGTATATATATTTTTTCAAGGTAGAAAAAAAAAATGTCTTTCCACCTGACCTCAAAGCCAGCACATTTCACTGTGAATATATTTTATGCATGCATGTGCTAAGGTTTTCCCTTCCTTATGGATCTGTAGGGAAGTCTCGCTATTCCTGTGGAATATTATTACCTATTCTGAGGATGCGATGATTATAGATACTTACTAAGATAAGAATAATTGACCATAAAAAACCTTTTATATTCCCACAATTATTTTTGCATTGACTAAGAGTGTCAAGGAAATCGGATTTTATTAGCCGGTGCCTAATTTTTGACTCCATTTTTTTTTTTTAAATCTGGCTTTTTACCCCAATATGTTTTTAGTCTAAGATAGCTGGCAATCGTACAAAAGAACAATTTGTTACAGAACCCTTCACCGCGTGGAAGTTCTATAATCCAAGCATAACATCAAGTATCAAATCAAATAAAAATGTATGAGATCAGCAAAGGGAACGTGCTCCAAGGTGAGGCACGGGTCTGGGACCCAGAGAACAAGAAATTTAAATCAAAATGTGACTGCTCAGCTATGAGCAGGGGAACAAAGGGTCAAGTGCAGCCCGGACCCCTCATTCCCTTCCGCCCACCCAGAGGTCAGGTCTGTCAGCATGGAGCCTGCTTGCAGGAAGGCACGAGAAGGCACGGGGTTGGCTTGTTAAGAGCAGTGTGGACAACTCTAAAGGACACTTGCCGGGAAGGAGGAGGAAGGGCCTTGACCCTTCAGTAAGTGGGGATGCAGCGGACGGGAGAAAGGACAGCGCTGTGGTACCCATTTGACCCTTGCAAGCAACATCCGCTGTGTTTGCCACCTGTGCTTTCGTTCATCCCCTTTGCTCCCCAAAATACGAGACACGAGGACAATTCAAGCATCACAAGTGGACATGGTGGTGAGACGCACGACTTCCGGAAAGAGAACAAGAGAAGGAAGCTCCGTGGACCCGTGTCACTGCCCCGGTGGAGGATGCGTGGCCACGCCCTTCCAGTACTGGCGTCTGGCTTAGCTGGTAAATGCATCGGCTTTTCGCCCTCGCTGATTTGGCTCAGTGGATAGAGCATGGGAGCATAGACTGAACGGTCCCGGGTTCAATTCCGGTCAAGGGCACGCACCTCGGTTGCAGGCTCAGTCCTCCTCCAGATTGGGGTGCTTGCGGGAGGGAACCAATCGATGTATGGATGTGTCTCTCTCACACCCATGTTTCTCTCTCTGACCTTCCCTCTCTCTTCCACTCTCTCTAAGAATCCATGGGAAAATATCCTCGTGTGAGGATTAAACACCACCCCCCCGCCCCCCACAAAAGAAAAAATAATACAAGCAAACATCTATATGTTTGGGAAAATAAACACAAAGTAACCAAACTCTATGTTAAAAAATAAATAAATAAGTAAGTAAGTAAATAAATAAATAAATAAATGCATTGGCTTTTCAGGTGGTAGAAGATGCTGGAGAAAGGAGAAGTGGAATTGACATGGTACCCATTTAATCCTTGGAAACAAAACTCTTGGATATATATACACACACTAGATATATATATATATACACACACTAGATATATATACATATATATATATATATATACACTAGATATATGTATACATACTTGGATGTGTATGTGTATATATATATATATATATATACACACACACACTAGATATATATATATATACACACACACACTAGATATATATACATAGATATATATATATATACACACTAGATATATGTATACATACTTGGATGTATATATATATATATATATATATATACACACACACACACACACACACACACACACACACACTAAAGGCCCAATGCACAAAATTTGTGCATGGGTAGGGTCCTTAAGCCTGGCCAGTGATCAGGGCCCACCTGTGGGGTGATCAGTGGGGCCATGGGGGGGGCCTTCTGGCACCCGCCTTGGCTGGCCTGGGGCCTGCAAACTGGGAGCAGCTCCTGCATTAAGCGTCTGCCCCCTGGTGGTGAGTGTGTGTCATAGCAACCGGTCGTTCTGCCATTCGGTCAATTTGCATATTAGGCTTTTATTATATAGATTTCCCTGAAATCAGAATCAGGGCCTCCACTGCGAATGAGCTCCATGGGTACCACAAACTCTCAAGTCACCAATGAGGCAATTGCTGTTGAGAACAGACACTGTTTTCCAGGTGACAGGATGGGAATCTGCTACCGCTGACCTCATTCAACGCAACCTCACCTCTCAGTCCCTCAGTCCCGCATTCCGCCTACAGGGGGCACCCTGGAGAAGAGATGCGCAGCTCTTGAGGAGCGCAAGTTCTTGGGAGAGGCTGTTCCTCCTCACTCCTTGGATGACTGGCAGCAGAATGAGAATGGTCCCCCCGTGATGCTGGGAATAGACATGTGGAGCCTTGAGATGCCCTCCCAGTGTGCAAAGCGGACTCGGTGGTTCCTTGTCCACATGAGGAAGCCGTTAGATTAAAGGGCGGTCAGGAGACTGTGTCTGCCCAGGAGCCTGAGAGGCCAGGGGGAGGGAACCAGGCCTTCTGGAGACAGCAGGGGAACAGGCAGGGTCTTCTGGACTATGAGCTGGGTGTTAAGCTCCCCCACTTCAGGCGGATGAGTGCATCATGAGTGACGTCACCAGTTGCGAAGAGAATCGATGAAGCCAAGGACCCTGCCGCAACCTGATTTTTCTAGCAATGCAGATAAACCTTGCCTCTTTTCCCCACCGTTTTCCTTCCAACACCAGAAGGTTACTCAAGGTCAGGGGCACCCACATGTGCCTTTCATGCTTCCTGGTCAGGAAGGCCAGGGGAGCTGGACCAGGAAGAAAAAGAGTGACGTGAGTGCAAAGGAAAATGTAAGCCTCACTCCTCCAATCCAGGCTGCCAGGATCCAGTCTGTTCCGGGAAAGCGGGGAACAGAGGAGAAGAAATGTGAATCCAATATGACACCCTAGTTTTAAAATAGGCTAAACTGCCAGGCTGGTGTGGCTCAGTGGTTGAGCATCAACCTGTGAACCAAGAGGTTACGGTTTGATTCCCTGTCAGGGCACATGCCTGGGTTGCAGGGTCGGTCTCTGGGAAGCATGCAGGAGGCAGTGGATCGATGATTCTCTCTCATCATTGATGTTTCTATCTCTCTCCCTCTCCCTTGCTCTCTGAAGTCTCTCTCTATATATATATTTAAGAGTACATTTTAAAAATTAAAATAGGCTAAACTGAGTTTTAAAGTCTGAGAAAAACTGAAAAGTCATAGGACTTTGCCCAGTAATCTATAATAATAAAAGTGTAATATGCTAATTAGGCCGGAAGTCCTTCCAGACAACCTTCTGGACGAAGCCTGGGTCCTGGGCGCCAGAGGGAAGCCGGTGTCGGCAGCCAGGGGAAGGAAGGCCTAACCTTGCATGAATCTCGTGCACCAGGCCTCTGGTTTTTAAAGAATGAGAAAGGGGGATTTTGACTTAGCAAGACCAGGATAGGAAAACAAAGTAAAACAACAATATAAAAAAAACCTGTTTTGCTTCTCACCCAGTTTGTTAAAGGTTCCTTAACAAACCAGTTATACCGCTAAGAGTTTAACTATACTGTCTGCCAATCTGACCACAATAATCCCCTTCTGACCTGTTGAATAATTTAATGTAAACAACAGAAAGCTCTGAAGAGATGGCTGAAGGTTTATTTGTCATAGAACTAGTTGCTGATGGGTACAAAGCACACCATGACTGCTTTGTCAAATGTAGTTACCTGAGCGAGGACGGAAGTCCCTTGCTTCCATACAACCTTACTTATTTCGGAGTGCTCACTGCCATTTCTCGCAGCCACTTCCAATTGTCAGATTTCATTTAAGAAGGACGACTGCAGTCACCATCCATAAATAAGCGCACATCACTGGTTTTACCCTCAAAATAGATTAGAAGCCATACCTTGCACTCTGAATTCTCCCAGGTCAGGGAATGAAATGCTACCTGGACACTATTATTGTATAGTTGCTTGAAGGAAAGAGCCCCATAGGATAGATACTTCAGGTTCGTTAGCAAAGTTTGCTGTGCTGATCAAATTCATTAGTCCGTTCTCAAGAATCTACAGATTTGGTGGAATATAAACACAACCACTCTGATAAGAGAACAGGGTCTGTCCATTTGTGATTCCACATAGTAAATTTCAGTGGTAGCAATGGGTCAACGACTTTTTAAAAAAATATGTATATATTTTTATTGATTTCAAAGGGAGAGGGAGAGATAGAGAGAGAGAGAGAGAAAAAAAAACATCAATGATGAGAGAGAATCATTAATCGGCTGCCCCCTGCACACACCCTACTGGGGATGGAGCCTGCAACCTGGGCATGTGCCCTTGACCGGAATCAAACCCAGGACCCTTCAGTCCTCAGGCTGACGCTCTAGCCACGGAGCCAAACCAGCGAGGGATCAACTACTTTTATTTAGCATATTTCCTACTGTATTCTGAGCTCACAATCTGAGGCAGACTCTGTGCAGAAAGGAATACCTGGTTTCCTTCCCTACTTTTTGGCTTGTTTCAAAAGACGATCATGATCGTGAGGCACTGGGCCCTGTATCTTCACCTTTTGGGATATCTTCTTTTCACTCTTTGACCAGGATTCTTGACCCATTTTGTCCCAAACCATAGCCTCAAGGCTGGGCCATAACAAAATGTAGTGAAGTGGCTACAGTTTTTACTGCAAAGTGTAATTGCGTTAGTCATCCTCAACAGGTCCTGTAGGATTAAGTTCCTAATATTTCAAATACCCTGAAATTAATTCACTCGTAGTCACCAAATCTTCAGTAGACTTCAATGACTACTATATAAGTGTGAAGAAGCCACCTTATTTTTATATATATTACTGGTTTCAGAGAGGAAAGGAGAGGGGGAGAGAGATGGAAGCGTCAGTGATGAGAGAGACACATGCCCCTCACTGTAAATTGAGCCCGCAACCCAGGCATGTGCCCTGACCGGGAATTGAACTGTGACCTCCTGGTTCATAGGTCAGCACTCAACCACTGAGCCACAATGGCGGGGCAGAAAGCCAACTTGTTATCTTTTCTCCTAGGAAACCATCATCCGAGAGAGCCCATAAATAAGGAAAAGACACTATGTAGTGTAAAGCGTGACCCCGAGTGGGAAACCTAGAGGACCAGGCTCAGGATTCAGACTTGGACTCATTGGGCTCCAAATCCTGGCTCTACTGTATCCCAGTGGGTGGACTTTGGGTCAAAGTCTCTGCACCTCATTTGTCAAATGGGGGCAATACTGTTTTCTTGATCAGGTGGATTAATAAATGGCATAAAAGCCCAGCCTCCGTATCAAATCGTTCTTCTTTTAAAGATCCGGGGTCACCATTTCCCAGCCATGATCCACGGGCAAGCTCTGAATATTTCAGTTTGCCATGCTGCAGTCTCATCACCTACTAAATGAGGATACGAACAGCAACTAAGTCACTGAATCGCTTTGTGTATGACTTTAGTTAGTAGTGACAACATGTGTGGAAAGTGCCTGGCTATGGTTGATGCTCAATGAATGTATGATTGACATTGTCATGTAGTAGTATTCTGTTACTACCTGTAATAATCAAGACAAGGAGGTGCATATTAATCATATACATTGAGGTTTGCCTTGGAGCCAATCATAGCCCATTAGTGGATTGAAGAGGTCTAAACCCCAAATATTGAGAGGCAGAGTGTCCCATGAAATGGTCACACAACCCCCCAGGATCCCAGTCAGTTTTCATCTCTGCTGGGAACTTAGCAAGTCACGATCTTCTGGGGGTTCCTTGCCATGCCCCTGCCTTTGCCTGACGAGCTAGCTCTAAGTTGGGTGGAGAGAAGACATCGTTAGTTCTGTCTATTCTAGAAGAATCAATAGTATTAGAATAAATCCATTTCTTTGATAGCAGTTTTCATGGGCAAAGGGGAAACTATTGCATGTCTATATCAATGCTTAATATGTGACAAGTTGTACAACGAAAAGATGTCTCTTTTCACCAATATGAGGTCCATAAATGAAAGGATCAAGAAGCCCAGGATAAAGAGAGTGAATGTGGAATACATTGGTTTTCATTCTTAAAAAAAAAAAGTATCCTATATAATAAAAGCCTAATATGCTAAGTGTCCAGTCGTCCTGTTATCCATTCAACCAATCAAAGCATAATATGTTAATGATATGTTAAGGATATTCAAGCGCTTGCTATGACATATACTGACCACCTGGGGGCATTTGCTCCAACCAGTAGGTTAGCTTGCTACTGGGGTCCTGCTGATTGTGACTGAGCGAGACAGCCTGGACATGCCCTGGAGCCCTCCTGTTTTCCTCTCTGTCCCCAATCATGCACCAGTGGGGTCCCTTGGCCTGGCCTGCGCCCTATCGCAATCCAGGCTGAGGGACCCCCCCCCCCCCGCAGAGTGCACAGATTTCTTGCACTGGGCCTCTAGTGTGTGTGTGTGTGTGTGTGTGTGTATTTGTATATATATAATTTCATATTACATATATACACACATATATGTGTGTGTTTATTTATATAAAATTTTTAAGTTGAAGGCACTGTGGGGAATACCAGGATAAAGCAAGTGCTGGTTCCTCCCGTGTGTAATGAAAGTAAAATAAGTACACAAATAACTCTAATGCAAAGCAGGAAGTAGTAAATGTCAAAGAAACCCACAGATGTGGTGCAATTAAAGTGCAAAGGCGGCAGACAGGGTTTCCTGTATAAGGGACCAGACAGAGGAAGTGGCATTTGAATAACTTTTAGCTTCTTAAGAACTCTGATGCCAACCACTGACCATCTCCCCATCACCATGGGACGAAGCATTAACCCATGCCCGGGACACCCCTTTTGCTTCCCCTGCCTGGCAAGCATGTACTCCTCTTATAAGACTCACCTCAAGGGTTCCTCCTTCTAAGTCCACTCTCCAAAAAGATGTGTCTCTTCCTCTTTGGGAATACCATTCTGTTCCACCTTCTGTCCCTTTGACATTTTGGCTCATTGCTATGTGACTGTGCTACCTTCCCTGCCTTTTTCGTGGGACTGTGATCCCCATCAGGGGCTGGGAAATTCTCAGTGCTCAGGGATTCAAAACCGTGTGGAATGAATGAACTCTGCTTTTTTAAATGAAGGAAGCGGAGAAGTTCCCTTGCCTCTGTGATTGTGTCTGATTGCCTGCTGATCCAGTCTCTGATTTCATCATCACGCTGCAAACATTCCCAGGTGGCATTATCATCTCCTTTGACTGCCGTGGAAATTGAGGTTCAGAGAAATTAAAAGACTCGTCCAGCATTGCAGAGCTGTCAAACTGAGTAGTTGGGATTCAAACCCAGGTGGTTGTCTTCACTGTGTGATTTTCCCGAATGAAGAAATGCATTGGTAGATGAGGCAAATGCACCACCTCCCAATGTTAGTGGGCATTAAAAGGCCAACAACCCCACTTGGGCAAAATGTAAAGTGGGTGTGTCCCCCAGGGAGTTGGATGTTTAAAAAAATTGCTACCTGGAGAGCACACATCTATTCCCTGAGAAAAGCAAAGCAGTGTTTTGTTTTGTTTTCTTTCTCCCTTTGTTCCTCTGTGTCATTGTCATTAATCTATTCTTCATTGGCTATCTATCATCCATCTATCTATCTATCTATCTATCTATCTATCTATCTATCTATCAATCATCTATCTATCTCTTTTTCTTCCTGATGTAGAAGACGATTAACTCCTTGAAGTGATGATGATGATGATGATGATGATGATGATGATTTGGGCAGGCTTCTACTAGGATGTTGGCTTATTCCCTCAGGAGTCTACTCTGGGCTTCAACTTCTAGGATGGTACAAGAATGAAATTTAGAGTTCCATTTTCTCTATCATAGGAAATAAGACAAGCTGAATTTTTGTTTAAAAAATACTTTTCAAGGAAAAATCAGAAATGAACAACAAAATTTCCATGAAAGATTGGACCTCATTTAAAATTTAAAATCTAGAAAAACTAGAAATCCTTTAATGATAGAAGTGTAATGAATTATGATAATCTATGAAATCTGTACATTAAAAGTATATTTTCAAAGAATACGTAAGAGATAAAATAGGTTAGGATGTGTCATTAATTCAGATATCAGATTATAAAAATAGTAAAGCCAAATTTTGATTTTATAAAACAACTACTGGCCTGGTGCACGAAATTTGTGCCAGGGTGGAGGGCGTCCCTCAGCCCACCCTGCACCCTTTCTAATCTGGGATCCCTTGGGGGATGTCTGACTGCTGGTTAAGGCCCAATCCCAAAGAATCTTTCGTTGCCAGGGGTGACCCAAGCCTCCCGTCCGCTCCAGCTGGCTCCATGGCCGCTGCCATCTTTGTCCCGCTAATTTGCATATTCCCTCCTGATTGGCTGTGAGCATCGCAGAGTGACGGTCAATTACCATATTACTCTTTTATTAGATTATATATAGTTGAATAAAAAGGGTAAAAGATTGAAAAACAATATACTAGAACATTAAGAGTAGTCAGGCCAGGTTGATTCTGTAGCTGATGATTCTTTCTATCATTTTCTAATGTTCTTCTATTAACATGGAATACTTTTGCAATTAGAAAATTAATTCAGGTTTGACAAATACTTGTCAAAAGGTGAAAGCTCATCTTGGAACTCCTCCTAGAAACATTTTTTCCAGTTGTTGCTTCATTCCAACCACCGTTTCCAGGAAGGAACCACTGTCATCCGACTCATTCATCCCCACCTCCTCCCCTGGCCCCCATCTGTCTGCCTTACAAAAACATCCCTGATGCCAGCACGCTGAATATAGCATAAGCATCAAGATGAGGCAGCTGTGGGCTCCAGTCCATTTTCCTGTATTTCTTAGCTGTGCAATCTTTGGAAAACTTTTTTTCTTTTTAATCCTCACCCGAGGCTATTTTTCCATTGATTTTTAGAGAGAGTGTAAGGGAGAGGGTAAGTCAGAGAGAAATATCAATGTGAGAGACCACATCAATTGGTTGCCTCCTGCACATTCCCCAACCAGGGCCCGGGCCAGGGAGGAGCCTGCAACCACGCTACGTGCCCTTGACCAGAATTGACCCCAGGACCCTTCTGTCTGCAGGCCCACGCTCTATCCACTGAACCAAACCAGCTAGGGCTGGAAAACTCTTCCTTCTCAGAGCTTCAGCTTCCTGATCTGATGAGAATGGAATGATATAGCATATGTAGGGGAGCCAACACAGGCCCTGAGACACTACATAAGTCATTAATCCAGGTCAGTGGTCGGCAAACTGCGACTCGCAAGCCGCGGTTTGCTGCTCTGTTGACTAATGAGTTTGCCAATCACTGACACAGGTCACCGCTTTCTGTTTCTTCTTCTCTCTGCACCCATTCAAACTTCCTGATCCTTCAAGGTCCAACTCATATGCTGGTTCCGCTCCAAAGTTTTCCATGACTCTGGGTAGCCATGGTGTCTATCTCTAAGTGTATTTTCTCTGCAATTCAGTTAGCACCTAGATACTGCTTCATGCATTGAGTGAGTCCATGCCAGAACCCCAACCAGAATAGAAACAGTGCCCCGACTCATAGCACTGATTACTATAATTTATTATAAGCTTTCAGTTATCTTATGACTGAGAGCTGAATCTTTGTGCAATGAGATTTAGATGTTAAAGAGAACTGATGAGTTACAGTGTTGAGTAGTAAAAAGTCAAGTCCGTAGTCTTATTTCCTCTCTGCTCACCTAGACCACGCTGAAAAGCTATCAGTGGCCTGTGGGTGGTACCTCGTGGCTGGATCTGAGTTGTCAAGATTGAGTGTCACCATCCCTAGAGACAGGAGGGCTCAAAAAGGCCCAGAGTAGTCCTGATCTTTGTCAGATGGTGGGAAAGTGCTAAGAACATAAATTGGTGGGTGCATTTGATAAGGTGAAGTGAGGTAGCTGGGTCCTACAGCCGTAATTTCGACTCTGTTACAAGTCCGTCAGTCAAGTAGATTACTTGGGAACTAGGTTTCTATGGAATGGAAACAGGAAAAAAAAAAGAAGAAGAAGAAGAAGCAGTAGTAGTAGAGCAGAAGCACTCAATAAAATCTCTCAGGAATATTTCTATTAATATTACCAGTCTAAAGTCATTGACATGCCAAATCTAATGATTAAGTCCCAAGCTTTTAGGTTAACATATATCAAATGCCTGAAATGCTTTTATTTTACTTCTAAGAAGCTTCTAGTTCTTTTATTCTCATATATTTGCTTATTTTCCAAGTAGTGAATACAAATAAAGACATTTTGACGCTTGAAAATTTAAAAGCGGTCACTTAATAATGTATTTTAAAAAAACATTTTTATGGATTTCAGAGAGGAAGGGAGAAGGAGAGAGAGATAGAAGCATCAATGATGAGAGAGAAACATTGATCGGCTGCCTCCTGCACGCCCCACACTGGGGATTGAGTCTAGGAAAGTGCCCGGACTGGGAATAGAACTGTGACCTCCTGGTTCATAGGTTGATGCTCAACCACTGAGCCACTCTGGTCAGCTTAATAATATATCTTTAATATAATATTATTTTCAGATATCCTTTCAAGATTTCCTTTTTTTCTTTTTAAATTCAGGAAAAAATAAATGACATTTACCTCTGCCAGAGAGAGTAGATAGAATGTAATAGGAATGAATACATATGTAGAATTCAAGTGTTGAGCTGTGGATTGACAACTGCTTTCTTCAAAGAGTTGCAATAAAGCCCTAACCGGTTTGGCTCAATGGATAGAGTGTCAGCCTCTGGACTGAAGGGTCCCAGGTTCAATTCCAGTCAAGGGCATGTGCCTTGGTTGCGGGCACATCCCCAGTAGTGGGTGTGCAGGAGGCAGCTGATCGATGTTTCTAACTCTCCCTTCCTCTCTGTAAAAAATCAATAAAATATATTTTTTTAAAAATCAAAAAGTTGAAATAAAAATGCACTAACCAGGACATGGACAAGTTCCATTTTATGACCTTGTCCCCATGAATGAAATTTCCATTATTTGGCCTCAGCCAAATTTTTAGGAAACTTGCACGTGAAGAGGAAGGCAAGCTTTTAAGAAACCTTTGGTCATAGCCCTAACTGGTTTGGCTCAGTGGACAGAGCGTCGGCCTGCAGACTGAAGGGTCCCAGGTTCGAGTCCTGTCAAGGGCATGTACCTTGGTTGCGGGCACATCCCCAGTAGGGGGTGTGCAGGAGGCAGCTGATCCATGTTTCGCTCTCATCGATGTTTCTAGCTCTCTATCCCTCTCTCTTCCTCTCTGTAAAACATCAATAAGATATGTTAAAAAAAAAAAAAGAAACCTTTGTTCATAAATACAAACAAGATTTCCATGCCAGAAATTAATTAGCGCTTTGTTCCTCTACTGAATAGCAAGTGTGGGAGGTTCATGGACTTTCTCATTCAGTTCTCTCGACCTGTCACAATTTCACAGAACTTAGTAACATCCATTATTTCTTTCCACTTGGACTGATCGCCATCCTTTTATGAGATCTTATTTGTGTTATCTCATGTTCCTTCCTTCCTTTTCTTTGCTTGCATGTCATAAAACGCTGAATTTGTATAACTTTCAGGTAATTATTTTTATGAGCTCACTGGAGGTTATCTGTGATGCTATCACAAACCCGTCCAGCGGTCAATAAATCATGCGGGCTGTTTCGTGATTTCACACCCAGGAGTGCTAAGAGGCACAGATCTGCCCATAGATATACTTTGAAAAGTTGGGAGCAGCCCTAACCAGTTTGGCTCAGTGGATAGAACATCAGCCTGCGGACTCAAGGGTCTCAGGTTCGATTCCCGTCAAGGGCATGTACCTTGGTTTGGGGCACATCCCAAGTAGGGGGTGTGCAGGAGGCAGCTCATCGATGTTTATCTCTCATCGATCTTTCTAAATCTCTATCCCTCTCCCTTTCTCTCTGTAAAAAATTAATAAAATATATTTTTAAAAAATAATGAAAGTTGGGAGCAAAGGATATTGTTATAACATTGGCTCCCCTTTCCTAATCATAAAAGTGTTATACATATTACAAAATATATGGAACATAGGAACAAGCATTAAAAATAATTAATCCCTTCATATCCATCAATTTTTGATACTTTAATCCGTATCTTTCTGTTTTATAAAAATACATGTATACGCATACCTGTAGAGATTTGTTCTCTGATTTCTTTCCACTTATAGTTTCCTTTGTCTCCCAAGAGTTTTCAATTTTAGTAATTCTTTATATAGTCAATATTTAATAATTATTTATATATAATTATTTATATTGTTTTTAAATTATAGTTTAAACTATATCAGATTTTTGGCTATTGGGGGTTTTTACCTTCAAAGAAGCTATTTTTAATAGAGAAAAGCTTGCTTTTATGCAGTTGAATTTGGTCTGGTAAGGCATAGTCTCCCTTCCCCCATGCCTGAGTCACACATAATTAAGATTCTCTTCTAAATTCAATGAGTGTAAAATGTTTAATGGGCCTTTTCTGAAATAACAAAAGATTCAAATGAAATAAAAACACCTTTATTCACATAAAATAATAGTTAAATGGTAACCAGATGTCCCTAACCTGAGAGGTGGCCAAGAAGGGCCTGTCATCCTATAAGAGTTGGTGCACAGCTTGAACTAGAGCCCCTGAACGCTCGTGCAGAGGTGGGCAAACTCCGGCCCCCGGGGCCGAATCCAGCTCGTTGGCTGCTTTTGTGTCACCTGTGAGCCGAGGATGATTTTTATATTTGTAAATGTTTGGAAAAAAAACCTAAGGAAGAGTATATTTTGTGAGACATGAAAAATATATGCACCCACCCGGGGTGGCTCAGTGGTTGAGTGCCAACCCATGAACCAGGAGGTCATGGTTTGATTCCCAGTCAAGGGCACATGCCCGGGTTGCAGGCTCCATCCCCAGTAGGGGGCGTGCAGGAGGGAGTCGATCCATGGTTCTCTCTCATCATTGATGTTTCTGTCTCTCTCTCCCTCTCTCTGAAATCAACAAAAACATATTTTAAAAAAGAGAAAAGTAGATGATATTCATATCTCAGTATCTTTACTAAAGTTTTATTGGAATAGAGAAAACACTCATTTATTTATGTGTTCCAGTGGCCAGTTCACTCTACAACCACAGAGATGGCACAGCCCACTGTGCATAAGCTATGTATTTGCTGGTGTTCTACTGAAACATTTTGCTGACTCCTATTCTAGGTGATTAGGTTTTGAGTAGGAGAGCATTAAAAAAAAAAAAAAAATCCAGCCCTAGCAGGTTTGGTTCAGTGGATAGAGCGGTCCCGGGCTTGATGCCAGTCAAGGGCACACACCTCAGTTGCACGCTTGACCCTGGCCCTGATCAGGCACGTGCGGGAGGCAACCAATCAATGTGTTTCTCTCACATCAATGTTTCTCTCTCTGTCTTTCCCCCTGCCTTCCACTCTCGCTAAAAATCAATGGGATCTGTACACATGTAATACCTTAATCAATAAAAAAAAAAAGTGATTAGGAAAAATAATCCTCAGGTGAGGATTAACAACCAAATCTCTGCTCCTTTCCTTTTATCCCTCAATCCAAATCCCCTTCCTGTCCTTGGCGATCGCGTTTGCACCCATCAGGGAAGCCAGGATGGGCAGGATTCCTTTGCTCTCAGAGCTGCCTTTGAACTTCAGCAAGGCCGCCATTTTGTTTTTGTTCACTTCGCTCAGGCTCCGTGTCTGCAACATGAAACACTGGTAAGTTCTTTAAACTTCTTGTTATCTGGAGACAGGGCAAGACCTTTCCCCAATTTATTTAGTTCTGGAGGAGGGGGATGAAAGATTGGGTCCTAAGTGTTATGCAATGGGATGACATGGCTCTCCCTGGAAGGCAGCCAGCGCTGATGCTTATGAGGTGTCGGTCTGATGAACTGTACCCCGGTGACAGGAAGCAGAGCCCGGAGGAGGTGGCAGCCCATCTTTCTAGCTCAGGTTTGATTTACAAATCCGAAGAATGTGGCGAAGCCAGGCCCACCCCTAGGACACAGATAGGATGACCCCAGCTGATGGATCCCCCATTGGGAAGGCGGTGAATGGGTTGTTGTGGAAGTGTGTTTACCGTGTTTTCATGAAAAGCAAAATAGAACCTAGGCAACGGGCTGGCTGTGCTGTTTGCTTTAGTAACTGGAAGTTTGGGAAATAATTATTAGCCCGTGTCTGTGGGTCACAGAGCAACGCTCTCATTGAAGGAAGCGTGGGATCGAAGGCATGGACATGTCTTACGCGGTTTACATAAACAGAACAAAAATAACAAGAGATTTGGGAAGTCAGGAGGAGGGAAATATTGTGTCAGAATGCCTCCAGGATAAAATTCCACATTCAGAAAAATAAAATGAGCTCAATATTAGACCATGAAATTCTCTTGTAATGGGATTTTATTATTTCCAAAACGTGGGTGTCCCATGAGCTACTTCCCGGTACCCCACTGCCCTCAACTTCAATGTTGCAGTCAGATTAGCATTTCACATGCTCTGTACAATGTTGTGAGGCTCTCAGGACTGATTTCAGTTCTCACCATTCAAACAAATTCCGTAAGAGTGTTTGACAGTGTTTACAAAAAAGTAAAATTCTGGTTATCTGAGGTCAGCATGAAATATAATGACCTTGCAAAGAAATGATGGCCTTGTTTGCGTTAACGTAAGATGTATTTTGGTTTGCTGAATTAAAACGTATTTTGGTCATATAGAGAAAATTTTGAAAATGCAGGATTTTCAAATGAAACAAAAACTACCTTAATAATCCCTCCACTGTCAGACAACACTATTTAAAAATTGTTTCCGTTCATTCTTTTGCTGTGATTTTTTGACACAGTTGTAATCACACTCAAACTTCAGTGTCTCTTGCTTGTTTACGTAAGTGTATAACGTACTTTCTAGATAAGACACTCACAATTATCTTGAAAATGCCTCAGAAAAAAAGTAGGCAATCTGTGAGAATATTTGGATATTAAGAATAAAACAAAATTCAAAGCAAAGCCACATTTTCTCCAGTCGCATAATGAGCAAAACTTACGTAACTTAAAAAGAAAAATCTCGTAACTTCTGTTTAGGCCATGATCTTCTGGTCTAGGGGAGGACCAACATTTTCAAAAAGGGTGAGGGCGGAGGAGAGTGGAGAAGGGGAAAAAAAAGTTAAGAAAAAATAAAATGAGAAAGAAGAGCCAGAGAATTGAAAAAAAATACCACATTCCTAAACACATTTGGCCTTGCTGAGCATTTATGTAAACATGTAGACAAGTCCCTTAGCTGAATTTTTTAAAAATATATTTTTATCGATTTCAGAGAGGAAGAGAGAGGGAGAGATTGAAACATCAATGATGAGAGAAACATCAATCCGATGCCTCTTGCATGCCACCTACAGGGGATCAAGCCCACAACCTGGGCATGTGCCTTGCCTGGGAATTGAACCATGACCTCCTGGTTCACAGGTTGATGCTCAACCACTGAGCCACACTAGCCTGGCTAAGCTGAATTTTTAAAGAAACCTACCTCTATGATACCTACTGCATCAATCCCAGGGTACACCCACTTCAAATTCAGTAAAGAAAAATAGACCCAGGACAGAATTTGTTCTTTAAAATACAAAGGTATTACCCTAACTGGTTTCGCTCAGTGGTTAGAGTGTCACCCTGGGGATTGAAGGGTCCCAGGTTCAATTCCGGTCAAGGGCATGTACCTTGGTTGCAGGCACATCCCCAGTAGGGGGTGTGCAGGAGGCAGCTGATCGATGTTTCTCTTTCATCGATATTTCTAACTCTCTATCCCTCTCTCTTTCTCTCTGTAAAAAAAATCAATAAAATATATTTAAAAAAAATACTAAGATATTTTAATTTAAGTTTGCATTTCACTTTTCCATTTCTTATTTGCATATAGGCAAATTAGATGTATAGAGAGTGCCAGCACAAGAGTGGACACAGTTGGTGTGAGCTGGGAGGGAGCCGTTGCCATGGAACACAACGTCACACAACGTGGCTGTGACCGGTCCCTCCAGCCCAGCACCAAAGTCCTGGGCTCTGATGGCCAAAGGGAGCATTTGTACCTAAGGTTTGACCCTCTTCAGTGGGTGCCACTGCCCACAACTTTTTCCTTTTCTGAGAACTCTGTGAACTGTGATTGTGCTGATCCATGACACCAAGATCCCAAATGTCACTTGCTATCTTCCTGGGAACCGGGCGAAAATGTAATCTGATCTCTTTTTGGCCTGTCTCTACACAGCAACATCATAACATGGAAAGTGTAGATTTATAGCAGGCTTTATGTATATTTTCTTAGTCCCAAGGCCCCCCCTTTTCACAGATACATACACAACATGTCATGTAGAAAATATAAATTGTTGATCGTACAGGCACTTTCTTCCTTTTTAAACCTTTCCAAAGGTCTTTTTGTTAAACACACCCAGATGCCGTTTGACAGATGAGGGGCTAATTGCTCTGTGAATTACCTCTATCGATTCCTGTTTCATGTTGAGCCAAACAAACAAAAGATATTAATGCTTTGAAAAAAATGAATGATGACCTTTCTCTGCAAACACAGCTTGCGGTCCCTGATTATTGGTGATTCCAGAGAGCAGCGGTCAATCGCAATAGCTGTAACGCTATGATCACTATAATAAGCTTGCCTGACCTTCTCTGCCATGTTAAGTGGTTTAAATTTATTTGCCCAACAACACAAGAGCTTTCATTTAAAGTCACAGAACCTTCAATTCAAGAGAAGACGTAGTGTCTTCCTCATCTTCCTTTCTGGTCCACGTCATACACCTACATCCCCAATGAGTTACCATTGCAAAGTAGTCCTGTACCTGTGGATCACGTTTCTTACATTCTGTTGGGAATTTTGGGCCCCGTTTGCTCTTTTGGCTTATTCTTGCTTTCTTTTTCTTTTTTTTTTTTAAATATATTTTTTAATTTTAGAGAGGAAGGGAGAAGGAGAGAGAGATAACATCAACGATGAAAGAGAATCACTGATCAGCTGCTTCCTGCACGCCCCACAGCAGGGATCAAGCCCACAACCCGGGCATGTGCCCTGACCAGGAATTGAACTGTGACCTCCTGGTTCATCGGTCAGAGCTAAACCACTGAGCCACACCAGCTTGACTTGGCTTATTCTTTCTTGTTTTAAGACCCTGGGTAACATTTTGTTTCTCTCTCTTTCTAAGTTGTGTCCATGGTTTAGGTTTAGCTAGATAATATGAGCAGTATGTAAAGCCAAGAATTCAAAGGGGCCTGTCCAGTATGGCTCAGTGGTGGAGCGTTGACCTATGAACCAGGAGGTCACGGTTTGATTCTTGGTCAGAGCACATTGCCAGGTTGAGGGCTGGATCCCCAGTGTGGGGTGTGCAGGAGGCGGCCGATCCATGATTCTCTCATCATTGATGTTTCTGTCTCTCTCCCTCTTCACTCATGCAAAGGAGGTGTGGGGCCAAGCATGCTAGCCTGAGAACCAGGGGTCCTTTTTAATTAATGAGACCTGGAACCATCCAATGGGCAAGATTGGGCCCGATGACCTCAGAGAATCTTTCCAGTGGGAGCATATTAATTTTCCAGGTCTTTCCACTTAAATGACTTTTCACATAAATCGCAGACTTATCGTGTGGCAGCTAAGAAAACATGGTGATGGGGCCTTTAAGAACTTCCTGACTTTTTCTCCACAAGGCTTCACGAGAGTGGACCGCAGTGGCCAGCGCCTTGAATGGTTAGGAAGTGTAGACAACCCCCCTTGGTTTAAGTGGAAATCCCTTGTGAAGGGTACCCCTGACACGTCCACCAGTTTCCTGGTCAGAGACATGCCAAAAATACCAAGGAAGTAGTTCCCCCTAGAATAGTCCGGGCCCTGGGCTATAAGATTAAAGCAGGAAGCGAAGAGCAAAACACCAGCAATAATCAAAAGGCTTCCTGCCTTCGTCTGACATTCTCAAGACGTTAGGTCTGAATTTAGATAGAGAGCTGGGCAATTGTGTGGTGACTTTCCTTCAACATTATCTCTAGCTTCTGCTCCAGGCAGGGACCAATAATATGGCCAATCATTGAACCAGAGCTGACTTCTGTTGCGAACCATGTGGAGTTTAAGGAAACACCACACATGTTTCCTTCCTGTGTCCGATCCCTGGCTCTGCCCTCAAAGCATCAGACTTTTCCTCAGCAATAGGGTATTTGCAAATGTAGGCGCTTCCTCTGCCTAGATTGCATTTCTATGCTTCTTCCCTTTAAAATCCAACTTTAGCCAGGCCGGCCTGGCTCAGTGGTTGAGCGTTGACCTATGAACCAGGTCACGGTTGGGATTCCCGGTCAGGGCACCTGCCTGGGTTGCGGACTCGATCCCCAATGTAGGCAGCCAATCCATGATTCTCTCTCATCATTAATGTTTCTCTCTCTCTTCCCCCCTCCCTTCCTCTCTCTGAAATCAATAAACGTATATTTTTAAAAAGTAAAAATAAAATCCAACCGCAGTGCCTTTCTAATCCCTACCACCTCTTTGAAGGCTTTCTAGGCGTTATCTCTCCTTGTCCAGAACGCCTTTGTAGCACCCTGTTAAGGATTCACAGTAGCACCGGCGCATACTTTTATTTCAGCACTTTTCACGTCTATTTTATTTTCTGCCCAGTTTATCTCTTTCCCCTCCAACTTAGCACTTAGTATCTCAGACTGTTGCCACAGAACTTGGGGCTTGTAAGGTGTCCAGCGGATGACTGAGGATGAATATATAGAGGAAAGAACATGAAAGCTCATCGTGTGAGTTCAGTGGTGAACGAGCAGCCACTCTGAAGTGCAGTGGCTTTAGAGAGCCATGGTTCATTATTCCTTGTGCGCTGTGGTCCCCGGGGTTTTTGCCGATCACAGCTGAGCTTGGCTCACAAGGCTCTGTTCTCCGTGGCCTCCTGGTTCCTTTGGACCACCTTGTGTCCCTTAAGGCCACAGCAGAAAAGCAGGAAGGAGAGCAGAACACTCGGGCAGCCTCTTAAGGCACAGTCCTTTGTTCTTTGCATCTTATCCCATCGGGCGCAGCGAGCCACGTGGGTCACCCTAAGTCAAAGACATGTAAATATACATGTCCCCTTTAGTCACGTGACAAAGTCACCTGTCAAAGGAGACACGAAGAAGAGTCTCAGGAATGAAACCAAACCTAACTCCCCAGGAGGAAATATTGACCACACTGTGATGCCGTAACGACCACACAGCGGGTGGGCGGTGCCATGAGCACAGCGAGGCGCACGTGGGTGGGTGGGGCCACGTGATTTTGCACACTAGGCCTCTAGTGTTGAAATAAAAATAGGACATTGGTTACTAACCATTAGAGCCACTTGGCCCAATTACAGTATCATCTTCTTTATGTTCATATCAACATAGCCAGTACCTTCATGGCCTTTGTAATCCATAAATATTTACCAAATTCGATTGAATCATAGATGGTAAAAAGAGAAATCAGAGTTGGAAGAACTGATACCTTCATTTAAAAATATATATATATTTGTATTCATTTCAGAGAGGAAGAGCAAGGAAGAGATAGAAACATCAATGATAGAGAATCATTGATCGGCTGCCTCCCGCAGGCCCCACACTGGGGATGGAGCCCGAAACCCAGGCATGGGGCCTGGCCAGGAATCGAACCTTGACCTCCTGGTTCATAGGTCAGTGCTCAACCACTGAGCCATGCTGGGCGATACCTAATTTATTTTCAGTGCTTTTTTTAAAAAAAAATATGCATGGTGGGCTGATGAGTTATGAACATAACATTAAAAGCTTTCAGTGTTTGTCCTTTAGGGAAACTCTTGTCCTTATGTTTACATATGTCGTTACAGAAGTTGGTTTCAACATTTCCAAGGACCGAACAGAAGCTCGCCCCTGTCCCTCCCTGCCCCTGGCGGGCACTTGGAGAAATGTCACGTAGGCATCGCTGGGTTTCCCTCCCGAGCTGCTGCTCAGCCACTGCGTTAGTGAGAAAGCGCCCAGGGCCGGACATGGGCTGGAGGGAGAGCATAGTTGCCTTGGCAGAAGCTGCTCTGTCAGCGATCAAGCCTGGATGCCTGGCCCTCTTCCTTGGAGGCCCAGTGGGGCCCACTCAACTGGGCCAAGCCCACACCACGCACACTGGACTGGTGGTCCTCTTATCATAGGAAATTCCGCCAGTGCGGCCAAAATACACAGAAGGAAGCACACAAGAAAAATGCGACTGGAATAGGCAGGCCTGTGGATTGGGTTTTGTGAAAAGAAAAAAAAGGGAGGGGAATTTTCCTGAGCTCTTTTTTTTTTTTTTTTTTTTTTTATAGTTCCTAGGACGAGAAAAAAAAAAATGGGACAAATCGCTTATGCCATGTGAGTAGTTTTGCCATTTTTTAATGGTGAGCTAGGCACTACACTGGCAGCTTCATAGTGGCTGCCCTTTTTTTGGCCTTATAACCAGATAATTTAAGTTTGACTATTTCATAAATAGAAATATACTTTATCCCACATTTTAAAAAATATATTTTTTATTGATTTCAGAGAGAGAGAGAGAAACAACAATGATGAGAGAGAAACATCGATCATTAAGCCCGCAACCAAGGCCTGTGCCCGGACCAGGAATCGAACCGTGACCTCCTGGTTCATAGGTTGACGCTCAACCACTGAGCCATGTTGGCCGGGCCCCCGTTCTGCCCGCTACGGAGTTTATATGTATTAAAGATGTGAAATCCTAACATTCTCAAAACTTCTTTCCTGCTGGATTTTCGTTTGTAATAAAATTTAGAATGCTAATCCTGATTACAGTTAAGAGACATTACGTTTCTTGAGGATTCAAGATCCTTGCTGTTGCTTTTCTATTTTTTATTTTTTGAGCCACCAGCATTTCAGAGTCTAGTCCCCGCAGTTCTAGAAAACGCGCCTTCCTCTTTTTGTCCAGCCCCGTTTCTCGAATAAATAGTCCGTGTTTCAGTATGTGGAGTCGTCCTTCTAGGGGCCAGCTGCGGCGTTTTCATTTCTCCCGATTTCTCCGTTTGTAGTTCCTCTCCGTTTTCTGCTGAGACAACTTCTAAGTAAATCAGCTGAGAGACCGTGCAAAATGTTTCTGAGACGACCTGAGCAACAGACTCGTGGCCCAGTTCTCAGGGCCATGAGTGACATCTCCAACGCGCGCCCGGACTTCCGAAATGCGCAAACGCTCAATCAGCGTCACGCAGTGGTCAGCTTGGCTGCTGCCTGCGAAGCGGGAGAGATCCGTGTGCTGCTAGGAATTGGGAAGATCCAGAGCCCCCGTTCATTCTCCCCTGTACTATCCTTGACTCTCAGACTGGGTCCTGGGGAGGCGGGGTAAGGGAGGGAAGGGTGAGGGAATTCACAGGCAGAGATGGGAAAGCAAGCTGCTTTAAAATATTCACAGCTGCTGCTTTCTGCAGGCATGCCCCGTCTACCAGGAGACTTGAAAAAAGCCAAATCCAGAAGTTCTTTGGCCATAAAAGGGAATGAGCTCCGAAGGGCCCTTCCTGGAGACCTCAGACATGAGTGACCAGGCGCTCCCCGAGGCCCAGAGCGCAGGCTCCTGCTCCCGCCCACATCCCTGTCCCTGAGAGAGTTTTCCCACTGGATCACATAATTAAAAACACTCTCAGGATGGAAAACACGGCACTCATGGCCAGCCCATGAGCCCATTTTTAAGACTCACCCATGTATCGCCTAGTTACACAGTTTGCTAGTCTGCCAGCTGTGGGTCTATCATATCTGGTATTTAATTACTTCTCAGAACCAATAAGTAAGGTGTGTGCGAGAGTCATTGCTCTTTTGTTTGTTTTTCCTTTTGTCCTGCCGACCTCTGATTTGTTAACTGATCACAGGGGTGCTCTTTAAAAGGCGCCAGCCCCGGGGAAGTCATTGGTTATCTCTGGTGAGGCGCCTGGCCCTTTAAATCCTGTCTAGGTAAATTACCTTCCCAGCACAAGGTATTTCCTTTGAGGAGATTCCTTGGGAAGGGCCTCCAGGGAACTGACTGACTTTTTAATGGTTCACTCAGATTAAGAGGAAGGAAATGTGCACCCCTCCGGGGGAGCCACCACTCCAGGCCGGTCTGCATCCTGTAATTCTTCCCCAGTCCGTGAATCATCCTTTTAAGCCTCCTTTTCAAGGCCATTTTGTCTTCCTCCGAGAGAAGGCCAGAGCAGAAGAGACGGGGTTTAAAATAGGTCTCAATCAAGCCCCCGCCACAAAAGCAATTGCGTGATTCTCTCTGTCTTACACAGAGTAGATTGCTCTGGGTCCTCTACCTGCCTGCTTCCGCTCACCTTGCACACTTTGCTTTTTTTTTTTTACTTGCTTTGCTTTCAACATTCAAGTGATGTCTAATATGATCTAAATGGCTTTGAGCTGCAGTTCTCGGTCATGGTTAACAAGACGGCCAGCCTCTGAAACTGATGGCACTCAAGCTGTAGGAATTTGCAGAACTGAGCTACCAGAAGATTCTTCCAAATCTTTCAGATAAAAATCTCGCTTTTCAAACCATGTCTCTGTTTAATAAGGTGACTTGTCTATAAGCAATTGTTGACAATATTTGCACCTTTTCCACAAATGCATGGTTGCTTCAGAAAGTAGTGTTGGCAGTGGGTGGAGTTTAACAGGCATTTCAGATTTTTCATATTGTAGTAGCAGCTATTCAATGAATAAGGTATATTTATATATATAATTTTATTTTTTCCTTATCCTCCCACCCCCCCACTCATGCCCCCACCCCCCTGTTGTCTGTGTCCATTGGTTGGGCTTATATGCCTGCATGCAAGTCCTTTGGTAGATTTCTCCCCCTTACCCCCACCCTCCCCTACCTTCCCTCTGAGGTTTGACGGTCTGATAGATGTTTCTCTGTCTCTGGATCTGTTTTTGGTCATCAGTTTATGTTGTTCATTATATCCCACAAATGAGTGAGATCATGTGATATTTATCTTGCACTAACTGGCGTATTTCACTTAGCACGGTAGTCAGCAAACCATGGCTCACAAGCCACATGCAGCTCGTGAGCTGCGCGTTGCTACTCTGTTGACTAATGAGTTTGCCGACCACTGACTTAGCATAATGCTCGCCAGGTCCATCCATGCTGTTGCAAGGATGGTAAGAGTTCCTTCTTTTTTATTGCAGCATAGTATTCCATTGTGTAGGTGTACCACAGCTTTTTAACCCACTCATCTGCTGGTGGGCACTTAGGCTGTTTCCAAATCTTAGCTATGGTCAATGAAGTATGTTTTATTGAGCACCTACTAAATGGAGACTTCCCTTTTTCTTTAAGGCATTGCTAAGCGTGGAAAACTCCTGTCCCATCAGCTGTGACAAATGTGCCCTACTAGTGGGCCTTTTTTATAATGAGGGAAGACGGGCATATGTCGAGAATCATGAGGCAGATAGAAAATCTCTGTGCCTTCTACTGAGTTTTGCTGCAAACCTAAAACCGCTCTAGAAAAATAAAATCTTTAAAAAAATGCAAAAGTGAGCGTAGATGATACTTAAAGTGAATTTAGATTACACTTAAATGAATACTCCAAGTTGGTTTGTATAGATCGACAACCCTTTGTTTGTGATTCTTTAATCAAGAGTCTCTAGAAAATTAATATGTGGTGGGCAGGGAAAGGTGTTGGAGGATTTATATGTCAAACAACCTGAACTCACTTGAACTCATATGTAGCAAAATGGGACCCAAACTGTGTAGGGTTAGGTAGTCTTTATTTATCCCACTTCCTGTGAGTCATGTGCCACCCAGACTATACCGGTAATGGTAGATAATATATGCAGTGTCTCTTTGCAAAATCCTAATACATCTTCCCCCAAGAGTTTTGGACAAGGGTTTAGGGACCAAATAAATTGAAATATAGAAAGTTAGAAAAAGAAAGAAAAGAATAGCAAAGGAAACATTTGAGTTCTATTTTACGTCTTCCGGGATTTGAGAGACCCTAGTCCTAGATGGCCTGTGCAGATCTCATGATTATAATGGTCACTTTCTGTGGGAAGTTACTGTCTGCAGTAAAGTGTAAAAACCTGGTGACATAACTGTGATTCCTAGTCAGATATATCTTAAGGTTTTAATGCGAATGCCTGTGGCCCACATTTTGGTTCTGTAAGTCTACTCCACCAGAAACATTTTTTCATTCCTTAAAACCACTGATGATCATGATTGTATAATTCATTGCTTTAGTGGTCGGCAAACCGCGGCTCGCGAGCCACATGCGGTTCTTTGGCCCCTTGAGTGTGGCTCTTCCACAAAATACCACGGCCTGGGCGAGTCTATTTGGAAGAAGTGGCGTTAGAAGACGTTTAAGTTTAAAAAATGTGGCTCTCCGAAGAAATTTCAATCGTTGTCCTGTTGATATTTGGCTCTGTTGACTAATGAGTTTGCTGACCACTGCACAGGACAACAAATACATTTGAAAGCCAAGCGTGCGTTCCATTTTTAGCGAACGTAGGTCCAAGCAAATAGTCTGACTGATTATATCTCCGGGGTTTAAATTGTAAGCATTGCACTTATGCTCCCAAGCATTTACCTCAAATGTTAAGATCCCATTAAAATAAAGCAGCAGGACACTTAATGGTCTCTGGTGAAGGTTTCCAAGCAATACTGCCAGCCAGCAGATGGAAGTCCAAGTAACTTAATTACACCTTTAACTCTGAAATAATGTCCTAGATATCGTCATTTACTTCTTACTTTATATTCATTTCGGTTTGGGAAATATTTCCTTTTCTCTCCACGCTCAGTTCCCCTGTCCCAGGCTTTCATTTAATATCTCCTGTTACTCTATTTGCCAGGCTGTTGGAGTCTTCTATGTACTTAGCATGCACTCTGAATAATGCTTGAGAATGAGGCAGATGCCTTAATTATCCAATGCTTATCCAATGCAAGACGAAGGGTAGTTTGCATTTAAAACTATACTGGAAAAGTACATATCTTTAAAGATATTAGATTTTGTTTTTACCAGATAACTTAGATTTTTTTAAAAAAAGAAACCCAATTTTATTTACATTATCATATTGAATATTATTATAAAATCTTTTTTCAATGTTAAGAGTCATAGCAATATGGAGCAAAGGTATTAAAATATGTAAGGACAGCCTAGCCAGTGTTGTTCAGTGGTTAGAGCGTCAGCCAGCTGACTGCAGGGTCCTGGGTTCGATTCCAGTCAAGGGCACGGTTGCAGGCTGATCCCCAGCCCCAGCCATTTGGTTGCATGCGGGAGGCAACCAATCGATGTGTCTCTCATATTGGTGTTTCTTTCCGTTTCTCCTTCTCCCTTCCACTCTCTAAAAATCGATGTGGGGAAAAAAATACATCAGGTGAGCAACAACAAAAATGTAGTGGTAGATTTTATTTCTATGGAGTCACTCGTTTGAGATGGCAAGAAAGCCCTGTTCTCCAGTGACAACTTCTGTGCATCAAAATGTTACACGTTGGACTGGCGTTTCAGATGAAGGCAATCAGTCCTGAGCGCCTGTGGGAGGAGCGAGAGCTTACAGAACGAGTTCTCGCACTCAAGTCATCGCGAGAACTCCACGGGAGGCACTCTACGCCCACGTTAGCACTCTATGGTCGCAGTTGCCCCGCCCCTTCACTTCCTACGCACGCGCACGGCGGCTTGTCCATCAGTTCTTCGAAGAGGCACCTGCCTGTGCAGCACGTGAGCGCCGGGCTGTTTTGAGGTAAGGCTTGCTCGAGGCTTTTAGGTGTGTTGATGTAAAGAAAATGGCTTCCGTTATAGAAGTCTCCTTGTTTACTTGTGAAACGGTGGGAAACGGGAGGCTGAGGCCTGAAAGCATAAAGTAGGAGTTTATGGATAAAAAAGGAAGGAAGGGAAGGAAGGCCGAGGAGAGACGGCCTCGTCCGCAAGATCCTCATTACAGTGGTTCCCGAGGCTTGAGAATTGAAAGGGAAAAGTGGCCTAGGCAGATCCTAAATATCCTAAAACGGCATGACAGACATCAATTTGAACCTAGGGAATTTGAGAGGAAATATGTAAGCATCCTCTGTTTTCCTTGAGAGCTGATACCTATTTTAAAAAAAAACAACCCGTTATAGTCCACAGATGCATATTACAGAGATTACACACACACACACATCTTATTATGCACAACACATGATTGGTTGTGGGACATAAACGAGGCCTTCCTCAGGTATCACTGCTGCTTGATCGTTCTGAGTATTGGCTTTCTGACAGGGCCTGGAATGAAGCCATTTTTATTAATTTGGTTATTTTTTTTGCTGATAGAAAAGGCCGTCTATCATGTTAATGACGTATCGGCCCGCGGTCCCGCAGAACAATAATTACAGAATGTCCCTAATAGTAAATCATTTGTCACCATCACCTCCCGGGACAGCCACCTTTTGTGGGACACCAGGCGCTGCCTGAACAGCGAGGCACCGTCCTGCCCACCGACCCGAGGGCGCGACACCCGACGGCCCCGCAAAACCCCGACCCACCCCCCCCAAAAAAAAAAAAATCTCAATTTAGGGGTGTGCCCTGCGCCCTGCGGGACTGAACGGTTAAATGTTCTGGTTCCATCTAGTAAGATAGGCTGATACCGCATCTTATCGGATGGATCCAGAACATTCTGCCCAAGGGAGAACAGACGAGGTTTCACACACACACACACACACACACACACACACACACACACACACACACACACACAAACAAAAAAACACACGGAAAAACCTCCTCGGAAAAGGTGGTGGAACAAAATGACCAGGAAAAAAGGAAAATGTCCAAGGCTAAATTCTCTTACATTTTCCGTAAGAACTGGACAAGGAAAGGATGCCAAACAAAAAAAAACAAAAAAAAACAAAAACAAACGGGGAGTAACAGAAAGAAACCGATACCGAAATTAAAGGAAAGTCTCATTAATATCACCACCGACAGACTTTCCTTTGTAAAGATTCACAACTGTTTCAGCTGCTGTTGAGAAATATTTGTGGGTCATAAAAGCAGACGTTATTGAGGGTTTCTAGGTACCGGATTTCTTGTTTTTTGTTGTTGTTGTTATGCTGTGCTTTTTTTTTTTTTTTGTAATAGGCTTTATTTTTTAAAATATATTTTTTGTTGATTGCAGAGAGGGAGAGAGAAACATCCATGATGAGAGAGAATCATTGATCAGCTGCCTCCTGCACGCCCCACACTGGGGATGGAGCCTGCAACCCCCCGGCGTGTGCCCTGGACTGGAATCGAACCCTGACCTCCTGGTTCCTAGCTCAGGGATGCTCAACCCCTGAGGCACACCGGCCGGCTAAGGTTTTCTTCAGCATCAACAATGAACATGGTTCTAGAAGTTTATGGAGGAAAATGGGGAGGGGTGCAAAGCCCAAGCTTGCTTTCCAGTTTTCTGTGGGTTTACAATGAAAAGGAAAACACACACAGAGAGCTCTTTGCCCAGAAAGTGGACTTGGGAGCTTCAAATTGGCATTGTTTGCCAATTTGCATGTGCCCTTACTCAGATGTGTACCACTCCTTTTAATAACGAGAATTCTGTTCAGGGTACCGGCAGGCTCCCGGGAGGCATGCGTGCTTGCGTTTCCAGCAGCAGATCCAAATTAAGGATCGAGCCCTGGCCGGTGTGGCTCAGTGGATAGAGCGTGGGTCTGCGGACCAAAGGGTCCCGGGTTCGATTCCGGTCAAGGGCATGTGCCTCAGTTGCAGGCTCCTCCCCCGGCCGGGCCCTGGACGGGGCGCACGCAGGAGGCAGCCAATCGATGTGTCTCTCTCACATGGATGTTTCTCTCTGTCTCTCCCCCTCTCTCTGCCACTCTCTCTAAAAATCAATGGAAAAAGATCCTCAGGTGAGGATTTAAAAAAAAAAAAAAAAAGGATTCCGTCGTTGAATAAAAAGCATATTCTTACAGATTTTTGTCGGTCAGCCACTGTTAACAGCGAGGAAGTCCTTGGCCAAAGCTTGACCCCACGTGTCGGAGGACGCCAGAAAGCTGGTTTCTGCCGCGTCCTTGAATCTTTTCCCCCCGGAGTTGGCCGGACGTGCAGAGCTCCTTGCGGGACCCAGTTCAAACACGCAGGCCTCCTTGACGCGGCCCCGCTATTCCAAAGGGGAGAAAGTCCCGTTTTTTTGTTTTTTGTTTGTTTGTTTTTTTATAAAAAAGGAAAAATCCAATGGCTTCCTCTTGCCCCAACCCCGCTGTCCCCTACCCCTGTGTTCTGTCCAGAAGAAAAATCCCTCAGCCGCAATGGTTGTTTTTATTAAATTCTCCTCAATAAAAAGCTCAGGCAGGATTTATTAGGTACTCAGGGCGGACGTTTAGTATTTCGCCAGTTATTAAGTGAAAATCAATAGAAAGCAAAGAAAATGGAAGTCACTGCACTGTTAGCGCACCGTTGTCGCCTAGATATTATGTCGGCCGTCTCGTAGATTCATGACGAACGAAAAAGGCCGGGAGAGAACTTTCTGCTTACACTGCACAAGCCAAAGTGGGGTTATTCATTAGAGCAGGCAGCCGGCCAGATGGATTTCCAGTTCGGTTTTACCATTTATCTTGAAAACGCCTGTATCGAGTGAGAAAGAACACTGATATTATGTGATATCAATGGCAGGTTTATGTATCTAAATCAGGATTTATTGTTATTTTGTTCCAAAGACCTTTTTTTCTCAAGAAATACCATTTCACTGGAAGAAAATAATAGCTAAAACCTTGTCAAAGATAACCTTTCAGGCTGTCCGTGCACCAGTGGCTGTAAAACAAATAGAACCCGATATATAAATAGTTTTAACCACATCCTTACAAGTCATACCTTCTGAGCCTGTTTCCCCCATTTCAATACGCTGGTGTGGTGTTTGTTGTTTTTTTGTTCTGTTTTTAAATGTCGCAAACACGATTTTTGGCTATTTGATGTTTTCTTTGCCAGTCGGTTAGCTCTTAACGTCAGTGATTGTTTTAATTGCGTTTAAAAGGGTTAACTTGTTTATGTCCTCCTGTGGAATGCTACCTTTTTCCAAAAGCATCCTTTGGAAAAGCAATGTGGTGTGCTGTTCCGTTCTGCTCTCCCCACCTTCGAATGAGCTCTGGAGTCAGAAGCACCCATCACCTTTTTAAAAAGGACTCCAGGGTTTTCAAAGGCCGGGATGGAGGTGTTTTCCATTCACTTGAAGCGACTTTCTCTGTAGTTTCAGGGTTTTTTTTTGAATTCTGCTCATCTACAGGGCAGATTACAGCAGACCGGATCGGGTCAGATCTCAGCCAGGCCTGGGAAGTAGCATGGCGTTGTCTTTATAAATAGCTCTTCAGAAAAACTGCCGTCCACATATTTGTAAAAATGTCTTGAGCGACATTGTGATTGGGGGGAAAATATTACACCTGGGTTTTGATCGAAGGTGTTGCTAATAGGAAATTGTGAACATTTTTAAGCTGCCTTATTTTTACTCTTCTTTTTCTTTATGTTTGGAAAAACAGACTTTATATTTCCCTTTATGTGGGCCAGTATTAGTAAGTAGGCAGACACACGTGGTTATTTAAAGATTGGAATTTACTAAGTGACACCAATTTAGAAAAATTCTCTAAATGTCACCTGAAGCTTTTGCTCCCATTGAACAAAGGTGTTAATATTGCAGAGTAAAAAATAGAAGCCTCAAAAAGGATTATAACACATTTGTTTGCTGATATTTCTTCATGGAATCAGGGAAATTGGTCCAGTTGGAGAGTTCAGTTTTACTGGAAATCTCTTCTTGTATTTTCCTAGTTAGACATGGACACCGGTTTTTCTCTTAAATGTGTTGCTAATCCAAACTGCACTTGCCACGTGATGCTCTCCTCAAATAAAAATGTGGATTTTTTTTCTACACTCCCTGTTTCTCTAGAGAGGTAGTTCTGAACTCCTCTTGCACGTATAAACTACTGTGTGCATCTTTGTGTGAGCCTGGACCTGCCGATGGGGGGGCACCCAAGGACTGTGGTTAAGAAATGGGCTCTGGAACTGGACTTCGGGTTTCCAGTCCGGGCTCTGTCCTTCACCGGCTGCATGGTGTGGGCTAGTTACTCTAGCCCTGTGCCTACTTTCTCTTCTGTATATTGAGGATGATAATCTCATACATTTCTGACCAGGAGTAAATGGGTCAAAACGTAAAGTTCGTGGACTATGGCTTGGCTTATATTAAATCATCGAAGTATTAGTCAGCGATTACCTTTGGGTATGCAAGACTCAGAACATAAGGTTTCCCATTGATACTTTATTTTTTTAGAAAAATTATTGATTTCAGAGAGGAAGGGAAAGGGGGAGAGAGAGAGAGAGCACGCGAAACATCCATGCTGAGTGAAAATCATTGAATGGCTGCCTCCTGCACTCCCCCTACTGGGGATCCAGCCCACAGCCCAGGCTTGTGCCCTGACGGGGCATGGAACCATGACCTCCTGTTTCATAGGCCGACGCTCAACCACTGAGCCACACTGGCCGGGCTGATAACTTACTTTTTACAAAATGGAATATAATCTCCTTGGGGTTTTAATTCTTCATTTTTATATCTACTCGTGTATTGAGACACTGAAAAAAGACAAAGTCTTTAGTTTTACTTAACCAAAATTGGTTAAACGTTTTTGAAAAATTCCTTCTTCATGGTATCGACATTCAGTCTGAAATAATAACAGCAATAATAATAGTGTATGAGGATAACCACAGTATTGATTTATTAATAGCTGTAGGATACAGTAGTCATGAAGGAAGCTTAATGTCAAGGGCCCTATGTATAGACACCCTCTTAATTTGTTGACAGCAGTGTCCAGTTATGTCATTATGGACAGCTAACATCAGTAACACACGCAGCTATGAGACAGAAAGGATGCTGCTAGTTAATGTGACTTGGGCAGTGCGAAAACTTAAGACATTAAAGTCAAGGAAGATCAAAGTCGATGACTCAGACTCCTTGCCCCTATGCCTCATGTCAGCCCACTAGCCTGTCATCTTGCTGCTTCTGCCTCAACTTCAGATCTTAATTCTAGAGCAGGTGTGCTATTCTTGACTCACACTCCAGTTGAGACTGAAGGGAGAGAAGAGAAAGCAGTTGTGAAAGGGAAAGCACACTTACATATAGTCAGGCAGGTGGGAAAACTAGTGTAATTTTAAGACACAGTAATGTTATGGAAGAGGAGTTACTGTCTACATTAATGCCTGATACTCCACATTCTTTCAAAAAAAAATTGTGTCAGTGCTGACGACCGGGAGGTTCAGGGCATAGCGCTGGTGTGGGGCTGCCTGGCCTTGCACCCATTCTTCCGTGTCATACCCGCAAGACCTGAGCTAGTGATTTACTTCGCTGTGCCCCAGGCCCTTCGTTCCGGGATTGACATAACAAATGGTGCCCGCTTATTACTAAGTAAAGATAAGTAGCACTTACTTATGTATTAAGTGAGCTCACACGTATCAGGTGCCTAGAATGGCATCTAGCGATCTCTCCGTCAGTACTTCTCCTGTGACTTGCTCTCTGTGGGCACAGTGTGATGCCGGTCATTACTGAAGAGGAGCCCCTGACTCACGGAGCTCGGGGTTGAACAGGAAAATCAGATGAGCCCACACGCAACTGCCATGGGCTGGGATATCAGAGAGGACCGTCGAACTCGTCTTTAAGGCTTGGGGTGAGGTAGGAAAGACTTCCTTGTGCAAGTGATGGCCACGCTTAAAAGCGAACCAATGCCCTAACCGGTGTGGCTCAGTGGATAGAGCATTGGCCTGCGGACTGAAGGGTCCCGGGTTCGATTCCGGTCAAGGGCATGTACCTTGGTTGCGAGCATATCCCCAGTAGGGGGTGTGCAGGAGGCAGCTGACCGATGTTTTTCTCTCATCGATGTTTCTGACTCTCTATCCCTCTCTCTTCCACTCTGTAAAAATAAATAAAATATATATATATCTATATTTTTTTAAAAAGCTGAGTCAGAAGGGGGTCATCTTCTGCTCACTGTAGCTCAGTCCAAGGGGATCCCCACAGCGATGGGATTGCCTGTATGGGCACTGTCCAGCATGGTGGTCACTAGGGCCATGCAGCAATTGAGTGCTTGAAACATGGCGAGGGGACAGAGAAAGTACATTTTTTGTGTTAATTTTAATTTTTTAAATTTAAGTAGCCGCATGAGCCAAGTGGCTAATAGATTAGCAAGCATACCTCTTGGTAGAGAGAAGAGCGTGTGAAGATCTGGAGGCGAGGGAGTTCTCGTGTGTTGAAGATCTGGTTGTTTGAAGAGCTGGTTCATGAAGGATGAGACTTGGAAATTAGCAGAGGCAATGCGTGGCTGTGAAAAGTTCAGGCTTTTTACTGAGGGCTGTGGAAAGCCGCCGAATGAAAGATGGAAGAGCGCTCTGAGCAGATTTGTGTTTTAGTAAAATCTGATAGTTATAATAATAGCTAGAATGATCAACACTTTATTATTTCCAAAGATTTCTAATAACCTGACTTAATCTTCTCATCAGCTATATGAGATAATATCTACATCTCCTTTAATGTATCTCTACTCACTTTGTCTTCAACTCAGAACCTATGTTCACCCTCACAGAAGACAGATCCGATGGAAGGAAAACACACTCGTGCACACATTCATGCCTGAGAATGTTGTTTGAAAAGCAGTTTGGCAAACAGCGGCGGGCTAGGTCCAAAGGAATGTCTAAGAACTTTTTCTAAATGTGGGGGGCTCTTTTCCCTTGGGAGGTCCCAATCCCTCTGGCAGGGTCCCATGGGCCGCCCATGTCCTGGCACATTGGTTATCCCCTCCTGTCATTGGTGGTGATAGCCCTGGACTTCGCTTCGCTCAGAGAGATGTGAGGCGGGGTGAGCCTGCCTGGCTCAGCTTCACAGCCCCCCCCCCCCAAACCCCCCGCTTTCACTCACCCATCCTTATCCATCCTCTGCTCCCGGATGAGTGGAAGAGAGACCCCGGGCCAGACAGGGATGTGCAATATGCTGACAGTCGGTGGGTGCTGCCCTGACTCCATGTCAGGTGTGAGGAGATAAAAGATGACATCCTTCTAAGGGCAGATGAGAAAGGAACACAGCCACTCCACACAGGGACCTGCCTTTCTTCTCACCCCCCCACCCCACACACACTCACACTCATATATACACTCCCATTCAGCAGTTCTCTCAATAAGAACATTTCAAAAAACACTAACATCTAATTTTATTAGATCATGTCATTTTCCCTCTTTTTTAAGGAGGATTATTAATAAAATTATACTTCCTTAAAAGAAGACAGGGAATGTAAATGCTGCACTAATTTAATTACACACTGGCTCTGTAAGACACTAATGTAAATATTCTGGTGAGTAGGGCTAAGACACTTGAAGTAATTACTTAAGGACTCCCTTTCAAAGAATCTCTCCCTGTTTTATTAAATGCCTTTTAACATTAGCACTTTCTTCCTGACAAATTAAATGAAATTTCATTACTCTCCCTGGCTTAATGGCATGAGACTCCTGCCGAGGTGTGACTTAACCCTCCCTGGACAGCTGACAAGGGCTTCTGCGTTCAGTCACAATGCCACTGTCCTAACACAAGAGAGAGGAGGCCTCGCACAATCCTTTCTGTTTTCCCCCTGAGCATGCTTTATTTCTGGGATTTTTTTTCAGTCGTGGTCCTTACAAAAATCTAAGAAACCTTTAGCATGTTTTTTTTTTCTTTTCAGCATTCTCAAGTTCACAGTAAAAAATTTTTTAAACTCTCTTTATATATCTATACATATATATCTATTTATATATAAATATATATAATTGATTGGGACCTCACTAATAGCTACATCAACAGCAAGCAGTTACATAGTACTTAGGAAGTAGCTGAAATTAAGCACAGAGTGGTTAAGCCATTTTCCAGGGTCACAAAGCTTATAAGCAGCAGCTCCGACTCAGTGGACCCGCCATTACACCCACTTTCATTCATTCAGTTATGGAGTCTGCAGTGCTGAATAGACACAGAAATATTCTGTGTCTGCTTCTACGCTTGCGCAAACGGACTCAGAGATGTCCTGTAGCAAGCCAGGCTCATGCAGCTCATCTGTGTGTCCAGCATCTCCTCCTAGCCACGACCTGGAGACAATTAAGTTTCAAAATTACTTTTCCAAAAGGTAGTCCCTGAAAATGTTTATTTTCAGACCTGTTTTATTAGACCCATCAAGGGGAAAAAGAATCTAGTAATTTAATTTTTAAAGGGAAAAAGGAAACAAAGATTACTCATCAGATTGCATGTGTTTGGAATATTTTAGGCATAAGCTTGTAAAATTATAAAAATATTACAGAATTACTACCCAGGGTCTATGGAGCGGAGTCCTTGACCTGCAGGTCTCAGTTTGAACTAAGAATAAATAGGCACTCGTTTTTGTTAAAATAGTAAGAAAGCCTTTTAGAAACAGACCCTGCCGAGGTGGTTCTGTTGGAGAGAGATCATGTTGACTATTCCATTGAGATAAGTCTGAGACAAACTTGAACTAATGAAATGGCTTAGAACTGGGCTCCCTAGCAGGTATCCCTGGCACTTTTTAATTTTTTATTTTTCAGATGAAATGTACATATTTTTCTGCTCCTAAAGAAAATATTGTAAAAAATAAAACAAGAAAAAAAAAACAATAGAAAAAGAGAAAATATTGTACCTGTAACTTGTTGAAGACTACTTGTTTTTCCTTGTTTAGACCTAACTTTCCTTCTCACTCTCAGTTTGGGCTTGATTGTATCCTGTCTTCCTTAGTCTCAGTGAAAAAAACACATTCTATCTGGTTAACTTGGAATTTTAAATTCAGAGACAGGGCCAACTTTTAATGAGGATGTTTTATGGCTTTGTTTCCTTTCTCCTTGTTGGACCCCGTGATACTGCTCTTGGGCGGGAAACTGTTTTCTCCAAGCTCAGTCCTTTTCCTGTTCGTGTCACCAGTAGCTCCAACTTCCCAATGGCATGCTCCATCTCACCAAGAGGGTGTCCTTTCTAAGACCGCGGGCCACTGGAAGAAAAATAATCAGCTCAAGGTTCAGAAGACGAATGTTGTGAGGGGGGTTTTCCCTCCTCTTGGTTGTTCTCAGACATGTAGTTTTAGGGATCAGCATGTCAGTGTTTTGAAAGAAGCAGAGCCTTGGATTTATTTTGGTGCAGCTATCAGATTTTGAGGAGCGGGATCATTTATTTTCCTCTTGTGAGGTCCAGGTAAAAGTTCATTCCCTCCATGGCCTGGTTTGCTTCTGACAAACAAAAGCGAGGACCCAAAATAAGTATTTTATCTCAAAAATGTGAACTATCCCAAAACAAACAAGAGAAGGCCCAGCTGCCAGATTCCACAAGTGAAAGGAGTCGGGAGGTTGAGACAGTCAGGCTCTGGCTGGGGAGGAATGGGTCAAGTTTGGCCAGCTGCCCTTAAGGCCTTTAGGGACACTCAAATCCAATTGCCGCGTCTTAGAGGATGTGAATTTCAAGGTTACACCTGGGTGTTCAAGGGCAGGGCCAAGTGTAATCGGCACTTAGATCGTAGATTAATCTTATTTGCCATCTATTAGGTTTGATTCCTGTTCACTCTCTCCCTCCCTAAAGCCAGGATTATTGTGATAGTTTAAGATAATGGATTCTAACAGGAAGAAAGGTCACACAGGCATGGAGATTTGGAACCTTAAGATAATATGATTAATCTAAAAGCTTCTTTCTCGGAGGGGAGGGCCGCACTTTTCATATGTCTAATTGAGAGAGGAGAGCTGAAAGAGCGAGAAAGAGCAACAGAAGAGGGAGAGCAGAGGACCCGAGTCCTTGTCAACAACCGCAATTAATTATCATTGTCAGGATGATCTTTCATTAGTTTTCACACTAATAAGATAGATTTGCCTCGTGCCTGAAGCTGATAAAACCTTCTTGGCAATGTTGATAAGACTGTGTCAGTATGAAGAGCCATTCGTGGACATCTTCATTTTGTTTTGTTCTCATTTTCCAAAACCCAATGGCTCGGTGGATATCACAAAAAGTAACCAGGTGTATCGAGGTTAGTGGGACCATGATATTGATGAAAAGCCCTTAACACAGCAGGTGGGCATACTGTAAGCAGTAAGTAAGTGTTACCTTGTTATAAATGCTACAGGCACAGGAGTGCATGCTATGTATTTTAAGCGCCACAGTTTTTAATCCTATCCCTTCCAGGTATTTCAGGATAATCCTAACCAACCAACAGGGAGAGGTCCCTAGGAAAAAAAATTAAGCGTGCTATTTATTTCATGATTAGAATGAATCAAGATTCTAGGCTTTTAGAAGAGAAGCTATTAGTCTTGGCCCATCCACTATAAAATTGGAACTTAACGTGGGTCTAGGACAGAAACTGTTTTGCTTTACTCTTTATTTAGTATAACTGCTAAATAGTCTCCATCATTGTGGCTCAGTGTTAATTTTGGGTTATTTAACATGTATAGAAACATTTACATCTATGCACACACATGTACACTTACATATGTGTGTGTGTGTATATATATTTTGCTTGATATACTCATATATAAAAAATGTTTGGTGTATACATATATATTATAAAACCATTTCCATTCCATTCAGTTTACTCTGCTTTCACCACTTTTAACTAAATAAAAACGTGCTATTTAAGGCAAACAACGGAGGAGAGGGGAACCCTCTAGTGGGGCTGACTCCCTCCAAAGGCTCAGCTCAGTAGGTAGCCATAGGGAGAGTAAGGAGATTTAATGTGAAATTTCATAAGTAGGTTCTTCCTTTTAGCAAATGGAGCGCCCTTGGTTCATTCGTAAGGAGAAGAAAAGCAGGCAACGTAGTGTTTCCTTAACCAAGATAACAGACGAGGAGAGGAGAGCATTTCTGGACATAGAGGACAGGGTGCTGGGTGGCATGCTGGCTGCCCAGTACAATCGGTGAGATAGTAATGTGCCCATCATCAGTATTAACAGAGCCCACTTAATTAGTCTGCCGTATGAGCCATGTAGCCCAGTGCGCACACCAGCTGCCGATGAGGGGAAATGCCTGTGTTCACCTCACACTAGCAGACAGCCTCTTCCGGCCGGCGGCCAGAGAAGCTGGGACACAGCGATGCTGGACATGTGGGAAAATAAAACATCCCTTTGGGTGCAGCTTCCTTTCTCTGAAGTTTGGCAGCTCCTAACTAACTAATGCTGTAATTCATTGACTCCCCGACTTGAAAATATAATATGCAGCCACTAAGTCACTCTGTAGCTCAGGGGAGGAAACGGTGTCCGTCATTTCTAGAACAAAACAAAAACCTCTCTCGTCCTCCAACATACAGTTTTAATTCAAAGCAGTGTACTTTCCAGTATGTGTAGGACGGGGCGTTTAGAAACATAAAAAGGCAAAATGCGCGCATTCAAATGCTAACTCAGAAATGAGTGCATTCCTGACTAACTTGTCAGATCAGTCCTTAAATCAGTTATGTTTAATCTGTGTTTAATAATCAGGAACAAATAATGTGTGTCCTGTCCTGTTCCTCTCTCCAGAGCACACGTGCAACAACTAACTGCTTTGCCCACGCGGTGATTCCGAGCTGGAACTCCAGGGAAACCGAGGACCCCTGTCTGTGATACCCCCTCCTACCCTCATCTCAGTCCCCCTTTCTGCTCTTCCCCACCCTCGGAAAGAGGTGTTGGCACTCGGCAACCCCCATACATCAGAGCTTTCCCTAATATATGATGTGTTTATTCTTCCTGGGCCACAGGCCATATCACTCTTAAATGACTGACAACAACTCTCAAATGAAGTGGCCCTGAAGTGGGCTCTGATAGTTATGGGAAGCCCCTCTAGTCAAACATAAAGCAAATTAATGTGAGCCCCCCTGCACCTTCCGTCTGGAAATGTCATAAAGTAATAAGCAGGGAGACCCTCACAGTGCAGAGGGCTGCATTTCAATAGATTTCCATATTAAAGGCACAGGGCACATTTCACAGGCGCTCGCATCAAACTGAGAAGTTTCTAAATTAGAAGTTCTGTGTTTTAAAAATTAGTTCTTACTGTAGGCTGACGGCACCAATGAGTAATGACACAAATGCAGTTTATACATCCGTCTTACTCTAATTTATTTTAAAGAATGAAGTAAAGCAAAGATGTAGGGAACAGTTTGTGTGGCGCTGAGATCCCCGAATTTGTATGGTATCAGAATGTGTGTGTGTGTGTCTGTCTGTCTGAAGAAAGTGGTATAGGAAACAGACTAAAGAGAATGTAGAGAGATACAGTAGGAATTGATAATACATTTTTATATAATTCTGATTTTTTCCCCCACCAGTCCTGGGGAAAGTGCTAAAAAAAAAAAAAAATCAGACTTACTGATCTATACTCTTTAAAAGACTTCTTAAACAAATTCGTGATTCCTAGCAAACTTTGAGTCTCTTCCATCCTAAAACATGAGGTATCCCAAATAAGACTTCTGACCCCCGATTCCCAGCTTGCCTTGGTCATGCCCTTTGTTCCCCAGGCCTATTTCATAGGACTTCGTAGTATGCCCGTCAGCCAGTTAACCAACTCAGTGCCCAGTGTGCAGAGTGAACACAAGACACACACATCACCCCTTACACACACACACACACTCACTCACTCACTCACTCACTCACTCACTTTTTGGTTCTCTCTTCTGGAAGCAATAAAACAAAAAGTACCTCAACTCTGTGCTTAGAATTGGTGATACAAATGAGCACAAGACTTTTTTTTTCAGTTTTGTGTTTTAGTTGCTGCTAGGATTTTCTGGAAAAATTATTTATCTCAAATGTTTCAAGTCGGTTTACAAGTAAAGTGCAGTGTAAGCTTTCCTCAGTGAAAATAGGGCAGTTTATCTCTTATTAAAGAAACTGGAGTTTTCAAACTCTGATCTTTTAAGAGGAAAACTAAGGAAGATATATTCTTTAAAACAAAATGTTAAAGTTTAATATCTACAGAAGGTTTTGTTATTTGTTTTTCCTTTTCTTTATTTCTGCTTTTTTATTTCTGGTTCACTCAGAGCTATAGCCTCAATGCCAAGCAAATGGAAGTAAAATGCAGTTTCTAAGAAATCTTTTCAAAACCCAAAGCCAAGCAGTTGCATCAAAATATGAAAACAGAATAAAACTGCACCTGCATATATTTTATAAAAGCGTTATTCACATTTTTTATTTTGTCTTCTTTTTTAGATTATGAGCTATACAGGTAAACTTAGAAACTTATGAGATTCCTGTTTGTGAAATTCAAAGCAAACCTCTCTTCTGACACTAGAAACTACACTTTTTTTTCTATTATTTGTGTGTTCAGTGTGTATGTGTATTTGGTCAAGCAAGCATTTGGATTCATGGAACCCAAGTATATTCATTCTTGTGTATAAAGATAATATCCTGCTAATTACAGAGCCTAGAGAGAGAGAGGACATATTTTAAATAGCATATTCTAAAAAAATAGGTTCTAATTTTTTTTGTAGAAAACAAAATAGAAATTGAAAATAGTTTACTTCCGTATGCCATAAATAAACTCTGCTGTTGTTACTTGAGTTACAATTTTTGTTTTCATTAATTTTACTCTGTTTTTATTTCAGAGAGTTTCTGCTCTTATATTTAGTAAGAACTTTTTTAATGTAAAAAGCGCTTGCATTTAATAGCTTAATAAGGACCTGGCCTAGCAGAGGGAACCTGTGTTCAATGTTTTTAAAGAAAAAAATTATCTCGTTTGTAAATAATCTTTAAAATTTAGAATACTTTGCAGGCTAAACGAAAACAAAATCTTTTCAACACACCACATTGTTTAATGCAGAATTACTGAAGCCGCTCTACAACAGTTTGATGATGTGCACAGTCATTCTAAGATTTGTTATATACATGTTCCAAAATTGTCTGATTAGGTGAAATCCTAGATTTGATATTAGAAGAAAAATTGATAAAACTTTTCCTATTAAAAGAAGGAAAAGCCCGGAGCTGGACAAGGGAGAACATTAAAAGTCAAAAGCTCTTTCTGCCTTCAAACCCCACAAAGGAAAAATGATCAGAATCCAAGATGACCTTTTGTAAAGGTGAAAAAAATACCACATATGCTATAGAACATCTTATTGTTTAATGCATTTTCAGCTGAAGTATATCCAAAAACATAATTAGAATGATGAGCATTATGTGGGGACCACCATGAGATTTTTGTGGGGTTTTTTTTGGGTGGGGATTACATCTATCATCTTTTCTGTAGACACGCCAATAGAAGATTGGCTTTTAATAAAGAGATACAGCATTTTAAATGTAGATATTTTTTAATCAGTCATTCTTTGCAAGTGAAGCGTTATTACTTCTGAGTTCCTGACAGGCACTTGGAGAAAGGTCACATAATAAACTGTGCTTATTTCTCATCGCAGAAAAACAATAACTCATCTCCACATCCATTATTTACCAAACTGTCTTCATTTTTCTTCACCTGCTGGGATTTCAGCAGTAAAGAGAAATAATATTATACAAGTAGCCTAGATATTTCCACAATTATCCAGAATTGGACAGTGAGCTTGTCTTCTGGAGTTGATGAGAATAAAGGAATTAGGAAGAATTGGCTATCAAAATCATTAACTAGAAATTTATTAAAGGCTGTTTTTCACAGAAAGATTCATCTAGAACCACAAATACATGTACTGGAAAAACACTTAAATGGAAAGTGATGAAAAAAATCCATTATACTATTTTCTTTCCAAGAGATTATATCTTTATAACTTAACATTTTTCAGGTTCAGTATTGCCTAGCTCCCAGTGCCTCTCCCGCTCTCCTTTTTGCCTTTGCAGAATCCTTTCTTGTGCTTACATTTCTTGTCCTCAGATTTTCTTTTTTTCTTAAATATGTTTTTACTGATTTCAGAGAGGAAGGGAGAGGGAGAGAGAGAGAGAAACATCACTGATGAGAGAGAATCACTGATAGCTGCCCCTGCACGGCCCCTACAGTGGATCGAGCTCACAACCTTGGCATGTGTCCTGACTGGGACTCGAACCGTGACCTCCAGGTTCATAGGTTGACAACGTACAACCACTGAGCCACACGGACGAGGCAAGAAATACTTTTTCCATCAGTGCTTTATCTGTTGGACTATTCTTGGTAAGCAGGGACATCACAGAACATTCCAGACTAGCAGCCAGGAGATCTAGCCCTGCCCATCAGCTTCCTGTGTGAAAGTCATTTAGTGTCTTAATTCTTCAGTCTGCCGCACAGGCTGCCTCTTAGCAGTTCTCTACTTAAGTCTGAAGGTTGTTGTGAGGATAAAATTGGATAATGTGCATGCCGGTGCTCCGAAAGTCGAACACACTATAAATGGAAGGTGTTATTGTAAAAGGGGGTTTAAAACTATAGCATAAAAAGACTTGTTATAAAAATAAAAGTGACTCCAGTCACTTATTTTTTATGAGCTACTTTTCTCTCTTTGGAAAAATATAATTTACTAATTCAAGAGAGAGCTATTAATTTCTCAGTCCTTCACAGCCATTAAAGCAGGATGATGACTTCAATTTAGTTTACAAACGGAGTGGGCATACTGCAGGGGAATGCTACTCTCAGGTTACAGATAAATGGAATTAAATTAAATGAATGAAAAGAGAGGAAAAGCATGGTAGATAAACAATCAACTCAGCTCCTATGAGGCTCAATGCATGTTTGAAATAAGACATCAGTTAAAATATATTAACTTTCACTTATCTCCTTCCCGTGTCATTTGGAAATTACTCCCAAAATCCAAAATCTTGCCCTAACCGGTTTGGCTCAGTGGATAGAGCGTCAGCCTGCGGACTGAAAGGTCCCAGGTTCGATTCTGGTCAAGGGCATGTACCTTGGTTGTGGGCACATCCCCAGAAGGAGGTGTGCAGGAGGCAGCTGATCGATGTTTCTCTCTCATCGATGTTTCTAACTCTATCTCTCTCCCTTCCTCTCTGTAAAAAATCAATAAAATGTATTTTTTTTAAATAAAATAAAATCCCAAATATTTATAAAAGTAATTTCTGTATAGCACCTATAACACTATTATGATTAAAATTACCGTCAGGTTTTTAATGCATTGTGGTGCAGCGAGCCTGCCATGTACCCACAATAATATATTGATGGGGGACTTGACAGTTTTGGCCAGTGTTTACAGAATCCATAGCACAAAACATCCAAAGTCAGAAAGTCATCCTGGTGAGTGATGGGAAACTGAATTCAGGGACTGCATACCTTTAGCTGATGAGGGATGTTCTCTGTGCTTTGATTTTAGACTTCTATCACACTGCTTTGATTTTTTGAACTCCCAAAATGTGACAGGGCAAAAGAAAAGTGGTTCCCTAAACGCCAGTGTATCCGGGGATGTCACCTGCCTCATGAGTAGTGAGTTGAAGAAAAGGAAGAACTTGGAGAGACCATGTGAAAATTTGCGATCCTCTCTGTGACTCAGTTTCCCTGTTGGCAATATGCAGATGTTGACAATTTTCAAGCTCTTTGTTACGCTTGAAAGTTAATTGTTGTAAACCAGTTTACACACTACTTCAGAATTAAGCTCTAAAAATGTAGCTTTTATTACTATGCCGTGATACTGTATAAATAGATGGTTTTGGATATACTTCAGTTAGAAATGCATAAAAGAATAAGATTTATAACATGTTTTTTCCCCCCTCCTTTATCAAAGGTCATCTTGGATTCTGATAATTTTTCTCCTTGTCGGGTTTGAATGTAGAAAGACCTTTTGGCTTTCAAGGTTCTTTAGTGTCCAGCTGCAGGCTTTTCTTTGTATTAATAGGCAAAATATTAGCAGTCTCTTTTCAAATATCAGTTGTAGAATATGGCTATGAGGATGTTATTTACCTCTTCAAGCCTGTGGATACAGAAATACCCTCCACATTATTGTAGAATAATGTGCTGCTGCTCTGAGAGATGCAGGAAACAGGATGTTACAGGAAACGTCCTTTTGAGCACATACTCTCATTCTCAACTCGGAGAAGGCCTTGCCTGGGAAGTTAAGATACTTTTGCCCTGTGGCCTGATGATTTACCCTACTCTGCGAATAAAACTTAGGGATTCTAGAGGAGAGGAGGGCTCGCTTATTTATGCCTTCCACCAAGACACCTAACTGTCTGATGTCTCAAGCTAGTCTTTGCCAAGAGTGAGTGTAAGATCAATTTCGAGTTGAATATTCTGACAGAGCCTCTATAAATATTAGACAGTCTTCCAGATCACTGACTGTGTTCTTCAGTTGTGCTCACTCTGCTCTTTGCTCTTTGGGTCAAATATCAAATCTATTTCATAGTATTAATAAAAATATTTTTATGCTCAGAATTTCCATTTCTAAAATCTTGAATTGCTTTTTTATTGGATTACATAGCTTCTTCCATTTCTTTCAGGATTTCCCGTGCGCTTACTTTAATATGTCGCTCTGTTTGCTCTATTAAGTCTCTTTGTTGCCCAAAGCATACTTGGTCCAAGGTAGGTGTCACTTTTGCCATATGCCTTTGTGTGTGTTTCTTGGACTCGTGCACACGTTTATGTCTCTAACTACAGAGGCCTTCCTCCAGGGATAGACACACAGCATGAGTTGTAGGGGAGGAGGGAACACTCAGTTTTCAGAGTATGGGGACTTCTTCAGCCTAGGTGTCCCCATGCTGTTTTGTGACGTCTTCAGAAAGGTTGAGAGTTGGAGCTCTTTGGTTCCTTGAATCAATGTGGTCATCAAAATGTCACTCCTTGGGACCCAGGAGATAAAGCCCCTTCTTCAGTCTAATTTCACATGCCCTTCACCTGCGATTTCTTCTTAATTTCTGATGCATTATGAGTTTCCCTTTTTTCACGTGGAGGCATATTTTTAAATATTTGTTTTCTGTAATTACTAGGTATTTGGAGCAGGGCAGGATGGGGATATTGGCTCACAATTTAAATAAGTCTGCCACCTTGTTCAAATCTTTCATCATTCTGTGGGGTTTAGAATAGTATTCAAATACATAATTAAATGGCTCCCTAAAATGATATTTCTGATGAGAGGCGATCTGCTTCTAAACATGGCCAGATTTTACTTACAGAATAATATAAAGGATTTACTCTGTTAATTCATGAAGCTGAAAATGAACAAACCTAACATTTAAATTATGATTTTCTGTAGCTGAGCTGTCTCTTTCATAGCTCATTGAGTATTTTGTAGAGTATGACTGCCTGCAAGAAAACCCTCATTCAGTGATTTTTATATGGATCTCTCCATTTAGAAGAAGATTCCTCAACTACTTTTGTATTCACATCTTCTGACAATTAAGTTTTATTTTCATATCATCTAGATTCTTTTTCTCTTTTACAGTACTTCCCATAACAGAAATGCTTATCGTAATTTAATGGGGATTTTACATTTGTAAACTGTAAAATGCTGTTAAGAGATGACGCACAATTTTAGCTTCATGGCCTGAAATCGAAAAATTTGCTAAAGTTGTTGTTTGAGCAGTTGTAAAGTTTAAGAAAAGGTATACACCTTCTTTAATTTCACAGAAAATGTGGAACTAGTTAAGACAGCAGCGATTTTCAAGCATTTCTCACAGCATCTAGGGCACCCCCTCCAATACACAGTAGAAAACAAGAGGCAATAGTGTGATGCTTCCTATCCAATGTCATATATGTAGGTAACTTGGATTCATTCTGGTTATTTTTCTAATCTTGATCTACTGAGATCATTTTTTAAAATATATTTTTATTGATTTCAGAGAGGAAGGGAGAGGGAGAGAGAGAGAAAATCTATGAGAGAGAATCATTGATCGGCTGTCTCCTGCACGCCCCCTACTGGGGATTGAGCCCGCAACCCAGGCATGTGTCCTGACCGGGAATCAAACTGGGCATGTGACTTCTTGAGTCATAGGTCAACACTCAACCATTGAGCAACACCGGCTGGGCAGGATCATTTTAAAGACACACAAATTCACATGCATGATCAGGGAAATGATGTCAATCACTTTAAAGCTTTTTCCCTTTTTTTGCCTCCTGGTACAAAGGATCAGAATCCTGAATGAAGACTATTCCTAAGACAGATCCCATCAGACAGGAAGGGATGCTTTCAATAGGAAAAACGGTCTCTAAAGATGAAACAAAGCACCTGCTTTCAAGCACAGGTGACCTCATGAGCCCTTTGTAAATGACTAGAGAAACTCAGTTTCTTCTTCTGGAAAATAGAATTGGTAATATTAAATATTTGGTGAAGGGCTATTTGGATGTGGAACTGCATAAATCATATCCATGATATTAGTATCTGATAATTGCATTTCCAATAGGAATTACAATTAGGACCCTTGCAGTATGACATACTTTTGATCATTTTAATTTCCTCTGTGATTGCAAAGAATGATAATTCTTTGGGGGACTTGACTGCAGTTTTCACATCACAAAGGAAAAGTGCGGATAATGGAATAATGCGGCAACCGAGGAAGTCTTGATCTGCAACCTCTTATTTCTTCCCTTCCTTTTCCTGCAGTGGGGATGCCACCTGTGTTCTGCTCATTATAAAACTTTTAGCAAGAGGCTAATGAAATGCAAAGCTTTCTGGAAGACCAGCACTAGCCTTCCTATCAAATCATCTGAAATATTTATTTGCCCTCTTGAATAATTGATAGGGGCATCAGCTCTCCTGGTCAATTGATTTATTAAGGGACTGTTTGGAATTAAACAGCTTAAAGATATTAGATTTAGCAGTGATCTTGCTTGTTAGCATATTCATTTACCTACGGGAGCCCCCATTAGATATTGTTAATACATGACGTTTCCAGTCACGGCCTGGATCTCCTCAAATTGCATTAACGCCAGGCTGTTTAGCCACAGAATAACAGGTTTGATTGAGTGCTTGGGTTTGGTGTAATTAGATTTTCCTAGAAAAGGGGGGACTACTTTAATGCCATGTGCATTAAAGTAGATATGTCATCAGCATTACTGTAATTGGCGAACAGCACTGGAGACCTGGCTGTGCCTGTGTGTTGGTGTTTATGGCTCTCCCGTCCATTCTCATAGATGGCACATAATAGCCCTGCTTACTTACATATGCATGACCCTAAAAAAAAAAAAAAAGAAATGACCTCTTTCATAAGCATCTTTTTCAAAAAAGGTGGAAAATTCTCTGAGTAATGGGATCAATTTTTCGTTTTTTAAAGCTGCCAATTATTTCTCCTACTGGAAAGGTCATGTGGCTGGCTAATCAATGATGAAAGTAGTATGCCAGTCTGTGTGGGTATTTTCATGTATTTGATTTGCATTTCACTCTAAGACTGCTTCTTTTTCCAGTGCTCCTCTGATTAAGGGCTACAGCCACACCAGAGGAGTTTATTTCTCACCAGTGCGTTCTCCACGGAATTATATCTTCTTATTAACAGAGGTGCACACAGGAAATAAAATCATTTCTGATCACTTGCCCCTAATGGAGCCAATTCATTTTGTGTACAAACAGCACAAACTTTGCCCATTAAGGGAGAGTGAGCCCGTAAGATAATCTGTACAGTGTGGGATGATTTAGGAGTGCTGAATGAAGTTAGTACTTGACAAGTTGGGAAGTAAGCCATTTTATTCCCATTTTCATTTCTATTTACCTTCTCTCTTCTCCAAGTTTAAGGCATCCTTAGATTACACCCTAATTGTCCAAAACTTAAACTGGAGTGTTCTTTGTGTCTCTGCCTTCTTCTTTCTCTATAAGTCACAACTTAAAATTATAAACGTATCCCGGCCTTCTTCTCTGTTTCCTTAGAGAGAGAGGGAGAGAGAGAGAGAGAGAGAGAGTGTGTGTGTGTGTGTATGTGTATCACTATTTGATGTTACATATGTTAATGAGTAACAACCAAACATGCATGTGACTGTAATTTACAAGGCATGGGCATAGGTTGCCTCATTGCTTGCTATCACTTCTATATTTGGTTAAAGAATCTGAGGCTCAGGGAGATCAAGCTGCTACTGCAGGTTCATTCAGCTAATAGGAGCAGCGTCAGCTTCCGAATCACTTCAGTGTCTCCCGCTTGCCACTCTAATACACTGTCTGCTTGGTGACCTTGGCTGCCATCAGGTAGTTTTCGAAGATGGCTCCTAAGTGCAAAGGCAGAACTCTGAATAAGTTCATTTGGGGGGCAAGAGAGGCTGATACAAAATGGCCATCCCCTTGCGGTTTGTTTCCCCTGCGCTGGGGTGAACTTGTAGGGTAAAGGGTAGTTCGGAAAAGGGATCACCGCAGTTGGTGATTTTCTCATATTTGAGGTGAGGGAGGGGTGTTCAGAAGGCTTACCAGCAAGGACCTCATGTCCTTTCAGTTCTGTATTAGCACCTGCGCCTCTCAACATCAGAAATTGTTGATGGGGTGAAAGGACAGCGGGACTCCACGTGTCTGTCTGGAAGGGAGTTAGAGGAGAAATCGTCGGAAGGTGACCTGAGGAAACGGGGTTACAATAGCAAGCATCTCGCTTTTGCTTGGACTGGGGGCCTATCCAGATGACAGAGTTGAAGGACTGCCTGCTTCAAGTCATAGGTACAGGGAGTATGCTTATGTAAAAAGATTTTTATGGTGAGAACCAAACAGAATTCTAGTTACTTTGGTTATGGTGTCATAAAAAGGATTAAAAATCAGGTTATATATAATTTATATCTGTAAATAGCCGTATGGATGGATAGGAAGGTATGCTTGTCCGTGTGGAATTTATTCTTCTGACTTATTCGATGCAGCGACAAGTTTCTACTAAATAGTACACACCCCAGTCTGTTACACTGCTCCTGATCTGTCCCACCTCGCTGAGAAATTGCCATTATATTCTCCATATTACTGAACCAGACACATGAGGAGCGCATGTTGAATTGAACAAACCTCTGCTTGCATTCATTCTTTGATGTTTTATTTAGGCAGGTGATTCTCATCACAAACCCCCCCTCCCCCCCAAAAAAAGTGAGGGAAATGAATATGCTGAAATATTCATTTTATTTTTGAGGAAAAGAGAGCATCTCACCTTTAAGGAACATACATCCTTCTCTCTCCCTAACTTCCCATCCTACTTCCTCTAGATCTCAGCTTTGACTTACTGAGATTTTTTTCCTCAGGTTTCTGTACGTGTGCATGCGTGTGTGTGTGTGTGTGTGTGTGTGTGTGTAGAAGCCATGTGTCTGAGGTGGTGACGACAATCAGCGGAGCCAGAGCCTTAATCACTGTTTACCGATTTAGTCCATTTTACTAGCAGGCAGCCCTTTTCCAGAGAGCTGTTTGCCTGGCGGGGTGCACAGCCTGCTTTCAGGGCACAAGTGCGTGTCTCGATGCTGTGTGCTTGCCATGCCTGGCACGGCTAGCCCCCGCTGGCAGGGCCACCACACGGAGCAGTGGGCCGGCATGCCAGCCTGGGCCTCGGAAGGTGCTCATCCGGTGGCGGTGTTAATGAGAGCGAGATCAAAGCGGGAGGCAGGGCACAAAGGACCGCAGGGACGGGGCAGCGAGACTATACCCGCTGCAGGCAGAGCCCACACATTTCACACCGCGCCCCGCGCATGCGGTGAAGAGAATTGGAAAGGACAGACTGAAGATTTCACCTTGCCCTCCGCTAGGCTTTTGTGTTGTGCTTTGTTTCCACTGCGCTGGGGTTGCGTGGCTGTTGGTGGTGGTGGTGCCTTCCCTCTGCGTTTTCTCACAATCGTGCACGTGTGACACTCGAAATCATGGCTCAGGTATGAAAGAGAAAGAGGGCCAGGTGGGGTTCTCAAACAGGGTTTCATCACCTTCAGCATTTCCCTTCCCTGTTCCCTGTTGCTTGTGGTCATGTCCTCAGCCTCTCCATCTACTGGCAAGTCCAGATAATTGTGAGGTGGGTGGGCTGACCTGTGAAGTTAGGGCTGCAGGTAGAAAGGGAAGTGGATGGAACGAGCGTTGGAAACACACTGATGGTATCTACATGGGTAGACCTGTGAACATGAAAGGTGTCCCTGGCTTTCCTAGGTAACAATGCCCAGTACCAAGCATGTCAAACTCCAAGGCTAACACGGGCCAAATAAACGAGGCATGCGGCCCGCGAGTTTGACTTGCTTGCCCAGTAGCAATCAAATTGGCGCTCTGAGACTGGACAGATTTGAACATGACATTCACACGTTATGTTTGAATCTGTCCAGCATCAAAGGACCAGTCAGTTGTCAAATGTAAGAGCATTCACTTGACTCAAGCCTGGGAAAATTCAGGGCATAGATGGGACCCAGGGCTTTGTGCAAATGAAGGCATACCAACCCCCTGAGATTCACGTCACAGTAATCCCCCCGTGAAAATGTCCCCTCCCTCTTGGGTTCCTTACTCCTCTGCTAAGTCCAATGCTTTGGGGGTGGTTTCCAGTGAGTGCTCCCTGCCTGTATTACTTGAAGGAACGATTTCTCCAGCCCCAATAAAATGTTCAGGCTGAGGTTGAAAAGCAATCCATGGGGATGGGCAGCAGCAGTGACTGATGGAACGAACATCCATTCAATCTCTTGTCATTCAGGCAACCACGCGAGCACTGGCCTCTCCATCGCACTCTCTCCCCAGCCATCATCCTCCTCCCCTCAGGACCTGGGAGATGCGCAGTGCGTGGGCCCATTCCTCCTTGGCCACCGGGAATTCTCTCTCCAGGCTCCTGGCCTCCCCCGAATTCACAGGACCCAAAGAGGGTTGGGAATGATGTCATGTCTATGGGGCATCTTAAGAACATTCACTGCAAATTGCACTTGCTAGCTTAACACACTCCATGTAATGCTTAAAGCATCAGCTTAAGGAAGCCCACTGCTTTTAATCCATTAGTATTTATCATGGCCTGTGCTAGTGAAGTGCCTCTTTCCAACTTGGACAAAAGGTTACCCACCATTATCACTATCAATGATCATATAAGTCAGATATTTCTAGAGGCTTTATGGATAGACATCAAGATGTTATTTTTAAGGACCGAGTCTCAAACACAGAGAAAAGTCTGACAGGGGAAGATCTCTAGCCTTGCTGAGCCCAGACTCAGCGCTCCTGGCCCGGGTGAAAGCGCCGATGGCAAAGGTGTCAACGGTGCGTGCAGCTGAACATCCCCCAGGTGTGCATGGTCCGCGTCGTTAGAGGCCCAAGGGCAGACACCAGGGCCCGCTTCTGCTCTCTGTGGCTGCGACCCTGACACGAAGTGACAGGAACATCACACGAAAGGCTTGACCCACCAGCGACGTGGTTGCAGATGGTAACTGCTTTGCTCGAAAATTCCAAGCAATAGCTGGTCAACAACAAACTGGAAACATCCCTCAGAAACATTCACCTTCACTGAAGAAAGCGTGACCGGGCCCAGCACCACGCTGGGTTTTGTTGGAGTGAATTATCGCCAGGATACATACCCCTGTCTTCACCAATCGCCACAAGATTGTCTCAGGCTTAAAGCTGGCGATTTCTCCTTTCCTGCTCTAATATTTGAGGCAAAGGGGAGAGACAGCGATGGAGAGGGAGAGAGAGAAAAAAGATAGAGGAGGAAAAAATGAAGTGAGAAAAAGAAAGAGAGATCACCTTTAAGTCTTTTCTTTTCCCTTTCTTTCAAATGACACAATAGAATTTTTTTTCCTAAAGTTGTATTAGGGATTCACTTAAGCAGAAATGAACTGTAATATGCAAATAGTTCTAATTGGACTGCTAATAGAGCGTGTCTCTGTTGTTTTTTTGTAGGGAGTTTTATGCCTATGTAATCAGTGCAGACAGCCGTTAAGTAAATGAAGAGGCAACTAACAATGTCAGAAAAGAGACCGGGCGGTTCCGGCTGACACTACCCTAATCTTCCAGGACCCATTAAATGGCAGTTTCAACGCATTACCTACCATAACACCCTTGAATATCACTGATTTTATTTGCAGTATCAAACATTCCATTTCATGCCCCATTAACAGTGGGAGCCTGAGCTTTTTGACGCAGCTAAACATTTTACTAACTACCTGGACTAAGTAACCAATTAACTTTTGGAGACAATACGGCCAATTAAGCGCGAAAAGGTAAGACTGTCATCCCCCACGAAAATTGAATTTCCTTTTCCTGATGGCACTTATTGTCGCCGCTCAATTGTTAATGGGGATTCGGTCCCTATTAAAGTATGAAGGCAGAGCGGAATGGAAAAGTTCAGAGGACTGGGTTCCTCAGAGTAGGTCACCCAGCGTCCCAATTGGCCCCTAATTCAGTTAACTTTTCTTCATGCCAGATTACTTCTCGGATGCGCCGGGAGCAGGCCTCCAATAGGACATTCTGCGCTAGTAGTGCAATCTGGTAGCTCCAGAGGAATCCACGGGCCCAGGGCTGTAGTTTGGGACCTTATATGGGAGGTTTAGGGGGGAGAAAAACAACAAACTGCTTTTTGACAGCAGAAATATCAGTGTCAGACGAGATATTGCCCTGGTTATGGCAATAGCTGGACACTTCAGAGATAAAAATAAACCCTCCTCCGGTGAGGTGCGCTCCGAATTAACCCTCTGTGGTTGGCGAGTCGTTTTCTAAATGGCAGACAAGGTCGCGGGTGGCGATTCTGCCTGGTGGATTTCACCCCAGTTGCCCGGAATGGCGTGCGCGTAATGAACGCCACGATCGCAGTTTGAAAGCTGGAGGCAAGTTTCTTGGTGTTCGCAGGAGTCTTTCATCTTTGGAGGTGCGGGAGGAAATTTGTCCTGGGGGGCACCTTTCATGGGGCCTGTGTGAGTGAAAACAGGAAGCCTATGTGAGTCATAGCCCAAATGTTGGGCTCAGATTCATAAACCTGTATTTTTTCAAAAAGAAGGAGGTCACATCAGCATTGTGAAAATGTGGCGGTTCTAAAACGTGAAGAAAAAGGAAGGATTTTTCAGAAGTGGGGAAAGAATAGAACTCCAATGACGATTACAATCTGCATTATAAGAATTTTAAGGCTTGTTTATTCATCGTTGTCAAACCATTCCTAGTATAATACAATTTTGTGACATTTGTTAAAAACCTATTTACTACATTTAAGATCTGACTTCAGCCTGCAAACGCCTACATAGAGCAGTGATCAGATTTGTGCTCAGAATTAATATTTTTTTTCAATGGTAAAGGTGTTCAGTCTCCATAGAACAGCTGTTGGCGAGAAATCTATAGGTTCTATTGTTATCTTAGTATTCTAGGTTCATAATTTTTAAATATATTTTTATTGATTTCAGAGTGGAAGGAAGAGGGAGAGAGAGAAACATCAGTGATGAGAGAGAATCACCGATCAGCTGCCTCTTACATGCCCCACACTAGGGATCAAGCCCGAAGCCCTGGCATTTGCCCTTGACCGGAATTGAATTGTGACCTCCTGGTAGACCCTCAACCATGGAGAAACACTGCCTGCGCCATAAAATTTTTTAGGTTGTTTCTGCCACATTCTGTGGTGATAGGAAGCAGAGCTTTAAAGGATCAATGTTACATACTTTCAAGTTTAAGGTCCTTTAGTAGAATATCATAGGAATTATTAACTCCAAAGAAGATTTGAATGAGAAATGATTCTCTTATATGAATGAATCAATTAATAACTGATCAAAATTTCCTTTTGAACTTTTCCTTGGATTCTAGCTCTTCTCAAGAGACACAATTTCTTTCTTCTTTTTTTTTTTTACGAAGCAATGGCTATGGGCTATTTATTTTAGCCGTTTTCCCATGGCCATGGATGATTTAGAAATGATTACAATAGTTTGAACTTCCTGTTATTTAAGATAGAGGAGTAAAACCAGATCTCAAATGCTTCCCACTCCCACCCCTCACCACCGCTGTATGGGAATAATGAAAACAAACAGGCAATGACAAAATTAAGTCGACAGCATGCAAACGATGGAAAGGGCTGGTGGCCAGAGCTTCCCACCACCCACAGCACTCAGTAAAGGTGGCAGGAGACACTGTGGGAAAGTGTCCCAATCTGCTTTGCGGCCCCCGAGCCAGGAGGCCTGTGGAGCTCTACAGAGAGAGCCCTTTCGGAGACTTGGGCACTGTTCCATCCCAGATCTGTCCATTGTTGAAGTGGGAAGCCACGGTCTTTTGCTCTTGGACTTAGGAGGAGTAGTGAATGAAGAGGAAAATGAATGGTCCACGCTATCTCTTAGGCAAGTAAACCTCCAGGGCCCCACACTTGTGTCTTTCACTGGAGTAAGGTCGTCACTGAGCTAGATACCAGGTCTAGCGCCCCAGGCTGCACAGACACCTCTCCCCACCTCAGGCCGCAGAAAACACCCTCACATTGTATGTCTTGGGAGAGGACACACGTGCATGTATTACATAAACTAATACTCATGCTGGGAGGAATCGGAAGGAATTACGCACAGTGGCTGCATTTAGGGTTTGAGGGATTTGTGAGAGAGACTTTCACTTTAAAAAAAAATATTTTTATTGATTTCAGAGAGGAAGGGAGCGGGGGAGAGAGAAACATCAGTGATGAGAGAGAATCATCGATCCGCTGCCTCTGGCGCACCCCCTGTTGGGGATGGAGCCCACAACCTGGGCCTGTGCCCTGACTGGGAATCCATCCCTAACTGCCTGGTTCATAGGTCGAAGCTCAACCACTGAGTCACAGCAGTCGGGCAGACTTTCACTTTTTACTTTGGTTGTGTTGAGTTTTTAAATTATTTATAGGTGCTGTTTTGTACAAGTGAATATCAGCATTGTTAATGAGTGTAATAAGCTGTGGGGACATTTGGCTCATTTGACTGTTTTCCTTCTTACGTTTCTTAATAGAGACAATCGAAATGGCTTTTTAAAAGCAATAGCTTTTTTCTTGCTACCTATGTGGTTATATACTCACTGTAGAAAATTTAGAAGGCACAGCCTGTTCCGAGGGTCACACCCAAGATACTTTGTCCCTGAGGCTGTTCTGACAGCTCTTTGTGCCCGGCACTGTGCTAAAACAGCCTGGCTCTCCCCTCCAGAATCCTCCACGCTGGCGAGGGATACTTCCTCCACTACTGAATTGTACAGAGATAATAACAGGGTGTGATTAATGATCCTTTAAGGACAGTTGAGAGATTGCTATGACAAGATATAAATGAGAAGCCTAATCGTGTTTAGACTGAATTAATATTTAACTTTTTGAAATAGTTTTTTATTAATAAGCTGCTCATTTATAAGATGTGGGAAAATGCACCTGGGTCGAAAACTGCCCAGTTTTAAATAGTTTGTATCTGGCTTTGCAGTGAACATTTAAAAAAGGAATGTAGGGGCCCAGCTGGCGTGGCTCCGTGGTTGGGCATCAACCGCTGAGAGCCAGGAGGTCACGATTTGATTCTTGGTCAGGGGCACATGCCCAGGTTGCAGGCTAGATTCCCAATGTGGGCATGCAGGAGGCAGCCAATCAATGATGCTCTCTTTTCATTGATGTTTCTCTCTCTCTCTCCCTCTCCCTTCCTCTCTAAAATCAATAAAATTTAAAAAAAATTTTAAAGGGGTGTAGGGGAAGGGTGAGAATTCAGTGGAGGCTCAGTACTAATACAACTTTAGTATTAATATCATTTTTAAAAATCACGAACATTCTATTATAGCAGCAAATCATCTTTGAAAGCATAATACACATGATTCGTTGATGTAATATAACTTCTTTCAACAGCTCACAGTTGCTAAACAGTTATTTTGAACTAGATCTTTTCATCTACACGCGACTTTCCTTAGCTGTGGCTCACACACCATCTTCACCTTACAGAAACCTTCTCAATGTGGCTGGGCCGCTTCTGAGAGGGGAACGATGAGACGGAGGTGGCCATCTGGTAGAATTGGAAGAGCCTGCACTGGCAGGCCCCAGGGTATGGCCCACACGCATAGCCTGACCTCCCAAACAGACCTGGTCCACTGTGGTACTCAGATTCTTGTATATACACTGCAGGTGGGGAAGCCTACATTATGAAAGGAATGTGGGAACGTGCCCTTAAAGTTGGATACTTTAAAACCTCCGTTTTGTTTATTTTTCAAGGAAGTTTGAATTGGCAACAGTATGACATAAGGAGAAGAGACGAGTCTGAAAGATGGTTTCAGAAGTGACTACAGTTATACAGTGGTACAGGCTTGAAGTGGTGTGAACATAGCAGGCATGGAAAAGCAGAGAAGGGTGTGAAGGAATGCCAGGTGGGCCTCAGCGATTGGCTGCATAGGTCTTAAAGGATGGGACTCGAGGGAAAAGTTCAAAGGGGACCCCTAGATTTCAGGTCTGGGTAACTTCCTAACACGATCTTGGCAGAGATGGATAAATAGGAAAGGGGAATGGCGTTACCAAATCATGGGATGACAAGCATGCAGTTCACTGCTTATTCAGAGAAGTTGCTGAGATACCACTTGATGTAAGAGGCAATTGAGTCTCTGAGATTTTTAAGCCGGAAGGAAAAGAAATATGTGCGTTGGGATTGAAGACTCTCCAGAGCTCAGGGTCTGCAGTCTTTGGTGCCTAGCAGCAGGCTTCTAGTCTCCACCGTGAGTGAGGTGACCAGGCTTAAAGCGAGCCCATAACTGTGGGTAGAAAGGAGTTGACGTGAAGGAGCTGTGGCATATTGAGCCGTGGACCAGCCAAGGTCTTTACAGGAAGAGCGGGCTACAAGATTACTCATCCTGAAGATGGCGCAAGGTTAGAGGACCATCGGCAAGATGGGGGGAATGGAAGGAGGGGCGTAGACATTTTTCGCTACGGGATTGAATTCATTCAAAGTCACTTCGATTGTAATAATGAGGTTCATTTAAGACCCAACACTTGCTGAAATAATATGGTTAAAGCCATGGAACATTAAGATCGTACTTGCCATAACACAACCCGTTTGGGCTATTATTAATCTAATCTCATAAGTGCCCATAATACTCAAGCAAGCAAACCAAAGCTTTGAATTTGGTTTACACTAATAGGAAGTCTATCTCGCGGGCTTTTCACTGGGATTCGCAGTACCATTAAGCAATTACTAGTGGCTAGAACACTAGCCCACATGTCGCTATTTCTGGTTAGGGGATTTTCTTGCCCGCCTGACTAAATCTTCCAATTAAATGCAATGGTACTACATTCATTTCAGTTCTTCATTTACAATGCACAGTAGAAGGTATTGTGCCTTTAGGTAAATAGTTTTAGGAGCTGTTAAACCACACACATAGCATTGCTGAGTTTTAGCATTCCATAGATATCATTGTGTAACAAGTACCAGGTAAGACCTGGAGACAAAGAGAACTCTTTTTTATTGACATAATAGCATCTTCTTTATCAACAAAGGTACTCCATTCAGGTACACCTCCCAACGATTTCACTGTGGTCACCTCTGTTAATTTCATCAACAGAATTATATTTAGATTTGTTCCATTTAAAATTCTCTTTACATTTGAAACCCAACACAGGATGAAGGTTCACAGCTAAAATTTCCTCTACAGTGTTCATTATAAATAACTAAATAAGGTCTTGACAAAACCGTAATGATGGTGATGATGATGATAATTTATAGTATGTTTATGGGGAGGGTGAAAATAGAAAAAAACACTAAGGAGTTTTTCAAAACCTGAGATTCAAGCCTAAAAAATTCATATAGTTAGCAGTAGAACCAATTCTTGAAATATCTTTTATTTTTAGTGTGGCTCTTCCCTCCCCCCCCCACTGGTAAAATCGTGATATATGTAAGATCATGATATAACTTTTTCTCAAATCTCAGAAAGCCAGCCCTGAGAGGTTATCTCAGAAACAGGGTAATAGTTAAGCATGTAGACTATAAAAATCATGGGATCTGAATTCCTGACATAATTCTAGCATCAACTATTTTTGTAACCCTGGGAAATTGACTCATCCTGCCGATGCTTCTGATTTATCTATAAAAAGAGAACAGTAAGAGTACTTACCACACAGAGTTATTGTGAGAATTAAATGAGATCCTAAATTAAAGGTCTTACATTAGTTTAATCATTTATAAGCAACTATATTTTTTGGACTCTAGGGACTATACTAATGGACCAAGATAATATATAAATATTCAAGGGGATTTAAATAAAATCGTAGATAAAGGTGGCGCCCACTGTTTTACTAGAACAGAATCAAGGATATATAGAATGTGTTTCTAGATTTTAATAATATAATCATGCAAGTTACTAGAATCTCAAAGAAAACGCTTCATGGTGCTGTAGTCCTAGATGAACAAGGCATTTCAAGACCACTGATCCTGTCCAGAAAGACCTGTCTTAGATATTCATAGAAAGATGTATATATCAAAGGGATTGGATGAATGTATAATTTATGTGTGAAAAATACCTTCTTGCCACCCCGCCCTACTCAGAATGTTAGGTGTCTTCAAAACTCTCTTCTTATTTTAAATGGATGAAAATATTTTTTCTCTGGCTTTTAACTTGACAATGTAAGGATGCTAGGAGTGTCTGGGTAAAATTTCTTGATAATGTAAGTGACATTCTGCTCATCCAAAATCTCTCTTGTTCTGCATCTGACACCTCTAGAATTCTATGTTAGGGTACCATTTTCTTTATCAGATCATATCTAAGGGTCTCTCTTTTAGCTGGAAGAAAGTGGATGAAGGGAGAGAGGGAGAGAGAAAGAGATACAACCAAAATTATTTCCTGAGCTTTCAAATTGTCTTTCTTACATTTAATTCTGTTCAAATACATCATATTCATACAGTTAATCACAGTTAACTCAAACTTTTCCTAGGGCAACTTTAATATTTAGTATTTAGCAGCATAGACATTTTAAATTTTCAGAGGCTTTTGCTCCACACCATTTTTTTCTTTTATTTAATCTTTGACTTTCAAAGAAGCACCAGATGATTATTTGAGTTTCACTTTCCAAAGTCAAGAGTGATGTTCAGTGATAAAAGTTTGGGGAGTTTAATAAGATACGAGGAACACTTTTTCTCATTATAAAATTTTAAAACTGTTGCTTCCTACTTCTTTTCCAAACTGAAAGCCTTGTTGTCTCCCTCGGAGCCTGGCCAGCCCAGGAAGCTGCAAGGCCCAAATCCTGGGGAACAGAAGCATTAGGCACTGACCCCGGGGCTTCCTAATAGATCTGCAAAGTGCTTTGTTCCTGGAAGTCATCTGGTGAGTAGTTCAGTGTCACTGTATATCTTGTTAGAGCAGCAGAAGTGCCGCAAAATGAACTAAAATCTCCCTGCAGAGTTGGTGCATCCTACGCTGGGAACACTCTGCACCTTCGACAAAATAGTGGTAAGATGCTGGGTAGCCACGGGTAAGTCTGCCCAGGGGTTAAATGAGAAATACGGGTCTCCTCTTGAGTGTCTTTTGAGGGTGACAAAGCTCTGGGCATAAGGGGGTGGGAAAGGAAGGCTTTCCTCTCAGCTCCTCCCAGCCCTTTCCAGTTTTATCCCAGACAGAAGAGAGAATGTGAAGGACCTCAGATACTGACTTCTTTGTGGCCTCAGCCTCAGGCAGGACCACTGACCCGCTCCACCTTGGCATTGCCTTTCTGTAAATATGAAGACCCTTCTATATTATGGTGCTAACTGCGAAGGCCAAATAGCTGAGAAGGAAGACAGCTCATTTGTTTTAACTATACAGTCTTGTCTGCCTATCTGTCCTCTTGTTTGTCTGTCTGTTGGTCTGTCTATCTAATCTGTTATCAAAAGTAACACATTTCCACCCTGCTGGAATAGCTCAGTGGTTGAGCATCGACTTATGAACCAGGAAGTCCTGTTTCTCCATTAGCACATGCCCGGGTTGTGGGCCCCATCCCCAATAGAGGGCGTGCAGGAGGCAGCTGATCAATAATTCTCTCTCATCATTGATGTTTCTGTCTCTCGCTCCCTCTCCCTTTCTCTCTAAATCAGTAAAAAATACTTAAAAAACCTCCTTTTCAAGTGCAGCCCAACAGATAACCCCCTAAATAAGTCTTTATGTTGCTCCAGAACTAACATACCTTCACGCATTTTTATCCCTGCCCCTATCCCGTACGGGCTGGAGGCCAGATTGAGGTCTCATAACCCGCTGGGACACATCTTAAATAAGGAACACGATTATAAACTGCATGTAAGATAACAGTCTTCTGTTCTTGACTTCAATTTGTGTAGTGCTGGCTTCAAATAGAAACTCAACAGAGAGCGATTGATTACTTGGTGGTTGCTTTTCTTATTTTAACTGATGTTCCTCAATATTTTATAAACTGGAGAAAGATGGGGATGTTTATAATTATTCCTCATTTTTAACCACCACATTTCAGAAAGTTGCAAGAACCTCTCTATTGGTAGTGAACTCTATTTCATTCTACATGATTACTTACTCCCCCCCCCCCCTTTTTTTTTAAGTCTTCAGATTTATGTTTGAAGTCATTCTAGGGATAAGTCTTTTTTTTTTTTTTTTTTTAGCCTATTGACAAAATTCAATTTCTGCCTGCCATATGCAGAGAAGGGAAGAGAAAAACACGTAAGGAACTTGCCACTTCATGAAATAATTTCATTCTGTAGCCTAAAATCGTTACTAACCTCGGCAACACTTAATTAATTGAAAAGACTCCAGCGGTGCGATTCCATGTTGAAGAGGTTCCAACTAGTTACATGTGATTCAACCTGAAATTCAGTTAAAACTGCAGGAATCCTCAAACATACATAAATGAATGAAAAATGAAGACTGTTGAGTTTAATCAATCATTTGCCTCTTTTTTTTCTTCTCGCCTATATTTTGTTTTTTCTTTGGAATGTAACAGATTTATTGATTGAGTGTTCCATGTTCAGTCAAAATACATTTAGTTAGTAGACATTGAAAAAGCACCAAATTTTCTTGTCTTTGTTATAAGAAAATATTGTTTTAGTTGAAAAATACAAAAGTGCATATTCATTTCATTTCATCAAAATAATATCAATTGAATCAACACCAAGCTAGTCTGATAAGTACAAGGGATCAAACCCACAACCTTGGTGTTTTGGGATGACACTTGAACTAACTCAGCTACCTGCCCAGGGCTTCCAACAGTCCTGGTTCAAATCAGTTGGGTCAGTTGTTTTCTCACAAAACTTTGCATATATATCTCTCAGATGCTTAAAGTCAACGGAAAACTATGATGGGTCTTGGAATTGTATACCTGGGGGTGGAAAACGTCCCTGCCTTCAAGGAACTTAAAGTAAGAGATGGGGTGAAGTCAGACAGTGGACTGTTTCAGCAGAGAGTGCTAAGTTCTGTGGGTGAGGTTTGTATGGCCCCCTCTCATAATGCACAAAAAAGACAAGCCATTGGCAGTGGAAGCACAAATAAAACCTCTGACTTGGTCATTTTGCTTGATCAGAGGAAGCAGTCATAGCAAGTACATAAAGATGGTCATTATTGTATATTGGATATGAAGGCAGATATGATTCTTCAAGCGTTTAGGAGATGGCACAGTTTATAAACTGATAAACATGATGATCAACTGTGTTCTCTTCTGATTGTTAGTATTTTGTTGAATCTAGCAGGTAAGCTGGGGATCAGAATTCCTGTGGATCCCCATTTCCACACTCTGGAACCCTAAAAGAATGGTATAGTTCTAAAGTTAACAAAAGAGAAAAGGAGAAAACACAATAAAAAAAAGGGAAAACAAAATTACCTTCCTGAATTCAGTAAGAAAATTGACCGTACGATCTCTCTCAGACTTTTTTCGGTTGATTTCCCCACTGTGATCTCAAAGGATTATACAAAATGGACAAGATTTTATGACCCCCCCCCCTTTTTTTACATGAAGAAATAGAGAACTTGGGAGATTGTCAAGCCCACAACTTTATACATGACTATCCAACAAGTTTCCAATTTAGATCTTCCTGCCAGAAACTTAATGTGCGTTTGTTACATCTGCAGGTGTGATTGGGGAGATTTGATTGGACGGCGTCAGCTGGTAGAGCTCCAAGCTGTAGAGTGGCCGGGCTTTCTTGAACAACTCACATTTAAGGCACAGAAGAAAAGGTAAGTGAGACTTTCACAAACGTGGATCACAACTGACTGAATTTATAAAATCAGGGTGATCTTGACTTGAGACATAGATTCAGTTGCCTAGAAAGCTGATATGAATATAAATATTGAATTTCTTAATGGGTTTTAAATCTAAGTATTCATCTCTGTGTATGTCAGTGACAAATCCAACTGCGTGCCATGACAGATATAGTTGTGGTAAGTGGTCAGGACAGAATCAGAAGCCAGGGGTAGCAACTGCTTTCTGGCAACGTTTGCCTGGACAAATGGAGTCCAAGAAAGGTGCTCAGAAGGAAGGAAATTGTAGGAGGGAACGGGCCGTGCACAGTGCTCCCCAAAGATCTCAGAGTGCTCTTGTCTTTCAGTTCAGATGATATTCACAGGTTATACAAAGGGAGGTGATGGGCAAATAATAAAGAGATCATCAGTGTATTTTAACCATTCTGATACCAGGGTCATTTTGAATGGTTTCAGTATTTTTTGTTATTAATTATAAAAGTAATATGACAGCATTACAGAAACTTTGAGAAACGAAGAAAAAATTTTGTGCCATTAACCCACCAACACAGTTACTATTCATTTGTGTTCATTATCTGAAATATTTTATCATGTGTGTTTTATAATTGTAATAACGGTGTATATACAACTTCCTGGTGGGATTTTCTACCTTGAATTACAAGGTAAGTACTTTTCAGAATGCTGGATCGTTTTGTAATTACATATTTAAATACTGCTTAATGTTCACTTTATTCATCCAATTTTGTTGGTTTAAAAAAAATACAGGCTTCAGTTTTGTTTTTTCTCACTTTAAAAATGTTTGCTTTTCAAATGAATACTGTTGTGTTGTACCCATGGGTTTGATCCCAATTCATGAGTACTTCCTGAGAATAGACTTTTTTTTTGAAGGTGTAAGTGAATTTTTATTAGGAAGGGCCATTGTCAACTAAAACAGCAGCAAATGAAGAGTGGAGAAGGAAGCTCCCGGTTGTCTCAGCTACCCAAGAACTCCACCATATGTGACACAGGAGGCATTTCAATTTGTGACCTGCAGCCCAGAATTACCAAATGCTTTCCCCTTCAATCTAATACTTCCGGATTCCTGCCCAAAAGGAATACATTAAGAACATGGAAACTTGCTCACTGATAGGAAACCCCCAAAGAGTAAGGGAGGGAATGGAGAAATTAAGAAGTTATGTAAAACACTCTTATAACTTGTAATTAACTACATTTTCATATCTTCACAGTAATACAAAACACAGTCACTTGCAGAACTGGTTCAGATTACTTAAATACCAAATACATTTTTAGTCCCCTACGCAAGTGTTTGGAACTTACTTGTGTTTATGTGAAATGGAGCTATTAATACTTTTCTGCAGCGGTAACTGCACACCAGGAAGGCCAAGACAAACACAAACCAAGGCATGGAGTTTCCCACAGCTGCGGTGTGAAAAGACTAGGGACAGTTGATTCCGCGCACGTGGATGGTTTCTTTGCGCCAGGAAATCCACGCGGAGGAAGGACTGGAGATGTGCACAGAGGTTTCCGGAGGGAAGGAGGACACCACGCTGTCGACAGTCAGTTTTCGGCCCAGGCGGATCGGGTGTGTGGGCTGCATCTCCTCCTTGCTGATATCGACAGCCTCTTGGAAAGCCCCTTGGGAATCGTCTATCATTTGTTTTCGATCATCACCACATGCGACCTCAGCAAGGTACCGGAAGTAGTCTCCCTTGCCATCTTCAGACAGAAGACCTTACTCTCTGGATTAGTTGCGTTGGCTGTTAAATACTTACCCAGCAATTCCAGCACAACGGTGCAGATGGAGCGCAGCTCCGACTCCACTTTCTCCCAGTAGTCTTGGTCAGCTGCAGCTTCTTGTCCGAGGTGTCGGTCTTCTGCTCGATGCTCGAGATGACCCTCCAGGCGGACCGGTGGCCGCCGACCATGTTGTTGTAGGCCATCGAGAGCAGGTTGCGCTCCTCGTTGGACAGCTTGGAGCCCTGCTCCGTCACGGCCTTCCTGCAGGTGGCCATGTCGTCGTAGCGCTCAGCCTGCTCAGCCAGCTTCTCCTTCTGGATCAGCTCCATCTTCTCCATGGGGACGGGGCGGAGAGCGCGGGCGAGCACCGTCTCCGTGGCCGCAGCGCGAGTCTAGAATAGACTTTTAAGAATATTCTCTGCCAAAGGGTCTGAATATTTGGCAAACATTTTAATATGTGTTGCTAAAATGGTGCCTGAAAGCATTGTTGATAATGACATCTGAGCAAGTGGCACGACCTTGGGTGATAATGTGAGTGTGATTTGCTTTTCCAAAAACTAACAGTCCACTGGTAGCATCAGCTGCCCACCCATAGCCACCTCCAGGGCCGCCTCACCTGAGCTCATGCCTGGCCTCACCTCCTGAAACTCAGACCAAGTTCATGTTCCCATGGGTTTCTGAGACCCTCCCTCCCCATAGACAGACACACACGCACACACACATCCCCATCCCCCAAGGATGCAGAGGCACAAACTCAAGTTCAAGGAACCCATGAGACACTTGCAGGTCTCCTAGCTGAGCACAGGCAGCTGACAGGTGGCCCCTTACTTCATAATGAAGGGTCAGCAGTGCTCACTCCCCAGAGTTGGAATGAAATTGTCCTCTTGCCCACATGCCTTTTAGGTCAAACAGCGCCTTTGGTTTTTCAAAAATGTTCTTGAATTATCCATTAAGCTCAAACAATAACATATTTGCAAGAACATCCCATCCTTCTCCATTTCAACAACCTTCTTCTTGAGCACCTGTTCTTCAAAGCACTTCCTCGTGCAGGAGTCGCCTAGCACCCGCATAGGGCTGCCCGCATCCATCCTATTATTTTGGGCTGCCCTGCCCCATACCGTGGCTTTCATCTAGAAGTCCCACCCAGGGAGCTTTTGTCCTTTGGGCACATTGTAACACCCCTGCCCAGCCCGGGGCACATTGCCGCTGCGGCAATAACAGTGATCTCAGTGAAGACCAACAGAAAGTAACAAACACAGACACGGCAATAAATACAATATCACGTGACAGCTCAGATCACAAAGTCAGCGCTGCACCCAGAGTCCTTCGGGACTGGCCCCGGTACTTTGTGAGAAAAGGCAGCACGAGGGGTCCCCGACGCGGCCTGGGCTAGGGCAGAAATGCTGGGCTCTGCAGGAGACAGATGCAGGGCCGCGCTCTGTGTTGGGAAACGCTCTGGGCTTGGTGCTATAAATAATAATAAAGATAAATAATAAAAAAAGTGAAATGTTTTAAATGAAAGGGGATGCCCTGTGAACTTAACACACTGGCCCTTTCGCCTTCCTGTTAACAAGGTAATCTGATTGCCATTGATTTTTTTCACCTCTGTTACTAAGAAGGTGATGAAATGGTGTCCACCTAGATGTATTGAATCAGATACTAAACAAAGAGCAACATAAAGAACAATTATCAGCAACCTTGCTTTCAGCCTGCTGATTATGACATTACTGGGAAGACAAGGTCTGGGTGACTTAAGAAATAAAGCAGGGGTAGGGCTGTGGGGATGAAAGGAATGAACACAGGTAAGTTTTTTGTGAATAGATACATGTTTATTTCAGAAAAATTTCACCAGGAGCCTTTTCAATGCTCCATAGCTTGAAAGGGGGCCATTTCTACCTCTGCGGTTTACTGATAGGCCTTCTAGTCTGACCTAATTAACTACCTTTATGATGCCGTAGAGGGAACGGCATGACAAAGGTGAGCCACTAACGCCTATATTTCTGCTGTATGGATTGTGGCCGGGTGACGTGCAGAGATGCTTGCTTATTGGTCTGTTGGGGTCGCTACTACGAGTTGGGTAAGACCCTGAAATGCTGTGAACGAAAGGCCGCTCTCCTGACCCGGCAGTGAACCTCGTAGATGGCTTGTGATGAGTGATTAGAAGACCTTGCTTGACATGCATGACAAGGGTGGAACTAGCTAGCTTATGAATGCTGACTTCTTGGCTGAGGCTTGAATTAATTTCCTAATCTCAAATATTTCCGGCTTCTATTGTTTATTCTATTTGTATTCGCCCAGTTGCCAGCGTCCACAGTAAAGCTGTGAATGCCGAAGCACTTTTCCTACCTCTGAGCATATGCTGGGGCCTAAATAAGAATGTCTCGTTATCTTATTACCTCTGATGACGTCTGCTTCTGTGGCAATATCTCCTTGTGGCATTTCCTTCAGAGCAGTGCCCTGCCCAGACTTGGCAGGCGCTGTTGATTGACTGTGAAGGTGGAGAGTGCAATGGGGGGGAGAGGTTTCTCCTGGGATCTCCAGTGCAGGTTGGGAAAGGTAGTCAGCGCCAGCAAAACAAGTTCAGTGGTGCTCTCAGGCCATGTGGGGGCTCTAAAACAGGACAGAAAAACTTGCGAAGAAACAACTGGTCACCGAAATCGAAGGCGATCATTGCAGTGCAAGCAATGAACACACCCATTAGAATAGCATTGGGGTCGTTGGCTGTAACTCATCATTCTGTTGAGCCTCTGCCAGGCTTCCTCATAGGGGGAAATCCAGAAAGAGATGCGAGACGTCAGAAGATGAACTTTAAATAGGGTGGATAGAAGCAGAGAGGAAAACTGAAGAAATAAAAGATATAGGTACTTTTTAAGTTCAGGTACAAAGCAGAAAACCGTTCTTCTTACCGTTGATTCTTTTTGTGTGAGACACACACAAACATGGGAAATGGCACTTGTCCTTACCGGAAACATACTCAGGCGCAGATGGTACTGACTGATGCCAGGGGGTGTAGAGAGGGGAAGGCAGTGGTTCTCAAACGTGAGCAGGTACCATGTTGACGTGGAGGGCTTCTTGAAGGGATTTCTAGACCCCTCTCTGTGAGACCTACATCTGCCTTTCTAACAAGTTCTAGGTGGGGCCAGTGGGACTGGTTGTGGAAGTACCTTTGAAGTGTCTGTCAGTGTTAAGGCTTTCGTTGGGAAATGTCTTTGAGGCCTGCCAATCTGGTAGAAGGCCAAACAGAAGTTTGGTTTAAATATCAGTATTGCCCAGCCAGCATGGCTCAGTGGTTGATCATTGACCTATGAACCAGGAGGTCACAGTTCGATTCCTATTCAGGGCACATGTCCAGGTTGCGGGCTCCATCCCCAGTGTGGGGTGTTAGGAGGCAGTCGATCCATGATTCCCTCTCATCATTGATGTTTCTCTCTCTCTCTCTCCCTCTCCCTTCCTCTCTGAAACCAATAACATATTTTAAAAAATAAAATATAAAATGTCAGTATTACCACTTCCTAGCTTGTGAACTTGGCAAAATGGCTTGCTAAATTTCACCATCCTCCCCACAAAATGCAAACATTTTCATGCAGATTAACTGAGGCATATACAGGAATCAACCAATGGATGCATAAATCAACCAATGTATGTAAAGCAGGGTACCCTGAATCTAGCAAGTCCCAGGAAGAGAAGCTTCCTCTATCATTTGTTCTTTGGCTGAATGGCAGGTGGTGAGCTCTTGGGGAGGAAATGGGGTCCAATGTAAAGAACTGATATTAGCAGATTGCAGTGCAGATGATTATGACTCATTTTTGGAAGTGTTAATAAAGATTGTCCCATTGGCTGGGCTTTCCCTGGGAAATGGCGGGTGGCCAGTGGGACTCAGAAAGGCAAAGAATTCCAGAATTAGTAGCTTACATGAAGTGGGGACTCATTGTTGTCTTTGACCTAAAACTTAATTACATGGATGACATGAATGGCGACACAGATGCTTTTATTTCTCAAGGGGAATTTTAGCCCATGTTGGATGTTTAAGGCCACACAGTTTTAAGATCATCAGTTATAAACCTCAAATACACATGACAGTGCAGGGCAGACTCTCACACGAGGCTGATGGGAGTGTAAGTTGGCTCAGCGAATGTGGCACTGTATACCAGAAATCTCTCAAAATACACGCATTATGACTCAGAAATTTCAGCTTGGGAAACACAGCATAAGGAAAATCATAAATATAGAAGAAAACAAGTTTATGTATAAAGATGATCATTTAGTGAATTATTTATATTGTCCAATAAAAGGAATATTGACTAAAAGAGTAATGGTTAAGCCAAGTCAACACATGTTAAATGAGAGAAACAATTATGTGAACTATATTTGGAATAAGATCACCTCTATGAAGAGAGATAAAACTGGTTTTTAATTCCTGCTCGTGTCACTGGGAGTATGACCTTGACTTATGACTGGGAGTACGGCCTTGAATCAGTGGTTCTCAGCTCAGGTGATTTTACTGTCCTGGGGGCATTGGCATTGCCCATTGTGGATCGGCGTTGCTGGCATCTTGTGGGCTCCAGGTACTGCACAGGACAGCATCCACAGCAAAGAATTATTTGGCTCCAATGTCAATTGGCCTACGGTTAAGAAATTGCCTAAAAAAACCAAAACACAATAATACCTACTAACTGTGATTATTTTGGGAATTAAATGACATGATCTACATAGAAAATCTGATCTGGCTCTTGGTCACTTCCCAACAAAGGTTATTGTTATATGTTTATCACTACTCATTACCATTTTTAGAAATAGATAAAGGAATGGTAGCAACTAAATGATTTTTATCCTCCAACTTTTCAGTGTTTTTCCAAACTTTCTCCAACAGGCAGAATTAATTTTACAAATTATTGTCAACGTTGTTCCTAAAAGAAAAAGGACTTTTTGAAAAGATAATAACCATATGTGCACTTTTGTTATTACTAAGTAAGAAAGGGGAATTTGGGGGCTTATATGGCAAGGCATACTGAGCAAAAATGTTTTTCATTTTGGAAATCATCCAACTGTTACACCATAGCAACTGAAGTCTGCCAGTGTATCAAACCCCAAACGATTTCTTTTCAAGTTAAGTTTTGAATAATGAAGGTTGTGAACCAGGCCAGAGATGATTTTAGGTACCATTTTATGCAAAAGCATTCCTGCTGTAAAAATAGCAATTGGTTAATAGTTCCAAAAAGATAATGGCCACTTTATTGGGGGCTTGCAGTGTTTTTGGGGGCTGAGTGTGGAATAAAAGTAAAGTAGTAATTATTATTATTAATAATTCAAACCTAGAGAAGTAGGTCGGCAGACTGGTAATGGGTCTGGGGATTGTTTTAAGGAAAGAATTCCCCAGATAATAAAAAAAAAAATGGGATTGAGACCCACAGAAGGTGGCTTTATGGACCCGCTGAGTGTGCACTAAATCAGACTGTGCTTTGCTATCCCCAACCTCGTTGCACAGGCCTGCAGGATCAGCCCAAAACTAAATACACTGGCCCTGGCCGGGTAGCTCCATTGGTTAGAGAACCCACCCGATGCTCCAGGGTTGCAGCTTTGATCCCTGGTCGGGGCATATACAGGAATCAACCAGTGGCTGCATAATAAATGGAACAACAAATCGATGTTTCTCTTTCTCTCAAAAATCAATCAATCAAAACAAACAAAAGACTCAATATACTGGAGGAACAGAGCCATGGACAGAGTTTCTTACATGAGTATGTTATCCCTGTGTGTCTTTCCATATTTGCTTTTTCTGTATTTGTTATAGAGGAGGTAGGAAAAATATTTAAAAAATATATATAGATAGATAGATATAGGTATATAGATATAGATATTTAAAGTGCACCCAAAAAAAGCAAATATGACAAATTTTAAAAGGAATTGTGTTTATGGGAGTTCCAGACCACTTTTGCCAAGCTATCCAGGCCTGGTATTTTGGACAAGGTTAGGACAAGTACTTGAACTTCTGGGTGCCTGGGTAATGCAAACCTTCAGCCTTGTGGCCACTCCTTACTAAACATTAGTGCTAGAAACTGCCTTATCTTCCCATGGCCCCCCACAGGGAAGCTCTGGGCAAACGCAGGCCTAAACTGGGAAAGGCTTTTTTATTATCTTTCTTAAGCAAATAAAACCCCAGAACGGATTTCTTTGGGAGATGTGTTTTGTTTTTATCACAGTGACCTTTCTAAGAAAAGATGAAGCTAGCCTCAGGTAAAAAGAAATGACCACATTTCATCTACAGTTAGCCTCCCTGACCTCTGACCTTGGTTCTTCCATCTGAACCTGTTTTCAGGCACCATTTCTCCGGGCGTCTGATAAGGGACACTCAAGTGCTTGGAACTCTGACTCTCCGAGAAGAGCCACTAAACAGATCCCCCCTCCCCACGCACTTGAATTGGTGATATGATTCCTTTGCTTTTGTCTTCCTACCACAAGGCATTATTGATAAACTACACAATTCAAGACAGGCAGGGGAGCCATGAAAACAGGCCCTGTTACCAGTTATCGATCCCCAGTTCTCATGTATGATAGCGTGTAAGTATTTATATATAGTGTACAGATATCTAAACACACAGCCACACACTTCTGTGTGTGTACACACACCGGCGTTATCGTCTCATCTTTTTTTCTCCCCTATCTCTAACACAAAAGTCGCGGGGTTTGGGAGCACGCACAGAAAAAGGAGATTTCTTAGAGAGCAGGCGCTTGGGCCGAGGTCATTCGAAAGGGTAATTATTGTTAAATGTCAGGTTAACTCTGAAGGCCTCAGCTCATCCAACTGAGAGCAGATTAGCGCAGATGGAGACATTTTCAACACGGGGCTGCCTGGCCAATCAGAGACAGCTGGGATTAGCCAAATACCTTCTCTCATCTGCTTGCTCACAGAAAGGTCAGTTTCTGCTCATTGCTTCTCTTTTAAGATGTGCTTTTTTTCTCTCATTTTTTTTATTTATGGCCGCCGTGTGCAGGAAATCAGGTCCCTTTTATCAGCGAATTAAACATTCAGCATCTAAAACCCACTTCTTGAGAGTCAACTTCGTTCACTTTCAAGACCGCTTTTATCTTTTTCTAAGTGCTGAAGACTCTGTGGGCGCGTGTACGCATTGCATATTTTAGCCCCAACCCTCCCGCTAAGCTGGAGGTCTGCCCGTCGTGTTTTGCAGATTTTTGAAAGCTTGCTTGTATCGTTTTCATGCATTTTCTTCTTTAAGGGCTCCGGTTTATGTTTGCTATCGTTTTCTTCATAAAAAGAAGGGGGCGGGGGGAATGAAGCTAACCCCGGAGTGCTCTAAAAGATCATCTGTCCTTGTGTATAGCTCTCTTTGCTTCCCCTAAGCAACGTGCATAAAACCCAGTGACAAAAGGAACAGGAAGAAAAACAAAGGTCACAGGCCGGCGCTTCTTCAAACTGTGTGTGTGTGTGTGTGTGAGCACGCATGCGCACCCACACACACACACATCAATATATTCATATGTGAATTTGTGTTTGTTCTTGGGAGAATTATGTGGTGCCACTTCTGTAGGCCTCAAAATGCAGTCATTTTCCCATTTCAGAAGCAATCAGTGGGGACACAAGAACACTCGTCTTCTGAAGAATTGTTATGAAAGCGGAATAAGGATGTAGTGAGGAGACCTTCCCCTGTTTTTGTTACGCTACTTCACACTGTGTGTGTTTTCTTCACCCCTACCCCACCTCTTTCCCATTTTTCTGAAAGTAGATCTATTTTTCATAATCAGACAAAAATGGTAGGCAAAATGGAGTCGCTTATCTGGAAAATTTACTACAGTGTTACATAATTTAGTTGCTTGCTTTAAGCAAGTATGAGGATAAGATGCAAAAGGCAACCATTAATAACAATTAATTTCTTTTAAGCTGCACTAGGCACTTATTGTACAGTAATGTACAAGGCAATATTTCACAGACTCCAGGAGCTGGCACCCCACCCAAATCTTGTTTTTTTGTGTGTTTTTTTAATATATTTTATTGATTTTTTACAGAGAGGAAGGGGGAGAGAGAGAAACATCGATCAGCTGCCTCCTGAACACCCCTAATGGGTATGTGCCCGCAACCCAGGTACATGCCCTTGACTGGAATCGAACCTGGGACCTTTCATTCTGCAGGCCGACGCTCTATCCACTGAGCCAAACCAGTTTCGGCACAGATCTTGGTTTTTAATACCATTCATCAATACTAGTAAAAGGGACCCGGACTTCTGGGAGAAATGGCTGGCTCAGGAACTGAAGCTGTTGAGCTGGAAAGTACTCAAAAGCAACCCCACGTTGACGGGGGTATGTCAGTGAGACACAAGAGTGAGCCAAAAGCATGTCCAGCGGCCAAAGCTGGAACAATCTGACCAACAAGAAAATAAAGCAACATTGGATTACAAGTCAAAGTATAAAATGAGTACCTTGCCTGGCTGGTGTTGCTCAGTGGTTGAGCATCCACCTTTGAACCAGGAGGTCACAGTTCGATTCCCCACGCCCTGGTTGTGGGTTTGATCCCCAGCAGGGAGCGTGCAGGAGGTGGCCGATCAATGATTCTCTTTCATCATTGATGTGTCTCTCTCTCCCTCTCCCTTCCTCTCTGAAATCAATAAAAAATATAGTTAAAAAATAAAATATCTATGAGCCCACACACTGGTATAAATTATTGATGAATAAATAAATGGGGGAGAATAAATGAATCTCCCATGCAAAAGAATTTCAGGTAATTTATGTAGTACTTTGCCCTCAAGAGGGAGATCATAACTCCTTGTCCTTAAGTGTGTGCTTCCCTTCAGAAGCACAGGCTGGGAAGAGGGGAGGAAATAGGACCTTCTGGGTGGCAGCCTGACAAACACTCCCTCAGCCAGGTGATCAAGGTTAATGACAGTGGTAAGTCACACTGATAGTTGTACCCTCAGTATGATGTGATGAGAATGGCACTTGGCCTCCGTGTCCTTCCTACCAGAAACACATAATCCCAGTCTAAACAGGGAAATTCTGCAAAATGTCTGACTAGTCCTCCCTAGAACTTCGAAGGTCATCAGAGGCAAGGAAGGTCTGAGAAGGTGTCACAACCAAAGGAGTCTACGTAGGCCTGACACAGCTTCATAAACGGACTGGGGGGGCCCTGACTGGGATCCTAGAACAGAACATGGTCATTAGGGGGAAAATGAGGAAGTCTGGGGAACTTTATTATGTATTAACGTTAGTTAAAAATGACGTATTAACATCGGCTCACTAATTGCGACAAATGGACCACATTGATGTAAGATGTTGATAATAGGTAGGTAAAACTGAGTGTGGGGTACAGGAGAACTCTTCGCACTACCTTCATAATAATTCTGTAAATCTAAGACTGTTCTAAAATCAACTAAATAGTAGCAGGTAGCCCTAACCGGTTTGGCTCAATGGATAGAGCATCAGCCTGTGGACTCAAGGGTTCCAGGTTCGATTCTGGTCAGGGGCATGTGCCTTGGTTGCGGGCACATGCCCGGTGGGGGGTGTGCAGGAGGCAGCTGATTGATGTTTCTCTCTCATCGATGTTTCTGACTCTCTCTCCCTCTCCCTTTCTCTCTGTAAAAAAATCAATAAAATATATATTTAATAAATAAATAGTAGCAGGTATATTGGTTCTTAAACTTAACATGGTGTTTTGGAGCTAAAATTCATTTGACCATTTGGGGTTTTCAGGGAGAAATGAGCTCTGTTGCCAGTTTAACGTCTAGAGATTAAAGCATAATGACTAAGATGTTAGGAAACTTACAGTCTTTAAGACTTTAAAAAAATAGCATTTGAATAGCAACAGAAAAACAAAACTCTGAGTAGGCGTTTACTTATACAATCCCTCTAAGAGCTGGCTAGTTTAGGTTCACAAAAGAAATAGAAAAATTTCCGAGTTTGCCCATTGCTCTCTTGTAGCAAAAGAAAGCCACAGAGAAATATCTTTTAAGGCAATAAAAGGAAGGTATCTTCTAGTGCAGACATATTTCAATTGTTATTGTTTTCTGAACTGACTGGATGATACTGGGTAATAATGGGGATATTTTTGACAGTGTCTTATTTATGTGTCTCTGGATGAGTTTGTGCACGAGCGTGGGGAAGCTTCAGTCTGCACAAGTCAGAGTAATATTTAAGGTTAATATGGTTGGAGTGAATTTATTTACTCCCCAAATGCACTGGTTTCTAGACTCCTCTAAGGCAACTTTACATTGTACACCCACCACAGAGCTTATTTACATAAGAAGCAGGATATAATTGCCAAAAAAAAAAAATGATACTACAGATAATATTCTGGAGGAACAGTTGAGTTCAGTTTTGTTTTTTGAGCCACCCAAGTTGTAATGTCATTGAGCAAAAGTCATATGAATTTATTGCAGAAATCATTTAACAAAATATTTGAGCACTTGGCCTCTCTAGAGGAAACATCAGTGGAGGTGAATTCACTTAATATGGAGATAGAATTCCTACAGCACTTGACTTAAGAGTATATTTTGCGTCCTGGCCAGTGTGGCTCAGTTGGTAGAACATCATCCCATGCACAGAAAGGTTGCCTGTTGGATTCCAGTCAGGGCACAGGCCAGGGTATCAAGCTAAGTTCCCGGTTGGGGGGGGTGGGGAGGTGCAGGAGGCAGCCGATCGATGTTTCTCTTTCTCTCTGCTGCTTCCTTCCTCTCTCTCTCAAAATCAACTTTTAAAAATCTAAAAAAAAAAGATAGTAAATATTGCAACCTGGGTTTTGAGTGACAATGCTTAAAACTAAAATGGCATGGAAAGGGACTAGCTTTGATTGCTAGTCCGTTATTTTTTATTTCAGAAATTCATGTGAGGACAGTTTACGTACATGTTTGGTCAGAGTCCTAGGTCAGACAGACAGGACGTGTATCCGGACACTTACTGAGCACATTCTCAATGCCAAATGACGGTTACTGAAGAAACAGAAAAAATCATGTTGCTTCTAAGAGGCTCAGAGCATCCTCTGTGTTTTTGGAGCATTTTTACCAGTTGCGGTTTATTAATTAATCAAGTGATACTTTCCTATCCCTATACAATATATGCTGCCAGATAGTAAAGTTCATTCTTGACTCATCTCCAGTGCCTAGCAGTGTCCAGCACATGGCAAGTGTTTAAGAACTATTGGCCTGAGTGTAAAGAGAAATAAACGAGTAGGAGACTCTGCTAGTTTCGAACACCATATTCATTCCCTCTCCCTCCCTCCCTCCCCCAACCCTCTCTCTCTCCCCTCTATCACAATACTAGACAGTAGTTCAGCTGAAAAATACATGTCTTAGCGTGCTTTCCAGCTTCCAGGTAGTCGTGGCTGACACTCCACCAGCCCCTGGGAGTTGTGTTATGAAAGCCAAACTTTAGGAATGATAAAGCAAAAAGGCAGATACAGAGTCCAAACCCAGAGAGGCTCCTAGGACCCCTCGACTGGCAGCAGTAAAGGGCTTCCTTCCAGACTTCTAGAGCACAATGGAAAAAGAAACTTCTCTGCTATTTCCTGTGTCAGTTCCTCGCCGCTCAGCACAACCTGTCTAATTGATTCTGACTGTTATAAATTCCTGTTGCCAATAATTGGACATATGTAGCAGACAAACTAATCCTATTAAGACGAGTGTGTTATTTCTTTTCCCTACAATCGAAGACCTTTATTGATTGGGTTAAATCAGTGGTTCTCCTTCGGGGGTGATTTTGTTCCCCCCACCAGCATATCTGACAATGTCAGGAGACAGTTGGTTGTCACAACTGGGGGCAGGGGTTGTTTGTACTGGTACCTAATGGGCAGAGGCCAGGCACACTAATGTTGTCTTACAGTGCATGGGATCGAGCCCTGCACCAACAAAAATGATCTGGACCAAATGTTAATAGTGCTGAGGTTAGGAAGCCCTGGGTTAAATCTTTATTAATTAAGTTGCCTCCACAGCGCACCTAACCGTTCACTGTTGATTAACGTACCTTTTGTAATGGGAGTCAGTGTGTTGACTTGCCTACACAGAAAATGATCATTTTCTCAACTCATGATATCAAGTTATTAAATAAAATCAGGTTTTGCTTTTGTGATTAAGTGAAGGAAGTGGGTGATGCGCAAAATAATGGCCCTAGGAGTTCTACATAAAGGTAGTGGGAAGGAACACAAAAAAAGTGCTGAGTAATTCACTGAGTCAGTGTTACAGACACAACAGTTAAGGGAACCATGCTACAGAGTGAACTGAAGGTGGTTATGCAGCTCAGTGAACTTTCGATCGGAAATGAAGCTACAGTTGAATTGGGAATTGAGACATTGGAATAAGATCCCTACTCTGAGAAAGTGGGTAAACTTGAAAACAATTCCTTGTAAGAAAGTCCATTTCTAAGACTTCCTCATTTTCTTCTTGGATCCAAAGATTTGGAAAGAAAGGAAGGAAGGAAGAGGAAAGGAAGAAAAGGAAGGATGGACAGAGGGAACAACAAAGAAGAGAGGGAGGATTAGAACAATCATCTGACCCTAAAGAGTGTACCTATAACTGATAAGTTAAAACTCATCAAGATTCAAATAATAAAAACAAGATACATAAAACACACCTGAAGTGTGTAATGACTGTGTTACTTGCCAGCAGAGTGAAACCTGCCCTAGCGTTAAACAGTTCATATGTGTAGTATGTATAGGTCACTTTATAATGATTGTTATCAGCAGCAAAAAAGCTACAATAACCCGATTGCTGTCACGTTAACCAAAGCCTGCGTCGTAAACCTTGTAATTTTCTGCTGTCATGCTCAGCCACTTTCAACACATTTAAATTAGGAAGGACTATGCTAATTTTGCTTCAGAGCCAGGGTAATTGTTATAAGACATAATTATCTTCTCCCCCCAATTGTTTTGTTCATCAGTTTTGTTTGAATCCAGTTGGTTCCCCGTGTCCCCTTAAACCTGTCCCGTCTCCACCCTGCTGGAAACACTCCTTTCATCTTCCTGGGCTCAGAGCTTAGATGTCCTGTTCCCACAGCCATCCTTTCCCTCTGTGATCTTCCTCAGGAGTAGTGTGTGAGGCTCAGTTGATGACTTAACTCTATTTAATTAAAAAGGGCTGCCCTTTATTTTCCTTATATTAATGCTTAACATACCATAGAATTGACTCAAGAAAAAGTAATAAAAGGATGGCAGCTGAAACATTGGAAAAGAGATTGGAAGGGGGAGGGAGGACCACTGCTCCTTTTAAACACTTGAAAGAGAGAAGAGGCTTGTATTGATCCAGAAAATGCAACTGGCAAATGAGCAGAAATGACAGGGAAGGAGATTTGGGCACTACATAGGAAATAATTTTGCAGCCGTTGAAGGGAACTGCGTTTCCTTATGAAGCGGTGAGCTCCAGAATTAAAGTGTCCCCCTGCGGTCAGGGACCCCCTAACTTAGAGGGCAGGGGACAGGCAAGCTTCCTTCTTCGTATGGGACAGGGATGTTTACCCCCAACAAACTGTAAAAGCAAGGCTGATTTTATTATATAGTATCCCACTAGTCATAAGGCCAAAAAAAAGCATGCAGAGATAAATACTATTTTGCTGGCTGATGGGGTTGGTATCGTGTCACTGTTTTAGTACTGGATGTGGGAGAGAGGATAAATCTTTCAAAGCTCACTCATCTGAGAAATCCGAACCAGCTGCGTTCACCTCTATTTGTCCGGTGTCCTTCACATTCTTCCCAATGATCTGTGGTGTCACTAACCCCGGGCATCTTAAGCGACCTGTGTCCTGACCAGTAAGCCTTTAGGAGTGAGAAGAGTGTCATTAATTCCATTGCTTCGAGGTCAGGAACAGATTGAGGCATGGAGTGTCATACGTTAACCATTTATGTTAATGTTCCAGACAGCCACCATGCTTTCAGCCTAACCATGAGAAGCCCAAGGCCAAGTGCACGTGTTTAAGTTCTTCTGTTATTAAAATGCTGGCACCAGAGGAGAAGAGAGGCTAATGTTAGAGGATGTATGCTATCACTGCTGGGAGCGCCGGCTTCCCCAGGAGCCACGCACCTCTTTCCATTGTGCACTTGAACGTGGCAGGTGTTGGAGTTAAAGGAAAGGGTGGCAAATACCAGGGTAGAGGGTCACTGTTAGCCACGGCAGACTCCCTCAGTCCCATCACTGTAAGCTTCAATTTGCTGACATCTGCAAATTGTTCTGTGAAAGGGGAGACCTTGCCAAGGAAAAAAATTCCACTCAGTCTGAGGCCAACAGATTTGAGAAGGTTCTTGTCTTTGAAAACATATTAAAAATGGGTTCAGGTACATTCTACAACCTCCCAAAATACCCATGGTACATAAGGAGCTAGCATGCATTGTACACACGCATATGCATTTATTCATGGCAGTCTGTATCACTGGCCCACTATTAGATACATTACTTATCAACATATATAAAAGCCTAATATGCAAATTGTCCCCATGAGAGTTTGACTGGGAGACCGATCGCTGGCTTTGACATGCGCTGACCACCAGGGGGTGGCATGGAATGAAGGAAGGCCCTGGCTGGCAGCTGGGGAAGGGAGGCCCTGGCCAGCAGCCAGAAGGCCCCAATTGGCCCTGATCACCAGCCAGGCCCAGGGACCCTACCTGTGCATGAATTTCATGCACTGGACCTCTAGTAGTTAGTATAATGCTTTTTTTTTTTTTTTAAAGAAGAGATATTTTCTGGAACTTTCCAAATGAGCATTGTATGCCTGTGGATATTGGCACATATGGAACATTGACAAGGAAGATATGCATGCAGTTGGGGGCTAAATTAAGGAAGGTAAAATCAGCTGTTATCAGGCTCCAGTAGGGGAGGCTCACTCAGTGCCCCTCAGTTTCCTGACCTGTATAATGGGGCTGAGATGGTTTCTTTCTACTTCTTGAGGGTGTTTTAAAGATTTATGAGATCAGTTTTCTAAAGCATTGTGAAGTTCTTGCAGAAGGTTACTATGAAAAATAAAGCATCATTATTCATTTTGTACTGAGACAGGACCCTTGGGGGGTCCTGAAAAAGAACAAATAGAGTCATTTTTACTGGAGACAAGAGAGAAATGTTCTCATCTGAAATTCCAAATTCGGCAGCAAATACAAGGTTCTGAAAAACTCTCCAGTTCTGTCTTTCAAGCACTCTTTACCCTCCTGCACTCCCCCCTCCATGTGGCATCCTGTATAAAGTGAGCCACTTTATAGCAGCAACTCAGGCTAACTGTATGTGTGTGTGTATGTGTATGTGAGAGAGGGGGGGCGGGGAATTAAAGGTTCTATAAATGAACACTTTTGGAGAAATTCATCTTGGTTTATGTGAGTCAGTGTCGAATGCCCATTTCTCTGGTGTGTCCTAGTTGGTTGTCTACTTGAAATGCAGAAGAGTTATTTTGCTTTGGTTTTATTTTTTCCTTCTTCTTTTTCTTCCTCCTTTGGTAGAAGGAAAACTGTTTTATGGACCACTAGACACTCATTATTATGACATATGTCCCCATTCATGGTAACAAACTACAATTGTATGGAAATAAACCTTGTGCTTCCTGTTTGATGATGTGATTGTTGGGCACCAATGGCAAACGCTTAGGAAAAAAAAACACAGTTTGGCAGCGGAATAGTTCTGAAAGAATCAACTCCCAGTTTTTCTGATGCTCATCTCTCCCCTGAAAAACGCTGAGGGCTGATGGGAAGATTTTCCATCTACTGCATCTTCCCTGGGGCCCTCCTGGTGGACTGGGGCACCCTTTTTCCCTCTTTACCTCACTACGGAACTGCTTAACTCTCAGGCTTCATTGTAACTCACCTTTGACCTGAAATGCAAAAAAGGAACATCAAGTGTTCTTTTTATTTGACATTACAAGCACTGTACTGCCCCTTGGTTATCCAGTCACGTGATCCAGCCTCCGATGTTTGGTCTCCTCCTCCATCCAAGGGTCTCAGCACTGGGCAACAGGACAGTTCTGAGATGGGACCACCCTGGCTCTCCATAGGGCGTCTGGTCTCCAGCTCCCGTGGCTGGGAACCAGCGGAGCGATTGTATGGACTTTGAACTGAACGATATTGATAGCAGTAGTCTGCCTCTGCCTGCTCCCCTCCCACTTTGAGGAATGAGCTCGCCTGCATCCTTCCCAGCTGGCAGCCTGCCTCCCAGCCAGGGCCAAGTTGCCTTGAGTGGGGCACTTTTTTCGTCCTTCCCAGGACTCGCTGGTCTTGTCATCACCATCGTGGCTGGCTTCTCGCTCTCTCTCCAGCAGCCCTAGACGCTGGTGGGCATGCCAGGTTCCCTATTGCCTGCCCAGCTCTGGAATTGCAGATCTCAAAGATAAGAATCGGCCCCAGGGATCCTCTAATCGCTGGCTCCTCAGAGTGTGGGCCTCTGACCAGCAGCAGCGGCATGATCTGGGAGCTCGTTAGAAAGGCTGTCTCCTGGGTCTCATCCCAGACCCAGTAAAGTAGGCTCTGCTTCTTCTCAAGCTCTCCTGGGGATCCTTAAGCACGTTACAGTTTGAGAAACACTGACCTAACTCCCATGCCCCTGATTTAAAATTTTATTGAATTCTTGAATATCCAAAGAAATGGCAAGGAGCTTTAAACGTTCTCAGTTCGTTTTTCGGGGCCATAGCCTAGGCCTCAGTGCACACAGAAGTGAGAACCGTGGATGGCCCCAAAGCAGTGGTTCTCCGAGTCAGGTCCCCAGACCAGCCACATCAGCATTATTTGTTAAATTGCAACTTCGCAGGCCATGCTCCTAGACCTACTAAGTCAGAAACTCTAGGATTGGGCCTAAAAGTCCCCCAGTTTGTTCCGATACAAGTTCTATGCTACAGGTTTAAGGAATAAGGATGGTCCAACTCTCATCCCAGAAAAATGGGTCTGGACTGGGCCTACTATTCCTGTGACCATTTTAATGTAAAGTCAGTTAAATGAAATACCATTAAAAATGTACTTTCTCATTGGGACTAGCCACAGTTTAAGTATTCAGTTGCCACAGGTTGCTGGTGGCCACAAAAGAGGCAGCACGGGTAGGAGGGCATTTCCATCACTGCTGAAGATCGGCTGGGTAGTGCTGGCCTAGATGTTGGGCTGGAGGAAAACATTCATATCAGTCACAATGATAACAGCACCAGCAATGATGGCAAAATAACAAGCCCCGTATACTTGGTGATTATTCTGTTCCAAGTATTGAGCTAAGACATCGAGTGATCTTTTTTCCTTAAAGAGCGTCAAATATCATTTAAATCTTGTGTTTGAGTCCGTGAAGGATTTTAGCGGGGCAGGGGACAAGGAAGAAGAGCAGAGAAAGGAGAAGCAAGAGGAGCAGTTGCTTTTCCATCCGTAGGAGACTTCATCTGAGGAACTGGGTTGACGTCAAGGGCAAGGCAAGCCTTGATGGACTACCAAGAAGATGTCCACACATCAGTGAGATAAGCCAATATGATGTCGCTTCCAGACCTTTTCCCTCTCTCCAAAACTGGAGCACGCTAGGTAGGCTAGGCTCTCTGAGCAACTCAAGTGTCCATTCGGAGGTCTGTTGGCTAGATGTTTTTGAAGCTTTGCATCCAGAGTGACTCATCAGTCTCCTATAAGGGATGTGCGCTGGTCCCATCAGCCAGTGACTACACTGGTCCCAGTATTTTCTTGCACAGTCCATCTGCATAATTTTCGGACATCAACTCCCCTCCACTTGTCCCCAGCTTCTGTAGGTCCCCACGGGACTGCCTCATCGTGCCCTGTGACAAGTCCATTCCGCTCTCCCTGCTTCAGGTGCGAGCTCTCTGAGTCCTGCTAGGACTGCGGGTGCAGCTGAGACCACGGCAGCCCGTCCTCTCTGGGAGCTGCGCTCTGCGAGGACCCTCTGAGGTCAGAGCGCCTTGGGCACAACCGGTCTCCCTCTGACCTCGGAAAGGCAAGCACACCGCTTTTCCTCATTTCCCACCTCAGCTTTTGAGGCTGGATCAGATTTACAAGCACCGTACACACACCCTGAGGGTGCGGGAAGGGCCACACCTCAGAAGCCACAGCTATGACAGAGGTGGGGACCCACCGGGCTTCTGCCGGGACTAGGCTTTGCCAAGCCCTTGGATTTCCATTACTCACCAGCTTTGAAGCAGTGAGGCGTCCCCAGGGAACAAAAGAGGTTAATTAAAAGGTCTCGCCAAAGTGGGCCCTCCCATTGTAAACAGAGGGTCTTTCTAAAGGCAAATTCCAGTCTCCACCCAGAAGAAAGGAACGGCTCAAAAGCCCCTCGGGTGCAGTTTCCCAACTTCCAAAAATGAAGGTTTGGTCCTGGTTACACTAGCATCGGATCTTTTCCCTTCCACCGGCCAACCTCTCCCCCTCCAATGTTTCCCTCTTCACAGTGAGAAGTAAACAAGAAGTCACATTCGGATAATTCTTTAACTATTCAACCCCCCCACCCACACACACCCCCACACACACATAGACATTTTTACATGCGTTTTACCCTGTTCGATAGTGACAGACATAGAGTTTATCTAGCCCACTGGATTCTCAAACGTATTTCAACAGCAAAACTCTCTCTTCAAACAAAACCTTATATGGAAGGAAGCCCAGTATATGAAGCAGAATCACATCGTGCTTCTTGGTTGAAACAAGAAGGGTCAGTGGGACCCTCTTCCTCACCCTTGGGATGATGGGCTATTTGAAATAATTTCTCTGGCCCACCCTTCATTTTCAGATGGATAATCTAAAGCCAAGAAAAGTGAAACTGTTTTTAGAAGGAAGTGTTTGGCAAGCGTAAAACTGAGACCTAGGCTCTTTGGTTATCCGTCCTGCTTTTGCATTTGTTTACCCCAAGATGCTTATAACAGAGTGGTTGGTCAAGTCCTCAGTAGCTCTCCTGAGTGAATAGCTTCTTAGCTGTGAACCTGACTTTCTGTCTTCTCACGACAACTCAAACTGGAATCCCCCATCCTTACAATGGCCTCTCAGGCTATCCATTATCTGTTCTCTCTCTCTCTCTGAGTTAATTCCGAATCCTCTCCATGAACCTTGTTCTAGTCCAGCCACACTGGCCTCCATCTCTCTCAACACATCAGGGATAGTCCTGCCTCAGGACTTCGTACCTTCTGCTCACAGTGCTCAGAAAGCTCAGCCTGCAGATGTCACATGGCTTGCTCCCTGTGTCCCTTAGAGCTCTGTTCAAATGTCACCTGATCAGTGAGACCTTCCCTTTATCATTGCAGTGGTGGTCTCCAAAGATGGCCCCATGAACCATACCTTCTGTTACCCATGGCTTGTGTATTCCCTCTGTTTTATCTGAGGGGCCCTGCAACTTGCCTTTGAGCAAATAGAACTGGGGAAGTGACACTTGATGACTTTCAAGGCAAGGTCTGACTGTGGGCTGCATAGCCATGGGCTGAGCTCTACAGTTTCAGAAGGAAACTGACCGTGCAAACCAACACTCAGATGAGAATTTTGGTTTCAAATGCCAGGACAATGGGATGCTGGAGCCTCATTGTAATGACCCGCGTCCTTAACGTCTCTACTGTCTACTTTAAAGTTAGGTTTTCCTGCAGCGGTGGGCCAGCCATTGATTCATTTCCTTTCTTTGAGTTGCTTATGATGAGAGAGAAAGACAGAGACGCTGCCCAGAGACGCAGCAGGGGTATTTTTATTGCTAACAATTGGAAGATGAGTCTGGTTTTCATTTTAACTCGGTGTGGCCCTCGCTGTGCCTGGTACAGCTTTCCCTGTGTTTGAGCCAGAAGGCTGCAGGGCTTCGCTCCTTCTGGCCCCGCTGTCCCACTGGCCAGAGCTTCCTGCTTGCTCTCCACCTTCAAGAGTTAACTTCATAAAACGCCAGCCCTTTATTCCAGCCCGAGATTTCCCATCATACTTTAGGACCAGCGAACCGTCCCTTCGTTGATGGCACCTTTTGGCTCCACAATAGAAGCCAATTTGTTAGACTTCTTTACAGGTCAGGGGCTGCGTGAGGATGTGGAGGGCGCAGCAATGGGCCCTGGGAAATGAAGTTGTATTCGCTTGGCAAATTATACGTCTGCTGACTTTATGGGCCCTGATTTCCTTCCCTCTCCTTTCCCCTCACTCTCTCTGCCCCCTCCCCACCTGCTTGCCTTTTCTTTAAACTGAGGAAGCGTGTATGTGAGATATCGTCACATATCCAGTTCATGTAGGTTAATAGATTGATTCCAGTGACACGGATCATAATGAACAGTAAATTGTTTTATCTCTTAAGTCTTATTTGGTCAGCCAGGAAAACATATGAGGTAATATGGCTTGGACTAAATGGACCGTATAATAGATCTCCTTCTAAAGAATAAGGACGGGGTGACAGCGCCTCTCATGATTAATGAAAATAATAATGGTTCTGAAATTGAAATTTTTCTAATTTTTTTTCCCCCTTCTCCTCTCTTGGCTGCCACCAAAAACTTCAGCCAGGAGATGATTTGTGCACTGTAACGGGCTCCAACTCCTTCCTGGGCTGAGAGTACACACTTGGGGTGGGGGAGGTGGAGAAGGAGGCAAAGGGATGAATTGGCTGATAGAACCCTAAGTGTGCCACGTGCAGGGAAAAGAGGGCATTCATGACGTTTCTTTGCCATGAGCTTCTGATGTAAAGGCTTGATACAGAGCATGAGAATTTGGGTCAATATCTTTGGCATCAGATGTGTTGTGGGCCGATCTGGTTGTTTCCCTTGATTCAAGTATATTCTGCCTTTTTTATTTTTAAATCACAGGATTTCCTCCCTTCCCCTTTCAATTTTTCCTTGGGCAAAGGAGTTTTGTTTTCTTCCATATCTCTACATTAGGGTGTGTATCTTCTCACTGGTTATCAGGAAAAGAGCAAACGCATGTTCCGGCTTTCCACAGAGTAATACTTTGAAACCCTTGGGGAAGGCAAGAAAAAGAGGAGAATTTTGATTAATAGCTCATCATCAGACACAAAGACATTGCTGCTCTTGAAGGAAAAAGTGGGAACAAGTTAGGATGGTACCCTGTGTGCCCTGGGACAGAACACCTGCTCTCCATGCAAATGGTGGTGGGTCATGGGATGGTGGTGCCATTAGAGAAGGCTGGTTCCTTGGGATAGGTGGGGAGAGGAGGGAATAAGGAGACCCAGCGAAAGGAAGAAAGGCCCTCTGCTTCCACTCGAATAAGGACCATTACCTTCGAGTCATTTCTCCACACTGCGGGCCACATATCATCCGGACAACAGGCAGCCTGAGATGTGTCCTCAGCTGCTCAGGGTAGAAGTGGCCCACAGAACTGAGCGGCCCATCTTCCTCTTGGATTGTCCACATTCCTACAAATTGATTTCCCAAGAATTTGTCTCCTCTCGTCTTAAGCAGTGGCTCCTAGACATTCTTCAGGGCAATGCAGTCTTTTTCTAAAAATATATTTTATTGATTTTTTACAGAGAGGAAGAGAGAGGGATAGAGAGTTAGAAACAGCAGTGAGAGAGAAACATCAATCAGCTGCTTCCTGCACACCTCCTGCTGGGGATGTGCCCGCAACCAAGGTACATGCCCTTGTTCGGAATCGAACCTGGGACCTTCAGTCCGCAGGCTGACGCTCTATCCACTGAGCCAAACTGGTTAGGGCTGCAGTCTTTTCTATGAAATAGATAATTGTGAAATCAGGCAGCACCAAAATGCTTGGGCAGCTTTTGCTTACCTACGTAGAACAAAATTAAGAAAACATCATTAATCCATCATAGACAATTGTTTAGAGTCTCTTTGAAATTAGACTTGCTCCAAAGAACCCTCCAAATTATTTCATTGACCTTTTTGATTTTCAACCAATTGTCAGAGCAAATCCCCATTTATTTATAACTAAAAATGCTAATAGAAATTACTGTAGATAACTGTAGAAGAGGAAAAGGTCTTTTTAATATACTGCTAATTTTGAAAAACAATTAAAAAGTAATATATGATATGGCTATTTTATGTTTACAAGTTTATATATGATTATACATAAGGTTATAATCATATATAAATTTTGCATATATATGTGTGGTTGTCACGCTGTGAAAAAGTGAATGGCTAGGGTTTAACTTTTGTCACCTTCAAACAGATGAAGAATTAGAAGTAGAAATAAGGGAAAGATTGTAGATATTTTTGGCAATTTTTGACATGTCAGAGTAAGCAATCACAATCGTTACTTTGGAAATGAAATAGAGAAACGTCTTTCATTGTTCTAGAAAAGTGAACAGTAAGTAAAGAATATGCCCATTTGGTAAATTTACTTTTCCAGGGAGTTTCTTGATATTAAAAGATTGTCAAATAGTAACATGTTTCTTTAAAATGATCATAAGAGCACATTCTGATTATAGAATTCATTTTCCTACACTTAAGAAATGGGATGATCCATCAAGCATCTATTATTGCATTTGATCTTTTTATTGGTCTCTCTACATATGAAATTTTTATTCCTAACCTTTATAAAAAATGTCTTCCCCCCAATCTTACTGTGAAGACAAAATCCATACTACCTACATTGGCAAACACCAGAATTGCATTTAGAATACGAAATACACTTAACAGGAAGTGACTCTGTTGGTAAAATGATGTCTAAGGAGGCACATGAATATTTTATAGATTTATTGAAATTAGAACTCACCCATATTGGTCTGGCATGCTTTGGAATATTTAGCTTCCTTGAAACTACAATGAAAGCTACCCCATTTGAGAAATCAAGTTGCAACATAGGAATTAGGAAGGTCTATAACAATAAAAGGGTAATATGCTAATTAGACCGGATGTCCTTCAAGACGAAGCCTGGGTGGGAGGGAAGCCCGTGCTGGCAGCCAGGGAAAGAAAGGCCTACTCTTGTATGAATTTCGTACATCAGGCCTCTAGTATCTAAAATAAAAGGGTTTGAAAATCCGAATTGAGATTCAATTACGTGGATAGTCTTATTCTCAAATAAAGAGGATAAAAATGTTATGATCCACGATGTTTCATGGTACTGAAAGTGTAGCACCCAACTCATCCCTGAAGTCATTTTTCAACATAGTGGAAAGTGTCTTTAGGCGCCATCAATCAAAGTAGGTTGATTGACGGATAGACTCTACCCACTGAAGTTCAAAGTGCTTTTAGATGATATTTACAGGGCTTACACATGAATCTCATATTGTTTATTTAATTGCTATGTCTACTTTTTCACTTTTTGTTACCAAATCAAGCCTATTAGTTTTCAGTTAAGTTTATTTATAAATGTCCTGTGGACAAGTTTTTCTAACCTAGGTCGTCAATAATTTATTTAGTAATTTTCAAACAGTCCAGAGGTTTAGGTTTAGAAGGTGAGGAGGAAGAAGGAATAGATACTTCACTCCTCCTAAATTTGAATGGAGGCCCCAAGGGGTCCAACTTCTGCTGTGTCCCTGCTTTAAAATTTGAAATTAGTTAATGACCATTTTATTTTGGCATTCCCCATGTAGTTGTACAGTATTTATTTTTAATCACCCCAAGCATTTAGGAAAGCCAGGAATAGATAGGATAGAAGATGTTCAGTGCAGCATTATTTATGATGGTACACGTTAGCAAAACCTTCACACATGCTGAAGATTTGATTAATGAAACGTCCTTACATTCATGACAGAATATTAGCTATCTGTCTATATCTATCCAGCTAGCTGTGATATTTAATAAGAACAGATAAAAATAAATAAAAATATACATACACTAGAATTCCAAATTTGTAAAAATCAAACACCCAGAAGGTATAAGAACGAGGGAAAGCAGTGATCATCTTCAGCTGTTAGGATTAGGACATTCTTTAAAAAGTAAATTTCTGCATCCTACAAATTTTTGACATGTACATATTGCTTATATAATTTTTAAAAAACAATAATAGCTCATTGTTACTATGTGCTAGTCACTGTTTTAAATACTTTTTTCGTAACTGAATCCTCATAATGGTGCTTTGAGATAAGTAGTATTTTTACCCCGTGAAGGAATTGATTTTCACAGCAGTTAAGTAACTTGCTCCAAGTCACAGGGCTGGAACGTGATGGGCCCAGATTTGAACCCCAGCTGCCTGACTCCGAGGTCCATCCTCTTAGTCCACTCTCTATATACAACAAGTTTTCAAAAAGGTTTTATTTGTGATTACGTAGTTCGTTAAACTACATGTTATTACCAGGTGGGTAACATTAGCTCAGGCAAACCCACGTATGCAAAGTTTAAATCTGAAAAAGAAAATAAAAATAAAAACAAGCACATTAACACATTTCTGATGTCAGAGTTCAGAGTTTTTTGATTTTGCATAATTTAATTTTCTGTATTCTAATTGTAGACTTTGCTAACAAGTTTACCATGAGCAATTTGGACCTGCTTTCATGCTCAGAGGCCATGATATTAAAGACTCCTGCAGCTTTGTCCACACATTACCAAACCGAGTGAAGGTGTAATGTGGTTAACAGATCAGTGTGGTTACCTAAGGCTCTCAACTTGATTGCGGAGGTGTTGAGTCTTTGATAGGGGCAGAAATAGAATATTGGGGACCAGCTATAATAGAAACCAGAGCCTCCAGCCCTTTGCATATCACCAGACCTTTGAAGACCCCCAGCCTTTGCACACCCACAGGCTTCTGCAAGTCTCCAACCCCCTTACTTGTGAACTGCCCATTTGGCATACATACCCTTTTGCCTACTTCCCCATACAATCTTTGTCCAAGACAACATGGATGGAACTCATGGCTGTGCTCCTACCTGCGCCTCTTCTAACCCAGGCCTCCGCCCACCTGTGCCTTTGTGGACCTTGGATTATTAAGTGGCTTTGAAGAGCTCCAAGCACTAAAGGGCTCCGGGTGATTCTCCAGGTTTGCTCTTAGACCGGCATGGCTTCCTGCTACCTGCCTGGAGACTGGGAAGACAAAGAGTCAGACTGTTCTTATGTCTTCTCTTCACTCCTCACAGCCAGTTGCCTTTACCAGGGGTTACAGCGTTCTCCCTTTTGCTCTCTCACTCTCATTTCTTCTCCATTTCCTTCCAGATCATCACACCCATTCATACCTGTAGCCCATCTCCTTCCTCTGGAGAAGAAAGAATGTAAATACTAAAAAACAAACAACAAACGGATTATGTCTGCTGGGTGCACATGCAGTTCTCCCTATCAGTGAAAAAGCAAGCCGTGAATCTGAACATTGCACTAATCGTGAAAAGCAGTGTCAGCAAGCATTGAAGCTCTTAGAAATGTACTAAAGAGCCCTTCAGAATCTCCACAAAACATTTCTCCTCCTCTAATTCTACTTGGTTTTTCTACTTGTTTTTTAATACCAAACACATGCAGAAGCCCATGAGGCTTCCTCATACGTGTTCCAACAACGTTCTCAGGAATTCAGCCATTTTATAAGTTTCGTTTGAATTAGCCTGGGAGCGCAGGCAACAAACATGTAAGCATTTTGCTATGCGGTTCTCTCTGTTCTAGATTCAGAGATACAGACGGGCTTTGCGTGCTTCCGAAACCGTCCGCAGTAACCTCCTGGACATTGTAGACTTGCTCTCCCGTTGTGGCTCTTGTACGTAGCGAATGCGTGTCTTTACATACGTGCAGATTCCCGTGTGCAACTTGAGATTAGCCGTCGGGAGCCCTGTGTTAATTAAAAAAGGGAAATCAATGGGCCTGTGAGTCCACCTTTTCCTGGGGTTGATTAAACTCCAAGAAGAAATTAAGACCAAGTTCAACAGAAAACCTGTGTGTGGGGGAGAACATTTCCCGCGTACACGCCACTCTCTCTCTCAAACACACACACAAAAAAGTACATTATTTTATTTTTTTGGCGAAGAGAAAAAAGATATTAAAAAATCCAGTGACTGATTTTGCTTCTTGAACCAAATCAAATATTTTCTTGTCAGAGCGCTCATAACGGCAGCCTGCGGAGGTCACGGCCTTAGCTTTCTCCTTCAGATGGGCTGTGCGTGGAATGTCCTCCCCATTAGGGCCTCTTTTGTTTTCCTTGGGAGGGTTTTGCTTACACTGGCAAGCGCCTGAGACGCACCAAGGTTCTCTAGACTCTGTTTATTAGATTTTTATCTTCTTATCAGAGTCCTCCTTCTTAAATCATGTCAGCATTTTACCACTCTTCGGGGATTTCTGGTGTTTTATTGTCTATGAAGTGCTTGGGGGGTGGCCGGGGAGGGAGCTAGCCTAACAAATACAACATTTATATAATAGCAGGGCTGGGGAGGAGGCTGCACGCTCTTACTGGTCCCCCATCCACCTCTGTTCCCTCTCTCCCTGCCCCGGAGCCCCCGGGAAGCCCTCACCCGCTCTGCCCAAGCTTATTTGTCAGCGGAGTGACATGGCTCCTCTGTGGACAGCCTGCCTTTCCGTCATTTTGAGTGGCTCTTTAAACCATATGCACTTGCTTAAGCCATTTTCAATCATCCGGCGAGCCCGTCGGGTGAGTGGGCGATTGCTTGGAACCGGAGAACGCGATTGGGTTTCAGTCACAGATGGAGTCCGGGTGGAGAGTCTCTCCCCTCTTCTGCTCCCGCCCTGTCTTTCCCCACTGGCTTGAAGCTTGAATAGGGCCTCCTGCAAAGGGATCCAGACTCTGTAGCCTAAGTAGAAAAAACACCCAGATTTTGCTAAGGGTGGGGTGCAGTGGGACAGTGGAGGGGGGTAGCAGGAAGCCAGGCAAGCCAGAGGGAGGCCCAGTGCTGGGAAGGGGAGTCATCCCTTTCCCCCTCATTGGGCACCACGTGACTCAGACTAGTATTTCTTTTCGCCATAAACTGATCTTACTGAGTCACATACTGTGTGTGTGTTGTTTCTGGGTGGTGGTGCTGTTTGTTTTAAGATCCATTTTAACCAATAAGATGAACTTGAAAAACCATCTGGTCGGGGACAATAACCTGTACCTTTCCTTTGAAGCAGGCCATCAAGCATGTTCACTGTGCGGCTGGTTACAAACTGTGACTATTAGAATAAAACACTAACTTCTAAAGGGGGTCTAAGGCTGCAGGTTACGCTGCGAGGCAAATCCTCTGGGATAGGAATTGATTCGTATTTATCTCCCACGCGATCACACAAGGTGAGAGTTTGATCTATGCTGGGGGAAGGCAGTCATCAGAGAGCATTAATGTGTTTCCTAACGTTCATCCACCCTTTCAGAAATACATTTATTGAGTGCTTACCTGCGTGAGGCATTGTTTATCTTGGAATCCCTCGTCTGCTGGGTTGCGGGAGGAGCTGCCTGGCAGGCGTACACGCGGTGGGTCTCTGCCCTCTCGTCGTAAGGCGCTGGGCCTGGGAGCGAAAAATCCTCTCTCTGCTGACTTGCTCCACCACAGGGCGTGTGCCCCTTCCCCGGAAAGGGAAGTGTGAATGCCATGGCGAGTCAACTAGTTTTTTCCCCCTTTAATGAATCTTCAATGACGATTTTTTTCCTTAAGAGCATGTTCCCAACTTATTAAAGCAATAAGTTCCTGTGGAAAGTGCTTAACATAACAGTTTCTCGGCCAGCTTTCCCTTCCAGCTGATAACATCGCCGCGAAGGCGGAACACAGGGTTAGAAATTTGGGACTAAATGCTCCCAGCATGTTTTGTGAGATAAAAATGAACGGTGACGAAAGACGTTTGAAGCTTATCACGAAGACTTGTGTTCACTTTTCAACCAAGTTTCTGCTATTTTTTTTTTTCTCCATTCCCTTCTCACTCCAACACAGATTTGAGGAACTCCAGCTCTTGACTGACCTATGCACTCAGACTTCAATTGCAGTATTTTCTGTGACTTATATTCCAAGCATTTAGGATTTCTCTTACTTCTTCAGCGTCACTGGTGTTTGTAAGTGGACCTGTGTGGGGCAGAAATCATGAGAGAGAGAGAGAGAGAGAGAGAGAGAGAGAGAGAGAGAGGAAAGTTGGAGAAGAACTGTATTGGCAATATGTGCCCATCGCTCCTTCCTTCCTTCCTGCCATGCGTAACGATTTCACATAGGCCAGCCAAGGTTGGTCTTAACGAAGACTGTATCCACAGAAAGATTCATGCCAAGCATTCTCTTTTTATTTTTTAAAAATATCTCTTTTATTGATTTCAGAGAGGAAGGGGGAGAGAGAGAGAGAGACAGACAGACAGACAGACAGACACACCTAAATGATAAGAGAGAATCATTGATTGCCTCCTCAACGTCCCCTACTGGGGATCAAGCCCACAACCCAGGCATGTGCCCTGACCGGGAATTGAACAGTGACCTTTCGGGTTCATAGGGCGATGTTCACCCACTGAGCCACACCAGCTGGGCGCCAACCACTCTCTTATTCCAACCCTGAAGCCAAAGCAAGGGCAGCATACTGATGAGAGGAAATGCAGGAAAGGACCACGTGTGAAAACTGGTGCAATCGCAGCTTCTCTGCAGGATGGTCCATTGGACTTCCCTAATAAATGCCTTTGGTGGTGGTGGTGGTGAATTCTAGGCTAGAAACATAACTTGGCAACTAAAGGAGGTAAGTAACTACTAGGAGAGTGACGGACACGTGCTTTTTAACAAAGCAAATTGACAGTCTGTATCAGAAGCCTTTAAAATGTGATGGTCACTGATCCAGTAACTCAGGTTTTTAGAATACAGACCAAGGAAGTTAATCGAAGTGAAGAAATAAAGTTGTATGCCTGATGCCCCATAGTGATCAACATCATGTTATTTACAGTGGCAGATACTTGGGTATAAGAAAATATGCAACAGGAAAATAGTAAATTATGAAGTATCCTCAGGTGGTATAATAAATTTCTTGTAGTAACAAGAAAAAACATACATGATAAGTTGCTAAATGAGAAAGCAGAATTCTACTCAAAATTATATTTACAGAAAAATAATATCAATGATGAAACAAAAGCTAAGTAAATAAATCTAACAGACTACTACCAAAACACCAGTAGAAGTCATCTGTAGGTAATTGGACTGTAGAGAGTCTTTTTTGTGAATTCTTTTAAGGGTTTTTTCAAAATGGAATGTAATTAGTATCTAAAAAGGTCAGATGTGAGGAAAAAGCAGACTTAAGTATTATTTAAATACTGAGAGTATTGTGCATTTTCAAGTTAATACCACTTTATCATAGCTGGCATTGAATGTGTAGAAAATGTAAGATGTTTCTCTTGATATTGTTTACAGATTTCAGACAATCTGGAATATTATCAAAATGACCAAAGCTCCAATAGTAGAAACTTACAGTGAATTCAGTTTATTTTTATATCCAATTGGAATGTGGATAGTGGGACTAGATTAATCACCTATTTCTCAGTCACTATAGTAAACAAGAATTTCTCTTTCAATGATGGGAGACATTGCTTACCGCGTGCTTGTTGTTCTGCAGTGCGTTAGAACTCCTTTAAGTTCTGTCCAGAGAGAAAGAGCTCAGTCTCTGGGTATACAAACTCCAGCAAATGCTGTGTGACCTTGGGCAAGTCCATGTAACGAAACATCAGATTCCTCATCCACAAACAGGGCATAGTCATAGCCGCGATCTCATTTGTGCAGCGCGGCCCATTTCTTGGCCCAGGAATCATCCAGGGAGACTGACTTCAGTGTTCCGGTAAGAACAGAAGGGACAGGTAGTTAGGTTAGGCACACCTGATGTCATCGATTTAATCCCCAAAGGTTTGACTTTATCCTGAGGGCAGTAGGGAGCCATTGACTAGATCAGTGGTCGGCAAACTGCGGCTCTTTGGCCCCTTGAGTGTGGCTCTTCCACAAAATACCACGTACGGGCACGCACGTACAGTGCGATTGAAACTTCGTGGCCCATGCGCAGAAGTCGGTTTTCGGCTCTCAAAAGAAATTTCAATCGTTGTGCTGTTGATGTTTGGCTCTGTTGACTAGTGAGTTTGCCGACCACTGGACTAGATGAGGCGACAAAGGATATGCTTTTTTTAAGCATTTCTGGGTGTTAAAAACTGCTCTGCCTAGCCCTAGCCGGTTTGGTTCAGTGGCCAGACCATCGGCCTGGGGACTGAAGGGTTCAGGTTGGATCCGGGCCAAGGACACATCCCAGGTGGGAGACAACCAGCGGATGTGTCTCTCTCACATTGATGTTTCTCTCCCTCTGTCTCTCGCCCTCCCTCCTCCTCGCTCAAGTAAGTAAGCAAATAAATAAATAAGGAAAAATCCATCAGGTGAGGCTTAACAAAACAACAACAAAACTAGCCTGTACTGCCTAAATGGCCAGTAACGTATGCATCTTACCCTTGGTCAGGTCAGCATAGAATGGCGTGGTTTGTGAAACCTTCTCTGACCTCCTGGGTGTTGGCAGCGAGGGAGAAGGGTCTTGTCCTTGGCTTGAGGTTTTCCTCTGGCAGAACTTGCGGGCCCTCTCCCTTGCGCCCTCCTCCCCCCCAGTGAAGCGGACTCGCCCAGTGGATGGATTTAGCAAGAGGAAGTGAGCTCGCCTGGCCCAGCTGCTTCCCACAGAAGACTAGTGTCTCTTGATCTCCCAAGTTGGCTGAGGAGAGAGGGCCCTGGGCTCCAGAGCTGTCTGTCACAGGGAGGAGTGAAATCCAGGAGGGCACTGTGCGAAAAATGGCCTGGCTACCGGGCTTAAAGCTGTGCTCTCCAACCCAACCTGAATAAGCACCACGGTTTTTTTCTTGTTTTTTAAATATATTTTCATTGATGTCAGAGAGGAAGGGAGATGGAGAGTGAGATAGAAACATCCATGATGAGAGAGAATCATTGATCGGCTGTGTCCTGCACCCTCCCCCCCCCCCCACTGGGGATCGAACCCACAAACCAGGCATGTGCCCTTGACCGAAATTGAACCCGGGACCCTTCAGTCCGCAGACCGATGCTCTATCCACTGAGCCACACCTGCTAGGGCTACATACCACGTTTTGATCTCCAGGTCCACGCTTCTTCTCTTTCTCAGCCAGCTCAGAATTAGCCCCCCCCCCGCCCCCTGCCAAGCCCCAACAGAGTTCTAGAAGCCAACTCTGCATCAGCGACTCCGGTGTGGAAGGTCCTCGGCACAGAATCAGTATGTTTAGCGGGTGGAGTTGAGCAGCTTTCTAATACCAGCGAGGGAGACCCTAACAGCTGCCTCGTATCCTAGACATATTACAGGATGGTCATGTAATTATATTTCAACGGACAAGACAGGATTTGTTTTCCATCAAAACCCACATAATGATGTGCTGTGCTAGCATACAGTTCTCCTGAATATAGGGAAACACGATGAGACAGAGCTATCCTGTTCTCACATGCCATTAAAATGCTGTCCATTTGTAACGACAGGATTGCAGAACGCCCCTGATGTCACCAGACGACGTGCTGGCATCAGCCGAGGACTCTCGCAATTCGGCCCATCATGGCCACAGTGCGCGCTGCTGGGAGGGCTCTGCCGTGGCTTACGGAATTTTCACTAATATCATTATGCAGCTTGCTCTGAACTAATACCCAGTGGATGAACAAAAGACCAAGTTCCGTTGCCAAATTCATCATCTGCAGTGGAAAAGTTACCACCGTGTTGAGACTGCTACCAACGTTGATCAGCAAAGCGTTCTTAATATTTTTGTCAGCCATATGGCATTTCACCCATGTAGAGCGGCGATGTCCATTTTGCAGAGTTATAGTGCCATCGTCGTAATAAGGAATTTGGGGGTCATTTAAAGAAGTGGTAATGGCCAAAGGGAGTGTGTGCTGTAGAATTAGTTTAGCGGCATCGTTGGAACAAATGGGCTGAGCAAATCGCTTCGAGAGCTAGATACTTACAGCACGTTTCAAAGCTATCTGAAGTTGCCACATGGAATGTCTATGCTAAACACCAAACAACCAAGCCAGCCAGTAAGGTTTCAATGAGTAAGGAACATACACTTTGTAATTCCCTACCTTTACAGGGAGGATTTCTTCTCTTTTCACTTTAATGGGTTTTATATTTCTACGTGACTTGATGAAGGACATTAAATTGTCATTATCTTCCTAGCTTCAACCCACCCAAATTGGAGAGAAGAAATACTGTTCTTTTTTCCTGCCTGTCTTGCTTAGGGATTTCTTAAAAAATTAATTGGGCCTCTATCAAAATGAATAATACAGATATACATAATTAAAACACACACATGCACAAGGAAAGACTCATTTTTAGAGAAATTGCCAGAAAAGTTACCTTTTCCCCCTCCTCTCTCAGTCCTTTAATTTTGCCAGTGCCAGGCTCTAGCACTTCATGGAAAGAACAGACTTAAAGGCTGTGACAGAGCAGGGACGACTGCAGTAGCATAACGTTGTGTTCTGGCACTTCATCAGGGCTGCCATTCATTCGGTAGCGGCACTGCCCAAAAAAGTGAGCAGCCATTCCCCTTTCATTGCAAATACAAATGGCTGTCGCTCATCCTTATTAATTATTGTTATTAAATGATAATAGGAGCATTTGATGGGGACTGGATGGTGAGACCGAGAGCTGCACTATCCCTTTCATTCAAATACTGCTGTCTCTTCCTCCCATAGAGGATGTGCACAGAAGTTAGCTCTGCAAGATGTTTTTGGTTTACATTTTTTTTGCAATGAATGAATTTGCTTGCAAGTAGGAAATGTTCCATTGACAACATATACACTTCACACATGTTGCATGGAGCTATTATAGTCTATATTTCCGCAACGTTACGATCACTGTTACTTGTAATTTTGTACATTCTGTTCCCTCATCCTAAAACACTCTTCCCTCTAGCCTTTAATCCCTGTTTGACCAGAAAACTCCCATCTTATCCTCAGGGATGAGCTTAGATAGCACTTTCTCTCCATTTCACACACCGCGCTAATTTGGTCTCCTGTTCAGTTTCCTAGCATCGCTGCTGTGAAACTGGCATCGCAATTGTAGTTTCTTCCTGGTGTTCGCTGTTGGTCGTCGCCGTGGGCGCTCATATGGAATCATCACCCTCCTGGAAGGAGAAAACCCTTCTCCTGCCTTCCTCAGCACGTGCATCAGATCCTTGCAGCCTCCCCCGTGTCCCTCCCCATCTCAGCTAACACTGGAAACTCCTTCTGTGAGGAAACCACCCAGGGCCACAAAGGCAGAGCCCTGTAGCGCCTTACTCTGTCCTCATCCTTCCCCAAGGCTTCCCCACTGAAGCCAGACATGCAGGGGCATTAGCAGCCTGCCTGGCACATCCTTGACCAGTAGGAGACTAGAGCCGGTGGGTAAAATCTTCTTCCTCCAGAATCGACGGTCCTGAGGCACCGCCATTTAAGTGAGCGTGATGGTGCTTGTGTCGGATCTGTGACGTGTGTTGGCAGGTTCATGTGAGCCCTCGCGTGGGCTCTTCCACCCCCGCCCCCCTTTTTTTGTTGTTAATCCTCACCATGAGGATGTTTTTCCATTTATTTTTAGAGAGAGTGGGGGAGAGGGGGAGAGACACACGGAGAGAAACATGGATGTGAGAGGGACAAGGGATCGGTTGCCTCCCACGTGTGCCCCAACCAAGGCTGGGCATGGAGCCTGCAACCCAGGCATGTGCCCTTGACAGGATCAAATCCAGGACCCTTCAGTCTGCAGGCCGACGACGCTCCATCCACCGAGCCACACTGTCTAGGCCTTTCTCCCTTCTTTATTCTCCTTTCCTCTCTGTTCTGTGTTCCTGGGACTGTCTCCCTAACAAAGAAGAGGCACATGAGCCTCTGGCTAAGGCTCTGCTTCCTGGGAAACCCAGGCTAAGACAGACAATAATGAGCAACATAGTAGTTACGTAATAAATAGTTCTTAGTTAATCTAGATTACCTTAGTTAATCTAAGGTAATCTAGAATGAAAATGTTAAAGACCCTCTGAAATATTTTCACTTTGGAAATCGCACCTATGCCGGGAGAAAACAGTTCAGTTTTAGAGTGAGCTGACCTCAAATCGGGACTTGTTGGAACTGAATTTCCTACAGGAGTGCCATATAGCTGCACACGGTGTTTTATCCCGTGGTAATTTAGGAAGGAAAAATAGTCGTTAACTCTGAACTCCTTCTGATATGTCCCCAAAGGCCTGAAGTGCTGTTTAGCCAAATACTCACATATCACACAGTTTTTGGCAAGAGCAGGGGCTGGGAGACAGCTAAGCCGGGTTCTTCTGGAAAAGTCGGGGCAACAGGAAACCAGATCCTTTGGACCCCAGCGTTCAGATAGCTCCTGCGAGCCTCACAACCCCCACCCAGGGCCCTGGACCACTTCTGAGCTCGGTTTCCCTGGCAGCGCGTGAGGGAGGCAAGTGCGGTGGGGGGGGGCGGGGGGGCAGACTTCTCAGCGCGTAGAGACCGTTGCCTTGTTTGTTTAAACCTGCTTTCTGGGATTAGCTGTATCTGACTCTGTGCGTTATGGGCTGCAGGTTAGACGCGGGTCAAGTAGGAGATTTCAACACATCTGATAGGAGTTTGTTCTTCATGAGAAAAGGAGCCTTTCAGCAGCAGGCCCAGTGCCCCCGTCTTAAACTCTTTGTACTGTTTGTATGTGTAAGGAGGTTCGGGGCGGCGTAGGGCCGTTTTAAACCCCAGCGCCCCAATCCATAACATTCATCACTAGCATTGGGAACCGTGATACGGCCTCAAAGCGCGCTGTTCAAATATGACTGTTCATTAGCATTGACCAGGTCACCCCGGATTGCATTAGTGGATTAGGAACCAATTGAAGCCGTCTTTTAAAACGGGAATTATCACAGCTAAATATTTGTGAAAGCGAAACAAAAGAGCGTTCTTCGACGTTTCAATGCTCTATTTACTCTCTTTTTTAAAAAAAGTGCAATGGCCTTAACTATTTTTCATAGATGACTGTTTATTCTTTAAACATATGTGTGTTTGTTTATGGGAGTAGATTCCAGTTTCAAGTACTTTTATCAATCTCCAAGAATGGTACTGAAAGGCCCACCTACCTCAGTGACATCAGTTTTCACAATTGTATTTTAGTGGAGAGATTGCGGGGGGCGGGGGGGGGGGAGGGGGCGGTGAGGGGGGCGGGAAGAAAGAGTAAACGAGAGGGAACAAGAGAGAAAGTAAAGACAGAGAATGGCTGACCCCTGCCTCACGCCCTTAAAGGTCACACTGTGAGTGACCCACAGACCTACTCTCTGCACCCTAAAGTGATTGGAAGCGGCGTGAGGAGATGTTCCCTCACCCCCATCCCCAAGCCTTCGCATGGACTCTCGCCTGCGGGTCTTGCTGAGGAGACTTTGTCTGAAAGTCCGGTGCACATTTCTAGCAGTGCACTTACCCCTCCGCATTTGACCATCTGCGTTTTTCCTATCTTCTTGCTGGAAAGCCCTCAACCTCTGTGTCATTCGCTTCTGTGTTCCTAGAGCTTGAACCGAGTATGTGCTTGATAAATGCTTAACAAGTGGGTGAATGAACACCGACAGTACACCTACTTGATGTAAAAAGATAGACCTTCTCCCCTGCGCACACTCCGTATACAGACTGTTGAGTGCCCATGCAACTCAGCTGAGTTCCACATAGCTTAGTAGATGTGCTTCTTTTTCCCCTCACCCGAGGATGTTTTTCCATTGATTTTTAGAGAGTGGAAGAGAGAGGGAAAGACAGAGAGAAATATTGATGTGAGAGAAACACATCGATTGGTTGCCTCCTGCATGGGACCAGAGCTGGGGCCAGGGAGGTGCCTGCAACTGAGGTAGTGCCCTTGGCCGAAATCGAACCCAGGACCCTTTCGTCCACAGGCTGACGCTCTATCCACGGAGCCAAACCGGCTGGGGCTAGAGGTGGTGTCCGTTAGACACAACCTTTCTGCCTTTCAGCCGTGTCATGGCTGAGGCTGCCTGGCCCTGTTTTAATAACTTCGCTGTTACTGCTTCTGAATTATGCGGGGCATCTCAGACACCTGGCAGTAAGGTCTTTATGTGCATTTCTGCACTCCATACCAGGGCCATGAAGGAGGAAACTATTGTAAGATAATGCAGTAATGTCATAAACACTGTCAAATAGCATCTTCAGACAAAACAGGTACTAAACAGCGAGGTCACCGCTGATGTTGGCCAAGGCCCAATACAGAAGGAAAACAAAGCAAATACGGTTGAATTACAGGATGAGTCAAACGTAATGCCATTGTATTATAATTCCATCATTAAGCTTTTTCTTTTATGCTGCTTTCTAATGAAGTCCCCAAACCAGTCCCATTTGAAACACTCCTCCATGGTATGGAGGCCTTGCAGCTCATTATATTCTCACCCCCCCACCTCCCCGCATCCCATATTTTATTTTAAAGTTGCAATGGCCATATATAAAACTGCAAACTGCATTTTTCTCAGACATTGTGAGTTTATGAGATAATTGTTTGGAATTAGCCATATAAATAACAGCATAACGATCAATTCATCCTATTAAAAAGTAGTTACAGAAAAAGGCTCCACTTGCAGGATGGCACGTGCCACATGATTTTACCTCCGCTTGATTTTACCTCAGGTCGCGATCATCTTCTCACCTTATACTGTCAGTAAGTGCGACCCTCATTGTGTGTGATACTTCTTCTTTGTGTCACTTAGTTTCCATCTTTGGAACAGGATGAGCTGTTCCCATGGCATGGAGCACAAGTCTTCCATCCCCCAGCCTTTCTTACCTTGATCTTGATTTTGCTTTTAAATTTCACCTTTTCTCTTCTCAGTGATTCTTCTTCCATTTCCAAAATATCAAAATGATAGGAGACAATTCATTCACCCCTGATCTTTTACAAAAATGTATTTTTACTCATTTTAGAAAGGAGGGGGAAGGGAGAGAGAGAGAGAAACATCAGTGCTGAGAGAGAATCGTTGATCCGCTGCCTCCTGCACACCCCACACTGGGGATCAAGTCTACAACCCAGGCCTGTGCCCTGACCGGGAATCGACCCGTGACCTCCTGATTCAGAGGTTGATGCTCAACCACTGAGCCACCCTGGCTGGGCCTCCTGATCTTTTAAGTCACCTATACTTCCCACTCTCCTTCTAGACCACCAAAATCTCTTCTTGGAGGCTTTCTCTTGCCAAGTCCACCTTTACTCCCTGTGTCTTCCCAGCCCGAAATGTCCTTCTCAGCGCTCTGTGTCCATTCAAACTCCGCATCTTTTAAACTCTGCTCCTGTTCATATTGACTCTTGAGATCTCATTATGACAAAGCAATCCACAGTGATATATAATTTCTTGGGTTAGTATGGCAATTTTCCACAAGGTTCCCATTGCCAATTGATAATATACTGTATTTCTTTGCTCATTCATTACTCTATGGTTATTAGAAGCTCCTCTCCAATAAGCTCTTAACAGGGGTTGCAAACTCTTCCTGTAAAGGCCAGATAGCAAATATTTTAGGTGCTGCAGGTCAGACAGTCTGTGTCTCAGCTGCAGAACAGTCATTGTAGATGAAAGCAGACGTAGACCTCATGGAAATGAATGGAAATGGGCGTGTTCCAGTCAAACTTTGTTCATCGGCAATGAAATTTGAATTTTATGTAATTTTCACTTGATACAAAACGTTATTCTTTTTTTGGAAAGATTTTCAACCACTTAAAAATGTGAAGACCAGCCTGGCGGATGTGGCTCAGTGGTTTGGCGTCAACCTATGAACGAGGAGATCAAGGTTCAATTCCCCATCAGGGCACATGCCTGGGTTGCAGGCTCAGTCCCTCAGTCCCCATTAGGGGCATGTGCACGAGGCAGCCAACCAGTGATTCTCTCTCATCCCTGATGTGTCTGTCTCTCCCCCTCCCCTCCCCCTCCCTCCCCCTCCCTCTCCCTCCCTCTCTGAAATGAATAAAAAAATAAATATTTTTGAAAAGTAAAGACCACTCTTAGCTCACCGACCATACAAAAACAGGAGACAGGCCACGGGCCATAGCTCGCTGACCCCAGGATTGTAACCTTCTTGAAGGCAGAAACAGGTCTTACGATATCGTGTGTCTTCCATTTTAACCAGAATCATAACAGTCTCTTCTGGAGCCCAGCCGTTGTTCAGCGTTCACATAGCTGAAGGCAAGGGACCAACAACTTTAAGCTGTCCAATCTGGCAACGTTAGGAGGGCACGTAGGGGCCCTGGCAAACAAAAACAATCAACACCAAAGAGGGGTCAGAGGTTGAAATTCTCAGGGAAGAGGGGCCACAGAGCCGCCACTTCCCTGGCGACTTGGCTCAGGTCTGTGTTCAAACACAGTATTTCTTTGAACTAAGCAGAAAGCCGGGCAGGGCAGAAGGCAGCCTGGGAGCCACAGATGCCATTTTGAATGCAGGCTTCATATGGTCTCCGTGGGAGTCTGAAGAACCCCGCGCTCCGCTCGGTGGGAGTTCTGCACTTGGAGCGTGATGGTTCTGTGTTTAATTACACTGTATATTTTCTTCTTTAGCGCTGCCATGCCGAAAGGCAGACCCAGCGAGCGGAGGAGAGAGGCAGCGAGAGCGGCACTCGGGCCTGGAGATAAGGGACATCCTTCCTCCGTAGCCAGCCCACGAGGCGCGCGGAGACTCTCCCCCTCCACGTTATTTATCGAGAATGTTCTCTTTGAGTTATAGTTCCAAAGGGGGGGGAAATACTCATTTAACGAAGAGAGAGTTGGGTCCAGTTTAAAAGCCATAATTTTGTATGCATGTCAGAAAAACACATCATCTGAACCATAAATTCGCCCAGCCAGACTGAGGGCCCACTTGCCACTGGAATCTGTTTTTCTTTTTAATATAATGAGGCGACATCCCCTTCCTTGGAGAGGAGAGTTCAATAGTTTAATTTTTGTTAACTGAGATCTCTTGTACGAAGGTAAATTACATTGCCTTTTCTATTACTAGCTCTGTTAATTGTCAAGCAATCAGAGTTTATGCACTCATCCAAGGCAGCAGAGAATTCCCCATAATGTTGCAGAATAAAACCTGACAAAGCACAATAATCTTTAGTTTATTGATGTGCTACCAGGCTGTTGAAAGCATCGGATCAGTAATGCGCTTTGGTTAGGAAATTGGGGTCTAGGGAGAAATATTGGGAGGAACAGAGAGAACATCAGGGCTGGAAGAAAAAATATATTAGGAGTTAAAAGGGGGAAAAGATGTTTGTGGTGGGATTTTAGAGTTTTTGAGAAAAAAAAACACACACACAGTACACTGAGATCTTGTAGGGATTCTGAAGGAAAACACATCTGGGCTGGACAGGTGAACTTTGGCCCCGGTGGCCAAATGAGATTTATTTTTTTGGTGGGGGGAGGTGACACATATCATAATATAAATAACACGCACAAAGGCCAGACTTGCAGAAAAAGCACACGCTGGAGATATTTATTGCAAATACGAGAGCTCCCACGTTACGGTTTAATGAAAACAATTAGGTGGCCAGGATGGCCAAGTGGAACCTGGATTTGGCTGCAGACGATTAAACCTAGGGCATCCCTAAAATATCCCAGGTGCTTTCATCTCCTTACAAATCTGAACTTCCAGGGCTGAGGACAAACATTTCCATATTTGCTTTAGGGGACTTTTAAGACGTGCAACATTTATTTTAGGAGGGTGATTTCCATCCTGTCTCTTTTGGTTTCGTTCCTGTGCTGTTGGGTCCTTCCCCTGCTCTGTGTCGGATACAGGGCTTGCCTTGGACTGGCCATGCCAGACACCCGCAGGCTCGCAGGTCCGGGTCGTGGTGAGACAGGCGCTCTGGCGTCATCAGTGAGAGCAGCAAGGCCGAGGTCCTGCCGCCGGGCTGGCTGAGTGCTTGGAGGGTTTGAGCTTCTAATGTGAAAGTTTGACTTTTGTAGTCGTATTGACTCCAGGAATTAAGACCTGAGCCTCTTTATTAAATTGTTCCCTCCGATCGGAATGTTCTGCTCTGAGAAGCTAAATAGTTCGCGTAATGAGTAGAGAGAGTGCGTTCTGGACACGGCCTTCCATTAATGTCAGATCATACCCAGGCTCATTTTCGGAGTCCAAGAGAATATATAAAACCGCTAGTCTAGGAAAGGAAAATGTTGATTAAGCAAACAATCCAAGCCTACAGAAAGGCAAAAAGTATTGTAAATTTCTGATTGGGCAGTTTGATGTTTTTTAAAGAAAGTTGGGTTGATTGTAAGAGTTTATAAGTGTGTGTGGGAGAGGTAGGTGTGTGTATGTGAGGGGTGTGTGTGTGTGAAAGAGAGAGAGAGAGAGAGAGAGAGAGAGAGAACCTGCAGAACCAAACATTGAGATTCTCTACCTTGCAATAAAAGATGGCAAGGTGATAAATTAGTGCTCTCAACTGAAATTGATTACTTTGTGTTCCCATCCAGTTCACATGGCAGCCACACAGATGCTCTGAAACACCTTAATGACACATCGGAGGGAACTTCTCCAGCGGCTCGCGCCGGGCCTCCCCCGTCCTCCCCCATTGGCTCCGAGAGCGCGCTGCGTGTGTGCCGCACGCATCAGGGAGGCACCGTGCAAACAGCCCGTTCCCTCTTGTGCAGGGATGTCTTCATTTTACACCCCCCACCCTTTAAACAATCCTAGGAGCCGAAATGCTAAAATGAAAAATGTAAGTGATTTTGTCTTTTCAAAGCGTGGCTATATCTATCTCCAGCTCTCTGGAGAGGCGGCACATAGAGCAAAGGATGAAGCCGTATCAGGCCACCTAGAGGCAATCTTCTAGCTTGCCCAGCAAAGCAAAGCAAAATTAGGGCTTATTGCCATAATTGTAGATTGACTGGAACTGCCTGGTTTCCTCGCGCAGATTAAAAATAAGAAGTTAGTAGTACACTCGAATTAAAGGAGCCGCACATGGAAATGGAATCATTTCCGTCAAGCCCTCAGTTTTAAACAATTGGAGAATTCTCCTTACGGTAAAATCCCAAGTGGGATGTATCAATAGCTGCTAAAAAGTAATTGATTCCATTCCACTGCAATCGTGAGAATAGGTGATGATCTAAGAAATGTCAAAAATGTTTTACCACTTGCCCGACTGGTGTGGCTCAGCGGTTGAGCATTGACCTATGAACCAGGAGGTCATGGTTCGATTTCCAATCAGGGAACATGCCCAGGTTGCTGGCTCAATCCCCATACGGGGCATGCAGGAGACAGCCCATCAGTGATTCTCTCACATCATTGATGTTTCTATGTCTCTCTCCCTCTCCCTTCCTCTCTGAAGTCCATGAAAAAAATATTTAAAGAAATGTTTACCACTCGAGGATCTTACAGCTGTGAAAGAAGACCCAGATTTCAGATTTCAATGTGCGCGTGAGTGTGGGACTGGTTCTGGGGGAGCCAGCAAAGATGGGTCAAATATCCTACGAGTTGTCTGTATATCATTTTCTATAATCTTACTAATCTGTATCTGTGTTTAATAATTCTCTGTTCTTAGTAATGCTGAATCTGTACCAAGTATTCTTTGTGTTCTATGGACTCAGACCCCCTTATTGCTTTCATTGGGTGTTGATAAACACTGACCAGTCGTCACAAGAGCAGAGGCCATTTGATGGGCCATCGCCAGTACAGGACACTCATGTGCCTGTTAGACAGGCGATGGGACCAGTTCCTTTTTGTACAGACGCTACAGGTAAAGAATATAGCTTACTACCCAGTGAATGCAGAAGCCCAAGCCCCTGTCAAGACCTGCATGAAGACCCCTTGCTCCATTTTAGTGCTGCTTGGGATCCCCTGTCAGAACCCTAGGCCTTTGGGCTGCCTAGTTTGAAAATAAATCTCCTAAACGATGGGATTAGAAGCACATTGCCTTGGACAGTGGTCTCTTCCTAACTGTATATTATCAGTGAGTTGATTCAATTCCGTTTGCCTTATCTAATCCCCTCATGATAATTCTCGCCTTGAGTCCAACCTAGAATTCTGTGTGTGTGTGTGTGTGTGTTTGAGAGAGAGAGAGAGAGAGAGAGAGAGAGAGAGAGAGAGAGAGAGACTTGGTTTAATATTCCTCAGTAGCACTGATAGGATTTCCAGGAAGCTCCTGTTACCTTTATCTTTGTTAAATGTTCAGGACCAGCCTTCCCTTTGCATTAATTGAGTATCTTCTCTTCCCTTTGCATTAATTGAGTATCTTCTCTTCCCTTTGCATTAATTGAGTATCCCCTACATGCCAGGTACTGTGAGACCCGGGGATTTGTGTTTGGATGATCAGGAGATTCAGTTTCATCATACATACATGACTCTGCCTTACTTGACTTTCTATTCAAGAAGCCTCGGAATTTTCAGATACGCAACCAAAACTGGAAAATTCAAGTAGATAAGAAGAATTATTTCCATAGGAATCTTCAATTTAATAGTAAAAAGCACAATTAGGATGAGTGGGAAGTCACAAATAATTACACTCAGGGACGTGTAAGCAGACTGTAAAATAGTTGTTGCATTGCCTCGTATTGAATAAAATAATACATTATTTGAATAGTTCTATTATCTATCCTTAACCGAAACATACAGTGCCTGTCCTATTTCTTCAAAGAGCTTGTTAATATGCAATCACCTAGTACAACTGCTAAGTTTTTAAAGGTCACCCATGTTTTATTCATAAAGGGTGGTTTTCTGGAGGGGAAAAAGGTCACAGTGTCATGTAATACCATATTCTCACAGAGGCTTTGCTTTCGAAGGTAGCTTCTAATGGATCAGATGGGGTGCGGGAGAGATTTGGGGGACGGGGAAGTAATTCTTCCAGAGATAGCAGTAAAACTTCACTCAGTACCGAGTGAGCATGGCAGCGGCTGTTACTTGCGTCCCCAGATATCCCATTTTCCCACAAGGCCAGGCATGGAAGTAACTACTTCCCAGCCCCCTTGAGGGTAAGTGGCCACGTGGCTAATTCTGTCCAATGAAATGTGAGTAGAAGCAAGGAGAAATGCGTGTCACTTGCAGACTGCAGTATTCAGTTGGCAGTGCTTGAACCCGGGTCCCTCTCTTTCTCTCGTGGCAGCTGGGGAGGACAGTTTTCAAGTGCGTAGACTCGTGTCCGGATCCCTGAGTTAGGGAATCATTGCCCCAAAGATCTGCCCAGTGGCGAGTTTGATTAGAGGGAGTTTACATGGCTAAGAAAGAACGTTTTGGTGTTGAGTCGCTGAACTGTTGAGGTTGTTATCTGTACTAGTCAGGATCCTGCAGAGAAACAGAACCAGTAGGTTAGGATAAAGACATGCACATAGGACAGCAGGTGGTGTAAGTGCAAGTCTAAGTCCTAAGGTGTACGTTCCTGTCTGAGGCCTCAGTCACCTTCCCTCCACCTTTTTGTGCTATTCAGACACTTAGTAAATGGGATGATCCCCACCCACATGGGAGAGTCCTCTTCTTGATTCAGTTTATGGATTCAAATGCAAATCCAGAAACAGCCTCATAGAAACAACCCAGAAGTCAAGGTCAAAGAGCTACCTGGCATCCCTTGACCCAGCCAGGTTTCCAGAGCAGCAGGGAGCTCTCCTTAGATGTTTGAGCCAGTGTTAGTAACATGGATGGGGAGAACACAGTTTACGGCAAAGTGGAGAAATAGACCAAGTTAAAGTGAAACAAAATGTGAAAAATCCACATATATTTTCATGCAAAGTCACACATTCCTTCAATCTGTATTTCAAAGAACCAATCAATTTTCATGAAAATGACCCCTCCTCACACTGCCCTCCCATTTCCGACTCTTCTAATAGGTTCAGAAAGACCCCCACTAAGTTGTAAAGAAGTTGTACAGTAAAAAAGTCTGCGAGATGAAGTAATAACATACATTGGTTTAGGGGCTGGGTTTTATTTGGTAACAGTGCTGCTGTTACGTTTTAAGAATGTATTGTAATGAATGATTTAATTATATTTCTACCCGGAGGCTCCAGGCAAGGATCAATTTTGGAATGCAACCAATGGGGTAAATGGCTGTGTGCATGTATATATAATACAAACTCGTTACGTTTCTCTGTGTGAAAAGAACAGTAAGATCAGTGATTTGATGGTTGATATTCAAAAATTCAATCTGACCTCATTTCTCTTTAGGATCAGAAGCAGAGCCAAAACCATTTAAATTGAAGCTTAAGTAGTGTCATGATTTTTCTTGTGCCGTATTAATAAGAGACAGAGCTGTCAAACCAGCTATTTTCAAGTTTAACAGTCAAGTCCACCACCCAGTTTTCCCATGACCAAAAGCTAATTTACAGATTCACTGTTTTCAAGCAAATTTCACCCCTTGCACCCGGCCAGTGTGGTTCAGTGGATCGAGTGGCATCTTGTGAAGCAAGAGGTCCTGGGTTTGATTCTGGGTCAGGGCACATGCCTAGGTTTGGGGCTCAGTCCCCAGTGGGGTGCATGCAAGAGGCAGCTGATCGATGTGTCTCTCTCATCATTGATATTTCTTTCTCTCCCCCTCTCCCTTCCTGTCTATCTAAAAATCAATAAAAACATTAAAAAAAATTTCATCCCTTGCAACTTCCCCACAAAATAGGGTTGCCAGATAAAGTACAGGCCACCCAGTTAAATCTGAAGTTCAGATAAACAACAAACATCTTCTTAGTGTCAGTATGCGCTGACTATTTGCTTAATCTGACAATCCTATGACTTCACACCTGAAACTGTCTGGTACAAGTCCTATGACCATCTCTTGCAATGGCATGACCAGAAGGGGACAGTGGACACGTCATACAACCTGGACGCCCATCTGCCCCACTTTCTCAGTGACTTTGGAGACATCAAACATTTCTCAATGACCTGACAGGGCATGTACTCTATGAGCGGTACAGACTCGGCATTGGGCAGAACAAAATAAACAGAGCAGTGGTTTTGGACTCCAAAAAGAAATAATTTCTAAAAAGGATCATTTTTTTTTCTCTCAACAAAAAGTTAAGAAGAGGTTTCGAACGTCTACACTAATAAAAGAGAAAGATGCAAATTGACCATACCTCTGCAATGCCCACCAACCAATCAGGAGTAAGTATGCAGATTAACCCCAACAAAGATGGAGGGTTAATTTGCATACACTCACTGAGTGGCTGGGGGTGGGGTGGGACACCTGCATCATCGCCATGCCATGGAGAGGACGCAGGCGTTCCGCACTGCCCCCAGCCGCTCCGGGCCTCTCGGCAGTATGGGAAGGTGGAAAGGTGGCTCGGGGCTGGAGCAAAGGCGGTGCCGGCAGCCAGGGGAAGGCAGGCCCGTTGTTGCACGAATCTTCATGCATCGGGCCTCTAGTACAGTCCATAAGAACAGAACTCTGGTAACTGCTCACTGAGGAAGTGGCACTTTTCCATGACCTAGCAGGGGTGGGGGACCTTCTTTCTGTCAAGGGCCATTGGATATTTATAACACCGTCTGCGGCCATTCAAAATGATCAACTTAAAAATTAGCCTGCTATCTTTGATCAAATTTTTAATTAACTCATCCCTAATGCCTTGGCAGGGCCAGACCCAATGATTTCAAGGGCTTTATACAGCCGACGGGCCAGACCTTCCCCACCCCTGTTAGAGGAACCTGTATGACTCCACCCTACACAGTATTATAAAACCCTGCTTTCATGCACCATCTGGAGTGGGGCACTTCTAACAAGGGAAGAGACACTCAAGAAAAAAGAAGGGGTAAGAGTCCCAGTCTCAGTGTCTGAGCCACTTTGCCACTTTCTCTGTTAAAGGTCCCCATAAGTTGACCTCAGCCTGAAATGCCATCTAAAGAAAGGTTTTCTGTTTTATTTTTTTCTCCTTGTTCAATGATTGACTTTGTAGAAAATTCTCCTGCCCAGATTTGGGAAAATAGTCCATCTGAGAGCATCCTTGGAAAAGAAAGCTTATAATGTCAGGGTAAAGTGCCTTAATATGGTTGGCCAGGTGTGTCAGTTCCCGAAGGTCTATACCCTGCGGGTATGTTATTTTAAGAAAGAAGGCAAAACTAATGGGCTGCTGGGAGAAGGATTTTGTGTTGGCTAGGCTTCACTGGGGACAATTTTTCAACCTCACTGGACCGAAGGCACAGCTAAAAGCCACTTACTCAGGGGTCTGCCTGTGTTTGTGTTGGCGTTTTATTATGACCGCTTCATTCAGGCCTGCGAAACGTGGCCCTGAATTGTAAGTAAAGCAGCTCTACCTTTCAAAAGTAGCAAAGCCCTTGGCGTTACTAGACCAGCGAAGAAATACTTGGTTCCAGTGTTTAGATTCCAAGTGAGCTTCCTAAATAAATCTCGGCATAAATAAGGTTTTAAATCTATGCGTTCCCGTAGGACTGTTTACCCACGGTGACATTTCTCTGGCCTCTCTCGGCGTTTCTGCTTTGCTCTTTTAGTTGGATTTGGCCAGTCTCAAGGATATGTGGATCACAAGGGGACGGGAAGCCAAACTGAGCACGTCTGGGAAGGAAGTATTTTACTGCACTTAATGTTGTCTGTTTCTCTGTAGCACCTCCACTTTGCCTGTTGATGAACTTAGGCCACTGAATTTGAAAAGAGCACAGTTCCATCCAGCCAGCATGACTCAGTAGTTGAGCACAGACCTGTGACCCAGAGGTCCTGGCTCGATTCCCGGTCAGGGCACATGCCCCAGTTGGCGCCTCCAATCCCAGTGTGGGGCATGCAGGAGGCAGCCGATCAATGATTGTCTCTCATCATAGATGTCTCCATCTCTCTCTCCTTCTCCCTTCCTCTCAGAAATCAATAAAAATATATTATTAAAAAAAAAAAAAAGACCACAATTACTCACCCAGCCCAATTCTCAGGTCTCATTATCTTAAACCTGTCAAAGGTGCATTTATTTAACTGAAAACTCAGTACGTCAATTTCAGAACTTCTCGTCCCAGTTTTACAAATGGAATCATACATCAACTTTCAATTACCGGGGCTAGCTGGGAGAAGAGAAATTCACAGATTATTCCCGAATCTTAATTTTGACAGTGGCATCAGCTTTCCCTCCTTCAGAATGAGTCTCAGTGAGCAGCTCTGGAACATTTAAAATGACTGAACTGAGTAATGGTGGTGTTAATGTTAATACTGTGACTGGAGTGATTTCAAAGGATTTCCACATTTATCATCTCCTTTGGTTTTCATAAACTCTCTGTGATAGAGGTAGAAAGTGTGCGCTTTCGTTTTTCTTTCAAGATGAGGAAACAGAGAATGAAATTTAGATCACTCGTCTGTGTACCTGGTTAGTCAGTGGCTCTGTTATATGGTAGTCGAGTCCTGGCCTGTGCTCTCAGTGGTTAGAGCATCACTCCTCCCGCTAGAAGGTCTCAGATTTGATCCCTGGTCAAGGGCATGTACCTGGGTTGTGGGTTCACTCCCCACCTCAGCACAGGGCCTGAGCGGGAGGCAACCAGTTGATGTGTCTCTCTCACATTAATATTTTTCTCTCTCCCCCCCCCCCCCTCTCTCTGAAAAGCAGTGGGAAAAAATATCCTCAGGTGAGGATTTAACAAAACAAAAAAATTATTAGAGAGTCAAACATTTGACAATCACAATACCGCTTTGTTATCTGCACCTTGATATATGATGAATTGACAGTGAGCTGATGAATTGACAGTGAGCTAGTGATTTGGGGGTTGAAAGAGACAAACCTAGTTTTTTAACAAGGTGTTTTAAGATTTCCCTAAGATTCTTTCCCATGGTGTTGGGAATTCAGTTTTGAAGATTTTCTGATTGATCTCTGTTTGAATTCCCAAATCCTGCCTCTCTCCCCTTATGTTCCTTTATGTGATGGTCTCATTCGGATGAGCAGCTCTGGCCTGTAGAGCAGTACACCAGGGCTGATACTGCGCACAGGCTGAAGTACCCGGCGTCCTCAGTGTGTAAAATGGGATGGCGATGCTGTTGTTCAAATGTAAGTTTCCCTACTGGTCGTATGCATTGTTCTAGCCCAGTGGTCGGCAAACTCATTAGTCCACAGAGCCAAATATCAACAGGACAATGATTGAAATTTCTTTGGAGAGCCACATTTTTTCAACTTCTAACGCCACTTCTTCAAAATAGACTCGTCCAGGCCGTGGTATTTTGTGGAAGAGCCACACTCAAGGGGCCAAAGAGCCGCATGTGGCTCGCGAGCTGCAGTTTGCCAACCACTGTTCTAGACTGTACTGGGAGCATCATAGTCTAGATTCAGACATGCGACCCACTAATTAAATCACATCTCTTCCCTGAGGTCTTTCCCCTTCTTCCCACCATGTGGGAATAAAAAGACAACCATCCTCAGAGAGAATCATTGATTGGTTGCTTCCTGCATGCCCCCCCATATTAGTTGCCTCCTGTGCGCCCCCTACTGGGGATCGAGCCTGCAACCCAGGAATGTGCCCTGAACGGAAATCGAACCTTGACCTCCTGGTTCATAGGTCGATGCTCAACCACTGAGCCACACTGGCTGGGCAGGATGACATTTTTGAGGCATGAAAGGCATTTGTCCTCTTATCATCTCCCTGGTCTCTTCCTGCTGAAGATTCCAAACAAACAAACTTCATTGCTGGGTTGGCAGAAAATGAGAAGCAGAGAAATAGGAAATGGAAATAGTGGTCAGAACGTAACTTGCCTTTATTATATGTTTTCCCTAAAACTAATTATTTTGGCTTCAGAAGGAAAAGAAAAGCTAATTAAACACTATGTGAATCTTTACTTGGCTTCACGCTTTGCTTAGAGCCAAAATAGTAGGCAGGGTTTAGGTGGAAACCCTATTTGGTTTCTTTGTTTGTTTTGTTTTATGCTATGTTAGTTGCAAGTTTATACCCTATTATTTGATCATTTTTAATTAGGTTACTTTATGGAATATTTTTTCACTTTCAAGGAAAAAAGTAATTGTCCTAGCTTAGAAATAATAAACCTGATTTTCACTTTTAAAAGAGAGCTAAGTTTTAATGTGAAGGAACGTGTAAATGGGTATTGTAAAAAATGTCAGCAAACTGGCCAATTTAAACCTCAGTCATTTACCCAAATGGGCAATAAACACATATAAAAAGATATTTAACATCATTTGTCATTTAAGTAAATTTGAATCAAAATCACAAGCAGGTACTGTTCCACACCCACTAGGATGGGTATAATAAAGTCAGAATGACGAATGTTATTAAGCATATGGACAGCCGAAACCGGTTTGGCTCAGTGGATAGAGCGTTGGCCTGCTGACTGAAGGGTCCTGGGTTCGATTCCGGTCAAGGGCATGTACCTTGGTTGTGGGCACATCCCCAGTAGGGGGTGTGCAGGAGGCAGCTGATCGATGTTTCTCTCTCATTGATGTTTCTGGCTCTCTATCCCTCTCCCTTCCTCTCTGTGAAAAATCAATGAAATATATTTTTTTTAAAAAAGGATACGGACAAATTAGAACCCACACACTTTATATAGGAAAGTAAATTGTTGCCCACAGTTGGAAAATAATCTGGCAATTCCTCACAAAGGTGAAACATGAGTTACTCTTGACTTGGCATTCCACAACTAGATTCATGCCCAGGAGAAATGAAAATGTCTGTCCACACAAACACTTGTACATGAATATTCACTCACAGCGGAATTATGAATAATAGGCAGAAGGTACAAGTAATCCAGAAACCCATCAATTTAGATAGAACCTGAACGATGGAATATTATTCGGCCATGAAAAAGGAAGGATGTACTAATATGTGCAACAACGTGGGTGAATCTCGGAACCTTTCCGCTAAACTTGGCGGCGCCTGCTAGAACAGTGTTTGTTCTGAAACTAACCGTGTGGCCCTAGCTGGTTTGGCTCAGTGGATAGAGCATCGGCCTGTGGACTGAAGGGTCCCAGGTTCGATTCCGGTCAAGGGCATGGACCTTGGTTGCAGGCACATCCCCAGTTGGGGGCGTGCAGGAGGCAGCTGATCGATGTTTCTCTCTCATCGATGTTTCTAACTCTCTATCCCTCTCCCTTCCTCTCTGTAAAAAAATCAATAAAATATATTTAAAAAAAATAAAAATTAAAAAGTAAATAAATAAAACTAACCGTGTGTGCTGTGTCTGCTGCAGCAAACGCTGTCAGTGAGACATTTTGTGAGAAGAGGGGCCCATAGTTGAATCAGCATCGAAACACTGACTGCTCTTGGAGATTCACAGCTTGCAGGGGCCGAGTTAAAGGCCTTGAGAAGTCCTACAAGAAAGTGATCTGTTGTGTGTTGTTTTTCCCTTTGATTCACAAACTTATTTGGTCACGGAGTTTTCAAATCATCCTTGAAAAATAATGCTTCTGGAGAACACTTTTCTGCAGAAAGAACCTGGAGGTATTGCACACCCATTTCCCCTCTGGATAGACTGAGGTGGGATGTGCTTCTGGTGTAGGGCGGGGAAACATCTGCCGTGTGACAAAAGGACTGTCACATTCAGCTGCCCAGAATTGGTGGTCGGAGCATCAGGATGCTCCTTTAATTAGATCCACGGAGTCCCTGCACCCCCCCCACCAAGATGACTCTCTCAAACTCACCACTGTTTCATCTGAAGCAGAAATCTAAATGTGAAATGCGACCCCCAGAAGTCTCTTGTGCAGTGCAGGTGAAAGACAGCAGTTCTCTGTGTCAGGAGTGGGAGCAGGCGTACACACCCTCCGGCTTTCACTAACCACCATCTTCCCTCACAGAACGATCACCTCCGTAGAGCTCGGTTTGAATGTCAGTTTCCTAAGTTCTGCTCTGGGGACATGCAAGATCATTAACAGAGCTGCATTTCCCCCTGCAATCTTTTACCTTTTACAGACTTGCTTCTACTCTGTTTGACATGGGGTGCAGGTCACTGGTATACTTCGAGGACTATTAGAAGAACTGTCACATCCAACTGAGTATGTTAATATTATTGTACGGAGGTTGGCAAGCTTCCCACTCAGCAGATAGTACAGCGTTCTTTAAATGAAAATCCATGACAAAACTTCCCCTCTCATCTCAGGATCTGGAAAGTCTCTCCTGTTTGCTTTTAACATATGGCCTATTACCCAGTATGTCTCTTTAACTTATCACGTGTTTTTCTTTGCTTTGATCACTGGGAAGTAAACTTGAAGCCAAAAGTTTGATTTACCGCCAACAACTTTACAATACCTCGTGGAAGACATGCCTTGTCTGTTCAGCTTATCCTACCCCAATTTCTCCCCTCTCCACATGGTTCTTGACAGGAGTTCCTGCATTATTTTTTATTCTTTATTTATTCCTCTATAGTATATACACACATGCACGTAAATGTATACCAATGTGTAAATACTTAAAAATAATCGCAAACATTTTGTGGACTAGGTGGGACATAAATAAACAACGGCATAGTGTGTGTACACGTGTGTGCGTGTGTGTGTGCGCGTGTGTGTGCGTGCTGTGTCAGTGCCGGTCAAGCCCAGAGCCTTACAAATGGAAAGTGCTCGATGAATATTTCCAGATCAGTAACTGGGGAGTGGAGATTTACTGGAAACATCTTCCCTGTTAACTCTGATGGCTTCATTAGCAGTGTGCCTTCTATGATATGCACCCTGGAAACCGGTTCCAAAGCATTGACCTTGTTGTCACTTAAAGGGGCTTCCGAGAGGTCCCCCTGGTGTGGAACTATGTTCCTCTCCCCATGGCTGCCCGGAGCATGGTGCTGAGCAGGGGTCCGAGCGGATTCGGGGCTCACAGGGAAGATCTCGGTTGGTTAAGGTTTTCTGCAGTGGATCTAGAAGGCATGAATTGCAGCCACGAGGCACACACATGCCATTCCTACCTCTCAACCAGGCAACTCACTCCAGTTTGCCTATAGCTCATCCAGTACACAAAAGAGAAACAATTGCTTTTGCCTAACAAAGACATATTTGGCCAAAAACATGATCGCCGATTCTTCATTTGTTTCTATAGTTGTTCCTCCAGTTGATGTTAAAACCAATAGAGGAAATAGTCTTTATTGGGGCATCGTTTTAGTTCTATGAGCACATTCGTCTTCTATTGCCCCAGAGGTTTATAATATCACGAGGATGCTTTCCCATTCATTCTCACATGGATTTTGCACACAAGAAAGATTGAAATATATGTAAGAATGGCTTAGAACATGCGGGTATAAAAACAGGGATTAAATTTTACTCACCACACTCCTCACTAAATTTCACAGATGTTTTATGTGAATTAAGGATTGTAAAGCACTTAGAACAAAAGAGCAAGTGCAGTGATTACCTTAAACTCCGCTTTAATGCCAGACAAGTTATTGCATCTGTTACCAAATGGAATTTCAAATTAACAAAGCTCTACAACCTGTTCATACCGTTCCATGGAACTCTGATATTTAAATGTCTAAATTGTAAACATCCAAGTGATAGGCATGAATTCATTTGCTTTGAGATTTAATACTTTATGGAACTTCTATACTGGGGAGTGAGTCTTTGTGTAAGACAAATTATTTTCCAGAATCCCAGGCTGCCATAGTATTTAACAAAATCACGTGACTCTCCTAAACTGATTTTAATATTTTGGTTCCATGCCCATAGAATAATCTGCCCACTGCTGTTTCCCATAAAGTTATTATGTCACCACCAAGAATTCATAGACAAAACTGTCTAAAATCCTAAATCTTTAAATCTTTTTTTTTTTTAAATTAGGCCTTTAGCTAGGCAGTGACTATTTTCCATGAAACGATTATATTTCTGGATTTTTACAGCATTTCCTTATCCAAATATACTTATATCTGGATAATATTCCCTAAAATGGATACAATAAAGTAGATTGAGATGAATTGGTCTAATTAATGGGTACAAACTGGCCTTTCACCCTAACCATGGTAGACTAGCTCAATCTCAGAATTTAAATCAGGGTCTGCTGTTCGAAACCTTAGTGGACATCAATTCACATCATAAAATTTGGCAGAGTTGGCCCAGAAATGAACTCTCCATGGATTTGACCCTCCCAGTCATAGATGGGGAAGTACAGGGAAGCGCACACACACACACACTCACGCATGCACGCATGCGCGCATTCCCCAGAGCACTGCAGCTCTCTGACTTTGGTGAAAAGATCGAAGGTGCTGCTTTAAAAGGCTTTATTAGAATTCATTGATCACCAAAGAAAATCATACAAAAGAGCATCCTTGATGATGATCACACTTCTCTTCATTGAATCAGGATAATTCTACTTAAGACTCAGAACTAATCGGTTTGTTTACATCCGCACTGAAGCCTACTGAACATTAGTCCTATAAAACAAGTGGGATTTTACCATACAGGGATCGTCGGCATTTACACTAGTTCCTCTGCAGCTTGATAAAAAAGACCCATAAGAAATTAACAGAACGTCTCCCCAAACAGTGCACCTTTTAAAGAAACACATTTCTTTCATGGAGGCCAGGAGAGGGGGAGAGAGAGAGAGGCCAGGTGATGAGAGAGAACCATGGAGAGGCTGCTTCCTGCACGCCCCACAGGGAGCATGAAGCCCACAACCTGGGCATATGCCCTGAGCAGGAATCGAACCTTGACCTCCTGGTTCATAGGTCAGTGCTCACTCACTGAGCCATGCCAGCTGGGCGAAACACATTTCTTACTGCATTTATAGGCTATCCATTCTTATAAAACAATGTAAAGTGTGCATATATATCTGCATTAGTGTTGTTTATATATTAGCATAGAGGATTGCTTTTCTGTGAGTCCCTTGCTTTTGTCAAAAAAATCATGGCGGGCATCCCAGTGGTCAGAGCTGCCAGGCAGCCCAGGACCAAAGGTCCCTGAGACGGCCTTGCTAACTGAGGAAGGCCAGGTTGGGGGCGAGGGGTCATCTAGCCAGTGTGGGCGCCAAGCTGGTGTGAAGCAGAAAGCTGTGAATGACAGCGAGGAGGGTGAATTTCAGAGCAGGCTAGCACGAGTAAGCGTGGGACCTTGGAGAATACGATTGCTGTTAGTGAATATCTGTACGTTTGGCAGTAAGAATATTATTTTACTGTTAATGCCGTTTTCTCAATGCATGGTGGCTAAAATACATAGCACAACCTTTTCTTAAAGGTCATGTATCAAAAAAAGGGAAGTAATGTAATTTTCTATAAACAAAATATTCTTCTCTTAAAAAAAGAAAGAAATTACATGAACTTATGCCAAGTCTGGTGGAATTTTAGCTAAAACATGTATTTGTCCACAGTTAAATGCAAAATTGAGGGTATAGATTTTTAAGTTCTAAATGCAGGATCCATTTGAATAGATGTTAGGAGCCTTTAAGTATAAACATGTAGGTCTCATGGTAACAAGTCTCTGGTTAGGACACATTGCAGTGGCTTCTGAGCTGACTTTGCTCAGCAAACTCGGCCTAATCTGTAGATTTCTGTTTTGAGGGCATTTGAAAATAGGCCCCTTATAGCAACAAATATATGAGTTTCAAGATATACTCATGTCCTATTAATAAAAGTATAATAATTATATGTGGGGAATATGAGTTAACCTTCCTTAGTAATAACTTTTGGGATTTTCCTTAGATTTATAGGATGACTGAATGATTTAGGAAGGGTGAAATAGAAATTATAAGGTGATTTTCTAAGTATGTAATTTTATGAGAAATCAAATCATGCACACACAGCAATGAAATTTAGGAAACCAAGTACAGTCCAACATTATATGATATGATCAGATAACTATGCATTCTGTTTCTGATCTGTGATGGAGCCAAAATAAATGATCTTCTCTTAGCAATCCCACCCCATTATTTTCCTCCCCTAAGCTTCAGTGGGATTGAAGCCATCTTTGTATTATTACTGAGCGTGAGAAAGAGAAAGCATAAAGAATATAAAGAATTCTAAAGACCAATAACACAGATTCTTTTTTTTCGCTAACACATTGCTGCAAAGACTCGGCATCGAAGTGTACGATAAATTCATTCTGTTGAGAAAATTAGAAAGTTGGACGTATTTATTCTACCAACCGTGGGAACATGCGTATAGTTAAATAGGTCATTTCCAATTTTAACAATTCCACCCCCGATTTCATTCAACATCTTTGACACAGAAACCCAGTTTAACCCCTCCTGGGACCAGTGAGCCCCTTGAGCAGCGGTTCCCTGCGTGGGGCCCCCCATCCCTGGGATCTCTCCTTTACTTAAGGACAGCTTCTCCAACACGTGAGCTGCTCCCTGCAGACATGCTGGTGGGACACCAAGGGAGGGAAAGTTATTTAAAATATGAAGGCAAATTCACAAAATGTATTAACTGCTGCGAAGGAGACTAAAAGATACTAGTTGTTTTAAAACAAAAAAGAAATACGGCCCCCAGATTTGAGCTCCGGTGTGTTCATTCATCTCCAAGAACACTGAGCATACTACCCGTGCCTTTATTTTCTTTACACATTTGCTGGAGTGTATAAGCTGCAGGATTTCTTTTTGTTTTTTTGTTTAATGTATTTTTATTGATGTCAGAGAGGAAGGAAGAGGGAGAGAGAGATAGAAGCATGGATGATATGAGAGCATCATTGATCAGCTGCCTCCTGCATGCCTCCTACTGGGGATTGAGCCTGCAACCCAGGCATGTGCCCTGACTGGGAACCGAACCGTGATCTCTTGGTTCCTAGGTCGACACTCAACCACTGAGCCACACCGGCAGTGCCAGGATTTCCTTTTAAAATTCTTTTACAATTGGCGAGGATGCCAAGGACCAAGTTGCTTCTCCCTGGAGAAAGACAAATAATTCAGTTGTTGGTTTCTGTTACAGAGGCAAAAACTAGACTCAAAACGCTTTCCCCTCTGTTTACCCGAGGCCAGAGCCTCCAAAACCTCTTGCCACGTTGTTGCAAGTGGCAATCTGAAGTCGCCTTCAGCTGCCCACGTAATTTGGTGACGCTGTACACCCACTGAGGAAGGTGATGCAGTAAAAGCCTTGCGAGGAATAACAATGGTTACCCATGCGGAGGCTGATGGCAGAATAAATTGGGTCATTGACCTTGAACCTCAAAAGGCCTGAGGTTAGATCTGGATTGAATCACAAGGGAAATGATCACAGAGGTTTTGCTTCAAAAATTAGCAGTCAGGTTGATTCGCTCTGACAGGAGAAGGCAGGGATGCCAGGGACGAAATTAAATAGAATTAGATTTTTATGCCTAAGTGGGGCATCTGTTGAGGATAGCACGTTATTCTCATCCATCTTAACCTAATGAATACCCAGGTTGGCTCCCTTTTTTTTCTAATAATACCTGGTTTAAAAATAGTTTTGAGATCATATAAAGGATAGCAAGATAGCACAAGAGGCTAAAAATGCACAGTGGCTGCGCTCATTTGACAAAAATAGTTTTTAATTAATTACAGTTGAGTTCCAGTCCATGAAACCTGGTAGATACATCGTGCTCTGCTGAAGTATTTTTTGAAGGTAATATTCAGTCTCCCCCTCTTTATTCAACCTCTCCCCAGTATTTGGGAAATATATGTTAGTCTAATGGGCACTGTGAATGTATGGGACATACTGTCTCAAAAGAAAGATGTATTTTTTTAAAGGCCCAGCCAGTGTGGCTCAGTGCTTGAGCGATGACCTGTGAACCAGGAGGTCACAGTTTGATTCCCAGTCAGGGCACATGCCTGGGTTGTGGGCTCCATCCCCATTGTGGGGCATGCACGGAGGCATCTGATCAATGATTCTCTCTCATCGTTGATGTTTCTCTCTCTCTCCTTCTCCCTTCCTCTCTAAAAACAAAAGTATATTTTTAAAAACGTTCTCATTTCCTTTTTCTACAAAACAAAAGAATAATAAACCTCAGCTATGTACTCTTAAGAAAGTTAAGGGCAGCTTTGCCATCGTATGGTAAGTAAGGGGCCAAGAAATTCAGTAACAGAAACGGGGGGCTGTGTTCTGATGAGGATATTTGAAGAGACTGGAGCCAGTTTGCCAAGTGGCCAGGAATTCTCAGGGTCTGGCTGCAGGATTCAAACGCACCCAGGCTCTGAGGACTCTGGGTGCCACCTGATAGCAGGTGCTCACTCTGGCTTCCGTCTCCCCGAGGATGTCTCCATCCTCCACTTAGATGGTGGCCGCTGAGTCCCCCTGGTCCAGAGAGATTAGGTCAGAGACTGCCCAGGGACACACTGTGTGCCGCCTAGCACACAGATTGCCTACCGTGTCTCTGCCTCGTCTCACCTTTGCTTCCATGGTTCACTCCCCTCATTTTCACCACACTCTTAGACCACACGCCTAATTGGCAGGAATCGGCTGCCTGGCACCTAGCAGGCACTCAGTACATGCTTATGGACCCCAAAGACTTGAGTTTTAATCCACCACTCACTAGTCTTTACTAAACCTCTAAATCGCAACCTCTCATCTTATAAAAGGGTTATTATAAATATTTAAATGAGATAAGGTATGCAAAAAGCCTGAGCCATAACTGATACTCAGTAAATACTGGCTTTCCTTCCATACCAAAAAAAAAAAAAAAAAAATCAACAAACAAAAATCCAACTCGGAGTTTTCATAGAAAAGGTACCTCTAAAAATAAAAAAAGCAAAACAACAAAACAAACGGTGATACTTTACTTAAGCAGTTTGTCTAAGTTTAATGAATCATTAATAATGTAAACAGTGATAGTACAGATTAGCAGGAAAGATCTGAATTTTGGCTCATCTGGTTTGATCTGGATCTTACTGGCCCACGAAACTGGTCCCAGTCTATGCAAGGGCCCTGTTGATGAGCGCAGTTGAGTCTCTGAGCGTCCCAGCTTTCGAAGGAGTGTCGGGCCCACATTCTGAGGGGAGGACAGAAAAGGAAGGACAATCAGTAAAGGGGTGCACATTTTCAGCACATTTTAGGGTCCAGACACCACCTAAGGCCCTCACACATTTTAGCTTGATGGTAATGGACATCCTATGTGTAAAGTTAAGATACCAATTGACAGAAAAGCAAAGTCAAGTTCAGAGAACTGAGTGTTTTGGTGTTTTTGTTGTTTTTTTTTAGAATGGCCTAACGAAACAATGCTTAGAATTCATCTTTAAGCCTTTTGAGGCAACTGAATTTATTTCTTCTCTATTCCTCTATTTAAATACATTTATTAGAGATGTTATACTATGGTATGTTTTTTATTGGCATAAGAAGCAATTGAGGCTACTGATGATGCCTAATATTGCTTCAAGTTAAGCCCTCAATTAAAAATCTCCTATCTCCCTGTCACTGGTTGCTGATCTTGGGAAATCTCCGATTCCCATATAACTGTGCCTTTATTCCCTCAAAGAAAAATGCATCTGGAATAAGGAAATGAAGTGATAGCATGCTTTTAAGTGGATAATAGATGGTGCAGTTGTTTGTTCTGTTCCTTCAGGACCACTAAAAAATTAAATATTTTGAAAGTCACACAGAAACGCTGCTGTGACTTGCAATTCTTTTCCATTTCCATGCTGCCTCCAAACTTCCTGATTCCAGCTGGGATTGTGATCAAAAATGCAAAAACATATGGAGAAAAGTTATTCTTGGGCAACATCTGACCGGAAGCAGGAAATGCAAGCTATCTCCTGGGACTGCCTTTTATCAAAATACACCCGGCTCAGCACTGCAGAGACGAGAGGGATTTGTTTGTTACCCAGATAAAGAGAATTAGAGAGGACTGTGGTGGGGACACATCCCTGTGAAAGGAAGACAGACGGACACTCCTAACAGGTTCTAGTCCCTGGCTCACTGTGTGAATTTCCAAAGTGTCACATCCCCTCTGCCGGCCTCATAAAGATCTGTTACCAAACAGATCTAGGTAATGATAACTTCAAAGTACAGAGCCTTCAAAAATACTGTATGTGGGAAAACTCCCATAATTACTACCCAGTGATACATAGGAGTCACTTTGTTCTCAGAGTAGTGGCTGAGAAAGTTTTCCTCACTAACCTGCTCCATCCCTATGCACACAACAACCCTGACTTTGTCATTTGAATTGAAAATGAATCAGTCTTTCCTGGAAGTCTTGAAAATATTTATTTGAGCTTTCCAATAAAATTAAATTTTATGGAAATATGTATTCTAATTACATGGTAATTAAGCTTTATCCGCTTTATATAAAAAAAATAGAATAAATAGAGGAGAAACACTCTTCAAGAATTCTAACCAGATTCTCTAAATCCATCCATCATAAAATCATTGGCACACAGCAGGCAGTGGAAAAAGGGTAACTTTTAACCTCAACTGGCATAAATGTGTGTATTTATTTTTAAGAAGTGGAATATAAACAGACATGCTGAGAGCCAAGTGTTTTATGAATAAAAAAAGATCGCACACACACATTCTCTCTCTCTCCCTCCCTCCCTCCCTCCCTCCCTCTCTCTCTCTCTCTCTCTCTCTCTCTCTCTCGCGCGCACACACATATAAAAACTTTCCCCAATGGGCCCCAGGGTTTATGTGGATGTGAGCTCTATTTGCTGTTAGTATTAAGGAAATGGTGACTTTTTAACAAGTTACTCATGCCTGGAAAAAGTCCCAGATTTGCAAGTTATCCAGGATTCTTTGCCAAGTGTCCGTGGGAATCACTGGGATGGGAAAAGTTCAAATTTGTTTTAAAAGAACTTGCTTAATGGAAAATTTTTAAAAGAGTAGAAGAAAACCAGCGACCCACTGCACTAATCCTTTGGTTAAATAAGAATAAAGTATAGCCTGGTTGCTTTTTTATTTTCCTTTGGTATTATTTTAAGAAAAGGAAAAAGATTTCCATTTTTATGTTACCCCTCAAGTCACATTTAGGACTTTATTTTGGTTATTCAAGGGCGTGATGACTCGCTGGCTGCTGGCTTTGTTGAGCCTAAGAGAGCACCAAGGGCCTCGTTCACTGCTATTTAACTCAGAGACTAAGCTTGGCTCCTTAGCTTCTGTCATTATCCTAAAGCTCCTTCATTTTATTTTATTATTATTATTTTTAAAAATATATTTTATTGATTTTTTACAGAGAGGAAAGGAGAGGTATAGTCAGAAACATCAATCAGAGAGAGACATCGATCAGCTGCCTCCTGAACACCCCCTACTGGGGATGTGCCCGCAACCATGGTACATGCCCTTGACCGGAATCGAACCCGGGACCCTTCAGTCCGCAGGCCGACGCTCTATCCGCTGAGCCAAACCGGTTTTGGCTTATTATTTTTTTAAATCCTCACCCGAGGATACTTTTTCCCATTAATTTTTAGAGAGAGTGGAAGGGAAAGGGAGAAACAGAGAGAAACATCAATGAGAGAGACATACACATCGATTGGTTGCCTCCTACACACACCCCGACCAGGGCCGGGGACTCTGCAATCAAGGTACGTGCCCTTGACTGGAATCGAACCCGGGACCCTTCAGTTCAGGGGCCGATGTTCTATCCACTGAGCCAAACCAGCTAGGGCTTACACTCCTTTGTTTTATATTCCAATCACACAGCAACATGTTGACAGCATTGGCGCTGTCAAATTTCATAGCTGCAAGGAAGTTTAAAAAAAAGTCACCGTTAAACGCTATGGGACGTACAGTTAAAACCAGCCACGAGTCCACCTGTTCTGGCACCTGTGTGGTGCCCGGCATTGCTCGGGGGCTTTGCTAGATTCGCTCCTGTCACGTCTCACCACAGCCTGACCCAATGGACACCTTGTTTCACCCTCCTCTTACAGATGTGCAAACCGAGGCCCAGGGAGATGAAAATGACTTCGCTTCCGCACCGCACACATTCTAAGGGGCACAGCGGGGACAGGGACTCCGGTGGGCAGGCTGCGGCTCGCCCTTTTGCCCTCTGAAACGATGCTGCTTCTGAGAAAGTACATTCCGTGAATTCTGTTACCAGGAGACTTTATTAGAATCATCACAAATTAATGTGGTTCTAATTTGATATCCCAGAAGTCGCTGATCGTACACGAGGGAATGGGAAAATGAGAGCTTTGCGTTTTCATTTGCGATAAAACAGATGGGAAGATTACCTTGTAGCCACCCACCCCAAACCCATGCATTCTTCCTCCTTTTTCCTCTTCAGAAGGGCACTTGGGGCAGATGCAGCAATGGAACCAGGCTCAGATCCAGAGACAGTTCTTACCTAAGTAAACAAATAAGCGAAAAGCCTCCACTGCCCAGAAATAAACCTAGCTAGTTGACCTTCTGGAAAAGTAAGGCGATCAAAGGCAAATTCTAGATCTTTTCTATTGCAACCAAATTGTTCATAATGGTTAAGAAAGCTGGTTCTCGTCTAGCTGGTGTGGCTCAGATGGTGAGCAGCAGCCAATGAGCCGAGAGGTTACCAGTTCGATTCCTGGTCCGGGCAAATGCCTGGGTTGCGGCTCGATCCCCAGTGGAGGGCGCATAGAAGGCAGCCAGTCCACGTTTCTCTCTTTCCCTGTCCTTCCTCTCTCTCTCAAAAATCAACTGAAACATATTTTAAAATCACACCAAAAAAAGAAAGCTGGTTCCCCTAAGTAGGCATCTCATTGGAAACTGCCTTAAATCTCACTGTCTTAATATTTGTGTATTGAAAAAAGAGTTGTTTTAGCATGTTCCAGAGATTCCGCCCGTCATTTATTTGAGCGTGCGTACTCTTAGGGAAAAAGAGTAACTTCAGGTTCTTTCTCCCCCCCTGCATTTACATTTTGTGATTGTTTTTTCACAATTTAATATCGAGGCGGTGGCTTTCACTTGGCAGGATTGGGGAAACACTGCCAGTGCGGATCTAAATATTTCCACACACAGCGACAACCACCACCCTGTGCTCGCTGAGCGCTGGTGATTTACAGGCTCCGGAAAAATGGGTCTCAGAGGCGAATTTGCCAAGTTGTAAACCAAGAAGTCTCCGTTTAAATTTTCCTGTCAGGAACGCTAATGCTTCGTCAGAGATACAGTATTTTTGTATTTTCTTCACACACGTAAATAAGGTTTATAAATTGTGTTCAAGCTGATATTACTCATGCTTTTTTAAAAATATATTTTATTGATTTTTTACTGAGAGGAAGAAAGAGGGGTAGAGAGTTAGAAATACTAGTGAGAGAGAAACATCGATCAGAAACACACTCCCTACTGAGGACGTGCCCACAACCAAGGCACATGCCCTTGACCAGAATTGAACCTGGGACCCTTCAGTCTGCAGGCCGACGCTCTATCCACTGAGCCAAACCAGTTGGGGCTCATATGTTTTTAGAATACCTTGATATGCATCATAAATGTGTAAGATCTTCACTGGGTAGAGTCCCATTAGGACAAAGTCTACACCCCTGATTCTAATTATAATTTGTGTAGTAAAAATACCAGTTAACATTATTGTATAGGAGAGGTGAGGCTGGAACTTGAAGTTGTGAAAGATAGTTTAACTTTCTAATTGATACAAGTAATTTCTCTTAAGGACCATACGGTTCAGGAAAATAACAAGCACATACTTACGTTTTTTAAATGGGACAATTTCTGCAGTCACAACTTAATATATGACTTGATTCTTTTGCATGTGACTATTAAAATACATGTTATAACGGTGGCATTTCAAATCAATTGAAAATGATTGAATTACTCACTAAATCCTGTTAGACTGAGTGGTCATGATTGGGCAAAAATTAAAGTTATGTTCCTTTTTTTTGCATCATTTACCAAAATAAATTCCAGACATCTTCAGTTTAAGTGAAGAGAAAAAACACACACATGAACAAAATAATTGAAGAATTATTTTCATTTGATTAAAATGTATTCCTTCAATAAGTGTTCACATTTCTTGCAAGGGGACGCCCTTCCTTAGCAGGACACCAAAAGAACAGACAGCATAACAATAGGGAAAAATGTTTTGTATTAAAAGGTCACTATAAGTAGCACAAGGCAAATAAAAACCCGCATAGAGTATTCAAAATATTTGACTTATCAAAAGCTAATATCCCTTATAAATGAAAACAGTCTTACAGTCAGTAAGAAACTGACCAGCACCCTGACAGAAAATTGATCAGAACATTTATGATATAGATACAATTTTGCAGGTTTGAACAATTGAATTAAAATAATTTAATTTTCACTTTCTGAAATTGTTAATTAATTAATGAAACCTTCTGTTGGGTTGATAAAAAGTGATGTGAAATAATACTTCCATCTAGAAATTTCACTTTTAGGAATTTATCCCATGGGAAAAACAATTTCTACTAAGACATAAGTTCAAAGGTAATAATTACAATAGTATGTATAAGAGCAAAAGTTTGTAAACAATTCAGACTTGTAGAAATATTAATTATTTGGAGAGAATATAGAATCTTATAGTGAAATATTTGCAAACAACAATAATACTATCTAAGATTATATGAAATAGCATGAAAAGTTATCCATATGATATAACAGTAAGCAGAAGATCTGGTTGCAAAACAGTATGAAGAATCTGGTTTCCTGTTTGTGTGTATAAGAATGTGGGGAGATCATCCCCACGCACAGATTGATTCGAGAAACAAAGTGGAATGCTCCCTTTCTCTCTTCTGGTCTCTTCCTTCCTTTCTTTCTCCCCCTCGCCCCCATTTTCTGTTTTTCCTCACGTGATTACTTTGTAATTTTTAATGAATTTTTTATTTAAATTTTAAAATAGATACTGGCACTACTGGGGATGTCCCCATTTTCCCCTTCTTTGCCCACCTCCACCCAACCTCCTTCCCCCTCCTTCGACCCACCCCACACTATTGCCTGTGTCCATCTCCCCACACTATTGTCTGTGTCCATCTGCTATGCATATATGTTCTTTGGCTAATGCCTTCACCTTCCTTTACCCTGTCCCCCTCCTCTCCTCCCCTCTGACATTTGTCAGTCTGTCCCATGTATCCATGCCTCCGGTTCTGTTTTGTTTGTGAGTTTTATTTTGTTCATTAGATTAAAGTGATGTTAATGTAATCGTTTGCTCTTTTATAGAAGTGAGGGCCAAAGGTATAGAAAGTTTTGATCACGTGTTTTGATCGAAATCCAAAAGAATAGTGGGGCCTCCATTGGGTTCTACGTCCTGATGAGTTTATGTCCTCAGGAACAAAAGTCTTACAGCAGTTTTATAGCATCCGGGTAACAATTGGAGACCATGCAGGTGGATGGCCAAGACTCCACTCTTAACTTCTCTGGTTTCTGAGCTCTGGGAAATGAGAAGCTAATGATATTCTTAATAGTGGAAGTGATATATTTATGAAAACCCAGGGCAGCCATTAAATTAACAACTACTACTTCTTTTGTATTTTTCTTTAGAGGGTCACAGTATTATTTTAACCAAGGTTAGCCAGGGTTTTTTGTTTTGTTTTGTTTTCCTGGCCTTATAATCTTGGTGTGGAAAGTAATTTAAACTTTATGGTCCATTTAAAGCAACATTATTTACATCTGTGTGGCAGTGTCTATGTGTGTGCATGTAATTTATACTCCACGGCTATTACTTCTCAAATTTCTCCTACTTGAGTGAATTTATTTCCATTGTAAGCTTGTTGTTTTTCACTTCAGTTAGAAATTTGAAAAAAAAATCTTTAAAATTTTTTTCTAAAGATTAACGTGTGTGTGTGTGTGTGTGTCTGTGTGTTTCTTTAGTGTTTTACTGTTTGAAACCTAGCTTTTCATAGTTGGGAAATAAACAAAAACTCCACATTGAGTCTAATGATGTTAGATAATCTTTTAATGAATCTCCTTAAACACTGATTTTAAACGATTACACCAGCCAGCGTGGCTCAGTGGTTGAGTATCGACCCATGAATCAGGAGGTCGCTGGTTCAGTTCCCAGTCAGGGCACATGCCCAGGCTGTGGGCTTGATCCCCAGGAGGAGGTGTGCAGAAGGCAGCTGATCAGTGATGCTTCTCTCTCTCTATCCTTCTCCCTTCCTCTCAGTAAACACACACACACACACACACACACACACACACACAAGTCCCTAAGGAAACTGGATTGCTCAAATGTCTAGTGGTTCCCATCATCGGTCATCCATCTTTCTGTTAGGAAGAAGATGGGGTTAAGTGGCTTTTACAGAAAAATAAGGAAGAGTACGTTGTGGGGGCTGCCTTATCAGTGAAACAACTTCTGCAGAAAAAATAAATCGCTCCGCTGTGCACTTGTAAACAACATTTATTCGAGAAGAAATCTCTCTTTTCTTCTTCTAAGTGGCATCGGATCCAGGCAAGAGGCCATGGGAATCAGTTTATTGAGAGTGCCACTAATGACCGGGCTTTGCTTTTGCATGAACTTATGAAGTGTTCCTTCCCCTTTGACACCTGAGTCAGACTGCATTTCCGCAGAGATGAAGACCAGAGGTTGAATGCAGGCTGCGAAACAGTGAACAAATCCCTTTCTGACGAAGAGAAGCGAGTCTCCTGAGTTCTTCTAGTGCGCCTGCGTGCGCTGTCTCTAAATGCCCGTGGGTTAGAGCTGTACTCGGGGCCTCTGCTTCAGGAAGTTTCTCCCAGAGCCTGATTCAAACCTTCAGCTGCATGGGTCACCGGCATTTTTTTAAAAGCTGAATAATTGTTCCCGTGTACTCTCTGTTACTTAGGACTGTGCAATAACATTTCCGTGGAAGAACCCATAAATAAGATCATATCGCATTCTGTTTTCTAAAATAATACATAAGAGCCATTTTCTTATTTGGACTGAGTTAGGTTTCCAAAATAAATTCAGCGGGCGGAGGGGGCGTGGGTAGAAGGAGCTCTCTCTCTCCAAATGCATTTGCAAGACATTGCGATGAAAATTGATATAATGCCTCTATATATCTCCTTGGCACCTGTTGAATTGTTGTACTTACCCATTAGCACTCCATTTAATACCAGAAGGCAGTTAATAAATTTTTCCTTCCTGTGCAGGAAATTGACTAAAAGACACAAAATTAGCTTTTAAATTTTAAAGAATTAAGATGGGTCCTGCTGACTTTTTCCTTTATCTGCTTACCTGGAGACTGAGCTCGGAACCTGTTCCTCGTGCAGCTAGAACCTGCTGGATAATCAGAGTCCCACTTGTGCTTCTAGACGCCCCAGTGTCTGTGGTTTCTCACTTCTTCCCGGCAGCCATTCTCAGGGGAGAGCCAGGCCAGGTCTACTGTCTAGGCCCCAGGCCCCAGAGGCCAGAGGTCAGGCCTTTGTGCTGGGAGGTTGCCTGGGGATACACCAAAGAGAGACATCTTTACGGCTTCCATGGAGATTTTACATGGCTGTTTTGAGTTTAAGAAACAAAAAGGCAAATGCTTCCAAAAACATAATGCAGGGGTTTTAATCCCTTGACACAGAGGCCCCGTAGAACTTCTCAGTTGATAAACTCCTACGAAGAACAGCTTATAAAACTTGAAAATAATAGGATCCATATAAATCTCTTGAATTAGTGTTATAGACGCTAACAGGAAAAACCACTAGCGTCGAGAAGGACCATGTGAGGATGGTAGTGGCTTCTCGTTGTTTGTTGTTTAACAGTTTGTGTTCATTTGTTTATTGTTTTAATTTATGTTCATTGTTGAAAGTGTTACAGAGGTCCCCTTTTGCCCCCCTTAACCCCCTCCACCCCACTCCTCACCTCCATTCCCCGCTCCAGCCCTTCAGCACACTATTGTCTGTGTCCATGGGTTATGCCTATATGCATATAATTTCTTTGGTTAATCTCTTCCTATTCCTCCCTCGCCCTCTCTTGTCCCACTTCCCTCTCAGATTGGTCAGTCTGTTCCATGTTTCTATGTCTCTGGATCTCTTTTATTGGTCAGTTTATCTTACTCATTAGATTCCACATGTAAGTGAGATAATGTGATACTTATCTTTTTCTGATTGGTATATTTCCCTTAGCATGATCCTTTCCAGGTCCCTCCATGCTATCTCAAAGGGTAAGAGATCCTTCTTTTTTACAGCTGCGTAGTATTCCATTATGTCGATGTACACAGCTTTTTTTATCCACTCACCTACTGATGGGCCCTTGTGCTGTTGCCAGATCTTAGCGGTTGTAAAAGTGCTGCAATGGCCAAAACCGGTTTGGCTCAGTGGATGGAGTGTTGGCCTGCGGACTGAAGGGTCCCGGGTTCGATTACCGTCAAGGGCATGTACCTGGGTTGCGGACACATCCCTAGTGGGGGGTGTGCAGGAGGCAGCTGATCGATGTTTCTCTCTCATCGATGTTTCTAACTCTCTATCCTTCTCTTTTCCTCTCTGTAAAAAATCAATAAAATATATTTTAAAAAAAAGTGCTGCAATGCACACAGAGGCACATGTACACTTTCTGATTGCGTCTTTGGCTTTTAAAAATGTTGATATAAAGAATGGATGTAGGAGGGGGGAAATTAATAAAATTTTAAACATAGTTTTCTAATTTTAGCTCCACCCATCTCTCCTGTACACTATTTTTAAAGTCTATTAGTGGAATTTTTTAATTGTTTTGAGGACTATTTTCCTAGACCATTGCTACCTGTACCAATCTTAGGGTATTTCCTGTGGCATCATAGTGGTGCGGACATGAGGAAATTAAATTTCTTTGTAGCAGTGAAAACACACTTTTCAGATATTTAAGAATAATCTCACCATAGCCAGTTTGGCTCAGTGGATAGAGTGTCACAATCGAAGGGTCCTGGGTTCGATTCCGATCAAGGGCGCGTACCTCGGTTGCAGGCTCCTCCCTGGCTTGAGCCCTGGTTGGGGCTCATGCAGGAGGCAGCCAATCAATGTGTTTCTCTCACATCGATGTTTCTCTCTGTCTTTCCCTCTCTCTTCCACTCTCTGTAAAAATCAATGGAAAAATATCCTTGGGTGAAGATTAAAAAAAAAAAAAAAAGGAAGTATCTCATCATTTATTGTCCTAAAATCCTTGCCGTGCATTGCATTAAGGAGTGTTTCAGCACGCACTCCTTCTTTGTACCGTAATCCTTCCTTATAAAGTAGTGGAAAGTGCTGTTTTCTAAAGCTAGAACCACTTACCAGCCTCCCAGGAAGCAGAAAATGAAAAGAATTTCCCTGGGTTTTGGAGAAGCTCACCAAGCCCATGCCATCAGGCAGCATTTCCCAGGTAATTATTGCCGGAGCCAGCGAGCCATGGTCGGGTAAAGCAGATTGTCAAGAATGCTTCTCCGGAAGACAGTGCCAAGCTTTCCAGAAGCAGCTGCCATCAGTGCTTTGGACTGGCCATTAGCTGTGAGCCCTCTACAGCCTTTCTGATTCTTTAAGGCGAACTGCGTGTCCAGGACTGGACCACTGCCTTGAACTGGTTCCAGCCGCAGCCAGGGAGCTGTCATTGATAGATAGCAAACCATCTAAAGGAAGGTCTGGTCTCAGGAATGAGAGTTCTTTTGGGCAAGGACCTGGATGCTTCTGTGGGCATGCTCATAACTGCTCACATGCGCCCATCCTCAGGGTTTGCAATGGACCGTGACTCTGTGCCCTGGCCTGGGAACTCTCAGCCATTCATCCACTCCATGAACATTGAGTCCCTGTGTCATCCCAGGTTCCATGGTAAATAATGGGCATATAGTGCTTAACAAAATGGATACTTTATTCCAGCAATAGATCATTAAAGAGTACCAACTGTGTACCTAGCACATTTGCAAGCAGATATAAGAAAAGCACAAGAATTCTTTGGTCTCCGGGGATTTTAATCTCAGGGAAAGAGATGTTTACATTGGAAACTGTTAGGGAACAAGAGGGCAGTATTCTTTTCTCCATCCTACAAAACTTACCTCCCTTTCAGTAAGTTAAAAAAAAAAATTCTATTCTGTTTCTGTGAAATGAAAATTTCCTTGTTCAATACAGAGAATGAAAGCATTCTGGATCTGGAGACATTTCCAGATCATTCTCTTTTCCACCAGCCCTACACTTCCTTGTGCTGCCCGGAGAGCAGGAAGCCTGCTCTTCCTCTGACTAAATTGCCTTTTCCTAGACTGTAAATCAGCATCCCCATGACCAGGGACTGTGTCTTCGTGTTCCATCAGAAAACACAGTTTGTGGATGGAACATGATTTGCAGAAGCCTTTGAAACTCCTGTCAGCTCAGTTTCTGGCGCAGAAAGAGGGACTCCCAAGCCATATGAGTCCTGTTCTACCACGAGAGTTTTGGCTTGTCTTTAAAATGGAAGCAAGATCTGCAGCTTTCTGAAATGTTTTCTCTTGTCCTTTGATGTAACAGGAATATTGGTTCCTAGATTGCCTTGGACTTGTTTTCACTGTCTCCTCAGAACATACCTTTTACTTTCATGTATAGCTCATCAGAGGAAGTTGAATATTCTATTCCTTTTCTGTTGTATTTTCCCGTTACACGATAGCTCAATCCCTAGCAAAAAACTGGCAGGTCCAGTGGCCAGGAACTCTGTCAGTCAAAGCGTAATGGACAAGGTTATTCTACCTGGCTTCTGCCTCTGGACACAGGTCAGGAGCATGGGAGTGGATTTCAGCTCTTGTTTTTTATGTGTGTGTTTTCAATGTCTTTTCATTGATTTCAGAGAGAGGGGAAGAGAGAGACAAAACATCAGTGATGAGAATTACTGATTGCTGCCTCCTGCATGCCCCCCTACTGGGGATCATGCCCACAACCCGGGCGTGTGCCCTGACTGGGAATTGAACCAGCAACTTCTTGGTTCATGGGTCGACACTCAAACCATTGAGCCACACTGGCTGGGCTCTTCTCTGCTGCCCATGCGCTGCCCACAGTCCACCCTGAGACCTGAGACAAATTTAAAGGCAGGAAACATTGATTTCATCACTGCCGTGTTGTTGAAACCATAGAACGACATAACCAGCCAGCAGAAAGCCAAATTTGATAAACACCCTAATGTATGGCACATGACTAAGTGATAAATCTTGACACGTTTACCAAACAAAGTGAAAATCTTCATTTGTCCTACGGAAAGAGAAGTGTTCCCATGTGTTCGGACATCTGCGCCGGCCACGTGGCAATTATTGTGCGAAAAATAGGATCACTGTAGCTGCCGCTGCAAATTACAGCCTCATTGATTAGTATCTCACTCCCCCTCCAGCCCCCCACCTCGCTGCAAACAGGGAGACACGCGCACTCGGGCCTTGGAGGAGATTTCCCCCAGCCGTTTTAGAATAGATTTGCTCCCAGCAGGCTCTCCAGCACCATTACACAGTCTTTGCTTTTTGGTTAAGGATGCCTTGAGTACTTCTTGCACACGTTTCGTGTATGTTGACTTGAGCGCTGAAATTAAATACACATAATGAAACCATCTGTGGCCAACAGAATGAATAAGTGGAATAGCATGTTGCTGTGAAGATGGCTGCTCAACTGATAGGGAACTCGGTATTTCTCTCCTGTGGCTGCGAATCTTTGAAGGGATCCCAAGTAAATTTGGTGTCTAGGGATTGCACACTGAGGCTGAAAATATCACCAACTTCTTCCCATGAAACAGTTCCAATTCCAGAAGTATAAGACTTTCTATCCTGAAACTCTAATGTAATACACACATGTTACGTTATGATGTTTGGGAAACTGATCAAGTATGGGTTATAAAATGCCAGTTGTTAGGTCTTCTGAAGGCAGGTCTCCTTAGGGTTCCATTCTGTTCTCCCTCGGCATTAACCAGACCTGATCCAGGGCTGGTTCTTTTTCACGGGATAGATGAGGGCTATTCCTAGATGATGTCAAACCGCCCCACTGCATCTATCAGAATTTCTTAGAAAAGCAAAGAAGTGAAGTACCAAGCAATCATCCATGAGCTGCACCTGGCTTCTATATAAATAGTGGAAAGATTGATTATTTATGCCATTTCTGTCAAGCCCGTGTTTATCTTTATTTCACAAGCAAATTTCAGATAAAGCTGGGGATGCTACAAAGCCTGGCTAAGGTAGAGAAGCGGCATTTAGCCTTTGAACCTGTTGCAGAGGGCACTTAAACTGAAGTTCAGATTCATTTCCTTCATGCCCCGCGGGGATAAAGGGGGCATACGCTGATACATACACAGAAGAGCTGCTGGTCTTAGAAAGCAGGGATGAGTCTGTGAGGGGTAGCTGCATGTGCACTGGCCCTGGATAAGCAAACAGCAGCTTGACCAGAGCTGACTTCCTTCCTTCTTCCAGGTATGACTCCACCAGAGGTTTTAGTTGGAGAGGGGCTAGGACGTGCCATTCTCCTGCATAGTTCATCACCAAACCGTCCTTTGATTGATATAGCAATGAATTCTGTAAATAACACAGAAAGGGGGAATCTGGGCCAACTGGTGTCTGGGTGTGCAGAACTGGGCGCACCTATTTTTCAGATCTCATAGGACGGAGCCCGAGTGTGAGCACTTCCTTGGGAAGGCCTCAGGTTACCTTTTCACATCTACCCTCCTTCAGACGCCTGGGTAAAAACGTCACCCTCCAGCTCCCCCGATTCCTCCTCCCACAGCAGAACGCCCACAGACACAGTGGACCAGGCCAATTGAAGGGTGCATCTGCTCTGGGAACCGCCCTCACCTCCTCCCACTGTGGGCATTTCTGCCCATTTGAGATGGTTCCTGATAAAATGGCCCAATTTCTAGTAATCAGTGTGCGCTTCACTATAGGAAAGCCTGTAAGTGGTTTTTCTCTGGAAATAGTGATTGATGTGAAGAGTTTAACACCTTCATACTTACTACCTGATATTGAAGCACTAGAGGCCCTCGCAGCCCCGGCTTTGTGCGGAAGGATCCGGAAGGTCATCCGGACAGATGTCGGGCAGGTCGTTTGGCTGTCTGGTCTAATTAGCACATTATGCTTTTCTTCTTATAGATGGAAGGAGTAAAAGTAGGGAGCGGACGCTTGATGAGCACTCAGCATATATTACACTAAGCTAGGCACCAACACACACGTCCTCATTTAACCCCTCAGCACCTTTGGAGAGAACATTAAACATACAGATGAGGGAACGGGGGCTCAGAGAGACAGTCAGGGGGAGACCTTGGACTTGAATCTTTGAAAATCTTTTTTCTCCGTCCAAGTGCTCTTTTTCTGGTTTCTCTTCAGTGATATTTTAAAAATAGCCCTGCCCACAGCTCCACGTTGGAGAGCCTGACCAGCACAGGTGCAGTCTACTTCCGTGGACCGTGTGTGGTGAGGTGACAGAACGCTCTAACGCCAGGCGTAATGTTGGCAATCGCTCCTGGGTGAAAGATCTTGGCTTTCGCACAGACCCACTGCAGGATCTGGAATGAATCGTTTAACCACATGCGCGAATTGTTGACATGTTGTAAGAAAGACTGCTGATTCTTCAGCATCTGCTGTCTCTCTTGGTAGCAGCCATCAGTTGGGTGCGATTGACTCAAGAGTTCAACCCCAGTTGGGTCTTAATTTGCCCAAGACCATCCGCCTAATTTTGACTGCCGTGCCGCCATGATGGATTGAGGGGTATTGATGGGATTGATCCAGTCACAGTGAGACCTGGGACATGGCATGAGGACAGTCAAGGACGCATCTCCTTATAATGCTTTGTCTGGGTGTGTATCCTGAAACTCTGTGGCCATTTTTTTTTTTTTTTTTAGTCATTGGCTGAGCCAAGCCTACAGGCAGATAGTCATCCGGAAGTGGAGGTGAGCCTGTGATGAGACCCTTCCTCCCTGTACCTGGGAACTAACTCTCCAGTGGTTACAAGTCAATCAGTTCCAACTTACTGTTTAAACTACGTTGATTTGAATCATCTGCAGCCTAAATGAACAAAAGCTCTATGTACCCATAGAGCAGGGGTGGGGAACCTTTTTTTCCTGCCAAGGGCCATTTGCGTATTGATAACATCATTTGCAGACCATCCAAAATTATCAACTCAAAAATTAGCTTGCTATAGCTGGTCAAACATTTCATTAACTCACCCCTGATGCCTTGGCCGGGCCAGACCAAATGACTTCTCGTGCCTTATGTGGCCCACAGGCCGGACGTTCCCCTCCCCTGCCATAGAGTGATGTAGGCACTAGGGGTTACATACTAAAGAGGGTCAAGGAAGAACTCAGTAACTGTTATGCCCTGGAATCATATCATGTCTCTGTAGTATTTCTCTGAAGTAGATCTCTCTTGTTTTTTTTTCCAATCTAAAGTACTTTCTTCAACCTTGATACGTGTGCCAAGCCTTCAGTAAGGTATCCTCTAAAACTGATGTAGATTAGCTAATTATATCAGTAGATGATAGGTCACCATCTTGATCTGTCTGAAATTACCCTCCCAACGTCAAAGTGCAACTGACCAAGGCCATGAAGCATGCGCACTGTGTTGGGAATCTTAGACTCCGCAGGTGAGTGAGGCAAGCGGGGCTGTGTCAGGAGGGAGCGAGCACACCTCGCCTGACTGCCCAGGAGTGGCACAGGGGCTTTGCAGGCCAGAAAGGAATTACCTTTCAGCCCCACCCCGCTCATCACACCCCTGCATTCCAAAGGAATGTGTGATGGATCGTTATTTGCCCCTTTGTCTCAGACCGAGAGGCTGCCTCTCGCTTTCTTCCTCAGGCCACCCATCAAGTGAGAAAGGAAGCTGGAATCAAAACACTCAGCATCTCCCGATGCGAACCTCTGTCCTGAGACCACCAGGCAAGCTGGCCTCGCCCTGAAAGAGCTATTTTAGCCAGGGAAGGCCAAGCCTCAAAAACTTGCTATTTCTGGTTGTTTTTTTTTATGAAAGTTCCCAAAATTGTGGATGCTTATCTGGATGCTATCTGAACTATTCACGTCTCTGGGGAGAGTATAATTGGACTGGAAATTTCTTAAAAACAAACTTCTTGTAAATGCTTCAGGCTGGCCTGCTTTGGATCAGGCAAGAAAGATCCCTTCTGTATCCCTCCGGCTGATGTGCGCACCTCTGCCAAGGATGTCAGTTAGGACCAGGAGTAGGTTCCCGGTGAAAAACGACAGGATAGTCTCAACACAGCCCCAAAAGTTTGATACTGGGGCCTACAAGATCCGGGTGTCTTCCATCATCTGAAACAGAAGTTAGAAGTTCTTTGAGTACCTCTCCAGATGGCCTCATTAAAAAAAAAAAAAAAAAAAAAAAAAATTAAAGCAATTCTCATACTTTTCCCCATAGAAAATAATGATATTGTAATAATGCTACACCATAGTTCTTTAGGACAACAACCAGAGAGAGGAACAGCAAGGGATATCAGTCCTGGAAACCTGCCCAGAATAGAGCATTAGGTGGCTGGTGAGAGACATGCCAGAGAAGGAAAGAGAAGGCGAAGAAATGCATGAACATATAGACAGGAGAGAACCAACAGCCACGTGAAGCCATTATTCCTTAACACTGGGCTCCTGATGAATGATTGGTGTGTGACAGTTGCAAGCACAGATCTGAGACAGACCCTCTTGTATTTTTCCTCCTTCTTATTTGGGTTCAAACTCAGAGACAGAACCGGCTTCTCAGGCAGTCTTTCTTGGTGTCAAATGTAGATGTCAATTTTCCTTTTACACAGGGCTTATTGATCACTTTCCAAACAAATAGAACTCAGGAAAAGTGAGTCAGGCTCATTCCACTGATCGTTGGTATTTTGTGTGAGGCTGTGGCGTCTAGCTGCAAAGTGCGTGGAGGTACGAATTTTCACGTTATTGTATCTGACTGTTGAGTGAAGCTGGTGGGATTGTGGGTGATTTGTGACAAGCTAAGGAATTCCTTTCACAGCCTGCTGTAAGGCATGAAGCGCATTATTTAAAACCTACCTAGATCATTGATATATTGTCATCTTATGCTTTTAGAGGGCTCTTTCCCATAACACAGCATTTTCTCTCCAGCCTTTAGCTTTTTGTCTCAGATCTTACTCTCCGATGTTATATTGCTCTGATCAAGATGAAATGCCATTTAAATAGGTATCCATTTATTAATTTGATGATACATGACATTTTTTGCTTTTCATTATTTTCTAATTTATTTTAAAAAACATTTATTTAACTTTAAATATATTTTATTGATTTCAGAGAGGAAGAGAGACAGAGAGAGATAGCATCATCAATGATAAGAGAGAATCATTGATCACCTGCCTCCTGCACGCCCCCTACTGGGGATGGAGCCCACAACCATGGCATGTGCTCTTTACCGGAACCGAACCTGGGACCCTTTAGTCCACAGGCTGATGCTCTATCCACTGAGCCAAACCGGCTAGGGCCATTTACTTAACTTTAATAAAGAAAGAACTAAGTGTATAACTACTGTATATGACTCTTTTGCCTTATCTTAGGGCTGAAGGCTTCTCTCTGAAAACATAACTCATGCTGAATCTATTCTTCTCTGAATCTCTACAGTCCTTACTTTTGTTTTCTTCATTTTGGCCATTTTATATTGCGGGTGCCACTCTTGCATGATGCCCCCAATGGATCCTATGTCCTGCATGTAGTCTCCTCCCTCAGATGCTCGAGGCTGGCCTGTGACCGGTGTATCCAGCCGACGGCGGTGCTGCCCATTCTGAGCCCAGAGGGGACAAGGCCAGGCCGAGTTGGCCTTTGGAGTCTGGGGACACTGGAGCGACAGCCAGCAAATCCCGCCACTCTGTTGCGGTTCTAAACCACTGCCATTTGGGGATTGTTGCCTACGTGGCAACGGATCCGATACATCTGTAGATCCTGAACTTGCATTTCCTGCGTTTGGTGTGAAGGTCAGAGAGCTTTCCGGTATGTTTCTTCTGTATCTTGCACACCGCTGAATGCTACACACATTACACATTGCCAGTCGTGGCGAATGAATGAATGAGCATGTAGATGATTTTGTGCTGCTAGAAAGAAAAATCAACCACACTCTGACAAGTTGTTTTTTTTTCTGAAATATCTGAACATATCACGCAGGTCTTTATTTTGTCCACGTGGACCCCAATCCAATAAGAATGATGCATATTTTGCCTCTCAACTGCCTATCAATTCATTACCTGTCAATTCACCTATCAATCCAGACTCTTACTCTCACTGTACTGAGGGGTATGAAGCCCAAGCGTCACCTGAGAACTTAGGGAAAGTACATCTTCGCAGGCCCCGTCCCAGGTCTCCGAAATCAGAATCGGCATTTTAATGAGATCTGGGGGGGGAGGGGGCGTGTGCACTCGGGATTCTGACACGTGTGGCTCTAAGCCACGTGGCTTTCTTTGTTCTTTGCAAGCATGCTGAATAAACACGCTGAATACATGCTTAAAAATATATGACAATAAATAGGGTTCTTGGAAGAAGATATTATTTGTGATTGACTGTGTCTCACAAACAAGCGCACTCCGATGTCAACAGCGTCCACACTCTCCAAAGCCTCCCACCCCGGCCCCCGTGTCACCCAGCTGTGACAGCCCGCTCGGTTTCAAGCACCGCTGATTGACATCTTAAACGCTGCCGGGAAATGCCTCGCTCTGCAAAATCCTTCATCACAAGAGCACATCTGCCTTCAAGTCGGTTGTCCGAGTGGAGGGGCATTTCCTCCAGAAAGCAAAACACCCGGCTTTCATCTCTTCAAAGCGAGCCCACATTTTTGGTACAAAGAGGAGATTTCCCGCCTCTCCCCAGCCCCTTGAGTGCCCCAGGGGTGAGCAGGGGCCCTTGGCCCAGGCCCTGCCCTGAGAACAGGCCGGTGGAAGGATTATACAGATGATAAACCTCAGAGCCACGGAGCAGGCACCACATATCCCCAGGATCATGTTGTGCGAATGGCCGCAGGAGAAACCCAGGGGGATCCGGTTACAGGAAAGGGCTGCCATTTATTTATTTATTTTCCTCCTTGGGTAACTAATTCCTAAAACAGACCCTCCTTGGGAGCCGCAGTACAAGAGAACAAGAGGGCTTCTGCAGAACTCTAATTGGGGAACAGTTGACTTAATTGGTGTCCATTTGGCGGACAATGGCAAAGGCGCCCCAGCTGGACCAGGAGGGACCCGGGGGGACTATAGCTTTGCAAGAAGCCCGAACCCTCCCGGGAGCGATTGTTTCCCCGAGGTGAAACCTGGGGACCAGAGCTTAGATTAACTCTACAACTGTCAGGCTCCATTAGGGGCCAGCAGAGGAGACAGGGCATGGGCTAAACACGGGAAACGGAGCCGACAATAGAGGCATATGTCTCCAAGAGCAGGCCAGGGAGACAGGCATGGAGATGTCTAATAACAAACATAAACATTTTTCTTTCGGGTTCAGATGCAGCACTGACGGGTCAGAGATACTCCTCAGGATGGGGTGTTAAATGTCAAGTATCAGGAACCTGAGTGGTTCAGTTGCACGTGCTTATTCCGTGCAATCTGATGGGGTTGAAGACGTTTTCTGAGCATCTCAGGTCCATAGAGAATCAGAGTGGCTGCTGAAAATCAGGAGCTGAGAGCCGGCTGGGCCAGAACCCGGGAGGACCAGGCTCCATTCCCAGGAGTGGTTCTGCCATTAACAAGCTCTCTGCCCCAGGACCACCCCTCCGAGTCCAGTAGGCCCTGCTAAGTCATTTCAAAAACAGGGGGTTACAATTGATCATTTCTGAGGACCCTTTTAGCATTAGCATTCCATTAGCTTACATCTTACTAGAGTTCAAGAAACACAGAATCTTTATCTCTGTGTGTGTGGGTGTGTGAGTGTGGAATAGCGTGTACAGTGTGGAATACTGCATACTGTGTATTTGTAATAAGGCACACAATCTTGTGTAGTGTCATTTTGTAACACTTTATTAAAAAAAAATACATATTTATTGATTTCCGAGAGAGGAAAGGAGAGGGGGAGAGAGAGAGAGAAACATAGATCAAGAGAGACATCGACGGGCTGCCTCCTGCATTCTCCCTACTGGGTACGGAGCTTGCAACCCGGGCACGCACTGTGACCTGGCATCGAACTGGGCATGTGACCTCCTAAGTTGACTCTCAACCACTGAGCCATGCCGGGCTAATTTTGTAGTAGTTTAAAAGAGGGATGGGTTTCAGGACACACTACCCCTAAATAAGGCATCTTGGCTCTATGAACATTTGAGAAAACGCCTAAGAGCTACACTCACTGTTTGCCAGTGCAGAGAGAGCACAGCTACAGAGCAATTAGGCCAAAGCTTAGACTCTGTTCCTATGGAAGTGGCACTTTTACACAAATATTTCAGCCCCCCCCTCAAAAAAAGATAGAAGACCTAACTTCCTCCTTTTCCAGGGGTTCCCTCATCGAATGTGGGCTCCTCAGAGGCAAGAGCGGCCAGGAATTCTCATCACGAGGCCGAGGCGGTGTAGAGAGAGCCAGGGCAGGTGACGTCACATTAGGTTAAGATGGCCGCGGGCTTTCTCGGTTCCCAAGCGCATGCCCTTTGGGCCTGATCTGGAAAGTCCTTCAAGAACAAACTCCAGAGTGAGCCATGGTCCGGTAGGTGGAAGCAGGGAAGGGGCCGCCTTGTTCCCGAAGCCGCGAACACGCAGCGCAGCGGGCCGCTGCGGGCTGCAGCAGCGCAGGCTGGGGCCAAGGTGGTCCCGCGTGTCACTTTGGCCAGGACGGTCCCGAATTCATAAATTAAAAAATTACACATCCTTCCTCCAGCTCTGGAAGAATGGAGCACATGACAGGAAGTCATTTCTGCCGTTGATACGCAGGCGTCCGGCTGCAGGCATGTCACATCCCAGCGAGAACAAGGGAAGGGCGCTCTTCCTCTGTCCACGGGCATTTCCTGAACGCTGGCAGCGGAGTCGGAGCCTCAGTCTAAAACACAACGAGAGGCTGCCACCACCTTGACCTTTAAAACGGAACGTTGGCAAAATCCATTTTGATCTGGGTTCACCTGTCTGCCTTCTCTCCTTTCGGAAATGTCAATCGTACCGGAGAATTTGGTTTTGGGAGATATGAGAAACCTTTCTAGGCAAAACGGGTATTTTAATGTTTGCATGCAAGCATTTTTCCTCTCCTGTTCGAGCATTCCACCAGCAAGGAGAGCTGTGAGCTTCTGGATTTGTTTTTTTTTTTTTTCTTTTCTTTTCTTTGCAAGTTTAACTTTGAATTATGGGAAGCACCTTCACTTTCCCGAGAGGAGTAATTAATTCAAAAGGGGCTTTTCTTATTCGGGTCAAGATATTTTTAAAACAGGTGAGCTGTCACTGGCGATGACAGGAGATTAAGAAAAAAAGAAGGAAGTCTTTGTGGCTGAAAAATGGATTAAATTGGAAAATAAAAGCCGTAGTGTTAAGAGTGCGAAGTTAGCATTCTTTGGCCTAATTAAATCTCAATTATGCAATTGAATCACCGTTTCTCCCTCTCTCCCCACATTTGTAGTAAAGGCTGTCCTCTTATTCTCGAATGCTTGTTTAGTTTTTCTCCACTGTTGTGTTTGCATTCTAAGAGTCCCATTCTGTCTTGTCCCTCTCAACCAAGAGCTACCTCTTCGGTTTATCTGTAATTCTCCCTGTACTCTGCATACCTGTAATGCACATTTATCTTTGTTCTTGCGTCTCTTCTCCCAGGCCCATTCCGCCCCAGGGCTTGTCAATTTTATGATTCATGGGCATATTTTTCCTAGCCTCCTCCAAAGGTCTTGGAGTAATTTAAAAACAGGTATTTCCATTGGCAAAAAAAAAAATCACTTATTGACTGGGCTCATGTTGTATAATATAATCTAATAATAAGACCTGTTCTCAGAGGAAATACTCAATAGATACAGTGTTCACGCAGATTTTACACCGCATGCTCAGACACATTAAATGTAACACAGCTGTCCAGTTAGTTTCCATTGACCATACCACTCCAAAAGGAAGGATGCGGTATTTCTCTCGAAGCCCGAAGTGGTCCCTCCCATCAGTCTATGAGCCTATGATTTGCATTCTCTGTAGACATACCTTTAGCCTAGTAGTCGGCAAACTCATTAGTCCACAGAGCCAAATATCAACAGTACAACGATTGGAATTTCTTTTGAGAGCCAAATTTTTTAAACTTCTTCTAACGCCACTTCTTAAAAATAGACTCGCCCAGGCCGTGGTATTTTGTGGAAGAGCCACCCTCAAGGGGCCAAAGAGCCGCATGTGGCTCGCAAGCCACAGTTTGCCGACCACTGCTTTAGACAATAATTAAATGGCCACTCATTTAGAGAGCTCTCTGCAGTCTTCCCATGCAGCCAGGGTCCATTAGCGTATGCTCTCAATCTCTCTGTACTGCCAGATATCGGAGCTCTTCAGTCTTCCATTCATTCCTAAATTTTTTTAAAGTAGGTTTTTATTGATTTTTTTTTGTTTTTAAGAGAGAGAGGAAGGAAGGGGGGAGAGGGAGAGAAACATCAATGAGAGAGAGTAACATCGATTGGCTGCATCCTGTATGCTCCCTACTGGGGATGGAGCCCACAACCCTGCCTGGGAATCAAACCTCTGGCACCTCTTGGTGCATGGGTCGATGCTTAACCACTGAGCATCATGGACCAGGTGGGCTAATGCCTACATTTTATCCTGCACATGGTACTTGGCACAAGAGAGGAAGGTGGCAGGAAGTTGCACTTACTGAATATATACCATACATTGGAGGCCGTGCTCAGTGCTTTCTTACTGCTTTCTTACATTCGCACACAAAATGTCTTATTATATGGCTTTTACAAGCAAGGGAACTGAGGCTTAAAATGAGTGAAAGAACTTGCTCTGAATCCCGCAGTATCATTTCTTCAGGGTGAGATTGAAACCTAAGTGTGTTTGTCTCCAAAGCTCATTTTCCTTCCACCAGGTCCTCAGGAGTCCTCCTGCTGTAGTGGAAACATACCCTCCAGTTGGGCTTCAGGAAATAAATCCTTCTTGTTTATGGGCACATCACCTTCATCCGGGCATTTCCCTCTCCTGTGATCAGCGACCCTAATTGGGTCTCATTGTTTCATTGCTTCTTTCATTTACTTATGTCTTTTGGCGATTCATATACTGTGAACCAATATGCGTTTGCCAGAACAGAGATAGTGACCATTTTCATAAACCCAAGGAAAGCCCTGTATGTTGTAGATGCAAGAGGAGACTATTATGAACTCAATACCTCCCCCGATCCCATTGGTCAGTTAATCCGTTAGTGATGGTTGAGAGCCCACCATGTGGGAGATGCTGGGTGCAGATCTTGTTATTTAGTGAGGTTGTCCTCATTCTCCATGCCTGCCAGCAAGATTCTAAAGACCTGCCCTGGCCGGTGTGGCTCAGTGGATAGAATGTCGGCCTGCAGACTAAAGGGTCCCAGGTCCTATACCAGTCAAGGGCACGTACCTTGGTTGCAGGCTCCTCCCCAGCCCGAGCTCTGGTTGGGCTTGTGCAGGAGGCAACCAATTGATGTGTTTCTCTCACATCGATGTTTCTCTCTGTCTCTCCCTCTCCTTCCCACTCTCTCTAAAATCAATGAAAAAATATCCCCGGGTGAGGATTACAAAAAAAGATTCTACAGACGTTCCAAAAGCTGAGGGCTCTGGTTTCCCCATCCCACTCCCATCTAGAGCACAGTGAGTAACTACTCAACAGATGTGACACTGACTTCAATTTCCCAGTGCTTCCGGTTAGAAACCTCAATGTCTTTAAACCTGGAAATTTTCACCTACCCTTTCCTACACTTTGTCAAGGCCTAGAATGTTTCCTTTCTTGAAAATTTGAGTAAATCCCCCACCCCATCCCTTTTCTGACTGTTGCCCCATCCCTATCATAGCTTCCTTAACACTCCCAAGTTTCTATCTCATCTGATGACGGAAGCACCCCCCATCTTCCATCCTTCCAGATGGGCCTAGCTGTAATATGGAACCCAAGAAGCCAGGATTTCCTATTGTGAAACTGATAAAATACTTTTACTTTCCCACAGTGAGAAATTGTATTCATATATACATACATATACTATACACACACACACTATACACACACACACACACACACACATATACCAAATACATATATTTATAATATTGTCTAACTTAAAGTGCCGGATACACTTGAAGCAGTGCCTTAAATTAACAACATAGATATCTTCATGAGCCTTGTAAGAAGAAGTATCTTATAAAATACTTATTAATTTGACAGTTTTAAAATGTGAAAAAGCAGCTTACAACATAAAGATATCTTTAGTGCTAATATTGTAGATAGAGTAAATTGGTCACAATTTAATTACTGCTTTTTATAAGTTTACTGGGCACATAAAAATTATACCAATAATTTAAAAGAACCCCTTTTGGAAACTTACTTTCTTATCATAATAATTATGATGACTGTACATCTTTTACCTGGCGTAATCCTAACCTGTCTAACATATGTGGGTCAGAAGTCTTTAAAGAGAATTTTGAAATGAAGAAAAAGCATATCCGGAGACTGGAGTTACCTGACAGAAGTTGGGCTATAGGAGAACTCCACCCTCGGGCCAGACACTGTTCCCAGACAAATGATTAATTCTTTGGCTTTCTTGTTTCTCCACCACATTCTCTTACTTATTGCAGGTCTGCATTTATCACTCCTTGTTTTACTAATTAGCTCTAGCCCTAGCTGGTTTTGCTCAGTGGATACAGCGTCGACCTGCGGAAGGAAGGGTCCTGGGTTCGATTCCGGTCAAGGGCACGTACCTCCATTGCACACTTGATCCCTGGCCCTGGTCAGGGCATGTGTGGGAGGCAACCAGTAGATGCATCTCTCTCCCATCGATGTTTCTCTCTCTGTGTCTCTCCCCTTCTGTTCCGCTCTCTAACACTCAATGGAAAAATATTGTTGAGTGAGGATTAACAACAACAACAAAATAATAATAATGATAATGAGCTGTCTTATTTAAACTTGTGGTTCCATACATATGGCTTCCTGACTGTGTGGCCTCTTGGGTCATTGTATATATTAAATTGTTGCACACGTTAAATGAAATCAACATTAAATGAAATCTTGGTATGGGGAAAAGAGCTCTTGAATTGGAGGAATTGGTGTTTGAAATATAGCTCTTAATTCTTATCAGCTATGTCGTTGGGAAAATCCCTGAACTCTGATTCTCCTTATGCTGGGGGATAAAGTAAAACAAATGTAAATGAGTCCGTAAGAATTGTTATGAAAATTAAATGAGACGCAATTTGGAATGTGTCTGGCACAGTGACGTCAGCAACGTAGTAGGCGTTCCCCAAATGTTGGCTCACTTTATTCTTTAATGTTGTTTTCATGTGATGTTTATGGTGGCTTCCCTTAAAAAGTTACCGTTTTAAAAATGTAAGATATTTAAGAACCCCCCCCTCCCGCCTTCATTGTGCCGCCAACTGCAGTTTTCTGCAATTCTAGAAGTTTCTAAAATTTCCTACATTGATTTATAACCTTTGAGGGGAAAAAAACATTTCTTAATTCTCCATGGTTTCTGATCACTTAGGCTTCCTGGACGGGGTAGCACAGCATGCCACATGTTTTCCTAACAAATTGCATTCGGACACTTTCCGACACTTCCATTATTTTAACTCAGGTAATAATTAGTCACTGTCAGAGGAAGGACTTAGGTTGTGCAAATCAGAATAAATTTACCTTGCCGTAGCAGCAGTCACAAATGAAGCAATAAATTAGAAATAGCAAATTGTTACGGACTTAAGAGATCACAAATCAAAATCGCTTCCAGAAATCCAGGAAAAGGTAGGGGGCTGCCAAGATTTCTTTGAGAGCTTAATTTTTCCAGATAACTTTGGAGTTGGATCAGTTTGCCACAAATCCTAGAGACGCTGCAGACACTGATCACAAAGCTGATGTTCTGAGATTTCGCCCCTGTAACGTAAGCTAGTTCATAAAGGAAGAAATGCCCTTGTCTTCTGATATTTGAGAGATCCTAAATCTTTTATGTACACACACACACACGTACACACATACACACATACAGAAACATACATGTACACACACACACTCAGGACCGTTCAGGCCGCAGGCCGACGCTCTAGACACAGACACCCACGTAGACACACAGACTCTACCTGTACGCAAATACAGAAACACACACCTAAACACACACACACAGACGTAACGAGAAAGTAAAGAATTCTTCTGTAGAGTTCCTTTGAGTATACAAAACCTTTCCTGCGTCACCAGTGATGACACTGGTGAAATGTGAGCTCTTGAGAGGGTCCTGGACTTAGCTGAACATCTGTTCCCAGAGGGGGCAATTAAGTGAACTGATGTCGCGAGGGGAGATGTTTCTAGAGGCAGGTCATGCTCACCCTGCACTCGGCCTCGTCTTGTTCCCCATTTTTATCGGGGGCCAGAGAGATGATACAGAAGGCAGGCTCATCAGATGTTCTCCCACCAAGCCAGACGGGATCTTCAACACAATGAACGAAAGAATGTGAATGGGTGTGAATGATGGACCAAAATTCTCAGTAATCTGAGTGGGACAGAGAGAAGGTTCTGCACTTTCCTCCACAGAAGCAAGAGGCCTGGAATTACTGGCTGAGAAACCACGCTGGGCAGGATCAGGAGATGGTCTTCACCAATGAAAGAGGCGGAGTCCATTGGTTAGCTCCTTAAATGGCTGAGGGAGCTGCTGATTGCTGGCTGCCCTGCTCCGGAAGCCACCATATTTGCAAACACAAATGCATATTTACACTCTGATGAATAACGAAGGTTATTTATTGCATGTGCTTGAAATAATGGTTGATTGTGGAGTGCCGTTCATAAAACCTGCATCAAAAAGTGTGTACGGCCTGACGTTTTCATGGCAGTTTAAGTAAAATAGTCCTTGGAAATTGTCTTGCTACCAAATTGCAATCATAAAGGCAGGAGTTCAGACTGGGAGAATCACTTTATATTGTGAACTTGTGGATAATATATAACATAAAGGGCTTAATTGAATCATTCAGTTGGGTTTTTGCCCAGAAAAGTGGGAATTTAAATGCTGATACAGCTTCTGTTTCCAATGACACCAGTCAGCACTCCTTAGATTGGATGTAAATAATCCTATTTGCAGATATGCAATACGATGGGGGTATGCTTGTCTGTAAACTTGCTAGCAAAGGTAATTAAATAATCCCATCATGTCTTAATACATATGAAAAAAGTCACTGACCTCAAAGTTAAGATTTGATATGCATTTTCCTTCTAGCTAGTAGAAGAAAACACTGAATTTTTAGCAACCTTTATCTTACTTTGGAACTGCAGAAGCCAGATAGAAAACACACACACACACACACACACACACACACACACACACACACAGCTCAGAAGTTGCCATAGCAACAGTAATAACCACTCCTGACCCAGGTTTGGAGAAGTTTGTTGCAAACACAGTCCAAGGTGATTGGGCCATTTGATTCTTCTTTCCTGGGATTAGAGAGTCGAATATGGTTCAAATTCTACATTTTAAAGTTCATCTTGATTTAAATTCTGAACTTCTCAAATCCTGTTTCCTGAGCTCAGCCTTATCACAGCGTTCATGGGAAAATACATCAGATATGGAGTCACTTAGAACATTGTAATCTAGTCAGCGCACAGCAGGAATGAAATGTGTCTCAAAACCAAGGTGCGTCAGCAAAGATCCTTTTGGGGGTAGCTTGTTTAGAAAGAACTCTTCTCAATATGTTCCAAACGGACACTGTTCATGTGACTAAACATTGAATTAATGTGTAGACAAAGTAATTATGGAAGGAGCCTGACCAATGTGGCTTAGTGGTTGAGCATGGACCTAGGAACAAGGAGATTATAGTTAGTCCTCAGTCAGGGCACATCCCTGGGTTGCAGGCTCAATCCCCTGGGCGGGGGGAGGGCACGCAGGAGGAAGCCAATCCATTGATTATTTCTTAATCATTGATGTTTCAATCTCTCTTTCCCTCTCCCTTCCTTTCTGAAATCAATAAAAAAAAATATATTTTTTTAATTTAGGAAAGGAAAGGAAGAAAGTGTCATTTAGTTACCCTTTCCAGGAAAATCCATCACCCTGGAATCATAAAGGATGGTGGTATGAAGCACGCTACATTTGGGTATCATCTAGATCCTCTCTCTCGCTTCTTCATCTTCCTTGTGATTATTCCACCTCAGTTCCTGCCTTCTTCTTCTTCATTCATTCAGGGTTTGAATGTTGGTGTTCCCAGGGGCGCCATCTTGGCCCCTTCCTGGCATCATCAAATACTCTTTTCCCAAATGAGGTTAGTCATTGAAAGGCCTATAATTCACCACCATCCGGCTCACTCAAGTCTTTATCTCCAGCCCTGATGGCTCTTCAGAGCTCTAGCCTGTTTCTGAGTTGACTCTTTTCACTTGACTTCTTACCAACACCCAACACCCAAAGTCATTTCCCTCAAGATGCCTTCTTCATCTCTGTTAGTTGCTTCTCCGTCATTTTTTTTTTTTTTGCAGTTTTATTAAACTTAGCCTCAACCTTCAGGTTTTCCTTTGACTGCAGTGTTAATTTTCACTTGTTTTACTCCCTTAAAAGGTCCAAAACTCTGATCCTCTCCACCTCCCCTGATGCTGCCTGTCATCTGTCTCTCACTGCTCTCTCTCGGGCTGTTTCAGACCATTTCCAAGCTGGAGTCCCTGCTCCCTCTTCCATATTGTGATATTGTGAATTATAAGTTATCAGGCTTCACCCATAGTTCTTGCCTCATGGCTCCCCAAACCCTGGGAATTTCCTGAGTGTGAAGAGAGATAATGATGTCTTTTGTAATTTAAAAGAGGTGCCCTTTGGACCCCAAGAACCAATCATGAGATTAGAGGTATGGATACACTTCCCCCTCCTCCCAACTCCAAACTCCAGGGAGCGGAGCGGGCTAGAGATTGAACTCAGTTGCCCAAGGCCAGTGTCTTAGTCAGTCATGACTGTGTAATGAAACCTCCATACACACCCAGAGGGACAACTTCTAGGTCTTTTTCTTTTGGAGACTGTGTTGGGGAACTCGAATGTTCCTTGGGCAGCATACCAGGTCCAGGCTCCAGGAGGAGAAAGCTGCTCTGCTCAGGACCTCACCCCATGCATCTCTTCATCTGCTGTTGGCTTGTATCCTTTAAGATCCTTTGTAACAAATCTGTAACCTAACGAGTAAGAGGGTTAGGTGGATGCTCAACCGCTGAGCCACACTGGCCAGGCTAAATATCATTTTAAAACACTGTGTAGGCTCTCAAAACTCCCCTGTAGGCCAGCTGCCACCTCTGGGAGCTGCTGCCACCTCTGGGAGCTGCTGCCACCTCTGCTTGTGCTCTGGCCACTCAGAGACTTGCATTCTGTGAATAAACTAGGCATTCTGGAACTCCGAGCCTTCTCATGTGCTGTTTCCTTGAGATCATTCGCTGGGTATCTCAGAAATCCTAAAGACGGTTAGTTCTCTCTCTGTATCCTCTAGAAAACGTTAATAAAGGCAGTCACCCCAAAGCTTCTGTCTGCTCTGGCTGTGCCTCTCTGGGGCCCTGAATTAAGTAGGAATACCCTGGGCCGGGGACTAAGGTGGTGGTTCATTTCTTTAGGAATTGCAAACAACAACAAAGTTTAACATTTGCACGGTGATTGACAGCTCCCTACATTATATACATTTCACGTTTCTGGGAAGAAGTAGGACCTCAAAGGGCATGAAGAAAGCAGTAGGGGAAGGAAGAAACCTTATTTGTGGGCAGTGGGCAGATGACTGTGTTGATAAAACAATTAAAAAACAAGTTAGACTATCGTCTCTGTTTTAGAAGGCTCTAAATCACTTCCAATTTTCAAACTTGTGAAGGATCACCCCAAATCCACTTTACAGATTGCCTCTGGGTACCACGTGCCCTAAACTTGTTTCTCACAGCACGCACCAAGTTGTGTGTGTGTTTTTTTTAATTATAGCCATATCATGCTTCTATGAAGTTTTCTTATTTGAATTTATGGAATTGTTAGATTGAAATGGAATTGTGTTACACCTTTAAACCTCAAGTGGCTACTAATATTTTATTAAATACAGCTGCCACCGGGCAGTAAAGCTCTCCATGGGATCCGGTGTTTTTCATATCTGCTCCTTGCAGAAGCCATATGCTAGTCATACGCATGGGCCGCCTGGCGTTGCATAGCCACCCCAGCTCTGTGCATAGTTAGCCTAGAGCAGTGCACGGCACCTGCATAATTTCAAAACACCGAACACTAGATGTCACAAAACCAAACCCTGGCTGTGCGCGGCAGCTCAGATGCACTCGCAGGCGCTTAATGAGAGACGCAGAAAGCTGCTTGCTGCCAGCCCGGGCAGTCAATTCCATTACACAAGTTGAGGAAATCACGGTGGACTTTGGAGGACAGATTTTCCTGCCGCCATAATTAGCTTTAAGATAAATCCATTTGGTCTGCATTTGGGTTTTCATTAGGACACGCATTTCCCCTCCCCGGTGCGGGGTTTGAAAGGTTTGCATTACCGAGAATTAGAGCTGCAGAAACTGGATGCTGCGGCTCTTTATGTCACGTGACTGCGCCAGCCCTGGAGCCCAGGAGCCCAAATGATAGCGCCCATTGTATGCCACGCACGTCGATAAATACAGAACATGAATGTGAATCAATAGCATGTTAGTATTGGGATTAAGCAGGCTCTTTTCGCCTCCTTTTTCTTCTCCTTCTTCTGGGGAGATGAATATGAGTAAATAAAATGAGTGTTTGTCTGAAACTGTGTTGGGGGATTAGGCTGTGTGTTTTTCTTTGGAGGCGCAGCGTGCCAACTGGCAGGCTTGGCTGCCTACCTGGGCCGAGCAGAGGGGAGGCGATGCTCACCCTTGGAGCAGCGGGATTGAGGCTGTGAAGGGCGCCTGTGTGTGTGCGGGGCCGGGGGGGCGTGGGGGGGCGCTGTTCTCGCCCAGGAAAACCAGGTGCAGTTTGCGCAGCCGGCAAAGGTTATGCTTCATATGACTTCGTTTTCTCTCTGTAAATTAAAGGACAATTTATGAGTGTCTAGACAGGAATTAATCGGAATAATATTGGCTGCTTTTGACCCGAGAGTGCTATTACAATAAAGTATACACCACACAAATATAGGACAAAATCATTTATATAGCCTATTATCATGCCAGCATCCAGAGGCACCTTACAATAATAAAATGATTTACAAAGGAAAACACTAACAAAAACATATCTCCGATGATGAATGGCTTGGAAAAGCAAACTTAATCTGTTCCCAAAGTTACAGTTGGAGTCTCTGTAAGCGCCTACAAGATAAGGAGAGTTTAAATGATGGCGAAATAATAAAACAGATTGGTGACGGGGAACTGCAGATCTCGGGCCGAACTGCTGGTTACAGTTTATAAGAAGTCAGCGTGCGAGCCTGGCCAGTGTGGCTCAGTGGTTGAGCATTGACCTATGGACCAGGAGGTCACAGTTCAATTTCTGGCCAGGGCACATGCCCGGGTTGTGGGCTCCATCCCCAGTAGGGGGCATGCAGGAGGCAGCCGATATATGATTTTCTCACATCATTTTTCTATCTACTCTTTTCCTCTCTGAAATAAGTAAAAATATACATTTTTTTTAAAAGAAGTTAGCATGTGAAAATCTTCTAAAACGCTGTAGGTAATAAACTAGGAGAATAGAGATTCAACCCTCAATGAATTAAACATCCATGAAGTAAAACAGATTTTGTCCATACAGACATAAAAGAAGAAAAATGCAAGCTTTTTTATGGAAAAAAAAATTCAGAAATGGAAAAAATACTTTTACATTAATGAAATGTATTATTTCTCAGAAAATTAAAAAGAAATAATGTTCTTGAATTTGCTGCATGGAGAAAAATATTTGAAGACTTGAACAATCCATAAAGAATTTAAATATATTGTGTGCCCTCCACTGCCGAAAACAACTGTTTGAACAACCTGATATGCAGTTGTCTATTTTCTGAATTTAGCCAGTTTACTAAATGAAAATGAACTTTTTTCTTTAATTTTTATTTGGTTGAATACAACTTTTTTCTTGATACAAAGAAAATATGATGCTATACACTTTATTATTTAAAAATAACTTTTCTTCACTACTTAACTAACAGCTTATTATACAAAACTTGGAAAATACATACAAGTATCAACAGAAAACCAGATTTACACATGATCTCCAATTCCAGAAATAACCACAGTTAACGTCTTGGCGTATTTTCTTCAAAATAAGAGTTTTTTCAAATTAACTCTAACTTAATTCCAGCTTCATTTTAACCTGGAAAAATTAATTACTCTCATGAAAACTCACATCAGGTAGAAATGAGAATTATGGTAACTGCTGGGTCAATTTATTTCCTCTCCATGTTTTTACCTATGCCGATAATTATTGCAAAAATATTTTAATTGAATAATTTTAGTTTTAGTACTACGATTTAGTTTAGAAAAGGAAAACAAAGCTACTCTTATTAAAACTAAATTTTAATATTATTTATGTGTACTTAGCCATTTACTTTCCTTTTTTGCCTAAGTAATGTTGATTAATGAATCTAATATCTTATGTATACACCCACATACATACATGCATATAAATATACTGGTATAGATAGCCTATATAATAAAAGGCTAATATGCAAATCGACCAAACAGCAGAACGACAGGTTGCCACAACAGTCACTGACCACCAGGGGGCAGATGATCAACGCAGGAGCTGCCCCCTGGTGGTCGGTGCACTCCCTCAGGGGGAGTGCTGCTCAGCCAGAAGCCCTGAGCCTGGCTCATGGCTGGCGAGCTCAGCAGCAGTGGCGGGAGCCTCTCCTGCCTCCACGGCAGCACTAAGAATGTCCGACAGATGGCTTAGGCCCACTCCCTCTGAGGGCTCCTGGACTGCAAGAGGGCACAGGCCAGTCTGAGGGATGCCCCCCCACTCCCCAAGTGCACGAATTTGGTGCACCAGGCCTCTAGTATATACATAAGTTCCTTTCTATACTGTAAGCCTAGGAATTATTCTACTGTTCTACATTTGTCCGCTTGCTCAAAAAAAAGAAGAAAATGGAACAGAAGGTGGGAAGCTCTATTTTTATTTTTGTTCCGGCAGTCCGGTCCTGAATGAGTTTAATCAGCTGAGAACATATGGCTGCACAGGCTGGGCACCTCTGTCTGACTCCACTGAGCTCTGGCTCACGGTGACCTGGGCATTGACACCCCGTGTCTCATCTCAGTGTGGATCATTTCGAACGGTGCCATTGGGAATTGCTGTTTTAGGGGGAGGAAGATCAAGATAAAAACTGTCACAAAGGAAATACAATACAAATAGAATGTGAATCCTGTCAGATCAAAGGCTCTGAATTTGGGCTTTTATACTTCATTTGCTGTCTCTTTGCCCCTTAAATTTTTGAATCCTTGCTCATATTCTCTTCTGTTCTGTCTTTCTAACAGATTCTGCCACGTTCTAAGGGAGGTGGCAATAAGAACAACAACTGAAAAAAATAGTTAGATAAGTTTGTTGCAAAGACACTGAGAGACAAGGTCCCTCATTTTTCTGCCTCGTAGTAATGGTCATCTTTCATGATGGTGGTGGCCGCATGGGTGCCTGAAGATGACAGTAATGAAGGGAATGATACCGTTAGAACTACAAGTGGGAGGTAAATAAAAACCTTTGAGGACAGATGTGGCCCCTGGAAATGACAGGAGGAAGAGCAGAGGTCACGTGTCATGGAAGGGTTTCAGTCATCATAGCTAAGGGTGTTGCATCGGGCTGGGTCTCATTGTTAACGTGCATGGAGTAGGGATCAGAAGCCCAGCCATTTTGCTTGTGGGAGGCTTTCATGGCTGTTTTTGCTGTTACCCTCCCTCATTTGATTATGTCCCCTCCAGGAAGGGGTGAGCTGAGAAATCTGGCCTGTATTTATAAAACATAAATATCTACATGTAAAGCAACTCTTCATTATTTACCATGGAGGTCTGCCTGGGAATCATAATAAACAATGTAGTGAGACAGGCAGAAGAGGGGACCGAGCGCATCCCCTCCAGCCACGAAGGAAAACAGTCTGGGGTCAGGCCAGGCTCATCTGGGGAGCGTTTCCACAGCAACAAACCAGACAGATGTAGTTCAGTCTCCAAGTGCATTTCAGAACTCCAGGATGGTCCAAGGCGGTTTTCAGGGATCTTACGTTGTTATAAACAGACTGATACTTGTGTCCAGCATATGTGGAACATCAAGAATTGGATGGTCATCAAATAAATAATTCACATGTATGGACCAAAACACAGGAAAGAAACTCCAGAATATGCAAAGCTATGAATGTAGTCAGAGTGGGAGGTAAAGCAAAGTCAGTGTGTCTAAGGAACTTGGAAAGATAGACACAGCCAACCCCAATGTGCATGTAAGAGTGAGGAGCATACATAAATGATTGAGCAAATTGCATCAGGAGTATACATAAACGATTACTTTTTTAAAATATAGAAAAATGCTGTATCTATTTTATGTGTTTACTTATGGTCTTGTATTGTTTTCTATGTAACTGTCTCGTTAACTCTGAAGATTTAAACTTTATATGAAGTTCATGGCCTCCAGTAAGAGAATAAGCACCTCAGGAGTGCAGTGGGCATGACTGAGGGTTGTATGGGGCAGAAATCGGTCTATTGGTCCCAGAGAAGAAGGAATAAGGCCGGAGGAGTCTAAATACATTGTTATTTGTGCTTGCTCTTTTAAAAATATGCACCAACTGAGGCCTGGTGAATATATTAATTGATAATTAGGTAGATAAGTATTCCATAAAAATAGGAAAACATAGTGATGAAGAATAAAATAAGTGTCTTTATAGTTTGTTTCATATTAGGGACTCAATAAATAGTAATACAGGCAACCTACAGCCTTGGAATATAATGGGTCTGGCATCTGCCACGGAATTTTTTATACATATTTCTCATGATCTCCTTTGTATCTATAATTGTGTCAGGAGATAAAAGCTAAACTGTGCCCTGTTGTAGGTGAGGAAACCTCACTACTGCACAGCCACCCTGAACGATTTTGCCAAGTCTTCTGAAACTTCATCCATCTTCAAACACCAATAATGAATAAATAACTTCAAGTTGTGCAAAGCCCGGCATTCAAGTATAATGCTAGCATTACAAATCATGTCCATTTATTTGGAAAATCTCCCTACTTTTGCATCTGAAAACAGAGCGTTATGCCATCTTTGAAAATCTGTCATTTCTGACAGCACCTCTTGGCTTCCTATAATATAAGACATAGAATTTCTGAAAGAAATCCAGGGGTTTGCTGAGTCCCATGGTGAATAACTGTTACAGGAAGGGTGAACCGAGGCTTGGCCGTCCAGTTGATCTTAATTTGAAGGTGTAAAGAAAACACACCATTCAAGCTCACAGCACATGAATTAATGTCTTTCTGTCACCAACCTCTTTTTTCTCCTCCCCACTGGGTCAAGGGCCCTATGGCCTCTCCTTTCCTCTCTGGGGAACTTTGGAAAATACTTTTTTAAAAAACATGATTGCTGAGCTGCTAGCACCTGTATTTTGTCTCAATCAAGACAGGTCTGCTTGTTCAGAAAATATTTCTTTAAGAAGTTGAGAACGATGTTGGTGCTCACCAGTTGAGAATGTAAACTGGCCCACTTTCATCTTGGTCATGAGAAAGGTGACCGTATAATTTATTGTCCAAACCTAGGTATATTTGAGAGTGAGAGGGGGTGCTAATAAAAATTAAAATTGGACGACAGGCATATACTTGTCACAGGCAAAGGGGATCTATGGGTCTTACAGAGTGACTTGAGGGCTTGTGTTTCTTTTCCGCAGAGAAACGGGAAGCCAGTGACATTTTTTACCTGAAGTGCAATAATCAAATGCATGTTTTGAAAAGATAGATCGCACAGATCATTACAGTGTGGAGAAGCCAGGAGTGACTGTGGCTGAAAGAGCAAGCCAAGAAGCATGATGGTAGCCAAGATGAGGGTGCAGCAATGGGAATGGAGGGAAGTGTTCAAATATTAGAGGTCTATTGAGATTAAAACACACACACACACACACACACACACACACACAAAACAACAACCATTAGCAGATGAGGGGGAGGGAAGAGCCGAGGCTGATTCCTTTATAATTGACCTAACTGAGTTGAAGGGTAGCTATGGTCCATTCACTAGTAACTGGCAGAAGGCTAAGGTGGGTGGCCCAGGAATAAGATATCGGGGAGTGGAGAGCATGAGTTCAATATTGGACATCATATGGGTTGGAGACTTTCATAACAACATCTGTATTAGGGTTCTCCAGAGAATCTGAAGATTAGGTGGAAGGATGGATGGATGGATGGATGGATGGATGGATGGATGATAGATAGATGGAGTCATGGAGGCTGTTAAGTCCCAAGATCTGAAGGATGAGTTGGGAAGCTGGACACCCAGGAGAGCCAGTGGTTTAGTTCACTCCCGAAGCCAGCAGCAGTTCCAGACCCAGGAAGACTGCATGTGTCAGTTTGCGTCTGAAGGTGGGAAAAACCTCATGCACAGGTTTGAAGGCAGGGAGGCAGGGAGAGCTCCCTTCTATCTGCAGGAGGATTAGCCTCTTGGTTCTCTTCAGGCCTTCAGTGGAATGAGGCCCATCCCCATTAGGGAGGGCAATCAGCTTCACTCAGCCCACTGACAAATGTTTAACTGTTAATCTCATCCACAGACACCTCATAGAAATGCCCAGAACAGCGTTTGACCCAATATCTGGGCACCCTTGTCTCAGTCAAGTTGACACATAAGATTGACACTGGACTCTACAGATGTGACCTCCGAGAAAAAGACAGGGCCTGTAAATCCAACTGACGAACTGCCCGTGGAAAGCTGGTAGCTAAAGTGTTGGACCTGAATAAAAGTACAGCATAGAGAAGATGAGAAGAAAGTCGAGGGTTCTAATAGTGGATCTGCTTCTAGTTTATTCCCTTATTCATTCATGTACAATTGCCCTTGCTATGTGCTAGCTATACGCTAGGAAAGGGGGATTCAGCAGTTCAAAAGGCGGGTAGGATGCTGCCCCCTAGGATTCATGGGAGTTACGGATGACCACCGAGAAAGATGCCATCCTTTTGGACAAGACCCAGTGCTCCTTATATGAGAGTCCCTAACCGATCGGCCTCTTCAATTTATATTTTTAATATATTTTTTATTATCAGAGAGGAGGGGAGAGGGAGGGAGAGAGAAACATCAATGATGAGAGAGAACCATGGATCCGCTGCCTCCTGCACGCCCCCTGCTGGGGATCGAGCCTGCAACTTGGGCATGTGCCCTGACCGGGAATCAAACCGTGACCTCCTGGTTACAGGTTGACTCAACCGCTGAACCACGCCCACTGGGCAGGCCTCTTCAATTTAGAGCAGAGGAGAGAGTTTCTGCCAATCCTTACTCTTTTTTTTTAGGATACCATTTCCTCTATGTCTAGACAAAGCACCTTCCAGTAAGAGCACCGATGTTGCAAACCCTCCCCGTCCCCCTACAAATTATTTAAGACCGTAGCCAAGCCAGAACACCATTTTGAACTTGCCTGAAAGGGCACAAACCCTTTTAAGCTGCTTAGGGTGTTATCTGTTTCCCTTAAGTGGTAACCAGGTGACCCAAAAAGGCACATTGGACTTCCGAACGGTGCTTAAGGAAGAGTGAGGGGGCACCCTGGCCCTAAGAAACACCGGATCATTAAATAGCGCTTGCCTTAAACGCGCCAATAAAACATTGCACATTAAGGCTTGGCAATCAGAGAGATGAGCCCAAAGACGGCTTCTTAAATCCCTTTTAGAGGAATTGGACCGGAGATTTACTTTGCTCATCTTCATATCACGGGGGGGGGGGGGGGGCTGGGGGGGGATCTCCCCATAGAGTTTGCTGGCAGAGCAGCCACTGCCCACACTGCTTTCCCTCTCGTCCCCAAGGCCAGTCCCGTGAGAAAGCACGTTCGTGCTGCTCCGCTGTGGGAAACACCAGGAGGCCTTCTCCCAAATCCCGGCGAATGGAGCAGCTCCCAGCAGCGCTCACGAGCTTCCTTGTTTTCCTTGTTGATGTTATTCCCTGTGAAAACATTGGCAACCCGCAACAAGTCAGAAGCGTGTTGGCGCCGAGTGACATCAGGACAAACGGGCAATTCCGAGAGAACCGCGGGGTGTCCTGCCAGCGCGGAGAAACCTGGAGCCGCGCGGCCTGCTCTGCATGTCAATTTATGATCTTTAGAAACAGTTGTTTCAAATTGACTGGTCCTTAACTACATCCCACCTCATTTCGTCTGAGCCAAGTTTTACAGATGCTATCTTAAAAATCAATTCAGAGCGCAGCTATAAACTCAAAAGCTTCCTCCGTGCAGTGTCTCTGGCAGAATGCAATCTCGTGTAATTTTAATTGACAGAGATGTCAGCCTAAGAGAATATTTTAGGGTATTAGTAGGAACGGTAAACCGGAGCCTTGACATTTTTATGGTATAATGGTGTAATTCCCTGGAAAAAGAGTCCACTGTCAGGGTTTATACTGAAGCAATCCGCGTGTTACTTTTCCCCCGCTTCGTAAAGGAATGACAAATGTATTACTAATTCCACAATTGCTTTATGATGTGGAGCTGTAATTGAAATCTTTTCTGGATTTTCCAGCAAAGTTGAGCTCCTTCCTAAACGATTAATTCTAGCAAATGGACTTGAGTAGAAAAAATTGATTCCAGCTGAAGGCGTACCACTAGCTCCCTGCCCCCTTCAGCTGCAGAGCCAGGCACGAGACACGGAAACTCCTGAGGGCCGACTCCCAGGTCAGCAGATACATGGACTTGAACCGAGTCGGAGTTTTGCAACAAGAGATGCGCAAAGTCCAGCGACTCCTTCTCCTCACTTTAAGTAGAAGCCTAGATAAAATTTAGAAGTCCAAGGGTGGTAGGAGTCAGGATTACTTTGGACTTTTAAAGCTTCCTGTGAGGGTAAATTCCACTCCCCCCCCTTTTTTTAACATATTTTTATTGATTTCAGGAAGGAATGGAGAGGGAGAGGGAGAGAAACATCAGTGATGAGAAAGAGTTGATTAGCTGCTTCCTGCACGCCCCACACTGGGGATAGAGCCCACAACCTGGGCATGTGCGCTGACCGGGAAATGAACCCTGACCTTCCAGTCCATATGTTGATGCTCAACCACTGAGCCACACTGGCTGGGCTGGGTAAAGGCCACTTTTTAAAATTTCTATAGCAGCCAGCGCAGATTTGGACCCTAGAACTTACTACGTTTTGTTGAAATACTGTTTGTATATGTCTTCTCCATTAGAGGACACCGGGATGTCTTCATTAACTTTGTATCTGTAATGCCCTGCATAAGGTCATGGCACATAGTAGGTACTCAGGAAATGAGTGCAGAACTGAAAGTGATCACTGGAACCCAGCTCATATAAGCCAAATGACAGTTCTGTGACAGAGATAAAACAAAGAACGCCACCTTTCTGAAAAAGGACTCTGCAATCCTAGGACTTAACCCTTGGTCCTCAAAAAAAAAGGCCCTACTAGAGTGTGAACTATTCTGTCAACTTCTCATGCTTTCTGAGGTGAAAACAGTGTCCCAAACAACAGGGAAATCAATGACCATAGCAAGACATTTCTACAGGACATCTGCAGGGCATTGGCCAAAGGGAAATTCACGTGGAAAGATGGCATACTTTCATCTCAGACATGTAGTCCCTGGGTTCTTGCATATAATTTTAGCTCAGTCTGTTGACTTCAGTCGTTCACTACGCCCCTGCACCGTGAAAGAGATAGTGACCACTGGGGGTCAGGAGAGAGTATTTGGGGCGGGGGCCGGGGAGGGAAGGAAGGCAGATGGGCACTCATCATTATGTAGGCTATACATTAATGAGACCGTGTATGCAAACTTAGCACTGTGTCTGGCTCTTAAGAATTAAGGCTTGCCCTAGCTGGTTTGGCTCTGTAGATGGAGCATCGGCCTGCGGACTGAAGGGTCCTGGGTTCGATTCCAGTCAAGGGCATGTACCTTGTTTGCGGGCACATCCCCAGTAGGGGGTGTGCAGGAGGCAGCTGATTGATGATTCTCTCTCATTGATGTTTCTAACTCTCTCTCCCTCTCCCTTCCTCTCTGAAATCAATATATATAAAAGGCTTAAGAAACAGGGCTTAAAATAATGAGAGCTAGCTAAGTATACGATGAGGAAATATATGCCTAATACTAGTATAGTATAAATGGTTATGTAAGAACCAGAGGGAAAGATTAGTTATAAGATAAAAAGACACTTCCTAGCATTCGATATGGCTCTTTGAGGATGAATAGGATCTGAAAGGCGACCATGAGGATGAAGGGATTTGTGAGCGAAAGCATTTTGTGGGCCAAGATGGGGAGACCGGGGACTAGTTTGATGTTACTAAAATTCAGGTTGGTCTATGTGTAATGGGTGATCTAGAATAAATGGTAGATTGGGATTTCTTCCTAGCTTAATAACTCATAAGAAATTAAGCCCCAAAGTCCACACATGCGCCATCTTTACTTGCCTCTGAGAACTGCCCATTCCAGGGCCCTTACCTGGAGACAGTCCTTCCTAACCAACTGCTCTCCCTACAGCCAGCGCGCAGCGTGTTTAAATTGCATCTACTCAAAGCCACGTCTAGGAGTCATCGGTAGCTCCTTCATTCTCTCCAACACATAGAATTTATTTCAGCGTTTAACAAATTGTGTTCTGAGATGCCCTGGGTTAGCAAGGAATTAACTGGCGTTTCTCCCCCAAGAATGCCATGGTTTTGTAAGTTTCAGAAATGCGGGGAAAGGCCCTGTTTCTCTAGGACCGTGGTCAGCAAACTGCGGCTCGCGAGCCACATGCGGCTCTTTGGCCCCTTGAGTGTGGCTCTTCCACAAAATACCACGGCCTGGGCGAGTCTCTTTTGAAGAAGTGGTGTTAGAAGAAGTTTCAGTTTAAACAATGTGGCTCTCCAAAGAAATTCCAATCGTCGTACTGTTGATTTTTGGCTCTGCTGATTGATGAGTTTGCCAACCACTGGTCTAGGAGATTCAGGATGCGCATTTGCAGGTAAAAGGCTCTGAACATCCTGCAGTCAGAGCACCAGCTGAAGTCTGTTTCATCCCAATTCTCACAGACTGTTTCACCATGAAGACCTACTCCGTGTGTGTGTGTGTGGTTGGGGGGGGGGTGTATCTGGTGCATCTGGAATAGCCATTAACATCTCACCAACTTGACGTTTGAGGAAACATGTTTTGGGAACTTGTCAGAGCAATCCCTGAGCTGTTGCAGTGGTAACTCTGGGTGGAATCAACTCTGTGCAAAGCCTTATGGGTCAACAGATACTTCCAGATCTCGGCTAATCATTTTATCCTTGATGTGTACTGAATTAGGTTGTTCCCACCCAAATTATGGGTAAAACCCTTCTAGAATACTATTACTGAATCCATGCAACCTTAACATGTAAAATGTTTTAGTGCGTTATAGAGCCTTTTCCTGCCAAAGTATTTCCACATATGCTATAAATGGAAGGAAAAACCTCGCCAGGCTCTGTTTTCGGCGTTTGACAGATAAAATGAGTAAATCTTCTAGCCTTTTCCTAATGCCTTCAGCTCAGTACCGCCTGGCCTGGTTGTTATGTTGATAGGGTGCTGCAAATGAATTAGTGTGAGAGAGTTTACCTTTAATAGCCAAACTACCCAGAGGTCAGCGCGGTGGAGGTGAAGGCTGCCTTGATCTCTCTGAAGACAATGTCCCATAGGCAGGAAGTGAGACCCCAGCGAAGTTCAATGTCTTGTTCAAGTCCTGTAGCAAATTCATGACCAGACTCTACCCTGGAGCCCAGACTGCCTATTGCTGCTCATAGTTCTTCCCCCAGCATTGAAGATTCCTCACACGCAGCAAGAGGAAATTTCCACTGACTTAGAGAGGCTTGAGAAAAGACATAGATGCTCCCTATAAAAATCATTTCTAGGAGAAACCAAGAGGTCATTGCCAAGTCTGTCAGTGATAGACAGCTGTGGAGAGGAGAGGCAGCAGATCTGTCTTTTCTCAGACTGTCTGTCAGGGAATATGTTTGCAGATACACTAGCCGGGAAAATGCACCAAATGACCGGGTACAATGTCCTATGGGCCCAGCGACCCAAAGTCAAGGTAAAAAATTCAATGCTTTGTCAGGCCTGTGTCTGATTTCAGAAGACACTGACCATCTGCGTCTCTGCTTTCATTCTCTGGACTCCCCATTCGTCATCTGCACACTTCCAGGGTTTCATCCAGCAGGAGAAAAGGGGTGGTGGGAGGGGCGCGTGGAGGACCAAGGGGGGGCCACCACGGGGCAGTGCAGCCGCTCTGCGATCTGGGAGCGTGCGAATTGTAGGTCAGCTAAATCAGGACACGCAACTACAGCTGCTAAACCCCAGAGGCCCCCAGAGCGTGGCCCTGCCCAGCCTCCAATCTGCGAAGAGAGCCTGGCATGGGAGAGCCTCCTCCTCCCCCAATTAGCGCCTCTTCACAGCAGCAGGATGGAAGGAGGCTTTGCTGGGCAGCATTCGTGAGGATCAGGAATATGCAAAAGATCTGGGAAATCAATCCCCATTATTTCAAAGGGTGCCGCATCATCAAAACAACGCACAGTGGAAACACTGCCATGAAACCGCTGCCTAATCGGCTGTGATTATCTGTGATGAACCAGCAACTGTTTCATCCTTCCTTCCTAGCATGTGCGCAGCGGCACAGGACCATGTGCGCCGCAGCTAGACTTCCTGCGATGGTGGGGGAAACTCATGCATTTTGAGATGTCCCTGGGATGGAAGTTCTGGGGGACGATGGAGTGACTGAATGTCGGACTTAAGATCACCACCATTTCTCCATTCTTACCTCTCCTATTGCATTTGTTTCTGTGCTGTTGATTCTCTTAATTACTTTTTTTAATGAAAGAAAAAAAAAAGCTCAAAGAATGAACAGAAGCCAAATGTTCTTTTAAAAAAAAAGCTAGGTTGATCATTAATGCAAATGGCACAGTGCCCTAGTCCCCCACTTTGCCCTCTGCCCCATGCTAATAACACTCGGCCTTGTTTGGCCACAGCTTGGCACCACTCTCCAGCATTTCTGCCGCTCTATATTTCGCCATGACTTTTGTCATATTTTGAAGAGCCACTTGCACCTGGTCAACCTACTTGCATGCCAAGCTCCAGCCCACTGAGACTTAAAATGGATGTGAATCGATTGCCCTCTGAATTTAGAATGCACAAAACGGCATCGGTGAGAGACACAGTCGAGGAAGGTCCCGTGCAGATTTGAAAGTAAAATAAAGGTTATTGTGGTGGGCAGCGCCCACTTCCCAGTATCTCTAAAAACACTGGCAATGTTTTTTGCTCTGGGCAAAGATGAGGGAAGGAAAAACAGCTAGTGAAATGCGTCATGAAAATAGCATGCACTTTTCTTTTGGCAGAGCTGATGCAAAAAGAGAGTCTGTGCCCAGCCCGTGTGGCTCAGTGGTTGAGCAACCCATGAACCAAAAAGTCACGGGTTCTGTTCCCGGTCACAGCACATGCCCAGGTTTCAGGCTTGATTGGTGTTTCGTTCTCACCTCAGTGTTTCTCTCTCCCTACCTTCCTCTCTCTAAAAAAAAAAAAAAAAAAGAAAAGAAAAAATATGTTGAGCATAACATTGCTACTGAATAATATTCTTATTTCCCTTGATGTTGCAATGCTATTTTCATAGTAGGAGTCCAATTTTTAAGCAAATGTTACAAATATTGACACCATAGGAAGATAGCAATTCCCTCTTGACCACACAGGAGAGGTATCTGTGAGGCAAAAAGCATGATCTTCAAATGTATAGGGCATGTGTGATGGCCAGGCCAAGTTATTAATCTGGTTTGCATTTTTATTCCTACTTCGAATTGAGAAACTAAAATAGATTTTCCTCTAAGTTTGTTTGTGGCTTATCTATTGAGATAAGGTTTCTGTACATATGAGTTGGATAAAGGGATGGTGAGTAGCTTATGGAGATAACTTTAGGAACCTGACCAAAATATTTTTTTTAAGTCCTTTCAAATAAAAGAATGCAAATCCAAGTTAAGTATCAGCCACATCTCACAGTGCCCTATTGAAAAATCAGGTTTTACCCCTTTAAAGAGAGAGAAGCCAAAGAACTACAGAGGGCATTAGATCAAATATTCCTTCCGAATTTGGGAGAACTTCTTCCCACGAAGGTTAATGTCCTCCACTGACTTGGACACTGATTCCCTTTTTATTCCAAAAGTAAACTCTTTCTGTCCTCATTTGGCCAAACTCCCCGCCCCCCTTTTTAAAATATATTTTTACTGAAGGGCAAGGAGAGAGAGGGAAACATCAATGATGAGAGAGAATCATTGATCGGCTGCCGCCTGCACGCCCCACACTGGGGATCTAGCCTACAACCTGTGCATGTGCCCTTGACCGGAATCAAACCCGGGACCCTTCAGGCCACAGGCTGATGCTCTGTCCACTGAGCCAAACCAGCAAGGGCCCGACTTCCCCCCTTGTACACAATTTCCAACATGTGCCCATCTTCAGAAGGAGATGATTTTTTAAGCGCTGTGCTTGACACAGTTCTGCCGAAGAACCCCAACCTGGACAGTGCTCTTGGCACAGATAGCCATGAGCAGCTGGACTTGGAGGCGTCTGCAGCTGCCTGCGGTGTAGCTTGTGAATTGTTCCGGCGTTACTTCCACAAGCGATGCATTTATTTTCGCCATCAGTTAGAGCTTCGGCCCCGGAGTCCCCGCTGAGACTCCGGGGCGCTCCCCCAGTTCCCAAGGCCCAGAGGACACCCGGAGAAGGGCTCTCGCTGACAAACACAAAAAGGCAAACTCTCACCCCAAACACATGCACACAGATGCCGACCAGCACGGCTGCTCCGTGTTCGGCTCGGAGACAACACACACCAACGAAAACACAAATCAAATAGGACGTTTCTGTCCGGTTGGCCTTCACCTGGACGCTTTGGTTTAAAACAAGCAGATCAAAGGAATAAACACCACCCCCCCTAAAAAAATGCCCCCCACCCCCTGCCATCCGGATCTCCAAAGTAAATAAAAAGTGGCGCAGCCGGGAGTGCATTGCGGTGGCAATTCCGGGGAGAGTCCTGCTTTTATCACCACTGTACCAAATTTGTCATTTAGGGAAGCTCTTGTTCCCTTTATTGAGTTCCACTGTAGCGAACAATTTCTGCCTGCATCCCTCGTGTGTCCTTCGGTTTATTTTCTTTCTCCGCGAATTGAGCCTCCACAATCAGTTTCATGGGAAGCCTAATTTCCCTCCCCGCGTATACATATGAGGCGACACCCCTGCCGGCCTCCCCCCCCCCCGCCCCCCTCCCTCGCAATGTTCTTATCAAATGAAGAATTGTGGCTAAGGGTTAGGTGCAGATAAACATGAGTGTAGCACTTCCAGAAAGGTCGCGACCCCCCCATAAGGTGCTTCTTGTTATGCCTGACCTTCAGATTTTCATCATCAGCCCGCCTGACAACTTAATAATGCAGAGGACCAGGATTCATTTCGCCCCTCGGAGAAAGCCAGCACGGGCCGCCCTTTCCTCTGATTATTTCCCTGCACTCCCGGCTGCCCTTTATAAGCCAACCAGAACTCCATCAATCATGCTCCTCTCCCCGCGCCTCCTCGGCCCCCAGTCTGCAGGCTCCGAAGCCGCCCTGCTCCTTTTGTCTGGCCTGGAATGTGCCCACGAAGATCCCAAAAAGGGGGGCGGCCCTGAACACCTAGCGCACATGACCGCCCTCTCCCGCTCTGGGCATCCGTGTCCCAGCGCTGCAGATTTGTCTTTCCTTCCGCTTTTTTGGTTGTTGGTTTTAAAGACGTGCTTTCAAAAGTTCTCCTCCTCACTCGTGTGTGCTACCGTCACGCACCATCTCTCTTAACGAGCTCCGATAAGTGCTGGGCTTTAAAGCACCCCCAATGTAGCGTCAAGGTTTTTCTCGTTTCCAGGCCCGGTTTCTTGGTTATTGTGGTTATTGTGGGTATTCGAGTTTTTATTGTGTTAGGAGGAGTAAAAGGAGATGAAACCTGTTTCTGAACCTGAGCCTTCGGATCCCTCTCTTCTCCCGGAGAGAAAGGATGAGAGAGGAGGCCAAGCAGCAGAAACAGGGCCGGGGAACATAGAGGGCCGGGGAGACCCTGGGGTCTGTGGGACTAGTCAGGCATTTCCTCACCTTGACCAGAAGAGAAATGGCAGAAGTTTGGAAGGAAGCAGACTTGAGGAAGGTGCTTTAGGAAGGTGGTGATGTAGATTGCAGCCGGCTTCCAGTGGCTGTCACAAGCCTGTTCTAGAAAACATGCATGGACTTCACCCTTCGCCTCGCACGCATTGCACAGCCAATAACGAAGTGGTTTCGGAGCGCAGGAGCGATGCGGCCTCGCCGTGGTCCAGTGTGCCTGCTGCTGGCTCGGCGACCATGGCCGGTGACAGCTGCCTTCGCTCTCGGGAAGGGGGAGCATCGCCCCCAGGCCCGCAGCTCAGCTGGATGCGGGGCCGGCAGCACACCCAGCTAGTGAACGTGCATCCCAGGCTGCCCTGGAGCAGGACGAAAACCTGCGCCCAGCTGGAGGGGTTGTGAATGTCAGCCCGGCTCACATCAGGCTGCTGTGCTGAATTAGATTTTTTTTTTTTTTAAGAAATAGAAAGAAGGAGAATACACTGGAAAATACAATAGATTCACTGGATTTCTAAAAAGCCATAGAAAAGGGGGAGGGGGCGGCAGAGGAGGCCCCCTCCCCCTTTTCTAAGCCACAGCAGAGAGGAGAGTGCAGAAAGTGTACTGTGTAATGCTGACTCAAAGGTGTATATGGACGTGTACTTCCCAGTAAGAATTCAAAGCCCTCTGCTGAAATAGGAAGCAAGTTTCCCAGTTTTGTTTTCTTTCTTGAGGGAGGGAGTGGCAGTGTCCAGATAACGGGTCTCTCAGTGAACCCCAAAGCCACTGAACACCCATTTATGAAGGGCCCAGCACACACCTGGTCCTGATTGAGGCACCCTGACACTCAGCACCTGACATTAATGGGAAACTGGCATCATAGACACACGGGGAAAGTAAAATTCAAGATTTCTGGTGCTAGCAGGTAATTTTAATACCTATATCCCAAAAATGAATAGGCTGGAGCGCTTGACTTGGACCTCCAAGAATTTAGTGTGCATGTGTGTGGCTCATATTGTGTGTATTTATCTATGTCTCTTAAGGTCGTCACTGAAATTATGCTATCTATTATTCTGAAACACCAGAGATGTAAGCAAAAATATTTCTAGCAAGGCACCTTCACTTGGGTACCCTGGGAGACTGGAGAGGGGAAGGATCATCCATGACCTCCCTCAACCCCGTGAGTCTTCCAGGATCATAGGCTGTAGGCCAGGGTAGGCCTCCAGCTGCAGAAGCAAGCTTAAAGGAGAAGACACGGAATTTATCTTGGTATTTCTTGAGTTTGATGCTTGCCAGACATCCAGGTGGCGATATCTGTGGATAGACAACCGTGTACATGAGTACTGGGGTGAGTGCAAGACTAAATAGATTAGCTGACACCATGAGAAAAGAGAAAAATGCGCGGAATGAGGAAAGATACAGAGAAATCTAAAAACGACCAAGATTACAGGGTTGGAAAAATGAAGAGAAGCCCACATTTGAGGCAGAGAAAAGTTAAAAAGCATACGATGAAATTGCCTTGTTTGTATGTTTATTTACTGGTGCAATGTTCCTCTCCACTTCCTGCAACATGTAAGACCCTATAGGGCGAGGGCAGGCGTGCTCATAGATATCTCTGGAATATACTAGAACACCAAATAGATACCTGTATGTAAGCAAAAATGAGTGATGGCTAAAAGGAAGAGCTGGACAGTGTGGTATCACAGGTACGTGGGAGTAGAGCTTAACAAAGAAGAAGCTAAAAATGCAATCCAGTGGCGATGCATAGTGTAAAGGCTGGGAAATAGACATCGGACGTGCCAGTTAAGAGGTCATTGGCGATTGTGTGGGGGTTCCTCTGGCAGAGCAGTGAGGACAGAAACTGGATTGTTGAACGCTGGTAAATGAAAGAGGCAATAGCATTTGTGCTTCTGGATGTAAAATTTATTTCCAGGAAATGTTTGGATAAAAAGGGATTGGCAGCCAGGCCTGTGGGTAGACTCGAAACAGATGCTTTTCTCAATTTTCCAGTATTTACTGGCGGTGGATGGAGTGAGCATCTATAGCAGGCTTTCGCTATGAGTTGACTGCTTACGAAATGCAATGATCACTTATTAATATCTATAATTAGCCCAGCCATTGTGGCTCAGTGGTTGAGCACTGACTTATGAACCAGGAGGTCACAGTTCGATTCCCGGTCAGGGCACAGGCCCGGGTTGCGGGCTCCATCCCCAGTGCGGGGCATGCAGGAGGCAGCCGATCAATAATTCTTTCTCATCTTTGATATTTCTCTCCTTTTTCCCTCTCCCTTCATTTCTGAAATAAATTAAAAACATATTTTAAAATACCTATAATTAAACATACAAGGAACTAGGATTTAGTAGGTACCTTTTATCCTAAAATAATATATTATAAAATACAAAAATATAAATAAAAAACACCTCTCTTTATCTGTGGTTTAACATTTTGTTTTTTAAATATGTATTTTATTGTTGATGGTATTACAGATGTCTCCCATTCCCCCCCTTCACGCCCTTACCATGCTGTTAAATTAGCTTCTAATATTTTTCTCTACAGGTATTTAAAAATGGAGGCATCCTTGTTGCCATTCAATATTATTTTATATTAGTTTCAGGTGTACAGCATGGTAGTTAGACATTTCTGTAATTCACAAAGTGATCCCCTTGATAAATGCAGTACCCACCTGCCACCACACACAGTTATTACAATACTATTGACTGTATTCCCCATGCTGTACTTTCCTTCCCTGGAAAACAGGACTATTCTGTATTTATAGTTTTTATATCTATCTAGATATTTTTCATGGGCCTTTTTATGAAATGTTCTTAAGTATGCCTTTTAGTTACCTCATATTCATCTAGCCTGTGGATATCCATAACGTTTGGAGCAAAAGTAGGTTTACAGTGTGGGAGTGTGTGAAACACAGAGTTTATTCTTGTATTATTATTTATGAATTATTGTATATTTTTCCACACGAACAACTGTAAACCTACTTTTGCCCCACTCAATATACATTACATATGTGTGTGTATATAATTGGACTCCTCTTTTTTCTGAAAGCCCTTTACCTCTTTATGTCTTTTGTTATTCCTCACGTTTTTCTCTTTTCTCATCTGATACATCTCCCTAACTAGTCTTCTCTTAGGGGATATTGAGGTTCATGGAGGACATTTGTTATTCTTTGGCTGCCCAGCAACTTTTGAATATCTTTCCTGTACCTGAGGAATTTCCTGTACACAGGTCCTGCCTTCCACCTAGGAGACCTTCGCTCACCCTTCCAGCCTGCCATTGCAGAAGGATGGGGTCATGTGACTCAGCCTCAACCAATCAGAAAGCAGTGTGGGAGAAAGGGGCAGATCTATTTCTGACGGAACAGTAATGTTGGTGTCTGGCTTTGGAGCTTCATAATGGCTGGTGTTTGCTGTCTGTGACCCAGCCTCAGTAGTAGGACTTGTGGGTTCGTTGACAAAGGCAGTATGAGGGTCTTCACTGCAGTGGGCCCGCAGTGAGCTGCCTGGCCCTTGCACCTGACCTGACACTCCCGCTGTGCCACTCCTCATGAATTCTCTTCCTGTCGAGACCACTCAAGGTAGAGTCTTGCTTTGGTTTGTTTGTCTGTTTGTCGAATGGAAGGTTCGTAGTTGTTTGGCATGTTTGGCTGGGTGGAATAGTTTTATGTATCAATCTTCTGGTTCTTTTACTTTCCAAATTCCTTGCAGAATTTCTGAGTTGAATGATGCGAAAGTTTTTAAGGTTCTTGATCCAGTTTAGCAAATTCTTGAAAGACTCTCCCAACTAAGTATCACAGAGGGCTATATGGAGAGGCATCTTATCGAGGCCTCACTAATTGTGAATATTAGCTCTAAAAACTTTCTCATTAAATGGGCAAAATAGATCTTGATAGTAGTTTCATTTGTGCTTTTTCATTACTGAGGAGAACAATCTCATGTGTTTATATTCTTTGTTTTTCTCTCATGGCTTAACCGTCCATTGTCTCATTTTTAGTAGAGTGATGTCAGGAGCCCATGCACACTCAGGAGACCACTTGGTTTTAACTTCATGGAGGACTTAAAAAGAATTCTGGCCCGGCCAGTGTGGCTCAGTGGTTGAGTGTCAACCCATGAACCGGGATACCGTGGTTCGATTCCCGGTCAGGGCACATGCCCAGGTTGCAGGCTCAATCCCCAGTAGGGGTTGTGCAGGAGGCAGCCAGCCAATGATTCTCTCTCATCATTGATGTTTCCATCTCTCCCTCTCCCTTGCTCTCTCTCTAAAAATCAATTTTAAAAATTCTCACTCCAACCATCCAAAGTAAACTCCTCCATGAGGTTAAAGCAATAGAAATCGTGATAAACATTAGTATAACTTGTGCCTACTTTGTCCTGTCCACCTCCTGGCCTTGACTTTCACCAAACTGCATCTTGCAAGCTTCAAGCAGTCTGTTCTGCTCTGGAAAGATCTGTTCGATGAGGAAGCAAAATGAAAATCTCCAGCCTCTCCTTTGGAAATAGAAGACTCTTCTACAAAGGCGGGGTTGGGGGTGTGTCCACCTCCATCCTGACCTGCTCCTGGCTGGAGGGAGGGTTGCAGAAAGGGAGGAGGTGGATACCTCCCTCCCTGTCTCCCCAGTGATGGGCTACAAAGCGCTCAGGTGAGTGTGCACTGGAGCCCTGACCCCAGCTTCTCCACCCTCTGGCTAGGCCGAAGCTCTGCTTGGCAGACAACCAACCAGGAAGCTGGACTAGATTACATGCAAAATATCTAGCCTGCCTATATTGCAGAGAGGCGCCCTTTCGTATTCTGAAATACAGAGGGGAGCCATTGCTTTTCATTTCTGAACCAATCCCATTCTCATTATTGGGGAGAGCGGGTTATTTCGGTAACTCAAGCAGAATGACCTAATTAAAACTTGATATAGAAATTCAACACGCCGTCTAGTGCTTTACCTGTCCAAAGTAAACACAGACAAGCACAATTTATTTTACTGGAGCATCTCTCATGCAAAATTACTAGGGAGTCTATCACAGCCAATTACAGGCCACTGTATATGCAAATTATTACTCTTTCAATTATTTATAGAGAGCTATGCGCATACACAGTTCTTTATAGAGCATCAAACACACAAGACAAGGGCTCTGAATGAGAAAATGTGAATAGGGGGCACTTCTCACGGAATAACATGATTAGGTGGCAGGGGAAAAAATGAAATGTGTTTGCAGACAGCTAAGGAAGGAAAGGAGGAAATATTATGACTTGGCTATTCATGAAAGCTAAACAGGAGGACAAGGATGGACGCCATGCAAAAATGGGACCACAGCGAACGTTTTCATTCTCCAGCTTCCATTCCCCACTCCGACACGATGGCAAGTGAGGTCCTAGACTGTGTTTTTACCTTATTTTTCATTCCGACGTATGTACAATAAAAGGCACCACGAGCAAAGGTAAGAGAAAAAACACACATACTAAAATGCAGTGTTTCTGCATACCTAGCAGTCCAGGAGGACTGTCTGGAACACATAAAAACCCTAAAGGTCAATAAGAAAATTACCAACGGCCCACCCCCACTTCATAGAGAAACCATATGAAGATGCAGTTACCATATAAAGTATCCTAAGTGGCCAATTACACATATGAAAAGTTGCTCAACATTATAAGTCACTGGGGGGACATGCCAATTGAAATAAGATACCTTTCTGGCAAAAATTTTTTAAAAATTGGTAATATTTTGGGAACAGCCAAGGGAAATGGATACTTGCAAGCAGCTGCTTGTGAGTGCCTATCGGTGTGGCTGTTTGGGAGAGCACTGGGAGCTTTATTAAAGCTGTCTTTGGAAGCGCATATCCAGTGCCCTCGCCATGCCACTTCTTGTTGACCACCCAAGATACCCACTCAGACTGTACACAGGAGATACAGTTAACACGGCTTTTCGAAAGCTGTTTAGATGCCCTGGCTGGTTTGGCTCAGGGAATAGAGCACTGGCCCATGGACTGAAGAGTCCTGAGTTCAATTCCAGTCAAGGGCACTAATCTCAGTTGCAGGCCCCATCCCTAGTCCTGATGGGGCACATGCAGACGGCAACCAATCGATGTGTGTCTCTCACATTGATGTTTCTCTCTCTGTCTCTCCCCCTGCCTTCCACTCTCTCTCAGAACCAATGGAAAAATATCCTTGGGTGAAGATTAACAAAACAAAACAAAAGGTTTTTAGGGGCATGAACCTCTTCTGTGTAATACTGTAATAGTGGATACGTGATATTATGCATTGTTAAAATCCATAGAACTTGCCAACACAAAATGTGAACCCTAGTGGAAACTATGAACTTTATTAAGCAACAGTATATCCATATTGGTTCATCCATTGTAAGAAATAGTCCACACTAATGTGAGATTTTAGTAATAGGGGGAATCTAAGGGGTGATGGGAGAGTCTATGAGAACTCTTACTTCTTGCTCTGTTTTTCTATAACCCTAAAATACTACTCAAAAACAGAAAGTTTATTAATTATAGAAAGAAGACGACAATGGGGAACCTTTCATTTTCTTTCCGATGTGGTGTTGACAATGACAGTGCTGACAGTAAGGGTGATCTAGAGAGAAGATGGTGTGTGGGAGTGTGTGTGCGCGCCTGTGTGCACGTGTGTGCACAGGGGCATCTGAGCAGTGACCATAGTGAATATATCTTCTTTTTATCTTTTCCATCCTTTCCTCTAAATGTAAACCTGACTTCTCTCCAGTTCAAGAGTAAGCTGCTAGAGAAATTGAAGGCTTTCCTTTTTAATCACCCTGACCAGAGAACTAGGAAATGTCCTTATCTGAATGACCATTGCAACTTCTAACCAAGAAATTTCCTTTTTACTTTGGTAGAATAAACCAAAAGGGGCACCAGAAATAAACAGTAGGACATATCAACATTAGGGTCTTTTTGTCCTACAAGAGAATTTAAATGTTAAAAAAAATAAATGAAAAAGAAATAAAAAGGTCTTTTATAATGGAGTTTTCTGAAATAAATTCCTATTTTCGGTATTTCCAAAACCAGTTGGTTCTCATGGTCTGTAGATTTTGCCTCCCTCCTCCCCCATGTGTGCCAAACTCTTTCTCACATCCTCCGAATACTTGAGATTCTCTGATACAACCGACAGTGTTGTAGTGTTGTTCTGTGCCTTGTTTGTTGGTGGGTTTTCATTCTTGGCTTCACACCTCTCTCTCTTCCAGCCCTTTCCTTCCTCCTTACTTACAGACCTTAATTGGATGCAGCAACTGCCAGCCCTCCTCTGCCTCTCATCTCCCAAGTCTTTGTGTCTAAACTTCTGTGAGGCTGTAAGCCAGAGTTTCTAGACAAATTGGATGGCATATTAGCAGGTTACCCGGTAATCCCTCTGTGGATTCAAAAGACAGTATGTGCAGTCCTGAGATTAGAGTTCAAAAACGAGAAGACCTTGGATTTTGGGTTGGGTTTCTGGGATATTCAGGTTTACACCCAGAGGTCACCATTAGCTGATATTTGAGAAGGACTCTGGACCCGAGGGCTGTTGAAAGGTTCAAGCCTCTGCGAATTGACGAGGCCTGGGGAGATCCTCCTGAGGAGGAAGCAGACCAGTGCCATGTCCCTTACAGCAGCCAGCACCCATCACTGAGCATCCCGTTAGGTCAGAGCCAGAGACGCTTACCAAGCCCACAGGTGGGGCGATGCTTTCTCAGTGGGCAACACTTCGGCTCCTCGGAATTTCCTGCGGACATACTGTTTGCTAAGGAGCTCCACTGAACCTGGAAACGTATGCCTTTATTTCGATGGGCTTTCCTTTCTGTTTTGAAGTTCTAGCCCGGTGGGCGGCAAACTCATTAGCCAACAGAGCCAAATAGCAACAGGACAATGATTGAAATTTCTTTGGAGAGCCATGTTTTTTAAACTTCAACTTTTTCTAACGCCACTTCTTCAAATTAGACTCGCCCAGGCCGTGGTATTTTGTGGAAGAGCCACACTCAAGGGGCCAAAGAGCCGCATGTGGCTCGCGAGCCGCAGTTTGCCGACCATGGTTCTAGGACACTGTTTAAACAAATCAAGAAAAGATGTAAGTGATGACACATTCAGCTGAGACAGATTTCTTGTCAAGAGCTTAGGTGTGCCAACATACTGGTACACTGTCTTTTAAAAAAACACACACACACACAACACATATTTTTATTGATTTCAAAGAGGAAGGGAGAGGGAGAGAGAGAAACATCAATGATGAGAGAATCATGGATCGGCTGCCTCCTGCACGCTCCCTACTGGGGATCGAACCAGCAACCCGGGCCTGTGCCCTGACTGGGAACTGAACCGTCACCTCCTGGTTCATAGGTCTGTGCTCAATCTGAGCCATGCCAGCTGGGCCCTACACTGTCTTTCTTGAGAAGGGAAAGAAATTGGGAGGGAAGAGGATGTACAGAGTTCCTGGGTGAAGCTTGTTGTTTCTGGCTGCACAGAATGTAGAGAATAATGTAAAAATAGCTTATTAACTCCATGTTTGTCAAAATGGATATTGCATTCCAGAGAAATTTAAAAATATAATAAATAAGGTGAATTTCATCACCAAAACAAGTAATTTGGGGAGGAAATTTTGAATAAAGTACTAAGTAAGAAAAATTGATGTAGGAGAATTTTATATAGACAATACATTTTTGAATGAGTACAGTAATATGGTAACATTAAAATTGAGAAAACTTTTTTCCTTCCTTTAGTAGCTCCTGAATTAAATTATCAAAGAGTGAAATACATGGAAATAAAATTAATAATGACTGAGGTTGGTTATTAGGGAGTTTAAAGTATCTTCAAGGAAGAAAAGACTAAATTTATCCAGATATGTAACAATGTATATGGTACGTTTAAATAATTAAATTTATTAAATTATAAAATAATACCTTCTCATTGTAATAAAAGTTATGTACAGGAGAAAAAAAATATCATTCCCTCCCCACTTCTAATACTATCCTATCGGTAACCAGTGCAAGAGTATTGAGTACATCCTTCCACATCTTATTATGATAAACACTAAAAACATTTTAACTATTCTTAGATATCTTGGAATTTCTTGCTAACTTAGAACATGCATTATTCAACCATATAGCCTCAGTAAATAAACAATGATTCAATAAACACATGAATGAATGAATATTTACTACTGTTTTACGGTAAAATGTCTAAGGCAAGATATTTTGTCTTATTAATCTTTACATTCTAATTAACTAGAACATTGGCATCTATGCTAATAAAAGGGTAATATGCTAATTAGACCAGACATCTTCTGGATGTCCTTCCAGACAAAGCCACGGTGGCAGGGGCCAAGGCAGAGGCAGTTAGGGGCTACCAGGCTGGTAGGGGAGAGCAGTTAGGGGGCTATCAGGCTGGCAGGGGAGAGCAGTTAGGGGGCTATCAGGCAGGTAGGGGAACATTTAGGCACATCAGGCCAAGGCAGGCAGGGGCAATCAGGCAGGGAGGCAGGTGAGCAGTTAGGAGCCAGCGGTCCCAGATTGCGAGAGGGATGTCCGACTGCCAATTTAAGCCTGAAACTCTGAGGGGTCCATATTGGAGAGGGTGCAGGCCGGGCTGAGGGAGCCACTACCCCGTGCGCGCATTTCATGCATTGGGCCTCTAGTACTTACATAATAGCGTGTAGTCACTTCATCTTTCTTGAATTGTTGCATAAATGGATGAAAGAAGGGTGAATTCAATCCTAAATTTGTTTATTACTGGGGAAAATGAAGGTGAAAGATAAATAATAAAAGAAGCATAAGGAAGAGATGAAAAGGTGTGAGATAACTAGTGAGAAAAAGATCTCTCCCATCACAGTGGTAAAAGGAAAAGGGAGCCAATAAATGGTGATGCTGATGATTTGACTTCGGGTGGCCAGCTCTCAGTGCAGTGTGCAGATCATGAATCATAGAAATCTATGCTTGAATCCTATATGGTCTTCTTAACCAGTGTCACCCCAAGAAATTTATTTTTTTTAAAAAAAGATCACTTCCATCTATATCTTCCCTCTATTTTCTTGAGCAGTTGTCCTAGAATTTCGGAGTGAAATCCCTTCATAACAGAAGCATACATTTCCAGGTTTCAGGGGAGCTTCGTAGCCAAGAGTATGTCCTTTTAATGTACTTGAGCAAGAGGACTTCATCTCAGGATTTCAAGCAGCTACTGCCGTTTGGCGGAAGGGGCATGTAAGATGCAGCCAGTTTGCCATTCCTGATATGTGACACCTAGAAACTCATACTATAGTTGGAGATAATACATTCCCTATGAATGTTGCTGTGTTTTAAGGCAACATTTTGATTAGTAAAATGTGTGCTGTGTGAGTTGAGTGGAAGGAGAATTCACTGTTGGTGGGAGCAGGAACAGGGGTGAATTTAGATACCTGGTCTACCACTGGGTCTTGAAGTATGACAGAGTTTAAAGGGGGAGAATGTTCTAACAGAAAAAAAGTCATAAGAACAAAAATGTGAGTAGAGGGTGAAGAAAAATGTGAGTAGAGGGTGAATGTGTTCTGTATTAATCATGATGCAAAGTAGTATTTTTTTTAAAGTGTGCTAATATAACTTCTTAAAATCTGAAGGCAATGTCTGATTCTAGCTTACGTTACCATCAGGTTAAATACACACCTTCCCCCCTTCATGCCGTCCATGAATTTTAAATTTCAGACATGTTCCCTTTCAGCCTGTGTCTTTCCAGCTAGAATTTGAATTTTCCAGTCTATCACCTCTTATCCCCCTTGAGCATCTTCTTTGTCATTCTCTGTACAAGTTGCAAGTGCTGGGCACATTCCTGAAAAGAGGAACGGGCTGTGGTGACAATAACTTCTCATGTGCAGACTTGTATGCGTTTATGAAGAAACGCTGGTGCAAACAACCACCAGGAAATCATCTTGGGCAGCTGATTCTCTCACTTTCCCTGTCACACATTGTTCATGATTGGTTTCTTCTTTGATTAAACAAAAATGTATTGGGGCAAACCACCCACAAGATTTTGTCTAAAACATTGAGGTTAAAAGATTAATAAGATTTATAAGAAAGCCGAAACCGGTGTGGCTCAGTGGATAGAGCGTCAGCCTGCGGACTGAAGGGTCCCAGGTTCGGTTCCGGTCAAGGCCAGGTACCTGGGTTGCGGGCACATCCCCAGTGGGGGGCTTGCAGGAGGCAGCTGATCGATGTTTCTCTCTCATCGATGTTTCTGACTCTCTCTCTCTCTCTCTCTCTCTTCCTCTCTGTAAAAAAATCAATAAAATCTATTTAAAAAAAAAAGATTTATAAGAAAGAAACCTTGTCTCTCAAGGACCACATATCTAATGAAAACAGCAAGTACATACAAATGTGATTTTTAAAATGGGCAGTGATTAGTCATAGATATATCCACATCATGTCTGAGAACAGTAAGAAGGGATCTGTCACTTAACTTGCTGAAGGGGTGGAGCCAAGAAGACCAGTGAAGTGGTATTAGAAGCAGGCAAACAGAGGGCCTTCTAATGGATCCTCTTAACCAAGATGGTGATATGCTGCCTATCCCACTGGACACTGGCTTAGGTCATTTGTTCTCATTTGGATTCTGACTATAATAAGTACAAAGCCGACTACGCTTTGGCTTGTAGCCAACAACCTAGCCACAGGTTAGCACTGCCGTGCCATACCTACGTTCCTCGTTTTGTGTTACTGATTCAGCATGGAGTGCATGACATGGACCCGGGTTGTGGTGGTCTGCAGATGGTTCAGGGGGAATCCCCTGCCCAGGGCTGAGAAAATAAAATTATTTACCCTAGATTAGTGCTTCTCCAAGTGTCCTCTCTGGGTTTTGTAGCATCAACAATACCTGAGAACTCCTTAGAAGTGCAAATTCTCCAGCCCCACCTGCTGAATCCAAAGCTCTGGGGTAGTCCAGGTGTTTCTGGTATACTTAGAGTTTGAGACCAACTTCTCTATAGAAACCAGATAACACCATTCCAGTGAGCATTGGTTTCTGAAAAGTAATCTGGAGTTTTCCAGCCAGAAAGGGAAAGGAATGGATAATGGCCAACCAAAAAGATGCGCCAAATATGTCTAAGGTAGCCAGAAAGTAGCCCTGCCGGTGTGGCTCAGTGATTGACGGTCAACCTGTGAACCAGGAGGTCAAGGTTCGATTCCTGGTCAGGGCACATGCCTGGGTTGCGGGCTTGATCCCCAATGGGGGGGCATGCAGGAGGCAGCCGATCAATGATTCCCTCTCATCATTAATGTTTCTATTTCTCTTCCCTCCTCCCTTCCTCTGAAATCAATAAAAATATATACATATACATATGTGTGTGTGTGTGTGTGTGTATATATATGTATGTGTGTGTGTATATATATATATATATATAGATAGATAGATAGCCAGAAAGTAAATTATACTATTTAGACTGATCTCTTCTTTGTCAAGTTCAGCAGTCAGCTGTTTAGTTTTATTTAGGAGTACAATATTTGGAAAAAATAGAATAGTAACAATGGGTACAAACTCTATTTCTTTAATCACTTTAGTTAGTGAAATAGTTAAGGAAATTTTAAATAGAGCTTCTAAAATTCAGTGGGACTTCCTTTTCAATCAAAAGCTTCAATTAAGTTCTCTCTACTGTGTGCCACTTCTACTCTGCCAAAGAAATGTGAAAATCTATATTTTGCCATTGTATCATTTTAATATTCATTCTAATGACATAATATAAAATTTCCACTTTACTAAGAACAGCCATAGCATAAATATCCTATAACAGGATATTTTAATTTCAGCAGCAAAAAATGTGCACTCTTGCATCACTCTTAGCATGATGGATAAGAGCATCCAAATTAGGTTTCTAGCACAACCTTTGGACCACATTAAGATAAGTATTAACATAAGAAATACATGATGGAAAATCTTTACTATATGAAAATTAATTCAAAATGGTATATTGATCTTCAGGCCACCTAAAATAAAATATATTAAGCAATTCTAAATATTTCTGTAGCAAAAACCTTCAATATTTCACACTTTTTAAAGCTAACTTAAGTAGAAAGAACTTACCAAGCACTGAGGCGAATCTTGATGGCTTGGGTAGGAAATTCTGCCTAGACAGAATTCCATAATTAGAGAATATTTTCCTAGAAGTGGATTTGAAGTTAGCTTCTTTTAAGATAGGGAATAAATATTCATATAAATTACTCTCATCATTTCATGTTCATTTGGATGAAGTAGCTGATTGATAGGGAAACTAAAATCTTGAGAGAGAAAAACTCATCAGTTTGGATAGAGGAACCAAGAAAAGGGGTCCATGTTATATGAACAAACTATCTAAAATAAGGTAGAAAATGGGAAACAGAGGAACAAGAAACAGAATGGAAAAGTACCAAAACAATAAAATGGTGGACCTAACTCCAACCATTCTGATAATGACATTATGTGGATGTGAGCTAAACAACCAACTAAAAGACCGAAATTTTCACATTGGGTTAAAAAGAAAAAACAAAACAAAAACAATATAGTATTTAAAAGAAACTCGCTTCAATATAATGATAGAGATAGATTGCAGTGTACAAGGTTGAGAAAAAGATATTAAATGCAAACACTACTCTAAAGAAAGCTCTAGTGGACATATCCGTATCTAAGGAAGTAGATTTCAGAACATGTTTAGCTGTTTCTTATAAAGTTAAACATAAATTACTAGGTCTCGCAAGTAGGTGTTCACTCAAGTAAAATGAAAAGCTAAAGAAGTCACGTCAGAAGCTTTATGTTTGGTCCAGAGACCACAGTGGCCTTGGCAAAGGTGTAACTTGAGAGAAGACTGTTTAAAAATATCACGGACTGAAGTGCAGGGTTTGTACAGAGTGTCAGTAACTTCCATGAAAACCCCATAAGCATTATCTGGTTTGGCTCAGTGGATAGAGCATCGGCCTGTGGACTAAAGGGTCCCGGGTTCAGTTCTGGTCAAGGGGCACGTACCTTGGTTGAGGGCACATCCCCATTAGGGGGTGTGCAGGAGGCAGTTGATCGATGTTTCTCTCTCATCGATGTTTCTAACTCTCTATCCCTCTCCCTTCCTCTCTGTAAAAAAATCAATAAAATATATTTGGAAAAAAAAAAAACCATGAGCAAAAGACAGGAGAAAAAAATTAGTACGTAGTGTAATGATTGACTGCAGTCCATTTTAGAAAGGATTTATCACAACTGAGGCAAAAACTAGAAATTTGTGTGCCATAAATTATGGTTAAAAAAAATTATATGCAGATGAACAAGAACTTCCATTTTGGGAAGAGTTGTGTTCTGTTGACCTTGAAGTGAAGGCAGATAAAAGAACCAATGGGAAAAATAATCTAGCTCGGCTGGTGTGGCTCAGTGAGTAGTTGAGTATTGACCCATGAACCAGGAGATCACAGGGCACATACCCAGGTTGCAGGCTCGATCCCCAGGGCCATGCAGGAGGCAGCTGATCAATGATTCTTTCTTATCATTGATGTTTCTCTCTCTTTCCCCCCCCTCATTCTTCCTCTCTCTGAAATCAACACCCATTTATATTTTAAAAAATCATAATCTCTCGGTACCAGGAATGAAACCTTATTTGTTTTGTATCATTAATATCTAATGTGTAAGGTGTTGTGTGTGAAGTCCACACATGCCTATTTGCTCTAAGATGCCTAGTGATCCTCAAATATAATGGTGGCTGGTGACATATGAGTTCAGGCCATATGTGGAGTAGCAAAACCAAGAATGATTTTCAACACCATGGAAAAAACACTGATCATTCTCCTGAAAAATACAGCACTCAGCTTTTGGGTCGCCACCTCTGATTCACCACAAAGGGACTCGGTCTCATTCATTGCAAAACTGAAAATAAAATCTGCTGAGTCACCCAAGGAAACAAAGCCATTTCTCCTTTTATCTGCATGGTATCAAAAGCTACTAAAATAAGAATGGGAATGTCATTGGGAACTTTATTATGTATCTAAATAGATAAAACGCTATTTATTATAAAGCGGCAGTGTATAACAATGCCAACTTTTCTTAAATGCAAAGAGCAGTCCTCTGAAATCCTAGGACTTATAGTGCGAGGAAGTGCAAAATCAGCAATACCGAGAGGCTTATGAGAAATGCAAATTCTTGGACTCCAGACCTACTGATTCAGAACATGCATTGGACAAGATTACTAGGTGATCACATACACACTAAAGGCTGAAAAACAGTGCCCTGAAAGGTAACCTGGGATGTCAAAGAGAAAACCAGAGTTTGACTAAAAATCTCCGTAAAAGAGAAAAATTTGGTATTAACCCAGTGGTGTCAACTCAGCTGCAAAGGCACACTTTTTAAAAAATAATTTTTATTGAATGTATTGGGGTGATAGTAACTGACATTATATTTCAGGTGTACAGTTCTGTAATACATTGTCTGTACATTATATTGTGTGTTCACCACCCAAAGCCAAGTATCTTTCCACCATTTATCTCCCTTTTACCCTCTTCTACGCCCCCTCCCTCTTTTATTCACCATGCTGTTGTCTGTGTCTATGAGTTTTCTTTCTTTTTCTTTGTTTTTTCTTAATCCTTTCACCTTTTCCACCCAGCCCCCCCCCCCCTCCACCCGTACACATTTGTAAAGCAGGAGATGGCTGATAGCATTTGTATCCAACTTGTATCTGTGTTATCAGGCACCCACACTTGTCTGAATCTGCTGTTCACAGATAAAGTTAGCATTTTTGAAATGAGTAGCTATATCAATCTATTTCTCCTCAAATAACCACCTTATGTTTATTTTCTGTCTGTGGAAGAAGGTACATGAGTCTGCACACTCCACCTTGACTTCAGAATGTATTCATTTTTCTTTCAAATCAAAGAATAACAGAAATGTCCCATCTTTGGACTACATTGAGTTTAAGAGAGTAAATATCAATAGTAAAGAAGTGGCTCAGGTAAAATTGGTTTCCTTGCGAAATTCCTTTCCATAGCTGTGCTTTCTGAAACTGGCTTCAGTTTTCAATCTCTAGTTGATCTCTTTATTATTTGAAATGCAAATAGAAGTAGTACTTTCTTTTGCATTTCAAAACCTATGGTTTGAAACTTTTTATCTTTCAAAACAATGCCTTAGAGAAGGATTTTGGTTGCTTAACTATAGATCAGTTCTCCCAGGAGTTAACAGATAACATCTGCAGCAGAAGCCCATCAATGGGGCTCTTCATCCACCTTCTATGCTTTCTTAGTCTTGATGACTTGGTGTAAACATGCCCCGTATGTGTCTTTTGGGGGCTATGGACCTAGAGCTGTGTGGACTCTGGACAGAAGAAAATTTTCATGGGTTATACCACAGTCCACGTACCTTTTCTGGAAGAACTGTAACAAATGGCAAAATGATTGCACCTGTAATATACTTAGATGCAACAAGAGAAGCCATTGTTCATATCAATTAAAATGTTAAAATTTAGTGTGAAGATGAAGGAATTTTTTTTACTATATATTTTTTTTATTGATAGAGAGGAAGAGAGAAGGAGTCAACCACTGAGACTCTCTGGCTGGGCAACGAATGTATTTTTAGGGATTTTATTTAGTTACTAGACGCCCAATGCATGATGATTCGTGCAAGAATGGGTCTTCCTTCCCCTGGCTGCCTGCACCGCCTTCACTCTGGCTGGAGCTGCCTTTTCGCTCTGGACTGGAGGCCCAGAGCAGCTGGGGCAGTGCAGAACACCTGCATCATCACCATGGCAAAGACGCAAGCATCCCACCCCGCCCCTGGCCGCTCAGCACCTGCATATGCAAATTAACCTACCATCTTTGTTGGGTTAATTTGCATACTCACTCCTGATTGGCTGGTGGACATCGTGAATGTACGGTCAATTTATATCTTACTCTTTTATTGGTGTTGATTATTATAGCAAACAGACTTCAGCCAGCACAATTTTATAAAGTATTACAATCTTTAATCAACACAATGTAATAGATTAGGTTTTAATTTTCCCACAGACCTAATTCTTAACCTTAAAAATAATTACTCCTAAATGCTTATAAATAGGATATATCTACTCATTTAAAACTAATTTAATTGAATCCACACATTTTAACAGATTTGTGGGTAGAGTTTAGGGAGATTACCCATTTGTATTTTTTGTTTTTTAGCAGCATACTGTACTATATTTAATATAGGAGTAGAATAAGTCCAAAAAGTGAAAATGAGGATTTATTCATTTGGGCTTTATGCAAAATGTGAATTCTCCCCACATTTCTGGTCTAACAAGTCTCTGTCAGTCCTGACTCAGCTCTTGCTTGGTAGCAGTGATTTTTTTGGGTGTAGCAGCTTGTTTATGGAGTGGGGATGGGGAGTGGCTCCAGGTAAGAAGAACTTAGGAAGTCATACACTTAAACAATGCTTTGCTAATACCGCGATGTACACATGATACTTTAAAAGGATGTCCTAGAGAGTGAAAGTGCTATGGGGAAGGCTCTGAATGTGTTTCACAAGGCTTACTCTTTGCCACCAGTCCCCGAGGAGTCTTTCTTGGATCCTCACAGGAGTTCTGAAAAGAAAGCCCCAAACAGTGCGGGCGCGCCCCCTAAGACTGTAGCTTCCACACTCAGCCTCCAGCAGATCACCAACATGATCATTGTAGTGTTCTTACCCGTCTACAGACTCAGAAGTTTCCGCTCTACTAAACAGATCCCCATTGCTGCATCTCTCTAGGTGACCGTGTCTTGAGGTTTCAGGGTGGCAGTTCCCTACATCAGTTAGATGGTAGGTCTGAGAAAAGGTGCTTGTTTTTAGCTTGTCCAGCTTTTGCTTTTGATGTGAAGAAGGGAGCATTCCCCAGCTCTTTACATACCAGTACTCAAAGCAGACGTCCTCAGAAAAGAAATTTGGAGCCAAAATATGGAAGAGTGTATTCTGGAAGTTCATCTTTGAGAACCACAGAAGGTTTGAAATAGAGTTCTTACATGCCCCGTGTATTCTAAAGGAAACACTAGTTTGTAGTTGTGCTAGAATGGGCTAGGGTCAGAGGAGATGGAGGGAGGGAAGACCAACTGGAAATTACTGACGTCTCTGCAATATATATTGACATCTTAAGTGCAAGTAGAGAGACAAAGATGGGCCTAAGAAGAATTTCAGGGCCCTAAGAGGCTCAGTTTGCAGCTCATGCCAAGTGGAGGAAGAGAAGGGAGAGGGAGCAACCAGGGATGATCCAAAGATCTGAAGGCAGACTGGCACAGAATTGAGGCACAGAAGAGGAGGCGGCAGCTTCGCAGAGACAGGAGGAGGCTGCCAGGCTCGGGGAGGCCCCATTTAGAAAAGTTCATCGTGCAGTTACATTCCAGCAACTCACTGAATGTGGCAATGGCAGATTTGCATTCAGGAGTCAGCCACATGGAGACTTTAGTTGGAGTCAGATTCCCTTAGTGCAGTGGTCAGCAAACTCATTAGTCAACAGAGCCAAATATCAACAGTACAATGATTGAAATTTCTTTTGAGAGCCAAATTTTTTAAACTTAAACTTCTTCTAACGCCATTTCTTCAAAATAGACTCGCCCAGGCCATGGTATTTTATGAAAGAGCCACACTGAAGGGGCCAAAGAGCCGCATGTGGCTCACGAGCCACAGTTTGCCGCCCACTGCCTTAGTGGATAATGACAGATTAAAATATTTTATTGAAAAATATTTATTAATCACCTACTGAACTTTAGAGTTGGTGCAAATGTTGTTGGCTATCTCTCTTGTTCAATCAGAGGCAAAAAAAGGGTTTAAAACAATAAGCTGTCAATGAATAAAGGACTGTCTAACAAATGCATTTAATGTGGGCCTCATTTTTAATGGCCCTCCAATGGTGTCACATTTATCAGGCTCAAATCTGCAGCCAGAGGTATTAGGGAAGTGTAGATTTACGGACACAATTCATTGCACGTGAAGTTGACCATAACACATGGCTATTTTCATTCTGACATCACTAACAGTAGGACTGAAATGCACTTGAATCTTACCAGAAAAATCAAATAAATCCCCTTCAGATTGAGAGTCATACATATTTTATCTGGGGAAAGAGATTTCTTTTTTGAGTCTAGCATATTTTGATATATTCATACCCTGTGTATTTAGAAACATAAACAAATACTGAAGAAATAGAGAGGATACAGGGGACCAATTTCTAATGTTATAGGTGTATATTTAGGGAACTTCAACATCAGTTCTGAAGAACAAACAAATATTGAAAACACAGTAATTTGAAAATCAAAGAAGAATTTGGTGAAGTGATGATTATTAGGCAACTCTTTTCAAATGAATTGTCTTCTCGTATGTTTGAGTAGGTCAAGTTCTCTAGGATCTTAGCCTGATGTCAGTTTATAAGTAGACAAATCACCGAAGACCCCTCGCCCTCATGGCTGCATTCTCCTTCTGTACATTCCTGCTTATCAGCTTACTAGAGGCCCGATGCACGAAGATTCGTGCAAGAACGGGCCTTCCTTCCCCTGGCTGCCGGCACTGCCTTGGCTCCGGCCGGATCCACCTTTCCGCCTTCCCACGCTGCCCAGAGGCCCCGCGCAGCTGGGGTGGGTGCAAGCATCCTGCCCCACTCCCCGCTGCTCGGCGCCTGCCCCACCATCTTTGTTGGGTTAATTTGCATACTCCTGATTGGCTGGTGGGCGTCGCAAAGGTACGGTCAATTAGCATGTTTCTCTTTTTATTAGTGTAGGTGATTGGACCCTGGATTCTTTCTAAAGCTGTTCTGACTTGGCATGTCCAGAATTCTTTCGGGTTTGGAGATGTGCAGGGGTTGTCACGTAGATAAACTACTTCCCTTGGATGGTACAACACATTTCTGTATGAATTGATGCAGCCATAAGTCACAGGCTATAACCCGGGTTAAAATCATGCCAGGTGGGATGCAAAGAGCATCTCAGACGTTCTCACAGGAGGTATGACTTCTGTGCAGTGGCAGCCCATATATAAATATCACAGGTTTATATTTTCAAAGCATATGGCCTTACTGTAAGAATGCTTTTATAGTTATAATTTATTTTTAAATAGTTTCTGAGTTAGTGAGGTGCCCTGTGCACCCATGAATTTCAAGGAAGCCCCAGACCAATCAGACTCACTCACTGTTGGGTTGGAAAATGAAAGACAGGCAACTTATGCCCATCTGGAAAATGCTAGAAGGCAAAGGAACTTTCCATGCAAGGACATTTAGGTGAAGAGTCAACTTTTCTACCTTAGCTTGCGTAGCTGAACGAGATTACACAATTTTAGATAGTAGCTGATTTTTTAGATTAGTCCTCTATATTGTTCAATAGATGGAACACTTGTTTTCCACTTTGTATTATGTCGGCAAGGTACAACTGATGGTTTGGCTCAGTGGATAGAGTGTCGGCCTGCGGACTACCAGGGTCCCAGGTTTGATTCCTTTACATCAAAAGGTTGCAGGTTTGATCCCCAGTCGGGCTCATATGGGAGGGAAGCAACCGATCCAGGTTTCTCACCCTCTCTCTCCCTTCCTCTTTCTCTAAAAAGTCAATAAAACATAACCTCTGGTGAGGATCAGGGGGAAAAAAAAGGTTACCTGAGAGCAAGAGACGGTGTTAGTAGGAAAGGAACAGGCTCATACATTTCCTAACACACATCCTCAAAAGATGGTGAGCAGACTGCATATTGTTACATGTGTAATATTTTGAGTTTGTTGTATTAGTGATACCTAGTACTCTACTTAGAGCTACTGAGTTATAAATTTCATTGGAAGAAATTGAGCCCATTTCTGAGGGATACATGCATTACTGGTCAGTTTACTGTATTGAAGACCTGGCAAGGTCTCAAAATAAATGATTGGCCATGAAAAACATGATATAGTTGCCTAAATGAGTGCTGCATGAGGCTAATTTTTTCAAATACAGAATTTCTTTGTTTCTCAGAGTTTAAAGAAGCATGCAAGGATGTTAAGTAGAATATTGGATTAAAATATCATTGGGAGCAATTTGGGTCATATAAACAATGGGCTCTAATATAGCAAATATTTTTAAAGCACTTACACTTTATAGTCTCTTGGTTATGAAACTACATGCTAACTTTAAACTATTTAGAATATTTAGGAAAAAAATTGAAAACACAAATTAAAAACCTCTTCTCAAGCACTTAGAACAGTGGTCATTAAGAGTTTTACTTTTCTCCTTACATATTAAGTTATATTGTAATACAATATAGTGCTATATTATGAATGTAGCTATAGGTTCTAAGCCTCACCCAAGGATATGTTTCTATTGACTTGGGATTTTTTTAGAGAAAGAGGAAGGGAGAGAGAGAGAGAGAGGAACATGGATGGGTTGCTTCCCTCCCATACACACCCTGACCAGGGACTGAACCACAACCTTCAGGTGTACAGGACAATGTTCCCACCATCAATTGGCTTATGATACGTTTGTATCCTGTCTACATAAGACGAAGTGGAAAATGTGCGTTAGAAATGTTGACCCAGATGTCACTTTCTGGCTTTAGTTTTCTGATCTCATCGGTTCCTGTGCATTCCTGGACCTAAAATAATTGGCTCAGCATCTTCCTGGTCAACCTCACCGTGCATCTTTGAAACATATTTTGAACATAACCTCATATAATCCCACCTCACTACCACCCACCGGTAATTGAGAGGAGAAATAGACTCGATGCGTAGTGCTGCAGAGAAGACAGATCTGGCCCTGGCCGGTGTGGCTCAGTGGATAGAGCATCTGACTGCAGACTGAAGGGTCCCAGGTTTGATTCCAGTCAAGGGCACATCCCTGGGTTGCAGGCTTGATCCCCAGTTGGGGGGCGTGCAGAAGGCAGCCGATCAATGATTCTCTCTCATCACTGATGTTTCTATCTCTCTCTCTCCCTTCCTCTGTGAAATCAATAAAAATGTGTTTTATTAAAAAAAGACAGATCCTGCCTTTGCAGTGTCTACCAGAGGACTGTGCTCCTACCTGCCTGCGAAGCCACAGGGAATTAGAATGTCCTCCATTTTAATGCATATGAAGACCACTGAGTAAGTTCTCATTTGCCCTTCCTTCACCTCAAAATACATAGCAATGAATATGAAAGTATTCCTGTGGTTTAAATTACCTTTTCTCATTGCACCTTACTGTTTGCTTTTTTTTAAAAAAAATCATCTCTACCCCACCCCAGACTGCAGCAAACATGCCTGGGTTTCATTTATTTTTACACCCCTTCTTGCTAAATTATTACTAGGTTTGAGCTTTAAAGATACGTTCACAGACAGCTCACGTTGGCGACATAAACATGTTTCATTCATTTGTCATTAGGCCACGCGACACCGTGTCCCTTTAACTCGGCAGCCCTGCAGTAGGCTAGCAGAAGCCCCTCTTGGCTGCGTGGGTTAGTTAAGATGTATCTGGCTGTTTTGCACTATCTTTAGTATGCAGGGAGCAGAGAGATGGAGATAAAAGGCGAAATGTCTATCTTTGAGTCCTCCGCAATACCAAGTAAGTTATCAACCCGCTAACATGCGTGTCTGAATAGACTCCTTTGGCAACAGTGAGATGTTATCTTCTGTGACATGCGGATTGCTCCCTCATGTCAGTCCCTGGAAGTACTAAAGGATGAACGCGCTAGTCAAATGAATGTGGCAACACCGCTGGGAACGTGAGCGCGTCATATTTCCCCCAGCTCCTTTAAGACGTTTCTCCAGCTGCATCCTCGATATACATATAAATTAGTCAGTCTGAAGAACGGCTGGAGAAGCCAGCTCTTTCATCTCACGGAGTAGGCGAGGGGAATGTGCTCTGTTTAATGCTCAGGGGCTTGTTTTTCCCCTTCAACTTTGCCATCCTCCTCTGCAGCCAGCCACACAGCCGTCACTCGGAAACATGCAGGCGGGAGCCAGGCAGCTGTGCTGGGCAAGTAAGCAGGCACTTGACTGTGGCTTGACCCCGAGTGGACTCGGCCACAGCGACAGCACTCAGACTGTGCACCTGACTAAGTCACGATGGCGGCCATACAATGGATAGGTTGTGGGAGTAGAAATCAGTCTGCCAGATGCTGGATAAGCACGTTGCATCCATATAGTCTTGCGAAGCTACATGGTATTTTCATTTTACAGAGGAGGAAACTGAGGCATAGAGAGCAGCAAGGAGGGAGTGGTTTGTTGGTATTCAAACACAACATTATGGCCCCAGAGCCCTGTCCTATTGTCCTCTGCTATCCTGTCCCTACATTTTATTTTTTTAAATATATTTTACTGATTTTTTACAGAGAGGAAGGGAGACAGATAGTTAGAAACATCGATGAGAGAGAAACATCGATCAGCTGCCTTCTGTACACCTCCTACTGGGGATGTGCCCGCAACTAAGGTACATGCCCTTGACCGGAATCGAACCTGAGACCCTTGAATCTGCAGGCTGACGCTCTATCCACTGAGCCAAACCTGTTAGGGCCTGTCCCTACATTTTAAAACATGCAGTATGGTCTTTCCTCACCATCATCCTATAGGGGGTTTCGCTGTCCCCATACTTGACTGTGCAAACATCAGGTAGCAGGACTCAAAGACCTGGCGATCCTGTGTAAATGAGCCAGCCACTATTTTATTTAGTAGTGTGGAAATCAAGTCACTGACTCACCTGTGGCAAAACAATGTGTTTTTTGTTTTTGTTTTAAATATATTTTATTGATTTTTTACAGAGAGGAAGGGAGAGGGATAGAGAGTTAGAAACATCAGTGAGAGAGAAACATTGATCAGCTGCCTCCTGCACACCCCCTACTGGGGATGTGCCCGCAACCAAGGTACGTGCCCGCAACCAAGGTACATGCCCTTGACCGGAATTGACCTGGGACCCTTCAGTTCGCAGGCCAGTGCTCTATTCACTGAGCCAAACCGGTTAGGACCAAAACAATGTGTTTTTAAGAATTTTAAGACTACAGTGAACTTGGATGGATGTCTTTCTGGACAGCACATGATACCCCGAGATTTGAAAATGACAAAGGTATGAAATTTTAACTCCTGGTAGTAAATGGCTCAAATCAATGTCCCCGATGTTACTTCAGGTCTGTATGTACCAGGACCATTCTAGGGCTAAGTAATGCAACAATAAAAAATGAACCTCTATTTCAATGGGCATTGCCATGATGTAATTAAAAATACAGTTCTCAGACTGTCAATATTTATATTCAAATCAATATATATCTAGAGAAGGGAGATAGATTAGGTGAAATTTATACAAAAAGAATAGTAATAGCTAATGGGGAGTCTGTAGTAGTATTTAATCATAATATTATTCAAGAAGCAATTATTAAAACTTTCATCGTATATAAGGGATTCTACTAGGTGATATAATTAATACAAATTAAAAAATGTTTAATGCCATCTCTTGAAGAGTTTTCACTCTAGATAGGGAAATTAAAAGAAATGGTGGAGAAAAGTGTCAAAACATGAACATAACCAATCTGCATAAAAGTTAGGGAACGCAAAGTGAAGCAGACATTCAAAGGTGAGGTTAGTTCCGGAAGTATTCTTGAATGAAGGAAGATGAACTGAATTTTGTGAAGGCTGGGCACAGGCTGGAGAGAAAGGAATAATGCCCATGTCATAGAAAAGTCATGGACAAAGGTATCGAAATCCCAAGCAATGTCAAGGGCTAGGATTAAGGTTTGGTGTGGTGGACCCATGAAACTACAGTACCAATGAGTGTCACAAAAGTAGGATAAATGGTGCTAGGTTAAGGTTTGAGAGTGTACGCGCCAAGGGAAGGGGAAAGCGTTGGTATCAGACAAGTGAGAAGGAGCCAGTAGAGATGCTGGAGCAGCTGGGATGACATGGCAGCGGGTTGGTGGGACATGGGGGGAGCTTTGTAAATGTCCTTTCTTGGAAGGAGAAGGACTCCTGTTAGCAAGACTGAGTACCAGGTTAACTTAAGTCACTCCGATCATCAAGCCAGAAAATAGTGCAAATTAGACTCAAACACAGGCCTGTCTGAATCCACCCTCACACCCTCAAGATGGTTTCGCTGAAGACAAAATGCACAACTCTCTCTATTCTATATTTCCCATAGAAATATCTGTTTAGTGCCAGCACTCATAACTTGGTGGATTATGAAATAAATTCCCATAGTCCCCATGTCCCCTTGCCCTCTCTTCCCCTTCTCTATTTGCATTGGCATGAGAACTTCTAGTTCCACTAAATGAGCCATCGGGGACCAGAAAAATTAATCTATTTGAGCAGATGTATATAAACGTTGCTCAGAATAGAATCACAAAACAGCCCAGTATTTACATAAGGTCCCTATAATTGATGACCTTTTATAGTTTTGTGTGAAGAACCCGAGGCGCGCTCTAAGGAGCTACATGGGAAATATCAACACGATTGGAAATAGGGGCTCATCTCTTGAATTCTAATTCTGTGGTGACGCATGGTGAACGTAGAAGAGAAAAGCAGCCACAGAATTGCTCCTTGGATCAATACATTTTTCGCCCCCTGAGTGCCAAGATGGCTGATGCTGATTCAGGACTGTGCATTGCAAATGTTGAATGTCATCTTTCTCAGCCAAGCACTTGTCTTGAGTTTGCCTCCAATGGCCTCATTCTATTTCTGCTCAAAGTAATCATCTCGCCCGTGTGACATTTTAAAACTCGTGACTGGGATCTTTTGCACAGAATGAGGAATACTCCGTTTCGAAAAGCTCACGGCTAAACATAACTCTTACTTTATGGATCAAAGGGTTTTCCTCAAGATGAAGACCTTTCATTTCGCAATATTGCCGATTCTGTACTCCTTGACTAAAGTGGGGAGGAAGAGCCACTGTTGGACGTGGGATTCTTGACAGCAGTGGGTGGAGTTTTCCGGGGGGGGAAGTGCCACAGATTTCTCCAAACACAGATGAGGCCTCTGAAGCAATAGAAAAATTCTTGAGAAAGTCAATAACATCACTTCTGCCCAGCCAGCGTGGCTCAGTGGTTGAGCTTTGACCTACGAACCAGGAGGTCACAGTTCGATTCCTGGTCAGGGCACATGCCCGGGTTGTGGGCTCCATCCCCAGGGTGGGGTGTGCAAGAGGCAGCCGATCTATGATTCTCTGTCATCATGGATGTTTTTATCTCTTTCTACCTCTCCCTTTCTCTCTGAAATCAATTAAAAAATATATTATTTAAAAAAAGTCAGTAACATCTCTTAAAAACAGACTATCAGGAATTAACTATCTGAAGCTTAAGTGTGTACATCAGTATAAATGACACTTTATTTTGAAGAATGAAAAGTAAAAAACAAACACACAAAAAGAAAAAAAAAAAAACACAATCTCTCTCCTCGGAGAGTCTAGGGGACAAGAAAGGCAAATTTTAAAAAAATATATAGAAAAGGGTAAAGGAAAGAGCAAATTCAATGAAGGATCTGAAAACCAGGCAATGGTCAGTGGAAGACAGTGAGCGTCTGGCAAGTGTTTCTCAGCCCCTGCCTGACAAGAACTTGAGGAATAGTCTGAGGAGTGACTTTGTTCACTGCCATGAGCGACGACAGAACAAGGCTCGGTGGCTAATAGACACACTCCTGTCTATAGGTGCAGCAGTTAGTGTCCTAATACAGTGAAGAAGCTTGCCTGCAGAGACATGAAAGCAGATACTTACTCATTTGCTAATTTATCCTGCAGTAGGACCATGCATACCACCTTTGGCAAGGCAAGGACTATTCCCAGAAGATACGGAAAAGCATACGATAGTATAGTGAGCAAGACTGAGAAACCACTCCCATTTTTCATACAGCTGGTCAGTGCTGTGTAGAACACGGGCATTGTGGGAACACAGAAGGACCTCCGGTCAAGCTCAGAGGCCGATCTGTCTTTGCTCTTGTAGAAGCGTGGGCATTATTAGCTATTGGGAGGAGGATGGCAGTGAGAAGAGGACCTTAAGGGACTCTCCACCTTGGGAGAAAAACTATGGACTGAAATGATTCTAGGTAGCCACTGAAGAGCCCTGTTATTTTATATTTGTGACATCCTATATAAAAGCCTAATATGCAAATCGACCAAATGGGGGAACGACCAGTCGCTATGATGTGCGTTGAGCACCAGGGGGCAGACGCTCAACGCTGGAGCTGCCCTCTGGTGGTCAGTGCTCTCCCACAGGGGGAGTGCCACTCAGCCAGAAGCTGGGCTCATGGCTGGCGAGTACAGTGGCGGTAAGGAGCAAGGGGTCCCAGACTGCGAGAGCCCCAGGCTGTGAGAGGGATGTCTGACTGCCGGCTTAGGCCCAATCCCCAGGGATCGGGCCAAAGCCGGCAGTCAGACATCCCCCAAGGGGGGTCCCGGACTGTGAGAGGGTGCAGGCCTGGCTGAGGGGGACCCCCCCCCTCCAGTGCATGAATCTCATGCACCGGGCCTCTAATTTATTAATTAAAAGGCATATACGTTCATTATAGATGATTGGGAAATGAATTCAAACATTAAAATGAAGCTGCATTTTAATCCAACCACCCCACTTATTACTAATATTGTATATTTTCTTCAGCCCTTTTTCCTAAACCATACCTAATGCCACACTCTACATTCCCAAGCCTATATACTGTTAGATATTCTTAGAAGCTTTTCTAGCTCCTAAGCAACACGCCCCCCATCTATGTTTTCCATAATTTCACTGGCAGCAACCATGTGATTTTTCAAGGCTGTGTGTGGGATGCAGATGCCCCCAGAATGAAAGATGTGCTGAGTAATTCCGGAGACAACCTCGTGGATAGATCAGCATGCATTTGTTTTTGTGAATCCCGCACTCCCTTATCACTGTACACTTTATCTCTCCAAATAGACAGTAGTATCTGCGTGGGCTGGGATCATCTCTTAGGCCATTTGCATTTTCTATGACACTCTTAGAGTGCCGGGCATATAGTCAGTGTCAAAAGATACTTGATAGATGGGTCTGGGAGGTCTCAGACTCGGGTAAGAATTTAATCACACACCCTTGGCCTCACATGCTCAGGGCTCGGCACTCCGTTTAACTGGCCACAGATGAATAGGGGTTTAGCCAGAGCCACCTGGACCTCCGCCCCTGAAATCCCAAGACCCGCCTGGTGTAAACCTTTTAGACTCGTTCCATGTTGGAGCCATAAATTACCTAATTCTTCTTAACACCAATTACCATGATTTGATCTCTGAAACGCTTGCATTCGTTGACCCCAGACTTCAGTGGGCTCATATCTGAACCTGAGTTATGGTTCTTCTCTTGGGTTTCTTTTAATTTTCCAAAGGTAAAGGGACCCCGAGGGTGGCCTTCCTCGGAGGTGACAGTATGATGTAATGACTCTCGGGTCAAAATGTCATGTGTCGCTGTCCAGAAAGTGATAACCCTCTTGTCCACCACTCCATCCTCGGATGCTGAGGTTAGATTCCATCTGGTCAAGTGGAAAGTGGCCAGCCAGGCTCCCGTCGGTGCTCACACCGTCCTCACAGAGCACTCTGGCTGCCCATTCAATCACAAATCAGCAGCAAAACTCCATGCCATGCTGTGGGCGGAATCAGTTCCTGGGACAGTTAGGATTTGTTTGGTATAGTCCTCAGTTTGCTGCTTAAAAGAAGAAAAAAATTAAAAAAAAAATAGCAGCCTTTCCCCCCTCTTTCCCTCCTCCACTCCCTTAGGGCCTCAGCTTGTGTCCTGGGGTCCTAGGTGTCAAATGTCAGGCCTTGTACTGAGCTGTCAGAGAGAAGAATGGGCTGAGATGATTGATGACTGGGAGGCCTGAAACCCAAACCTCCACTGCAAATGCTTCTTTTACAAAAAAGCTGGGGCTACCCACAGTGCCTATATTCAAGGTCACTTCGCATGCCATTCCACCCACCGCTCTGGGCTCCCAACAAGCCGGGCCATTCACACAGGGGCTGACTTCTCTCTTCCCTGCCCAGCTCCCCCCTTCTCCCTCCCATCCCTCCTCTGCTCCCTCCCAAGCCCTGGCCCAAATGTTGGAATGCTTAATCCCAGGCAACTCAAAAATAAAAACAAGAAAAAAGATAAACGAAAAGATAGGGGGTCTTTCTGTTTTGTTGTGTTGTGTCTTGTTTGTTTTCAGGCTGCATTTGCTCTGAGAAGCCACGGGCTGGAGCCTTCTGGAGCACAAGTCAGATGACAAGATTATTAATGGGAGCAGGGCAATGTCATATCTGATTTCATGCATATTCATGAAGGGAGCCACACAGCTGGGACCATGCGCTGTGGAGAAGGAAAATAAAGAGTTGTCTACCCCCCACCCCAGGCATGAAGAATGGCATTGTGGAGATGAGCCTGCCTGGAAAAAGTTTAAGTGACTGTATCTTTCATTGTGAAAAGAGGGAGATAGAATTTGCAGAAGCAACCAAGGCAACACGAGGGCCAAGCTCCGCAGCTTAATTCTGACGTAGACCCTCCGGCCTAAAATCACCTGCCTCACGCTCTCCTAATCAGACTACGCAGAGGGGCATCCTTTGCAAAGGATACCAACAAAAGAAGTAAATGTACTGAGAAAAATCCAAAAGGGGGGAAAAAAAGGTAGAAGAAGAAAGAAAAGAAGAAATCAGTGAACAGAAAAAAAGTTTTTTATGGCCATTAAAACATGGCGTCATCGGCTGATAAACAATAAATGATAATTAGTTATGAATGAAACCATGTAAATGTAAGAGGGATGAATCGAACTTCGTTACTGGGACCAGGACCAAGTAGCGTTGGATGAAAGAATTGCAGGAAAGCATCTGGGATCCTAACTCCGTAGCACAGACTCATGAGGAAGCTGCTGCCTGCCTGTGTCCCAGTGCCGCTCTGGAAGGCCCACTCATAGACGACTCACCGGCAGGTCCTGGGGATTTCTAGTCCTCATTAGTCACTGGAGCAGTCCTATTTCCGGAAGTAGGTTACTCAAGACATCTTTTGATTACCGGAGGCATCTTGCTATCGTTTATACGTATTCTGGTTCGATGACTAAAGTTTTACAGAACCACTGATCAATTTTCATGCTGCTTATTAACTTACTAGAGGCCCGATGCACAAAATTCGTGCAAGAGTAGGCCTTTGCAGCCGTGCCTCAATCACTACCTCGCAGCCCGCAGTGGCTGCCTCGATCCCTCCCTCGCAGCCACGGCAGCTGCCTCGATCCCACAGCTGCAGCCCCGGCTTCTTCCGGAAGGTCATCTGGAAGGACGTCCAGACAGTCGTTCCGCTGTTCAGCTGTTTGGTTGATTTGCGTTTTGTGCTTTTATTATTGTAGATATTTTAACATCAGGATTCTAGGCTTCTGTTCTTTACCCAGTAATTTAATTTAGACATAAAGAAAATAAGTTTAAGAATTGAAAAATAGTTCATCTGACCCCTGGGATCACAGAAGCATCCCAGGGTATCCTTCTGAGTGATGGGATGTGAGTGACACCTCAGGGCAAAGCTGTCTGAGCCCCATCAATGCTAGATGTGCTTTCACCTTCAAGTCACCTTGGGAGGCCCAGTTTTGAAGAGGAAATATTTTGATAGTTAGTGATTGAAGGTAGAACTTAAGCAGACCCCTTATTGCCTTTAAAGACAGGAAGTGTTGAGGGCTTTTGGACCCCTGGGATAAGCCGCTGAAGATGGAGGGGAACCATGAAAGGGTTTTCCACCACGAAAAGGCCTGGTCAGGTTTGCCACAGTGTGGAGAATGAAGGAGAGGTTGGGTGGGTGGCGGGAAGTGCAGAGTGGAAGTGGGAGGCAGCGGTGAGGGATTATTGCGGCCATCTGAGGACCAGGTGGTAATGACCTAACCTGAGACATGAACAGTTAGGGTTTGGAGAACTGGACCGATGCTCAACATTACAAGGAGGAACATCTGTATCTTCATTAATTGCTCACTTGTGGAGGACATGGGTGGAGAGGAGGACAGCGATGATGGGAAACTCTGGTTAGGGGCACAAATGGGACCATCGTGCTACTCTCTGAAATAAAGAAGACAGGATGAGCCTAGGCAGCGTGGCTCAATGGTTAAACATAGACCTGTGACCCAGGAGATCGCAGTTCAATTCCTAGTCAGGGCACATGCCTGGGTTGCGAGCTCTTTATCTCCCATGTGGGGCGTGCAGGAGGCAGCTGATCAATGACCCTCTCTCATCATTGATGTTTCTATCTCTCTCTCTCCCTCTCCCTTCCTCTCTGAAATCAATAATATATATGTACTAGAGGCCCGGTGCATGAAATCTGTGCATGGGCAGGATCCCTAGGCCTGGCCAGCGATCAGGGCTGATCAGGGGCCTTCTGGCTGCTGGCTGGAGCCTCCCTTCATTCCAGCCTCCCCCTGGTGGTCAACACACATAATAGCAAGCAATCGAACTCCAGGTCTCCTGGTCGAACTCTCAAGGGGACACTTTGCATATTAGCCTTTTATATATATAGATATTTATATATTAAAGATAGGATGAGAAATAGGTTTGTGTGGAGAAAGACTATTTCAGTTTAAGATATTTTCAGTTTGGCGTATTTGTAAATAATTTAAGGAGCAATATCTCCTAAGGATACTTTGTTCAGAATTCTAGAGAGAATATTGAGAGCAATGGGGCTGGGAAACTTTGGGTAGAATCTTGTGAAATGCTCCCATGTAGGGGACTAACTCATTAACAGCTAGTTACCACTCTCCTAACATAATGCTCCCTCTTTTATATCAATTTAGGGGTTGCAAATTAAAAGGTAAATTCTGTTAGCATGTGGGATATATGTTCATTACCTAACCCAAACAATTACAAAACCATTGGGATTAAAACAAACTTTAAAATTTCCATTTCTTGTACCTTACTGCACCTCCTGAACTAAGGTCCTTGAGCTAACCCCTTTAAAAATAAAGATCCCATTGTAAATTCTGACTCATTATTCCAGACTTCTTTGGTGAATACAAATTAGCAAAAATGAGAGTTAGAACAGAACTTGGTGGTAAGACCAAACAGCAGGAAGCAGTGACATCTCACATTTTGGGGGCCCACTCAAATGCAGGCTGATGATAGTGCCAAACATAAAATCCTTTGTTAATTGCCTGCATTTAGCCCACTGCATCATTTCTGAAACCAGTCGAGTAGTGGATACTATTTTTATATGCATATATCTTTTTCTTAATTTCAGAGAGGAAGGGAGAAGGAGAGAGGGAGAGAAACATCAGTGATGACAGAGAATCATCTATCAGCTGCCTCCTCCACGCCCCCTACTGAGGATCGAGCCCGCAACCCGCGCATGTGCCCTGACCGGGAATTGAACTGTGACCTCCTGGTTCATAGGCTGCTGCTCAACTACTGAGCCACGCCTGTTGAGCAAGTAGTGGATAATTTAAAGCCCTAAAAACATTTTTTCTCACGTCACTAAAGCAAAGAAAAATCCTCCAATAGAGGTTGTAACAGTGTGAAGAACATGACAGGGAGATGGGGACAGAGCCAATGGCATGTTAATGACTTTCAGCATTCTTCCCGTGTCAAGTCATCAGCATTTTTATTGCCACTCTTTCTCAGCATACACTATTAGAATTTATTGAGCCAATCTGTCTCCATCACCTGTGATATAATATATTTTATTCAATAAGATACGGAATAATATTTATCTTTCAACTCCAATGGCTGGCTTTCGGGACAATAACTGCTTATCAACCAAGCATTACAAGAACAGGAGCGGTTGTGCATTTTAATATCCGACCCAAAGGTTGTCATTTTAGTATCTGTACACTTGGTACACAAGGGCAAGACTTTAAGAAGTCACTCTGATTCAGTAGTTATGGCAAATGATAGTATCAAATCATGTTGCCAAGTTCTAGCCTAGTGAAGCATTTTGCAAAAAGGAAGGAAGAGAGACTCCGAAGTTCAACCTATGAGACTTTGGCACTGGGTTCTCTGTACCGGAGATGAGAATCAAGCTCAGCACCAAGCATATTCATCTCATAAGAAATAAGGGAATAGAGACTAGGTGTTTTTTAAATGCCTCAAGTCTCCCTCATATGCCCGGCTGGCGTGGCTCAGTGGTTGAGTGTCAACCTATGAATCAGGAGGTCATGGTTCGATTCCAAGTCAGGGCACATGCCCAGGTTGCAGGCTCGATCCCCAGTAGGGGGTGTGCAGGAAGCAGCCGATCAGTGATTCTCTCTCATCATTGATGTTTCTCTCTCTCTCTCTCCCTTCCTCTTTGAAATTAAAAAAAAAAAAAAATCGCCCTCATAAAAGTGAAGGTATAATTTATGTCCTCCAGTCCTCGATCAGAATCTGGGTGCATTCCAGGGCTGGACACCGTGCTTATGGTTTGCCATGTCCTTGATGCACTTGACATTCCACGGAGCCCATTTGGAAGGAGAGTTGCATTGTGCGTGGCCACTTGGTTCTATGGAGGGAGGTGTATCGCTCTTAACAATCATGCAGTACAATTAACCAAGTCCTCAACTTTCTTCACATGTAGGCCCCTTTTGCTTACCTCGAGTAATTTTGAAAAAGAAAGAACTATTTAATTTCCATATGTGCTTTGATAAACGTTTATTTCCGATTTGCTGCTTTCCAGTTTTTTCCCTTGAATTCCTATGTCAACGTGCTGACAGAGGGTTGTCAGAGCACTGATGTGACGGAGCTGGTACTGGGTGGCGTCACCTCAGACTCAAGGGGTCCAGAATTCCTGCCGCTAAAAAGCACTAACTCATCTGCTGTTGGCTTTGCTCCCCAGGAAGTCCCCTCTCCCAGCCAGAGAGCACAGAGTCGCACACGAGCCACTTCCTGCCAGGCAGTTTATTGCTTGATTGTGTCAATTGTCGCCGACCTGAGCCGTGGGTCAGGCAGCAGGTAAAATACAAGGACACGTGCCTTCCAACAAGCACATGTCAATCTCAGCACGTGTCACTGAGCGGCACGCATGCCCAGTGCAGCGCCATCATCACTGCCATTTCTTAGCCTTCCTCTGAGCTCTCCTTACACTAATACTCAGTGGAAGTCAACCTTCTCTGCCCAAGCCACACACGTCTTTGTTCGTCCTTTACTACATGGTAGAAGAAAGTGAAAAGAAAAAAAAAAAAAGTGGATGTTGAATCATCCAATTTGAATTCAAATCCCAGTTGAGCTACTTCCTAGCCGTTTGATCTTAAATAAACTCCGTTCTCTGAGCTGCTGCCCCTTTGTCATTAACGCTGCCTGTAAGGAGCTCTCGTAAAGATAAATGGAATAAAATATGGGAAGGGACTGCGCCCAGGTTCTGACTCACAGTAGGTGCACTTGCTTCTCCGAGGACAAAAAAACAAACAAAAAAAACACACTAAACTTTCAGGTTATATTATCCTCTCAGAAGAGCGCAGGGTAGAATGTTGCTTGTTGGTTCATTTATTTACTTATTATTGCACAGGAAGGGGGAAGCAGGAAGGAGGAAGTGTGGTCAGCAGAGATCACACACTCACCCCGTTGGGAATGGCTCTAAGTGTGTGATTTGTGTATCTGACTTCTATCTTCTTAGAGTCGCCATTTTAAAGGCACGTCCTTTCTTTACTTTGGCATCACGCAAGACAGTAACAGTGGGATTCAAAGGCGTGTATCTGGTTTAAGATTTGTCTCGGAGCTTCAGGGAAGCCAGAGGAGGGGTTATATTCCCAGCTTAGCAGGGGCAGTGGAGGGGGGGTCGTGGCACAGGAAACCTCAGCCCCAAAGCCTTGGCTGTCCTCCAGTGACTGGAAGCTGCTTTGTTGTGTGTGTGTATGTGTATTTGTGTGTTGGTGTTGGGGGTGGGAAGAGCAGGGACAGTGAATGCAGCAGGGACATGTGAGAATGAGATCTGTGGAATTGGGTCAGATTGTGAATTTTGTGTGCGGGCTGACGGTCTTGCACTCAAATGTCAACTTTGCCAACCTCGGCAGGTCTCGCTTTGGACAAGTTCATCGGTCCTGAGGCACTTGGGTTATCTGTAGGGAGGAGAGGGTGCCGTTTATTCCGGGAAACCAAATGAGGAAGTAAAAATAAGGTATAACCAGGCCGGCGTGGCTCAGTGGTTGAGTATGAACCTATGAACCAGGAGGTCACGGTTTGATTCCCGGTCAGGGCACATGCTGGGGTTGTGGGCTCAATCTCCAGTAGGGGGTGTGCAGGAGGCAGCTGATCAATGATTCTCTCTCATCATTGATGTTTCTCTCTCTGTGTCCCTCTCCGAAATAAATAAAAATGTGTTTTTTAAAAAGAGAGGACCTAGTTAACACGTATGACATTGTCACTGGTAAAGAGGAGAGCCAAAAGACCCCTTATTTAATTTCTCAAACGCACATTAGCCATCACTAGGTCAAAAACATCACCCAGGTGTCCCCTAACACCAACTTCAGGAGGTCATGTGCTCCTGGACTGACACCCACCAGCTAATAGGCGTCCGGAAAATCCATTTTCTGCTACATTTGTTAATACATCTTAGTAAAGCATGAATTATAAAGAAATGCGATGTCTTAGCTAAAAGAAATCAATAATGATTTTAAATACAAACTCATTAGTATTAAAGATTATTCCCATTTTTCATTATATTGAGAAAGAAAACGATCATCATACCAATGCTTGCCATTCATTGAACTGCCATAATGTCAAATGCATTGTCCACAAAATTAAAATGTCCCACACAAATCAGATATTATTTATTTACGACTCCTTTTTCTTTCCAGCAAGCCTTTCGCCTCCACACACAGTTCTTTCCAAAGATTATTTGAGGCAGCTTATTAAAAAGTGTGCACATTCACAAAGACAAAAATAGATAAAGAAATCAAAGAGGCATATATTGAAGCATGGAACAGATTGGCAAATCTCAGAGGGAAGGTAGGGTTGTGAGGTGGGGAGAGATTAACCAGGGAACTTACATGCATACTAGAGGCCCGGTGCATGGATTCGTGCACTGGTGGGGGTACCCTCGGCCTGGCTTACACCCTCTCACAATCCAAGACCCCTCAGAGGATGTCAGAGAGCTGGTTTTGGCCCAATCCCCACAGGCCAGGCCGAGGGACCTGGGTACCGGGCCTCTAGTATGCATTTAAGATCTTTGGTTAATCTCTTTCTGCCCTCCCACACCCTCTTCCCTCTGAGATTCATCAGTCTGTTCCATTTTTCCATGCCTGTGTTGAGCTTCTGCCCCCTCGTGGTCAGTGCACATCAGAGCTACCGCCTGTTGGCTGGTCAGCTGGTCACTTAGGCTTTTATATATAGAGATAGATATGCATAGGCCATGGACACAGACAGTAGAATGGTGGAAGCCTGGGAGGGGTGGGGGGAGGGTAGAGGGGGTCAGTAGGGAAAAAAAGAAAGGGTACATCTGTAATACCTTTAAGAATAAAGATAAATTTTAAAAAAATAGCAAATCATATAAATGATAAAAGGAACAATATAGCATATTCTTTAACAGTGGTTGCTTTTCATCCTAAAACCTAAAAGTACTCTATATATATCAACTTAATGATACTCTTATTATATTTGCCCAGGTAATTCATTTTAGAGAAGATAAATATGCAACAAGATATCAAGTCATTTGAGGTTACTGTAGAAACAATAAATATTCTGGAAAATAGTTTTCCATCTTTTAGGTTATTTTCACAAGCTCAGGTAGGAATCGTAATCATCATTCGGAACAAGAAAACCTCCATGGGCTATTGTCTGTGTGTGCTAGCCCGGTTTATTCACACACGTGTACAGTATAGTCACGTGTATTTGTATGTTTCTGTTTTACCGTATGTAGATATATGTGTACTTTCTGTGTGTGGACAAAGATATTCCCAGAAGGCAACTGTGTATGGAGGCCACGGCATTTCCTAGTCTTTGTGGTCTGCAAGACAGTGCAGCCCCAAGACAAGTAGGTGAGTGGCCCTCTATCAAGCAGGATGCCATCCCTGGGAAGCAGCTATGTGTCCCCACCTGTGACTGTACCCCCAAGGTTATTGTAACAAGCACGGGGGCTCCCTACAGGTAAAGGTGTGAGGGTAAGGTTGCCCATGTCCATCAGGGAGAGGAGCTGGAGGAATGGGCCCATGCTAATCCTTTTACAAGGGTGCCGATGCCATCTCACCATCATACAAACACCACACCAGAAGTCTCCCAGAAAGCAAAATACAATTTTTTAAAAAGCACTAACATCTCAGTGGTAGGTTTGGCATTCTGCATAAATTTCACTTCAGATATTTATTATGGAGGATTGCTCTATTTGGCTTTTCCTGGTTGCTCTTTAAAGGAGGAACTTTTCATTGACAAACCATGGGTATAATATATGAAATCAAGATCGCCTACTGCCCAGGAAAAGCCAAACATCACTGAAAAGGATTAGTTTCTTTCACTGTCTAGAAATTTTTCATGGAAGACCTTGGCTGGCCTTTTGATATTAAAACTTCCTAACAAGTATTACACAGGAGTTTTAAATTAGAACTTGCTGTCACCGAGACAGTTATAAACTGTTAAATATGTCCTTTCTATGCTAAGCTCCTGTACAGTGTGCACATGGCCGTGGCTGGGACACCCTCCCTGACAAGCAGCAGGGTGAGATCACAGGGATGTTTGAAAGCGGCCTCCAGGTGGCCCCGCGAAGTGTGTATGTGTATGGGGGGCGGGGGGAGGGAGGCGGTGTGCGAGTGCGCATGTGTGCGTGCCTGTGTCTGTGTGTTCAAAATAAGCCACGTGTCTCTGATTCTCAATCATATCATTCCCCCCCCATGACTCATCTCTGCATCCTCGGGAGTGAGTGCAGTGTGTGGGCCATAGCGTGTGCTCAGTATGTGTTTCCCAATATGTAACTGCACTTGAACTTTATACTAGAAACTCCCACGGTGAAAAACTTAATCCAACTAAGCTTTAGGCTCCCTTTGAAATGATGAGCATGTCAATCTGTCTATTAAATCAATCCAAACAGTGTTAGAGAGAGCAGGTAGGCAAGTTGTGAAACCTGGAAGAGGTCTTCCAACACTAAGTTCCCCTCTAAGGTTTTCCAAAGGAGGAAAATGTAAGGATACCTGCATACCTGACATGTAGTATCACTTACTATGGGCCTCTTGCTCCGAGCCAGGTATGGACAGGTTCAGTTCAGGCAGATCTCAGAAAGAGAGACCAAGGTTTGATGTCCGAGGGCTCAGAACTTTGATAGGAATCACAGGGCTGCATCCTTTTCCCAAACCTGCTGTATTTCACTCCCCGTTCCCTACTCTCTCCCCCTCTTCCTTGCTCCATTACCTTCATTCTGTTCTTGGGGTCGGGGCAGAGGGAGAGGAAATTTATGAACGGGTCTCCTTCATGGTGAAGGGCAGCAGGTCAGACTCTTCATTTAAGGGTGAGAATGGGACCAAGAGCAGCAAAATAATTATACACAGAGAAATCTCAGCCACAGTGCCAAGAGGCTCTTGGATGTAGTTAAGGACAAGATTCTGGGCTTGAAATGGGCAGGTTGTGAAGGATGCCGTTTTCATTCACAATTGTATTTCTTCACAACAATAAAAATGTGATAGAGTTGCACTGACTTATTTTAATGAGAGAAATCCTATATAATAAAAGGCTAATATGTCTTCGACTGGGAGTTCAACCAGGAGTTCCACCTGGAGTTAGATCAGGGGGTGGGGTCGGCCGGCCAACTGCCTGTGGCCCCTCCCCCTGGCTGACCCTGCCCTCGAGTGCCCCCCAACCGCTCCCAGCCCCTCCCCCCTGCCAGCCAGGCCCCATTGCCCCATTGGGGTGGGCTGGCCGGGCCCACCCGTGCATGAATTCGTGCACCAGGCCTCTAGTAAATATATAAGCAGTAATTTTAATTACATTTTTTCTTCCATGATTTACTTGGTTTAATGAATGTAACACTGTTACCACTTACAACATTTTATAACAACTGCTCTTACGTAGAACTCTGCATTCAACTTCTCTCTCTCTCTCTGCATTCAACTTCTCTCTCTCTCTCGGGGGTTTATCATTAATCTGCATTATGCAGGGTTTTGCGACAGGAGAATCCCAATATCTAGTAAAAAGAAAAAGAAAGTAAGAAAGAAACCTCGGTGAAAGGAACTTGCTTATTCATAGGTGAATTTCTCAGAGCCATTATCATTTTTATCTAATACGCACCATTCCGCACTGCTTGCCTCTAGTCCCCGTGCTTGTTAAGGAGTTTAAGAGGAGAGTCTGTTGATTTCAGGGCCTTTTGGAGTTCAAGGGCAAAGTGATTATTTCCTTAAAGGAAAAGGAGATCACGGACTCATCACAGTCTCTGAAGTTCGGCTCTTCTTTGCTTCACTAATTAGAAGTCAGACCCAGTGCAGATCTGGAGGCTTTTATACACGCAGTCAGCCCTTTGCCCTGGGACCAATTACAGAAAAGTGTCCCTTACACGGTACTTTCTGTGACTATCTAGTGTTCGCATACACCGTCATGTTTCACCACGCATCATGCCAAGGCCACATAATCACACAGTTGAAGAGCTAATGCTATGTTTGTTCTCAGTTTAACTACAAACACAACTGCAGGTAGGCCTGTGGTTTCTCTGTAGCCTAGATATGAATGCATGCAAATATACATCCATGTAGTCATGTTTTAAAAATGACGCTATTGAATCAGTAAGTCATATCGTGCTGTTTCTGCCGAACACTGTGTTCCTATGTCTAACTTTACCCTCAGGAGCGTTCTTTTTTCTTGCGAAATGAAAGCAACAGTTGAGTGTGTGTAGTCCACAGCAGGGACAAGCAGTCTTTTTCCGTGTGTTTCAGAGAACTTTGGGGACACTGGTTATGTCCATCTACTGTTGAAAGTGGCTTCATCTTGCCCTAGCCAGTGTGGCTCAGTGGATAGAGCATTAGCCTGCAGACTAAAGGATCCCAGGGTGGATTCCAGTCCAGGACACGTACATCAGCTTCAGGCTCCTCCCAGGCCCTGGCGGGGCTCATGCAGGGGGCAACCAATCCACGTGCTTCTCTCACATCGATGTTTCTCTCTGTCTTTCCCTCTCTCTTCCACTCTCTCTAAACATCAATGGGAAAATATCCTTGGTGAGGATTAAAAAAATAAGTAAAATAAAATGACTTAATTTTCCAAAAGGTATTAATCTAGGGGAAAGAGAGAGGAAGGAGAGAAGGGAAGGGAGGGAGGGAGGGAGGGAGAAAGAGAGAGGCGCCAATGTCCAAATGGCTTCACTGTTGAATCCCATCAAACTTTGAGAAAGGTTTATGCCCATTATACCCCCTCTCCTTCACCCAGGAGTAAAAGAGAAACACATTCTCCAACTCTTTCCTTGAAGACAGTATAACCTCATTATTAAAATCTGACCATGCGTATGTAAAATGCCAGGACCTAAATGTTAAAATTCTAGAAAACTGAATGCAGCAAAATATAAACAAGATAACTCTTTTGGGTTAACTCAGGTATTCAAGGTCCGTTTAATATTTAAAGCAATCATTATATTCACCACATTAATCAAATGAAAGAGAAAAAATGTGTGCATCAAAGGAAGCATGCAGAGTATCTGGAAACCACTCAAACATGTACCAATAGTAAGTACATTGTGGTATATTAACACACTATAATACTATTCAGCAACAACAATGGACAAACTATAGCTACAGAGACACAAGAATAAGTTACACAAAGATACTGTTAATCCACAGAGACCAGACACAAAAGAATAAATGCCATTTGATTCCATTCCTATCAAGTGAAAACCATAGACTCTTGGCTGCATGCTTTCGGGGTATAAGGAGCCGAGGAGGTGATTATGTAAGGGCCAGGGTTATGAGGACTTTTGGGAAGAGCTATAAGAGGTAGTGATTGAGATGGGGCCGCTCTAGGAGGCTATTCAAGTTCTATTTCTTCTTTTGTTGTTGTTAAACCTCACCTGAGGCTATTTTTCCATTGATTTTTTGAGAGCATGGAAGGGAGGGGGAGAGACAGAGAGAGAGAAATATCGATGTGCGAGAGACACATTGATTGGTTGCCTCCCAGGCTGGGGATTAAGCCTGCAACCGAGGTACCTGCCCTTGACCGGAATTGAACCTGGGACCCTTCAGCCTGCAGACCAGTGTTCTATCCACTGAGCCCAACCAACTAGTGCAAGTTCTATTTCTTGACGTGGGTTGGGGTTACGTGGGTGTTCATTTTGCAATAAATCATTTACCTGCATATCTTTTTTAGTATAGCTTTCTGCACAATTTTGGGTTCTATTTCATAGAAAGTCTTGACTGTTTATATTTCCCTCACTAAGGAGCGATGTTGATTGAAATATCAAAGGTCTGTGTCACAGATGTGAAAAACAGGTATTAAAAGAATCAGTGTTCTAGTTATTCATGTGAACAAATTCAAAACAACCCTTCTCGGCCTTCCTTCTCAGTTTACTTATGCCTCAAGCAAGGACTAAATGACCTTAGGGAACTACTAAAAAAGTAACGCCTGTGCCCCATACGAAGCAAAATTCTTATTCAAGGTCACGTTGAAATTCTGGGCCTTTCACAAATAGAAAGCAAAGGCCATGGCCATTGAAAAGCCACCAAACGACGTGGCTCATGCCTTTCCTTTGAGAATCGTGCTTCTAACCTGAAGCAGAAACATAAAGCCACAGCAGGTCATCTGTAGTTAAATTACGATCAGGAATCAATGAGGCTATCAATTTGATTGTGAAAACACCACAAAAATCGCATGAGTCCGGACTGTATTCTGATGTGCAAACACTGTATCCGGAGCTCCACTCCCCTTGGGACCTGTCAGACGAGAACACCTTTTAGGGGCAGAAACTGGGCATGATTTTTCTTGTCTTCTCGCTACAAAGCACCCATTGAAAGATGCTGGTTAAGTGGGTGTACACGTCACTTTGAACAAGCTAAAGGCGAGGTCAAACTCAGCTAAGGAAAAATCCTTAGGCAGCGATGGGAGAAATGAGGAAAGTCACAGTGGAACGGGCAGGATAGAAGGGAGGGCGGGCCCATCCTGTGAAAAAGCGTAGAGAGAAGGGAAAATAGGCTGGACGTAGAGAGGTGCTACCGTAGACTCAGCTGGTGACGGGACCTGTAGAATCCCACTAGAAACGGCACCTTGGGGACATACATTTAAGCTGTGCTTTCCTGCGTAAAGTTCCTTTAAAAAGATAGGGGTGTGGGCGGTTGAAAGAAGCCAAGGAAGTAAAACAGGGCATGAAGAAAGGAAAACGGCGGGCAATCCAGGGAGGGACACGGTTAGAGGGAGTTTCACGGCAGGGGGCTGGGACACACAGGAATAGAAACTGAGAGAGAAAATTATTTTGCCTAGGGCTAGATGTAACTCATTACACACACACACACACACACACACACACACACACACACACACAGTGATCGCACTGTTCAGTGTTTGGTATTTTTTTAAGTTGTCTTAATTCCAGTCAACATGTCTTGGTAGAGAGTGGGCATCCCTGGCACACGCCTGACACCCATCAATCAATACAGCCCTCTTCTTTTCCCTTTCGTACCCGTTCTTTTAGGATCAGAAAAACGCAAGTCTGGCCAACTTTTGTCAGCCCATAGAACTCCCCCGGCCCCAGTGAGGGGAAGGATGGCGGAAAAAGGCTCCATGGCCCAGCCGGTGTGGCTCAGTGGTTCAGTGTTGACCTATGAACCAGGAGGTCACGGTGCGATTCCAGGTCAGGGCACATGCCCGGGTTGCGGGCTCCATCCCCAGTAGGGGGCGTGCAGGAGGCAGCCGATCCATGATTCTCTCTCATCATGGATGTTTCTATCTCTCCTTCTCCCTTCCTCTCTCTAAAAATTAATAAAAAATATATTTTAAAAAAGAAAGAAGGAAAATGGCTCCTTGGCAGGGAGATTTGATAGCACTGAAAATAGAGCGAGGGCAGGAGCCACAGAGCAGCCGGTCAGCCCGTGTAAATGGCCGGCCCTGCAAGCAGCCTGTCCCTTCAGCAGAGATTAGGGACACTCTCGGTCAAGGGGCAGCAGAGGGCACTCCAGGCCACACCAGGTTAAGCTGTGGTCACTTTATCTCTTGTTGACGCACAGTCCCGAGGCCATGGGCCCGGGGTTTTCCTGCCGAAATGTGTTTACAAGCAGGTCAAGGACTTGCAGACAGATAACCATTAGCAAAACAACTTTTCTATTGACAACAGAGCAAAGAAAGGTGTGTTTGCAGATGAATTATCACTTGCTTCTTAAAGGGGGGAAAAGCGGAGGCCCAGCCTTCTTCCCCGGGAGGCTGCTGAGTTCAGGGCAGACTGCCTTTGCCAGTTCCATTCACGTCTTCCCAACTGCAGATGAATCAGGCGCAGAATTTTTTTAGACTCCAGTAATATCTACAACTATCCAGTGGGGTCTTATGAATATAAAGAAATTACTTAATGCCAGCCTTAGAGAAAAATGGGATATAAATGCTGAAATCGCAAGAAAGGAGCCTTTAAGCTAGGGAAAGCGAAGTCGCAAAAAAGTGCTGCGATTTTCTCATGTGAACCGGTGTCATGACCTCCTGGCTAAAGATATGGGGGGTGAAATCCTAAATTTATCAGGACTGAAGGCCGAGGAGGGAAATAGTTTGAGAACATGGAGGGAAGTGGGGGAAAGGAAATCCTTTAAAACCAATCAACAAACAAACGAAAAGACTTGAATCTAGGCCCTGGCTGCTTTGGCTCAGTGAATAGAGCATCGGCCTGCTGACCGAAGGGTCCCGGGTTCAATTCCGGTCAAGGGCACCTCAGTGGCAGGCTCCTCCCCAGCACGGGCCCTGGTCCAGGCTCATGCAGGAGGCAACCAATCTATGTGTTTCTTTCACATTCATAATTCTCTCTGTCTCTCCCTCTCTCTTCCACTCTCTCTAAAAATCAATGGAAAAAAATAACCTCGGGTGAGGATTAAAAAAACACACAAAAGACTTGCATTAAGGTTATCAGAAACAACACGAATGAGAAGCTTGGCTAATGAACTCCGGGAAGGCTGTGAGCACCCTTGCCGCTTGCAGTGTGATGTAACTCTTGCATAGAAGCTTTGGGGATAAAAAAAAAAAAAGGGGGGGAGGGGAAGGGGGCTCCTTGTGTCATGGCTGCTCTTATGCTAAAGAAGGGAACTCGCCTTTTCTCTCAAGGAGCAGAATCTGAACTTGGGAATCCCACACGGGTAAATCTGAGCTGTCTCATTAGAAAGATACTTCTCAATTAGTTTTCTTTTCCCTCCCTCTTTCTTTGGCCTCCCTGGCCCTCTGACGCACACCCACACAGAGCCCAGCCCCGCGCCTGTGAAGGGTCAGAAAGGTTCCTGCCGATCTCTCCCCATAGAAGCCCTGACAATGCGGCATGTGCAGTCCGGACAATGGCATGCCACTCAAAATCCCTCCCTTCAGATTGTCCCTCCCTTTAAAGGAGACAGCCACCGTGAATGAAACACTTTTTTCCCCTGGGGACGTCTGACTTGCTTTTATTAACCCAGATACAAAGTGCCACTCAGAGGCCTGGACAGTCGAATCCTTTATTCTCCTAACTAGCGATTCATTTGCCCCTCAAGAATAGTATTCAGGCTCTTTCGTTTGCTATATTTCTTATTTATTTTACGTTCCCAGTGCTCCAGGAGGCGTGCTTATAAAAACATTGCCACGTACTGTAAAGTCTTCCTATTAAAAGGACGTTTTAAATGGTTTCATCTTAAGGCGCTTCTGTCACTCAAATTGGAAAACTTGACGCTAGTTCTTTTCCAAGCTGTTAAAGATTAGCTTGATGTAGATAAGGCTATTCCCCAAACTCATTATCTGCCTTCGGAATGCACCTTAAGGACTCCTTAATAAAGTCAAGGTTACATGAAGCGTATTCCACTGGAAATCAGTGAATGACTATTAATAAGTCTGCATTACAGACGTTATTTTATTCCGGCTCTCCTCTTTACAGTGAATGATGCTTTCCTTTTATAGTTTCTGAAACAATAAGGCTATTTCTTAAATCTGCATAACCAACAAGTCAGTAATAACTGGTTGGGAGCAGCTAGAAAATGTTTCTGCCCATTTGTAGGTGTTATATAAGTATCTTTGACTTCTACATCACCCCGGGATTAAAATTCCTTCTCCACACCCAACTATTAAACTCCCACACCCATACATACGTGGGAGAGTGTGTGTGTGTGTTTATGCACGCAGACACACACGCGCGCGCGCGCACACATACACACACACACACACACACACACCCATTTCCTAACTAAGAATAGAGAGAGTTCCCATGTGACCATGTTGGTTTTGCATCCCAGTAAAACAAAATTCCAGTCCATGTCATGAGGTAACAGGTGTTTCTCCAGCTCACAGAGATTTAACGTACAGCGGAGTTGCCATCGCAATAATTCTGTTACCGCCCCTACCTCTAAGTAACCAGAATGCCTCCCCACTATTATTTTTCCAGTGTTTAGTTTTCTACTAAACCTGTACCTTTCTGGGCACTCACAGCAAATATCATGTATTGCATCGTAAGAATCACCTCTTTATTGTACTTTATTTTGTTAATCCTCACCCGAGGATATTTTTCCATTGATTCTTAGAGTGGAAGGGCGGGGGAGAGACAGAGAGAAACATGGATGTGGGAGACACATATCAATTGGTTGCCTCCTGCATATGCCCTGACCGGGGCTGGGTATCGAGCTGCAACCGAGGTGCGTGCCCTTGACCGGAATGGAACCCAGGATTCTTCAGTCCGAGGGCCGATGCTCGATCCACTGATCAAAATTAAAGCTAGGGCCTGCTTTAATTTTGAACCCAAGGTCTCTCCTCCTGTCTTCACCAGAGTGAAGATCCAGGGTTATTTGGGATTTTTGTAAAAAATAAAACCTGCTAATTGTTAATTTATTGCAAGTCATCAGTGAGCATCTCTCATAAAGTAAGGTTTTTTCATAGTGGACTCTTCACATTTGCTTTTGCCACATACAGCAAAGCTGTGAGCAGAGCTTTGAATGCGGCTGACGGGCAAAGCCAGGTTTTCCTCAGTTCAGTTCTAGCAAACCTGAGCCATCCTCACATATTTTAGTTGAATCATTTCTACTTGGCTCTTGGAAGCACTGGTTTTTCAGGAATAATATTCTCACCTTTTTGATGTAAGTTGGATTAAAATGCAGTGTATGCAAATCATTTATATTTATAAATAACCAGTGACCCAGTGCACGGATTCGTGCACGTTGAAAGGAAATTAATTAGAAGGTTGCTGGTGGGGTGGGATTGGGCTACACTCCCATGATCCCTCCCAGGCCGGCTGCACCTGAGGCGGGGCCATAGCTCAGAGGATGTCTGCAGTCACCACAGCTCATCAGTAAACCAGATTTGGGGCTGCCAGTGCCCCAGCAACAACATAACCCACAGCCGAAGGTGGAATCACAGGGCCCTGCAAGGAATCGGGCTCCCTCCTCTCTGGTCCTGGGGCGCGTCACCCAAGAACCGCCGCTGCCAAGTCGCTGCAGCTCGGCAGCTCCTGCATTGAGTGTCTGGCCCTGGTGGTCAGTGAGCGTCATACCTACCAGCCGCTCGGACAGTCACTTAGCTTTTTATATGTATATAGATGTTGACTCAAACCCAAATCACCATGTGTGGACACATGACCATAGAAACAGTGGTGTGGAGGCCAATGTTTCAGGCTCCTGGGAATGACATCAGATGTATAACAATGTTGCTAAAACTGCACCGTCACCTGCTTGAATATGCATCAGTGGATCCTTGTTCCCTGGGCCACACCTTCTCAATAAAGAGACTTACCCACTGCTTAGTGTCACCCTAGTTGCCGGTGCTCCACACCCACATTTAAGAAAACGCGCCCAGCCAGCGTGGCTCAGTGGTTGAGCATTGACCTTTGACCCAGGAGGTCACTCTTTGATTCCCGGTCAGGGCACATGCCCGGGTTGCAGGCTCTATCCCCAGTAGGGAGTGTGCAGGAGGCAGCCGATCAATGGTTCTCTCTCATCATTGATGTTTCTCTCTCTCCCTCTCCCTTTCTCTCTGAAATCAATAAAAATATATATTTTAAAAAAAGAAAAGAAGAGAGAATTGGGAAAGCCAGCAGTCTTCCTATTGGAAGAAGGCAAGCCCGACCTGCTTCATATTTAGGGGCAGAAGAAGAACTAAAGATTTCTTCAAGTTCTGCCATTCCAGTCGTCCCAAAGCCTTCTGGGATGTTTTGCTTCTGTAGTTGTCCCAAAAGAGGCCAGCCTTGCCTTCTGTCTGCTTGTCTCCTCTTCTCCATCCTGTGGGAGTCACGGCTGATCGGGTGGCGGGGCAGAGGCAAAGGGGCTACGTGGGGGTCAGCAGCACAGTGGAGTCACGGCACCTGTGGAGGGCAGTCCCCAGCAGCAGTTTCCAAGATGCGGGTCAGTGGGATGACTCAAGAGGGTCAGCAGGCAACTAATCCCAGGTCCTTCTGATGGAGAAATGCCTACCTCTCGGGGAAATAGGCTTAAGGGACAGAGGTTGCAAAGGAACCTATAACTGCAAGCCTTTAAAATATTTTTACATCCTGTGAAAGAGAATCATAAAAGCAGCCCATGAAATAAAGAAAATCGCAATGACACTTTATACATTTTTAAATTAGTCATAATGAGCACCGTATATTTTTACTTCCATTTGCCATCCTTGGCTTGCTGTAAATTTTCAGTGTTTTCCTCTGGCTCCTCTTTCACGAAGACACTTGTAGATTAAAAAAAATTACAGCAAAATGTACTTAAAAACAAAATGGGCTCCAACAGTACATTTATGCTCAATGCACCCTGATTTTATGACTGAGATTTATTGGCAACTAAGTTGAGTTGAGAGTCCCTGAGTGGGTCCTGAGACGGACTCCCAATATGAGCCTTTCTTCTGGGCTTTACCTCTGGCTCTGTGATCCATTTTTGAAACAGCAGGTAGGAGACAGAAAATGGAGCGGCCAAGGTAACAGCGTTGAAATTGAGACTGAATTCATACCCCAGTTCCACCAGTTACTGCCCATAAGCTTGTCCCTTCCCTCATTGAAATTTGTCAAAAGTCAAATGTCTGTATGTATATATCTAAATTGAATTATGGGTATCTCATTCTGTTTCAGTTTTCTGCATGTCTGTCCTTAAGACAAAATCACAATCAATATATTGATTATTTTGTCTGTATATATCTTTAAGCCAGCTAGCATTAAGTCGTCCAGCCTTATCTTCTTTTACAAAACTGTTTTGGCTACCTAGGTCCTTTGCATGTACATTTACATTTTTAATAAGCATGCCAATTTCTTAAAAAGTCACCTTTCTGGGATTTTGATTGGGATCATGTTGAATCCATAGATCAGTTTGAATATAATTGATATCTATATTATTAATGTTTTCAAAAACCAGCATCTGATTTTTGTGAATTTCCTATGTGGTTTGTTTTCTATATCATTGATTTCTGCTCTTATTTTGATTCTTTTTGTACACTTACTTTGGGTTTAATTGGCTTTTGCTTTTTTAGTTGCTTAATGTGGAAGGTTATGCAATTGATTTTACATCTTCTTTAATTTGTAATAAAAGCATCTGAAGTTATAAATGTTCCTCTAAGTCAGTGGTTCTCAACCATTCCAATGCCGCGACCCTTTAACACAGCTCCTCATGTTGTGGTGACCCCCAACCATAAAATTATTTTAGTTGCTACTTCATAACTGTAATTTTGGTACTGTTATGAATCATAACGTAAATATCTGTGTTTTCCGATGGTCTTAGGCGACCCTGCTAGCGGTTCTCAACCTGTGGGTCCGCTGCTGTAGAGCCTAAGACCATCGGAAAACACAGATATTTACATTACGATTCATTAACAGTAGCAAAATTACAGTTATGAAGGAGCAACGAAAATAATGTTATGGTTGGGGGTCACCACCACATGAGGAACTGTGTTAAAGGGTCGCGGTGTTAGAAAGGTTGAGAACCACTGCACGAAGTGCTGCTTGCACTTTATTCAGCCAATTTGGGAGTTTTGTTATTCTGTAATCCAAAATATTTTCTGTTTTTCTACCTGTGATGGATTTGGGAATCCATAGTTTATGTGGAGATATGTTGATAAATTTCCAAATACTTAGGGATTATTTTCAGATATCTCATCACCGTTTCCTTTTAATTAAATACTGTTGCCCTGACTGGTTTGGCTCAGTGGACAGAGCGCTGACCTGTGGACTGAAGGGTCCCAGGTTCGATTCTGGCCACGGGCATGTACCTTGGTTGCGGGCACCTCCCCAGTAGGAGATGTGCAGGAGGCAGTTGATCGATGTCTCTCTCTCATTGATGTTTCTAACTTTCTATCCCTCTCCCTTCCTCTCTGTAAAACATCAATAAAATATATTTAAATAAATAAAATAAATAAATAAATCCTTTTGTGGTCAGCTGATATAAATGGAATGATTTCAAGCCTTCCATGTTTATTAAGACACTAGAGGCCTGGTGCATGAAAATTCATGCACTGGAGCGGGGGGTCCCTCAGCCCGGCCTGCCCCCTCTCACAGTCCAGGAGCCCTCAGGGGTGAGAGGCGACCCGGTGATCAGGTAAAGGTGATGCTCTATCACACCTCTGCTGCTGCCACTGCTGGCAGTGCAAGCCTCAGCCAGCCCTGGTTACCTGAGCCTCAGGTAGCCCTGGGCGGCTGGGCAGCCACCTTCCAAGGCTTGCCTGCACCTTGGGCTGGCGCTGGGCGGCTGGGGGGCTGAGTGGACTGGGGGACTCTGGAGGCAGGTGCGTGGAGTGGCCGGGCCCTGATGGGGCTGAGGGGACTGGGCGTCGCTCACCATCTTGTGGCTTGGGCGCCCCAATCTTTGAGGGTGTGGCAGTCAAATAGAATATTCCCTCCTTATTGGCTGTGGGTGTCACCATCTTTGAGGGTGGGACAGTCAATTAGCATATTCCCTCCTCATTGGCTGCGGGCACCGCCATCTTTGTGACAGCATCAGGGTCAATTAGCATATTCCCTCTTTATTAGATAGGATGTTTTAGTATCAAGTCTGTACTCTATTCTAATGTTTCATATGTATTTGTTAGATATAGCATTCACTAAGTGGCAGCTATGTTATATTGGTTGGTGTCCTTTTTTCTCTTATTTTCTTATATTTTACTGTTATAGATCCTACAATACATTAATAATTTTATTTTTTGCTTTAAACAGACATTAGTCGTTTAAAGTTATACATATATTTAAAGTGAATATTCTACTGAAATAGGTCTTTTATGTTTACCAAGATACTTACCCTTCTGGTATTCTTTAATCTTTCTTGAAGAAAATTCTCAGTTCCATCTGCTACTCTATTTTTCATTTGGCTAAAGGAATGTATTTTAGCATACATTACAGTATTGAATTTTATATGTTTCAATTGCTCAAGATTTAGTTTCAGCTGAAAATATTAAAATTCCTTTGGGGGGGGACTTCTGAGTTTGGAATACAGAAAGACAGTGGTGGGGGGTGCTATTTTTCCTATACCTACCCGTGTGAAAACACCAAAAGAAATGCTCCATTTCACCATCACTCAGAACAGTGGATATCAGTCAGTGATATTTTGGACACCAAGATAAATGCCCACCTTCCAGGCAGGTAGGGACCCTTCTGGCATCTGGAAGAGCACCTGACCTCTGGCTGGCAAATACCTAAATGTCCCTGTGTGTCTGGCAAACTCTTGGTCTGTGCCCAGCAGAGTCATATTTGCCTAGGAAATATGAGGCTTCCTGGGAATTAAGTTACCTGGAAGGAATAAAAATACTAGGGACAGATATCATTAACCAATAAGAAAGCTGGATCCCTTGTTAGCCAATAAGGGAGGTGGTTCCCTTGATTGCCAGTAAGAAGCTGGTTCCCTTGTTAACCAATAAGGGAGCTGGTTCCCTTGTTAGTCAATAAGGGAGCTGGAAAGATGATGGCTCTAAAGATTTTTTTAAAAATATATATTTTATTGATTTTTTACAGAGAGGAAGGGAGAGGGATAGAGAGTTAGAAACATCGATGAGAGAGAAACATTGATCATCTGCCTCCTGCACGACCCCTACTGGGGATGTGCCCCCAACCCAGGTACATGCCCTTGACCGGAATTGAACCTGGGACCTTTCAGTCCGCAGGCCGACGCTCTATCCACTGAGCCAAACCGGTTTCAGCCAGCTTTTTTTTTTTTTTTAAATGAGTATAGATAGAAAAGCCTCCAAGGAAGCTCATAATAAATTTAGGGTTCTGCACTGATAAAAATATTACTGTGAATGTGGTATTTGTGCTTGTGTACTCATACAGCTGGACATGTTTGAATTATATAATAGTAATGATAGGAAACCTGAAGAAAAGGTTCTTGAATTTGGCTGAATCCAAATGTAAACTTCTATGTTTTAAGTAAAACTTTGAAATTATCCAAAAGCCAGTGATCAACTCAAGAAAAATCAAACAAAAAAATGAATAACTTTCATATATAAAAACCTCTTAGAAGAGAATACATCTATTTAAAAATACATGCAAATACAAATAAAGAACTTCCCTGAAGAAAAGCACATTTAAAGGATGTTTTTAAGTTCCTGGTAGTCAAAAATGCAAAATAATATAACAATCAGATATATTTTATTGCAATGGCAAAACCCTTTAATGATAATGTCCACTGTATGCAAGTTCATTCATAGACATCTAAGAAGTTTTAAGGAGTTATGTTTCACTCATTGATGGGCATCCATACAATCATTCAAAATTACTTAGAAGAAAATATAACAGCATGGAAGACAAGCCTATATTGTGATGTTAAATAAAAGGCAAGTTACAAAAGTACAATTATCTCATTTTTGTAAAAAAAAATAGTATAAAGTATAAATTTAAACTAAAGATCTATGTAGGTAGTTCTTATCAATATAGAAATTTAATGTCTGGGACTCTAATGAAAAAGCCACAATTATATTGAGAGACTAGAGGCTCAGTGCACAAAATTCGTGCACAGGTAGGGTCCCTAGCGGCTGCTGGGGCTGGGGGTGCCTCCCTTCCTCCAGCCACCTGCCGCCTCCACTGTCACCGGCCCCGCCCCCTGGTTGAACTCCAAATCCAGCTCGTGGTCCAGGGGACAATTTGCATATTGGGCTTTTATTCTATAGGCTGATGTTAAATACACATTTTACTAAAAAAGAGTAAAACTTAGAAAGTAATCTGTTACAAAATGAAAGAGATTTGTAGTGTAAAAATACATATCTGATTTGGTAGTTAATTATCCTACTGATTTTCCTTCTTAAGTTTTCCAGTGAAATACTATTTTTAATGTCCCTTATCTGCTAAATGCAGTGTGTTCCACTCCTGGTCTGTTGGGTGCACGCTATTCAGAACTTTTTAAACCTTTATTAGTGATTTGTTGTTGTTGACCCTGTGTTTCTCTGTCAATTTTTTAAAAATAGGAATCAGCCCTTTAAATAGCCCCCTAATCTTTGTACAAAGTCACACTTTTCTATGTCTCTCCCTTTATTTTCATATCAGAAGGGTGGCGTTTAAAGAGATCGCCTCCTTCTGTACTTGCTAGAGGGGACTGGACTGAATCCCATATATGTAAATAGGTTGTGGATTTCAGATGTTGGCAAAATGATACAAAACAGTGTCATCTCAAAACTTGGGTTGGCAAAGCTGGGGTTGGCAAAGGAGTGTTACATCTCAAAATACAAATTATGATTATCTGGACTGAATTAGAAAAGATTTTTTCCACTGCAATTTTCCAAGTTTCTGTAACAACGTGTTATAATTGGGAAAAAAATAATGACTATTATGTAAGAGCACATATGTGGACCTGTCATTATTTGGGGCACAGGGCCTAGATCTAAACATGGTTTCCAGGGTGCTCTAGCTTGGGAGTAAGTGGCTGGGGGTTTTTCCTGTAGAAGCCAGGAGACATAGCATCTTATCGTGTCATTTGGGGGCAGAGGGAAGAGATAAATTTGTCTTCTAGTCTTGAAAAGATCATATTTGTCTGGTTTCAGGAATCAAAGTGTAATGTAATAATTTGAGAAGTCAATAGCAATTGCCCACCTAGGTATGCCCAGTCGCTTGGAGCTTTTAAAGCTTAGCAAAATTATTTAACCTCATGTTGGCACAAATGAAGTTTGATGTATGAGTATGCCAATTCTCATTGAGATTGCCATTTTAAGAAATAGGAATAAAAATCCAAAAGGGGGGTGAGAAGGGGGGAGAAAAGAAAACATCTCGCCCTATGAAGCAAAATTGGATTTTCAGCATTTTGCAGTTTCGAATTTGAACATGACGATGACCTTAAAGATGGTGACCATTGAAATAGTTGTTAGAAAAGTGTATTATTTCCACGCCGTGTGCTTTGAAAATAGAGGTTACAGGAAGACATAATCACAGCGTACAGTGTAACCTACTTTGAAAGGTGTAGGCAGCATAGCAAAAAATGCCCTTACATCATACTTGTCAAGAAACAGAAGTTTTATTACTGAGGAATTTCACTTTTGCTGCTTATTCCTAACACTAGCCCAGGAGGGAGAGGATTTGTTGATCTAATATAGATAGCGATGTCTTGGGTTTGTTCAGATTTATATGGACAGCAACTGGGGATCAGAATTACATTGAAAATGTAATAAAATGTTCCTGTGCACTTTAACTTACTAATACCATCCTTAAAAAAAGTAAACATCAAATAATCGTAGGTATCTTTCAAGAAAATGTTGACAGAGCTCACGGAGCTACGCAGCTATCTCGGAATCGTTTCTAGGTAAACCTAATAAACTCATTTTTGTATTCTATTACTGTGGAATAAACTGTCATACCTGGGGGAAGACGAGATTTCAAAGCCTGTGCTCTCATTTGCTCCAAAATGCATATATTCTAGTCTAAAAAAAAGATGATTTTTAAAACATTACCAGAGAGGGCCATTCAGACTAAAAGTAAGCATTTATAAAGGGCACTCCGTTATCAAGAAACTACACCAAAAAATCAGTAATCGCACACAAAAGAGCAAATGCCCTTCCATTATTATCATGAAGCATAACTATCGTGGTTAGAGTTCCTATGAGACACACTCCGGAACAACAGTAACTTCCGTTTAAAAAATGTTTTCAATATTTCTATTTAAATGTTTTTGATCTTTGAAACGAAAAACCTTCCTTCAAAAATTAAAAACAAAACTAGGAAATTCACCCAAGTGAGATTAAAAAAACTCAACTAAACAGTTCACTATTGACTAGAGAATGTCACTTGCTAACATTCAGTCTAATTTGCTCACATCAGAGAAGAGACATATTCCCCCATCAGCTCTATTTAAGTAATTGATTGACAATACAGGGCCGTGGTGCATGTTAACTCAGCCTTGCCATCGTTGGCCTGGTTATTACATCAGAAACTACAGGATGTTGTTATCCTGAGTTCTGATTTGTATATATATGCATTGCCTCCAATTATCTACACTAAGAAAAGAGTAAGATGCAAATTGACCATACCTTCACAACGCCCACCAGCCAATCAGGAGTGAGTATGCAAATTAACCCAACAAAGATGGAGGGTTAATTTGCATATGCAGTTGCTGAGTGGCTGGGGGTAGGACACTTAGTGACAATGCGGGTGTTCTGCACTGCCCCAGCCACTCTGGGCTTCTGGGCAGTGTGGGAAGGTGGAAAGGCGGCTCTGGCTGGAGCGAAGATGGTGCCGGAGCGAAGATGGTGCCGGCAACCAGGGTAAGGAAGGCCCATTCTTGCACAAATCTTCATGCATCAGACCTCTAGTGTGTGTGTGTGTGTGTGTGTGTGTGTGTGTGTGTGTGTGTGTATGTATATATATGGATGTATATATACATATGTGTGTGTGTGTGTGTATATCTGTTCCTATGTAATAAAGAGCTAATATGCTAATTAGACTGAACAGCAGAACAAGCATCCGGACGACCATCTGGATGACCTTCCGGATGAAGCCAGGGCTGCGAGGGATGACGCAGCCGGGGCTGCGAGGGCCAAGCCCCTTGCACAAATCTCGTGCATTCTAGAAAGAAGGAGGAAGTTTTAAAATCATACTTGTGTGGCCTCTTTTTGGAATCCCACATCATTGGTTATTAGAGGTATAGAAAATTATTTTTGTCATTTTCAAGACCTGAGGCAATTTTTTTACCTTCCACAGGACAGTTCAGAAAATTAGACTTGAGTTTAGGATGGATATCAAAAGTGAAGGTGAGAAACTATTCTATAGATTCAAGGTGAAGATGAGAAACTGGGAAATCAAGTTTTACAAATTTAAAAGAACTCTGAACTAAAGACTAAGTGAAAAACAGATGATTACAATTAATTAGGCAAAATATATAGTAATATATTATTATATCATAGCATATTATAGCATATTACATTATATAAAGGAAACAAACCTGATAAACTACAACAAAATTCTGACTTAGGCTAAAACTTCCTTGGAATTTCATTAAGTGACTAGAGGCCCAATGCACCTTGCAGCCCCGCAGTCCCGCCCACTAGTCATTCCGGAAGGTCGTTCCGGAAGGTCATTCCACCATCTGGTCTAATTAGCATATGAGCTCTTTATTATATAGGGTAATTTTTGATGGATTTAGGAGATTCCCTTTTTTTCTTGTGAGCCTAAACAAGACCAAAGACTTATCATTCCCTGCATTGGCCACTCAAGTAGGAAACGTTAACTGGTGGGACCCGTGGTCTCTACCAACAGAGAGATGACCGAGTCCTAACTCTCTCCTTTCACGGGGTTCTCTGACTCTTGCCTTGTGTGCAGTACTGGAGGGGCATTCACCAACACCTGGAGGTGCCTTGGGACAGAACACGTCTGTATTCCGTGTTGCTCTGCGGGTGTTGGCATGAAAAATCCACCCCTATCCTCTGGACCGTGTAGACCTGAAATTCTAAGCCTGTTGTTTCTTTGTTTATCTGCTTTTTCATTTCTCCTTTTGATTTCTTATTGTCAGTTCCATTTGAGGGATAGAGTGAGGAATTTCAGAGTACAAATGACATCACCGGGTTCCCTCTGTATTCATCACAAGCCTGAATAGCAAAGTAGATAATCTCTCTAGGATTTACTAAATGCATTAGAAAAGTACAAATCTGGATCCCTATGTACTTTGAGTCCTTCTGATTCTTAAGTATTATTACTTGTGATGCCAGGTGGGTACTGGACGATCGGGGGACACTTTGTAAAGTTTATGATTGTCTAACCACTAGGCTGGGCACCTAGTGGTTAGACAATCATATTATTGTACTTTCAATACAAAATAATATTGAAAGTAAACTGTAATTGAAAAAATTTTAAAGGATTCTGACATTATTAGGTGTCGTAGGCTTCTCTTTCGCATTCCCCAGATAGTTCCTCTAAAGTTGTTTTAGTTATTGCACACTCACCACTGCCAAAAGCAGGGAAATTAAAACTGAAAAAAAATTGCGGAAAGTTACGCTACTCGAAGGAAAAAAAAAATTTTCCCTGTACACGTTCTTTCTCTGTGCAGGCATACATTTGCGGTTGTAACCATTTTATAGATACAATTTTTGTGTTCCTCCTTTTTTATTTAGCTTCCATAACAGCCACTTTCGCAGACCCTTCTGCATTTTCTCATTTCTCTGCAGGGCAAGTTCCGCTGCTTAGAACTACTTTCGGGGTCTGAAAATACCCTTATGTGGTGGCAGTTAAATGTTCCCATTTCCCCCCTTGTCCTTAGCACCCCTTTCTAAAGATTGCCCATTCCAATCACACATCAGTAGATCATTCCAATCACAGGTCAGTAGGTATTTTAGACCTACCCTGTTGGGGTAGCACTGTGTCTAATTTGCAGATACACATTTTTTAAAGGGGCAGGCAGAGCTGAGAAGCAGGTACAGATGGAAACAATAAAGATGATTAAAGGATAGGGAAATAGGACCTCTGAGGAAAGATAAAAGGAGCTGAGATTATTTGTTCTTCAGAAAACCGAAAACGAAGGGCACTGTTACAAAGTTCCTCAAGATTGTGCGGAACGGCCACCGGAGCGCATGTTTCTAGTTGTTCCCTCTCTTTGGGGGTGGAACGGGATAAGTGGTTTAAATTGTAATTAGGTGGGCGTAAAGCATCCACCAGGACGGACCGCTGGGATGGGCAGCAAGAAACATTCATCAAGGGAGTGTTAGAAGGAGGAGAAATACTCAGGTGCTTCTCACTAGAGCTGTATCTTGCCATCTGCTGACTGTAAGTAACTCCACGCTGCTGTTTCAGGACACTGTGGATTTCCCACGCTATCGAGTGTCCATTCCCAACCCTTACAGCCTCTGACTCATGTATCAGTATTGCAGACGCCCAGCTTTCCCATGATGCATTTTCCTCACCATGGCTATCATGCTAGCAGTCCTCCAAAACAGACTTAGCCTCCAGTGCCTACTTACTTTCCCTGGCTGCTTGGGCGCTTTCGAATGCCACCATCCCAAGAAGCCAGGAACTCTGCCTAATATCATTCGACTTCCCCCTCCCGCTCTCTCGTGCTCTATCCAGTCTCAGAGGCACACGCAGCAGCTGCTTAGACGTCGATTTCGCTAATGACATTTTTTGGAAATTCTTATGATAGGAAAAAATATGTCAACTAGGTAATTTTCCCATATGGTCGAATTTTTCAGTGTATTTTAAGAAAATGATTCTCTTGGAATCATTTCTCTCTCTCTCTTTTTTTTTTTTTCCCCTTCAGCTTTTGCATGCCTTTATTTTAAAACATCCACATTCACTGTTTTCCCTTCCGTTTCCCAAGAGAGGGGTCTTGAATCATTTCTTGTTTTCCTTATTTTTAATCCCAATCCCCGAAGGTCCCCCAATATTATTCACAGCTCCCCTTGCCGTAGGGAAAACAGTCTTTTGGACACAGGCTAACGACTTCTCCTTATTACCGGGCTGGGCTTGGGGATTGAGCCAAAAACTGAAAAAGACAGAATAAACTCATGGGCAGGGACAACAGGGTGTCGATTGCTGAGGGGGTGCGGGAGGGGTAATGGAGGATGGTGTAGAGGGCTAAGCGGTGATGGGCGATTTGACTTGGGGTAGCGAGCACCCAATACAGTGTACAGATAATGGGGTGTAGACTTGGGCACCTGAAGCCTGTATAATTTTGTTAACCAGCGTCACCCCAGTAAATCCAATCAAAAGGGGAAACACGTTACGTTCTCTCACGCACTACAGTTCCTTAAATTCTCTACCGCGGGAAGAACCCCACTACTGTAGAGCGGCTCCGCGTTATACCTGTCCATCGTCCACATCTGGACGCGGACCCCCTGGGTTCACACCCTGGCTGGAGCACAGTGGTGTACCTTACTTCACATCACCTTAGCTTCAGCATCTAACCCGCCACGGCAGGCTGCTGGGGTTTCCCAGCTGCGCACACGGCGGCCTTTTTAATCAGCGTCCTCTCTTCTTGGTGCCTTTCTTCCAACATCAGATTTGCCTCCCGTGCTCACTCTGAGAGCCAAACGCAAAGATGCCCGTCGCATATTGGACCGTTTTCCACGTTTTCTCATTTATGCTCTCCTCTCCCTCGCACCACCGTGAACCCCCTCGTCTGCCCCATGACCCCCAGAAGTCCAAATTCTTCTCCGATGTGATGCTCACCTATGTCACCAAGCATTCAGCCAGATGTTCTCCTCACAGCTCTCCTCCTCCTGCGAGAATTTCCCTGCCAGATGTCATAATAGCACCCCCCTCCCTGTCTCATTCCTCCAGGTTTAAGGCCAGGCTCAGCCACTCCCTGTCTTTGGGGCTCTGGTCACATGACCTGGAATGTAAGAATGATAACACCCAGGGTTTGAAAGCGCTCAGCCGAATGGCTGGCAAGGGGACATCCATAATAGGTTTCAGCAGTTCTACCCCTGAAACCACTGAGACTTTTAGTGGCCAAATTAACTTTAGTTTTTTAAAAAAAATTGGATCTACTGCTAAGTCCGGACTGTTACTGATATACCGTGACCATGATTGGGCTTTACCCCTGTCTCCTCCGTGCATCTCTGCTTCTGTACATAGAAGGCAAGGCCTCCTGTGAACTTCATGCTCCAAGTGGGTTTGCCTCCCAATACCTGCTGTTGGGTTCTCCGGCAGAGAGACACACAATTCTGGAGAATAGATCCGCTAGGACACCCCAACAGATCAGAATCACCTCACTGCACGGTGCAGCACATGCCTTCTCCTTGTCTCTTTCGGTTAACTCATAACCAAGCCAGTGTTGTGATCAGGCTAACGTGGACTTGCCAAAGCACAGGGTGTCTATCTCTTAATGGGTACCTTTCCTTACGTTGGGATGCTTGCAAGTTATCAGAGGGATTTTAATAGGAAACGGGGACCAAAGAAGCAGGTTGACTCTGTCGTGCCGCCTTCCAATCCTCCCCATTAAATATTTAGAAGAGGGAGGGTAAGTCTGGAGGGCTTAGAGGTGGATTTTAATGGTGTTAAAGGCACGTTGGTGGAACATTTTTTAAAAAAACAAGGGGAGGAAAGGTGTTTTGTTGTAAATTTTTAAATATGCTTGATTTGGCTAGGCCCGCGAAGAGTAAACCAAGGAAGTCACTCTTTCTTTTTATTCCAGCAAATTCTGCAAACGTAGCTTTGCAAATATCCGACATCATTGGAGAGAAAGGAGCACAACGTAAAGCTCGTGCTGTGGCTGACTGCACTGTGAGGGTTCACGCTGCACAGACTGGTTGTGTTGTCTTCAAATTTTTAAATATCGTGGGAAGCGGCCCTGGCTGGCGTGGCTCAGTGGATAGAGCATTGGCCTGTGGACTGAAGGGTCCCAGGTTCGATTCCTGGTCAGGGCACATGTCAGGGTTGTGGGCTCGATCCCCAGTAGGGAGCGTGCAAGTGGCAGCCGATCCACGGTTCTCTCTCATCATGGATGTTTCCATCTCTCTCTTTCCCCCTTTCCCTTCCTTAACATCATTAAAAATATATTTTTTTAAAATAAAAATAAATACCTTGTGAATCGTTAGTCATTCTTCTGTGGTGTTTGGCACGTCTTGTGCGTAATCTGGGAGTCTCACCCCTAACTCATCCTAACATGAACAGGTTTATTAGTTTTGACTAACTAGTGGGTGTTAAATAATATAATGTTCAGTTCACATTTCCCAGCAGGGGTCCTCAAACTATGGCCTGCGGGCCACATGTGGCCCGCCGAGGACATTTATCCGGCCCGCCGGGGGCCGCTGCCTGTCCTGCTTAGCAGCCAACTCGTCCCGGGCCCGCAGTGCACATAGGAATTTGTTCATAGTTTTTTTTTAAACTATAGTCCGGCCCTCCAACGGTCTGAGGGACAGTGAACTGGCCCCCTGTTTAAAAAGTCTGAGGACCCCTGCAAGGAAATGGGACATCTTTTCAAGTGTTTAATGACCAACCCGATTACCTCGCCAATGGATTACCTGTTAGTTTTATTGGTACATTTTTTGGAAGTTTGTCTTTTTGTCATATATGTTCTTTACCTATTCTTAAAATGAATCCTTCTCCATTATAGATGAACAAATGTAATCTCTTGTCTTTAACTTAGTTTCCTGGTCTTTATTCACTAATACTATTTAAGTGGAACTCAGCCTAAAGTGGAATTTAGGACTTGAAATTTTTATACACTTATCTGCTTTAAACTTTTCATTTTATAGAAAAAGAAAGTGAGGGTGATAAAATATGCATCTCAGATTACCCTCCTGGTTAGTGGCACAGAAAAATTAGAAATTGGGTCTCTTGATTTCTGGGCTAGTGATTTGGAATCCTACCAACATATTCTCTACAGGGTTCTGGTTCAAGTTGTATTCTTAGAGGGAAAATATATATATATAATATACTAGTATATTGTATATATATTATATGTATTATATGTGATTTATAATATATATAGTGTATGTTATATATAGTATACATATGTCATATATATTACATACCCACACACACACACACACACACACACACACACACACACATCTCCACACCCTCTACTAATGCATTATGCCCTGAATTATTCATATACTGATTTTTTTCAACAAAGGCTACATGTAGGTGTAAAGGACATTTTTAAGAGTTCTCCTTTTTTCCTCCTCCTTTCTTCTCTGCTGGGCTTCAGCTAATCCCCATGAACTATGGATAAAGAATAAACATGGCTTTCCCATACCCTAGCACCGTGGTTGGCAAACTGCGGCTCGTGAGCCACATGCGGCTCTTTGGCCCCTTGAGTGTGGCTCTTCCACAAAATACCACGGCCTGGATGAGTATATTTTAAAGAAGTGGCATTAGGAGAAGTTTAAGTTTAAAACATTTGGCTCTCAAAAGAAATTTCAACTGTTGTACTGTTGCTCTTTCACTCTGTTGACTAATGAGTTTGCCGACCACTGCCCTAGCACTATCCTCTGCCTTATTTATGTCTGACCTGGTACAGCACAGCCGACCTGGGAAAGTTTAATTGAGGCTGGAATTGTATGGCACAGCTTGAGGCCACCTGAATTTAGGGGGTGTGACGCACACAAAGACACACACGTTGACAATGTGCCTAATGAACTGAGAGTGTGTGTGTGAGTGTGTGTGTGTGTGTGTGTGTGTGTGTGAGTGTGTGTGTGTGTGTGTGTGTGCGCGAGTGTGTGTGTGTGTGTGTGAGTGTGTGTGTGTGAGTGTGTGTGAGTGTGTGTGTGAGTGTGTGTGTGTGTGTGTGAGTGTGTGTGTGAGTGTGAGTGTGTGTGCGAGTGTGTGTGAGTGTGTGAGTGTGTGTGTGTGTGAGTGTGTGTGTGTGTGAGTGTGTGTGTGTGTGAGTGTGTGTGTGTGAGTGTGTGTGTGTGTGCGAGTGTGTGTGTGTGTGTGAGTGTGTGTGTGTGAGAGTGTGTGTGTGTGTGCGAGTGTGTGTGTGTGAGTGTGTGAGTGTGTGTGTGTGAGTGTGTGAGTGTGTGTGTGAGTGTGTGTGTGTGTGTGAGTGTGTGTGTGTGTGTGAGTGTGTGTGTGTGTGTGAGTGTGTGTGTGTGTGTGAGTGAGTGTGTGAGTGTGTGTGTGTGTGTGAGTGTGTGTGTGTATGTGTGAGTGTGTGTGTGTTTAGCTCTGATGAAATGACAGCCAGGGAGATAGTCTATTGTGGTTTTTACTGGACAGAAGTCTTATAAAACAAGAAAATATACCTATTTCCCCCATAATTAAAAAGTACAGTTTAGTGATTAAATAAATGCAGAATTACCTAAATATGGAAGCTATTAAGGTAAAAGCAAAACAACAGTCGGTTGTAACTAATTCAAGGCATAACTATTCCGTGAAATACTTTTAAAATATTTTATAATAGACCAAGTGCTTGAGAAATGCTGGCCTTTCCACTGTGTGGTTAGGATAATTTAATAACATAAAAGCACACAAAACATTTGCTAATTGTTGTTTTAGATAATCATTAAAGTGTTTTAAATGGTTAATTATTTTAAATATGGCATATTATATTTAATAAGATTATGACCGAGACTTTGGGTATGATTTGTACATGAAACCAAAGATATTGCTATTGAGAAGAAAAAAGTAAGTTATTTTTGTTTATAAGTTTACTAGATTAAAAATCAGTTGTACTCTTGGTCATTTATTTCCCAGTTATCATTTTACTACGTGGTAGATTTTGAATTGTTTTAGTACAGATTTATTGTAAGTACGGTAAATCTGAAAATTAAAGCAATGTTCATTCGTCGTACTTTATATAATTAAACAAATAACTATACCATTATTTTCAGAGGTAGTACTGCATACCCTGGGTAACTAGTTAACAACAGGCTAAAGCCCAAACATATTCGAAAAAAAAAAAAAACTTCCATTTGGATAAACTACAACACTTATTTTCTGTTCCACCCAGCACAATTCAAACCATCCCTTTAAGTAACCACAGAGTAAGATAAAATGGATCGATACATATTTTTATTCAAGTACTTGTGTATGGATGTGTATGCACACATGTATATAAAATGCCTCTGGAAAACGTGCTTTTCAATAACCACAAATATCTGAAAAATTTCTCCCATTTGTTGTTTTGATACAAAGCATTTCATAGATGTGAGAATGCTCAGAGTTTGTGAAAAAGAAAGGAAGAACTCGAACTTGCCCCCAGGGCATCCTAGACGCATACACATAGAGGCTGGACAGATAATTGCACCCATATGCACCCATATAAACTCGCCCGCAAATGGGGTTTATAGCTGTGAGTGAAACTCAAGATGTCCCAAGTCACAGCCTATAACTTCATTAATAATCCAAACATTCAATGAAAGTATTTTAAAATTAATTCTCAGAGTTCAAGACTTTTGAGTTAAAAAAATCATTTCTCATATCAGAGGAGAAATGAGTATCTGGAACATAGCAATAATTTCTAAAATTTAAGATCAATGGTCAAAACAAGAGAAAGACTGAGGACTCTGTTCATAGTCTGCCAGGAGCCCCAGATTTTATTGATTTTGTTTTGCTGGGAGACACACACAAATTAGATTATCCTGATAACTGTGTCCTGATTTTAAAATGTGCTACGTGTGGTTGGCAGCCCTTATATAACGCTATGTGCCCAGCACCATGCTAAACACCTTACAACTAGCAATTCATTTCATTGCAGTTACTCATTAATCAAATACTCCTGCGTGGGGTGGGAAGGAATGCTAGTTGACTATTCAGTGGCAGCGTTCAAGCACACTTTGCACAGAAAGAGCAGGAAACATTCAGAGCCAGGTGTCAGCCTTCATGCAACCTCACATTCATTTCTGACTCTGGGTCATAGCACAGAAACCACCAAGATGTATGAGAACTCTGTTTAAAAATGAGTGGGAATGCGCTTTTGGTACCAGATCGTAAATGGTTTGTAGTAAGAGAACTAGATACTTAAAAAGTGCCTCCCTCCCAAAGTAAACATGCCCAGAGTTAGATTTTTCTGGCTATAATGATTCTCTGAACACCTTAACAATTAACCCGGCGAGATTTTATCTCTGTCTTCCACATTCCCTACAAGCTTGGGTCCTCAGTGGCTTTTGAATAACAGCAGCATCCTCCCCACAGAATGCCTCATCTACACTAATAAAAGAGTAAGATGCAAATTGACCGTACCTTCACGACGCCCAGCAGCCAATCAGGAGTGAGTATGCAAATTAACCCAACAAAGATGGTGCGTTAACTTGCATACACAGGTGCTGAGTGGCTGGTGGTGGAGTGTACTGCACCTCCCCAGCCGCTCTGGGCCTCTGGGCAGCGTGGGAAGGCGGAAAGGTGGCTCCGGGCTGGAGCGAAGGCAGCACCGGCAGCCAGGGGCAGGAAGGCCCATTCTTGCACGAATCTTCATGCATCGGGCTTCTAGTGTTTGACAATAAACACTAGCAGGAGGATGTCAAACTCGAACTACTTGTCAGAAATAGGTATTGGATTATGGCACTGAAAATGGCACAGCTCTCCATACAGCCGATTCCTGCTGGACTCTGCTTCTGCTTGTTGACAGTTATACTCATTCATGATTCGATCTAGAGCTATTAGTAAATAGGGACCTATTTGTGGCACTGAATTTACTATGCCTAGAACAGATGGTTGCCATATTCAGTAGAAGTTATTGTTGAACATTGATCCTATTGTTATTCCCCCCTAAGGTGGCAGGAACCCCACCCAGTGTGAAGGATTAAAAATGGCTTGATCTATTCTTTCTCAATCTGTCGAAATGCATAGATATTATGCTCTGACATTATCTGTAAATAAATGCTTTAAAAACTAAACTCAACAAGATAAAAGATACGTGTATACACATATACACATATACACACGTGTGCGTCTATATGTGTACGTCTCCCATACATATATATGGTGTCCCCCAAAAATGTATACACATACTTTGAATAATTATAAAAGCATTGTTTATTAAAATATATTGTATTTTCAAAATTGAATATACGTTTTTGGGTAATACACACACAGCACATAAGAACAAAAGATAGGCAAGACCTATCTGCTATTAAATAGGATGATCTTATCCTCCCATGTACCATGCCAAGACAACAGACGTAAACAGCGCGTGGATGCTTAGGCTGACAGATGTGCCATATTATGCAGGGAGGCGTTTTATGATTGAGGGCTGTTGCCCTCTGGAGATGGAGCAGACACCATGGTCCATTTCACCTGAGACCCCAGATCACACTCAAGTCACAGGCCCCGGAGGGGTTGTCATCCCAGGGAACCACTGGCATCCCCTTTTGTCCAGATTTTGATCTCTTTCCCTTCTCTGAGGTCCGTAGGGCCAAAGGCACTGAGGTGGTCCGCGTGGATCCCCGCACATTCGCCTTCAGGGGAATTGCCTTTATTAAGACCGCTCTGCTTTAGGTCGAGGTACATTCCACAGCAGAACATGAAACATGAGTAAGTACTCATTCACTCACAGCACCTTTGGCTCCTTGGAGAATTACATGCATTTAAAATAATAATCATAATCATAAAGTGACATAAGAGACAGTGTGACTTTTCCATAAAGAGCATCATCAGCAAAGTCCCCACCCTCTTTTTTTTAGCCTGTGTTTGGCGATTTCTATTGAGTCACACCTGCTTTGACCCCTAGGCCTCCACGGGAGTTTATGGAGTTACTTCCTTAAGTGTGCACATAAGGTCTGTTTATTCAAATGGCAAACCGTACAGAGAGACTCACAGGCATCGATCTGAGGCCATCATGCCTTTAACGTGACTCCAGCCTGTTTATTCTGGCGACTGTGACAAGATCCCAGAGTTGATGACGATTCTGTACATTTACAATGAGCAGTAAAGTGAACGAAGTACTGGGACTGGAAAGAAATCTTTTTGGATTTCTTATTTATTGCAGTTTTAATAGAAACTCAGGAAAAGCCTTATCTGCTGTCATTTGGTTTAAATTCCACTGTCCTTTTTGTATTTCACCAAATTCCCTTACCTCCAATTCCCTTGTATCCTGCTGTGCCAGCCTCCGAGCAGTTGATGTACTTATCTGTGGTTTTGTAATAAAATTTTAGCTCCTATCCAGAGAAAAGAGAAAAACTAGAAGAGGAAAAGCTGCTCCTCAGATACTAAATTTACCAGCTGCCCGTGTCCATCATATGACCTGGAAATGGCTTCCTGTTCTTGGCATATTTAAGAAGCTTGGGGAGTGAGTCCCATGATCTAGTTTAGACATGTGCACTGTGCCTGGGATAACAGCCTCTGACTTCTTCATAGAAGGGAAGATAGACGAGGAGTAGAAGGTATTAAAAAGGGAAGAAACGAAACACGTGTAGAGCCCTAGCCGGTTTGGTTAAGTGGATAGAGCGTCAGTTTGTGGACTGAAGGGTCTTGGGTTCAATTCTGGTCAAGGGCACATGCCCAGGTTGCGGGCCCAGTCCCCAAAAGGGGGTGTGCAGGAGGCAGCTGATCAATGATTCTCTCTCATCATTGGTGTTTCTGTCTCTCTCCCTTTCCCTTCCTCTCTAAAATCAATAAAAATATATTTTAAAAAAAACACACATGTAGACAGACACACACGCACACACACACGCACACACACACACACACACACACACACACACACACACACAACCAAATGGCCAAACAGCAAGGAACCAAATGGCCAAACAGCAAGGACAAGAGGCTAGAAGTCACACACTCCAAGGGTTTCATTCCAGTCCAAAGCAAGCCATTATCTCTGTTTCAAGACAGAGGGGACACCTGGGTAGCTGTGTGGCATGCCTTCCTTATGTGGTACTAAGTACTCCACTTACTTTCATCCCAATTCAATCCACTTTGCCAAATTTGACACTAAGGTGCAGTTAGTGCAGCAAACACTCACTTTGTTCAGTCTTAGTCAGGAACCAGTTGCTGCCTCCACAAAGCTTGGGATCTTGGAAGCTGACTCCCCGGAGGTTCTCTGGGAAGGTTCCTGAAGAACATGGAAGTCCCCTTCTCCTTCCTGTCTGCACCAACAGATGTTTTGCCTCAGTGGCTCAGAACAGTAAACCCTGCAGCAATGGAGGCGGGCCTCACACTGAAACACCCTCTCCTTCTGAAGGGAGCAAGCTGATTGGATTGCTGCGCCGACATTCTGTGGTGACTGTCCCTCTTCATTTCCCATCCGGTCTCTAGGAGATGACAGATTTCGTATCTTTTACCCACTTTATGATGTCTGAGAAACTTCTCCTTATGGCTGCTTCTTTTTTTTTTTAATATATCTGTATTAATTTCAGAGAGGAAGGGCGAGAGAGATAGAAACATCAGTGATGAAAGAGAACCATTGATTAGCTGCCTCCTGCACGCCCCCTACTGGGGATTGAGCCTGCAACCCGGGCTTATGCCCTGACCGGAATCAAACCACAACCTCCTGGTTCATAGTTCGATGCTCAACCATTGAGCCACGCCACCTGGGCTCCTCATGGCTTCTTAGGAGTCCTGAAGGCTGGGGGGAAATCAGGTTACTTTATATTTGCAGCAAGGATTCGTATTACGTTGCTTCAATTTGCAGAGAGATGCGAGTGGCGGTTTGCAAATATCGTCACCACTGACCTGAAGAGGTTGGCCACGAAGAGGTTGGCCACCTGCACCAATGAGCAGTGCCTTCACGTCGGTAAATGCGCTGCTTGCAATCACAGCCCCACGTCTCTTTGCTGCTTTGCCAGGTCCCAAGCTTAGACTGTCAACATTACTCTAACTTGTGATCTTGCACAGCCATCAGTTTAAAACAATTTCCATGCACATTTATTCAGGCCGAGGCAACAAGCAAGAGGTCCCCGAGTGGCAGGTTCTTGCATTACTCTAATCCAGTTACCACCGAGTTAAAATGCTTTCATTACCGTTGCAAACCCCTGGAGAAGGGAGCTCTGACAAGCGGGGGTCTGCTTATTATGTTTCAAACCCAGGCTGACTCCAAGACATAGAAGCAAGACTGCACAAGTACATTTTTACACACTTCCCTTCGTCTGTCTTCCTTGGTTCATGTTTTCAGTTCTTCTGAATTTGGACTCTCTGTAAGGTCTTTCGGCCCACCTTGTTGGAGATTTGGAGAGCGACGATACAAGCAATAATCCATATTAATAAAAGGGTCATATGCTAATTAGACCGGATCTCCTTCCTGATGAAGCGGGCCGGAGGGAAGCCAGCCTAGGTCCCGGGTGCCGGAGGGACGCTGGTGCTGGCAGCCTAGGGAAGAAAGGCCTCCTCTTGCATGAATTTTCATGCATCAGGCCTCTAGTTATAAATACATTCCCTATTTATGCAAAGTCCTTTGCAAACCTCCTGTGTCTTGGGCATGCCTTCACCTGCCTTTTGCCCCCCCCCCCCCGCAGCCCCCACTCAACTAAAATAGTTTGAAACTGTCTCAACCTGTTCACCTAAACATTGGTGAATTATTAAAAATTAACTGCTTCCTTCATCATTGCAGATGAACACCCTAAATCACATATTGAAGGTACAATTTTATATAAAGCAACTTATCGATGAAATTGATACTTCTGCAACAACTACTTAAATGCAGGGACTGTGCTAAGCATGTGTCTCAAAGAAGGAAATGTGCCAGGGATACCACCGTTTTCGGAATTTACAATCTTAGTGGGGAAACTGGACAAGCAAGCACATGCTTCTAATACGTTAAGACCTGCACTGTGAAAGGGACACAGGCATCTTTTGGCTAAAGTTTCTAAGTGGGAATGAAAGCTTTAGACTACAGTGCTAGTGTTTTCTGAACCAAAAATCAATAATACATGTAATCTGAGAAACATGGACAGTGTCCGATATTTGAAATCTGGATGAGCCTACAAAGTTCAGTACTTATAATAATTTTTAAATGTATTACATCATAATAATTATTATACAAGCTACTATGAAAACGTCTGCTTTCTAACTAGCATTCATGTGGCCGGTCCCTCTGCCCCGATTCACCCCCGAGTGATAGGTCAGGTCTTTGCTAAGAGAAACCTAGAAAGACATTGAGCCAAGTCCTGAATCTGGAGCGCTTATCTGAACTAAAACCCAAACCTTCAAGCTTGTCACCCTGCCATTATTAATGGATCTTTAACACCCTGCTAAGCTGGTCTACCACTCAGCTGTGTTCCTAAAGTCGGTTGAATAAGTGGCATTCTTCCTGCCCACACGGTCTTTGTTAATGTGCATATTGCAAAATCATCCTGAGTAAACAGTGTGTGTCATCCGCATTGAAGGGAAGTAATGTATGGATTAGTGTGTAATAGCCTGGGTTAGAGAGAAAAATGAGTCACCAAAGTAGCTGGTTCAAAGGAATAAATAACTAAATCATTATCTTGATGCCTGACTTAGAAAGCTTTAGCTCTCAAAGGCCTAATGTCTACAATACAAAGACCATGTGAAAAGCCTCCTTGTGGGCCGCAGGTAGGTAATTTCTGCTGTGGGCCTGTGTCTACACTTAACAAAACGTAGGATTTCGTCCAAAAAAAATGGAATGGAATTCTTATGGTGTTCAGCCAAACGTCTTGCTCCCCGATGGTGACAAAGAGAAAGCATTGCCTTGGAAGAGGTATGGTAGGTAGGAATCAGATGCTTTGCTTGTCGAATATGGATGTATCCGGAAGAATGTTCCTAACGGCACCCGTTCTGTCTTCCCTGTGCAGGGGATGCGTAGACGGATAAGATGCGCCTACCGTCAAGGAGAGCACAGTTGGGACCACATGTGGCAAATAGATCTGATGGCTCTGCCAATGCCAGTTGGTTAGAAGAAGCTACCGGTGGCGCTGTTTTGAGACGAATTCCGACTCAGCAGGAGAAGGTATTGTGACCAATTCGTCATGTCTGGCAGGGAGGCTGTAATGGAAGTGAAGACTCACTGTCAGGTGTCCGACAGCAGCGATTGAGGGGGGAGAATAGCCAGGAAACAAGGTGTGCACTCAATTGGTAAAATCGAAATTTCCAGAAAGGACTGTGGGGGCACAACTGAGGTGAGGTGGGTCAGGGGAGGTTTGGGAGGGAAGATAGCATTCAGCACATCCAGTTTGGGGTTTGAATGGCGAGCAGGTGTATACCAGTGTCATGGACTGCATGTTGTGTCTGCCCACTATTCATATGCGGAGACCGCAGGCCCCAATGTGGTGGTCTCGGAGATGGGGCCTTTGGGAGGTAATTAGGGCTAGATGACGTCAAGAGGGCGGAGCCTCCGTGATGCGATGGCGCTTTATCAGAGGAGGCCCCAGACCTAGCTACCTCCTCCTCTTCCCTGTGGGCACTCCGCAACAACACAGACATCTGCAGCTAGGAGGGCTCGCACAGAAACGGGACCCGTCTCCCCTTGATGTGATTATCAGAGGAACTGAAGGGACCTGGAAGGGTAGAGGAAAACGTGTTTCTCCCCCACAATAGCAGTACTGTTTGTATATGTAGGCGTTGCTAAGAGACATCTAAAAAGTTCTCATCACAAGGGGAAAAAAAACCCGTGTAACTGTGTGAGGTGATGAATGTTAACTAAACTTACTGTGGTGATCATTTCCAGGGGGTGTGTGTGCGCGCGCGTGTGTGTGTGCGTGTAACTATTATGTTGTACACCTTAAATCAATACAATGTTACGTGTCAAGTATATTTCGGTATAACTGGGAGAGGGGTGCAAAAGAAGTCTAAGGATGCCCACTGGCTCAGTGGTTGAGCATTAACCTATGAACCAGGAGGTCACGGTTCGATTCCCGATTCCCGGTCAGGGCACATGCCAAGGTTGCTGGCTCGATCCCCAGTGGAGGCATGTAAGAGGCAGCTGATCAGTGATTCGCTCTCCTCATTGATGTTTCTATCGCTCTCTTTCTCTGCCTTCCTCTCTGAAATCAATACAAATGTATATTTATAAAAAAAAAAAAGAAGTCTGAGGAGAACCTGAATGGAGTAACATGCTGGAAATCATTGCAAAAGAGCTTCAATAAGGCAGGCAGAGAGACAGCCATTGTCACACACACACCGTTATCTCTCAAACCAAGTCTATGAAGATCCATGGTTGTGACTTGGGGGGGTGGGGAGTGGGTCAATAAGATTTTATCTGCCAAATTGTTGTAGTTAATGGTGCAGAATGCTTTCCGATTAATTTTCTGTGGTTCAGTAAATGCTTTATTTTGGGTACACATAAGAGTTTGTTTAGGAGATCATTTAGAATAATAAAAAAGAGAGACTTGAAATGAAATAGCAGGACTTCTTAACTCTGCCCAAGTTTCTGTCTTTCTTCCTTCCTTTCCACTCTGTTTTGACATCAATACTACCTTGTTTTGTCAACTGTGCTGGAGACAGATAAGGGTAGCAGGTATGCAGCTCCGTGATCATTAAGTCTGAAGTTGTCTTGACATCTGCCAATAGCTAAAACACCTGATTTTCAAGTCTGAGTTATCTGCTCACTCACTTTTCTCCCTACTCAAGTTTAGCGACACAGCCAAAAGACACCACCACTATCAACGAGAAAACTGCGCTGCAGGAAGAAAAAACGTACTTTGAGAAAGCCTGATTACTTTCCATTTATTTTTACTTTCCGTTTATGGTTAAGTTACTGTTGCAAAATAACTTATTAGGCTAGATGGTGGTTGGATGGTAGCAAGCATGTTAAAAGAGAAAACACTCTTGCCCTAGCTGGTTTGGCTCCATGGATAGAGCATCGGTCTGCAGACTGAAGGGTCCCGGGTTCGATTCTGGTCAAGGGTACATGCCAGGTTGCAGCTTGATCCTCTGTAGGGGGCGTGCAGGAGGCAGCTGATCAATGATTTTCTCTCATCATTGATGTTTCTGTCTCTCCCTCTCCCTTCTTCTCTGAAATCAATAAAAATATACTTTTTAAGAAGAGGAAACACTCTTGAAATGATAATAATTCAAGATTGTATTCCTTCCACAAATAAAACTGGCAATCTGAACACGGAATATTAAAATATGAATATCACTTACAAATGGGTTATCCAAACCTAACCATAATCACAATTAATTTGTGTAAATGTTTTCACCAAAAGGCTCTTCTCTTATGAAATAGAATAATGATAATTATTACCAAATATTTTGAAGGTACTTGACTGTAATTTTGGCCCGAAACAAAATATTGGCTAAAATCAAAAAGCATTTAGCAGTTGGTCCCATTCTGAAAGACAGATGTTTAACTTACTTGTGGGGGAAAATACAGTTGGCATATAAATCTATCACTGACTCGTTTTTAAGCAAAATTAAGCATTTTATTTCGGGGCAAGAAAAGTCTGTGAATGAAATAATGGCTGAGCTAGCATGAGACTGCACTGATATATCTTTACTTTAACAGCCAGTTGGCCAGGGTGTGAGGTAATGGTACTTTCATTCCTTGCTGGTGGGGCTATAACATGATAGAAACTCATTGCAATATAATTTGGCAACACACCCCATACATTAGGATGCTGGTTAAAATACTGTATGGATGGTAATTATTCAGTGGAGTGTCTGTGGCATTATCAGAGTATAGTTTATGCATAGAAAATTAGTAACAAATATTAATACTAAAAAAGGAGTTTTTAAGTCAATATTTTACACGTTTTGTTCATCAGTGTGTTCTGCCCTACTCTGTTGTATCACTGATGAAACAATATTTAATTCCCAAAGTATGTTGACTCAACTATTCCCCTTCTTCCTTTCACTCCTGACTATGAAGGTCAGAGAAGGTCAAGGCAGAGCCTGGCAACCGTTGTAACGGAGTCACATGCGGACCAGCCCACCATGTTCACTCTGACAGTTCCTTCTAGCGTGAAGGCATCCCCCCTTCCTCTGGCCTGCAGCCCTTAAACATGCCGCCTTTGAAAAACTGCCTTTGGAATTCTGTGCCTTTCAATAGCAGTTGAAGTTTCAATCCTAAGCTTTCTTTTCTTTCCATTAGATAGCAAAGCAGGGCAGCTTGCTCATGCCGTGTTAAAGGAGCATGCTGGTTATCAATACTTGTCCTGGTTTCTTCTGCTGAAGGAACATTTAAAGAGGACCATGCTTATAAAATGAACAGCTCAAAACATGGACGTTTCCAGTTGTGACTTTGTGGGCCACAGGGCCTTTCTCGGGAGCATGCCTCTGCGCAGTGCCCTTGGTCAAAGGGCTGGGCCACTTTTTCTAACATTTCGAGTTGCCTATCAGGATGAGAAAGGAGTTGATACTCATTTTTCATTAATTTCTTCCCCTCACAAGTATTGGGATTTTTAAGTTTTAAAAAGTGATCAGATAGCTCCTGATCTTTTTAAAAATATATCTTTATTGTTGAAAGTATGGTAGGTGTCCCCTTTTGTCCCCATTGACACCCTCCACCCTGTACCCACCCCCTCAGTCCCAGGCTTTCACCGCACTGTTATCTGTGTCCATAGGTTATGCTATATGCGTGTAAGTTCTTTGGTTAATCTCATCCCCACCCCTACCCTCTGAGATTCATCGGTCTGTTCCACGCTTTCATCTTTCGGGATCTATTTTGTTGGCCAGTTTACTTTGTTCATTAGATTCCACTTCGTCTCTTCTCTCCCCAAGTCAACCACTTCTAATTTAGCAAAGACGTAACATTATAACTCAGGACTGCATCGGGACCAGCACCTTTTGGTTGTGGTTGTGTGTTGTTTGTATTGTTGATGTTATATTTTGGGATGGTCTTGCTTTTTCTTAATCCCAAGGTTAAAGGTGCACCAAAGAGCGCATCTTCATTCCATGGGGGTCTCCTAACCTTACCCAAAAACTAAATTTAAAAGAAATCTCAGAAGAAGATTTGACTTTGGCTGGTGGGCACACAATGCAGTGTACAGATGACGTATCATAGAACTGCACACTTGAAACCTATATAATTTTACTGACCAATGTCACCCCAGTAAATGTAATTAACGTTTTTAAAATCTCATGATTAGATACCATAAACTACCAAATAAATTGATTCATGCCTTCCCTTTTTATGGAAAGCAGTAACAAGATGAAATTTTACAAAGGCGTGAAATTGTCAGTGTCAGAGGGAAGGGAACAAGTTGGATGCTGGTCTCTATGTTTGTAAACATTGTGTAGAGCAGAGTAGAGAGTCAAAAGGGTGGGACTTGGCGATAACCCCGTGGCCATCGTCTTTGGGGTACAGTTAGAGTGTCCTCCTGGAATTCATCTTCTGGGTAAGGGCAGAGAGAGCGTGGACAGCAGCAGCAGGAAAAGGAGCAGCCACCCCTCTCCACTCCACGGCGTCAGCTCACCTTTAGGACCTAGCGTTTTGACAGAGAGCAACGTCACCGGTGCTGAGAAATCATATCCTTGAAAATGAATAAGAAATAACCTCAGATTAATGCTATATAAATACATTTGCTACAGGTTTCATTAAATATTCATGGGACACACATGTACAGGTCAAATTACCTTTAAATATTAAATTTCTTTCCAGAGGTGGGGCATTTCTGATTGATTCCATGTTTATAAGGAGCCAGGAGGGGACCCATATGTTATTATCTGCCAGCAGATTCAGCTGCCACTTTAACTGGGACCCCAAGGTTAGAAGGGACTTAGCTCATAAAAATGTGAAATAGCTCAAGAGTCTCTGGCCTAGAAATCACAAGTGGAACTCAAAGATGTACTAAAAACATAAGTATTTGCACATACTTTATTTTTTTAAAGTTATCTTTATTGTTGGAAGTATTACAGATGTCGCCCTAACCGGTGTGGCTCAGTGGATAGAGCGTCGGCCTGCGGACTCAAGGGTCCCAGGTTCGATTCCGGTCAAGGGCATGTACCTTGGTTGTGGGCACTTCCCCAGTAGGGGGTGTGCAGGAGGCAGCTGATCAATGTTTCTCTCTCATCGATGTTTCTAACTCTCTATCCCTCTCCCTCCCTCTCTGTAAAAAAATCAATAAAGTGTATTTAAAAAAAAAAAAAGTATTACAGATGTCTCCTTTTTCCCACTGACCCGCTGCACCCGCACCCACCCCCACCCGTTCCAGGCCTTCACCACACTGTTGTCTGTGTCCATGGGCTGTGCATATGTGCATACAAGCTCTTTGGTTGATCTCTTTACATCCACCCCCACCTCCACCTTCCCTCTGAGGTCCGACAGTCTGTTCCATGCTTCTGTGTCTCTGTCTGGGTCTATTTTTGTTCATTAGATTCCACGCATGAGTGAGATCATGTGATACTTATCTTTCTCTGACTGGCTGATTTCGCTTAGCATTCCATCCATGTTGTCTCAACAGGTAAGAGATCCTTATTGTTTTATAGCTGCATAGTATTCCATGGTGTAAATGTCCCACAGTTTTCTTTTATCCACTCATCTCTTGATGGGTACTTGGGCTGTTTCCAGATCTTAGCTGCTGTAAATTGCTCTGTTGTGAACATAGGGGTGCATATAGTCTTTCTGATGGGTGTTTTGGGTTTCATGGGATAAATTCCCAGAAGTGGGATCACTGGATCAAATGGCAGTTCCATTTTTAATTATTTTGAGGAAACTCCATACTGTTTCCCATAATGGCTGCACCAGTCTGCATTCCCATCATCATTTGTTATTTGCTGATGGTAGCCATTCTAACAGGTGTGGGGTGCTACCTCATTTTCATTTTATAATTTGCATCTCTTTGATAATTAGTGACTTGGAGCCTTTTTTTCATACGTCTCTTGGCCAAATGTATGTCCACTTTGGAGAGGTGTCTATTTGCATGTACTTTAAAGAAAGAAATGAATTGTTTCGGGCCTCCTGGATTTTATGCGTGTAGCATGTTGTATTTAGTACATGTATTACAAGCAGATGATTGAAGTAGGAAGTAGTCTTCTTCCACGCAATGCAAGAAAGATTAAGCATTATCACAAGTTGCATGTGACCACAGGAAATGGCAGAATTGGGATGGAACCCAGGTGTGACAGAGCCCAGCAGGGTCCCTGGTCATGTCAGTTATCCTGCGGGGCATTGGAGACCACCCGTCTGGAAGTAGTCACAGCCAGGACTAGTGAAGCAGTGCAGACTTTCCCATCATGCACTGCGGTGGGGTAACGCTCTGGGTTCAAGTTTAAAAGAGTTGTGGTCTCCATCCTGTTCTGCCTCTGAGTGCCTCTGGTTTTGTCCATCCAGGGTAAAGCAGGAATGATATTACTGGTACAGATACTGCCTGGCTCAGGCTAGGGTCAGAGGACCAGCTGAGGCATCTGTGGGGTCAGGGTCTGGAAAACACCACGTTCAAAACAATGTAGGGCTGAGGAGGGTCTCCTGGCCCTTCCCTGGGAACAGGCTAGAGCACCTGCCACCCCCTCACCCCTCCCTGGAGACGACTCCCACATTCATTCCCAAAGTGCCCCCAAATGAGACTTTGGACATTTCTATAAATAGGCTTTACATGGAGTTACTGAGCCACCCGGAGAGTGTGGGAAGAAAGTGCTCGACAGACAGGTTTCAACATATTCCCGAGCCGACCAAGCAGTTTCTCATGCAGACTGGGGCGTGCTTGGAGTGGGTTACTGATAATGCTGGGACAGCGGGTGCGAACCAGAGGGCCCAAGACAAGTGAGGGGAATGAACTGTCCACAGACCCCATTATAAAGCTGCACCACTGAATCCTCCGCACAGAAATCAATTTTAGGGACTCTAGCCTGTTTTTAAATTTTTTATTTTACTTTTTTATTTTTTATTTTTCATATATTTTTATTGATTTCAGAAAGGAAGGGAAAGGGAGAGAGCGATAGACACATCCATGATGAGAGAGAATCATGGATCGGCTGCCTCCTGCACACCCCCTACTAGGGATCGAGCCTGCAACCTGGGCCTGAGCCTTAACCGGGAATCCAACCATGACCTTCTGGTTCATATTGCCTGATTTGTTTTAAAAGCCACAGTTGGGTTGTTTGTGTCTGAAAGTGTTATTTTTATATCTACACTGAGGGGCCAGATGATGATGATCTCTGAACGCACAATAATCTGGCCATTCAGTGTCTATCCCATATAATAAAAGGCTAATATGCAAATTGTCCCCTCGATCAGGAGTTTGACCAGCAGGCAAGCCGGCCAACCGCCCATGCCCCCTCCCCCTGGCCAGGCTGGTCGGACCCCACCCATGCACGAATTCATGCACCAGGCCTCTAATACACACACACACATATATATATCACACATACATACATACACATACACATACACACACACACACACACTCTTGAGTGGCCAGATTATTATGTGTTCAGAGATCATAATAACCTGGCCACTCAGTATATATAAAAATGTTCAATATGCCACGAATTCCTAAGCTTGTTTTCTTTATCTTATTTAATATACTAATTGCCTTTCTTAAATAAATGGAAGCGCTTCAGGACTTTCTGAGCCTCAGAGAGGCTCTGTCCACAGCCCTGTTCTTGACCTTGCCCAGCTCTGTCAGTGCATCTCAGCTGCCTGGGTATTCTCGGTTCAGTGTAGGTGAGGCCAAACTCCCCTAAGACATGATCAGACTCCCAGGGGCAGGAGCTGACTGCCTGCAGTTCTGCTGTCTTTGTGGCCTAAGCTATCACAGTGTACCCTTGGCACCCCGCGAGCTAGAAAGGAAGCAGGCAAGAGGAGCCATGTGAGTGAGAGCGCGGCCAGCATCCCGGCTGGTGGCTCATTCAGAGGCCTCTATTGCCTGTGGTGGCCCTCTGTCCCCGGGGCGGGACGCACAAGCGGCAACGTCAAGGGAACTCCAGGAGCAGGCTCAGAGCCAGGCACCTGCGCCTGCGCTGGCAGCGTGAGGAGAGTCGGGGAAGTGGCTTCTGGGAAAGGGAGGTGACAAGGACTCGTGCTGGTTCCCCATCTGTCACTTACCTGCAGCACCATCTGGAACACCCGCTCGGAGCTGGGAAGTGCCCTGGCCTCTGGGAACAGAGAGCCCTGCTCTGCAGACCCGGCGTTGACGGGCACCTGCTCTGAGAGCGAGGGCAGTTCTTGGTCCATAGCATCCCGCACGTGTGAGAGTCCTCAGCCGGCTCCGGTGAGGGTGCCCATGTAACTGCCCCCTTCTGGCCCAATGAATGAGTCATTCAATCACACGCACCCACATCCGCATGTAATGTCTTCACCTCTTTAAGCCTGAGGCCCACAGTATTCTAAGGCCCCTTTGACAGCAAGGATGCCTTTGTGGAAAGCAAATCACTAAGGGTCATCCAAATCATGATTGGTGGGTAAGGAAAATGTAGTTGATACGGTGGGTGGAGCCCCATGGGCGCCCACGAAGCCCTGACATGCTGCCCACAGCTGTACGTGGTCACTTCAATGAGGACCCCTGTGGCGGAGGGGCAGACGGAGGCCTCTGGGTGCTTGATGCCCCCGACTAGCCCCCCAGGCCACCCAGGCAGTGACTCTTGTCTGAGTGGTGTTCCTCTCTTGCTGGCATGGGGGTGGGAGTGGGGTCATTATTCCTGGTGATGGAGACCTGCTGGACCCTGGCACCACGGAGCAGGGGCTCTGTCTGTTCAAGCTACAGTCTTTCAGGGACTCCGTTACCAAAACCTAACCTGGATCCAATTAGTACACGTTTTCCACACACAGTTTATGTTTTATCTTTACAACGGGGCACCATTATCCCATGTACACACCAGAACACTGGATTTCAAATGTTTACAGTTACTTCCTTAAATCACATAACTGTTAGATAGAATAGCCAACGTTTAAATACCTTTGTTTAACAAAGCCTACAATTGGAAAATTTTTCTAAACAACTGAATATTTGTTCTTAATTTAAAAAAATGGATACTTCCAAGTACTATTGAAAATCATTCAGTTTGTATAAAATACAGAGAAGCCCTAGCTGGGTTGCTCAGTGGATAGAGCATCAGCCTGCAGAGCCAAGGGGCCTGGGTTTGATTCCAGTTAAGGACACATACCTCAGTTGCAGGCTCCGCCCCAACCCAGGCCCTGGTCTGGGCGTGTGCAGGAGGCAACCAATCGATGTGTTTGTCCCACATCGATATCTCTGTCTTTTTCTTTCTCTTCCACTCTCTCTAAAAATCAATTTAAAAATGTCCTAGGGTGAGGATTAAAAAAAAAAAAATACAGAGAAAAATAGCCTGGTTTCAGTGTCCACCTTTAAGTCCCCAAATGCCATAGAAATCAGAAAGTATTTAGTAAGCAGAGTATTGCTTTTTAAATAAAAATGAATAATTTTATGAGGTTTATAGGGGGCGTATCTTAAAATAACTGGTATTATCTTCAAATGTGGCTTGTTACAAAATCAGACTGAGGATCAGAGCCTTACAATGTCCATAGCCTTGTCTGGCAAATAAATGATTTTATAGAAAATTTTAAGAAAACTCTTATGACTAAATTTGTGCCTAGTCCTTGACTAAATTATTTCCTTCTCTTAGACCTTCACCTTCTTGAGGGTAGGATTTCTGTCATATTAGTCTTTTTATCTACAAAACTCCTCACACATTCCTGAGCATGGAATGGATGCTTAAAATATACTTATTTACTTAAATTATACAATATTCCAATCATAGTTCTGGCCTCTGAAAGGAAAAAGTTTTTGCATAGTTTTACAGTTTATAAATCATTTTTATAAGTGATATTTTTAGGTACAATTGCTATGGTTATCTCCCATTCAAGCTATAAAAGTTAAAGCTGAGAAAACTTCAGGAGTTTCCCAAGATAACACGGCTTTTAAAAATGATGCCTGGATGAGCCTAACATAGATCTTTGGACTCCCGATCCTGTGATCTTGCTTGTAGGAGACTGTAGACTTTGCTGAATGAATGCGTCAGTCAATCAATCAATCAATGAAACCATCAGAAAGTGGCCACCACAAGCATGTTGTAAAGCGACCAGCTAATGGATGATCAGTGCCAAGGTTACTAGTTATGTGTTCTTGATTTCTTTTTCAAAGAAGCCTGTGGCAGATGAAACACAAATACCAAAAAAAAGGTACCACACGAAAACAGCGGTCACATTCTTTTTTTTAATATATTTTATTAATTTTTTTACAGAGAGGAAGGGAGAGGGAGAGAGAGTTAGAAACATCGATCAGCTGCCTCCTGCACACCTTCTACTGGGGATGTGCCCACAACCAAGGTACATGCCCTTGACCGGAATCGAACCTGGGACCCTTCAGTCCGCAGGCCGACGCTCTATCCACTGAGCCACACTGGTTAGGGCAGTGGTCACACTCTTGTCACAGTTATGTATCTTTGCACCCAGAGAGGCTCAGGGGTGCTTGATTGATGAAAATGATTCCCAAAAAGCTGACCTTTTGGAATCACAGTCCCAGTGGCTCCTCCTTGGCCATGGTCATGGTCATAAGGCTGCATTTAATTCAGAAGCATCGAGGGCCAACTGACGCCAAAGAGCAAGTCTATTTTTATAATATCAAATTTGCAATAAGGGGCCCTAACCATTGTGGCTCAGTGGATAGAGCTTCGGCCTGCGGACTGAAGGGTCCCAGGTTCGATTCCGGTCAAGGGCGTGTATGTTGGCTGCGGGCACATCCCCAGTAGGAGGTGTGCAGGAGGCAGCTGATGGATGTTTCTCTCTCACCGATGTTTCTAACTCTCTCTCCCTCTCCCTTTCTGTAAAAAATCAATAAAATATATTCAAAAAGGAAAATTTTGCAGTAAGGGAAATCTACACACGGCTTGGAGTAGGAGGGCCTCCATTTTTAACACGACTGACTCCCCTTCATCTTCCTGGGGGGTCCCGAAGTGGGTGGGCTCTTTTTCTCGGCCCCAGGCCTTATCTCTGGGAAGTTGTACAATTGACACCCCAAAGTCACTGAACAAACAGGGTAGGATTCTCCACAGCAGACCTTTTGTTCAGATACATTTCACTGGCTTTGCTTCTCCCAGGCAGGGAGTGGCTATCGTCTCCGCACTAATAATATCCTTCAGCCCACGATAAAGTCAAGTCCAAAGTAAACGGAGAGGCCTTATCAGCATGTCACAGCTATCCCCTTACCGCGCTGTACTCGCCAACTGTGCATCCTCCCCGAGATGTGGACTCGATGCCCATTAAAGGGCCCTTCCAGAGCGGGTGTTTGTTTGCCAGAGGCGAGCGGGCCGCCCCGAGGTTCCATTCCCCGGGCGTCACCCCCATCGGAGGAAGAGAGGTGTATTTTACAGCAAGATTCCTTCCTTGAGGATCTCATAACTGGCATCGGGGGGAAATTCAGAGCTCCGTGCCAAGTTATCCCTTCTCTTCCTCCTTGTTAATATTAACTGATGGACTCTCGGAGGGAAAGTATATTTCTCACTGCGAGTCGAGAGAGCGCTGTCTGTGGTCGGCCAGTGCCTCGCCCACCCCGTTGTCAGAGAAGATGAGTCAAAAGGGATTTACACACCCCGTTAATCCTAACAGATGGCCCTTCTCCTGGATTCTGGGAGAAGTTGAAAATCAACCCACGTTGTCTCCAACTCCAAATTAGGCAAATGAGCACACTGGCCTTGATGGCTGCTGCGCAGAGTTCTGGCAAAAGGAACAGGGTCAGAAGGATAAAAGATGGAAAAATTGAGAAAGACCCGTATCTCATCTCACCTCATTTAAAATTCTGTCCTCCTCCCCTCTACCCCTGACATACAAATGAGGCCTATCTGGAAAGGCGTGAAAACCCGTAGTTGTGTGTGTGTGTTTGTGTGTGTGTGTGTGTGTGTATGTGAGAGACAGAGAGGCTTACCACCCTACGTCACATCCAGTAGAAGTTCCTATGCACATGCATGCACATGCATGTATGGTGTGTGTAAGTGAAACTGTAACTGTGTAACATTTTCATGTTGAATATACTTCACACTCAAACAGCACGTGGGAGCAGGAACAATGGAGGCTGCTTATGCTGAGAAACAGCAAGATGCTGTAGGTTTTTTCGGCTCTTTTTTTTTTTAATTTTTTTTTGCAGTTGTAGACACATCCCCCTGGGAGTGGCTGGCTCAGGAAGGTGTGATGGGCTGGGAAGGCTTTCCTCATAAAACCCCATATAAAAACCCTGTCAAGATTGATAGATACTGGAGGGTGTACCACACTGTTGCTGCGTCCGCTTCATTCCACACACAGCATGCCTCTGAGGGCTCTGTCTTTCCCATCAGACCCACAGACAAGAGAGGTTGGAGGGAGAAACCTCCCATCGCCACCTTACAAGTGGAGGGGTGTGTGTTACTACCCCGCTGCCCCCCCACCGTGGGCAACATGATCAGACTCCCGGTCCAAGGTGGGCCAGTCAAGTCTTTTTCTCACATGAGCTTCTTTACTTAACAGGATGGAGTGAACCAGCAATAGGTCTCAAGAGGGAAGGCCCAGAAGCCTTTGCTATTTGGGGTCCCAGGACCTCAACGCGTGGGCTGCTGGGCTTTCTGAGGCCACTTGAGTCGGTCCTTTGACCACACGTCAGTACCCTTGCGATGAAGAACCTCACTAGAATGCGCCAGGCCAAATCATTTTCCGCTGCCTGCCGACCCAAGAAACCGCATATGTGGTTTATTTCATTTTTAACATTTTATTATTTTTAACTTAGTACAAATCTCCTTAGTGATTTTCCCTGGCTAGATAATGATCAATTCCCAAAGGAAAAAAGATGTTCCGTTTGTTTTCAGACCAATAGCGTGAGAGGGCAGCCAACATCCAGCTGAAAATTTGTGTCTTGCATATTTTGGGGATTTCACTCATCCAATTCCCCAGAGTGATAACTAGCTAGTTATTTTCATCATTCCAAAACCCACCGAATAAAAGCCTCTTTTTTTTTTTTCACATTCAGTAATCCAACTGGAAGGATGATGCAAATACCCAAATCCTACTTAAAAATTGGAGCGATATATCCATTTCTAAGACAACTTATATACGGGGCTGGCTTTATCTATTGTCTCAACGTGCTTGAGAATGACCGCTTGCATTTTGCATGTACTTAACAGCTGAAAGGACATTCTGAGCAGCCATATTTACCATTGCCAAGATCTCCATAAATTAGCCTTGTCATTGGAGACCACGTGTACCTCGGCGAAGGCATTCCAGCAGCTCACGCTGTGGCTCAGGACTTCAAATGAAAAGCTTTGCCCGGCACTATGCTCCTTCTGCCCTCCCGCCTCCCCCCTCCTGGGCCACCATCTGGGTAGCCGTGCATTAAGGCACTGCCAAAAATTGCCTCATCGAACAATAGGTGTCACTGTGTGACAGCATCCAAAGATGAGGCTGTTCGCTCAGGTTGACGATAACACAAGAGTGAAAGGACCTATATGATCAGGGTGGGACCTGGTGTTTGGGTTGGGTGTGGTTTTTATTCTAGCCAAACCGATACACGTCCATCTTAATCTCTCTGTGTGATGGCCCTCTGTGATGGGAAAGAGTGAACTGAGAACTCGTTGCTACCCTCTAGGACAGTGGTCGGCAAACTCATTAGTCCACAGAGCCAAATATCAACAGGACAACGATTGAAATTCCTTTTGAGAGCCAAATGTTTTAAACTTAAACTTCTAACGCCACTTCTTCCAAACAGACTCGCCCAGGCCATGGTATTTTGTGGAAGAGCCACACTCAAGGGGCCAAAGAGCCGCACGTGGCTCGTGAGCCGCAGTTTGCCGACCACGGGTCTAGGAGCTTGAGATGAAAAACTTGGAAAGCCTTTGCCTAATAGGCAGCTGGGAAACAGTTCAAGTCCAAATGCCAGGGTCCATGCTGTAATCTCACCAAGGAACACATATTACCACCTATCATCCATTATAACTATTAATTCTGTCATCTCATTTTTGCAAAGGTTTCAGCTCCAAGCCTCCTTTCTCCCCATCAGATGGAACATGAGATACGTTGAGATTGTTAAGAGCTCAGACGATAGGGTTTTATCAGGCTATCTGAGCCACTCAGAGCCCCGAGCGCTCTCCTTTTCCATGTATTATGATAAACCAAATCGTGCTGGTGTCACGGACCTCGAATACCTACTAACCTTGATAAGCACTTACATCTAAACAAAAAGAGAATCAATTTGCATTTTCCTTTCTGCTGGCTCGCATAATGCTTCGTGTTACAGTTGCCATTACGGGTTAGTGCTCTTTGCATAGCACATTAGGCCGTGCGTGGCCACTGTTCACGCAGAGTTCCAGCAGCAGTTGTAGGTCGGGACGTTTGCACAACGATGTTGCTTTTGTCCTGCCCCCACGCTGTTGTCTCCAATGTTGTCTCCAATGAAGAGACAGGTGTCTCTTCAAGACCTGCACGCGGGCCTCTCGGAGCACCTGTCAGTCACCAGCTTCGCTCACAATCAGAATGAACAATGCTCAAGTCTCAGTGACACACACACACACACACACACACACATGCACTCACACCTTACCAAGGTGGGCAGGTCAGCAAAGCTGCCAAGCTTCTTGGTTGGCCCCGAAGAATTGAAACCTCCACAAGCTCAAGAAATTCCTTAAACAGCCCGGCCGGCATGGCTCAGGGGTCGAGCATCGACATATGAACCAGGAGGTCACGGTTCAATTCCCACTCAGGGCACAGGCCCGGGTCGCAGCTCAGTCCCCAGAGTGGGGCGTGCAGGAGGCAGTTGATCAGTGATTCTCTCTCATCGCTGATGTTTCCATCTTTCTCTCCTTCCTCTCTGAAATCAATATATATATATATATATATATATATATATATATATTTTTTTTAAAGGCAATTCCTTGAACAAATCATAGAATTCTAAACGATCTCCCCAAGCTGACTAAAGCTACCCACCATACCCTGTCTGGCCTTTGCAGTCACATTTTCTCCTCTGATCTATGGCCTCTTAACTTTCTGGGGCCGAGGAAACCAACCACAGGCATTGATTAAGCAAACACACGCGTATGGGAAGAGATGGGAAGCGTGCTCGCTCTGGAAAGCACCGCCACTCGCGTTAAGAGTAATTGAGCAGTGGCCGCTGGCAGGTGGGTGCCACAATTATTATAGATGTAACCTTTGGGGAAGTGAAGCCTGCGAGTCTTAACCCAGAAAGATAGATGCACTCGGTGAGAAAGAATGGCCACCGAAGGCCCATTTCACAAAGAAAACGCATAGAAGTAGTGGCTCCAGAGCCCATTCCAACAGTGACAAATGGCTTGGTCAGAGATCAAAAATTAAAGCATAAAATATTGATATTTTAAAATTGAGTTTTCGTCATAAAAAAAAAAACACTCCGAAGAACCATTTTCTCCTGGTATGTTTGGCAAGCCTATTTTATTGTATATTCAGCTAGTCTTTCTTCTGCATTAGTCCTGGGCCCCTTTCATGTCCTGATTCCATTTGAAATCAATAAAGAATGCATCCGGAATATTTCTACAGTTGTGAAAAGTCTGAATCTGAACGCCAAATCCTTAATCTGTTCATTACTGATTAATCAAGTTGTGTCATGGAGAAGCTCGGCTCGAAGACCCTAATGGACAGGTAAAGTCTTTTTAAATTTTCTTCAGGTCCTTGTGTGAAGTGGTTAATGATGATAGAGGAGATGCAGATAAATAAAAATAACACAGGCACAGACAGAGCTATTGATCCTGGGGATGTATGGGCGTCCTGCAAAGAGTTTAAAATATAATAAATAACACTGCACTCAGAAATACAGCTTGATGTGTAGTCCAGTGAAGGAAAGGAAAACGAATATTTCTGGAGCAAGGAAGTGGGGCCCCTACACCAGTATTTGGAGTGAGCCCCAGGGAAAAAAGGCGAATGAGGCGAGGGCCCTGTTCTGTAGAATTTTCCCGTCCAGAATGCAGTCTGGCAAGCACGTTATGGCACAGAGAATGTAATAAGTGCAGATTTCCATGTGCAATATTACCATCTCCGTCTGGCCGGTGTGGGTCAGTGGTTCAGCATCAACCATGAACCAGGAGATGAGAGTTCGATTCCCAGTCAGGGCGCATGCCCAGGTTGCAGGCTCAATGCCCAGCAGGGGGCGTGCAGGAGGCAGCCGAACAATGATTCTCTCTCATCATTGATGTTTCTCTCTCTCTCTCTCCCTTCCTCTCTGAAATCAATAAAAATATATTTTAAAAAATATATGTTACCACCTCCTTCGTCCTCATGATTTTCCTATGAACCTGATGGACCAGGTCCAGGCAAAGCTGCTTAATTTAACATAAGCTTGCTCCTTCACCTCTCAGCCCCACGCCAGGTTGGCAAAGCCCATCAAAAGGCTGCAAGAATATTATGGGATTCCATAGATACCAAGTGAAAGAAAGAATCTGAAGACCAAGCAGCTGCCATTCACAATTACTCCACATCCATACCGCATCCTCTCATTACAAGGCCAAATTAACGTTTACTAAAAAAGGAGGGGAAGCATTTACTCCAGTGAAATGAAAGCGATTTATTATTATTATTATTATTATTATTATTATTTGCCAGGAATAAAAATACTCTTTGGATGACTGGGAACTCCGCTGAAAGGATTTTAAAATAAAACTTAAAGCCAATAAAAAATTATTTAGTGGTGAATATTTGTATTATCCAAAGGCTTTTCCTTCTACGAAAGGGCTCCCCACAGAATTCTTCTAAATGGTAAAGTCCCCCGGTGCGTTTAAACGGTGTTTACAGATCATTAACTACTCACAAAAAGTCTGGTGCAGAAGAACTGCCCAAGTGTGAGAATCTCCACTGATTAACCAGAATCTAAGGGAAGGATGCCTGAGAGGTGGAACCCACTTTGCCAGAAATGAATTTTCACAGTAGATTTTGGAATATATGTGTGCAAGATTTCTCCTTTGAATGCCAACTGAACCCACATTTTAAGAATATTATTTTTTAAAATATATTTTTATTGATTTCAGAGAGGAAAGGAGAGGGAGAGAGAGAGAAACATCAATGATGAGAAAGGATCATTGATTGGCTGCCTCCTGCACGTCCCATACTGGGACTGAGCCTGCAATCTGGCTTGTGCCCTTGACAGGAATCGAACCCCAGACCCTACAGTCCGCATGCCAACGCTCTCTCCACTGAGCCTAGGGCAAGAACATTATTTTTAATGCTGAAATATTTGGTCTTTATATGAAAATATCAAAATTTGTCAAACTGGGTGTTGGCATTTAGGCGATTTTCAAGTTTGTGTGTGTGTGTGTGTGTGTTTTAATTCATTACATTACACTATTATTACTATTTCAAGTGCACAAAATTTTGTCCACATTTCTACTTGAGTCCTTGGTATTGACTTGTAAAGGGAGAATTAATGGGCAGAATGCATACTTTTTTAATGTTGCTGATATAAATTGTTCAGATGCTTTTCAGAAAGCAAAATCTGATACATGTTTCCGTCACCATAGTGGCCTATTTACTGAATCTTCACCAGAAGTGATTATGAACATTTTGAAAATGGTTCCTAGTGTTTTAGCTGAAAATAGTACTTTTTATTTATTTTAAAATCATTGTGAGTATAAGTAAAATTTAACACGTTTGTTATTTTAATTAGTGATCTGTATTTCCTCCTATAAACTAAATCCTTGGTAGCATTTTCTGTTGTCTCAGTGCTTTTTCTTATTGATTTGCATGAGCTTTTTACATATTAAGGATAAAACTTTTCCTTTCATATCAATGCCATTTTTTTTCTAGTTAAGGATGTGAACCTTAATTTTGTTTGTAAAATATTGAACATGTGCTTCTGATTTTTTCCCACCGATTTTGACCTAGAAAATCCTTTCTCCAGAAATTACATGAAAACGTCATTTATGTTTTCTTCTATTGCTTTCACTGTGTATGTGTGTTTTTTAATGATTTTACCAGCTGGATGAGTAGGCCTACCCTCCTAATCTCTCTAAAACTGTTTTTTTCCTTCATAGCGTGGAAATTATAAGAACTATTTCGCAGAATTCTAGGCATTCTATGATACACTTTTAAGCTCTCTGCCCTCATAAGTTAATAAAAATGAAAGTTCAATAATATTATTATAGCTGACAGAATCTGATATGCTAAGTTTCAACACATCTTGACCAGACACAGCAAACACAAATGCATTTTTTTCCAGAAGGGAGAGAGAAAGAGAAACATCAATGATGAGAAAAAATCATTGCTCAGCTGCCTCCTGCACTCCCCCCCCTCCCCCGACCAGGGATCAAGGCCGAAACCCAGGCATGTGCCCTGACCGGGAGTCGAACCATGAGCCCCAGCTTCATAGGTATGCTGAACCCCTAAGCCACGCCAACTTAGCCACAAATGCCTCTTTAATAGCTTTAAACAAGGCAGAAGTCAGTAACTCCATTTTATATGAGCACCTTTGACCCCAGTTTTATGACCTTTTTACCTTTTGTTTCACTTTTGTGTTTATTTTTTTCCTCCAAATAATCTTACCTAGTAATAGACAAACATGTAGATTGACCGTACCTCTGCTATGCCCACAGCCAATCAGAGTGAGTATGCAAATTAACCCAACAAAGATGGTGGGTTAATTTGCATATGCAGGCACAGAGCGGCCGGGAGGGGCAGGACACCTGCTATGAGGGGGAGGGAGGCAGTGGAGGGAGCTACAGGAGAGGTGCTCTGGACAGAAACAAGGACTTGCCAGCACCCCGGAGGCCTGGGAGTGGGGACTTGCTGGCTCCCCAGCGACTGGGAGTGAAGCCAGGGGAAGGAAGGCCTATTCTTTTTCTTTTTTAAAAAAATACATTTTATTGATTTTTTACAGAAGTAAGGGAGAGGAATAGAGAGTTAGAAACATCGATGAGAGAGAAACATCAATCAGCTGCCTCCTGCACACCTCCTACTGAGGATGTGCCCACAACCAAGGCACATGCCCCTGACCAGAATTGAACCTGGGATCCTTCAGTCCACAGGCCGACACTCTATCCACTGAGCCAAACCGGTTAGGGCGGGAAGGCCTATTCTTGCATGAATATCGTGCAACGGGCCTCTCGTGTTTAATAAGAGGCTAAAGTGTCCCAGAGAACAGTGGGACCTTCTAAACTCTTCTCCCTGTGATCTTGAAAAAAGGTTTTCTCCCTCAACACCACCTCCATTCCCACCCCCGCCGCACCGCCCAGTTTAATATGGCTCGGACCGCCTTCTCATACCCCCAGCCCCTGAATGAATCCTTTTCAGCACCGAGTTCTGATCATTATATACAAGGTCACTTTTTAATTAGAACAATATAGTAAAACATATGCTCGGAAGATAAATGAGGTACAAAGCTAGCCGTGCTACAGTGAACCCTTTTATTGGAAAGCCCTTAAAAATAATCAGCGTCATGTATAGTCCAGGGCCCTGTGCAACATATTTCAGTCCCGCAAAGTGCCTGCCATGGTGGATGAATGCCCCGTGATAGGGAGCAATCATTTGGCAGCCTAGGTTATTTTAATGGACACATCACTTTAAACGGAGCCTCCGCCATCTGTTCTGCCCTCTAATTACAGATGCAAAAAGCACATAATTCACAATTGCATCATAAAAAAGTAAGATATAAGTGATTTAAATGCATGTGGGTCTTCCTTATTCAATACAGCACGCAGCTGTTGTGTTGTTTGCATGTTTCAAGCACAAATGAGGGTAGAATCGCTCTTCTCCGATGGAGTGGATTCCCCGGTACAGGGCATGGCGGGGTGTAGTTCAATGTACCAGTAAAAGCGTGTGCGGACCTAGCACCTGACATTACATGAGAGGCCAGGCCATTCCGTAAAGGACTCTGTGATCTGGTATCATGTGCAACGGGGTGTATGTTTATGTGAAAATCTGATTACCAACCCTGGCCGGCAGCTCAGTGGTTAGAACGTTGGCCTGCACATTCGAGAGTCGTGGGTTTGATTCCTGGTCAAAGGCGCATACCTGGGTTGCAGGTTTGACCCCCAGCCCCAGTCAGCACGTGTGGGAGGCAACCAATCAATGTGTTTCTCTCTCTCTCTCTCTCTCTCTCTCTTCCTCTCTCCCTCCCACTCTTCCTAAAAATCAATGGAAAAAATACCTTCACTCTCTGGGTAAGGATTTTAAAATCTGATTTCCAGTTGGTTCTTTATTAGGCTCCCACATTTCAGTGAAGGTACAAGCATGCATATCCGGGTAATAACCAGTGTAGATCATTGTGTTACTATAAAGAATCCTCCTTCAGAGGGTGGGTACCCTGGTTGCCCCAAAGTCAAAGAGGCAGTTCTTAGCGTAAGCCCATATATATCTTCTATGAATCCTTTCTGGTTTCCCAAGACTAACTCTTTGGTATCAGAAGCAGAAGGATGAAGATCCTTTTCTTTCCCCTAAAGCATCAAAAATGCTTCCTGGCTCCCCCATGGGTTTCCATGTTGATGACTCATCTGGGGAGGATGTCTTAATAGCCAGCTTCAAGGTGAACTGAATTCCTCTCTGAGAAGCAGTGGAACTCCCCTGCTATTTGTACTGACAGAGTCACAGTGGACCCCACATGCAATTTTGCTTCTTAAAGGAAAAGTTTGTTAAATTCATTCTAGGTATAACCAGTTTGTTTGGAAACAATGAAGTTTGTTAGTCGAATGAAATTTTAATAGAGGAAAATATTTACTTCTTAGGGCTATCTGCGGGGGGGTTGGGCTAAAAGTGAATTAATTAGTAAAGAGTGCAAAATAATAGCTTAAAAAGCAAGCGGACTATTTGAAATTGCGTGCCATAACTCTATCAGTGATAAGAAAATATCACCTCTACACATCGGCTACAAAGAATTCAAGTATAATGCTAACCAAGGGTACCCCAGAGTGGTTACATCATAAGAAAGTAACCACTTCAGTGGTCCTTCCCAATTCCTAAATTTCTAGAGTGAATGCTTATAACTTTTAAAATAATAAGAAAATATGTATTTTAAAACCCCAAACAGGCCCTAGCCGGCTTGGCTCAGTGGATAGAGCGTCAGCCTGCGGACTGAAGGGTCCCAGGTTCGACTGTGGTCAAGGGCACATGCCTAGGTTGCGGGCTTCATCCCCAGTGGGGGGCATGCAGGAGGCAACCGGTCGGTGATTCTCTCTCATCATTGATGTTTCTCTCTCTCTCTCCTTCTCCTTTCCTCTCTGAAATCAACAAAGAAATATATTTTTAAAATAAATAAATAAATAAAACCCCAAACAGAAACACATTTGAGAGTTAAGGTACTATCTGATCCATTTCCAAGCCTACTATTGAATTTGGGTTTTTATGAGACTCTTCTAAACGTGTCAGTTGGTATAGACCTTGTTTCTGAGGTCCCTGGACTATCACAGAAGACTGAACACACATTGACTGAAACCTATAATAATAAAAGCATAATATGCTAATTAGACCGGACGTCCTTCCGGACGAAGCCGGGGCTGCGAGGGACGCCTGGGTCCCGGGTGCCAGAGGGAAGCCGGTGCCGGCAGCTGGGGGAAGGAAGGCCTGCTCTTGCACGAATTTCGTGCATCAGGTCTCTAGTAAGAAATAACCAATCAGTTAATTATGTCAGTTAATTCATAAGAAACCTTGATAATTACCTTCTTTAATAAGAAAGGGTTGCCATTTTTAAGGAAACAATAGCACACAATCAGAAACTCCCATCAAAGCCACCTCATTCTTCCTTTATGTTTCAATGAGTGTCTTATCTAAGAAAGAACTAAGGAAACCTTGCCCTATTCAGCTCCCACCTCAGTTCGCAGCAATACGAGAAAAGGAAGAACAATGAGTAAAACTGAAATGTATTTAATAATTTTAAACTTTATTCTGATATTACATTTCTTCTAGCTCCGATTTTTAATTAAAAATGTGTAGTAAATGACGGAATAGGATAACTCACATTGCCTCTCACACTGATTTTAATTTTCCATCTCTGTAAACTTCAGTCTGCTTAGGAATTTTCCACCTGGAGCTTGAAAATGGACGTAGAGAACGCTGGAGAGTAAAAACAGAAAATCTGTTAAACACGATTTTTTACCTTTTTTTTTTTACTCAGTTAACCTGTTATGTGGCCATACCTTTTAAATTCAGATTGTACACTGGGTATATCTGTACTCTAGAACATTAGGGTTGATCAGATATAAAAACGCACAAATGCAGTGTTCACAACCTATATGCTCATACACACAGGTTAGAAAATTGTTTTATTTTAAAATTCTTTTTATGATAGGCAATACATTTTCCAAAAAAGAATGGAATTTCAGAAAAATCAACTGGAAAAGGAACCATGTCATTCATCTACACTCAGGCTCTTTACATTATTTTTATGTCAGAAGAACTAAAAAAAAAAGTTAAATCAATATTTCTGAACATGCAGCATTCTAGCTAGACAAGGATGCCCCAATAGTTGTTATTCAAACAGTCAGTTCTCTTTATTTAAATGTATGTCATTTGCCCTTGGAAAGAGAAATGAATCACAAGCAAAATATGTTTTACCTGAACTTTATTTTTCAATTAAATTACAACCAACATCTCTTTTTTTTTGGCACAGATCTTAATTGCGTTTAATTTAAATTCAGTTTTAGTTCAGACATTTCAGAGCTATTACTTGTTAGCAAACTTTAAAATGAGCTTACAAACAAATGTATTTATTGAATGGCGTATAAAGAGCACCCACTTTGGGATCAAGGATGCTGAGTAGATAAAGGCCAAAGAGGAGGTAAAGGCACGTATATGGGGGTGTAGTCACGAAGACTTGCCCCAAGCAGAGGACACTACAGCCCCCTTCCCCCAGAAGAGCGGCACATGTGATACATGAGAAATGAAGACTTACAGTTGGATGTTTATGAAGGTCAACAGAGTTTTCGGTCTGGCAAGATTAACTGAGCCTTGCATTATAAGTCCTCTACTAAGCCCCACAGCCCAGTGAGTATCGATGTTAGTCCTGGAACCAAGGTTGTCATTTTGGTAATGGGTATCCATTGACATTTAGAGGTGCATAGACACAAGTGGTGATGATGAAGAAGGTGGTGATGATGATGATGAAGAAGGTGGCGGTGAGATGATGATGATGATGATAATGGTGATGATGATAATGGAGATGACAGTGATGATAAAGGTGGTAATGCTGAAGGTGATGGTGGTGATGATGAAGGTGAGGAGGATGAGGATGAGGACGAAGAAGGTGGTGATGATGGTGATGAATGATGAAGGTGGTGGTGGTGATGATGAAGGTGAGGATGATGATAATGGTGATGACAGTGATGATAAAGGTGGTGATGATGATGAAGGTGGTGGTGATGGTGATGACCGTGAGGATAATGATAAAGGTGGTAATGATGAAGACGGTGGTGATGATAATGATAATGGTGATGACAGTGATGATGATGATAAAGGTGGTGATGAAGGTGGTAATGATGATGAAGTGGTGATGATGATGATGAAGGTGAGGATGATGATGGTGATATTTAATACATATAAAATTACCATTTGCCAGTTCTGTTCTGGTTGCTTTGTTTTTCTATTTCATTAAATCCTCTCAGCAACCCTGTGAGGAAGTCACTGACACACTAGAAAGGACACACTACCAGGATGAGACACTCCAGGGAACAAACGACACTGGGTCTATGAAACTCTTCAGCAACTCACATCGGCTCACCTGTACCAGCCCTGATCCCCTCTATTATAAATCTGGTCTTGCTTGGCAAATAATTGTGACTAGGATAAATGGAGAAAAATGGGTTTAAAAGTACTTCATAGTAAATTAAAATTTAAAAATTATTATTATTGTAATTAGCAAATAATAGTATATTTACTAAGCAAGCTATTTCTCCAAAATCAAAATAGAGAATGAGAAATATCAGTTAACTCTTTTATTGAGCTGATCCTTATCCTAGTAAATTTGGCAGGAATGTGTATATATACACTGAGTGGCCAGATTATTATGATCTCTGAACACATAATAATCTGGCCACTCAGTGTATATCCTATATAATAAAAGGCTAATATGCAAATTGTCCCCTCGACCTGAAGTTCGACCAGCAGGCAAGCCGGCCAACCACCCATGTCCCCTCCCCCTGGCCAGGCTGGCCAGACCCCACCCACGCACGAATTCATGCACTGGGCCTCTAATACACACACACACACACACACACACACACACACTCACACACACACACACTCACACACACACACACACACTCACACACTCTCTGAGTGGCCAGATTATTATGCCTTCAGAGATCATAATAATCTGGCCACTCTGTGTGTGTGTGTGTGTGTGTGTGTGTGTGTGTGTGTGTGTGTCACAGACCCTCAACAGAGGTTTCTTGGTGCCAACATCAGTGAGAAGAGAGACAAACCCAACGCAGCCATTCTTTTTCTGATCATGTGCCCATGGCCTTGGTTCTACAAGGAAGCAGGGTATGGGGGCTGCCGCTGCACTATACACAGAGGGAGTTCTTCAGTCTTTGGGTGGAGAAACAAAACCTTTTCTTTTTATCTGCAGCAGTAATCTAGCTCTCAAGACAAAGTGAGCGAGGAACAAAGGGAGGCCTTGCCAGCTCGCCCCAGCTCCCAGGACGCCCACCAGTCACAGTGTGGCCCGCAGCCTGTACTGGCATCAGTACAAATGGGTTGAAACACTCATTTTACCCAGAAGGAAGGTTTTAGAGCGCGCAGATAAAAAGAGTTTTGTCAGAAAGCAAGACCTTCGGCAAGCCAGAACACAAATGTTTATTTAAAAGAATTTTTAAACTCTGATGCGGGCCAAGAAAGCCGGGCCAGTTGCAGGATCCCACGGGGGCATCCGTATGTGGAGGTCTCTGCCTGGAGAGTCATTTGTTAATGGCGTGTTTACAAAACTCTTTGTCCTCAAGTGGAACTAAGAAAACGCCAACGACACACTCGGTTCCAATTCCACGACATGGGCCTAAATTTAGAGCAAAGGAAATGTGCGGTCAATTACACACATCGCATTCAATGACATTTCTAGATGTGATACCAGCAGCACCCTAAATTGAGCTTCGATTCTTCAATGTTCAATTCTTTTTTAAAACATTTATTATTTTTCCCCATCATCACATATAATGCAGCTCAATGTTAGAACATAGGGAGTGAGAGAGAAGGAAAAAAAGCATTGGAACATTTTCCCATCAATAGAGATATCTTTAAACCTAGCCTCAAGCAATGTTCTCTAAAACAAGGTTGTAGCCCTAACCAGTTTGGCTCAGTGGATAGCATGTCGGCCTGTAGACTGAAGGGTCCCAAGTTCGATTCTGGTCAAGGGCATGTACCTTGGTGCGGGCACATCCCTAGGAGGGGGTGTGCAGGAAGCATGTTTCTCTCTCGATGTTTCTCTCTATCCCTCTCCCTTCCTCTCTGTAAAAAAATCAAAATATATATTTTAAAATAAAACAAGATTGTTGCAGAGTTGTATAGGATAGAGATTTTGAAGTAACTTAGATGAATAATTTCATTGCAGTATAATTTTTAAAATGTTTATTAAATTGATTGGGGTGACATTGGTCAACATAAACATATAGGTTTCAGGTGTGGGTTTCTATGTTATAAGACCTGTATATAGTGCACCATGTGCCCACCACCCCAAGTCAGATCTTCTCCTGTCGCCTTATATTAGGACCCCCTTCTCCACCCACCCCCTTTCCTCTGGCAACCACCACACTGCTGTTTGTGTTTGCAAGTTTCAGTTTCATATCCCACATATGAGTGAAGCCATATAGTTCGTAGCTTTTTCTGACCGGCTTATTTCACTTAGCGTAATGTTCTCAAGGTCCATCCATGCTGTTGCAAAGGACGCTAATTTCTAAAACGTATGCTCAAGAGAGGCAAAGAGGTATTCTAAGGAGAAGGAGGTTCTGAGGTTGGAAACTTGATAGGGAGATGGGAAGGAAAACGCAGCCCAATGTTAAAAATCAGCCATGTGTGATGGATCTGAGTCCTACTGTGGTGTTTATCGGACTTTCCTCGGACATTTGTGTCTCAGCCCTGACTTTTCTTCAGCTTGGACACCCGGGACCTGTAGGTATCGGAGCTGCCATACTTTCCTCTCTGCACATAAAACGCTTTTGGAGAGCTCTTTAGGATCAGAATGCTGCAGCCTCTTGGAAGTCACTCTGAAGACAGAGAGGTCTGACTGAAGACCATCGTTGCCGACAACTGGGAATGGCTCAGACACTGTTTCCCCATGAGCCTCATTAGAAGGTGAAAAGGTAGATCCAAGGTGGCACTCCACAGACTTAGGGTGACATTCAGCAAGGCGATCCACTCCAGCCAACTGAACTTGGCCATGAGCCATCAAGTCCAAATGGGATCTAGGATCTGTCTTTCATATTCTTTCTTCCCTGACACAAAAAGGAAAAATTAAAAAGCTTTACCTATGCTGATGCCCAGTCAAAACCAATGATAACAACAACCAAATGCAACAGACCACCCCGCTGATAGGTTCCTGCCTTCAGACACGGGGAATTCTTGAATTCTACTTCAGTACTCCTTTGCAATTTTACTTACCAAAATGTTGCCAGGAACACATGTTACTGCCTGGCCTTGTGATAATCAGAAAGATACCATGGTGGTTTCAAAAAAAAATCCTTTAAATCATATCACGGTACATGGTTTCCAGCCTTGCTTCGCTCGTTCATTTTTCCCCTCTAGGGGAATTGGATCGCAAGAAAATGAAAGAAACCACTGTGACTGAGCTGGAAAACCGTACCACCTCCTCAGAGAGGACCAGGACCAGATCCCAGGGCCCTCTGCCTGTCCGCTGTTCACTCGCCTTCCCTCGGCATCACGTGTCCACTCTGCGCCCTCACGGTGGTCGCCATGCCCACACTCCCCGCGCTCCCTGGCCGGAGGGAAGAGAGACCCATCTCCCGGGGCCATGCCGCGACACCTGGGAGAAAATGTTGTCTTTGGGAGAAACAGCAAAACTGTGTGACTACATTAAAGTCAACACTATTTATCTTCACCTCTTGTCCTCCCCGCGGACAAAGGGGCACCACTGTCGGGCCCAGCCCCCCAGCCCAGCTGCAATGGCGAGGAGGCAGGGGCTGCTACTTTCAAGTGTCAGCCCCTTTGTGCCCGACTACTAGTTTATGAGGCTGATGTCAAGCATTGCAGTCAATGAAGCCTTTGTCCTAGGTGTTCAGGGCAGGGCAGTGGAAAAACTGCCCTCTCTTCTATCCCAGGCCCATCCATCTTCCCCTCCACTTCTCCGTCTCTGGAGCCGACAGAGAGAGGATCCCTCCTGGGTTAATGTACTGGAAAATTGCCCTGCATGTTTATGAGGGGGTCCCCTCCCAACGCAAGAAAAAAGGAAAGGCCAAGGAGACGGGGAAGAAGGGGCGTCTTTCCCACTGAACTGTTGGCCTTCCGCTTGTGGGCCTGACCCTGATTAAGGAAACCTCAATGCCCATCTCGGAGGGTTATTGTCCAGTCTGGCAGAGAGCACTTCCGATTGAATTTTTTTATTATTTATAATCCCAGAGAGGATTTGAACAGCTCCCAGCACCCATCCCACTCACTCACTCACACACACACACACACACACACACACACACACACATCCAAGCCCTTTGCTTTGAAGAGGTCCCAACCACTCACATGCAGTTGTCTTCGGAACAGTCTCCTCTCCTTCTCAGAAGCCATTTCCCCAAGACCATTGCCTATAAATAGCAGACGTGTTGTTTTCATGGAAGGCTGCACTGTGTGAATGAACTTTGCCATGGACATGGAGCCCAAAGAGTGCTGCCTTCTGCCATATCGCACAGTCGCTTCTTCTAACTATTGTTCCGGCCAAAAATGATCTCCTCTATCTCCAGTCCCCTCCCCGCATCACCAAAACGTACGCTTCTGTGGACGGTTTCAGTTTAGCACAAAATGACCTGTAAGTGGTTAAGGCATCGACCAGGCACCCACCCTGTGTGCTCCCGGATGTGTGGGCTGTGCCCACGGTTGCTCCAAGAGATTTTCACCAAGCAGCAGAGTCCTTCCAGAAACTTCTAAGCTAAAATCCTGGAAACTAGGAACACCAGTGTCTGGATGATCTTAACCAGTGCAAAATGTGCACTTTAGAATTCAGCAAACACAGAGCAAGTGTGTTTTTTAGGAAAAAAAAAAATTAGCATCTGGGTGAATTTTCTTCTTCCTTCAACCTATTTTCCAGAAATTGCTTTCTGCTTCCATTGATTTTAATTTGGCCCAAGAAATTGGAGGTGAGGGATAGTGCCAGGTCACTGCTCCATTTCTTGGTGACAGAGAAAAAAACAGGGCCCTAGCTCGTTTGGGTCAGTGGATAGAGGTTCAATTCCGGTCAAGGGCACCTGCCCGGGTTGCGGGCTCCATCTCGATCCCCAGTGTGGGGCGCGCAAGAGGCAGCCGATCAATGATTCTCTCTCATCATTGGTGTCTCTCTCTCTCTCCCTTCTTCCTTCCCCTCTGAAATCAATAAAAATGTCTTTTTTCAAAAGAAAGAAAAAACAGGATTTTTTACAAGGAAATTGGTGGGAAGGCATAAAAGGGACTCGAAACCAAAAAGGTTAATGCAAGTAGAATCAACGGTCAGTCCTCCTCCTCCCTCCACTGCCCCGAGGACTGTGTTCATTTTGAGGCGAGGCACCAATCTCGGCGTCAGATGCCCGTGAAACCCTCACTTCCTGGTCACTGGGGGGCCACACCCTCTCCTGTCAGGAAGTTGATGGCAGAATGTGACAGCGCACGGTTACAGCTGTTTTGTAAGTTCCACGTCCGGCGTCAGAGTGGAGACGTTTCTGGGAGGCGGCTGGGTTATAGCCTGGGAAGAATTGCATTTGGGTTGTTGCTCTTTTCTCTCCCACGTTTTCCCATTCTATGTTTTCATCAAAACTCCCCCCTCCCCGCCCCTCTCCCCCCCGGGGTCGGAATCTCACTTTCTTCACTGCAGTTTCAAATGCTCACCCCTGACAACTTGTGGGGCCTATTTAAATGTTTAGCACAGTGATAAGAAAGAAATGGGGTACGGCTGAACAGTCCTGCCCAGAAGAGGGGGGGTCATTTAAGTCTTAACACAAACATTCGTCGGCACCCCTAATCTCTTAGCCTGCCCCTCTTTGTGGAAGGAGGTCAGAAGCCTTTGGTCCCCACGCCCGCTCCCTTAAGACCCCTTAACAAGCAGATGTTACTGTAACATGCCCAGGGAATCAAGCATAAATATGACCCCTGACCCCGGCTGTCAGCTGATCCACTGAGCCCCTTAGAAATATACTCTGAACTTTGCTAAATTCCCACTCTTTCCCACCATCCCCCTCCGCTCCTCCAGGCGCCCCCGCCTCGCCTTTCTATGCCTGTGGTTCCTGCTCCGGCGCTTGCACAGTTGCGCTCAGTATGACCTCTCTCTTCACGGAGGTCAAAGGCCCGAGACCTCAGGCCAGCCTCTCTTCTTGCTAAAGGCCAGCTGATGAATCACTCGTAACTTGAAGGGAACAGAGGCGGGGGGGGGGGGGAGGGTGGGGGGGGGGGGGAGCCCTCTGGAGGCCTTTTGAGAGGAACAACTGTGGCCTATACATCAGCATTTACACTGTTCTGACACTTTCAGAACCCAGGGTCCTCTCTGGGAACCACAAAAAGAGGGGCTGGAGGAGAGACAGACAGATCTTACTGCCCGGGGTGCAAAAAATAAGAAAGAAATGAGAGCATGATACCTGTCATCAGGATTGTGCAGCGCGAGACAGAGAGAGAGAGAGAGAGAGAGAGAGAGAGAGAGAGAGAGAGAGAGAGAGATAGGGACCCTGTTCAACACACACACACACCACCCCAATTCCAGTTTATCAAGAATCACTTTTCCCAAAACGCTAGAAAAAGAGAATTCTCCCCACTGCTATGTGTTCGATGGAGAGGACTTTTAGAAGGACTCGGAATTCTCTTCCTTGTTGTTTAGAAAAGTAGAAATGATCTCACGTTTAAAAGAGAAAAACCGTCTGTGTGTGCTCTTTAATAAATCCCACGTGAGTAGATTCCGGAGGGAGGGATGGGGTGAGAAGGTCGGCTAGGTGGTTAAAATACCTAAAATGTATTTCATTTCTCAGCGCCCTATTATTCCTGTGAAGTTCTACTTTTCGTGTTTAATTTGTCAGTAGTATAGAGTTGGCCTTCCATATCTCTGGGGTTTGTGTCACGAATTCAACAAACTGCAGGTCAAAAGTATTGCAACAAAAATATTCCAGAAAATTCCTACAAGTTTGCCACCCACTGACCAGTGCACTGAGTTCGCACTAAGAAAGCGATTGAAGTCACACCCGGATGTAGCCTATATCAAATGTAAATACTCCATGCAAATACGACTCCTTTCATATAAGGAACTTTAGTATTTTGGTTTGGGGGTGGAATCCCGGAACTAATGGCCTGCAGATACTGAGGGATGGCTGTGCTTTCCCTGAGGCCAGTGAGAACGGCTTCAGTAGCCTGACACGGGTTTGGCAATCTCGCTGAGGAGCACAGAGCACGGGAGGGCGGGCCCCCAGCTCCCTGGTCAGGCCCCACCAGAGAGGGCTCTCCCTGTTGTGACTCTCTCTGACCATTTCAAGAAACACAAAGAGTAACCGCAGAATAATGTGAGTTTAGGGGGAAAAAGGGGGTCAGTAAGTGTTTATCAAGTTTTTCTTCAGAATGGCCTCATATTAGCCTATGCTAACCTCAGATTTCTCCTCTTAAATTGTTTTCATTAAGATACAAAATTGAAAAAAAGTAAGGATCGTATTTCCACCTTTGCTTATAAATACGTTAATGTATGTAAATACTCTCTCGCTTGCTTGCCTGCTTACTTTTTCCTTCTCTTTTTGGCTCTTTCTTTTTATCAAAAGTGTAGAATATAGTGAAAGCAAGGCCAAGAGGTAGATATATAGTATTAAGTATATAAATAGAAAAGGAGAAATGTCTGCAGCCAATAACCTACAAGATGGTGGCTCCCAGTCCCCTCAGCCCTGTGGAGGCGGCAGGCACGCAGCAAGGCTGGGCCTGCCCCCAGGTGGGCCTGGCTGCTCCACGTGCCTGCTTCCGGAGTCCCCCAGCCACCCAGGGCCGGCCCAAGGCCAGGCAAACCTCGGATGGCAGCTGCCCAGGGCCGCCCGAGGCTCAGGTAACCAGGGCCGGCCGAGGCTTGCGCTGCTGGCCGTGGCAGCAGCAGAGGTGTGATGGGGCGTCACCTTCCCCTGATCGCCAGGTTGCCTCCCACTCTGAGGGCTCCCGGACTATAAGAGGAGGCAGGCTAGGTTGAGGGACCCCCCCTCCAGTGCATGAATATTTATGCACCGGGCCTCTAGTATAAGAATAAGAGAAGAAACTGTACAAGTGACCAGTATCAGAAATGAAAAGAGGGTCATTGCTACTGATTCCCTGTGCATTAAAAGAATAAGAAAGGAAAATAATGATAAAATGTATTGGACTGATTCCTTAAAAGACACGAACTGTTAAAACACATCTAAGAAGAACTACTAGTAAATGAAACAATCTGAATTTTCCCTATATCTATTGAAAAAAAATAAGTCAATAATTAATAACCTTTGTAAAAAAAAAAAAAAAAAAGGCACCAGACCCAGATGGTTTTACTAGAGTTCTACCAAGTATTTAAAAAGACAACAATTCTCATGATTTCTTGCAGAAATCAGAAGCAGAAGGATCATTTTTCACCTCATAATGTGATGCCAGAATTACCCTGTTAGGTAATTGCCATTACTCCAATATTAAAATCAGGTGAAGACATTACAACCTAGTAAAACTACAGACCGATTTCTCTCATGAACTTGGGGACAGAATCTCTCCTTTGTTAGTCTTTTAAAAATCAGATTTGCTCCAAAGAAAATAATTATTCAAAATTAGGACTCTCAAATGTAGTGGCTATTATATTATTTTTTCAGTCTACAATGGAGAAACTGACATTTGGAGAAAAGTTTTTAAATCTTCTATTTCAAGGATAGCATTGCCCATGAGGACCAAATGTGGTATACAGGTCAATCAGTTAGAACAGTGAAACACTACATATCATTACCATTATTATTATTATTACTAGTATTATTATTATACACTCACTGTGGAGATGCTAATGTGTTTCTCCATGCATTCATGGTCAGACATATATTGTGTGCTCTGATTAAATTACCCGCCTCACTTTGCTTAATCCCAAATAGCTTTTTCTACATTCATGGGAAGCATTCAAAGAAAATGTTTTGATTTTTTTTTATTAGTCTCTTTCCAGGTGGCAGCCAACTTTCATGAAAGGAAGGGAAATAAAAGGATGAGCAAGATCTCTTTTCACCAGTCTTCAGCCCTGACAAAATCACTTTGGAAAACAGAGTTTTCACTTTGTCACTCCCTTTGCTTCTTTTGCCGCCTCCTCTGGCCGAAGTTCACACGCTCTCTTTGATCTGCTCTGTTGAACAAATCTGAAGTGAGAGGTGATTTGGAAGGAGAAACTAATGAGAAGATATTTGCCAGGGAAAAACAATTCCAGCCCATAGATACCCCACCCACGAGCAAGACCCCAGCTAATGTGGGGGACTTTGACCTCCTTCTACAGCCTGGTCCTTAGCATCTGAGAGACACAGCCCATTGAACACAGGCAGTCACGTGAGAGTCAGGAACAGGAATTGGGTGCTGGGGAGGGACAGGGAGCAAGTGTGTACAGCTGGAGGCATGCATGAGAGTCAGACTGTGCTAAGAAGAAAGAATGTGGCTTTTGATAGCTATGTCCTAGTGTTTAAACGTTTTCTGGAATTGTGCCTGGGACAAGGAGAATTTCCAAGCTGCATTTTAGGTAGCCGCGTGGAGAATTGCTTAGGGAAAGGGGAGATTTGGAGATTCAATTAAGAGATTAGTCTGAACAACAGAGCGATCACGTGGATCTGAATCCCGATCCACGCATATGACAAATGAAAACAAGTGACCAGGGTGCTATTGATAGGAATCGGTGACCAAGTAACTGCTGTGGCTGACAGGTAGGTAGGGAACAAAGGGATGTCTGAGACTGCATACCTGTGTGAAGCTCAAATGAGGGTGAAAATAGTGCGAGGTAAGAAAGTCGCCCGAGCCGGTTTGGATCAGTGGATAGAGCATCGGCCTGCTGACTGAAGGGTCCTGGGTTCGATTCCAGTCCAGGGCACTTGCCCGGGGTTGCGGGCTTGAGCTCCAATAGGGGGTGGGCAGGAGGCAGCCAATCCATGATTCTCTTACCATTGATTTTCTATCGCTCCCTCTCCCTTCCTCTCTGAAACCAATAATAATATTTTTTAAAAGAATTAAGCGCCATTATATTAAAGAAAGAAAGAAAGAGAATGGAAGGAAGGAAAGAAGGAAGGGAGGGAAGGAGGGAGGGAAGGAAAGTAAGGAGGTATTGGTGAAGAAGTTATAATTCTGTTTGGGACTGGGGTGGAACACTTTTAAAAAGTATAACTAATACCTAACCTGCTAAGGATCACTGAGCTGTAGAACGCGTTGACATAATCTTGGTCATATTCTACAATAATGTGATTTATGGGGAAAACATATCATAAGTCATTAGGAAAATAACTACGGCTCAGAATAGCTCTGGGCTTATGGCGGGCTTAAGCAAGAAGGGACACTGTGTGCTTAGAAGCTGGCTGTAGCTTCATGGGAAATGGCAAATATGTGGGAAAGGACATAGACAAGCAAACCCTTGGGGATGCAAAACAGGATCAATGAAATGCTTTGGTGCTACATTTTTAAAACCCCAGGAGGAAGCGGGGGCAGACAGATGGTTCTTTCAAGCTTAGGATGAACTTTTTTCTTCTCCATCTCAGAAAGGAAAACTGCACTTGCCCTTAATTTACCCTCCATAAATCTATAAATAGATTCCTGCATGCCTTTTGCTAAAGTAACATGGTCAGGTTTAATTTCCATTTCTGGAACATCGTCCTAATGCAGCAAACACGTCTAGCTCCAAGATGCTGTTTCTAATTGATGGGAATGAAAAGCTGAAGAAAAGAACTTGGTTGGCAGAGTTTTCTTCGGTGATGAAGGGTATTCACTCGATCACTCTGTGTGCCTCTGTATATATTTCTCTTAAGCGGAAAGTACATAAAAACTTTGCAGTCAGGCGAAATGATATATTGAGAAGCCCCCTTGCACAGATTGTGGTGACTGACAGCCTCAGAATATACGATATTGCCTTCCTTTCGAAAGCATCCACTCCTGACGCGGGTGGAAGCTCAAAAAATATCTTTCTCTTCTCTCTCAGGCCTGCAGAATCCAACCTAAAAGAAGCCCATAAAAAAAATGAAAACTTGAGAACAAGAACGGTATCTTCCTAGAGTAGGTGAAGATCTGTATTATTGACTAGAGGCCCCATGCACGAAATTTGTGCAAGAGTAGGCCTTCCTTCCCCCTGCTGCTGGCACTGGCTTCTCTCTGGCACCTGGGACCTGGGCTTCCCTCCAGCTGCCTGCAGCAGGCACCCGGGACCCAGGCTTGCCTGGCAGCCCCGGGTTCGTCCGGAAGGACGTCTGGTCAAATTAGCATATTATGCTTTTATTATTATAGATGCTTAGATATCAGGAGTGTTTGTAGATCTCTTTCCATATATTTGACTAATATCCGTATTCATGGATGATTAAATTGACATGGGTTTTATTCGACATACGACTCTTTGCCCCGTGCTGATACGTGAATGTTGTTCTTTGAAGACTATCTGTGTAGCCAGTTGGCAAGCCAGTCCCTTCTTCTCAGGAAGTTTGTAATATTTAGAGACTGAATAGTTTATTCAAATTCATTAACTCACTAAAAACACTGGCTCACCAAATGTTTCGTGGGCACACATTCTAGAAAGCACGTCAGACAAATTAATCTCTTAGATGACTTACCTGGTTGTTTGACCAAACTCGCTGGAGGGATTTGTAAAAAATGTTTAAACAAATGATGTGTGTAGAAATGGCCATGTAACCGGTATCTGGATGTTTAATGTCAGCAAACATACGGATCTGGGAGTTGCACTCAGATGACCCAACAAGTTTCAGATTATTTGTTGTCCTCAAGGCAACTGGTGTTCTGTACCTATAAACCGGGTGTGGAGTGGGGACCTGGAAGTTTCTTGAATGTTCTGTTGGAGGCTGGGTGGGCATTAGACATTCGTTGTTGAATATTCTGTTGGTGGCTGGGTGGGCATTAGATGTTTGTTCTTGAATATTCTGTCGGTGGCTGGGTGAGCATTAGATATTTGTTCTTGAATATTCTTTTGGTGGCTGAGTGGGCATATATTAGTCCTTCTGTTTTGATGTGTTTTCCAAGCATTTGTACAACAGACTCGAATAGACTTAACACTGCCATGTGGCAGATGAAAGCTGCCCTCAGTACTATATGCCACCAACACAGAATGTTTCCATTATATGTTTCTATCATAATACAATATGCAAAATACATAATACCTATTCTTTAAGTGAGATTTTAATCACTGCCATATTTATATTGTTTCCACAGTTCCTCTCTATTACCTTTGTTATTTTTATTTATTAATTCAAATATTTACTAGTGCATAATACATTCTAGGCATGCACTGGGAGCTGTGTGTATGGGGAGAAGAGAAGAGCATGGGAGAACATGTTACCTACACAAATATCTAACAATAGGCTACATATTGGAGGTTCACAGATGGCATTATGGGAAAGCAAGGGAGAAAACGACACTGCCAGGGAATGTCACACACTGAGTGGCCAGATTATTATGCATTCAGAGATCATCATCATCTGGCCACTCCGTGTGTATGTCTTTATGTTCCCAGGGGTCCTTCTAGAGCTGAGACTTGATGGACACTGAGGTGCAGGGCAGCCGTGACCCATTCTAGGCATTTCACAGGCTGCTTAAGCGCTAATACTGGGACTAGAACCTAGGCCTGACCCCCAGACATCCTGGCTTCCCGTCCAGCGTTGTTGCCACTAAGCCCTCTAGATCCACACTTACTTAGCATGCCTAACGTAGCTATCTGATTTTGCATTTAACCAAGGTGTTCAATGCCTTCATCCGAAGTTCTTGGATGTTTTCATCTTTCTGTCTTTATCCCCAGGGCTTGGCATAGAATATAGGCTTAGTAAATTTTTGTTGAATGAATAAATAAATGAATTATGTGCATATTGTAGGCACAAAGCAAAGTTATGAGAAGGACAGTAGATAGATAGATAGATAGATAGATAGAGATTTTAGAAACACTTTTTTGTATATCTCACATTATTCCCCCAAAAACTAAAAAACCAGTTCTAAAGCTGTTGTTACTAGAGGCATTATGATATTTTCTTTTATTAGTTTCACTGAAGATTATAATATTCTAGTTAAGTTTAACCCTTGTTGCCAACCCCCATTGCCCAACTAAACATTTGATCTCTCCCACTTTCATTCAGATCAGGGGTCCTCAAACTACGGCCCGCGGGCCACATGCAGCCCCCCAAGGACATTTATCCGGCCCGCCGGGTGCCGCTGCCTGTCCTGCTTAGCAGCTGACTCGTCCCGGGCCCGCAGTGCGCGTAGGAATTTGTTCCTAGTTTTTTTTTTTTGTAAACCATAGTCCGGCCCTCCAACGGTCTGGCCCCCTGTTTAAAAGGTTTGAGGACCCCTGATCCAGATAGTAAATTCCCGATGATTGAGAATAATCCACAGAAGTTTTACCACCAAAATCCTTTAGCAGAAAGAAGAACCCTTTGGCCACAGATGCGTAAAGCTAAAAATGTAAAAAAAAATTTGGCAATACTTTCTTTGCATGATTATATTTCTTACAAAGAAAAGGATACTAAGATTTTGCAAAAAAGATTCCTCTTTGCACTTTTAAATCATATTTTGGGGTAGTCAACAGATACTTTAAATATTATAAAATTAAAATATTATTAAATATGTACACAAGTCACATACTTTCAATATTGCATTAACGGGATTACAGGTTTCTTCTACTGAGTAAATTGGAAGGAATATTGAAACAATTTCATCAAACTGAGCACAGCAAAGAAAGAAAACTTTTGTAGGGATCTCGTGCCTTTCTCATTCAGTCATCTTGCAATTTGGAAATTACAATTGCATGAATAAATAAATTATATTTTTCAGATTTGATGTTACTGGCAATATGTCCAACTTCAGTTAAAAGTTTGATTGGCCTGTTAAATTTTCACTCTTATAGCAATTTTAAAAATAATTCGCTAATCAGAACATTGCTTTACTTGTCTTTGCTCTTCATACATCCATATCATCAATAACATTCTTTCATTTCCTTTGCTCGAAAAATAATCCTTTGATAATGTTCCCCAAAACTCACAATATTTTTCTTATCCCTTAACTTCTCTGAGGAGAAAAAATGTTTAAATCTTCCAGATAGAATTTCTCCAGCTCACTCAAAGAATTTCACCTTCTCAACACCCTTGCATTTAACTTAATGTTTTTCAGACTTCCAAACTCTATTACCAGGATGCTAAACAAATAACTCCAGGTCAAGGGTCAGAGAAAGGGACCTATGGGGTGAAAGGTTGAGTAACTTGAAAGCAAAGTGTTACAGCTTTAAGAAAGAGGTTTAACAGGTTTGGGACCTTTCGCCTCTGGCAACGGTCCCTTCTTTTTTAGTCTGACTCTTCCCCACTAAGGTGTTAACTTTTCAGCTGCTGGGGATTTGAGCTTTATTACGTTTTTTCTCCTCCCATTTACTTATTACATTAGAGGAAACATTATTTTGTGGCCAAACAATATTTCAGATTGTATGAATTAGCTTGTCTTGGGGGAAAACCGAGTTAAGTCTGTGCCCTAAATTTGTTCTCATATTTATAACCAAATTAATTCTGTAAACATCATTCTTAAGAAACACATTGAACCATTCAGGTTAAAACAGATGTTACGCATCCATATAGAAACCTCAAATGTGATGCTTTATGTAGCTATCCACTCAAGAGGCGAAGGAAATCAATCAAGTATATACCGGGCAGAGCAAGGGCATACACACACAGTTTTATTATCATATTTAAGTTTTTCTTTTCCTCTTATTCCCTCCTTGAGACTTTGGCAAAGAGGAGAAAGACAATATTTTAAATATATATTTTTATTGATTTCAGAAAGGGAGAGGGAGATAAAAACATCAATGATGAGAGAGAATCATGGATCGGCTGCCTCCTGCACGCCCCACACTGGGGATCGAGCCCACAACCCAGGCCTGTGCCCTGACCAGGAATCAAATGGTGACCTCCTGGTTCATAGGTCAATGCTTAACTACTGGGCCATACTGGCTGGGCAGAAAGACAATTTTGCTGAATCTATTTTCCATGAGAGGATGATCTGACCATGACTGAATGAAAAATAATGAGCTAGTAAATCACGAAGGACCCAGAGACTAATTAGGACCATAGGAAGTTGATAGTTTCTAACGGAGATGAAAACTTGAAAATTTGCTGCTGATGAATCCATCCACCTAGCCATTCACCTGCCCGTTCATTTAGCAGTTACTAGGGAAACCCACAAATGTGTAAGACACAGTACCCGGTACAAAAACGGGCATCCGCTAATGTAAGAGCCCTTGGAGTATAAGGAGAGGATTTACTTCAGATGGTTGAATGAAAATGGACCCTAGAATCCAAAGAAAGTTTACTTTCTTCAGTCATATGAATCTGGGCTGTGATAAGAACTGCACGAACTCGCTCTAAGAGGTTAAAGAGGATGGAGGGAGGGGTTGCCCAGGTTCACCTCTGGCCTGGGTGTGCACACATCCGGGCTTGGGCACCAGATGTGCATCAGCTGCGCTACCTTGTACTTGTGGTTAGGGTAAGGGCAGCCCATGGCCGCTCCCCAGCCTCAGGGAAGGTGGCCGTGCTCTGGCTCAGGTGCACAGCTAAGTCATTTCCACGCACTGCGTCCGTTTTCAGGACGCAGAGTAACAGTGGGAAAGTTTCTCTCTACCCAAGAGGTTGGGTTTTCCTTTGAGCAACTGTGGAGGATGATGAGGGTGGAATGCATCTTGTACATCAAGGAGCCGTCTCTAATGTATCCAGACTTTTAGAGGACTTTCTGAGTTATACTTTCCATATCCTTGCTTACTCCAGTTCCTCACTTGATTATAAATGAAACGAGGTTTGCTTTTGTCTTTCTTCCCTTCACTAAGTCCCATTTAGGTATAATAGCTGGTTTAAAGAGAAAGCTGTCTTGGTGGCTTTAGATCCTTGGATGTGTTAGTGTGAAGAGTGAAATATTTTTATAACAAATTTTTTAATATATTTTATTGATTTCAGAGAGGAAAGGAGAGGGAGAGATAGAAACATCAATGAGGAGCAAGAATCACTGATCAGATGCCTCCTGCACGCCCCACGCTGGAGATCAAGCCTGCTACCTGGGCATGTGCCCTGATCGGGAATCAAACTGTGACCTCCTGGTTCAAAGGTCAATGCTTAACCACTGAGCCACATCAGCCGGGCGCGTTAAATATTTTTAGTTGCCTATGCCCCAGAGGAAGTAGACCACAACGTTATCACTGGCTTGGCCATCTGTGATAACTTCAGACTGGAGCTAGTCAGATGAATCTTCATAGAACAGAACGGAGCCTGGGCCGGGTCATGCAAAAAGGCCATGTCCGTCATTTCTGTTTTCATGGTTATTGTAGAACCCTTCAGTCCCCAGAAGGCTCATGCTCAACCTGTGCTTGGCTGACACTTTCATGAACATGTGTAAATGGTGTTGGAAAAAAACACTCATCAGCCCTGGCCAAGCAGCTCTATTGGTTAAAGCATCGTCTGATACACCAAGGTTGCAGGTTCGGTCTCTGGTCAGGGCACATACAAGAACCAACCAACCAATGAATAAATGAATGGAATACCAAATCGATGTTCCTCTCTCCCTCTCTCTCCTTTCCTCTCTTTCTCTAAAATCAATCAACCAGTCAAAAATGTGTAAAGCACACAACCCTTCTCAGATAGGCCAGTCCAGGATGAGACCACAAAGAGGCAGAGCAGGAAAGAAAGCAGTGTTTTCTGCAGTGTCTCTTCTGAGTGGCCAGGGACCCGCCTCCCAGAGGACCTTCCCACATCAGCCAAACCCCCAAGAGCCTCGCCCAGCGCTGCCTCCTGCACTCTGCAAAGAAACCAGCTCTCTGCATTTACAAGGCGTTTTTGTACTTAACTTCCCTGCAAAAGGCATTTTGATTAAAACAACGTAAAGCAGTGGGATTTCCCCACAGAGCGGCATTGTAGCGGGGGGCTGTGTCTGTGCAAGGGTCTGTTGCCTGATGACTTGCAGAAATGGCAGCAAACAGCACATTCAGTGAATGTGGAACAGATTTGAGGGCTCTGAGGTGTAAGGCCTTCCAAGGCGTGTGGAAAGCATTGAAGCTGGGAGCAAAATGACAAGTTCTTCAGCTCCTATCAAACACGGTTCCTGAAGGGGAAGGAAGGCTGAGGGGAAAGTGTGGAATCTGTGAAAGCTGATACCGGGAGAGATAAGGTGCAAAAGGAGCAGAGGCGAAAGCAGTCACCACGCAGAGGAAAACGAGCCATGCAGTGGGCACCGTGCCCGCTGGAGAACCAGGGGGGCAGGCGCGATGTGGGTGGACAGGGAGCGTGGCCCATGCAAATCGCAGTCTCGGGCCCTCAGAGGCCATAAAGCATTAGCCCGTGAGCAAGAAATCTTGCTTCCCAAGATACTCTGAGCAAGAGCGGGTGAGAAAAGGAAGGGAAGAAGAAAGGAGAGAGAAAGAGAGAGGAGGAGGAAAGAAGGAAGAGAGGGACAGAGGGAGGGAGGGAAATTTCCCCCTCCATCGTAATTACCCTCAGGGCGCATGGCCAGGGCCATTGCAGACTTCCCCACCATGAAGCGAGAATTAAGACAGAAAAAAAATTCACCCACCTAGAACAAGATAAATAAAATCTGTCAGTTTAGCGTTTTTGTTTTAGGCATTGCCGAGTGTTTTATGCATTCTAGCATCAGTTGAAAGATTCTAATGACTTTTTAAATCGCTGTGATTAGGAAGGTGTCGTTGGACAGACCCCACTAAGTGAGAGTCTGAGCCATAAAAGTCTCAGAAAGAGTCGTGAGCGGGCCTCCTGCAGCTGGGAGGCATCAGGGAGCAGCAGGTCATTGAGATGGGATGCTCGGGGGGCCACCGCAGCTGTGGGAGGCTGCAGGAGCGCCAGGCGATCCACAGCCATCTGGAAAACACACGATCTGTCCTCAGAGGTTACTAGGTACAACTGGGTGGATCGCTGAGGCTTCTCCTAGGTAAAGAAGTCCTCGTTATTTCATAATAAAGGTAAATACGCCCTGGCTGGTGTTGCTCAGTGGTTAGAGTGTTGCCGGGGGGGGGGGGGGGGGGCACCCCCACCGACGGGTCCCAGGTTTGATTCCTGGTCAAGAGCGTGTACCTGCGTTGTGTGTTCCATTCCAGGGCCCAGTTGGGGCGTGTGTGGGAGGCAACCAATTGATGTGTCTCCCTCACATCTGCGTCCCCCCCCCCCCCCCCCCCCGCTCCTTACACTCTCTCTAAAAGCGATGGGAAAAGTATTCTTGGGTAAGGATTAATAGAAAAATAAAAAAATAAAGGTAAATACATGAGAAAGATTAAGTGATCATTTTATTTGAGGATGACAAGCAAGGCTTTGTATCAGACTCTCATTAAAGTATATGGAGAAGATAGTGAAAGATTCATTTTCCTGTGACTAACTTGCATACACTTATTGAACACTTACTTAGGTCCAGACACTGCACCGAGCCCTTAATAATCTTGATTTGGCCTCATACCAGCCCGTCCAACAAACAATGTTATTGAGACCCCATAACAGGGGAGGTAGACAAAGACCAAACGCTGAAAGAAAACACAGTGGAGATTTTCTGCCCTCCCAAAACTTGTCAACATAATCGGGGAAATGACACGTGCAGTCATACACATCGAAAAAAGCACGAGTCAGCCTGTTACGGAACGACGATGATTGGCAGGAGGGGGGGGGGGGCGGGGATCTGGAAGGAGGGATGTCCGGTTCCAGACAGCCTTCCACATCTGAGAACTTGGGAAGGAACACGAGGAGACCATCCAGGTGGGACACTGAAATAGTGGCAGACAGTCAGACCACAGGAGAAAGGCCCTGTCATTGGGTGGCCCATTTCCACATATGTTTATCCACATAAAACAAAACCCAGGCTGTAGCTTCCATTTTCCGTATTTTCCATTTTCTCTCTCTCACACACAGCAAACTCACCATATAAAAATGTTTCTTTTCAGCGAGTGACATATTGAATCATTTTGACACACACAAAAAAATCCCAGCACCCCCACCCCCATAATTTGGCTATCCTATATAATAAAAGGCTAATATGCAAATCGCCTGAACAGGGGACCAACCGGTTGCTGTGACGTGCACTGACCACCAGGGGGCAGACGCTCAACGCAGGAGCTGCCCTCTGGTGGTCATTGCTCTCACAGGGGAATGCTGCTCAGCCAGAAGCCAGGCTAAGTGCAGCAGTGGTTGCCTCTGGGGCAGCACAAAGGATGTCCGACTGTGGCTCCTGGACTTCGAGAAGGTGCAGGCCAGGCTGAGGGCACCTCCCCACCCCCGCCTCGCAACCCCGCCAGAGTGCACGGATATGGTGCACCAGGCCTCTAGTTTATAATGATAAAACTAATCAGATCATTGTCTGTTTTCCCTCTTATTTTTAGCTCCATAAACCCAAGTACTTACCTGAAAATCTTGGATTTAAAAATATATACATGCAGCTTCTCAGAACGGCCCGCTAGTTGAGGCTCCAGTAAAAATCTGTTCCATGAGTCGCTTGTCATGTCAATGTCGTTCGGTTGTGTTTTGCTTTGTTTTGTAGTTTCAGTTTCACTTCAGTGTCTCTGTGAGCCAGGTGGGTGGCCTTGGGATTGCTGCCACTACCACCCATGTAATGAGTGCATAGGCATGTGCTAGGTGGATCCATTGCATACACGGGACCGAATTTCTCATTTTTTTGTATGAAAATGGAAACGCCTACCTTGAAGGATAATGATTACCGTTTCCCTGTAAGAATAAAATAAGTAACAAACTGCCTACCTCCGGGAACAAATGTGCATCATACTTCCATGAAATTTGCACGCGATACAGGGCGGGTAGTTAATAAAGCCATAAAGTAGGCCCCGTGTGACGTGCTAGACATCGGGTATTCGGCTGACCTTGTGGTTAAGAGAGCGGAAGATGTTTATTGCCACAAGCTACCCTTCTCCATTCGAGAGGCCGTTCATCGCCAGCTCTTGGTAAATAAACATATAACCTTTGCAAAGGTAATTTAAGGCTGTGCCTTCGAGAAGAAGCTAAATGCACCGGGAGGGAGAGGGGAGATAAAAAATCTCATGAATAACCTGGAAGGCTGCAGGCTAAGGTGGTTATTAAGTCCCAAGTTGTTTTTGCCTTCGCTTTTCCTCGCCACGGAAATAAAAACAATTATTGCTGCGATGCTCTAGAATTAGACCGCATTTGTCGTTTTTAAAGGCGGACACAACTAAAGGTGAGCTCAGCAATGAAAGGGGGAAGCAAAGGAAACATCGGTGCCCAGGCCTGCCCTCTCTGCGTGCGCACCGCCAGGAGGAAAACCGTGGGCAGGGTTATGCGCAGGGGCCCTGGCAGAAGGGGCCTCCTCAAAGGGGTTGAAGAAATCCCATTGGAGCCCCCCCAGCGTGGCTCAGGGGTTGAGCCTCGACCTATGAACCAGGAGGTCACGGTTCAATTCCCAGTCAGGGCACATGCCAGGGTTGCAGGCTGGATCCCCAGTGTGGGGCGTGCAGGAGGCAGCCGATCCATGATTCTCTCTCATCATTGATGTTTCTGTCTCTCTCTCCCTCTCCCTTCCTGTCTGAAATCAGTAAAAATGTGTTTACAAAAACAGAAATCCCATTGGATGGTTTCCTAGGGCAGCAGTGGTATAGCACATGTGGGTGCCTGTGACGCAGCTGAACCGCCTGCCCGGGGATTTGCTGCAGCCCCCCAGGAGGTGACCTGCACCATTCCCGGCGGGGGGGTGGGGGGGGACGACCTTCGTGGAATGTGCTGTGCCTGCCCCTTTCTGCGGCTGCGCAGAGGGAGACCCCCTGAGCGATCAAGCAGCACTGACCAAAAGCCCCTCCCGCGGTGTGGCTAGGAGGAAAAGTCACGTCTGCCGCAGTGAGTTGTGCAGAGGAGGCTTTTACTGAGAAAACGCAAGTGTTCCCACATTTCCCTCACTTTAAACATCGCAGCCGAAGGAAGGCTGGGCTGGTCCCTTAATTACTGAAATAATTGCCTTAATTCTCTCTTCACTTCGCTGTGTAGCTGTGCCTTTGAATCTTATGCTTTATCCATTAGATCATTGTAATTAGAAAGAAAAAAAAACTGGGTTATGACCCAATGAATCCCAACCTAGTCTTTTTTAACAGGGTTGTGAAGAGTGAGAATACACACACACACACACACTGAGTGGCCAGATTATGATGATCTCTGAACGCATAATAATCTGGCCACTCAGTGTATGTCCTATATGATAAAAGGCTAATATGCAAATTGTCCCCTCGACCAGGAGTTTGACCAGCAGGCAGGCCAGCCAACCATCCATGTCCCCTCCCCCTGGCCAGGCTGGCCGGACCCCACCCATGCACGAATTCATGCACCGGGCCTCTAATATGCACACACACATACACACTGAGTGGCCAGATTATTATGCCTTCAGAGATCATCATAATCTGGCCACTCAGTGTATATGTACATATATCTAGAGAGAGAGTAAGAATATATATAAAATATAAAATTATATCAAATTTATTTAAAATATATACTGTATTACATTTGTGTATACACACACAGACATATATATATACTATGTGTGTGTGTGTGTGTGTGTGTGTGTATATACATACATATATACATATATATAGTCAATATATAAAACAAAAATAGATTTCCTAGGGTGAAATGTTCTCACATTTCCAAGCGCAAAATTTGAGATTGCTTAACTGAGGAATTGAATTTTCTGTCGTGTAAATATTTGATTGCACTTACAAATAATCTAGCATCCCACCATGAATGCTTGTGTTTGCCTGTTTTTCACTTTCAAAGAAAATTATAAAAGCTGAGGCTGAGGGAGGTTGGCTCTGGGGACGCAGAGTGACGACTGGATGCCTTTGCTCTGTTCTCCACGTCTCCATGGCCCACGGGTCCCCCGTGCCTGGGAACCCTCCCTCCCGCTCCTGCCTCTCATCATCATGAGGTGAAGGGCGAGGTCCAGGCCGGGGTGCGGGAGACGAAGATGCCCTCTATTCTGCCAGCCTCCCCTTGTTTTCACGATAAAGTCACTCATGGCTGCTTTGTGTGTAGAGCCTGTGGCCATTCTGCGCAGGCCTGGCTTTCATTTTCATGCTATTGTAAAATGTCTGGAGATGCGTAGCTGTAAGGCACCATAAAGTTTAAGATATTATTGTTAAAAGGACACGGCAAGGCTATTCATAGCGAAGGTTCAGCGCGGAGCTGAAAAGCCGGAGGAAAATCCAGGGGAGATTTTGTTGTTTTGACTTCCCGGTCTTTCTTTCAGCAAGAATCTAAGTGCTGGAGGTGCACAGGGCCTCCACCCCAGCTTTTCTTTGTTCTAGACAAGTTATAGTTTGAACTAAAAAGCATAAAAGCACATATGACCCTCAGAATAATTGAGGAGAGCGCTATGCATTCTTATTTATTTTTTAATTCTCACCCGAGGAAATTTTTCCATTGCTCTTTTTTATAGCGAGTGGAAGGGAGAGGGAGAGACAGAGAGAGGAATATCGATATGAGAGAGACACATCAATTGGTTGCCTCCCGCATGCACCCCGACCAGGGCTGAGGATTGAACCTGAAACTGAGGTCCATGCCCTTGACCGGAATCAAACCAGGGACCCTTCAGTCTACAGGCCGACACTGTTTCCACTGAGCCAAACCGGCGAGGGCAAGACGCATCTGTGAACCAACAGTAAATTCTTGCTCCCATTTCTGGGTCTTAGTTCTCTCACCACCTCTTTCCAAAGATTCTGTGAGGTTTCCAGAGCCATTTTCTGCTCATTCTGATTCAGAGCCCTCTGGTTCAGAGCTGCATCTGAATTCTCAATATCACTCCTCCAACAAATGCTTCTGAGCATCTTCTAGCTGTAGACTCTCGACTGGCTTCCAGGGATAAACTACAGAGTAGAAGCGATCATGGCGCCTGCCCTCGCGGAGTTCCAGTCAAGCCAGACAGGCACACATTCATCGCATGGGCACCCAGAGAAATAGAAAATTCCAGTGCTATGAAGAAGGATGGGCCATGCGTGTCTAAAGTAGGGTACATGGCCCGGCCAGCGCAGCTCAGTTGTTGAGTGTCGACCTATGAACCAGGAGGTCACAGTTCAATTCCTGGTCAGGGCACATGCCCGGGTTGGGGGCTCAATCCCCAGTAGGGGGCGTGCAGGAGGCAGCCGATCCTTGATTCTCTCTCCTCATTGATGTTTCTCTTTCTCTCTCCCTCACCCTTCCTTTCTGAAATGACTAAAAATATATTTTAAAAACTAGGTAGGGTCTATGACCTAGCCAACAAAGACTTCTTGAGAAATAATAAAAACTAATACATACTGAAAACTGTAAACTATTGTTTAAAGCAGCGGTTGCCAATCTTCTGGACCTCATGGGCCATCCATGGTCCGCGGACCACCAGTTGGCGACTGCTGGGTGAAAGCATTCAGTTATTTTTCTCTTCAGCTCTTTGACATATACCGTTGTTATTACCCCTGTAGACATGAGAAAGCCAGACTGACTCTCAAGTTCAGATCTGAACTTCGCGTGGACTCAGCCAAGACAGGCAAGGTCATTCCGGGTGCCCACACCATCTCCACATACGAGGTTATTCCGTGAACAGGAGGGACTGGTGCCAGACCCAGGCCATTGTCTAAGCAGGGGTCCTCAAACTTTTTAAACAGGGGGCCAGTTCACTGTCCCTCAGACCGTTGGAGGGCCGGATTATAGTTTAAAAAAAAACAAAACTATGAACAAATTCCTATGCGCACTGCGGGCCCGGGACGAGTCGGCTGCTAAGCAGGACAGGCAGCGGCACCCGGCGGGCCAGATAAATGTCCTCGGTGGGCTGCATGTGGCCCGCGGGCCGTAGTTTGAGGACCCCTGGCTAGGGCACCACGATACCGCCATTCATCTCAAACCCTGACCTCAACACGGTGCTCCCTGCTTGGCTGCAGCTGGGAGGCCAGGGGGACTAGAATAAAGACTAGAAAGCTGGGCCCTGGCCAGTTTGGCTCAGTGGATAGAGCATTGCCCTGCGGACTGAAAGGTTCCATTCCAGTCAAGGGCACGTGCCTGGGTTTCGGGCTCAATCCCCAGTGTGGGGCAAGAGGCAGCCGATCAATAATTCTCTCTCATCATGGATGTTTCTCTCTCTCTCTCCCTCTCCCTTCCTTTCTGAAATCAATAAAAATATATTTAAACAAAAAGATTAGAAAGCTGGTTCTTCAGTGTTTCCACTGGGGAGTGAAATCACTTGTTTGCCCTGTATTTTGTTGGTCAAAGCCAATCCCACAGCCATGGCTAACTTTGAGTGAAATCCTTTCGTATGGGCAGGGAGGAGAGAAGAACCAGATGCAGGAGTGAGCACCAGCAGCGTCTATTACGAAAGGCAGGATGCATGTAGGAGGGAACCATCAGAGACAGACGCCAAACCTTGGGGAGGTGAAACGTGGAGGCTGTACAGCATGGGGGACAATCAGTGGGGCAGGTCGGGTTTACCAGCGGTCGGAAAACTCATCAGTCCACAGAGCCAAATATCAAAAGGACAACGATTGAAATTTCTTTGGAGAGCCACATTTTTTATACTTAAACTTCTTCTAACGCCGCTTCTCCCAAATAGACTCGCCCAGGCCGTGGTCTTTTGTGGAAGAGCCACACTCAAGGGGCCAAAGAGCCGCATGTGGCTCGCGAGCCGCGGTTTGCCGACCACTGGGTTAGACCATCCAAAGCCCACCTGCTGTGCTGGCCACATTTGGGAAGTACGGGCATGCCTCATTGCATGGTGCTTCCCAGATACTGTGGTTTTTACAGATTGAAGGAGACTGAACGGCTGCCACCCCATGGAAGATCTTCAGTGAGTGAGGAGCTGCCTCTGTGGATGAGAGACAGTGTTTCCTGAGACGGAATCTGCTCCTGGCGACGGCGAGGTGAAGGTCATTGACATGACCATGAGGGACTTAGGTTATTACTGCACTTCATTGATGAGGCAGCAGCCGGGTCGAGGGAATTGACTTCATTTCTGAAGGAAGTTCTACTGCAGGTGCAATGCTCTCCAACAGCATCCCACGCCCCATGGAAACCATTCCTGAAAGAAGAATCAGTGGATGCGGCCAGCTTCATCGTTGTCTTATTTTACGGAATTCCCACGGCCACCAGCCTTCAGCAGCACCCCTGCTCCGTCAGCCGTCAGCACCCAGGCAAGACCCTCCACCAGCAAAAGGATGACGCCTCGCTGATGGCTCAGAGGATGGCCAGCATTAGCTTAGGAAGGAACTAATTTTTTGAATTAAGCTGTAGAGATTGTTTTGTCGATATAATGCTTTTGCACATTTTAATGGTCTACGTAGCTTTTATGTGTAAACGTACATTTTTTTAAAAATATATTTTATTGATTTTTTTACGGAGAGGAAAGGAGAGGGATAGAGAGTTAGAAACATCGATGAGAGAGAAACATCGATCAGCTGCCTCCTGCACGCCTCCTACTGGGGATGTGCCCGCAACCAAGGCACATGCCCTTGACCGGAATCGAACCTGGGACCCTTCAGTCCGCAGGCCGTTGCTGTATCCACGGAGCCACACCGGTGAGGGCTGTAAACGTAACTTTTACGTGCACTGGGAAACCAAAAAAGAATTGCGGGCCTCGCTCTATTGCGATATTTGATTCACTGCGGTGGCCTCGAGCCGAACCCGCAATCTCTCTGCGCGATGCCTGTGTTTGAATCTATCCAAAGTGCGCCAAGTCTCATTATAGTCACTTCATCCAATACGGCACTCCCCCCCCCCCCCCCCAAATTCCACACGTCATTATATCTAAGATGGCATCAAATGTAAGTCAGACCTTCAGTTTGTGTATCGTTACGAAAAGAAAAGAAAAATGGAAAGGCCACTACCAATGAAACTATGACACGTGGCTTCTTACCACTTCGAATGTTGATGTCACACTTAGCGAGTGGGTGCTTTTCGACCTTCGTATACCCGTTGTTGCCATCCATCATTCTTGCGTGTGGGTGGGTGTATACACACACATGACTGAGCTGAGGAATGCTGGGTACTTCCTCATAGCCAAGCGTGACTCTCCTGCGTCACTTCTGTCCTCCATGTCCTTGATGTCAGTGCTCGGTGTCCTTGTCCAGGACTGTCCTCTCTGCCATCAGGACAGATGGTGAAATAATCTTTTTTTTTTTTTTAAAAAGAGAGAGAGAGAGAGACATCAATGATGAGAATCATTGATCAGCTGCCTCCTGCATGCCCCCTACTGGGGATTGAGCCTGCAACCTGGGCATGCCCCTGACCAGAATCGAACCTGGGACCCTTCAGTCCGCAGGCCGATGCTCTACCCACTGAGCCAAACCAGCTAGGTCTGAAATAATCTTTTAAGAAAACAACTAGTTGGTAAAACGGGAATGTCGTTCAGTATTTTCTCACTTGGTCTACGGAGATGCGATCCGATCTGGGTTTCTATCTCATTGCCCTCTACATCTCAGGTGTGGATTTTAAACACTTCCCAAATGGAGAAATCGAACAGGTAACAGGGGTCCTCAAACTATGGCCCGCGGGCCACATGCGGCCCGCCGAGGCCATTTATCCGGCCCGCCGGGTGCCGCTGCCTGTCCTGCTTAGCAGCCGACTCGTCCCAGGCCCGCAGTGCGCATAGGAATTTGTTCATAGTTTTTTTTTTAAACTATAGTCCGGCCCTCCAACGGTCTGAGGGACAGTGAACTGGCCCCCTGTTTAAAAAGTTTGAGGACCCCTGGGTAAAACAATGGTGGGTTTTTCTCTGTGGGATTTGTGGCAGTGATGATGCCACACCCTAGAACTCTGTTTCGCATTGCTGTTGCGGAGATGACCTTGGTCTACACTCCAAGGGCATCCTCCCCAGCCATCTTCCATCTTCATCAAGGGGTGAACATAGTGTGCTCAGGTGTGGATCTTCTGGGAATTTCTCCCAAATGTCTCAGAACCACCCATACTTGATTGGCCTCTGTCCCACCTTCTCCCACCTTCTAGCAAGCTGTCCTTTTCCTGAACAGGAGAAGGGGAAGCACATCTGGAATAGACATGAAAGAGTATTTGACAGCTTCCGTGCTCCCCGATCCCACCTGCCATTCACATTACTAAGAAATGAGTACTTACACCTCAGTTGATCTACGTTTCTCGGATTGGATCCTGTTGACAAGGTAAAATTATCCATTAAGAAAGCCTAGCGAGAGATGAACGGCATCGTCTTTGTACTTCCATGTCAGACCCCGTAGGAACCTGATGAGTTCAACCTCAAACCAACATTGAGACTCTCAAGCTCAGATATCTTTCAGCCCAAATCTGACATCATGATGCAGATAAAGTAAGGGCTTAAAGCGGGTTTTAAAAGACATCCATCGGTGTTTGTGAACGCCAAAGGTGTTTTATTTCAAAATAAATTCAACCTAGCTGGTTTGGCTAGTGGATAGGGCTTCGGCCTGGGGACTGAAGGGTCCCAGGTTCGATGCTGGTCAAGGGCATGTACCTCGATTGTAAGCTCAATCCCAGCTCCAGTCAGGGGCACGTGCGGGAGGCAACCAATCACTGTCTCTCTCACATGGATGTTTCTCTGTCTCTCCCCCTCCCTTGCACTCTCTCTAAAAATTAATGGAAAAATATCCTTAGGTGAGGATTAATAAAATAAAATAAAATACATATTTTTTAATTAAAATATAAACAAGTTCAACCTGCCAGGGTGGCTCAGTGGTTGAGCATCAACCTATGAACCAGGAGGTGACAATTTGATTCCCAGTCAAGGCACACGCTCGGGTTACAGGCTCAATCCCAAGTACGAGGGTGTGCAGGAGGCAGCTAATCGATGTTTCTCTCTCTCTCTCTCTTTCCCTTCCTGAGTCTAAAATCAACAAAAACGTATCTTAAAAATAAAAACAAGCTCAAGGAGTTAGGTTTAAAGGAATCAGAAACATAAGGGTCAAATTTCCCTTAATATACACTTGGGCCTAAAAATGAAGGGCAAAGTACTAGGAAACAAAAGAAACTTTCTCTGGTTGTGGGAAATATTTGGCAAGAAACAGGCAACATTGGACAAGCCTAAAGTATAGTCAGTTTCCCCCATCTCTGGGTGACCGGGCCTGTGGGGACCTCGCTCTCCTCACTGGGGGAAGGGCAGAGTGTCATGATAGATGCTCTTGAGGAAATCAGTGCTTTTTTTTTTTTTCCTTTAAGAACATGAACTCTTATATGTACACACAATTCTTTGATTCTGATAAAATAAAAATAAAAGGAAGGACAGAGACATACGCTGGAAATATTCTGCCCAGCTTCTCGTGGTATATTAAAAGCATACTATACAAAGCGGCATAGACTCAAAAGTTTGGAGGCTTAACCCCCGGGAGAGAAAATTATGCTTTTCTCCATGTACCCATGAACTCTGCAGCTGGTAAGACTGCTCTCTGTTAGTAATTACACCGAACAGATGAGGGATTTTTACTTTTTTTTTTTTATTTGACCTGCAGTTAAACAAAATTTGCTTGTTTTATTTTTGGTTAAAAAATGATGAGGCAGCAGCAACCCCGGTTTCACCCCAGAGCTGTTGATTTTTCCCCCTGCTTCCTAATTTGTTTCAGACTACGCGCTCCGAGTCCCGTTTTAGTGGGAAGCGTTTGCAGCCAAGACCTTCGGGGGCTTTATCTGCAGTTTATTTTGTTAACTCCAAGTTGGAGATGGTTGCGAGGTGGTTGTTTTCTCTTCCTTGCGGACTCTGCAGCAGGAAAGCTCATCTCGCTTTTAGGAAACAGATTTAAAGCGACAGAAAGGGGGAGGACGGGTTTGGAGGAGTCCGAAAGTGCAATAGAGGTCTGGGACCAGTGACGGTGATAAGAGGGATAATAAAACTAATAAAGCAATACCAGGGAATTCACTGCCTTCGAGATTTAGAGCATAGTTCACGCTCCACTCCCACCCCTCCCCTTGTAATTCAGATTTAACACTAATAAATGAGAGGAACTAGAGATAATTGGCCAGAATGAAGCATTACACAGCAGGCATTTCACTAGCTGGCCCAACCAAGCAACTGTAGCCCGATGCATTGTAACTGAGGCACTCAGAACAAAAAGCAATGGTTCACGAGGTGGAAAGAATGTGGTACAGCACCCCATTGCCCTCGCTGGTATTTATAAAGTTTTGGCAAAATTTCATAACAAATTTTTAAATAATGTGAAAGTGGCCTGTTTCCGGTTTCTGCCCGGCACCAGGCCTGCCCTGAGGATGTTGTGGTCGGGGCAAGTGGCCAAAGATTCTGCCTGGCAGCAGCCCTGGAACAGAAAGGCAGCCAGGGAGCCCCACGTTTTTATGCTGCTTTCTCATCTCCTGTCTCAAGGAGCCTTTATGTCTGCCCTTCCCTTCAGGCGCCATCACCAGCCCCGTCGACCAAGCTGCTTTTATTCTCCTGACGATGAAGACAAGATTTAAAAATGGGGGACTTGTGCTAGGCGGTGTGGCTCAATGGGTAGAGCACCGGCCTGCGGTCCAAAGGGCCCCGGGTTCGATTCCGATCTAGGGCACGTACCTCGGTTGTAGGCTCCTCCCCAGCCGGGGCCCTGGTTGGGGCTCATGCAGGAGGCAACCAATCGATGTGTTTCTCTCACATCAATGTTTCTCTCTGTGTTTCCCTCTCTCTTCCGCTCTCTCTAAAAGATCAATGGAAAAAAAATATATCCTTGGGTGGGAATTGAAAAAGAAGAAGAGAAGAAGGAAATAAAACTAAAAAAAGAGAAAGATGGAGGATTTGACCAAGGACACATAGCTGATAAAGATTACTATAGAAATTTATACCCACGTTTCTCATCCTCAGGCCAAATAATTTTCCATCAAGATTCAGATAGGAAATTCACCACACTAAATCCTCTTTCTCCTCTTCCCGGTAGGGCCTCCCCCACCCCAATCAGGATTCTGTTCATCACCTAAGATCACCACTGGAAGAATGTGGTCCCCACTGGATATGCCACAGCAAAGGGCGATTATTTCATAGAAATCAGAGCTCTCCATCCATGGCCGGTGTTTGAATACAGAAAAGCAAATCATCTCATTTAAAGGCCACTGTGGACAACTCAGGCTGGAGGCCTGTTTGGCTGCTATCATTCAAGTCAGAGGAACTCAGCCCCAATCTACAAAATTCAGCCACACACAGAGCAGCCTCCATAACAGCGATTTGACCAACTGAGATGTATGCCACGCCCACTGGTGGAAGCACATTGTTCTGGAACAGAGGTTCTGAGACCAGAAAACCCTGGGTTAATATCTTATTCGTATCATTTCACATTACATGACTTGGGGCACATCATGTCCCCTCGCTGAAAACCAGTGTCTTCTATCCCACTGTTCCTTTAACCCAAGAGGGTTCTTGGGATGATCCAGTTAGACAGCACGCAGACTACGTCCATCAAGCGGAAGCCCCTTTGTTGGGGTCTGTTCTGAATTCTTGAACTCACTTCTTCAACTCACGGAAGCTTCAGCAGCTTGCTCTTCTGCTTCGCGTTTCCAGACGTGGTCCTGGCCTGTGGCTGTATCTGTGCGCTTGTCCTGTGACCAACTTAATTAGGGTGCGATTTGCATGGGATGAGATGGCACAGACTTGGATAATGCTGTGAGGGAGTTTTCTCCTACCGGAGACCTGTTACCACGGCGGGTTGTGGTAAAGATAGCAGGGACTGGCAGAGAGGGAGTGTATGGAATAAGTGTGACTGCCTTCTTTAGCTATACTATTTCATTTAATCCTCTCAACAACCTGGAGGGGAACATTAAGCAATGATACCATTTCACAGCAAATAAGATCAACAGTTTCTATAGCCAGTCTCAGCAATGAGGACCGAAAGTTGTAAGGGAATCCTTCAAGTATTTATCTTAACTCTCTGTTTCTCTTCGTTCGCTATAAATGATCAGACCTTGGGTAGTTTATTCGGTTAACTTAACTGGTACTAAGGCCCAACCAGGTCATTCAGTTCTAAATTATTCACACTGTCTTGCAAATTATCCCAACATTTAAAAGAATGCACTCACTTCTCTTTGCCTTTTGCTTAGGGTTTCATCTACAATAGTTCAACCTACCTACCATAAAATGGGAGCAAATGCCACCTGGCTTGTCCCATCTTGGGGTTGGACGGAGGTAAAACGGTGTTTTCCAGTTTTGGATAAAAATGAATGAGAGGCAATTTCAAATATTTCAGGGCCTTCCAGCAAAGAACTCTTTGGAGGTTTAGATACAGGATAATCCCATGGTCCTAAAAAACTGAAACTTAAGGATGAAGGGTTATCCACCTAAACTGTAACCAGAATCTTCTATTTTATTTTGTTACTGTGTTAACCTTCACCCAAGAATATGTTTTTATTGATTTTTTTTTTTAGAGCATGAGAAAGGAAGAGAGAGAGAAACATTGATGTGAGAGAGAAACGTCGATCAGTTGCCTTCTGTATGCCCCAGCCCGGATCAAACCCAAAACCTAGGTATGTTCCCTGACTGCTGTCTGGAATGACACCCCAACTGAGCCAGCCTACCCACCATGCCAGAATCTTCTATTTTAAATGGCTTTTCAATGTGGAAGGCTCTTCCAAAGCCAAACATCATTCTACAATTCTAGGAGAGACCAAAACAAGATACAGCTGAAGTTATAAAATTTTTAAAAATCGCCTGAAGACTCATCATCATTACATTATTCTTCTCCACTGAATACCTCTCTTATCTGTTAACGAGCTTTCTAATCATTCTTGATATATACTGGGCATAATATAAAAATAACACACGCATGAATATTAATACTTCCTTGAGCTCCAAAGACAATTTAGCTGAAGATCAAAACACACTGATAAATACTTGATATGTGGTAACTTTCAAGAATTGAATAGGATTCTGATCAAAGCAAGAAAAACCCAACAACAAGCACGTCTTAGGCAAAATTTGACGTCTGAAAAGTGTTCCTCGATTTTAGAACCATAGAAATTTAGGACTTCAGACAATCCTTTGCCATTTCAAAATTGTTGGTTTTTTTTTTTTTTTTAGTGTTTCCAGTCCAAACCTACTTCCTAGTTTAAGTTTAAGGATCCACTGGGCTTGAGGTCCCACTTACCTCCCAGAGCATGCAAACATCTGAGGTTCTCCCAAAACACACCAGTACATGCCACACAGCGACAGGAATTGAGCCAAGAATTTAAAAGAGAAATGCTCTGTTTCCCAGCCAGTGTAGCTCAGTGGTTGGGCATCAGCCCATGAACCAAAGGGTCACCAGTTCAATTCCCAGTCAGGGCACATGCCCAAGTTGTGGGCTCGATCCCCTGTAGGGGGCCTGCAGAAGACAGCCTGTTAATGTTTCTCTCTCATCAATGTTTCTATCTCTCTATCCCTCTCTCTCTAAAATCAATAAAAACATTTTTAAAAAATAAAATAGAATTGCTGTGTTTTCTTTTTTTTCTTTACTGTTTTTTTCTTGCACCCACTGAGCCACCGAAATTTGAGGGTGAAAATATTCCAGACCACCCCAGGTTGCAAATTGGATCAATTCAGCCAAATTCTTTTACATGCAAGAGCAGATGGTATGATATTTTATCATAAAATGATTTTTCTTTTGCTTTAATGTAAAAAAAAAATTTCAACTCCACATGACAGTATATCTTTCGCAGACCTCTGGCCTTTACTAATCTGAGCTGTTTCATCTCTCTGATCTAATTTGTGGTTGAGTATGGTTTCTTTTGTGCCTGCCAATGTACCAGATTAGAAAGCCCTTTTACAGATGGAAATATCTCCTTCTATTTGCACAATATGTGTGTGTTTAAAAGGGGGAAAATAGTTTACCTGCATTTGTAAGCGAGGTTCCATTGTTCAGGTAATGGACTTGCTACTTAGCGCATTTTTCTTTCACTTCAAAATTAATTATAGAACATACTCAGATGTGTACACTGTGCCCGTGTGTACACAAAGTGGACATTGGAAAAAAATCTCTTGAATATTTCAGGCAGAAAAATACTTTATTTCAGACACACAGTCGATTAAGGGAAAGTAGAGAATTTTGTTTGCGTTAAGAGAATTGTCTGATGTTAATTTCATTCTTGTGTGGGGAAACTCATCTTTTAAATAATTCATGTCTCCTTATGACCAAGTTTTCTTCCTTTGCTCCTATGTACTTTAGAGATGATTATAGCAACTGAACCTGTGACACATTGCTATGAAAATGTAAGACCACTCGCTGAATTTCCTAATATCCCAACATTTTTCTTCTCTCTCTCTCTCAGCAAGGGGGTTTTTTTCTCAGCAAGTATGATGTTCAGGACCACCAAATTGATAGAATTGAAGGAAATTCAGGTTTTGGGGCGTTTGCTCTGTGTGTGTGTGTGTGTGTGTGTGTGTGTTTCTTATTTTCACTTTGAAGAAATGGAGTGTTTAGCCCAGCCACTGTGGCTCAGTGGTTGAGCATTGAACCCATGAACCAGGAGGTTACGGTTATATTCCAGGTCAGGGCTCATGCCCGGGTTGCAGGCTCCATCCCCAATAGGGTGCATGCAGGAGGCAGCCGATCCATGATTCTCTCTCATCATTGATGTTTCTCTCTCTCTCACACTCCCTGTCTCTCTATAAATAATAAAGCATAGTTGTTGTTTTTTAAGGAAAATGGAGTGTTTAGTTTCTGGGTTATATCTAGTTTCCTTAGAAGGGAAGATGCTACTAGGAATGAGCTAGGAATGGCAAAGTTTAGTCAGATCAAGGTATCCATTTAGCACGAGTCCCTCTCTAACTGTGTTAATTGGCAATTGCAGGTGGTCTTGGTAGAGAGATAAATAACTGAACGGAAAGAAGTCACGGTCCCCAAGGTGGACCGCCTGGTCCCCAAGCAGCATTACAGTAACAAGAACACTGGGCTGTTCAGCTAATTTCTTCAACCTGCTGCGGAGGTAGAAAGGGGATCCAGGCTCGGGGCTATTGGGGTGCTGTCTGTCACCAGCACCAAATTGAGTCCCAAGAAACCGAAGGAAACTATGTCAGGCCCATTTGGGGCATCTTTCTGATTCACAGCCGATTCACCATGTCCCATGAAGGGCTTGCAGTAAAGAGTAATATGTTGGGGAGATTAAATCATGAACGGGGACTGTTCATTACACACACATCGCTTCCGAGCTGAAGCAGGTACCTCTCCCTGCCCTTTGCCGCACATTTTGCACGCCTGCCTGTTCCTCTGGCGCTGCTGCTCGGTCTGTTTCTCCCTAATCTCCCGCCCCTTGCACTCCACTACCCACTTCCAAGCGCAAACACAAATGTAAAATGTAAATTGCGGCCTAGATTGCTACTGCTGGCATGTGGAGAGAGACCGGCTTCTGTGGCTGCCTCGATGTGCCTGGATGGAGCACATCTTTGCATCTGGACCAACTCCTCTGTTACCCATCACTTTCCTCTTTGGCTCCCCATCCAGTTTTGTTCTTTGGCCAGTCATGTACATGTCTCATGCTAATTTACATAGAAGAGAATGCTCTGCACTCCAGACCTCCAAGCTCACTTACTTAGCATAGCAATTTTTTTCTTTTTTCTTTTTCTTCCCCATGCGAAAGCCTGCAGGATAATTTAGCCCCATTTCCCCCCTGCCATAATCATCTCTTTTACTGTGGCATCCCCAAGTTCTTAAAGTGTGATCCGCATGATAATGCACTAAACTGACTTCTGTCCCTGCCCTCTAAGAGCTTTTTATCAAAGAAGTGGTCTCGTTATTTTCAACTCGAAGGGTCCCTACTGTCAATCAAAAATGGGAGCACTTGTCCCCGCCCACTGGTCTTGGAGCATGAGGCATGGTCATCGTGGTAGCTGATGGCGTAGCTCAGTGGTTGGCCAACTCCTTCGTCAACAGAGCCAAATATCAACAGGACAACGACTGAAATTTCTTTTGAGAGCCAAATTTTTTAAACTTAAACTTCTTCTAACGCCGCTTCTTCAAAATAGACTCACCCAAGCTGTGGTATTTTGTGGAAGAGCCACACTCAAGGGGCCAAAGAGCTGCATGTGGCTCGCGAGCCGCAGTTTGCCGACCACTGGTGTAGGGTGAGGACTGGCAGGACACCAGCTGGAGAGAGAGATTATGTTCCAATCATGGTAGCTCTTAGGCACTAAGAATTTAGATTCCATCCAGCAGGCAGCAGGAAGGAATCCAGGAAACATTGATTCTTAGAAATATTGTTTCCTATTTCATTCTTTGGAAGGATGAGAAGTTCTGATGGTGACAGAGAGGAAAGCTGTTGCAACCATCAGCACAAGCCAGGATGTGCCCCCGATGGAGGCAGTGGGAGTGTGTGAACAGAGAGAAGGGCCGGATGCTGGTGTCATTCCTGAGGCAAAGCAATGGGTGGTACTTCTGGACGGTGCTTCTGTTCTGTTGAAGGGGCGAGTGAGAAAGAAGGGGTCCAAGTAAGTAGATGATGACTTCCTTAACAGAAGGGACAAGAGAAAGAACAGCTGTCGCCAACAGTATCCAAATTTTCCTGGAGTTACCATGATCGGGAGGGACTGAGGGACCCTCCAAGACAAGCTTGGAGTTACCATGATTGGGAGGGACTGAGGGACCCTCACAGCCTGGCTTTGCACAGTGGAGTCAGGGCCGGACAGAGAGGTTGGTGAGAAAGCCACAGAGTCCTTGGCATTGCCACAGAGAGAGTGTAAGGTGAATAGAACTGGGAACAGGGACGTAGAAACGACCAGCATTTAAGGAACAGGCAGTGGGTGGCGGGCGGGGTCAGCGATTCCATCTGAGAAGAAACTAGTGCAGAGAAAGTCAGAGCAGGAGTCACGCTGTCACATCCAGAAAGGGACCTTGCCAATGGAGGGACCAGCAGGAGAGCGGGCGACAGGTGAGTGCAGGTGGCGAAGTGGGAATTGGCCCTCTGACAGTTTGCCTCTCTGAGAGTTACTACAACCCCCGGCAGGCTTGGGAGTCAGTATCTAAATGTCACCATTGTAATCAGGAATATTGTTTTTTATTGTTTTGGTTTTTAAAAATATATATATATATATATATATATTTTATTGATCAGAGAAAAAGGGAGAGAGAGAGAGAGAAAGATAGAAACATCAAGGATGAGAGAAAATCATAGATCAGCTGCCTCCTGCACACCCCCCTACTGGGGATGGAGCCCACCACCAGGACATCTGCCCTGACCGGGAATCGAACCATGACCTCCTCGTTCATAGGTCGATGCTCAACCACTGAGCCACACCAGCTGGGACATTTTTGTTTTTGAAATCAGCAAAGTAAAATGAGTATTTTTCCCCCAATGATTTGTGTTATTTGGTCTTTGAGAATGCGCTCAGAAATGAATCGAAGCAAAAAGGTACTCAGCCTAAATTAAAAAATATAATTATATTAGTGACATGTCTCATGGAGCAAACGTGAACCTGATCTGAGTGTTGTTCTTTCTTCCTTGTGTATATTTCTACTTCTATTTATTTGTCATTAGCTTTGGAATGCTGGTGAGTGCTTACTGTGACTGGTGAACAGTGAGTCAGAAAATCATTACTTAGCCTGTACCGAGAAATCCAGTGTCTGCGGTGTGTACTTCTGTTCCCAAACTAATGCTTTATTTATTTAGCTGTTCCTTTTAGGAACATGAAAAGCATGTTTAAAAAAAAAAACAAAATTAGCCTTGGGAACAGATGAATAAATGTGAAAACAATTTATCCCTTTAACGGCCTAATAAAATATGTTTTCATTCTGCTAACTGACCCCGATAAATTCAATCGCCATCGGTTAAATATATCCATCACCCTGGAGAAGGATAGCCAAATGTTTGCTCATTTTTGATCCTCAATGAGCCTTGGTCACATGATGATTATTAATTGTGACATCTATAATATAATACTTGGTTGGCTTTCACTTTTAGGAAGACCGGGAAGGAATCTTTACTTCAGAAAAGGAAATCCTACTTCAAGGCACTTCCACAACTTGATTTAAGTCCATTTGCTCTCTCTTCCATTTGCCTTGGATTCCTTCAGCAGCCCCTTTTAGTTACATTTTACTGTTCCAGAGTTAATGCCATCAATTTCCGTTTCTACCTGGGAAGCACCAGGTATTGACTTGCCTCTTACGTGGTAGGAACTGCCTTTGTCATATCCAACTCTCCGTAGGAGTGGCCACCAACCCTAGCCGGTTTGGCTCAGTGGATAGAGCATAGGGCTGCAGACTGAAGGGTCCCGGGTTCGATTCTGGGCAAGGGGCACATACCTTAATTGTAGGTTCCCGGGCCCTGGTTGGGGTGCATTCAGGAGGCAACCAATCAATGTGTCTCTCTTACATCGATGTTTCTCTCTGTCTCTTCCTCTCCCTTCCGCTCTGTATAAAAATCAATGGAAAAATATCCTCGAGTGAGGACCAACAACAGCAAAAAAAGAAGTGCCCGATGGATAGCATCGGATACAGGATGTCAGTTTTTGCACCTCCCTGTGTATTCTGGGAGGAATGATCCGTAGGGTAAATGAGGGAAGGGAGGGAGCTAGCTGGGTGAGCTGGGTGAGCTGGGTGCCTCACATTGCATCTGGAAGTGAGCGCATTGGTCAGGACTGTGAGAAGTGGGCCATCTAAGCTAGAATGAGCCCTCTCAGAGTGGGAGAGGGCAGGCACTCCCAGCTGGCATGCTGGTAGGCTTGGGGGACACCGTGAGGGACTCTCCCCAGTCAGCAGATACTGACGAATAACTAAACATGACTGATAGGCAGGCAACCCGAGAGAGCCTTTCTAGCCATTCCTTTCTTGTTCTTCACTCCATAGCCTGTCACGTGGCTCTCTCTTCCCCCCTTCCCCCCAGGGCCATTGCTGCTCCAATCCCTAAAACCAGGAACACGTGCTCTCGTGTGCACATCTGGCCTGGGCAAGTCTGGCTCCAATTTAAAAACCTACATGTTGGTCCAATTCCATTATTGGACAAGGAAATTCTGTTAACTGGTGGGCTCATTTGCATGTCATTACCCAGAATGCCTACCCAGCTCACAGATGTTTCCCAGACGCGGGGTGAGGAGAGGGGTGGGGGAAAGGTGAGGCTTTGGAAACAAACAGAGAGATTTGTGTATATGTTACTCGAAATTCTTTTCCCTCTGTTTTGTATCAAGAAACAAAACGTAATACAAAGTTATGAATTTTTACCTAGCTCTAAGAGAAAAATCATCACCTTATTTGCAGGAAATTTAAACAAATGGAAACCAGAAAGCTACCCACCAGGTGATGTTCTATTAATTTATGCAGAAAAAAATGAGCCAGTAACAGGCTCCCATCCTGTAGTTTCAACATTTACCATAGAACTTTCCTTCTTGCGGGGAGAGGGGAGTCAACACTCATTTTTAAAAAGTGACATGAAATTGGTAGGAGTGTGGAAGGTCTTGGTGGGACTAGATTTTGATAAAAGCCACAGTCTCCTTGGAAGGCTTTTAACTAGCCAAATGGCAGTGACACCATTCCTGCCTTCAAGCCTGAACTCATGTAGTCACCATGTAAACTACTCTGTTGTCTTCTGACAAACAGCAAAGTGATTCTGGGTGACAGTTGCAAAACTGGGCTCTCTTCACACAAAAAAAAAGAAAAAAGAAAAAAAAGAAGAAGACTTAGAATGTCCAGAGTGAAAGGTCTTAGGGTTGGTTATCTTACTTACATTGTACAAAAGAAAGGAATGCTTCATTCACAGCAGACAGACCCAAAACAGAAAAAGAAAAAGAAAAAAAAAGCAAGAAAGAAAAGAAAAACAGAAAGAGGAGAAAAAGAAATGAAATAAAATTTAAAAATAAAATAAAACAGTGTAATTGCTTTGGGGACCGAAGTTAAAATGCAGGTGTTTTGAGGGGAACATAAACATTTTTTCCTAAATGAGGCGTTGAGGGCTGGGAGAAGGGCAGTAAAATTAGTGGAATTACTGCCTGATTTTAACCAGATGATGGCTGCAGTTGGACACCAGCGAGTTTTCATTAGGGACTCTAATTTACAAGCCATTCAACACATTCCAGTGGAACTCAACAACTCCCCCAGGTCCTAAAGAATGCCAGCTCCCCCGCTTTATGGCAAGGATGCCGAACTGTGAGGCTTTTAAAGGCCGGCGCATAAGCTCTGTGAACTAAGGATGATCACGCCGGCCCACAAGGAGATGTCCCAGGGAACCAGCTTCTGACACGCACCTCACCCGCAGTCCATGACCTTGTGGCCACTAGGTGCTGTGTGCCGGCAGGCATGGTGTGCCAGGAAGATGCTCCCATGATCCTCCGGGAGTGTGATTTGTTTGTGCAGCCGGGTGATAGATTCACTTCCCATCGGCATCAATAAAAGACGCCTAACCTTGTTTCCTTCCATAGTGAGGCTTGCTGATCCTGCAGGCGGGTGATAAATAGTTATGTGTCGCTTCCCAGCATTCCTAGGCCTGTTGGAGTCAGGGTTTCTGTGGCCCATCCCTGATGGGTTACACTAAGACGTATATTTTTTAAAAATATGTTTTTACTGATTTCAGAGAGGAAGGGAGAAGGGGGGAGAGAGAGATAGAAACATCAGTGATGAATGGGAATCATTGATTGGCTGCCTCCTGCACGCCCCCCCACGGGGGACAGAGCCCACAAACTGGGTATATGCCCTGACCGGGAACTGAACTGTGACTTCCTGGTTCATAGGTCAACCAACACTCAACCACTGAGCCATGCCTGCCAGGCCAGTTCGTGTATTTTTATTGGGCTGTGTCGGCACACAGGGTTAGAGAGGGTCAGCAGTTCAAGCTCTGCTCCGAGTCTCAGGGACTGGAGTCCTTCAAGAGTCACGAAATCTCTACCATGGCACAAAGTGGCCTCGAGGTTGTATTCTGCTGAGCCATAACTTTAGGGGAAGTTGACACAGCCATTTGTCACATCACATTTTCCATGTCGTACCTGAAAAAGGCTAGCCCGTTGGTGTCCTGCAGACATCCGCCGTGTCATAGTCACCTAGCCCTGACCATTTTTCTATCTTTTCACCGTGGCTGGTGGAGGGTGATGTGTACTGTTAGCTGGAGAATCTTCGTGTTTGTGCTTGTCCTTGTTTTAGCTGCATGGGATTCTATACTGTAGTTGAAACTCAACGAAAGGTTATTCTACACTCCCTTCAAGTACCTCTTTGGTCAGGGGCCCAAAACCGTCATAAACAACAAACTGTGGCTAACCCTTAGAGTCTCGAGTTTTAAAACCTGGATCACGGAGCAAGGGCTCCCCACCCGGTGTGCAGAGAGACCAATGCTGTGGACCAGCTTTTGAGAAAAGAAAGAGCTTTTATCTGTGAGTTCGGCCAGCGAGGAGACAGGAGGCGAGGCTCAAATCTGCCCCCCGGATCCAGGTCCGGGTGGGATTTTAAGGGGTTTCAGCACCAGGTCGCCCTGGACAGCGGATCCCTCGCTTGTGGCGGAAAGGGCTCAGGCGTTCGGGTTCTGATCGTGTCCCATCCCTTGGTTCAGTGGGGTTCACAAGTGTTATTGTCAGTGGTGTATCCAAGGGTAAACTCGGTTTCAGGTCTCCTTGGAAACAGGACAGGACCAGTCTGAGTTGGTTCTTGGCTACACCTGCCTATAGACAGCCAGTGCTAGAAGAAATAAATATTTAACACGTGTCTAGAGAGGCCACTGAAGGGACAGAATCACTTGCTGTAACATGACCTTGGATGATTTGTTTCATTTGCTTTAAGTTATATTGGCGTGAGAGAGAACATTATAAGTTTTTCATTTTTGGTTTCTCCAGTTCTAGACTACAGCCAAACAACTTATTTTCCAGGTACATAAAACGAAGGAATTACTCTTTCTTAGATTCATGGAAATCTGATTTTCTAACTCATGGTCAAAGAATCAGACTATCGTAGTTTTCATATTTGCCCGCAAAATTGTTTGCGACCTCTCGTGAAAAAAATTCTAGAAAGTTAATATTGGGGTTAGCAATACTTACTAGAGATGACATGAAGAATACCATTAAGTTGATGAGAAAATCATCACATGCCCACTTCACTTAATGCTAACTGAATGTTCTGGCCACCGGAAGTTCCTTTCAGATACCAAGAAAAGTTCCAGAATGTCCTGTGGAATAGTTTTGATTATGCATATTTCTGGAAATATCTTGAAAATACTTGCCAAGACTTGATTCGTGTTGAACTTGATGCCTGTTTATATTTCATGTAGCTGAGCTATAAATCTCATTTATTCATTACCAAAAAAATCAGGAGCTGTATAATAATTATTACTGCCTTTGTTGTTTCAACAATTGTCCTTTAAGTTAGATAACCCAGCTGTTAGGAGTTCTGTATTTTTGCATGTTAAGTAGTTATATCAGAAGCTGTACAGGCAGTAACTTAAGTTTCTGGGAGTAGGGGCATGTGGGGGGACTAGAAAGGAGTTGGGCTGTAAATAGCCCTTAAAGTTATATCTCTATAATAATAAAAGCGTAACATGCAAATTGACCAAATGGCCGAATAGCAGAGTGACCGTCCGGATAACCTTCCGGACAAAGCCGGGGCTGGAAGGGCCGAGACAGCATAGCTGGAGCGGCTGTGAGGGCCTACCCTTGCACGACTTTTGTGCATCGGGCCTCTAGTATATATATAACTTGTTAACTTTTTAAAAATACAAATTCTAAGAAGATAAAAATAACTTGTCATCCCACCACCCAGGGAAGTGGCATTTTGGTAGATATCTTACTGGATTTTTAAAACTCGTGATGGCATAGAGTATATGCTGCTTCATAGCAGTTTTTGCCTCGTTTAACAGTATATTAAGACTACTTCCCTTATGAGAGATTCTCCTGAAGCAAGATTTAGAATAGCTGTAGAGCTATTCTATTCCATGTACATGTTGGACATTGTATTTTCACTATTTTAAATAATCCACAATCATGGGGAAATACATTGCAATGGATATTTTAGATGGAATCTCTGTGTATACTCCTGACTGTTCTTTAGGGTATCAGCGTTTGAATTTTTAGGTAAGGTCTATTCAGTTGCTTAAGGCTTTTGATTTGTTTTGACAAACTGCCCTCCAGAAATGTTGCACTGATGTTTACTCTCATTAGCAGTGTCCGGGAGAGGATTTTGGCTCGCATAGGCCTTTGTAAAAAATCTGTATATTTCATGAGAACTCTACAACACGTTCAGAAATACCTTCTCAACAGCCTAGGCTCGCCATTCCGTCTGACCCGTGGTCATTTATTGTGTGTTTACTCTGCGCCCAAGTCGATGCTGTCCACTTCCTTCACATACGTCACCCCGTGTGATGCTTGCAAGAATCCCCTGCATCTCGTCCCCGTGCCCTGCAACGTGAGAGGGTAAACAACCTGCTTAGCATCACCCGGCTCCCACGCATCAAAGCCTGGCCTTGAACCGCGATCTGTTTTATTTCAAACTCCAGGCCCTTAACTAGCACTAAACAGCCTGCTTCTGTCTTGTTCTGGTAACTCCCTATTAACCAAACACGGAGCCTGCTGCTCGCCCACACTCTGGCTCCTAGGCGGGGAGAGGGCGGCTCTTTCCGCAGTGAATGTCCAAAGGCTAATCTATTCGATCTCTAGATTCCCGTTTTCACACCTTTCACAGTTTGGCTTCAGCCGGGGCCCGGGCCGCGTCTGGGTTCTGTTCACGCTTCCAGGGTTTGCAAGAGAAACAAACGCAGGCCAGAGGCCTCGGCCGACGGCCCTCTCCGGGCCGCTGAAGAGACGGGGCGTCCGCCTGCGCTTCGGAAAGTGGGACTTCCCCTCCCTCGCTCGTCTGGAACGCTGTTAGCTCTGGGTCGGGGTTGATACTTCAACCGGACCCCGATGTACGGGCAGCCGGATGGGCTGCGACATCATTGCGATTTGACGTGCAGATCAAACCGCAGACCTGGAAGAGCTCATGTTATCCCCGATGCATTAGCTCCAAATCTTCAGGAGCGAGGCCTTTCAGCGGGAAGGAGCTGGAAGGACCCTCCCTGGGAGCGGTAATAGCCGTGTCTAATCCCTGCTCCGCCTGGGAAGGAAAAGGCTCCCCTACCTCCCGTGTCGGGGCAAGCATCAGAATTCCTCTCGAATTCTCCAAACTCCGCACACTAAAGAGCAATAGGAACCCTCAATATGAGTCATCCTTGAGTGATTAAAAATGGAATTCATCTCCCCAGAAGGAAAACGATAAACAATTTGAAATTCCAAAGGCAAGGGAATGGCTTGGGCTTAACAGCAAGGAAAAAGAGTATGGCTTTTGACAAGAGCTCGGGGAATGTACTCACAATAATTAAATCTAACTAATTTAATCATCTGAGTAATCCGGTATTTAAGAAAATAAACTAAGTAATCAATTGCAAAAGCGATTTGCCATTTAGAAGAGGACGTAAGATGTGTGTGAATAGTTTTCAGGCAGCAAAGATTCCTGAATAATTCTTACCATGGTTTCATTTCAGTCTTTTGATCTGTCAGGGGGGTGCGGGGGGGGGGGGGGGGCGGGTGTTCATTCATTCAACAGGAACTCCGTGAGAAGCCAGCATTTCTCCTCATGGCTCCTGCACTCAACGTTCCTACTACCAGGACGACTGTAACTTTATTGAAGGTGTTTTAGGGAAAACAGTGAACTTCTGATCATTGTTCTGAGTTATTCACTTCTAAGACAAATGGCCAACAAATTTCAGAGAGAGCATCGTCTAGTGCAGACGTCGGCAAACTCGTGCCACAGAGCCAAAATATCAACAGGACAACGATTGAAATTCCTTTGGAGAGCCTTCCCCAAGTGGATGGTCCTGGGGTCACTCTCAGATCAGTCGAAGGACTCTAAGGCTCATAGAATAAGCAAGTTCCATTCTTCCAAACTTTTCCAGTTTTGATGATTTTCACAACCTGATACCGACTTTCTGCTGTTACTCGTTTTCTGTTAGCGGACCATTTCTCAGTGGGCATGCTCACTTCATTGGGCTGATAACCCTCTCCAATCGTTGTTGTCTGGGTGCCTGTGGAGGTGTAGCACGCTGCTGAGTGTAGATTGATTGGATTTGATTGTGGTCTCAGCAGCCCATTCATTTATTCAACAAGGCTTTATTGAACTCTTACCCTAATGTCACCACAGCTCACATACCAGACAGCCAATTAGAGTTATTGCACTCCTCAGGGCATAAAATAGATACATGTTAGTTAAGTTAGTGGCTTCCAGTCTAAACTAGCCTGACCCATTTCAAGTCTTCCATCAGATTTTTAGTCCTTCCCAGCTACTTTTCCTATTTCCACATTTTACTGACTTCCCATTACTCTTTGCTCTTGATTTCTTTCACATTCATTCTCTAGCTTGCTCTTGTTTTTAATTTTTCTTTTCAAATTTTTAATTACAAAGGATTTTTTAATCTGCTATAAGTATAATAATACCATGCTGCATTTATCATATTATTCTGTTACTCAGAATCCTCAAGTATTTGCATTTTAAATCAAGATGCAAATACCTTGATTTGCATTTTAAATCAAGATGCTAATACCTGCCGGGCCAGAGTGGTCCAGTGGTTGAGATTTGACCTATGAGCCGGAAGGTCAGGGTTGGAGTCCCGGTCAGGGCACATGCCTGGGTTTCCAGCTTGATTCCCAGTAGGGGGCATGCAGGAGGCAGCTGATCAATGACTCTCTCTCATATTGATGTTTCTATCTCTCTCTCCCTCTCCCTTCTTCTCTGAAATCAATAAAGATATTTTTTTTTAAAGATGCAAACACCTGGACCTAGGGTTCAAGACTGTTCATGATCTAAACAACTCAAATTTCTCACCATATTTCAAAATATTTTCTTCCAGTTTAGCTATGCAAGGCTCCTTGATTTTTCCTGAATGTCTTGTGTGACATCCATAACTTCACTCAACACACCACTCTCCATTACTAAGCCTTTCTTTCAAGCTGCCAGACTCCCAAAGTGAAATTGCAGAGCTGACTGCCTAAGTCCATGAGTGACCAACGTGTCCTTTACATTTTCACAGAGTGTTTGCTTTGTCCATGAGATATTAAATCACACTCTGTCTCGTATTTTCATTTTTTATTATGTTCTTTATTCCAATCGATGGAGTATATGTTTCTTAGGACCATACATCCAATAATTGGCAAAGTCAGTATTCAAATAGTAGTCCTCAATCTGGTTCTTTCTACTTATCATTAAGAGGAAATGTAAAAGAATCATCATCAGAATTTAAAGTCTAATTTTAATGGGTATAGAGAGAAATGCTCTCCATTAACAGAATAGAGAATCATTTTTATTACTCTTCGAGTGAAGCTTCTTCTTAGAACTGATGAGTATAACAGCAGGGCCCTCAGGCAGACACAGCTACTGAGAATTTAGAAATTTGTGATCAGAGCTCAGTAATGATAACAGGCCCAGATATGTAGATTTGAGTCATAATAATAAAAATTGTGGGATTTTAATTTTGAAAGTGGTCTTAGAAAGTAACCATCCAACTCCTTTATTTCCTAGATCATATCTATACTAAGAAAAGGGTAATATGCTAATTAGACCGGGAGACCTTCTGGACAAAGCCATGGTGACGGTGACAGGGCTGAGGTAGAGGAGTTAGGGGCGAGCAGGCTAGCGGCGGGGGGGGGGGGGGGGGTAGTTGGGGGTGAGCAGGCCAGTGGGGAGGGGCAGTTGGAGGTGATCAGGCTGGCAGGGGGGCATTTGGGGGTGAGCAGACTGGAAGGGGGGGGCAGTTGGGGGCCATCAGGCCATTAGGCAGAGTGGTTAGGAGCGATCAGGCAGGTAGGGAGATGAGGGGTTAGGAGCCAGCAGTCCCGGATTTCGAGAGACATGTCCAATTGCCCGTTTAGGCCCAATCCCACAGGGCAGTTGGACATCCCCCAAGGGGTCCCAGATTGAAGAGGGTGCAGGCTGGACTGAGGGACAACTCCCCCCCCCCCACTGCATGCACGAATTTCATGCACCAGGCTACTAGTATCTATATAAAGTCCAAATGTGCCCACCCTGAGTGGCTCAGTGGTTGAGCATCAACCAATGAACGAGGAGGTCATGATTCAATTCCCAGTCAGGGCACATGCCAAGTTGTGAGCTGGATCCCCAGTAGGGGGCGTGCAGAGGGCAGCCGATGAATGATTCTCATCATTGATGTTTCTTTCTGTATCTCTATCTCTCTCCCTTCCTCTCTGAAATCAGTAAAAATATTGAGAAAAAAATTCAAGGCTAAATATGAGGGAAAGATACAGTCATTAAAAAAAGGGAAGAGCAACAGAACTATATGCTTTATAGGACAATTTATAATTTGGGAGCATAAGGAAGAAACTGAGCCAGAGAAATTTAAAAAATAAAAAAGAGAGGGAGGGAGGGAAGAGGAGGGGAGGGGTGAGGGGGAGAGGGAGTGGAAGAGGAGGGGAGGGAGGAGGGGGAGGGGGAGGGGGAGGGGGAGGGGAGGGGAAGGGAGGAAGGAAGATATTTAAACAAGGATGGCTTGGGATCATGGCAGCTGTAACATTTCCTGAAATTATTATGGATTTGGTCACCTTACCCTATTTCTAAATCCCAAGGATCTTGTGTCTGCATGTCAAGATAATCACAGCTAGATGGCACTATAACTTTCAGAGACCTCAGGCAATGGGCATCTTGTGTCATTGATGAGTGAGGAATCTTTTAAACGCCAAGAGGGCGTTGGTAAATAAAATTAATTTATTGAAATATTAGCCTAAAATAGGTAAATTTTATAGACTATAAATACACTAAGGGTGATAGAGTATTAACTTAAGGATAAATAAAATGCAAACATTCCAAATTGAACCATCTTGTGCTGTTCTTAGTATTTAATACCTTTTAAGAAACCCTAACAGACATTCTGTCTTGCCTTTCTTCCCCTGAATCAGAGGCATCCGAGAATATACACACTTTTGTCTCGCCCCTCATAGCTTTCTCAACAGTTGACCTTAAAGCTTTTTTTGGTATTTGGAAATCTGGAAATATATTTCCGTAATCCTTGACAGTCTCTACTGAAAATCAATGCCTCCCCTTGCTGCCTTCAGACCCTCACTTGTTAATTGGATGCTCGTCCAATACCTTTATCTGAGACAGCAGGGCCCATGACAACCTGAAGAACACAATATAACAACTCTACCAGTCTCCCTTATATTCATTCCCCCCTTCTTTCTTACTAAGGGAACCCTAACTTTGTTTCTGATAGGGTCCCAGTTTAAAAAACCCACATTTCTCAGCCTTCCTTACAAATAGAGAGAATCATGGGATCGCATTCTTACCAATAAAATCTCAACGTAAGTTGTTGAGTAGGGCTTGGTGGTGGGTGTACCTCAACGGGTGGTTATCTTTTCTTGTTGCTTCTGTTCCACTCTTCTGCCTGCAATGTAGGTATGGTGGCTGTGGCTGCAACCATGTGAGTAACTTTGCAGCCATGAGATAACCCTGGGCTAAAGGTCTGGAGCAAGAGGGCAGATCCAGGTCCCATTGGATTTTTAAGGCAGCACTATGACATGAGGGAACAATATCAAATTGTCTAAACCACGAAGTGTTTGAGGTTGCTGCTACTTGAAACCAAGTAGAAATTCTAACTGATGTATGTGGGTGTGACGTCACTGTGAATTTATATTTAGAGCACGCCTTCATCAACAGATATATATATAGCCTGGCCAGCGTGGCTCAGTGGTTGAGCGTCGCCTATCAACCAGGAGGTCATGGTTCGATTCCTGGTCAGGGCACATGCCCGGTTGGCAGGCTCCATCCCCAGTGTGGGATGTGCAGGAGGCAGCCGATGCATGATTCTCTCTCATCATTGATACTTCTATCTCTCTCTCTCTCCCTGTCCCTCTCCCTTCCTCTCTGAAATCAATTAAATCAATAGAAAATATATTTTAAAAAAACAAAATCAATAGATATAGGTATGTAGGTACATAGAGTTTTATAGTATTCAAAGTATTTTATATTTATCTTTTTAAATTTAGACACCATTGTGAAGTCTTCTCCAAAAATCCATATAGTGACGCTGTTCGTTTATCTTATTAACGAACTGAAACACCACTGCCCAGAAGGCCCTCCACAATTTTATTGTTTTGATACCTCTAGCCAGCTTGAAACCAACTGTAGCCATTGAGATCTAGTCTTCGCTGATAATTTCTCAAAACCTAGATGGGCCTCTTAGGACGTGAGACGCGTGGTCCACATCAAAATCTTTGAGAAAATCTGAACTAGAAAAACTTGTTGAACTTCGCCTTTCATAACTTACTTGGTTATAAAACGCCTTTTTGCCCCCATGAAACCCTCCGAATTTCTTAGCACAAGATGAAAGCAAACTAGGGGAGGTTCTCAGCCCCTTTGAACGTCTAATGGAAATCACACAGGGAGTGGTCACGGGGTAATTTGCTTTCTGGAAGTTTCCCTCCAGAAGCCAAAGTCAGGGAGCCATTCAGGGAAGAAGGGTCCTCAAGGTGATCGCAATGTCAAAACCCACCTCAAGGAGCTCAAGGTCAAAGGCTGGGGAAAGGTCTTCGGGGGCACTGCTGCTTTACGTGATGCCCCGGTGACCTCTGACCTATTTTGAGCCCCAAACACCTTCTGGCTGATCGCTGCATAAAATAATTTCCAGTCTCCTTTGGCAAGGGACAGAGAAGTTTTAACGATCTGTGTGTTGAATAGTCTCGCTTGCAAGTCTCTTGTAAATATGCGGAAGGGGAGAGCGGCCAGGCTCTTCCTCTGCCTTTCAGATGCCCTGCTTTGTACTTGGAGGGCTAGTTACCCTCCGCAGAAAATTATTGTCCGCAATAAATATTTACTTTTCAAAAATATCCTGAGGAGACTTGCAACAGTATGGGCAAATCTCCCCGGTACCATTTTTTCATTTGCAGATGACAAAAAGTCTGGGGGGGGAAAGTGACAGTTTTAAGGGCTTTAAAAAATATCTAATGCTTTAGGTCTGAAATTGGCAGTGAGCCAGGTCTTGTCTTAAAGGGACAGGCACTTTATTATACTTTCTAATTCTTCCAAAGTCTGTCTTTACGATATATGAGCTGCCTCTAATATGACTGCTCTATTCTCCTCCGCTCCTGGTCCACTTTGGTCTGAGCTCATAAATTGAAAATTGAGGATCTGTAAATCAGGGCCGACTATTTCAGAGAGCCATTGTGAATTTCCAGTCAGATCTTCCAGTTTATCTTAAATATTTCATCTTAATGTCACCCTAAGAAAAGTCGTTCATTCAAGGAAGTTACAACATCAGCTTCTAAACTGATTGCACTCCTCTGCTGACCTTCTGCTGAGAGACCGCGTTTGGGCATTCATGTCACTTCTGCTGACCCATTGTTGAACTAAAGGTAGACTTTTTTTAAAAACTCGGATCACTTCTCTATAGCCCTGGCTGGTTTTTCTCAGTGGAGAGAATGTCGGCCCATGGATTGAAGGGTCTTGGGTTCCATTCCGGTCAAGGGCACTTATCTTGGTTGCAAGGTTGATCCCTGGTACTGATCAGGGCATGTACAGGAAGCAACTAGTCAATGTGTCTCTCTCACATCCACGTTTCTGTCCCTCCCTCCCTCCCTCCTCCCCTCCCTCCCTTTCTCCATCTCTCACTCTCTCTTTGTCCCTTCCACTCTCTCTCAAAATCAATGGAAGAAATATCCTTGGGTGAGGATTCACAACAAAAAAATTATTTCACTATAAACAGATAAAGAATAGGAACCAAATGTTGACAATCTACTCGCTGCCCCTGGAGGAGAAAGTGAAGGAAAGGATCACTTTCTGGTCCTTATTTGCTCTTTCTAGTTTTATTACCATTTTGTTGTACGACATCCAGGCGAACATCCAAACGGTGCTGAGGTCTGAGGTGACTGCCTCGGGTCGCCCACTAAAGCATCTACTCCTAATTAGCTGCCAAACATCTGCTGTGGAAATGAGGCTTACTCTCTTTCACCTTCTCAGGATATTCACAACCGCGTGAACTTCTGCCAACTCTGCCTGCCCTTGGATGCCTTTTAAAAAAAAATGGCTTCCCTCATTTTTCCTTCACTGGAACCTCCGCTCTCGGCAGGTTAAATGGAGTTGAGGCTCTTTCCATGTCTGTTTGTTTATACAGGAATCAACAGATCCCACCCGTACTCACCCACTCGCCAGTTTGATGTTGAACGTTCTTGTCATTTGATCTAGCATTTAATAACCTGTCAGTTGAAAGGACTTTAAATAAACATTTTCGTATAATATTTAATACAATTCAAGGGTACGTGCCCTGAGGCCAAAGATGAATAGACAGGAGTAACAAGGCGTCCTCTTTAGTCATCTATATGTATTTCTGCACATCCTAATCCTTTAGTCCTTGAGACTTAGAGGCAACAGCCTTGGATCCACAGGAATCCAAGAATAAATAAGAGCGTCATATACGCTCTGATTCAACTTCCTGTACAAGAGCCTCCTAATTGCCTCCCTCCCCGTGAGCTCCCACCCACAGAATCAACAGAGAAGCGAGAGCAAGGTTATTCGTGGGTTTTTTGGGGGTTTTTTTTGCCAAAATCACTTGAGGTTAACTTGACATTTCAAATTCAAAACTTGTCAGGTATCCAGGTTTCCCAGAAGCAAGAATCGCGTTGGGGTCAAGGTCGGAGTGGTGGATTAACTGATGAGTCCACACCAGGCCTGAGGAGGAGGCCAGCTTGATACCACCCTCCATATAAGTCATAAAATCTCGCCCGGCCGGCGTGGCTCAGTGGTTGAGCATCAACCTAGGAACCAGGAGGTCACGGTTCGATTCCCAGTCAGGGCACATGCCCAAGTTGCAGTTTCGATCCCCAGTGTGGAGCGTGCAGGAGGCAGCTGATCAATGATACTCTCTCATCATGGATGTTTCTCTCTCTCTCCCTCTCCCTTCCTCCCTGAAATCAATACAAATATATTTTGAAAAACAATCTCAAGCTACTGAGGTTCATCTGTGAGCTGGGCGAGGCATGAGATAACAGATGAGGGGGAAAACGAATGGCAGATTGAAATGCTCCTACTTCCCCCATCTAAATGCATTCAGTGTTCCATTGTAAAACAGCTGTGGCAACCCATAGACGAGAACAGGAAGACAGAACTTGATCTGCCAGTATGAGACCAGGTCTTCACAATGAACGTGAACTAGGCCAACGATTATAAAATGCAACCCACCGGCCCAGCCGAGAAACATAATTGATATTAAAAATGAGCTGTTCAGAGAATAGGATGGGCTATAATTTCAGGCAACCGAGTCACTGTTTTTCGGTGCTATCAAGGAGCCACTTACATAGAATTCAAAAAATGGAGCAGAGACCAGATTTAGATTTTTGTCTAGTCCAAAGGTTTAACTGCCTAAGGGTTGCTTTTGCAATGAAAAAATATAATATACTAGAGGCCCGATGCATGAAATTCGTGCAAGGCGCTCAGCCCTCGCAACCCCAGCTTCATCCAGAGGGTCGTCGGGACGGTCGTTCCGCTGTTCGGCCGTCCGCTCTAATTAGCATATTATGCTTTTATTATTATAGATTATTATAGATATCACTGACATCCCCAGAGCACTTTTAAAGATAAAAGGACAATGGCAAGGGGCTATCATTTGTTGTCATCCAGTTTTTTGAAAAATCTCTTAAGTTTTGTCCCATGCCGTTTGCTCATTTTCATTTTATGGTGTTGCAGTATATTTTTTTTACTCCCATAAAGGCCTCTGCCAAACCTCCTGTCCTTAAATTGGACCGATTGCAGAGAAACACCTCTTACTTCTCTCTCCCAAAGTCTCAGGACTGACTGCACCACCTCATTACAACCGCGTTGGCACGACCGAGAAAGTCCTCAATCCATCCATCACCTGAGTTTCCACACGACCTTTGCAGGCCTCTGCGTTTCAGGAAAAAGCTTTTTCAGAATTTATCTGCGACGTTGGATATCATTTCATTTCGGTATGCATGATGTGAATTCCACCCGCATTCAAAAAGTAAAGAGACTGTTACCCCAAATTCAACAAACTATACATTAGAAAAAACATATCAAACTGAAGTTGTAAATGTGTTCAAAACGAACATGGAGAATTTCACCTTTGACCTGCAAACCCGTTTCCTGGTCCATTGGGTTATTTCTCAAAAATCAAGAATTTGATACGATATTGGCATGTTTTAACTCTTTCTTCCACCATGTAATCAAATGGTTTTTTTCCCCAAAAAAGAGTGTGGAGTCATGCTATACTGTTTGCTGCTGGTGAGGACAAAGGTGACTTTGTAAGGGAGTCGCTATTCTGGGCCACCTGTAGTATGGCCAGAGGATTTGTCTCTTTCCACAGTCATTGTCAGAGGGATTGCTTTATATGAACAGGTTTTGAAATCTCACCAGTCATGGTGGTGGAGAGTACAGACTCACAGGCTCAGAGAGACTAACAGGCCCGAATCCAACCCTTGAATCAACTCAGTGAGCTTGATGGGCTGTGTTTACTACTTAAATGCATTACAAATTAGACTTGTCAAAAAACGTATGTTCCTTAAGAAGAGCAATGGCAGAATCACATCACATCAGAGCAAAGTAATGCTCTTGAAAATCCTACTTTACTTATTAAGCAAAAGTATGTTCAGCAAACAAAAATATGTCTCTCGCCAATGACGTCACACCGCTGATACTTCCTCGTGTGAATTATGGACAGTATCTGAGGCTGCTTTCTCCTTACCTCTTCCACATCCCTAACATCTGAATTCCTTTACTAACCTTCCTATTAAAAAATAGACAACTTTGTCCTATTTTAAACACAAAAAAAATACGTTTTTTTCTTTGCTTTCTTCTTCACAGATGCTTATTCCCTTTCCTATATTGGGTTGAATCAGATATCACCCCAATCCTCTCCCTCTCCCTCCCCTCCAGTGCCGATTCTGTGGTTACCCCACAATTCACTTCTTCTTGGAGAACACCCCACGCTCCATGGTTTAGAAATGGCTTTAAAATCCCCAAACACCTCATGTCAGTCCCACCCACGGCCCTCTACTCCTTCATAAAAACACGCTACATTATTAGCCCCATGTACCATACCAACAGCCCATGCGCGGTAACACGGGGTCGCTGGCACAGAACGCAGCAGAATCCCTTTTATGAGGCTTTGCCTCAGCAGGAAGGAGCTGGGTGACCCCCAGATGCAAAACTAATGGGCAGCGAACAAAGAGGGTAAGACCGGGTTTTCCTTACAAATCAACAGGCTCTTGTTCCCCGGGATCGGTGCCTGCCTCCCAGCCAACTGGCCCACGTGTTATACCTGGCTGGGTTTAATTTGTTATTTATGTCAGCTTTGCATATTTGTAAGGCTCAAAGGTTTATTCCCCTGGCCTGACCTCGCCAAGGCAGAGTTAACATGTGGTGCTCTAGTAGCAGTTTCTTTCTAATAAACTGGACTTGAAAGAACATGTGTGACAGATTTTGCTTGTGATTAAAATGAACAGTTCTGTGTTCGCTGTGCCCCAATTTGGTTTTGAAGTTCTGTTGAAAGTCACCCCTGAACTTAAAAAAAAAAAAATTCAAAAATATTGGTTACTTAACATACTCTCTCTGCAATGTCCTTGCCGATCTTTATGGTACTTTATGTCGTACAAGGATGTCTTGTTTCTGACTGTTCTAAAGATCAATACAAGCTGATAAAGCCAAGTGAACGATAGGGTTTGCAAATGGTTAGCAACATTTGCCAAGTAGTTTGAGTTTGGTTGTGAGAATTATTAAAGCTCACTGAGCAATCTCCCATTTGTTTGCTTACTTTAGAAGAGTTCGATTAGCATGCAAGTGAGATTTTATTTGCCCAGCAAAGGGCCGTCAGAGAGCAGAGTAAGTGAATGTTATTACTAGTGGGCCCAGTTCTGTAGTTCATTCATTTTGGGGGGCTACCTTGATAGAATACATTTACTCTGTCCAATCCTTGCAGGTCTTCTCGGGGGAGAAGCCAGCTTCCATTAGGAACTGTCTACAAGAGAGGGATTCCCGTGTCTGTAGTGGCCCAGGACTTTGCCAGTGTTAAAATACAAAGCCCAGTCTGGCTGATAGCGTGTTGGTTAGAGCGTCGTCCCAATACCACCAAGGTTATGGGTTCGATCCCGGGTCAGGGCACATACAAGAATCAACCAGTGAATGTATAAATAAATGAAACAACAAATCTCTCTCTCTCTCTCTCTCTCTCTCTCTTCCTCTCCCCCTCTCTCTCATCAATAGATAAAAATAATATAAAATAGAAATCAAAAGCCCCATTTCCCAGGATGCCTCTTGGGCCCCAGCAGACAGATGACGACTTGCCCCATGGCTCTCGTGTTCTCCATTCATTCATTTCCAAAATCTTGAAACCGGTCACCTGAGTAAGCAGAAAAGTCTCCTGAATAGTTTATGGTCATCCGTGTTCTTTTCTCCTCTCATGTTTTCCTGTCGTGCTGTTTGCTCCCGTAACGCTTCTCTGTCTCACTTCAGAGTTTGGGTTTGAAACCCTGGATCCTTCCCGAGGACCTCAAACCCTGACAGAAGCATCACTGTGTTTCTCTTAAAATCTGGGGGCTCGGGGCGGGGTGGCGGGGCTTGTCTGGATGAGGCAGGGATACGAGTGGGCAGGGCGCCTAAAGGTCTAGACTTTTGGTGAAACATTTATCTTCTCATGAAAACTGGCACACAGCTGTGGAGACAGCTGTTCTCTCGAGTCCTTACCTTGAATCACACTATTTTCAGCCCCATAAGGATTAACAGTTCCATGTTATGTTGCATTATTTTAAAATTAATATCTGATGAAAACAGTTATTGCTTCTGTAGTGCCTTAAAAGTCAAATTAGTTGCAAGTCATGTGATTTGGGAATCAAGAAGAAAATCATTTGGTAATTTTAGGATATTTAGGATAGATGGATGTATAGACTTATAGATAAGACATTTTGGAGACACATATACACTTAGTGGCCAGATTATTATGATCTCTGAATGCATAATAATCTGGCCACTCAGTGTGTGTGTGTGTATTAGAGGCCTGGTGCATGAATTCGTGCATGGGTGGGGTCCAGCCAGCCTAGCCAGGGGGAGGGGAAATGGGCGGTTGGCCAGCCTGCCTGCTGGTCAAACTCCTGGTCCAGGGGACAATTTGCATATTAACCTTTTATTCTATAGGATATACACTGAGTGGCCAGATTATTATGCGTTCAGAGATCATCATCATCTGGCCACTCAGTGTATGGCAATATAAAATTTATATATATGTTTGAGTTATTTAGAGAGATAGATTGACATGCATCATATGAAATATGTGATAAATATTTTCATACTTACTTGCAACAGTGCAGATAGGAAAGTGAGAGGTTTGAGCTGAGAGAAGATTAATTCAGTAGATTTATATTGCAAAACCCCTAAGAAACATTACAAGGTGTATTTAGGCGATATTTTTTTTCTCCGCTCTCTGCATGATATGGGGGCAACCACACAGGGAATTGGGCGAGGTGACCGCCCTCCAGCCCTCCACCCTACACCTCTGTGCCTCTTGCCCTCTGCTGCTGTCCGCTTCCTAGCTGGCATGCAGGCGCATGCGCATGCTTCCTCCATGGAACCCCACACTCACAACAGTGCGTCCTGGCCTGTGTCGGGGAGGCGGGGCAGCCCCGCATGGAGATGAAGGGCTGGATGGGAATTGGACCGTAACTGCGTTATTGGGGGGTTCTGTCTTCCTTTGAAGTATGCAGCATTAGCCACTGTCAGGGAGAAGATACGAAGCCAGACAGTAATTGCAATAATGGAACAGACAAATGGTCTCTGTCCCCATTACAGTCATCAACACCTCTAATTTTTGAAAGGGGCTTGTTGGAAATACAGTAATTGTGATTATGTTGGTCCATAAAGGCTACGGGTGGTCAGCAGTTTAGGCATTCCCCGGGCCTTTCCAATCGCCCCCTGAGCGGTGCTAACGAAATCTGAATGCTGACACACAATTTATTTCTGAATAACCGTATAGAAAGGGTGTTTTATGATGTTTAAAAGTTGAGTACGGTGTCTAAGTAACAAGTTCCATTTGTAACAATTTCTCTTTCTTTTTCTGATTCCTTTTTTCAATCTCTGCTTTCAAGTTCTTTAATACGTAGCATTTACTCCAAAATGAAGCAGCCTGGTCCTCCTCCTTCACCCAAACGGTGTGCCAAACCTTTTGAGAATGACGCCTCCCCGCGTTTCCCTGGTAATTTGCCCCTGGGCACTTCTGCGTTCCTGCTGAAGGTCTCCTCATTCTCCTTGGCCTGCCTTTCTCATCGGAGTCTAATAAGCGTGTTTCAACAAGGTCACAGCTGGGAAAAAATGTACCACATAGCATTTTGTAGAGGGAAAGCCTCAAGGTTTAATGGCAAGAAGAAAGGAGAGTTCTCTTGCTCGGCTGGTGTGGCTCAGGGGTTGAGTGTCAACCTAGAAACCAGGAGGTTACGGTTCTATTCCAGATCAGGGCCCATGTCCGGGTTGTGGGCTCCATCCCCAGGAGGGGGCATGCAGGAGGCAGCCAATCCATGATTCTTTCTCATCATTGATGTTTCTATCTCTCTCTCCCTTCCTCTCTGAAATCAATAATAATTTTTTTTTAAAGAGCCCTAGCTGGTTTGGCTCAGTGGATAAAGCATCAACCTGTGGACTGAAGGGTCCCAGGTTCAGTTCTGGTCAAGAGCACATGCCCAGGTTTCAGGCTCGATCCCCAGTAGGGGCATGCAGGGGCAGCCGGTCAGTGATTCTCTCTCATCAGTGATTCTCTCTCATCAGTGATGTTTCTCTCTCTCTCTCCCTCTCCCTCTCCCTTCCTCTCTTTAAAAAAAAGAAAGAAAAAACTGGTCTGATGTCGGAGGTTATGGGCCATTTTGAGCCGATCATTTAGAGCGGAACGTGAACCACCACGAAGCCCTCACATGCCAAAGAATGGAATCACTCGGGTTCCAAGAGGCATCATCGCATGAATGACGTCAATGCATGGTATAAAATTAACTCAGAGCGAGGTGCCGTCAGCTTATTCTGTTACATTTTGTCCAATTGGCTAACAATGACCAAGGCAAACAGTGAGAACAGCACACCTTCCACTAGAAAACCTCTTCATTAACAAGATTCCTTCATCCCGTTGCTTTTGACCTATCTGATGCCAAAACTCAACGCTTCCCCATTTAATCTTTAACAAGGTCCTAGGCCAGAGGTTGGCAAACTGTGGGCTCGCGAGCCACAGTTTGCTGCTCTGTTGACTAATGAGTTTGCCGACCACTGGATATCCTACCCTTTACCTCTTTGCACACACTATGCCACAATTGCCAAATCCTCACAGCGTCCAACTACACGGTAACATTTAGTCTAGTCCAGTGGTTGGCAAACTCATTCATCAACAGTGCGGCATGTGGCTCGCGAGCCGCAGTTTGCCAACCACTGTCCTCGGCCATTGAAACCAGTGTGAAGTGAAATTTATGGGCTACCAGTTAACTGTGAAATGATTTCCCCAAATCTTCCCAGCTGACGCTCTACTCTGGCGAACCATCTGTTATTAGCCGGAGTCGGTGTAGAAAAGGCCACTGTGAAAACACTCACCAGACCTCTGGGAAGGCCGTGAACGGCGCTGTCCACTCCATTCGGGAGGCTCCGCTGCTCTCTTTCTCCCTTTGTTTAAAATATGCTGACCACACACTGACCCCTCCTAACCCATCGCTCGAAAATTACAACCAGCCACACAGACAAGCCGCTCGGGGTCAGAAGGAGCAGGGTCTGCTAAAAGTTAGTAATCATACATTAATTCCCTGACATAATTAATCAAAACGAGCCCGCGTTATCTAGCAAGAAACCTTTAACCTATTACAAAGGGGTCAATTTGCGAACCACTTGAGTCTGGGAGTTTGGAACAAATAGCAAACGCCCTTCATCCCGGATGCCCTAAGGAGGGAAAAATGCCTTTGAAGTCCCAAATCTTCTAGATTTAGATATAATTTCATCAATCAAGTTAAAAGCCTGCCTCCCTTGCAGAAGGATTTCGTGGCGCGCTGTCAGCCCCCCTCATTGAGTGGTGACTGAAAATCCATCGGAAGGCTTTTTCTATCACAAGTCGGCTCGAGTCAGGCTGACCCGACAGAGCAGCCAAAGGTTTATCAAGCTGAAGAGGAAGGAGGAAGATTTGTGGGGGGACGTGTTTCCCCCTTGCAAGAGGGGCAGTAAATTAGATGGTTTGGGGCCATGTTTCCATTTGCCTGCCTTCTACATATCTGGTACTTAACAGATGAAGCCTGCCAGGTGTTCGGGACCCACACTTCCATGTGCGGCCCGAGAGCAGGAAAAAGCAATTAGAAGAATGGAAACTCTTTAGCTGTGATTCAGAGAATGTTCTGTCATTTTAGAAAGGGAGCGTTTGGCCCTAGCCAGTGTGGCTCAGTGGATCGAGCGTCGGCCTGCAGACTGAAGGGTCCCGGGTTTGATTCAAGTCAAGGGCACATGCCCGGGTTGTGGGCTCAATCCCTAGTACCAGGGGCGTGCAGAAGGCAGCCGATCAATGATTCTCTCTCATCATGGATGTTTCTATCTTTTTCTCCCTCTCCCATCCTCTCTGAAATAAATAAAATTATCTGTTTTTTAAAAGGGGAGCATTTTCCCTCTGTTATAATGCCAGCACCCTCCCAGGATATGCATTAGGTGTGTCCATTTGTAGAAAACAGGTAGGGATAAGCCATGGTCCTTTTTGTTTAATGCAGATAATGAAGCCATTTTATTCTTTTTGGAACGGAATGTGAACCGTCATGAAGTCCTCTGTTCATGCCAAAGAATGGAATCATTGATTTTATTGATTTTAGAGAGGAAGGGTGAGAGAAACATTGATCGTTTGCCTATTGCTCTCGCCCCATACCAGGAATGGAACCCACAACCTTGGTACGTGCCGGGAATCGAACCGGCCACCTTCCGGTATACGAGGCGAAGCTCCAACCAACTGAGCCGCCCCAGCGAGGGCAGCCATGGTCCTTGTCATTGTATTCCTCTCACCAGTGACCCTTACATCTCCAAAGACTGGTGGTATTTCCAAGAGCCTCAAAAGGCCTTCCGCCGGAAGTGTGGCATCAATCCTCTGTCCAGAAACTTACTTCTATGGCATCTGATGTCAGAGTTTGAAGCCATTAAAAAACAAGAAAAGACACAAGGCGTCATTTGTGTTTTAAAAGTAGCTCATTGTCACCTATTTCAAGGGAGAATGACAGTGATCCGTTTGAGCTCAGTGTCGGTCAGAGCACTGGCACAGCTCTCACCACGGGTCACCTGAGAAACTGATCCCCAGAGAAAGGTCATGTCCTTTTTACCCGTTTGCCTCAATCCTGGCAGAAGGTTCTATCCATTTCGGGGTTGTTTTGTGTGTGTGTGTGTGTGAGTTTTTTATTTTTCAGTCAGTTGCTCTGTTGTATTTCACTTTCTTATTCTTTGAATCAGTAAGTGCTTTTCCCACAATCTCATGACGGAGATGTCATTGAATGTGATCACCCCAGGGGGTGCCCAGACACGTGCTGGGAGGGTCTTTAATGTGGTGAGTACTGCATGGAGACCAGTGGATGAGGCAACTCGAATGACGATGTGCTTAGCCCTTCCAGACCAAGAGGTGTTTCTGGGCACTGTAACACTCGCCTTGCCCTTTTAAAGTCTTGCATCTATTTTCCAGACGGGGAAGTGGAGACCCGGGGACGAAATACCTCAGCCCAGAACACACATCATTGAGTTCAGATCCAGGCCTGTTGGTCTGCAGACTAACCTGTTGCCAACACCCCATGCTCCTCTCATAATCTGCAGCATCTGTGCTATCTGTCATCCTTGTATCAAATTCATTTATCAAAAATTGTTTTACAAAAGCAATTAAAAACAAAAGTATGTGTGGAGAGGGACCATAAAAAGAGTGAGTCCCTCCGTGTTTCTAAAGATAACATCCCACCAGCCAGAGTAAGGAGGGCATCAGCTTTCCTCTGCCCCGTCTAGTTTATTGGCTCAACCGGAACAATATTCGTTAAATGCCATTCTACTCTCCCAGCTCAAGCCGTCTTGGTCCTCTCTCTGTTCCTCAGAAGTAGCAAGCTCGGCTCCTGGGGTCCTATTCCTTACTGTCTTCTCTTTCTGGGAATGTTCCTTCCCCTCGTCTCTGCCTCATTCAGGCTCGACTTACATGTCTGTCCTCTGGGAGGCCTTCTTTGGCCTCCCCATCAGAAGCCATTGCTTCCCCTCTCACCCAGCCCCCACTTTATTCCCTGGGAAAGTGGATAAAGTGCTTTCAACACAACCCAAAGTATATAGTTTATTTCATCATCCAACTTCTCGTTCCTGCCACCTTCCCCACCAAAGACGGCCACCTTAGCTGTCCTGCTAACCATCACATTCCCATCACCACACACTCATCTGTCCTGCTAACCATCACATGTTAGCAAGACAGAATGAGCGAATGAATGAGCGAATGAATGAATGAATGAATGAATGCCTTCTGGCGAAGTCATGCTATGAAATGGATTTTTGGGGAGGCTAGTTCTTCACCCACTTGCTCACAGCGGTACTACAGGTTGGGCGACTATAGCCACCGAGAAATCTGTGATTTGCTAACAGGCAGCAAAGAGGCTGGATCTCCCCGTGCACCTCCTTACTGCACCAATGTTGGGGAACTGTATTCTCTCTTCCTCCTAAAAACCTCCCAGGGGGTGAATGTCCATTTTATACTGTCTTTCACGTTAGCACTCTTCTAGGCGCTCCCTGTCGCTGGAGGCTCCAAAAGGGCCACAGGTGTGCCAGACACTTCTCAGGTCCTGGCCACAGCCCTCCAGAAATCCCTCGCCCCTGATCTGCCGACGAGGATGTAGGGGCTCCCTGGGGCTGGGCAACACCTGGGAGGGAGCCCTCCATGCAAATGCCATGCCGGGCCCCACCCACTGGGTGCCCAGCAGGAGACCAGCAGCCCTAACTAGCCCATGAGCACTGACCATGCGTGAAAGACTGTTCATGAGTTTGATCACTTGCAGTGAACCAAGTAAAAGTCACTCGGGATTCATTTCCGATGGTTTCCTCCTATCGTTCACCCAACTAGTGAGCGCAGAAGTGGATACTCCCCTCCGAAAGGATTGACCAGGAGCCATGGACCACATCGTCCCTGTCCCGTGGCGGCCCGCTTAGGGTGCGGAGTGCTCTTGCTTAGATGCCCCAGGGGTTCTGTCGCTTTCACTTTGCGAATGTGCCCAGGGCACATGGGCAGAGTGACTTGAAGTCACCCAACCAGCACGCCTGCGAGCTCTCCTGAAACCTCCCTGAACTCCAAGAGGAGGCAAACCCATCTTCTGTCTTTTCTCCCCCAGCATACCTTTATTGTTGTCAGAGAGGAAGGGAGAGGGAGAGAGAGATAGACACATCAATACTGAGAGAGGATCATTGATCCCTGCCCCCTGCATGCCCCACACTGGGGATCAAGCCAGCAACCTGGGCATGTGCCCTGACTGGGAATCGAACCCTGACCTCCTGCTTCACAGGTAGACACTCAGCCTCGGAGCTCTGCCAGCTGGGCAAACCCATTGTTTTAAGGCTGGAGGGTCACCGTTCGAAGCCCACCGTCCCTGGTCCTGGGTGGATCCCAGTGTGCTGCTGTCCCCACACATTGTCAGTCCTGTCACTCCTGGGAAAGGTGGCTCCCTACTGGGGAAACCTGCGGCTTGGGCCGCCCTGCTCGCCTTTCTCAGAAACTGTGTGGCTGAAGTACAATGCTCAACAACCCGGGCCTCCACAGGGCTGTCCCAGCCACGGAGCGATGCCAACAGGGCCTGACTTACACTGCCGAGGGACCTGAGGGGCGCGGTGATCTGGTGAGCTGCCTGCGCATTCACTCCTGCTCATACCTGAACTTGGCAGGAGTACAAGGCAGATGAAGCGATTGTAGGAATGTGCAAGATCCCGTGGATACACAAGGAAGAAAAAAGCCCTGGAAAGCAACTCTCAAATTACTCCTGTTCTCAAGGAAGATGCAAATCTAGGCCAGAAAGGCTAACTCGTGGCAACCAGCTCATCGGAGCCCTTCTGGGAGGTTCCAGTCACGTGCTCCCCCTTAACAAGGAGTGAGGGAGCTGTAGTCAGTTCAATTTATATCTCCCGTATTCTCCCACTGAAACAATTTCTCCTTATTTTTTTTAAGGAGCAATCTTAGGTATTTATTTTACAGAGTCATTAAAACCAGACGAAGGAGGCTTGCTGTTAAATTGTGAAACCTTTATAGATACCGTGGAAGAGGTCTCGGCCCAGAGAAGAAATGGTGAGCGCTACAGGATGGGCCGTGGGTTTAAATACTGGGAACGGAAATCTGGCCTACGGTGTGGACGCCAAAAGAAGAAATGCTTCCTGGAGACGGAGGTCAGAGGGCCTGCAAAGCAAGTTCAACGCTAGCTCTCAGGGACCTCCAGTAAGATAGGGAGAGAAGATATTGTAAGCGATGCATTAGAACCAGGAGAATTTAGGCTCAAATCCCAGCCCCGCTCCTAAGAGCTGTTTGACCTTAAAGTGGTTGCGTGCCTCTCTACGCCTAAATTTTACCATCTGTAAAATGGGAACACTACTTAATGGGCTTATTAGTAGGTGTGTCTGTGGCAGAGGGAAGGTACTAAACAAGTGGAGGTTATTTTATTCCTTGAGGATTGACCCAGGACAAATGCAGTATAGTTGTCATTTTCTGAGTTGAATTCTAGTTCTGACTCCTCTGGGCTCCATCGTACTGTTCTAACTGGTCACAGATGAGGAATTTGGATTTGAAGCTACAGAACCCAAAGGGAATTTTTCCTGGGAGGAATTAGTTATGAAAAATCCTTTATTTTTTTTCTAGAACAGTCATACCCAGGAGAGATTGCCTGACACCCCAGGGTGTCTCAAATGATCTCCAGAGAGATTGGGAAATACTCAAATTACTTTCAAATTAAAAAAATATATATATATGCCTTTTAAAATAAATTCACTTGGGTTTTTGAATTGGTATATGCCCTATGTGGATCTGCTAATGCTTTGGAATGTAGGGGGAAAATGGGTGCTAGGGCTTCCAAAAGATCGGGGGATCCTGTAGGATATGGTTTTTAATGGCTTGCTGCTTCTCATTGTAAGGATTCCCCACACTCTTCAACATGCAAGTCCAAGGTGGGATGCATGATGGAGTTCCAAACATCAGAAAAGGCCAGAGCCTTGTGCTGGTGTCCAGTCGATGTTTACAAGCCGGAAGTGTTGATTGTTCTCACTTCCGGAGGGGGGAATCTCAGGGCGGTTCCTCCATGGGCCTCTGCCCACGCCAGAGGGCAGCGGTGGAAGCGAGTCGCTCTCCTCTGTCAGCTCAGGCCCCTTCCTTCCTCCTGCACCCTTCGTTCCATCTCCTCTTGGGAACTCACCACACAGACTGGCCGGGGTCCTAAGAGAATGACCGCTTCTCTCAAGTGCTGCCCAGCCCCCTGACACTCCCCACTCCCAAATCCTAGAGACATTGAGCTTTGAAAATGAAATCCAGGACAATAAAGGAAATCATGCAAATGCTTCTCAGAAATGAGGATGGTTTCTCCCCCTTACTCCAAAGACGCTAACTTAAAGCAATGATAATACACATAAATTTTAAAATCAATTCCCAGCATACAGATGTTGGCAAGTTCTTCCAGAAATTATAGATGGAGCGAGCGAGAGAGAGAAGGAAGGAGAGAAGGAAGGAAGGGAGGGAGGAAGAAAAGACGGGAAAAGGAAAAAGAAAAAAAACAGAAAACTGTTTCTCCGAAGGTCTTCCTTAAAGGCACAAGCAAAACAACAATTTCCATCACTTTAAGTGACTTTCCAAATAAAACCAGTACTAAGTTGGTTGGGTTTTTTAAAGCTACCAATAATTACCCTTTTTTTCCGATTAGTAAGCTCTCAAGCAATTTTCCCAATTAAAAATGTAGATGAAAGTGTTCCTTTGACAGAAACTCCTTTTTGATACACGCGGACTGTCCAGTTTTAGTGAAGAGATTAGGCAAGGGAGAAGTCTAAAAATGATTACTGGTTAAATTGAATGCCAGACCAGATGGTTGGCACAGATGAGAGGATTGGTTTGAGGGACCATGGATTGTGGAAATTCGTAGGCGAAGCCACTTCTGAGAGAGGACAAGAGACAGTTGATGGCGGAAAAGATGGCAGGAGCCTTAACTTGGAACAGTGAACATACAATCCAATAGACAGATGATGTTTTATAGAATTGTACCCCTGAAACCTACATAATTTTATTAACCACAATGTCACCCCAATAAGTTTGATCAAAATAAATAAATAAATAAATAAACCTAAGCCGCTGTGGCTCAGTGGTTGAACTAGGACAGTGGTCGGCAAACTGCGGCTCGAGAGCCACATGCGGCTCTTTGGCCCCTTGAGTTTTTAGCAAAGGCCAGCTTAGGAGTACCCTAATTAAGTTAATAACAATCTACCTACTTATATAGTTTTAAGTTTAAAAAATTTGGCTCTCAAAAGAAATTTCAATCGTTCTGTTGATATTTGGCTCTGTTGACTAATGAGTTTGCCGACCACTGAACTAGGAGGTCACGGTTCAATTCTCCAGTCAGGGCACACGCCCACGTTGCAGGCTCCATCCCCAGTAGGGGGCGTGCAGGAGGCAGCCGATCCATGATTCTCTCTCCTCATTGATGTTTCTCTCCTCTCTCTCCCTTCCTCTCTGAAATCGATAAAAATACATTTTCTAAAAATAAGTAAAACGGAAAAAGAAAAGGAATACGTAACATTTTTCTATTTACGAAGGAGACTATGCAAGGTAGTAAGAGGCTCCTCCCAAGTACTGAATGCTCAGTCTCTGAGGGTTACTGTTGACCCTCTGAATGTTCTCATTTTAACCATCAAAAACCCCTGGCATTTCCCTCCACCACCGAGCCTCCCGGCTCTTCCTGGTTTGTGTCACAAGTTCAATTAGGTTATTTAGACACTTCGGACATTTAAATTCTTTGTTTGTGTATGTTTAAAATCACGGAAAAATGTCATGGAAGGTTACCAAATCCATGTAATTTACCCAAGAAATGAGTCTACTGGGTAAATACATATTGAGGCAATTTTTAAAGTCATTTATTTATTCTACACACCTCGGTCGGTGGAATAAATAAATATTTGAGCTGTGCACGCTGTGTGTTAGAGCATCTCATGAAAATGGATGTTGACACTAGATGTTCACGAATCTCGCGTGTAAGTTTTATATCGGAGCCATTTGATTTTGGGGAGGGGGGAGGGATGCAGAAAAAAGGAGGAATGGGGCCGTTTGTATGGGTGTCAATGACCTGCTCACGTTCTATACACTGCCTGCCCCCCGCCCACCCCCCACCCCCATCCAAGAATATGGAAGAGCAGGGCCTGAAGCTTTCCACCGTTTTCCCCTTTTCTTTGCAAAGCACCAAAAAGTGTGCTTTGTCAGGAATTCCTTTGCATTCTCCCACCTTTTTTCTCCGGGAGGCATCAGGCCATTCACTCATTCCAGGAGGCTCACGTCTCCGAGTGGGAGTTGTGTAAAGGGATGAAATCTTAAAAATCTGGGCTTGCCTCTCTTTGTTCTCTCCTGGAGACCTGGGCACAGCCCGGTCCAGACATTTTATTGATCTCTCTCCCCCTTCCGCTCATACATGCTAATTGTACCTCTGTCGCAAAACAATCTTATTATCATGTTAATTAGTGGGAGGGATGTTGAGGTTTTCCACTTCATTACCTGCTAATTTCAAGATAAATGAATCCACAGGTTACTAAGTAAATAAGGTCACCTAGCAAGTGTTTGTAAGCGGGGAGGGGCGCAGAAGGTTTGGTTTGGTTTGCCAATGAGCGGGCTGGTGCCGGTTGGCTCTGGGCTCTCCGTGGAGCTGGGAGTCCCCCGGGGGTGGCCCTGTCCCCGAACTCATTTGTAAACGGAGGGGGACGTTTGCTGTCCACCTGGCTTCCCAGTGGGGCATTTCCTTAGCGCTCTCAAAGGGCCCTTTGTGGCCCATTCATTCCCTGTGCTGGGCGCCCAACGTGGTGGCTTTTGTGGGGGGAGTGGGCAGCGAGGTTGACACTGCTCCTGGGAACTTTGAAAGGGGCCAGCCAGCCGGCGCGCGGTGTCCTGACAAAGCGCACCGCTGGGGTTTCCCGCTCTCACTCCTGCTTGCTCGGGGCTGGGCTGTGCCTGAGTTCCCCCGCCTTCAGGAGTGAAAGGATCAGTTCCAAAGGGACTTAGAAGCTAGGCCTGCCCCAATGAGATCGTTTTAACGGGTTTCATTAAGGCAGAAAGGGGAAAAGACAATGCGCGGGGAGCTTTCACCTTACATACCAAAGGCTGGACGCAAAAGGGTGTCTGGGAAGGAGGGTCTTTACCCTTTCGGCCATTTGTCTCTTCGGAGGGGCCCTAGGAAGGCGCCTTTTAATCTGTTATTGATGCCTGTGCTTACAAAATGCCAAGGGAACCAGGGGATGGTCTGGAATCCCGTGTGGGGCACCTCCAGGAATCTCCCTGGCATCTGAAACATCGGATCCTCCCCTCTCTCTCTCTCTCTCTCTCTCTCTTTTTTTAATTAAGATAATAAATTGGTCTTAAATTATCCTTGAAATCAGACCAGTGTTGATTACAATGGGACTCACGCTGTGACAGCTCCAGACGATGTTATTTTTATTCCTTTTCAACGAGATCTTAATCTCTCGCTGCCTGTAAACAAATTGTCACCACAACCTTGTTCGCCTCTCGCCCGCCAAGACCTTTAAAGGTTTGGGAGATAACAGATCAGGCGGCGATTTCATCAGCTCCGCGGGCTGGTGCGGACGGCCACGTCCCCCCCCTCCCCCCCTTCTCCCCCCCCCCCCACCGCGGGGGCTTGGCGCGGAGAGGGCGGGCGAGTTAATAACCACATCTCACATGAAAAGCTCCGCGGGGGCCTTTGAAAGCGGCATGTGTCCTGTAGTTAAGAGTTCCAAAATGGCAAGCCACCACTCTGGGCCAGAAAGCCTTTGGCTTCTGGGCGCAGGACGAGAGCCAGCCCTCCTGGGCCCTCGGAGCCAGGTGGCAGAGGGGCCAGGCGGAGAGACACAGAGAGGGGCCACACAGGGCAGAGACCGTCAGAGACAGAGACGCAAGGAGAGAGGCAGCCCCCGAAAGGGAGAGAAAGGGGGAGAGGGAGGTAAAGAGACGCGCGAGGAGTTGGAGAAAAATGTTTGACCCCGCGACCTGTAAACACAATGTGAGGAACCACTTTGCTCCGGGTTCCTCTTTGCAAAAACATTCCAGAAAGAGAGGGGATCGGATTCCCTGTCCGGCATTTCAGAATCATCAGGGGGTGACTTCCACTTGGCGGGGAGGGTGTCCTCCCAGGCCCTGAAAGGGGGCAGTCTGTAAATGTCACCAGGGAGACGCTGATGAGCAGGCAGCTGGGGTCCCCAGCTCAGAGCCCCCAGGTGACCGCCTTCACTGATCAGCTGAGAGAGACACCAAGATGACTGCAGACTCTGGGGACGGAGTCTAGCTAAGACAATGGACACCTAGACTTGGGCGTGTGGGGAGGAGGGTGGAGTTTATTTTCCGTGATCTCTCCGCAGACTCCAACAGGGCCCACCCAACACACCCTTCCAGACACACTGTGGTGGTTGGTTGTTTTTTTTAATGTTTTTTTATTGATTTCAGAGAGGGAGAGAAACATCAATGATGAGAGAGAATCTGCACACCCCCTACTGGGGATGGAGCCCACAACCCGGGCCTGTGCCTGACCAGGAATCCAACCGTGACCTCCTGGTTCGTAGGCCGATGCTCAACCACTGAGCCATGCTGGCCAGGCCCAGACACACTCTTTTCTTCCTCTTCCCCATCTGACTTCTCCTGTCCTGTGACTCACCAACCCATTCGGCTAATTCGGTTACAGAAATGCCACGTTGAGGTTTAATGGGTGATTATCTCTTCTGTTAGTAGAGAACTTTGAACACAAAAAGGGGTAAGTGGATGTAGGAAGAGTAAGCTCTGAGCTGGCCTGGCCTTTGAAGAATTTGGGGGGCGTAGGGGGGGGGGGTTGGGAACTCCTGAATTTCCTCCTCCCAGCATTTGTGAGTAGAGACGTCTTGGACTCTGGTTCAAATGAATGACCTCTGAGCATCTGTAAAATAGGACAAATAACATCTCTCCCCTGGGCTACTGCAAAAATTAGATGACTTAAGCTGGATAAAATATGAAGGACAGTGTCTGCATATTAAAAATAAAAGTTTTGCCCTGGCCAGTTTGCTCAGTGGATAGTGCATTGGCCCATGGACTGAAGGGTCTCGGGTTCAAGTCCAGTCAAGGGCATGTACCTCGGTTGCAGGTTGGATCCCCACGCGGGAGGCAACCAGTTGATGTGTCTCTTCACATTGGTGTTTCTCTCTTGCTCTCCCCCTCCCTTCCATAAAATCAATGGAAAAAAACATATCCTCTGGTGAGGATTAACAAAAAAAATAAAAATAAATAAATGAAGCTTTCCAGTAGATGTTTATCTTCACACGTGTTCCTTCCTCAGAACACGCCAGAACCTGAGTTAAAGTACCTCAAGTCACAGAATGAAGGCATTGGCTTTGAGGGCTGAGTGAATACCCTTGCTCTCCCGCAGATAAACGAGTAGACAATGGCGGGCACTTCTTGGAGTTTTCAGTCCGTGGTGAAAAGTCCTGAACATAGCACATGACATTTTTAACTGGGTCAGGGCTTCTTCTTTCTCTCGTTTCTCCTGAGACTTTTTCCTCTCTTAGAAACTGGCTTTGGTAATATTAGGTGATGGTTAAGTACCTGCTGGGTATTAGGCCGCTTAATTTTATTTTTCATTAAGTCAAAGGATTTGCACATAATTGGTTTCCCTCTGGGCTTGGGTACCCACCTGTGGTTAGCAGCTATGGTTGGGATCCAGCATCCAGACAAAGGTGGCTTTGCTTGTTTTTCTTTCTTTTTTTTTTTTTTCACAACTTTTAGAGGCTTACATCAGTTCGTTGGTTTACTTCGTTTTTTGACAATAATATTTATTACACTTTTTCTGGAACATGTTCGTTAAAGAGAGTTTGCCCACAAGCATATGTACGTATTTCCTACCATTTATTGAGCACTTATTATTTGCAAAAAAACTTATAAAGCTTAGAGCCTTGCGGGCATATGCGACTTAATCTTCACAGCCATTTGGTGAAATAAGTAACTTACCCAAGACCACAGAATTACAAGGTGAAAGAGGCCAGCCTTGACCATGAGTCCATCTCTCTCTGAAGGGGATAGTTTTTATCCCTTTCTGTGATAAGGAGGTAGACAAGCAAGAGTCATGCTGTTCTCAATTAGTTGAGAAAATCTTTTTTTTTTTCTTCTAAAATTCAGTTTATTGGAGCATGTATTTGAGCCATGCTGGTTGATAGCCTAAGTTTTATTGCAAACATGTAAATGTTAAACTCCTGGTCTTACTGCTCATTAAGAGATAGGATATTGAGAATCCCTTCAGGCCACAATAACAAAAGACTACAGACTGGGTACTTATAAGTAGAAAAACTTCACTGCTCGCAGTTCTGGAGGCTGGAAGTCCTTGGTCAGGCGCCGGCATGGTCACGGGAAGACCTTCTGTGTGGTTGACTTCTACCATGGGAGCGCTGTGATCTGTTTTATAAGACCACTAATTCCTTTCACAAGGGCCCCACCCTCTTGAGTTAATCACCCCAAGGCCCCATCTCCTAATACTATCAGCTTTGGGAGTTAGGATTTCGACATATAAATTTGGGAGGGAACACAACATTCAGATTATAATATTGAGTGAGTTCCTTACCCTCCTTGTCCTCTCTTCATCTGCAATAAAGCATTCAACTCACAGTTGATGTGAGGAGTCAATGAAAAAAAATATGTGCAGAAACTATTTAGTACAATAACATAATAACTAAAGCAAGGGAGAACTCAATACACAACACACACACAAACACACACACACACATTATCTACACACATATATTACAAAATTAGGATGTCACTCTATATAGTTTTCATTCTCCAGCATTTTAAATTTAGCATTATAATAATGAATATTTCCTGTTTATATTCAGCCATATATTTTTCTTTCTTGTAGTCTCACCATAATTAGTATAATTTAATGATTTGTATTGTTACATATTTAATTAATCTTAAATTTTTGCCATTTTGAATAATACTTCAATGTAACCCCCATACATGAATCATTGAGCATCATCTGCATTTTTTTCTTAAAATTGTCCTAAAAATTACTGAGTAAAAATATACGCATATTTTCAAGGCTTTCTGGAAGTACAGCCAAATGCTCTTCTGACAAAAAAAATGCAAATTTACACCCTAATAAGAACATGAGAAGTAATTTGTTTTGCCTTGGCCAATAAACAATGCCAATTTAATGCCTTAAAAAGGTCTCTTTGATACTTTAATTTTCTTTTCCAAATAAAAGTATTTTTTATTCCTTTGATTTTCAGTCAGTGAAAATTTTTCATAGTCCCATTAGCTAATTGCATAAATTCTGTTATCACTATAAGTCCTTTTGTCCTTCTTTTATTCTTTAGCTATTTGATTTTTGTAGATTATAATTTTTCTATTTAATTGTCTAATTATGTGTATATGTATACCATATACAAATTTTAATATTAGGCTAGTTAAATGTCTATTTTCATATTTTCTCACTTTGCATTTATTCGTAGAGATAGAGTATATTCATCTATATATTCTAATTATTTTATGATTTTATTTCAATGGTTATCTTTCATGAAAAATATTGACATGTTCTTGGGGATGTATACATTATCTCACTTAATTCTAAAAAGCAAAACAAAACAGTAAGGCACCTATTAATATATTTTTTTGGAATATATAAAAAAGAATATATATCCATGTGAAAAAGCAGACTTTCTCTGATTCTAAGAAACATCAGTTGGCTAAGTCGCGATTCAAATGCAGATATGCTTAGCTAAATAGAAATAATAAGAAGATGAGGGTTGAAATCATAAAATTGTCTAGTGTCTTTATCACTAGGCAGTGATAGTAGATACAGGTTCAAGAAATGCTGGAAAGATGGATGGGTGGGTAAATGGAAGGGAAGAAGGGAGGGAGGGGGTGGGAGGGAGGGAGGGGGGGAGGAAGGAAGGGAGGAAGGAAGGCAGGCTAGATGGATGAATGGATGGAAGGATGGATGAGTGGATGGAAAGAAGGATGAATGAATGGATGGGTGGGTGGAAGGAAGGAAGGAAGGATGGAAGGAAGGAAGGCTAGTTGGATGAATGGATGGGTGGATGGAAGGATGGGTGGATAGATGGATGAATTAATAGTCTCAATAGGCAATTTATTAGCCTCACAAAATGTCTTCCTCTGCTTGGTAGACCATTAGTCTGGTTTAGCCTATATTCACTTCACAGTCTTCCAGCCTCCGGGGCGGGGGGGGGGGGGGGGTATCATTATGGGGAAACTCAAGGGATCCTCAGGGTCAAGGGAACTGGTGTGCATGGGAGAGTCTGTCCTTCCTGAGACCAACAATCCATCCTTTTATGCCAAAGTCAGTCCTCAGGTGAGCCCTTCACTTGGATGTTGTGTCGGAGTTGAGAGCAAGGGCTCCTGAGGCTGATTAGCACGTCTGCATCGCAGCTCCCCAGCTCTCCAACATCAGGCGAGTGAGTTACATAACCGCCCGGGGACTCTGTTCCATCATTTGTAACATGGGGATCATAAGTTACTGTGCCAGAGGGCCTTTTCTTCGATCAATAAATTAATAAATCCAAACCCCTCTCAATAGTGCCTGACACTCAAAAAGTGCTATTATCGTTATTATTTTCTTCCTTCATAAAGTCGCATGTGATTTATCATGCTAACTGTTGTGTAAATAGCAGGCAAGTTACATAGGGATTTACTCCTAGTTCAGAAACATGACCCAACATATCCCCAGGGGGGAAGAAGAAAAGTAAGGCCATAGAACAATCCAAAGAGACTATGATTAACTTTAAGAATTCGGTCTTTGGGGGCACATATGAGTGTTCGGAGGTGCTGTAAGTGAAGCTTCAAGGTCTTAACCTCGCCAGCCACGGCGTATTTCCGTAGAAAAGTCTGTGCATGTTAAGATTGTATCATGAGGATGAGCCCGTTTTAAATCTGGAACGGTTTTGTAATGAACATATCTGATGGGCCTTGGCAGGGTCTGCATCTCCTTGAAAAGTTAAACTGAAGAAACTGGTTATTCAGCATCATTATAAGCCTCGAAACAGGCCGTATGTGCGTGTGTGCCTCGTGTTGGGAAAGCAGACAGTGACAGCAGAGGCCGTGTAAGAGCCACATGTGCAAACAGCAGGAGACGTGATGGAGAGAACCCTCCCCTATCTTATCCTGTAGAACCTCCGCTACCCAGCCCTCAGAGGGCAGTCAGAGGGCAAACGAGACCCCCACACAACCTCAGAATGGCCCGAGATAACCACAGTTTGAAGTTTACAGTAGAGAAGTGGCCTATCTCTGGATTAGCAGGATGCTGGGGGCTCCGCTTTTTCTTCTGGGATTTCTGACATCTCACCCCTGGCGTGTCATCTGCATTTGGCCCCTTCCGGGCACCTCCCCATCACCACTACTCCAAACAAACGCCAGGGAACCTTGATCGGTGGGAAAAATGCTTAAAGGCTGGGTGATAAGTTCTTTCCGCGAAGCTAAATCAAACGAAGAAAGCCGGGATGCCTCTTGTTAGTGGTTTAATTCCTAAGAGCAAAAAAAGCTTAATCATTTCGTAGCCGCATTGAAACAAGACCGGGAGATGTTACGAAAACAATCACCCGTGTCTTATAAGAAATTGATTTCTTTTGGCTGCTTCGGACCAGCCAAATTGAAACTCTGCACTAAAAAACCCCCCCAACCGCTCAGATGGCAGCCACAGGGAAAAGTGATGACAATGAGTGTTTGGAATCTGTATTTTAGCTGCAAATACACCTATGTTTATTGAGACATGAAAAAGCTATCAAAGTAAAAGACAATTGTAACAAAAGAATCTTGTACGCTCTCGTTGGAAGAAACGTATAATACCGTGAAAGTCAAATAATACATTTTATAACGGTGTCATTCAAACAAACACAGATGTTTAGAACACGATTGAATGTCTGCGAGTGGGGTAGGAAGTAAAACCATTCTAGACTCCTGTGCTCTGTTGTACGATAAAAGACAGTTTCTTTTTCGAGCCGGAATCTCCGAGGGCTGGGTATGCTCACAGGTTGCTTTAGGATAATGGAAAATATGATCTCATTAGCACCAGGTTTGTTACGCGTTCTCTAACAAAAAGGTAAATTACCACGTATTAATGTAGTTAGCGTTGTTTTTAATGTGCGTGGGGATCCAATAAAACTTTTATGAGGGAAGTGTGATGGCATGTTTGTTCTATGCATCAGCATCCGGCTCAGCCTCAGCAGCCAATCACGTGGCCCAATGGAGCATTCTTGTAATGATGTAATAAAACCGGACTCTGATATTGTAAAATATGTTTATGGTGAGGCTGTTGGGATATTTTTACGCAATCTTATTAGAGCAGGTGCCTAAACCTATTATATTTTGTAGTCCAATTTCAGTGGAATTTTTAAAATGTCAAATTCCTAATCTGGCAGTTGAATGCTGAAATGATTATATTATGATGCGGAATATTATGCAGGCTCCCTCCTCCAGGCCTCACTCATATGAGCGAGCGTGCAATTGCCATGTGAAAGCAGCGGTCTAAATAGGTGTTTTGTCAATTATTAGAATGCTATTGGCCAGATTGTGGGATTTTCCTCCTGGCCATGAGACGTTTCTAAACATAATAACTACAGCCCAGCCAGCATGCCTCAGTGGCTCAGTGGTTGAGCGTCAACCTATGAACCAGGAGGTCACGGTTCGATTCCGGTCAGGGCACATGCCCAGGTTGCCACTCAATCTCCAATATGGGGTGTGCAGGAGGCAGCTGATCAATGATTTGCTCTCATCCTTGATGTTTCTATTTCTCTCTTCCTCTCTGAAATTAATAAAATTATAAAAAAGACAAAAGAGGCAATCTTAAATAATACCCTATGTAATAAAAGGCTAATATGCAAATTATCCCCTCCGCAGGGAATTTGATCAGGAGTTCGACCAAGGGACAGGGCTGGCCAGCCAACCACCCACGGCCCCTCCCCCAAACCAGTCCAGCCAGATCGGCCCCAATCGGAGTGGGCTGGCTGGACCCCACCCATGCACGAATTCGTGCACCAGGCCTCTAGTATAATAATTATTATTATAGATACATGTAACTCCAGAATGCTTTCCTAGGTCCTCTGGATTGAATACAGTGTATTCTTAGTTATTTTGCTTCTGTTGTTGGCCACTTTTCCTCTCGGGCTCATCATTGTTTTAAGGCCTCAGTGGTAGGAAATACAGCCCACCTTGTAGAGAACAGTTGGCCTGGAAATCCAGAACAATGTGTGGGGAGGAAAAATGAGATCAACCATTTCTAAGCTTTGGACAAGGCCCGAGGTGGATAAAACTCCCCTTTTCAGAGTAGCGTGAGTTCTGCAGACTCATACTGACCTCTTTGGGGAATCGACAGTGACAGAATCCCCTCTTATGGAGCTTATGTTCGAGGTGATGAGTAGGAATCTATCTGTATTTGAGTGATCAAGTTAGTATCCATCTCTTTTTCTCTGTAATCCCATCTACTTCATCATTTAATTATCTTTGTTATAAACAACCTCAAATTCTTTCTAGGAAGGCAGGAAGGATCTTAAGTAAAAATAAATAAAGATTTTGGGCCCAGCTGGTGTGCCTCAGTAGTTGAGCATCGACCTATGAACCAAGAGGTCACGGTTCGATTCCCAATCAGGGCACATGCCCGGTTGCGGGCTTGATCCCCAGTGTGGGGCGTACAGGAGGCAGCCAATCAATGATTCTCTCTGATCATTGATGTTTCTCTCTATCTCTCTCCTTCTCCCTTCTTTCTAAAATCAATAATATATATATATATATATATTTTTTTTTTTAAGACTTTGGATACTATAGGGACCAACACACATATCTAAAAGTCTCCAAACTAAGTTTAAATTGCCAAGAGAATTCTGGAGAAGAAAAAAGACATTCCTTCGGTTGATTAATGAAAGAGAAGGACAGGAAGGTCACTGTGGAACAGTTGTCGAGACTCCTACCGCTGAGGAAGAAGGTATCAATCTGGCCTTTAAATCCTCCCGACTCACAGCACACGGAGCAAAGCTCACAGGAAAACGGAAAACCAGAGCCACAAAAATTACAAATGGCAATGCTATTATTTAGCCCTCGTTGCCAAAGGCATTCAATATAAAGGTTTTACAGAGGTGTCAACTGATATATAGCAAACACACAAATAGTCTCGAACGCTGTAAAATATGCAAGGAGAATTGGGCCAAAATATTAGGCATATGAATTACATTTTTGCAGAAAGTGCTTGCTAGGCACTGTAGTTAAGAGGAGCAATAAATACCAGGGCTAATACTGCCAGTGTCTTGTTGGGCGGGGGGATTTCCACCCGCCATAATTTTGGTTTTCCATACCATGCTTCCAATCCATATTTTGGATAATGGAGTTATTAGACTCTTTCTTTCTTGGTCTGGTGTACATTTAAAACAGGTTTCAGTCCTCTCTCTCCCTCCCTCACCCCCCCCTCCCCTTCTTCCTCTCCCTCTTCCCTCTCTCTCTCTCCAGCAGGATTCATTTGGGGAGCCAGACATGTAAAAGGAGGATATAGCTTTTTAGGTTCCATTCTCCCCTCCACACACAGACTCACCCAGTGCAACCAATGAGTGCATACATAAGTGGAACAACAAATCGATGTTTCTCTCTCTTTCTTCCTCTCTCTCTTTCTAAAAATCAGTTTTACAAATCTTAGCTTATTTCCATTTCACCGGCAAATCTTTATAACTAATTGAAAAATATCCACTGGGATTTGGAGAAATAAACCATTATTTTTTAGTGAGCACCTATTATGTAATAGGGTCTGTGGTGGATGCTCTAAGTCAGTGGTTCTCAACCTTCCTAATGCCGCAACCCTTTAATACAGCTCTTCATATGGTGGTGACCCCCAACCATAACATTATTTTCGTCGCTACTTCATAACTGTAATTTTGCTACTGTTATGAATCGTAATGTAAATATCTGTGTTTTCCGATGGTCTTAGGTGACCCTGCTAGTGGTTCTCAACACAGATATTTACATTATGATTCATAACAGTAGCAAAATTACAGTTATGAAGTAGCAATGAAAATAATGTTATGGTTAGCGGTCACCACAACATGAGGAGCTGTATTAAAGGGTGGTGGCATTAGAAAGGTTGAGAACCACTGCTCTAAGTCCTGAGAAAATAAGACAGTCTTCACCCACCAAATCTTTAATATCCATTTAGCTTATCTCTGTAACATGCACAGAATATATTTTATACGTTTATACCCTTGTTCAAAAGCTGCTGATGGGTAATGTATCATAGGATGCAGATATATATAATAAGGATTTTGGAAGTGTTAGGAAATGTCTAATAACTTGTAAGTATCTACCTAATAAAAGAGTAACATGCTAATTGACCATACCTTTGTGACACCCACCAGCCAATCAGGAGTGAGTACGCAAATTAACCCAACGAAGATGGTGGGGTAATTTGCATATGCAGGTGCTGAGTGGCCTGGGGCAGGGCGGATGCTTGCGTCATTGCCATGGCAACATGCAGGCGTTCATTACCACCCCAGCCGCTCAAGGCCTCTGGGCAGCGTGGGAAGGCGGAAAGGCGGAAAGGCGGAAAGGCGGCAACGGCCAGAACGAAGGCAGTGCTGGCAGCCAGGTAAAGGAAGGCCCATTCCTGAACGAGTCTTTGTGCATCAGGCTTCTAGTCCATCTATAATGATCAAAGTCAGCTCTCCTAGGTGGCCCATGAGCCTCAGGTGGGATGTACTTGCATGTCGGTTCGAGGTAAAGCATATCAGAAGCAAGCAGGTGTGAATGTCGTTATTATAGGAAAAGCTAATCTAATGTATAACATCAGTAAGTCCTCACCCTTCGGTGTGTGGGCTGAGGCGCTAACCACTGAGCACAGAGCCCAGGCGATGACCTTGTGTTTTGTTTCCCACACCTCCAAGTCCCACACATCCTTGCAGCCCAGGAGTTCCTGAGAACTCACCCTGCTCCCACAAGGGGCAGAGAGCCGTGCTGAGCAAGGTGGGGTGCCGGCCCCCCAGCTCCGTGTGGGCAGGACGCGATTCTGGGAACAGAGAAGGAGGGACGGACACTCAGACATGCAGCCTCTTGGACACACGCTTCATTTCTGGTGTAGCCGAGAGCCACAGGGATGTGACAAAAGTCGTCTACTTTGTCTACCATCAGGAAGTTCTGGCAGTTGTGCGCCGAAAAAGAGTGCCGTTGGATGTCAGTTACACTTTCCCACCCCCGTAAGCCTCATCGCGAGATCCCGGAGGTTTTCCAAATGGGCTTCACCCATGTCTCCTCCGAGGTCCCCGGGAGGACTTGTCCTTGAACTCCCGCAGGGCAGCAGCTGGGAACTGGCTGGGAGCCACTGGCGCTGCCCCCGTGCTGCGTGGTGAGCAGTTGGCTTCTCTCCCTCCCCAGCGGCGAAAGGAGCCTCGTGTGCGTCTTCATCACAGCAGCTGTCACCCCCCCACCCGCCTCCCGTTCCCCATCCCAGAGGCCAGAGAGGTTGGAGTTCACAGATCCTTTCCCCAAGTCTTACCACGAGTGTGAACACATCCTGTGAGAAAACTATTTTTTCTCCTGAATGTGCAAGTCTCCCTGAGGTCCTCTCTGTCCGGAGAAGAAGCAAAGAGCTGACGGAAGGACCCAGAGCCCCCTCGGTGCCTCCCCTTCAGGCCAGGCAGCGCACGCAGCGCCCAGGCCTCTGATGGAGGAGTGGCTGCTTGGGTCCCAGGTGAGGCATTTCTCTCCAGTCATCTTAGCACCCCCAGCCCCTGCACTGTTACTAACGCTGTCCCATCCCTCTGGCGACCTCCTGGTAGTATCCCCACACTTCTGTGTCCACACCAAGCATTTTCTTTCCAACAGATTCCCTATCGATGCATGCGAGATCCCACAATGGATTGTTGGAGAGCCTAGGTGAGCCCTGGTGGGCGCATGCGCGCGCGCGCGCGCGGTGTGTGTGTGTCAGAGATAATTTGATAATATGCCTCGGGACCCTGAACACCACTTCCGATCACCTTTTTGTTTTTGTTGAATAACCTGAGGGTATTTTCCCATTGGTTTTTAGGGAGAGTGGAAGGGAGAAAGAGAGAGAGAGAAACATCGATGTGCGAGAAATGCATCGATTGGTTGCCTCCTGCATGCACCCCAACCAGAGCCAGGGAACCTGCAACCAAGGTACGTGCCCTTGACCAGAATCGAACCCAGAACCCTTCAGTTCGTGGGTCAGTGCTCTATCCACTGAGCCAAACCAGCTAGGGCTTCAATCACCTTTGAAACGTGACACCCTACCAGCACCATAAAAAGAATCAACGACTGTAAATAAATGATAAGATTCAGAATTAGACTAAAAGACAAGCAGCAGGCGTATATGCAGATTGGAACTCCATTTTCCCCAATGCAAGACCCCTCAGAATGGGCAGCCAGAGGTGAGGGAGGGGACCTTTCTAAACACAACGATGCCGGGTTATCGAAATATATTTAAGTTCCCTGAAAATGTAAACACGAAGATGGAGGGCTGGGATTTATTGCTCTCGCTAAAAACCCAATAATCCGCCACTGGAGACAGGAACACGGTCATCCACTCCAGAACAGAAACATTAGATATGTGTCCGGATGTTGGGTAGTTCCCAGCCCTTCTGCCTGTGGCTGCAGAGAAATTTCCACAGCCTTCTTTTCCTCCGGAAAGAGGCGAAGGCATTCTCTCTGTGGAGCACCCACACGGTTTAGAACAAGGTACTTTAACTACATCTCCTTAATTTTTATTTTCTTAATTACAGTTGACATCCAGTATTATATTACCTTCTGGTGTACAGCATATTGGTTAGACAGAGAACTATGAAGGGGTCCCCCCGCCCCAGTAAGTGTAGGATCTTACATAAGCCTGTCTTCTTTGGTCCTCAGACAGTCCTGTGATGCAGACATACGTGTCCTATTTTTTTGTACAGGATCGGAGAAGTTAAGTAACATGTCAGAATTCACATACCTAAGGGAGGAAAACTTAGAACTCAGTCATGGACTCCAAATTTCTGCTGTTTTAGCCATTCCAGTCCCTTCCCAAATGTGTAGACAGCAACATCAAGTTGGTTATTTTCAGCCTTGGTCAAAGTTTCACCCTCGAGATTCTAGGCCAGTTTGATGTAGAATTGGTTTCTTGCCCAAAATAGCCTTTTGAATTCTTTGTTAAAAAAAATAAAAGATCAGCACAGCCTGCATTGCTCAATGGTTGACCACCAACCTGTGAACCAGGAGGTCTCGGTTCGATTCCCAGTCGGGGCACATGCCCGGGTTGCGGGCTCCATCCCCAATGTGGGGTGTGCGGGAGGCAGCCGATCAATGATTCTCTTGTCACTGATGTTTCTATTTCTCTCTCCCTTTCCCTTCCTCTCTGAGATCAGTAAAAATAAGAGAAAAAAAAATCAAAACTCAAAAATTGTCCCCATGCTCTCAAACAGCTACTTATGCAGTTACCTAAACACTCAAAGGGCGACAGGAGCTGCTGAAATAATTAGGACTATTCAGTACGGATAGGCCTGCCTCTTCCAACTGTTCCGATCGAACTGTTCTGTTCTGAGCTCACAGGGGGAAAACTCAGGGTGGTTTGCAAGGACCTTCCGAATAGGCCAGCCCCGTCGCTTTTAACAGAAATCCCAGCTTAATGCCCAGACGTGTGGAGGGGAACTGGCCGTTTTCCTATGCAACTGTGTGCAATGCTTATCAGGGGAAGTCCAGCTGCTCGTGGCTAACTAGCTCGCCCAAGTGACTCCCCCGGGCCCCAGCCAGGGGCAACTCAAATAAAACCCAAAATGCACAGCCCCTTCCGCCTCGCAGATAAAAGGCGGCGGGATATATAGGCCTCGTTTTAATAGGGCCTCGGCTCAGTCTCTGTTTTTTGCACCCACAGCTAATTGAAGGGGCGACGAGAGCAGACACAATTGAACACGTAGTTAAGGAGGCACCTGACCACCTGGCTTGCGCACACAATTAAATATTTGCACCTGCAGGGGTAGTATGTGTGAATGTTATCCCTGTAATTAGTTGTCGGGTAGAAATAGATATAATTTTTAAAACCCTCTCTAATTCTAACTAATTAGTGTTTTTACAAGGAACTATGTCATATGGAGTTCTTTTTCGGTAATCCACTAAAAGTAGATTGTTCTACGGTTTCTATTAAGCAGCACGATTTTCATGTATTTTCAATGGGCTTGGCGTGGCCTCAAGTCTACTCGATTTTTTCATTCATCCTTTCGTTTATTTAATTTCCTTTATTCTTTCGCTAAGCATAGTGAGCATGTCCCATACCCGGGTCCTGGGGCCACTGGTGTGTTTAAGACCACACACCTTCCTCGAGGCTCAGGCACATGAGGCAGAATTAGAGTTGATGTGTTTTGTTTTGTTTTGTTTTAAATATATTTTTACTGATTTCAGAGAGGAAGGGAGAGACAGAAACATTGATGATGAGAGAGAATCATTGATCGGCTGCCTCCTGCACGCCCCCTACTGGGGCTGGAGCGGGCCACCCTGGCATGTGCCCTTGACCAGAATTGAACTGGGGACCCTTCAGTCCGCAGGCCGATGTGTAGCCGCTGAGCCACACTGGTGAGGGCAGGGTTGATGTTTTTTATTGAATAATTATAATTCAATATGGCAAGTGCATACCACTTACCAGAGGTGACGGTCCATACCAAACACCATGCAGGACTCAATTCTCCCAAAAATACGTAGCAAGGGAAATCCTTAAAACTTTCTGTAAAAATCAAAACTGAGTTTAATGACAGGAAAGACTTGTCTATTTTTATGTTTTTAATCCTCACCCACGGATATTTTTCCATTGATTTTTAGAGAGAACGGAAAGGAGGGGGGGAAATAGACAGAGAGGAGCATTGATGGATGTGAGAGAGACACATCAATTGATTGCCTCTTGCACACACCCCAACCAGGGCCAGGGACGGAGCCTGCAAACGAGGTACATGTCCTTGACTGGAATCGAACCCGGGACCCTCAGTCCTCAGGCCAACGCTCTGTCCACTGAGCCAAACCGGCTAGGGCAAGACTCGTTTATTTTCGAGATGCGGGGGAAAGTGGAACAATAAAGGATTTTAGCAGATAAGCAGATCGCCCGGTTGTGGAATATGAAATGCCTCTGAGCACTGGTGAAAGATGAAGCCCCGCCCCTTCCCCCCCAGGAAGACAGCACATCAGCATTTCCGCCAACACCTCAGCCCAGATGCGTTGGGCGTCTCTTTATCTGGAACGGACCTGTGTCCTCTAATTCTCACCCCGCATTCCTCGTGCTATTTACAATGAAAGGAAGGGCTGCAGCTTTGAGGGTAAATCCTCCCCATCTAGATTTCACACGGATTGTTTCTCTCGCCTTCACTTTGTGTTTGAACTCGTGCTTTCTTACGTCTCAAACACGGACGGCTCTGGCCCAAACATATCTGGTCTCCTGATAAGCTGGCCTGTTTAGGGCTGACCTGTAGTATTTTAGCCCCCAAGCCTGTGATTAGCACCCACTGGGGAATTTCGACCCAAACCTGGAGCATCCAGAAAAGCCAAAAGTCCCCAAGAAGACCTTCTTTCGGGGACATGGCCTGCAAGGGGCACTGGGCAGGAAGGCTGAGAAGAAGCAGGGGTGAGGGGGAGGCGGGGGGGGGGGGTTGGGGGAAGGGAGGCGCAGCCCTCTAGACCTTGAAGCTCAGCAGCTGCGCGATGTCTTTGAGGCCGGGGATCAAGCGGAGAATATGAGATAGGCAAACGTTGGCTTAAACTTTCTTCTGTCTTTGATTGCCCTTGGACATCTGCCTCTTCCACCGTCAAGAATGTTTGGCAGCTGTTCGCTCAGAATAACACGGTTGTGCTGGGCCAGCCGCTACCCCAGCCTCCTAATACTTTAAGCCAACGAGTCGCCGTTATGCGACCGGCCCCCGCTGCACAACTACGCTAATGCCTTGAGCTAACGGGCTTTCTGTGGGCCCTGGAAAACACCAGGGGAGAGTCTTGGGTTTATTTTCCTCACGTGCTAATTGGCTTTAATTGTTGGCCAATTGGATTTCAAATTCAGAAAGGAGTTGCGTGCACAAAGGCCAGTGTTAACTTAAGACCGTGGGAGAGGCTGGCCGGCCCTTTGGTCTCTGAAGTGGCACGCTGTAATGCAGATGCACGCGGATGCGGGGCCTGGGGTGCCAGGGAGAAGGCTCCAGGCCACCATGATGGTGTCTTACCATTCATACTGGTCCCCATAGGCCAAATACCAATTTCCCAGAAATCAGGAACATATTCCTTTCTTTTTTAAATATATTTTATTGATTTTTCACAGAGAGAAAGGGAGAGGGATAGAGAGCTAGAAACATCGATGAGAGAGAATCATCGATGAGCTGCCTCCTGCACACTCCCCACTTGGGGATGTGCCCGCAGCCAAAGCACATGCCCTTGACCGGAATCGAACCCGGGACCCTTCAGTCCACAGGCCGATGCTCTATCTGCTGAGCCAAACCGGTTAGGGCTATATTCCTTTCTCTCAGCCTGTAAACATATAATAAAGGATGGACTTCAGCCTATTTGGCTCCCTTTCAATCCCAAGTTTTTCTCCTAAGAGCCTTCGTTTCCGTCATTAAGAAATTACCATCCCGAGGCGAGAAAGTGCTGAGCTAAAAAATATTGAAAATGGGCATTTTATACTTCATCCATGAGAGTGATCGCCACCATACTAAAAATGTAGATTTATTCCACCCGTCCTCCTCAATAGCGCCCTCCTGGGAATGTATTCAAAGTGAGACAGAAACTTTGAAACCTGCGCCCGGATAGCTGGGCTTTTGAAGACAAGTGCCAACGAAGTCACAGAAGCCCACTGTTCGAGGAGATCAGGGCATGCCAATCAATAGCATTGATTTCTTCCCGTTAATGGTTAGGGATGGTTTCTCAAGGAGGGCCGTGACTATGGGAGGGCGTCACAGAGCGGCCACTTATTCCCCATGTTCTGAGTCAAAATGGTCCTCCGGGAGATCATTCCAGGACTAATTCCCCAAATTCTCCTTTTCTAAATTGAGTCAGAAATGTGGCCGCGAGCACAAATGGTTCTACTGCTTTCATGGGGTTCACCGCTCGCTCAGTCGCACACCTGTCCCTTCAGTTCCAGAATTTCTGACGTTTTTGACTGAGTTGACCAGGTGTGCGGCTGGACCCCACTGGTCGATTTCATCCAGAATTGTCAAACCAGCTTTTCATGACAGGACAGAGTCCGTGTCTGCAGGCTCTTCCTATTCCTCCATATACCTTGTTAGCACACTTACATTCTCATTTTTTAAATAAAAATCTAGATGCTGAAGCACCACGTTTATACATATATTTATCTGTGCATATATGTGTGAGGATCTCTGCCAGTTAATGGTTTTTCTATTTGTAAATTTACCAACGGTAACGAATGTCCAGCACCTATCCTTGTAGCTGGAGTTTCCAAATAAAATAATTTAATCACATCAAATGGCGTTTCTAGCTCTGACACAGCAGAGAATGTGACAAGCACAGGATAATTTTCGCTTAGCAGGCCAGACAAATGATCCCAGGAGTGGCTTTTAGAGAATGCTTTTCATTTTTTGCCCCATAAGTTCAGAAATAACGTATTCTGAGTGTTGGTCATTGCCTATCCCCACCCTCCACTTCTCACGGGAATTTAAAAACCATGAGACCAGCCATTTTTGTCTATTTTCTTTCCTGATGATTTCCAAATGTTGAGAACTGTGCCTAGTACATTGCACCTAGACCCCCAGCCACGGAGCTTGGAGATTTTAGGATCAGCAATGTCCGTTGTCATGGGGTAGATCAAGGAAGTCCATTCTGGGACTTCTCCATTCTCTCAACGGTTTCAGCACTTTCCACTCACTTAACTTGAATTATCTAGACTACTCTACGTGACGTTGGTGATGTAGTTTTCCCCTAAGTTGTGAATTCCCAGCATACAGGTAGTGCCCTAGTGAAGCCAGGGCCTGACACAGAGCTGACAAGGAGAAACATGTATGGGCTTCAGAACGTAGTCACCGATGAATGAAATAGCAGCATTCATTATGAATGATCGCTGCTCATTAGAAAACTCCATGAACTTCACTAACTGACACAATTCAGTCTTGATGGGTGGGTGGGGAAGGGGGCGTGATGTCCAACTGATTAGAAATGAGGCGTCTTCTAATTCATTTAGTGGTCTTGATCGGAACCAGAGTTCTCATCTTTTACTGACATTAAGGCAAAACGTTCTTAAAAATACAGAGCATTGTCGCCACATACCCCCTAAATCAGAGCCAAGTTGTATTAGAATGCCGCTGACAAAGGCCACCGCTGAGGAGCTGTGTCGGCAAGGCCAGCCCGTCCTCACAAAGAGCATTCGACGGGCAGAATACTTGCGTCTATTGGAGGATGACTGTTGTCCCTCTTGCTCCTCTCTCCACCCTGTCTGGTTGCATCGTTGCACGTGGACATGGCCAGGGGACAGAGAGCTGGACCCTTCTCATGAGCTGGGGACACGTCGTTTCTTGACTCTTTACCAGACCAGCTGCATCTGTCTGTCACCCTCATGCCCCTTGTGAAGAGTAAAATCCTTCTGAAGAGCTAAATGATAGTATGAGCCACATTGAACTGAACATTGATTTTCAGCCAGGAAAGGCTTCCTCCTCCGGTGAAATGGGATCATCATCTCCAGCCTTCAGAAGGGCTCCCTCCACTTACATCTCCTCTTTCCCGCTGGCTGCCCAAGCCAGAGTCATTCCCTTTTCTAGTTTGTCCTAAGGAGCCTCCATCCCCCAGTCACCTAAAATGGTTACACTCATAAGAGTACTTTGATTTTAAAACAGTGCTTGTTAAATATCTAGAGCTCTTGATCTGTTTAATAAATAATAATAAACAATGATCGTGAGTGTATTATCTGCTAGACACATTACCTCAATAAAATCCTTCCAGGAAGCCCCTTGAAAATACTTGTTACTTCATCCCTCCTGTCCCTCCACTGTGCTCCACGCCCGCCTCCATAACCAGGATCGCACTGGGGTGCAAGTCCCAGGATGCAGGTTATGAACCACATTAAAAGCCAGCAGCCAGGAAAAATTCAGGGTTCTTTCCTCCACAACAGAGCTGCTGCTTTCAAACCAACTTAGGTAGAGCTTGCTGTTGAGTTTAAGAAGTGCGGGAATGAAGCATGGAGCTATGAACTTGGAGCGGGGAGTTTGCATCGTTCTCTCTGCCAAGGACAGGCTCTTAAGCAAGCCACTGACCCACTCCTCTTTGGATATCATTTAAACAAAGGAATTTTTAAAAATTATTGATTGATTTTAGAGAGACAAGAAGGAGAAGAAAGAGAGAGAAACATTGGTGGGTGTTCCATTTACTCATGCGTTCATTGGTTGATTCTTATATGTGCCCTGACTGGGGATCAATCCCACAACTTTGATGTATCGGGTCAACACTCTAACCTACTGAGCTACCCAGCCAGGGCCTAAACAAAGGAATTTGTATATCAACTTGTATTTTGGAAATGTCTATAAATGAGAATAAAGTTCTTAGACGGTCGTACTCTATTGCCAATGGAGTTGTCTTCCCTCTCTGTCCATCCTCACGTGTCTTTACAGGAAAAGTTGTAAAAATGGTTATGAAAAGTCAGCCCCTGGTGGTTACAGCCCATGTGTCCTGGTACTCTGATGAGTGAGGAACTTTGAATAAAGTCAGCGTGTGGGACTGTACTCTACATCGGTGCTGAGAAACGTTACTCTCTCCAAATCGCTGGTTCTGAACCTAGGAACGAACATACTTGCTGTTTCAAAAGTAAATGTAGAAATTCATCAAAGCAGAGGGATTGCTCCTTTATTCCGTTCAAAGATGACCACAGTGGTTTTATTGTGAGCAGTGTGTGGCTCCATATTTGCAATGCTCAAAGAGACGTTGAAATCTTTTTCTGGACCAAACAGTTCACAAACTCAGCCTCTCTCTCCCTGATATCAGGCCAACTTTTAAAAACAAAAGAAAGCCAAAAAACAAACAGAAAACCTCTACCTAAAAGCTAAAATTCATATATGTTTCAGGACTTCCACTCGCCCAAAGGTTTGCATTGTAGACACAATGATTTTTTTTCTCTCTTGCTCCGTTGATATATTTCATGTGGAGGAAAAAAGGCAAAGGAATACATACCAAAAAAAATTGAATGTGAACTGTAATTTTAAAAAATGTTAAATGCTTGAATTTAAAAAAAAAAAAATTATCTTTCTAGCCAAGAAAGGAAGCTGGCTCCCAGCGCAGCTGTTATGGGGCGAGGCCTCAGTTCTGGGCGTGCCTGACCTTGAGCTTCTGCCTCCTCTGTCTCTTGACAATGTCCTGTCCTACCAGGTGGGTCATTTTCCTTTGAAGACGGAAGCTTGGAAAAGCAATGTAGAGAGCCTCCTGCTATCTGCCTCGCCCTCTGCACAAGACAAGACCACCCAGGGTCTGGTCTGGAGAAATATTGCACAGACTCAGGGGCTGGAGCTCAGATACGGGCCCAGGCTGCACAGTGATGCTGACAAGGGGCCAGGTGAGGACAGCAGAGAAAGTTCTCCTGGACAGAGTCCCCCGATTATGTAGAACGTCGCATCCCTCCAGACCCATCTCTCCAACCCCTTCCCCAATATTCAACTCCATGAGGAGATAGATTTCTAACAACTTATGTCAATAAATCATTTCTCTTGGCCCATCTGGAGTAGCTCAGTGGTTGAGCATCAACCTATGAACCAGGAGGTCACGGTTTGATTCCCGGTCAGGGCAGATGCCCAGGTTTTGGGCTTGATCCCCAGTGTGGGGCATGCAGGACGCAGCCAATCAATGATTTTCTCTCATCATTGATGTGTCTCTCTCTCTCCCTCTCCCTTCCTCTCTGAAATCAATACAAATATATTTTTTAAAATAAAAATAATTTCTCTGGTAAATGTTCCTTATTACCCTATTTCATCACGAAAGTCTTGATGCCAACTCCAGCATAAGTTCTTGTGAGCCTTTCATTACATAACTAGAGGCCCGGTGCACAAATTTGTGCACAGTTGGGGTCCGGCCAGCCCGCCCCGATGGGGGCCAGTTGGAGCCAGGCAGGCTGGGGGGAGGGGCAGCAGGAAGCTGGCTGGCCAGCCCTGTCCCTGATCCGGCCAGTTGGCCGGCCTCAGTGCGCGTCATAGCGACTGGTTCTTCCGGTAGTTCCAGTCACTTGGCTTTTATATACATAGATGAGCACCCATTGTCTCCGTGGCCCCAAAGGAGATCCCGTTAGGACTGCAGATGCTTAACCTCTCTGTACAAAACGGATGTACAGCTTCACCAGAGTGGGAGCTGGTCACAGTGAGCTTTCCCCATAGCTCACCCTCTCCTGTCCCCTGCCTCCCTCCTCCACAATTTCCCTTCCCATCACCTGATGCTTTACCTGGTCAGGCAAGGAAATTGCAAATGAACGGATCAGATGCTTGTTGGGGAACAGGACGGGGTCTACAGTTTCCTTGTCAGTGATTTTCCCCGGCCCCATGGTCATGTGATACAGAGCGACGGGAATAGAGCGAGGTGTGAGGTGGTGGCCCGGGAAACCTCCTTGACAAGGTGACTTGGAGTTGGATCCTAATAGGTAGGGAGGATTCAGCCATTAGGATTTGGGCTAACATTCCAGGGGAAGATTAGATATAAATAATTTTGAATAGTAGTTTATAAATGCAACCAGCTAGGAGCCCGGGTTACATACATGCACACACATACAAGGCATATATTATACACTGATAATATTCATAATATTTGGGCCTATGTAAATAATAATATTATGTTATAATGTTGGCTTTGGAACTTACTTTATTGAATCCCAAGACACCACTAAATGATGAGGATTTTTATTTCCCTTTTTTGTTCAGTTATGAGACTAACCTTAACTTAAAAGTTAAGTAATCTCCCGAAGTTTATACACTTAATGAGTGACAGAGCCTAGTCTCAGTCCACAATGGCTCCTGCCATGGATTTTTTGTAAAAATGAAGAAGTAAAAAAAGAAAATTGTTCCTTTCTCTTTTAGGACGTAGGCATTTTCTTACTGTTTTAAAAATAAATATGTAAAAAAATAAAGAAGTAAAGCAGCACAACTGTCTATGAACTGCCAAGTAGATTCATAGGTGAATCAAGGGTTCACGCATTTGCAGTCACAACAATTACGCTCTTGATCACAAACGCTGACACATGGAAGTCTTCTTACCTGCAATGCTCGCTTTCTTCTCCACTGTCCTAGAAGCAGACCCCTCGGTACAGAGGGCTGGCGAGGTGGGAAAGTTCGCACACTCCGCTGAGAAATGAGGGACTCACTCACACCTTCAGTGATGGCCCTTTGGAAATATCTAGAACAGCAACAAAAACAGTGGCAGAGAGGAAATTCCCACCCTGGGAATGATAGCAAGAAAGAGAGAGAAAGATGAAAGACATACGCAGATGCTCAAAATCAACCCAACTGCCCTGGGAGGGAGGGGCTGCTAAAGAGACTCCCTTCAACACATCCAGTTGAAGATTGGAGCTGGCCCTGGCTGCTTTGGCTCAGTGGATAGAGTGTCGGCCTATGGACTGAAGGGTCCCAGGTTCGATTCCAGTCAAGGGCACATGCCTGCATTGCGGGCTCCATCCCCAGTGTGGGGCATGCAGGAGGCAGCCGATCCATGATTCTCTGTCATCATTGATGTTTCTATGTCTCTCTCTCTCTTCTTCTCCCTTCCTCTCTGAAATCAATAAGAATATATTAATATTAATAATAAAAAAGATTGGAGCTGGAGTGTCCACTGTGAGAGATGGCATGCTTTGGCTTAGGTATATTTGTAGTCCAGAATTCATCTCCAAGTAGCTCCTGGTGTGTGTTAGCAGCCATAGATGTGTAGAAGCTAAAACCGTCATCGCTTGCCAGGATACCCTCCCCGAGTGTTCCATTCAGGATGCCTTTAGAGGCAGCTCTGCATATCAGCTCCATCCTAACAACTGGGCTGCTAGGGGGCCGCCAGCATTCCTCTACGCGGTGGTCTCCGCAGGATGTAATCCCAGGCCCGGCGGCCACCAGCTCTGCCTTTGGCGTCAGCATCCTTAGCGGCGGTGCCTTTTTCTCCGACACAGCAGGCCGCGCTAGCGCCTCTTTGGCTGCTGGGGCGGGATCCCAGGAGTCGGGGGCCGTGGGGGCCAAATGGATAACTGTGTCCATTGACTCCCGGGTCCCCATCCCACCTCTTTTCATTCTGTTGGGAGCTTTGTCCCCGAGGAGGAGATTATGCGGGCGCTGCAGAGGAGATGGGCCGGCACAAAGATAGAGCGCACACAAAACGTGTGACCAATCGCCATGACAGGGCTGCGAGGGTCGCCTGTGATGGAATGAAATTAAATCCCCACCAAACAATACAGCCTTCTTCTGTGTCTATGGGGACCCTTGTTGGGCCTAGATTGAGAGAGAAAGTCAGAAGAGGGTAGGAAAGATGAGGCGTCAAAAGGATATTTCTTTTCCACACTCATCGGAGTCACTTTCCTCCACAAAATGGCAGTAACCTAGAAATGTGGCAAATGCATTATCACCCCCTGAGCACCCAAGTAAGGGTGTGGAATGTTCTTTGTATCTCACTGATTCTTTTATTTTTTTAAGATGCATTTTTATTGATTTCAGAGGGGAAAGAAAGGGGGAGAGAGAGAGAGAAACATCAATGATGAGAGAAAATCATTGATCGGCTGCCTCCTGCACGCCCCCTACTGGGGATCGAGCCCGCAACCAGGGCATGTGCCCTTGACTGGAATAGGCCGACGCTCTATCCACTGAGCCAAACCGGCCAGGGCTCACTGATTCTTTTCCTAGTAACCCTAAGGGCCAGATGCAAAACCAAATCCTATCTCTTGTTCAATGTCAGATCCACACCATTTCTAAGGAATCGTGTCAGGACCCTGGTTACAAACAACAATCTGCACAGGTAGCCCCTAGAGCCCTGTTCACCCAGCACCTTCTTTTCACCGGCTGGCTTTCTAGGACCCGAGGGGGGGCACTAATTTGTGTTACTGTCAACTACCAATGTCCAGTAATGTAGACTCGGGTGTCCGGGCCTCACAGAACTCCAGGCAGGGAGAAACAGCTGGGGATTTTGTCATGAACCCCTACTTTTGAAACTTCCCAGGTAATTATCATGGTTCACTTCACCCAATCAGCAGAGCTGCCCACCCCCACGGGTGCCTGGGAGGGAGGCTGCCTGACAGGTGTTCCCACCTACAGGAACCCTCTTAAAGGGACATGTCACCAAGGGGTGAGTTAGGGTGATTGAGCTGAGTGTTGGACCTGTCCCACATCTGTAACGCATTCTTTATTATAGGAAAATCCACATAACATAGAATTCGTCATTTTCATCCGTTTAAAGCACGGTTATAGACTCCGAACCTGCAACAGGTTACTATGAGAATGTGAGACCACGCGCTGAATTTCCTAATATCCCAACATTTTTCTTCTTCTCTCTCTCTCAGCAAGGTTATTTATGTTATTCCTCAGCCTGTGTGATGTTCAGGACCACCAAATGGATAGATTTGAAGGAAATTCAGGTTTGGGGGGGATTTGCTGTGTGTGTGTATTTCTTGTTTTCATTTTGAAAACTGGAGTGTTTAGTCAGGCTGGTGTGGCTCAGTGGTTGAGCGTCTACTTATGAACCAGGAGGTCATGGTTGTATTCCTGGTCAGGGCATGTACCCGGGTCGCGGGCTCCATCCCCAGTAGGGGGCATGCAGGAGGCAGCCGATTGATGTTTCCCTCCCATTGATGTTTCTCTCTCTCTCTCCCTCTCCCTGCCTCTCGGAAATCAATAAAAATATATTTAAAAAAAAAATAAGAATAAGCAACAAGAACAGCCAAATGTGCAGTGGGATTTGAGGGGTGCATTTTCACCAAAAGTTTAGAGGCTTCTGCTATTAATTCAAGCAGTTCGTTCATGAATGTGCACTCAGCATCCACCCCATGCCACGGGCACAGAGGTAAAAATGCCGGGCCTGCCCTCAAGGAAAAACTGAGGTGAGACGGGCAATGGAAGGATGAACCCAGGGGCAGGGCCCAACAGAGGGCCGAGTTTCAATGACCCTTAACAACAGAGAACTGGTCAAGGAAGGAAGTGCTAGATCGACATCAACCCCTTTAACTGAACGTGTGAAGCAAACAGCTGCAGAAAATCATCTTCCCATCGTTTTCTTAATGAGAACTTGCCAGCTTTGCCTTGAAGATGAGGGTCAGAAAACGCACGGCATTTTAGTTCAGTCGGTCCGAAGAGAAGTGCTAAGACGCTATCGTGGCTTCTCTGTTTGGTTGCTTTTATTTCCTTTCGTTAAGAAATAGAAAGTAAAGGATAAAGGATAAGAATGAAATTCCCACCCTAGCCGGTGTGGCTCAGTGGATAGAGCGTCGGCCTGCGGACCCAAGGGTCCCGGGTTCCATTCCGGTCAAGGGCATGTTTCTAGGTTGCAGGCTCCACCCTGGGCCGGGCCCTGGTCAGGGCACGTGCAGAAGGCAACCAGTCCGTGTGTCTCTCTCACATCGATGTTTCTCTCTGTCTCTCCCTCTCTCATCAACTCTCCCTAAAAACCCGTGGAAAAATGTCCTCGGGGGAGGATTCACCAAAAAAAAACAAACAAAAAATAAATTCCCCAATTTAGAAGCAACATCGCCCACCACCATTTCTTTTGTTTAGAGGGCGAGCTTGGCCCAAGGAGTGAGCGTTGATTTGCTAGCACGTGAGTTGTGATCAATAAAATTGTCAAGCTCTTGTTTGATTCTAGCTTGCTCACTAGGTCTACGGGTTACATCTGGGGAAAGATGGCGCATAATGGTGGCCAGTGACTACCCCAGAGAGTTAAATGTTGAAACAGGGATGGCGCCTTTTTTTTTTAGCCTTTTTAGTGTATTCAGCATTAGGTTAGTGCAGTGGTTGGCGAACTCATTAGTCAACTGAGCCAAATATCAACAGGACAACGACTGAAATTTCTTTGGAGAGCCACATTTTTTAAACTTAAACTTCTTCTAACGCCACTTCTTCCAAATAGACTCGCCCCAGGCCGTGGTGTTTTGCGGCAGAGCCACCCTCAAGGGGCCAAAGAGCCGCATGTGGCTCGTGAGCCGCAGTTTGCCGACCCCTGGGTTAGCAGCGTCTAGTTATACTTGGCGCCTCTGTCACCACCGCCTTTTCCCTCCTCTACACCCGCAGTGAAAGCTGAAAAGTGAGCTCATGCTGTTGGGATAAACAGCCAAGTAGCCAGGCGAGTAGATTATATCTGTCTACTGAGGTCCCGCCTCCCAGTTGCTATGGATATCGTCACTCCGTCACTCATTTTCTTCGTTTATTTCAATGCCCCCCTGGTTCCAGCTGAGAAAAGTTTTCTATCCCAACTTTTAGCCCAGTTTCCCCACAGTGTTCCCCTCCTCTGCCCCCTCCCCCTCCCCGTGCACCCCCACCCCCCCGGCTTCAGTTGCCAGGGCCAGACTTTCAAAACATTTCCGACTTAAAAGGTTAAGATCTAAGGGCTGCTGAATTTATCTGCGCTTTTAACTAACACAGGCAGGTGGATTAGAGAGATGTGCACAAGCCCGACTCTAGACACTTGGGTAAATATGCACAAGGGCTGGGCGGCCGCGGAAGCAATCCGATGTGATTGTCCATTCATTCCAAAGTGGAGATTAAAGAAATCAGTAGTGTCAATACCAAAAGGGATTTCCACTTCCATCGCGGGACATTCCGCCCGCAGACGGGTGGGTCCAGATCACACGGAGCCTTTTGTTTGGGTTCGGGTTCGAAGACGAGTGGGAATTCGATGCGTTGGAAAGCTGGCCTCTCTTTGTCTGCCAGGGAGGTGCTAACCCAGCCCCGCGGTCCCTTCACGTGGTAGCAATTTGTGCTGTTTCTAGTGTCCGTGTAGTTTTGCCGCAGTAACAGGCGAAGGTGCCAGAGTCCGTTCCGTCGAGTTTTATTTTCCAGGTCTCTCTTCATGTAACGTTTCCTAGAAATGCCAAAAACACGGGCTGAGCAAAGCTGCCTCTCAATTCAGAGCTTTGTAACTTCACAGCGTAGAAAATCTCCCCTCCCCCCCCCACACTCCCCCCCGCCCCCCAGCTCAGCCGAAGTTTCCTCTAAATTGGACACTCCGAGCTGGAGCTGAGTCGCCCTCTGTCACCGCAAATGAATACCATGTGCCGGCTGCAGAAGTTAAACACAAACCCAGCCATTTTCCGCGCCGCTGCAGAGGGCTGGGCTAAGGCTTCCAGAACTCTGCTTCAGGGCGGGAAACGTCCGTTAAAGTGCAGGTGCCCCGGTTTCAGCAGACACCATCAGGCGTCCCCCATTCGCTTTTATTACGCGATCCAGGCGTGTAAACGCTCGTGGCTTTTCCATCGGCCCAGCAGCTCAGCCCCCAACGTCGGAAGAGAGTCTCAGCACTTCCAGGAACTAGAATCCGAGGTGACTTGTCCACCCTGTTTCCCGAGACCCGAATGACAGCTCTCGGGCCACCTTTAGGCGACACACGTGCACTGGGAACGGTCTAAGGGGACCCACAACTACGCCAGAACTCTCCGTTGAGTACTGATGCCCCGATCCCCCCCAAAGAAAAGCAATACGACAGCATCAAAAATGCTATGAGCCAGGAGACAAGACATCACTATGTGATCCCCGAGCAATCAGCCACTGACAACAAGGTACCTGGTCAGGCAGTGGGAAATACGTTAAACCACATCTGGCAAGAGGTAGAGTGCCAAGCATCCACCCAGTCACCAAAATACAGGACGGGGGAGGCGGAGGGGGGAGGGGAGCAGCTGCCCCCCCAGGAGAAGCCCTCAGAAATCTCCCATCAGAGCACTGCTTCAGAGACCACCGGTTAGAGTTCAGGGTCGCTCCGCGGGTCACCGTTCTCGCTTATCCAAAACTTCCTTTTGCTCTGATATGAGCTCATCTTTCCTTCACTTTGGGCCAGAGCAACTTCCACAGGATCACATGCACTTCTAGCATGACAGCCCAGTGAGATGACCTCGGGGGGGGGGGGGGGGGGCAGGGGGGGTTGAGTTGCACGTGGTCGGCGTGGCTCAGTGGTTGAGTGTCAGCCTGTGAACCAGGGGGTCATGGTTTGATTCCCCAGGTTGTGGGCTCCATCCCCAGTGTGGGGCGTGTGGGAGGCAGCCGATCGATGATTCTTTCTCATCATTGATGTTTCTCTCTATCTCTCTCCCTCTCCCTTCCTCTCTGAAATCAGTAAAAATATTTATTAAAAAAAAGAGTTGAAAAGGCAGATGTCAATTTTGAGGCCAGAGGACTTTTAGGAAAGAGGGTGCTAGGGTGGGTGTAGCAATAGGGGGCTGTGCATGCCTGGCAGGGCTGAAGGGCATGAAAGGAGCAACAGTCGGGCAAAGCAGTGGGCAAAGGGGAACCACGGATGCCCAGGGCTGCTGCCGCTAGACCGACACTTTGCCCAAGCTTTGGTTCCCCCCAAATTATCTCCTCCAGCAAATATGGACCTGATCAACATACCAACATGATAACTTTCTTTTTTCGCATTGTAATTCTCTGTGCTCATGCGGTTTGAGCACAGATGGACATAATCTCAGTCTACACCGGACTGCTGATTCCCAGCCCTGGTGCCTACGGACATTTACCTCTGACTCTGTTAGCGTCCAGGAAGGAATGGGCTGCAGGGAACTGGGGTAGAGACAGTTCTGGAAAAGAAAGGAAGGGTGGGGTAATCAGAACGATTTTTCTGAAAACCAGGCCACGTGCCATTTATGGCCAGCTTGCCGTGAATTGAGGAAGCCAGTGTTGACTCTTGGGGACACGCCACAGAAACAAAACTTTCAACTCTGGCGTTGTCATCTGGAAAGATAGGAGGAGTCCTATTCTTACCTTTAACAGAACGAACAGAAAAAAAAACAAAAAACAGTTAATGAGCCCTAGCCGGTTTGGCTCAGTGGATAGAGCGTAGGCCTGTGGATTGAGGGGTCCCAGGTTGGAGTTCAGTCAAGGGCACATGCCCGGGTTGCAGGCTTGATCCCCAGGTCGGGGCATGCAGGAGGCAGCTGATCAATTTTTCTTATCACTGATATTTCTCTTTCTCTCTCTCTCTCTCTCCCTTCCTCTCTGAAATCAATAAAAAGTAAATAAATAAAAATAAAATAACTATGTGACAATTTGGCCTTTCATCATTGATGCTTCTCTCTCCCTCTCCCTCTCTGAAATCAATAAAAAAAAAATTTTAAATAATGAAATAATACAGCTAAAATTTTTCTTGCTTTTCTAGCTTACCCTAAAGAGGGCAGTCCTCTTTATTTAGGTGACTGTTTTCAAATTAAAGCAGGAAGCAAATGTAGGGGTCTGTCTTGTACCAACATTTTGAAATTACTCTCATTGTCGTGCGGGTGTTTGAATCTCTCCAGAGAAAACTGTATTTGAAAGCCTAAATGAGATCTCGTTCTATTTTCACACTCACAACTCTGGAATAAAAACGAGTGTCCATTTAAGAATGTGAGGTTTCTGTTGGTAATCTCCCCGATTTTCAGACACGGGGGTGGAACATCAAAAACATCAAAGAAAGAACACACAGTGGTGGAACGCTCCGAGTGTTTTGGGGGGGGAGTGTCGGGGTGGTGGGTGGGGGTGGGGGAAGGAAAAAAGTGGAAAAATCAGTCTTTGTGGCCAGTGATTAATAGTTCAAAGTCCTGATGGCTTTTCTATGAAGAACAGACCCAGGAGGAACCGTCTGAAATAAAACAGAGATCCTCAATTAGCTTGTCCACACTCGCTTTGGGGTTCTGAAGGAGTGTGCCCTGGGGGTGAAAGGGCGCAGCCAGCCCCACGCTCTCGGTGCGCCCCTGCGCCTTTGGGTGTCTCTGGTTTCCAGAGCCCACGCACCTGGATTCTGTTTGCTAATTGCACCTCTCGCTGAGCATCAGGCAAAGCCAGTTGTGAAAAGAAGAGCGTACGTGGGCAGTGCCGTAGCAGGAAGAACTCGCCTTCTGTCATGTGGCTCTTGATCAAGTCCTTCAGCGTTTGCCGGCCTCAGTCCCCCCATCTGTAGGATGGGAACAGTATCGTGCTCTAGGCTGACGTTCACAGAAGAAACATGTCGGAGGTGTTGTGATGGCAGCTTCCTCTCTGCTCTGTTCACTCCTGTGTGTCCACAACTAAACAACAGCAAAGGCAGGGCCCGGACAGCGTCGACCTATGAACCAGGAGGTCACGGTTCGATTCCCGGTCAGGGCACAGGCCTGGGTTGCAGGCTCCATCCCCAGTGTGGGGCGTGCAGGAGGCAGCTGATCACTGCTTCTCTCTCATCATTGATGTTTCTCTCTCTCTCCCCCTCTCCCTTCCGCTCTGAAATCAATAACAATATATTTTAAAAACACAAGAAAAGCAGGACAGATGTTTTGTCTGCTGCAAGGCACACTGTGGAGTCCATGTCACTGTCTTCCATGTTGCATTCTCCCCGTGTCAGCTTTTGCGTTGTACCAGGACCTTTCACCACCAGACCAGTTTCAAAGAAGCCAGTGAACTAAAATAGAGACTCCGTGTGTTTTTTTTTTTTTGCCCTCGCCAGTTTGGCTCAGTGGATAGAGTGTCGGCCTGCGGACTGGAGGGTCCCGGGTTCGATTCTGGTCGGGGGCACGTGCCTGGGTTGCGGGCTTGATCCCCAGTGGGGGACATGCGGGAGGCAGCTGATCCATGATTCTCATCATTGATGTTTCTATCTCTCTTTCCCTCTCCCTTCCTCTCTGAAATCAATAAAGATATATATTTTAAATAAATAAATAAATAATAAAACGACCACATTTTTAAAATTTAAAAAAATAGAGCAGCCTAAATCCTTTTTTTTTTTTTTAAATCCTCACCTGAGGATATTTTTCCGTTGATTTTTAGAGAGTGGGAAGAGAGAGGGAGAGACAGAGAGAAAAACCGATGTGAGAGAAACACATCGATCGGTTGCCTCCTGCATGAGCCCCTACGAGGGCCGGGGAGGAGCCTGCAACCAAGGCACATGCCCTTGACCGGAATCGAACCCGGGACCCTTCGGTCTGCAGGCCGATGCTCTGTCCACTGAGCCAAACGGGATAGGGCAGATCAGCCGAAATCTTAAAAAACAAAACAAAACAAAAAAAAACTCGCCAGCTTCCTGCCACTAGACAACCTCTCCAAAGCGCACCTCAAACGCCGCAACAAAGCAGAGCATTCCTGGAAAGCTGGGGTCAGCCCCCCATGCGCCCGCCCTTGATCCACACACCAAAGCAGTGCCAGTGCCCGGGCCCACTGGAAACCGAGATGGCTGCACGGGGCAGGAAGCGACTCCCCGAGTGAGGGGCCGCAAGGAAACCAAACAACTGAGCCTCCTCGCGGTGCACCTGCCGGCGACGGCCCGCCCTAACCTGCCTTTGACGCCGTGTTGTTGCAGCTGTGGGGCCTGGGCGGTTTATTTAAGTGACTCCAAATGCCTGTCAGTGTGGCAACCAGCTGAATACATAAAACAGGCTCTCCCAGCCCTTAATGGCCCAGGGTCAGAGTAAATGGAATAATAAAATCCAAATGCTTTTGTCTCATTTTCCATCACCCAGGCCGTCCGCATAAATCTGCGGCTTCGCCGTGACCTCCGTGTTCCGTGCGGGATGAGGCCGCCGGTCGGAGATACATTTGGTCTGCATCTTGGGTCTTTAAAAGCTTTTTCCAATTAATTTTAACTGGCCTCCATAAGGATCAAGTACAGCTTCCTCCCACCCACCCCCCCACCCCCCCACCCACCCCCGATCCAACCTTTTTAACCAGCCGAGTGACACAGTGCTCTGGAGAAATACAACAGGTACCATCCCTGTGATGCTCCGAACCGCCCAAGACCAAACAGACTTGGGGTTTATTCCCAGGCCTCCCCCCGAGCTGTTGCACGTCTCTACAGAGTGGAGAAAAATATGGGGAAGGCTTTCTGAGAACACCCCTAATGTGAACGCTGGAGAGGAGGGTATTTGTCCTTGGAGTGGATGGGAGAAACCCCCTGTCAGATGATTCGCGTGGCATTGGGAATTACTCGCGTAGCACAGGAATGTACAACAACTGTGCCTGACAGACGTGTCTTCCCGGTGCTTCGGGGAGGAAGAGAGAGAGCAGCTGATGACCTGTGACTAGCGGAACAGGATAGAAGAGGCACCCCGAAAAGCTCTGACCTGAGGCCTCTTCCTGCCCCTGAACTGGAGAAAGACCCACAGGGCCCCGGAATGAAGCAGGAGGAGGCACGTTTGTTCCCACGCACCCGGAGAGTTCCAACTTAATGCCTCTGCTTGGTGGATGGTGGCATCCCTCCGGGCTCGCCGCGGTGAGGGACTCAGGCCTCCACGAGACATGCGTGTTCACAACGCTATCACGGAGGCGTTGGCCACAGAGCTTTCCTACGAAGCAAACGCGGCCCGTGTTGAAGAGCCTGTTAGTAACGAAGGTGCAGGAGAACTGAAGTAAGGACTTCGACTCCTTCGTCTCCATCGGCAATCTGGTCTCTCCTCCCAGGATGCCCCTTCCTGCCATGACGTTGGGCAGTTTCTGCTTCTGTTGTGTCTGTATTCTGCCCCCTTTTTCTTTCCTGTCTCCAAAATTTTATTCCCCTTGCTTTTTTTTCTAAGGGGGAGGGAGAGAGAGAGAGAAACATCCATGATGAGAGAGAAGCCTGGATCGGCTGCCTCCTGCACGCCCCACACTGGGGATCGAGCCCACAACCCAGGCATGTGCCCTGAGGGGGAATGGAACCGTGACCTCCTGGTTCATAGGTCAACACTCAACCACTGAGCCTCAACGGATGGAATTAAAGGTATAAAGCCTGAATGCTGGAAAAGAGATTTCACCATGAACTTGTTACCAAATTGGTTAAAAGGCTCAGGCTGATGTAAATCTGCCCTGAAATGATTGAACAAGGACATCGTTGAAAGGAACAGTAAGGGATCCACTGAAATTAAAGGACCAGGCATGACAGTGCAAAGTGATGGATCAAAAAGTGTCTCCTGCCCTGACCGGTTTGGCTCAGTGGATAGAGCGTCGGCCTGCAGACTGAAGGGTCCCAGTTTTGATTCTTGTTGAGGGCATGTCCCTTGGTTGCGGGCACATCCCCAGCAGGAGGTGTGCAGGAGGCAGCTGATCGATGTTTCTCTCTCATCGATGTTTCTAACTCTCTATCCCCCTCGCTTCCTCTCTGTAAAAAATCAATTAAAAAAAATTTTTTTTTAAAGTGTATCCCATGTGTTCTGCTCCTTTCCAGGGAGTTTCCCCACCAAAGGATGAAATGATGGAATCCTGTGGCTCTTGCGTGTCATTCAGCGCTACCCTGAGTCTTCCTCATGGAGGCTCAGCCTGGGCAGTGCCATCGGAAAGGGAATCGAACGTTTCTCTGGGCAGCCACTGCATTTCTTTCGTGTGTTTTTGTTACCCTTTTAAATATTAGGTTTTCCTTTTCCTGGTTTTAACAGCTCATTTTTTTTTAAAGTCTTTCCTTATTAAACACTCCCAATCCATCTCCGTGGTACTTCAGGGCTGCTATGTGGTGTCGTGGAAAGAGCATGAAGTTTCAAAGAAAATAGTTCTGGGTCCAAAATCCACCGAAGCAGCCCTACTTGTCAGGTTCTTCATCTGTAAAACATGGGCAATAAAACAGACGTTGCCAATTTGTCATAAGGATTAAGTGAAATAACATACGTAAGGGATGGTTGGCATATATAACAGGTATGTAGTAGCAAATCCACACGTACACACACACTCTCCTAATGTGTGGTTCTACTTTTGTCTTTGGCATGAGGCCCTTTTTCCATGTGACTCCCAACTGTATTAGCAGATACGGGCTATTTTGCCAGATTAAACACCCCCAGTTGCTGAAGACAAGACTTTAAACAGAGAGAAGTTAAGTTAGGACTGCTCAGGCTACAGCAAGGCTGAGCTTTATTTGTTTTGTTTTGTTTTTTATCCTCCCCTGAGGATGTTTTCCATTGAGTTTTAGAGAGAGTGGAAGAGAGAGGGAAAGACAGAGAGAAAATTCGATGTGAGAGACACACATCGACTGGTTGCCTCCTGCCCACGCCCTGGCCGGGGAGGAGCCTGCAACAGAGGTACATGCCCTTGACAGGAATCGAACCTGGGACCCTTTGGTCCTCAGGCCGACGCTCTATCCACTGAGCCAAACCAGCCAGGATGCAAAGCTGAGCTTTAAACTCCGTATCTCAGTGGCTTTAAAAACTTTGCTGTTTCCATCATCAAATCTTATTGTTGCCCTGTCCACTGAACTAAGGGAGTGGCCAAGCACCTCTCTCCTCATCACAGTCCTTCTCACGGAAGGAAGCTTGAAACTTCAGTAATCTTAGTGCTATGGTCGGCAAACTGCGGCTCGCGAGCCACAGGCGGCTCTTTGGCCCCTTGAGTGTGGCTCTTCCACAAAACACCACGGCCTGGGCGAGTCTATTTGGAAGAAGTGGCGTTAGGAGAAGTTTAAGTTTAAAACATTTGGCTCTCAAAAGAAATTTCCATCGTTGTCCTGTTGATATTTGGCTCTGTGGACTAATGAGTTTGCCGACCACTGTCTTAGTGGGTTTGCCCCAAAGAGCAATTACTGGTCTGCCTCTGCCTTCATTCCAGCAGTAGAGATGTTTAAGAAATAACACACTAATGTGTCACAAAGGAGCTGAACTCACTTGCCTACAAGATTTGATATGAGACTCTCAGTGGCACTATTTCTGACTCATCCAAGACCAGCTTATACAACACAAAAGGTCTATTAGGGCCCGGCTGGCACAGCTCCGTGGTTGAGCGTGGACCTAGGAACCAGGAGGTTGCGGTTTGATTCCTGGTCAGGGCACACGCCCAGGTTGCAGGCCCGATCCCCAGTGTGGGGTGTGCAGGAGGCAGCCGATCCATGATTCTCTCTCATCATGGATGTTTCTGTCTCTGTCTCCCTCTCCCTTCCTCTCTGACATCAATAAAAATATTTTTTTTTAAAAAAAAGGTCTATTGGAGATGACACATCATATCAATTTTACAAGAATGTCAGAGTTTACTTGAATTAGAAGATTTCAAGTGGCCTTATTTTTCTCATTTTACACAGCTGTTGCTAAAAAAAAAAAAAAAATGAGCACTCAAACCGTGAGAAGATGTGGAGGAACCTTAAGTGGAGGAAGTCAAGCTGGAAAGCTACATCCTCTCTGACCTTCTGGAAAAGGTGAAAGCATGGAGACAGCAAACAGGTCAGCGGCCGTCAGGGGTTGTTGGGAGGGAGGGGTGCCTAGATGGGGCACCGGGAATGTTCAGGGCAATGAAACGGTGATACTGCAGTGGTAGCCACGTGTCACTGCACATTGGCCAAAATCATCGAGTGTGCACCTCTAAAAGTGAACCGCAGCGTGAGCTGTGGGCTTTGGGTGATAATGATGCGTCTGTGCAGGTTTGTGACCGTTACAAACTAGAGGGCCGATGCATGAAATTCATGCAAGGGGCTCGGCCCTCACAGCCCCGGCTTGGTGTGGAAGGACGTCCGGAAGGTCGTTTGGCTGTCTAATTAGCGTATTATGCTTTTATTATTATAGATGCTCCACGCTGGTGATGGTAATGGGAGGCTGTGCCTGTGGGAGCCCAGGGGGTGTATGGGAAATCTCTAGACTTGCCTCTCAGTGCTGCTTTGCACCTGAAACCGCTCTAGGACTGAAGTTTTCCATTTAAAAAGTCAAGATTTCTTTGCCTCGTTTTAATAATTAGTCTCTGACGGTAAATTTTTAAAACATGCAATACCTGACTATTTAGGCAGGAGCATTTAGATTTTCAAATAAGAAGATGAAAACAGCCAACACAACAATAGCCATCTGGAATGAATGAATCAAAATTATACCTACTTTTTGTCCGATCGGTGGAAAACACATTTTTTGGTGTGCCGCAGAACTTGAGTCATTAGTTTATGTGTGCCGTAAGATGGAAAAGGTTGAAAATCACTGGCCTGATATTAAAAGTATAAAAGGGAAGGAATATTCCATAAGCGAAGAGACAACTTTGGTGATGGAGACAATCTCCCATTGCCTGATGCCCACTCTGATGTATGGTCTGGTCCTGGACCGGGAGTGGCTTGGTAGCCTTTAAATACAGTCCCCCAAGTCAGTGTCTGGCCTGTCCATCTGTCTTGCCGGCCCGCTGTCCTGCTCTCTGGCCTTGCCATGCGCCTTCTGCTGGTCTAATGATGGGGACGCTTTCCAGAAACTGCCTTGGGAGCAGCTGGCCGCCCATATCAAGGGTATTGGCTGTTTAATGTCACACCCAGGGGCCAGCCATCTGGCCAGAGCCCAGTAGAGAATGGACCGTGGAAGGCGAGGAGATGAAGGGAGCATGGGGAAGGGTGCAGCAGGACGGGGGAGGTCAGAGAGGAGAAGGTTTTGCTGAGATTTGGAGTTTTGCCTGGTACCAGTGGTCAAAGCTACGCTGTCCCAGAAAGCAGATCTGCTCACCACCATCAGCCAAAGGACGGAGGCTTGGGGACTCTGGGGCCAAGGCGCGTAGCCATGAGCCACCCTAAAGGGCTCGTGGGCGCAGGCCTGATTGAGGGCACTTTTCCTCCATCGGGTTGAAGTTTTATAAGCCAGCCTCCGGATGCTTCTCCTTAAGGCCGATTACTGTCAAGTTCATTGTTGTGCTTGGGACTGTAGGAGGGAGCCCTGTTTTACTGGGGGTGGGTCCCCGTGGATGGCCAGGTCACACAGGAGAGGCCGAGAGGCTCAGCCTGCTCCAGGCAGGAAAGATGTGTTTGTTGCCTGGAAGGGACCTTGCATTGACGGAGGAAGGCGGCCATGCTGCGTGGGACTGGCCACTTCTCGGAGGAGAGAACGTGAGGGAGCCAGGCTGAGCCATCTGGACAGAAAAGGAGAGACATTTCTGAGGGCGAATTCTAAGTGGAGAGTTAATGGCTTCCAAATGATGTGGGCCAACAGGTGATTATGAAATGGGCGCCGGTCTGGCTTGAGAGCAGGTGGTAGGTACCCCGGGAAATCCCAGGAGGCCACTCCTGTTCTCAATTAGCAGGAGCAGGGGCCTGGGGCTGTCTTCACTGGGACAGAGGAAATGGCCCTAAGCCACCCCCACTTTGGCTTCAGTTGTCTCCCGAAGTGGCCAAACGTAGACTCATCTAAAGAACTAGGCAGAATGCTCAGGCGTGGAGGCACTGTTCTTGAGCCACGCTCTCCAGGGACAGGGTCACAGTTCCTGTGGTTAAGGGCATCAGAATGAGCCCGGCCGGCGTGGCTCGGTGGTTGAGCGACAACCTATGAACCAGGAGGTCATGGTTTGATTCCTGGTCAGGCACATGCCCGGGCTGGGGGCTCGATCTCCAGTAGGGGGCATGCAGGAGGCAGCCAATCAATGATTCTCTCTCATCCTTGATGTTTCTACCTCTCTCTCCCTCTCCCTTCTTCTCTGAAATCAATATATATACTTTTTTTAAGAGCATCAGAATGGCAGACTCACCCCTAAGGGTGGGAGCACACACCGGGGGCTTAGAGCTGCTCAGAGTCACGTGGCCCGTGGAGAATGAGTCACGTGGCTGAAGTTCTCAGAAACCAGACCTGGAGGCCAGGGCCCCGATCTGAGCAGAGGGAGCTGCCGTGGCGTGTGTCTGGCTCGCAGGCTCCCACGGCTCCACTCCCGGCGGCGCTTGGAGCGCTCCCAGCAGCTGCTGGTGATGGAGTGGGGCCTTTTCCATGTGGAGAGGTGATTTTTATTATTATCACCGGCTTTTGTCAGGACCACAGAAACCGGGGGGAGACAAAGAAAAGGGCCTAATCACAAATGCTATTTACCAAACCACATTAGTCAAAATACTGCATTTTAAAACCCCTTAAGTTGTTATACATCATCATATAAGTCACCGCCAAGTAGTAATACAAATTCTTGAGAGTTATGTTGACATGGAATTTGTCAGCGAAGTGCTGGAAAATTTACCTCTGCTCATATATCTGTAGTCATATCCTCCGAAGAAATTAACATATCATAACGCTAATATTTCAAGGTAATGTTTTTTCCTGAGGATGCCATATTTTATCAGTTAATACCATCTGTGTAAAAAGTGTTCAATTACAATATCAAGCTGCATATGATTAATATTGATTTCGGCGCGGTAGCAGCGACGGCAAGGCACGAGAGTCCTATAGGCTGCTCCACCGTGAACCTGGGAGCAGAAAGGCATGCATTTCTGCCAAATAACTAAAAGGAAGGTGAACTTGGGACTCATGAAAAAATGAAAACTAAATTAATAGGCCAACTGAGAGCCAGCCATCTCTACTAACAGTCGCCAAGCTTTGGAATCCTCCTGAGTCTTACAGGCAAGGTTAGGGGTGGAGCTCTGTGGAAGGATAGGGATGGTAAGTAGGAGTCTCTGTAAAAGCGCATACAGGCCTGGCCCAGGTGGCTCAGTTGGTTGGGTGTCATCCTATGCACTGAAAGGTTGCTGGTTCGATTCCCGGTCAGGGCGCAGGCCCAAGTTGCAGGCTCGATCCCCAGTAGGGGCATGCAGGAGGCAGCCGATTGATGTTCTCTCACATTGATGTTTCTCTCTCTCTCTCTCTCTCTCTCTCTCTCTCTTTCTCTTCATTCCTATCTCTCTAAAAGCATGCAGGAGGAGCCTATTGATGTTCTGCTCTCACATTGATGTTTCTCTCTCTTTCTCTCCATTCCTATCTCTCTAAAAGCATGCAGGAGGAGCCTATTGATGTTCTGCTCTCACATTGATGTTTCTCTCTCTCTCTCTCTCTCCCTATCTCTCTAAAAATCAGTAAAAAATATTTTAAGTGCATTCAGATTAGTAGGCTACAAGCATTCCTCATCACAAAAAAATACAAATACAAAAGGAATACCCAGTAATTTTTTCTCACTGCTCATTCCCTTTACTTTTAATATCACTATTTTCTCAACAACTTTTTGGTTCTGTCACTTCTTGACTATCTTCAGCCTTTTTAAAAAAAACAAAAAAACTTGTACTGGCATTGTGCCCTATACCTATTTTATACCTCCAAGTTTTTCCTCCTGACTCTAAAAATTACTCCTGAATTGTCACCCCTGGAGGAGGGCTCTCTGGCGACTGAGATTCCTACATAAGCTCGTGGCTCACTGCATTCATTTATAAACGTCCTGGCCTGTGACTTAAAGCCCTCTACGGAGTATATGTGATCTCCATGGACTCGGAGCCCAGAACTACAAAGGTGAGGGAGTTCATCGCTGAGGGAGCTAGGGGCTCTCCGCTGCTTTCCTGACAATACCACTGATGGTGGCAGTCACCTAGCATGCCCACGCCCTTGGCACGCCCATGCCCTTGGTCTTGATGAAAGTCAAGCTTGAGAACGTGACCACCGCAGTCCTGGTCTTGAACAGAAAGCTGTGAGCTAGTTAGTGTCCTGCCGCTGGTGAGTCTGAGGCATGAGCAGAGATATTGGAAAGTGAGGACGTGGCCCTCATTCATCTTGGTGCTTCCTTGAGCATCTCAGTGCTAACTCTCTCATCTCAAGTGACTTCCGGGCCCAGGGAGTTAACCAGTCCAGGTGCTGAGTCTGTCGGGGCCTGTGCAGTTGTTGTTTTTTTAAATATATTTTTATTGATTTCAGAGAGGAAGGGAGAGGGAGAAGAAGATGGAAACATAAATAATGAGAGAGAATCACTGGTTAGCCGCCTCCTGCATGCCCCCCCCACTGGGGATCAAGCCCGCAAACCCTAGCATGTGCCCTTGACCGGAATCAAAACCCAGGACCCTCAGTCCGCAGGCCAGTGCTCTGTCCACTGAGCCAAACCAGCCAGGATGGGCCTGTGTGGTTTTAAACTTCTCGTTGGAGCTCATTTTGGCCGTGGAGGAATGGCACATGTGGCTAGATCTTCTGGAAGAACACTCGGAATTCGGACGTCTACTGTAACCTCCCAACTTATATCGGAGATTGGTAAACAGCCCCTGCGTGCAGCTGGGTTCTGTCTGTGGTCTGCAATCTGATCTGGAGCGCTTGGCTCTCTGTTTCTCCCCATCACCCGTCTTGGCAACCATTTTATCTCCATCGGGGTTTCTCAAAGTCTTCAAAACATGCTCCTTATGCCAATGGTTAGCAAGTGTTGTTTGGGAAAAAAATCTCGCAAAGAAGTCTTCAAGGAGGAATCCAAGATGGCGGCATAGGTAAACACCTAAACTGCTGCCTCCCACAACAATTTAAACTGCAACTAAAAGACAAAATGTCTATCACCCAGAACCACGGGAAAGCTGGCTGAGTGGAAGTTCTACAACTAGAAGGAAAGAGAAAAGAGCATTGAGACGTGCACGAGCGCTGAAAAGCCGAGGTACGGAGGCGCGTGATCCGGGCTGGCGGCGGGAGACTGGGTGCGTTGCTTTTTTCAACCTGAACGGAGACAAGCCCCCGATTACTCTGAAATCCAGTCTCTGGGGAGACGCGGGGGACCCAAACTCCCACAGGGAGAAGCTGGACTGTCTGCCAGTGAGAGTGGCTTGCTTGCAGAGCTGCGCGCAGGAATAATTGTTTACGGCACTGGGGCACAGGACTCCAAGACGCAGTCAGGGACACAGAGCCGGCTTACTAGCAGCCATTGCTGTTTGCCACGCCCTAACCTAGTGACGCCCTGAGACCCCGCCCCACACAACCTACAAACCCACCCAAGCTCCAAGCAGCTCAATTAGCATAAGAAAGCCTGCCCTATCACAGCTTAACCTAGCAAACTTGCAGCCCGGGTCAGACAGCTCCAAAACCTCCAAACCCCAAGCAAAGAGGAGAAAACTGCAGCTCTCACTGTAGCTCTTGCTGAGTGGCCTCAGACAGTAGCTGACCTGCACCCCATTGGAGATCCAGAAGCCAGTGTACCTAGTGGTCAGTGTGAGACACCAGATTTCAACTCCTCACATCCATAAGTGACACATTCAAGAGGCAGACTCAGTGAGCACCAAAGCCCCACTGAAACAAGTCCTGCCCCATAAGCGTGTCTTCAGCGCAGCACTTCTTCCATTATAGACACAGGGAGTGCTCACAGCTAATTGGCCTGGAGGTCAATTCCTCCCAGCATACCAACAGCAATTCAGGCTTAACTACACCAAGACTTTGCACTCAGCCCACAAAGGGGTGTACCAAGAGCATCCACATCAGGTGATTGGGGAGGCTGAGCTACTGCCCCCTATAGGTCACCTACCACACAAAGCCACTCCATCAACACAGGGAAGCAGCCAAAATGCAGAAACAAAGAAACATGTCCCGAATGAAAGAAACGGAGGAAAGCAAACTACTGGATGACATAGAGTTCAGAATCACATTTATAAGGTTACTCAAGAATCTTCTAAAAACCGCCGAGAAACTTGATGACACTTCTGAGGAGCTTAGTGAGACCTTCAAGGACCTTAATGAGAATGCCAAAAAAATGGAAAAGGATCAGTCAGAAATGAAGCATACACTGTCTGAAATAAAGAATATACAGAAACTCAACTGTAGATCAACATACCCCAAGAATCAAACCAAAGATCTGAAATATGTGGAAACAAAAAACATCCAACCAGAAAAACAAAAAGAAAAAAGAATCCAAAAATATGAAGATAATGTAAGGAGCCTCTGGGACAACTTTAAGCGAAATAACATCCGAATTTTTGGGGTGCCAGAAGAAGGGAGAGAGCAAAATATTGAAAACCTATTAGAAGAAATAATGACAGAAAACTTTCCCTCCCTGGTGAAAGAAATAGACTTACAAGTTCAGGAAGCGCACAGAACCCCATACAGGAGGAACCCAAAGAGGACCACACCAAGACACATCATAATTAAAATGCCAAGGGCAAAAGACAAAGAGAGAATATTAAAAGCAGCAAGAGAAAAACAGTTAATTACCTACAAGGGAGTACCCATACGACTGTCAGCTGATTTCTCGGCAGAAACTATGCAGGCCAGAAGGGAGTGGCAAGAAATATTCAAAGTGATGAACAGGAAGAACCTACAACCAAGATTACTCTATCCAGCAAAGCTATCATTCAGAGTTGAAGGTCAGATAAAGAGCTTCACAGACAAGAAAAAGCTAAAGGAGTTCATCGCCACCAAACCAGGATTACATGAAATGCTGAAGGGTATTCTTTAAGAAGAAGAAGAAGAAAAAGGTAAAGATAAAAATTATGAACAACAAAATGACATCAAATACATACCTACCAACAAGTGAATCTAAAAATCAAGTGAATAAAAAATCTGAAGAACAGAATGGACTGGTGAATATAATAGAATCAGGGACATAGAAAGGGAGTGGACTGACGATTCTCAGGGAAAGCAAGTGTGGGGTGCGGGAAGAGATTGGACAAAAATCTTACTCCTATGGATGAAGACAGTGGCGGGGGGTAAGGGCATGGGGTGGGGTGGGGAATCAGGTGGAGGGGAGCTATGGGGGAAAAAAAAGTGGAACACCTGTAATAATCTGAACAATAAAGATTTAATTAAAAAAAAAAAAGAAGTCTTCAAAAACGTTGATTAAAATAGCCATAAAGAGATGGGAGTTCAGAAGGACAGAGTGAGACATTCAGCAGATCCTCTCCCTAAACAATCAATTCTAAAGCTGGGCAAAATAGACAATTGCAACAATATCCATTGGAGACTTCAATACTACATTCACATATTCGATAGAACCTCTAGACCAAAAATCATGAAGGATTTACAAAAATTTAACACCATCAGCTACCTTGACCACATTGACAGACGTAGAACACCACGTCTGATCGTAGCAGAACACACATCCCTTTTAAGTTCCATCTTGGAGCATCCTCCAAGGTCAACCATGTGCTAGGCCTAAGTCGCTCTTGGAATCCCACAAAATATACCCGCGTTGGCCACGTGCACTGGCTGCATGTGGCACAGATGATAACTTCGGCTCTAAAGTTGCCCCCGATTCGCAGAGCTGGTTCTTCCGAGACAGTGTGGGCCAGAGCGTCCCTCTGGGGCTGGGTGATGAGCAGTCATCTAGGCTCCTCAGTCTCACTAGTGGAAAATAGAGCAGAGTGGATGTGGCTCATGATAGCTGCAATGCCACACTTGAGTCAGCAAAGCATAAGCCCAGGGAATATTGAGTTCATTTGGAACCCCCGGGGGCCCCGACGCTCACCTCTGGAGGAAAGCAAGAATAGATGCGACGCTGAGAGATGTAACACGTGACCCAAGGGACCCACTGGTGAAACAGGCCTGCCGGCCCATTGAATATACCTATGCATTCAGCAGCCGGTTGGCAGCCTCGTCATTGATGCTGCTGTCCAGTTCAATCAAAATGGCCAGGTTAGTGGTGCTTGCACTGGGCCAAATGTGCCTTCCAAGGAACTTGAAGAAGTATGGGATGCTTATCTCTATGAGCATCTGGAGATTCTCTTCCGAAGGAAACAGACAGACTCCTGGTACAAATAAAATGCTGCAGGAATGGTGTTTTTATTACCATTATTAGCTCATAGGCTCTCCTCTCTCCAAGGGTTCATGGTAACTCATCAGTGATGAGCAGGGAAGAAAATGCTGGCAAAAAAAATTAAATACAGGAATGCATACTGAAACATGGATGTCTTTTTAATTTTTAATATCGTGTATTTGACTTCTTGCGAGTAGCAACCCTCACAGGTTATACTGATTTATCCCAGGTGCCTAGGTGTCTGGTATAGAAAACCTTGAGGAGAGATTTATGGGCGAGGCAATTTAAGAGGCATCTGTGAGACTCTTAACTCATGCATATAGACCATTTGGAAAACTCCTGAAGAAAGGGAAGTTACTTTTCTTGATGAAGGGCTGAGCAAAGGAAACACAGCAAGGAGATGCTAAAAGACAAGAAGGAAATTTGGACTGTTAACTTATTTGATGTATTTAACAGAGGGAAGCACATTTCAAAAAGTAGAGACAGAACAAAGGGGGAGGGGGGAGGAGGCAAACGGTAAAGGAAAAGAAATTATTCTGATACTGATTCTCTGTCGTAAACACATGTTGAGAGGATTGTAAAAAGCGCTTCAAGTGAAATTAGATTACAAAGAGCACAGAGTCCCCTAAGTACCACTGGTTTGGAAGATGGTATTTCCAATCGTCTGTGAGAGCTAGTGTCTTCATGGGCAGTCTCAGGCCTTTCCTGGGACATGGTCATGTGACTTTCTAGGCTTCGGCCAGGGCCCGCCAGTATGCACTGCAGTGAGTCGCTTGATCATCAATTCCAGTCTGGCCAGTGACAGCTGGATTCCTGGTGGAATGACCACGTTTTTAGGAGAAAACTGGTTACTTCCAGCTCAGCACTGATTTCATCGGCGAACAAAGGCAGCAGGATGTCACTTGGCCCAGAACAAAATAGTAACAGAATCCCCTCCTTGCAGATTTTGTGAAAGTCTCCCTCCAACGGGAGAAAAACGGTTTCTAATTACACACTAATGCATTAGCCTGCTCATTAAGAATTCTAATAGCCAACAACTAATAGATTCACGTAGCGTTCCCATCACTCTAATGACTTACTGGGCCACACGGCAAGTTTATAATTTCATTTCAAGACTAGAGGCCCGGTGCACGAAATTCGTGCAAGAGGCTAGGCCCTCGCAGCCCCCGGCTTGGTCCAGAAGGTCATGCTGCTGTTTGGTCTAATTAGCATATTAGCTCTTTTTTGTATAGGATGACAGCATTGGATTGGATTTCTCTGGGCCGCTATGAGCAAGCTGATAGGGATTTTTGTGGCTGTACGGGATGGGCACGTGGCAGCATTTCTCAAATGTGTGCGTTTCTGATAAAAAGTTTGAAAAGATGGTTCAGAATCTCCAAGCTCTCAGAATACAGCTCTCACATGACCAACGTCAGAGTCACAGTTAACAAACTTGATGAAGAGCTTTCACAACTGAACTGTCTCATCCCTGTTATGAACCTATGAGTTCAATGTTACTGTTTCCCTACTTAACAGATTAAGGTTCAAAGCAGTTAAATGACTTGCTTATATTACACATAAGAGATAGACTGGATTTCAATTCAGATTTGTGCTTTAAAAAATATTTATTTTTTGTTTTTAGAGAGGAAGAGAGAGGGAGAGGGAGAGAGAAACATCAATGATGAGAGAGAATCATTGATCGGCTGCCTCCTGCATGTCCCCCACTGGGGATCGAGACCACAACTTGGCCATGTGCCCTGACTGGGAATCGAACCATGACCTCCTGGTTCATAGGTCGACATTTAACCACTGAGTCACGCTGGCCAGGCTCGACTTAGATTTGAATTTAAATTGCAAGTCGTGCTGTCTGTGTGGGGCCACAGACATGAATAACACAGACACTGTGGACAGGACAGAGTGCCGTGCACAAGCCAAGAAGCACTTATCCCTCAGGCCACGCCGCCTGCTCTCTGGCTCGGGGTGGCCTTCAACCCATCAGCAGGGATCAGAGGCAGGTGCTGGGGTTTTGGACTCTGAGCACAATCTGACTTCATCCTAAGTCCCCACCAGGAGATGCCAGAGCAAGGCCCACCCTCACGCCTGCTTTGCCCGCTGCTCCCTTAATGAGAGAGGAGAGGGTTTGCCACTGCCCAGGCCGCTCCTTTCACTTCTGCCTGGCAGCGTGCTTGATCACTGGAGAGGCGTGGGCTCAGCCGTTCTCCCAGCACCTCTCTGTTGTCAAACACACTCCCCGCTCCCTCGCCGGGCTGCCTAGGGAGGTGTGGGCTGACTCCCTGTTTGAAATCTGCCCCACACTGAAGAAGGCTGCTGTGTCTTCAGAAGTGGCGAGGCCTGGCGCTCTCCACGGCCAGGGAGCTGAGTTGTGCTCCTGAGTCCCAGTGTCGTCACGCACTGCCTGCTTCTTGCTGCCTCCAAGTTCGGGGCGTGTTTTCAGAAATCCTCCAGTGTTGCCCGGGTGACAACTGACTCAGGACAGTCAGGGCTGTTCAGGTGCTGAGAACCACCTGTCTGAGGCAGGGCAATAAGGGGGCACCGTTTCCCCGCAAGAGGAGAATATTAATAAGACTGAGAATAGCCCTAACGGGTTTGGCTCAGTGGATAGATAGAGCGTCGGCTTGCAGACTGAAGGGTCCCAGGTTCCATCCCGGTCAAGGGCATGTACCTTGGTTGCGGGCACATCCCCAGTAGGAGGTGTGCAGGAGGCAGCTGATCAGTGTTTCCCTCTCATTGATGTTTCTAACTCTCTATCCCTCTCCCTTCCTCTCTGTAAAAGAATCAATAAAATATATTTTTTTTAAAAAGACTGAGAATAGCCCTAGCCAGTTGGGCTCAGTGGATAGAGTGTAACGCTGCAGACTGAAGGGTCCTGGGTTCATTTCCGGTCAAGGACCCATGCCCAGTTTGTTGGCTCAATCCCCAGTGGGGGGGGGGGGGAGGGTGTAAGAGCCAGCTGATGAATGATTCTCTCTCATCATTGATGTTTCTAGCTCTCTCTCCCTCTCCTTTCCTCTCTAAAATCAATAAAAATAATATATTTTTTAAAAAAACTTGAGAATAGCATGCTGTCTTATGAAGGGATGCTTAGAACCGTTTTAATTTTAAAATTTAGACAGAAGATTAAGGACATGTCCCCAAAATAAAGTTGCAGCATTAATTTGCTTACAAACCGGATACTGTCCTCAGACTTGGAGACTCTTGAAAGCTGTATCCCTGTAAGCATCCAAGTAAATTCCTGCCCTGGTGGGCGTGGCTCGGTTGGTTGAGCATCGTCCCATGTACCGAAAGGTCGCCGGTTCAATTCATGGTCAGGGCACCTGCCCAGGGTGCAGGTGAGGCAACCGATCCATGTTTCTCTCTCACATGGATGTTTCTCTCTCTTTCCCTCTCAATTCCTCTCTCTCTTAAAAAAAAATTAATAAAAACATGTTTAAAAAATAGAAAATTTTTTAAAAAGTCAGTTCTTCCCTAGGAGTATGAAAGGGGAACAGAGAGAGTTCAGGTGCCACTCAAGGGTCTTTAAAATCCAGCCATTTCAAACTTATTGCAACTAACAGCAATGGCATGAAGTATGAAGCACAAAAAGAACAGTTCAGAAGAGGAAGTTGCTGCATAAAAGAATTTTCACCAACACTGCCAGAAAAAAACTTACCTTCTCCGCTTGATGAAGCTGATCGAGATAAAAAGATTCACTAAATAGCACAATTCCTGGAAAATGCCTTAAGAGAGACAATAGATGCGGGGCGGGGCGGGGGGGGGGGGAGAAATTTAAATGGGGCCTGGGTTATGCCAAATAGAGATTGTCTAATTCAACAGAGAGATAAGACGGAATGAACGTGCAGGGACTCCTCCTCACGCAAAAGGAAAAGGAAGCCTCACAATTGAAGTGGCAAGTTTGTGGTAATTTTTAAAGAAAAAAAATAAAAAGAAGACAGAAGATCGGTTGACATCAGACAGTTGATCTATTTGCATAGAGACTGAGACTCAGCAACACAGAGAATGAAACCTATGGCCATGATTTCTGAGGGCATCAGGTGTGTGATTTGGCTCCAAAGAAAGGTAAGAAGTTAACCAGGCCCGGTTAGCGTGAGCGTCAACCTATGAACCAGGAGGTCACAGTTCTATTCCCGGTCAGGGCACAGGCCCAGGTTGTGGACTCCATCCCCAGTAGGGGGCCTGCAGGAGGCAGCGGATCAGTGATTCTCTCTCATCATTGATGTTTTTCTCCCTCTCCCTCTCTGAAATGAATAATCTATATATATAAAAACCTAAGCGACCAGCTGACCGGCTGACCAGCCGACTGGTAGCTATGACGTGCACTGATCACCAGATGGCAGATGCTCAACACAGGAGCAGAAACCATAGGCATGGAAAAATGGAACAGACTGATGAATCTTAGAGGGAAGTGGGGAGAGGGAAGGGTGGGAGGAGATTAACCAAAGATCTTATATGCATACTAGAGGCCCGGTGCACGGATTCGTGCACTGGTGGGGTCCCTCGGCCTGGCCTGTGCCCTCTTGCATCCAGGACCCCTTGGGGGATGTTGGAGAGCCGGGTTCAGCCTGATCCCCGCAGGCCAGGCCGAGGGACCCCACTGGTGCATGAATCCGTGCACGGGGCCTCTAGTATATATATGAAAAGTCAACTGGGTTGGATGGCTAGTTGCCCACCAAGATCTATCCGCTGCTCCACCGGGGCTTAGGAATACAGTCCATGTCCTTGCTCGTTGCACTGAGACGTGGTCCCGTGACTGACCTGTGCGCAGAGGAATGCGGGAGAAGTGATGCGTGCCGTCTCCTGGCCTGGGCTGAGTCACTCCTCCCGTGCCTCCTGCCAGCTGGCATGCAGCCGGGGTTGTGACCCAGATCCCGACGCCCGTGTGCCCTGGAGGGAACCTGAGTGCCTAGGTGACTCTGGGACAGGGCGGTGTTCCCCAACCTGGGTCACGCGTTCACCAGCCAAATGGCTTCTGTCGTCTCTCCGCCAGCGTCTTTCTGTGTCTGTACCGTTGCCTCTCCCCGAACTGTGTGCCCCTCAACCAAAGGCTCGTTCAGAACTACTGATTGAGAAACGACTGAGTTCCCAGCCTGGTTTTCGGCACTGAACACCCAGTGCCAAGTCAGACACAGGCATCAGCGACTCACTCCGGTGTAGCCAGCGCCACGTTCCGAAACCATGCACCAGGCAACATGGGAAAACCAAAGGGGGCGTCTCGTGCCGCTTGGAAAGGAGGGAGGAGGAATCAGCATGGCATCGGCATTTGGACTATGCCCGTGAGCAGCCGTCCTCTGGGGAAAGAAGGGGGACATCCCGTGGGGCGATCGGGAAGGGCCGTGTGGCCCCCCCACAGGTGAGCAGCACTGGGGGCCTGACAGGGACAGGGACAGCAAGCCCGAGGGAGGGGCAGCTTCCAGAAGCCTTTCCGAGGGAAGTGGGCAGAACGTGGCAGCGACTGGATGGCACATGTTACAGAAGATGGCTGAGTCACCTGCTCGCTCCTGGCTCTCACTCCGTCCGAGTCCGAGGCTGCTGCTCTCAGGTCAGATCTGGAGAAATGCATTCACTTTCCCCTTCCCCCTCTCTAGAGCGTGTAGCAGTGTCTCTTCAAAGGGTTTTCATGTCACTTCCAGGCTGTTCCTGCAAACCTCCCGCACCATCACCCACCTACCCAGGAACCCTCAGGAGCTGCCCCAGGTTCCGATCCCCGCCTTCCCCGATACCACTAGCCTGTCTGGCTCGACCTTCTGGAACCTTCTCCGTGCCCTCCTGTCATGGTGCACTGGCAACAACTGGCTTGAAGGGTGAAGGGGATAATAAGGCTCAAGACAAGGGGAGTTGAAAAAACAGAGAAGCATTTTTAAGTGAAGGGAAGGGATGAGGAAAAGGGTGGAAAGTAGAAGGTGGCCCTTACCCCCGATGCCCGCAGGACCTCTTCAGGCCTCGTGTTGGTAAAAGAAAAAGAAAAAGAAAAAAGATCGTGCAAGACCCTCTCCGAGCATCCTGACAACCCTCCCAAAGCAAACAGGTTATTCTGCCACGGTGAAAAAAGCAGTGGCTCTTCATGAACTGAGTATTGCGAAAACCACAACCTCTAGATTTCAGATATGGCCAAATTCATTTTGTAAAACTCCCTAACTAAATCACAGATTAAATGAGCTAAGAAACGGGCAAGTTCTACGAGTCCGTGTTTCCACAGCCTAAAACAAACACAACAGTTTCAGGATTCAGAGTCAGTTAGCGGGAGTCAGTGTGTAGAATATGGAATTAACAATAATCGCCACCCTTAGAGGCAGAATAATAATTCTGGCAACCAGAAAGGATATATAAAATTAATACTAATAATTACAGAGAAATTACTTAATTATCTGACTTATCAAGAGAATACAATCAGATGCTATTAAGTAGAATTGAACCTCATATTACTTTCCTCTTGTGTGTCAGTCAAAAGGGGTTTTTAGGAACAAAGGAAGTCTGTTGAGTGGGTGCTTCATGCAAGATGATGCTCAGCCGGAACAATGATCTGCTCTAATTAATTTAATTTATTCTGCCGTGCCCTGGGTTCAGCGAGGGGCAGCACTTGCAAAATATTGGGGCACGTTATACAAGGGGGCAAATGTTAGCGAAACTGCTGGGAACCTTTCATAAACTTTAAAGCAAGCACGCCAACAAGGAGAGGTATGCTAGGCTGTCGTACAAAATGCCCCATGATGGGCAGCATCTCCTCAAGTCTTTTGAAGACAGCGTTTACCTAATGATGGAAAACCCTCTCTAGAGAGCATTGAGCATATGCAGTTAGAAAAGGAACAATTATTTAACTCCCTGGGTCTGGTTCTCTTTTTTGTAATATTTTTTATTGATGTCAGAGAGGAAGGGCGAGGGAGGGAGAGACAGAAACATCGATGATGAGAGAGAGTCATTGATCGGCTGCCTCCTGCACGCCCCCTACTGGGCATGAGCCCAGGACCCAAGCATGTGCCCTGACCAGGAATTGAACCCTGACTTCCTGGTTCATAGGTCAACACTCAATCACTGAGCCACACCAGCTGGGCTCTGGCTCTCTTTTAAGTGTCTTACAGGGATTTACTCATTGAGGCACAGACCCCTTGGTCCGTGGTCGGCAAACTGCGGCTCGCGAGCCATATGCGGCTCTTTGGCCCCTTGAGTGTGGCTCTTCCACAAAATACCGCGGCCTGGACGAGTCTATTTGGAAGAAATGGTGTTAGAAGAAGTTTAAGTTTAAAAAATTTGGCTCTCCAAAGAAATTTCAATCGTTGTACTGTTGATATCTGGCTCTGTTGACTAATGAGTTTGCCGACCACTGGCCTTGGACATTGGTGCTATAACTACACCCATTTTGCAGGTGAGGAGACTGAGGCACAAGGAGGCAATCAATATAAGTACTAAATAGCTGAGCCAGGATGTGAAGCTTCCAGAGTCAGGGTTCTGACCACTAGCCTTAGCACCAGTCTCGGTAATTCCTAACTCACGGGTCCGTAGGGAATTCACGCCCTGCTCTCCTAATAGCTGCTGGAGAGGCTGAGGTTTAGGGGCACCAGCATGGAGGAGGGTCCCCTCGCTATAACCCTTCACTTGAGTCACTCGGGTAGAAACACTGATGATGACAAAGAATCGTGGATCGGCTGCCTCCTCCACGCCCCATACTGGGGATCGAGCCCACAACCCAGGCATGTGCCCTTACCGGGAATGGAACTGTGACCTCTTGGTTCATAGGTCAACACTCAACCACTGAGCCACACTGGCCAGGCTCTGGCCTTCTTGAAGACCTGTGCCAGTGAGGGGCATTAACACCTTCCACAGTCTGCGTCAGGGATTTCAGACCAGCAAGGGCCTAAGAGTTCACCTTGGGACAAATCAAATATTTAAATTAGCTTTGCTGGAAGTGCATCCCTCCCTCCTGCCTGAGCTTCCACAGGTGACCATGAACAGGAGCATTATCCACAGCGGGCCGGGTAAGACAGCCTGACGGCCCCCCAGCTCCAGCGACTCACTAGGCACCCCCAGCGTGTGCAGCTTGTCCTTAGGAAAGAGAGGTAACTTCTTCCTGATGTCTCCAGTGACAACGTAATTTATTGTCCGAGTCGGGCACTTTTGAGAAGGAAAAGCGATGCTATTAATAATGACTGCGGGAAGGAAAAAAGAAGAGAAATACAAAGCTTGCCCCACAAACTGGGACATATTGTCATCACACTGCTCATGGCTTTTTTAATTGAATTTATTGGGGTGACATTGGTTCATAAAATTATATAGGTTTCAGGTGTACACTTCCACAACACAGCATGTGTATACTGTCCTGGGCGTTCACCATCCCCTAGTCAAATCTCCTTCCCTCACCATTTATCCCCCCTTTCCCCTCTTCCTACCTCCCCCACACCTCTGTGCTACCATGCATTATGTCTTTTTCCACTTTTGAGCTCCTTCAATTCAGTTTTAAGTTCTTCCATCCAGACAGAGACTCAGTCATGGCCACGAGTCAACAAAATGACTGCTCAGTGGCAGCTAACGATGGAGCCACGAGACAAGGAGGAAATGTCCTCTCAGGTCACTCGAGCCTTCGAGTGGCCCTGATTGTCACGTGGCCTCTGAGTCATCTCTTTGGGAGGATTTGCGTTTCTTGGAGGCTACTTGGAAAACACGTAAGAATTGTCCTGCTTACCAAATTGGTTAGTGGTTACACAGACTTCTCTACCTGGTGACAGATAACTCGCATTCTTATTTTCCCATAGGACTCTCTAGATTGACTAATTTGGAGAACTTTTTGATCATGGCTCTACAGAATCAATAGGCAACTTCCACTCATTCATTCATTCTCACATTGATACTCATTCATTCATTCTCACATTGAGATATATATATATATATATATATATATATATATATATAAACATTTTTATTGATTTCAGAGAGGAAGAGAGAAGGAGAGAGAGATGGAAACATCAATGATGAGAGAAAATCATTGATTGGCTGCCTCCTGCACGCCCCACACTGGGGATCGAGCCCACAGCCCAAGCCTGTGCCCAGACTTGAAATTGAACCATGACCTCTTGGTTCATAGGTCAAAGCTCAACCACTGAGCCATGCCAGTCGGGAACATTGATATATTTGTAAACAAATATTTATCAAAATTGAGGGTCAATGCTTTTTTTATTCATGGAAGTAATCTAAACTAATTCATTTATTTATACATCCCGCTTGTTTGAATGTCTGCTAAACACTATGTACCGGGGGACATATCAGTTGAATGAGACAGACATCGTTTCTGTGCGCATGGCACTTGCAAAAACAGATAAATTAAGCCATCGAAAATGGAGATCAGTGGTGTGAAGAAATTATAAATATGTGAGATGCTGAGCTGAGAAGTAACAGAAAGGCTTGTCTTATTGTTCGTTTATTGTACACACATGTGTGGTCTGCTGTGTGCCCCACACTGCTGGGCCCTGAGGTCGCAGTGGTAACAAAAGGGGCGTGATTTCTGCCTCCTGGGATGTTCAGCCAACTGGGGGGCAGACAGCAAAGTCACTGAGCACGGGGCTCCTTCCCAATCGCAATAAACACAATCAAAGATTATCGGGGTGAAGCGATCTTGTGGGGTCAGCACTCCACGGCCCCCGGGCTAAATGCTGCCCACTCACTGTCGGTTTTTGTAAATAAAGTTTTATTGGAACACCCCCGCTCCCAGTCATTTGTGGTCTCTCCACCATAAAACTGCAGTTAAACAGTTGCCACAGAGACCTATGGCCCGTGAAACTGGAACTGCTCGCTGCCTGGCCCTTTAGTGGGAAAGCGCTGAGCCTGCTGCAGGGAATAATAGCTGGTGACAGATGGGGAAGGGCTTCTTTGCGGATATGACGTTTAACCAGAGGCCAGAAGGAGAAGGAACTAGTCACAGGAATCAGCAGACGCAGAGCCTCCCTGTCAGAGGAAATTGCAGGAGTGAAGGGCCCGGGGGAGCAAAGGGGCCAAGTTCAGAAGGCATTGGCGTTTGTGAGGAGAAGATTGGACTACGATCTAAAAGCAGTGAAGAACCGGGAGGGAACTGTATCAAGGGGTAACGTGATTTGTTTGGAATTTTAGAAGATTGTTCTGGCTGCTAATCAGTGATGCGATTCTGGTGGAACTGAATGCTGGGAACTTGCTGGGACTCTCTGCCTATTGTCCGGGCGAGGGCGGGTGGCTTGGGCAATCCAGCGGCACTGGGATTGGGAAAAGCCGCTACGTGAGCAGGTTGGCGCTCAGGGCCTCCCTACCCGCCATTTCTCAGTCAGCAGGAGTGTGGATCTAAGACTGCCGGGAATGGTCTGGCTCAGTGGATAGAGTGTCGGCCTGTGGACTGAAGGGTCCCAGGTTCAATTCCAGTCAAGACCGTGTACCTTGGGTACGGGCACATCCCCAGTAGGGAGTGTGCAGGAGGCAGCTGATCAATGTTTCTCTCTCATTGATGTTTCTAACTCTCTATCCCTCTCTCTTCCTCTCTGTAAAGAAATCAATAAAACATAAAAAATAAAATAAAAATGAAGACTGGCGGGAGTATTCAGCTTGGAGTTTCCTCACTGCCTGAGTATGAGAGCGAGGCAGGTTCTGAGTCTTAGGAAACTCTCTTGCCCACAGATGAGCCATGTGATTTGATGGTTAATCTTCATCCAGATAAGATCAGTGTGATTATCTCAGAGCCTAAAACAGAGAGAACTGGAGAAGCGTGACTCCCCACTGCTGTCCAGTCCTGACTTGCACTGGGGTCCCCCGGAATGGGTCGTGGCCAGCAGACTGCACAAGCAGAGCGAGGCGCAAAGACCCAGGGGAGGCACACTTGAGTTATCACTGATGTGGGCACCCGGGCTCAATCTGTCCAGGGCCCTCCGAGGAGTGCTTACTAGGAATTTTCAACTGGGTGCCCAAAGTAGCGGCATGTTCTTCTGGCTCCTGTACCCCAAGAGTTTCTTCATGGGTTGTGCTGAGTAACGCATGCGTGGCCTTAACATGGCTTTATAGAAGCTTTGGCCCAGAAATGTAGGCAAAGTTGAGTTACCCTGGGAGCTAAGGGGAGGACTGTCAAGCTGTTTTTGCTCTAGCAGTAGCTCAAATAAAACGGGTCTACAGAGGCACAAAGGTGTCTAATTACAACCTCTTATGAACTATGAACCACTGTCATGCACCCCTTCCCTTTGACCTTCATAGAGACCTGCGAGACCCCAGCTGGTTTGCTCAGTGGACAGAGCGTCGGCCTGCGGACTGAAGGGTCCCAGTTTCAATTCCGGTCAAGGGCACGTGCTCGGTTTGTGGGCTCGATCCCCAGTGTGCGGCGTGCAGGAGGCAGCCGATTAGTGATTCTCATCATTGATATTTCTCCCTCTCTCCCTCTCCCTCTCCCTTCCTCTCTGAAATCAACAAAAATATATTTAACAAGAACAACAGAAAAGAGACCTGTGAGGTGTTTATGGAATTCTTCAACAAGACTTAACCTTCCCATTTTGTAGATGAGCAAACTGAGCCTCGGAGGCGCAGTGGAAACAAGGGCGGGACTAGGGTGCACATCTTATCTCTCACCCAGTGCTCTTCCTATCACACCTGCTACCTCTCCCCCATAACTGAGCAGCAGGCCAAGGCACAGAGACATCAGTGCTTATGAGCATGAATGCCAAGTAAGAGGAGGAAGCTGATTTGGCCTGAGGGAAGCCAGGTAGGAAGGTCTTCTGATGAAGCCATGGGGTTCCAATGATCCAGTGTTTGGTAAATAAATCCTTAATCACACACTCCGGGATTTCTTACGTTTACAGTGATGCCCTCTCTCAACTTGCCCCTTCCGGGCATGTGTCATCCCAGGCTCTCTGGTTGCCGTGCTGTGCTCCCCTCCATTTCTCATTCCATGTCAATTCCCCAGTTTTGTCATAGCTTCCTTGAGCAAGAACGCAGACGTCCCACCAAGTGCTGGAAAATGCTAATTGCTATTTATTTGTGCCCAAAGACAGGATTAGTGCACATGTGTGACTGAGCTCCCTCAGGCAGCAGTGGTCAGTGATTCGGGGCCCTGTCCCATTTGGGGCGGGGGCTTGGCTGGTGTGCGTAAATCTACAAGTTGATTTAAAGTCCAGCTGTAGACCTGGCTGGTTTGATTCAATGGAAAGAGGGTCAGTCTGCAGACTGAAGGGTCCCAGGTTCGATTCCGATCAAGGGCCCATGCCTGGATTGTGGGCTCGATCCCCAGTGGGGACTGTGCAGGAGGCAGCCAATCAGTGATTCTCGCCCATCATTGATGTTTCTATCTCTCTCTCCCTCTCCCTTCCTCTCTGAAATCAATAAAAGCATAAAAATAAAATAAATGAAACACTCTGATTGGCAATATTAACCTGCCTCGTGGGGAAAATAGCTGGAATAAACCTTTTATCCTCTTGAGCCCAGATGTGCTTCTATGTGAAACGGGGATACAGCACTGGGTGAGCAGGGCCAAGCACACAGTAGGTGGTCAGTAAACGCCAACTTATAGTTAATGGCCGTGGCGTTATAATCAAACAATGCTGTCCAGCGACCCACAAAATGTCCCCAAATAAACATCCTGGGGTCCAGGCGAGGCTGGGTCAGCCAGGACTCCCCTGAACAGACACTCTCCCCTGCCACGACCACATATAAGTCCGCCTCTCTCCCTCCCAGCGCACCTTCTCATTATCTCGGCCACGCACCGCACCCAGCCCCGCCGCCACCAAATCCTCCATTATCCTGACAGCCAACAAACTAGGCCTATTAGAACTCGGCACAGCCGCTGCCTAAGGCAGGGACTTTGCGAGGCCACAAATCGTCTTGGTATTAAAAGTCGGTGCGTAAGCACTGCCCTCAGCTTTCGCGCTAAATTGCTAGTTTGAAGACATTCATTGCGGTATATTGTATTTCCACTATATCCTGCTTTAATAGACTTCGCGCCGGAGTGTAGGAGAAGAGTTTTAAAGCCCGAGGTAGCTCACAGCCAGCTTGTTTTCCCCTTTCGTATATGCTCCCGTCTTTTGTTTGTCGCCTTGGATTGCTTGTGCGGCTTCACGTACATAAAGGACCCGAGTCCCCAGCAGTTAGGGTGGGGGCACAGATTGGCCTCACTATTCAACATTGGAGCAATCAGGCTAAAGAATCCACGGTGTGTTTTTGCTGCCACTTGCATGAGACTTTTATTTTTAAATGAATGGAAAATATCCCCCGGGAGAGCAAGAGCGCTTTCTGGCCCTAACCGGTTTGGCTCTGTGGATAGAGCGTTGGCCTGTGGACTCAAAGGTCCTAGGTTCAATTCCGGTCAAGGGCATGTCCCTTGGGTGCGGGCACATCCCCAGTAGGGAGTGTGCAGGAGGCAGCTGATCGATGTTTCTGACTCTCTATTCCTCTCCCTTCCTCTCTGTAAAAAAATCATTAAAATATATATATATTTTAAAAAGTGCTTTCCGTGACCTCTGTTTGTTTATTCCCTCTGCACTGCCCTCCTGTGACCACCCTGTAGTTAGAGGGGGGAGCGGAAGCGAGTGTCCCCCCAGCATCTTCCCCTCCAGGTGCCATGATTCTCTGATCCCGGGTTGATGGATGGGCTGGATGCTAACCCACCTGGTCTTGCCTACGTCTGTCATCCCACTGTTCACGTCCCACATGCCATGGTGGGAGTCTAGGGATCCCATATTTATCACCCTAACCCTAACCCCCCTGCACCCCCAACTCTGGTTAGGGGCTGAGCCCCAGCACATCCACCTCAACATCTTTCTCACATCGCCACACCCCTCTCTGGTCTAGGCCACCTCTCTTCTAGGCTCACTGCCTTCGCCTCCTGTGGGCGCCCTGCCTTGATCTCTATATTCTACTGAGTCCACCTGCTGTGTCTTCACCAAAGTGGACTTTTCTAGAACAAATCAGATTATAGTGTTCCCTTCATTCAGCTGGTTATAGGGTGTCACAGTACTTTGAGGTATGAATAATCATGTTGCTATCATAATATTATTGACCAAATCAAAGCCACATTTGTTTTTAGCGAGAGCCCTTTCTTGAAAATGGAACCCCAATTTAAATAACAGGGAAAGGCAGCCCTGGCCAGTGTGGGTCAGTGGTTACAGTGTCGGCCTCTGCACCAGACGGTCACAGGTTCAATTCCCGGTCAAGGGAACGTACCTGGGTTACAGGCCCAATCCCTAGCCTGGGTTGGGGTGTGTGCAAGAGGCAACCAATCGATGTGTCTGTCTCCTCTCTCTTTCTCCCTCTCTCCATACCCCCTCCCTTCCACTCTCTAAGAATCAGTGCGGAAAATATCTTCAGGTGAGGATTGCCCCCCCAAAAAAAGAAAACAAAACAAAAAGGCCAGAAAAGACGCTGCTAGAGTCCAGCCCCCTCTTCAACAGCCCTGAGCCCCCCGGCATCTATGAATCCCCTCGATATTAGAAAAGGCAGCATGAACACTCCTTGTGCTATAGGGTATTTCCTTCTGAATTCTCAGAGACGCAGACGACTGAAGAGAGACAACAGGAACTAAAGCATTAAATAGCAGCAAAACAGAAGATTATTTTAGTCTCAATTCCATTGAGGTCACTGGACTATGTTTGGAAAGGTCAACATGTTTTGGAACTTAACAAAAGAGAAAGAAATGGGGGAAGAAAAAAAAAAAAAAGTACAAAAGCAAAGAAGAAGCCAGCAAGCAGCTCTGACCTGCTCAACAACCTCTGGTTTTTGTTTTGTGTTTTGTTTTTAACATGTTTTTATTGATTTCAGAGAGGAAGGGACAGGGAGAGAGAAAAACATCAATGATGAGAGAGAATCACCGATCGGCTGCCTCCCCGACACCCCTTATTGGGGATTAAGCCCGCAACCCAGGCATGTGCCCTCGAGCAGAATCGAACCCGGGACCCTTCAGTCCACAGGCCGACGCTCTATCCACTGAGCCACACCAGCCAGGACAACAGTCTCTGGTTTTCACTGACTTTTGCTGTCGCTCTGGGCCCAAGTGCCCCTTCTTTCCCACGCCGACCCCTGCCATGTCTGGAGGTGGCTGACAGCCGAGCGCAGGGAGGGGTGCAGCTCTTTGCAAACCTCTTCGGAGCAGAAGGGCAAACACGGTTTCGCATAACTTCCTGTTTCTAACAGAGCTGTGGGTCGTCCCCTGCCCAGTGTTCTTGTTTTTCTGCTCATTCTCATGGAGAAAAAAAAAAAATTAGAGATTGTTAGGCAAGGAAAATAACTTAATTAGAAACAGGGACTAGTCAGAAACTTGCATGGGGCTAAATGTGCATTGCCTCTTTCTCTCTGCACCATGGACTGGGGTCGTTGGTATATTTCCTGTGGATTTTGTGAGTAGCGGGTGAAAAAGATAACATAGGGCTAGCCTTTGATTCGTGTGCTTTATGCTCATTTTTTTAGAAGAGGTTTAACGCCAGGGTTCTTGTGTGAAGAAGGCGATTTGGGATGAAGATTGTTCGGATGTGGCTAAGGCTTTTCGGTTGACCCTTGACATGACCTTTAGCTGGAAGGAACTTAGGCTCACTCATCTTTATGACCCCTGCCCCCGTCATCACAGCTCCGGGTACAAAGTGGCCACTCAGAAAGTTGACCGAGTCCATGCGGGTTGAACGTCACAACCCCCACCTCCCATCTGCCATCTGGAGAGAGAATAACAAGATAATCGTGTCGTTTGTAACTTCTGAGAGCCCTTGGAAAGACTAAGAACCAGTATGTACAATTTTAACCTCTGACCTTTTCAAGGCAAACGTTCTCCTCTGTTACGTACGTGTAGATTCCCAACCAATGGAAAATGTTATGTTTCCCAGGAGAAGGCCAAAACAATCAGCCAGTTTCATAAAGTGAAACAGACGACTGGCAAAGGCCAGGGGTGGGAAGATTCTAGGTGAAGGCACCCTCATCCTTGGATAATAACCTAGAAGTTACAATGTCTCCTGACAGTGTCTGTAATCTTTATTTACTTTTAAATATATTTTGATTGATTTCAGAGAGGAAGGGAGAGGGAGAAACATCAGTGATGAGAGAGAATCATGAATCTGCTGCCTCCTGCACGCCCCACACTGGGAGCCAGCCTGCAACCTGGGCATGTGCCCTGACCGGGAATAGAACTGTGACCTCCTAGTTCCTAGGTCGATGCTCAACCACTGAGCCACACCAGCTGGGCCCTGTAACCTTTAATATGGGCATGAATGGGTTCTTTAATGTGGAACTAGTCTGACCCCGGAAGCTGGGAGAATTGCATAGAACAGTGGTCGGCAAACTCATTAGTCAACAGAGTCAAATATCAACAGTACAATGATTGAAATTTCTTTGGAGAGCCAAATTTTTTAAACTTAAACTTCTAACGCCACTTCTTCAAAATAGACTCGCCCAGGCCGTGGTCTTTTGTGGAAGAGCCACACTCAAGGGGCCAAAGAGCCGCATGTGGCTCGCGAGCCGCAGTTTGCCGACCACGGGCATAGAAGAACAGCCAGGTTGAAAGAACCCCCTCCCATCCTTGGCTGAAGAAATCTGCATGTCCAAGGCAACTGTGAATGCCTTTCCACATTTCTTGAGAATTTCATTCATTCCAGTCCAGACCAGTGTGTCCAGGATCCCACCGAGATCCCCTGCCTGTCTGCACACTTGGAAGGTGAATAATGTGCATCATCTCACATGTAATTGTGAGAAGCTGATCGTTTCTATGTGCAACTGGTTGGGGAGAAAGACGCTGGGAAAATGTCACTGACCAGACGTGAACTTGGAATACTCCATGTTCACTGGAGTATTATTGGAATGAACGGCGGCTCCCCAGCAGCTCTGTGCTCACACTTTCCTAGATCCTCATTGGAAATCCGCCTGAATGTCTTTAGAAAGTAACATTAGCCCTAGCTGGTGTGGCTCAGTGGATAGAGTGTCAGCCTGTGAACTGAAGGGTCCCAGGTTCAATTCCGGTCAAGGGCACCTGCCCGGGTTGCGGGCTCAATCCCCAGTGTGGGGCGTGCAGGAAGCAGTCAATCATTGATTCTCTCTCATCATTGATGTTTCTATCTCTCTCTCTCCTTTCCACTCTGAAATAAATTTTTAAAAAATTTTAAGAAAATATTTGAACAGAATGGTATTGGAATGTGATTTCTTACATAAACTCTTCTTATTTTGCCCTTGTCAACCAAGGAATATAAAAAGAGATGTTAGATCACTCCATCTGCAGATAGAATGTGGAAAGGGCGTGGGGAGGAAATATTTAGGGGAGGTGGGATTCACATTTGCCTTTAGAAGAACGGGAGAGAAAATCCGATTTTATTTCTGGGAATCTGGGATTTACCCAGAGCAGATCGGACACCCTGTGGCCGGCTGCCTTCCAACAGCGCGCAGCCAACGGAAGCTGGAGCGCAACCTGAGGCAGAGCCTCCCCGATGGGAAGAGGGAGAGCCGGAGAAGAAGGGGAGGCGAGCAGGAGAGGGTCAGAGAGGCAGGAAGGAGGGCAGCCCTGGGAGAAGACACGGAAAATTAGAGCAGGAGCTGAGAGCACTCGGGAGAGCGGGGAAATGACAGCTGAAATTAGAGCAGGAGCTGAGAGAAGCGAGCAGGAGGGGATGGAGGAACGAGGAAATGCGAGGAGGGGAGAAGCAACTGAGAGGAGTGGACAGAAAAAAAGCAAAACCTCCCCTCGCTAAGCGGGCCCGAGGCTCACGTGGGTCCCGGGGACATGCCCTGCATGGAGGCAAACCAATCATTCGCCCTTCTGAAGTGACTGTGAAGGGTGGCATGGAGTGTACCCCAACAATCAATATTAAATTTTATGCCTGCTGCACCTCTCAAAAGCCTCAGGAAGACATTGGTTCAAGTAAGTGTCGCCTCTTTCAATGGCCTTTGATTATTCACTTTCACGGTGGCTGAGCAGGAGTTTGCCCCGTGCGTTGGGCGGGTTCAGGTTGTGGGGTTGAGGCTGTGCGGGCTGCGAGGGTGTGCGGGCCACGCGGTTGTGCTGGGCACGGCGGCGGGAGGGCGGGCGGATGCTCTGGCAGGAGGCAGTGCTGTTCCCTGCACAACCCCTGTGGTAGCCGGGGGTTGTGGTTTGCATTACAGAGCAGCATTCTTAGAAAGCCGACAGGAGCTGGCTGGCTGGCTGGCTGGCTGGCGTGGTGGCATGGTTTGGGCACTTTCGGAGTGGTATTTTGTGGCCAGTTATGCAAGAGGAAAATCTCTGGTTCCGACGGAATGCTTTGGGAGAGCTAACGGTGGGTTTCCCAGACGAGGCCTTTGCAGAACGGGCCAGTCGGGACTCGGGCTTTGCTGAGTCGCCACTGACGTAGGCTTGTCGGTTGCAGCCAACACCCACGCTGGGTGAGAATGGGTCCCGCCGTGAGGGTTTGTGTCTGGGACTGAATGCAGGGGATTGCAGGCTGGATCTGGAATACACTGATGCTGGGTGTTCCTCGCTACCTCAATGCCAAAACTAGAGCCGAGGTTTCTGGCCTAGAGTGCATTCTCCATTAGATCAGAAATCTGCAGGTTTGTAAAATTGTTTTCTCTGAAGGGAACCCGCCACCCTGTCTGCTTCATGCTTGACTTAAATGCTACCTTCCCAGCAATCAGGTGCCAGCCATTGGATCTTCCCTGGGTGATTCCCAGGATTCAGCTGCTGGAGCACCCCTGACTTGGGAACTCCTCTCGCTAGCTGGTCCTGAGGAACCCAATTCCTTTGCAGCATCCCACCCTGGAGAGTCCCCCAGTCAGCATCCGCCCTGGTGCCTCGAACGAGAGAATCCAGAGGTCTTGACTTCCGGGGCTGACTCCATGGTTATGGATGTACATGTCATGCAACTAACTACTTACTATCTATCTTTCCCCCCCTGGCTCTTGCCTTCTGCCTACAAGTGGAGACATGTCTCCTCAGCCCTAAAATCTCACTCATTCATTCACTCACGCATGCATTCATTCATTCATTCATTCGATGGATGTTCATTGAACCAGCATCATGTTCTCGGTAGCGTGTGAAACACCATTCTGCTTTTATTCGGTTGACTTTCATTCATTCAGATATCAATGAACGTGAACCACATGCGCGGGGGGCTTTTCAACGTGGTGAAGGTAGAATACAGAGCAAATGAAGATAAAGCACCATCTTTTGCCCGGCTGGTGCGGCTCAGTGGTTGAGCGTCGCCCTGTGAATCAGGAGGTCTCGGTTCAGTTCCCGGTCAGGGCACAGGCCCAGGTTGCGGGCTCGATCCCCAGTAGGGGGCGTGCAGGAGGCAGCTGATCAATGATTCTCTCTCATCATGGATGTTTCCATCTCCCTCTCCCTCTCCCTTCCTCTCTGATATCAATACAAATATAGATTTAAATAAAATAAAAATAAAGGCTCCTCTCATTTCCATGATCTTGTGACAACAGGGACCTCTTTCCACCCTTCTTTTCTCTGTTTTCATCTTCCTCCTCTCCACTAAACATGCCCTCCCTCCCAGAGCCACCAATCTTCTTCACCCACTTCGAGGAGAAACCCTGTTCACCTCCACCCAGACCCTTTGCATTCTCACTCTCCATTTCTAACTACTGATGAACATTTTTGATCACCTCTTCTGCCAAAATAAGCTGCTGCTGGCTGAGCCAGGATTTTCTTTTTAGAGAGGCAGGGAGAGAGAGAGATAGAAACATACTAATAAAAGGATAATATGCTAATTAGAGTGGACGTTTTCCAGACGTCCTTCCAGACAAAGCCGCAGAGGTTGCGAAGGCCGAGGCTCAGGCCGGCAGTGGCAGCAGCAGCGGGGTAACGGGGGTGGTACCTTCCCCTGATCTGCCAGGTCGCCTCCTGCAGAGGGAGGCCAGACTGGGGGCTGAGGCAGAGGCAGTTAGGGGCAATCAGGCCAGCAGGGGAGGCAAGTTAGGGTTGATCAGGCCATCAGGGGAGCAAGGTAGGGGCGATCAGGCTGGCATGAGGGCAAGGTAGGTGTGATCAGGCTGGCATGGGGGCAAGGTAGGTGTGATCAGGCTGGCAGGGGGTCAAGGTAGGGGTGATCAGGCCAGCAGGCAAAGAGGTTAGGGGCGATCAGGCAGGCAGGCAGAGGGGTTAAGGGTAATCAGGCAGGCAGGCGAGCGGTTAGGAGCCAGCAGTCCTGGAATCCGGGAGGGATGTCCCAGATTGGAGAGGGTGCAGACCCCCTCTGTGCACAAATTTTGTGCACCAGGCCTCTAGTCAATGATAAGAGAGAATCATTGATCGGCTGCCTCCTGCATGCCCCCAACTGGGGATGGAGCCCACAACTCAGGCATGTGCCCTGACCGGGAATCAAACCTCGACTTCCTGGTCCATAGGTTGATGCTCAACCACTGAGCCACACCAGCTGGGCTCAAACCAGGATATTCTGAGCCATATTTCTCACCTTCCTCCCCAAATCAGTTCCTCATCCCGATTTGTCCATTGTTACTAATAGCATTATGAGCCCTTCAAATCTCTAGGCTTGTGAATTAGATGCTATTGTGATCTTTCCTCTTCCTCTCACCCTCACACCCAATGAGATCCCTCTGTCATCGCAGCCTGTACCCGCCCCCTCAAAGGGTCTCACAGGGTCTGAAAGCTAGCAGACACTTGGTGCACATTCTAAGTGAATCCTTGAGAGGTATTTGGACACCCCAACTATTGTCTGTGCCACACTGTCATAGGTCCTCGCTAGTCACCGCTCTGAGTGCCTTCCCGCCAGTCCAGTTCCTTTTAGAGCTACAGGATTGGCTCTGCTCGTTGGCTGACCCTGAAAAGAGGCCATGCCAGGTTGCAAGTGATGGGAAGAGGTGCAGCTAATAGAATGACTAAATGTTGCAGGACTTGGTGTCTATTCAGAAAGCATCCCTCATGGCTTTGCAAATCGGCAAAAATGTCAAGTCAGCGCTACTCTGAAGCCATTTGGAGACATTTGCAACAATGAATGCATGATTAAGTTTATTGTTTAGTAAACAGTCTGCAGACATTAGCCAAGGAAGAGTTATGGCGGCAGTTTACAAATAATTGCAATTGAATTAGGAAGACTGCAATGCAAAAGCAGAGCAAATAACTTGCCAATTCCATAAAGTGTTTTGCAAACAGATTCTGGGAGAAAATAGGACGAGAAAAACAGGAGAGCCGGAAAGGGATGATTTCGAGTCTGCTCTGCAGCTAAGGAGAGGACGCCCGCGTTTCCCCACCTGATTGAGTGCCGGGGAGCCGTGTTTATTTCTCGTTGGCCTGAGAGACAGAACTTGGCGCAGACTTCTGAGTGGGACAAAGGGGGCGTGGCTTGGCAGTTCACAAACCCCATCAACCAAACGTGGCAGAATAATTTTTAAATAGAGTACATGTGTTTGGGGCCAGGGGGATTGTAGTGGGGGATCCTAGCTTATGGAAATGCAACATTCATAGCCCATGATATAGCTTCAGTGTGTTGTACTAAAGATATTTATTTTATTAAGCATATTTTATATAACATACTTAATATGTTAAATAACATTTATATTTCATTAAATATATTTTTATTAACCATATTACAGAACATATTAATAAAATTATGTACATACACACAATTATGTATATACATATAATTACATATGAATAAAATTATGTATATACACATAGTTATCTATATGTATAAAAACCTAAGCGACCATTACGACCAGATGACTGAATGACTGGTAGACCAGTCACTATGACGTGCACTGACTACCAGGGGGCAGACACTCAATGCAGGATCTGCCCCCTGGATGATCAGTAAGCTCTCACAGCCAACCTCCCGTGGCTGGCCAACCACCCCTGGCCAGCTGGCCCAGATGCCCCGATTAGGACTGGGCGAGACAGCCAGGCCGAGGGACCCCAGCCATGCACAAATTCGTGCACCGGGCCTCTAATGTACATATAATATATGTGTATAATATAGTATATGTATATATCATATATACTATGCATATAAGTATAATACTTAAGAATGCATAATAATGAATATGATATTTAATAATAGACAGCATTTCAATATCAAGGTTATCTGTCCTATGTCAGTGGGGGGAAAGCATTACAGTGGTTAGCCGTGTCATTTTATTCATTTCTTACCACTGATTTTATGAATTGAAGATACAAATGCAACTATAAACACATTGGAATAATCCTAGAAATCCAATAAACAAATTCCTGCACAATGCGTAAATTGTACACTTACTCAGTAGTACTGTTTAGATAAGGATCCTCCAGCCACTTTAACTCAGCTTTCATGTTTAAAAGAAGAAAAGCACAAAGAACATTCATAAAAAGTGGGAAGATGGCGTCGTGAGAGATTTTCTGAGCATGGAGTAGCCACAGGGTGTTCATGCTTATAGGTTGGCGTTTTGTCTCAAAATGCATCCTGCACAGGTGCTTTTCCTCTTCTAAACACACCCACATCACATGCTGCTGATTTTGTAACTTTCCAATGACAGCCTCAGATTCAGAAATGCACGTGGGGAAGAGTAGGTGATCTTAAAGCAAACTCATGGGTTTGATCCCACATACCAAGCGATGGGACAACTGGTTTACCAGAGAATTCCTGTCTCCCCTGAAACAACCCAGGATGGATCACACATGAATAAGAATTTGAAGCAGTCAAAAATATGGATTAAGAATTTACAGTTCCCATTCCTTCTCCACACATTCTGTAATCTACAAAAGAGGCACAATATGTGGATTTCGCACAACAGGTTTTAAGTGCCCAGATCTGCATAGTAGCTGAGGTTGGGGTCATGGGTCAAGTATATTATAATGGGACACTTCTGTGCCCTGAAACCAAATACCAAAATGTGCCTACTTTTTCCCAAGACAAATTATGTTTATGCAGTGCCTCGCCTCATTTTGCACATTCAAAAGTTTTCATTGTCTAGCACCATAGCGGTTTGAGGGGAGATAGATCATACCCAGAAAGGGAGCCTCTGCCGTCGACTCAATGGCAGCATTTTTGTTGCAAAGTGATTCTGTCTCTGAGGGGTTGGCACAATAGGAAGTGTCTGCGTTGGAAACTAAATGAAAGAGAACACCAGATGACAAGGAGTCCAGGCGCTATCTCTCCCTTTTGCTCTTTGCTCTCGTGTCCCTGAAACGAGCCAGCATCGTCTCTTTGCAACTTGTGGAAGAGAAGTTTCAACACTTGTTGATCCCATTACCAGGGAAGATTGACAAGGAGTAGACAATTATATCTGACATGAATATGGGCATGGACGGGATTGTTGAAATGGAGACCCTTGCTAATGGAAGGAAGTGACCCCAGCCTTTTGACAGATGTCAAGTCGATTGGAGTCCAATGAAGTTATAACCATTTAATCTGCATCGCAGGAGAGAGACAAATTGTATGACTGATAACCTCTTTCTTTTCCTATAATTTTTTTTTCACTCAGCCTTGCGGAGATAGGGTTCTCAGCTTGCTAATGGGGCCGGTGTTATCCGTCCAGAGTTTCGGTGGCACCGGAGCTTTTGTTAGTTGGTGGCCTCTCCTCTGGGTCAAGGAAGAAAAGAAATAAACGAAAAAGTCGTGAATAAAGAAATGATCCAAATCAATACCAGAATCACGGCTCCTCAATGAGATTTTGACCTCAGTTACAGGAATGCAATTTCTGAGTCTGTCTGAGAGGCATTGCTGACTTACTTAATGCATTATATGGAAGTAAGGTAAGGATGAGAAATGCACTTGAATTCCATTTGCCACTGCAGTATAATGGAGACAGACATGTTTTTTATTCCCGAATAATCTTTTATCCTTTTGAGGTGTGTGTGTGTGTGTGTGCATGTGTGTTTCTGAGTAAAATTTATTTTAAAAAATAGTCGCTTTGTTCCTCTAATATGTGAGTACAGGCAAAGAAGCAAGGGGAAGAAGACTTAACTGTGACCTCAGCATCCTGCCAGTTATGTCTTTTATTACTTTTCTTGCCTAGAGAGGAAGGTCCTCAAAAAACTGCCCTCCACTCCTTGTGGAGAGCTGTTGAGTCCTGTTCAAGGCCAATTCAGTTTGGTGGAATGTGGAAAGTTCCTTCAACATTAGACACTTCCTAACACTGAAATGTGCTGAGGCTTCTGAAAGGTTAACATGTGCTACACGGGCAGGCTGACTAGCCATCCCCACCGGAGGATAAGGAAAAACTGAATTTATTTAAGGGAAGGGGCTACCCAGAGGGAAGGGCTGCACAGCACCCAGCCAAGGGGGCACTGGGCCAATGATGGCAGCCCCCAGGGGCGGGGGTCTCATCCTTTTCTGCAGTCACTGGCAGGAAGCTTTTGTCAGCAGTGGGTTTGGGAGCTGAGTCTGTGGGCTTGGAATGGGGATGGAATGTAGGAGTGTAATCAGGTGTCTTCAGGACAATTTCCATTTTTTACGTGGTCTGACTGCTGGTGTCCAGCGAATTCTCCTGGTCTGTGTTCTCCGGTGGTGGGAAGCGTACAAATGGCCATTAAGGGCTGTGTGGCCCTATAGTACTGCCACCTCCAAAGTGAAAATGCATAGGAAATCCACCCCCTGATGACAAGTCGTTTTCTCTTAAGGTTTCAAAGGAGTTGGCAGTGGGATTCAGAGAGAAAGCCATTGTCACTCCAGAGGGAATGTACTTGGGTTGGTGGAGGCAGAGAGCCGTTGGAAATCCCACGCCACAAACCAGGCTATAGGGCCTCCTGTTCCACTATTTCCTATGATGACCAGGTTACACATGGTGCTCTGTAGGTCAACATGCATTTCTTTCTTTCTTTTTTATTGTTTATATTTTTATTGATTTTTTTTTTTTTACAAAGAAGGGAGAGAGATAGAGAGTTAGAAACATCGATGACAGAGAAACATCAAATCAGCTGCCTCCTGCACACCCCCTACTGGGGATGTGCCCACAACCAAGGTACATGCCCTTGACTGGAATCAAACCCGGGACCCTTCAGTCTGTAGGCCGACACTCTATCCACTGAGCCAAACTGGTTAGGGCCAGCGTGCATTTCTTGAGTGTCTTCTCTGTGTCAGGCAGGGCACCAGCTCCTGGGTGGGCACAGCCAGGGCATTTGACCTTGGGGGCTTGTAGTCTCGGGGGAAATTCTCCGGCATGGTCTTTCAGTGCGGTGTAATAACATAAGGACTCAGTAAAGGGGGTGGGGGCAGGCAGGATGGAATGCCTCCTGACAATGTCCAGATGTTCTCTGCTCAGTGAGGCATCCTTAGGACGCTCAACAGTGAGCCACATGGGGGGACCCAGAGGCCACCAGGCCACAGGAAGTAGTTTGAGGGAGTAGCCTGGAGTGATGAGTGGTGAGCACTTCCAGGAAACTAACTCCCTTGCACACCCTCACTCTTTACCTATCAATCGTGCCGGATCAGCCCTCCAGCCTCAGCTCTGATACCACTGTAGCCACGGGGGTGGGGGGGGGGGAGATAGGGGCGGGGCCTGTAGGCATCAGAACATCAGAATTATAAAACCAACCCAATAACATCAACTCTGGAATTCCAGAAGCCTTCCTAGTTCCAAGAAAATGAAATGTATTGCTATCAGTTCATAAATCTAGTAGTTATTAAACATTTCCTTGGTGCCAAGCACTGTGCTCAGGAATACCTGCACATTTTCCCCCAGAAATGCATCCGCCACACATATAATCAAGGCAGAGGAGAATGTATGAGACAGTTGCTCTTGTCTGGGTCAGTGAGCTTGACAGTGACTGTAGTTGGAGCAGTCCTGATTCCACAGACATCGGCCATAGTTTGGGTATGCTCTCCCACTGCATCGTATATTCTAGAATTTCCGGAGACATTTTTAGATTAGACTCTTCCTAGAGTGGAAAAAAAGGTACAGTGTGGTTTGTATTTTAGGTGTTAATTTATGCCCAAGGTTTATTAAGTACATATCCTATGCTCAAAATAGCTATTAGAAGTTAGGGGGCTGTAGTGGGAAGATATTTTTGGAACTTGTATTTGCTGGTGGTTGTAGGGTCTGTAAATGAAAGGTCAAGCCTTTACTTGAAAATATTTTGGTCGATTCAGTGAATGAAAAAGGAATTGCAAAAAGCCACATCTGTACGGGTTACTGGTTGACTCGGGATGCCAAGGCCGGACCTTGGGTCCTTGGAGATACGTGACGTGTAGATCCTCTCATCTCTGAATTTCTGGTTCATCCATTGCAAACCGACATTGTATCATGATGAAGGGCCTGTTGTGATCATGAGATAATGCGTACAATGTGTTTTGTAAATTCTAAAGTGACATAATGTTATTAATATTCATTTCTAGACAGCTCCACAATTATACCATCTTACCAATATTCCAATATAAAATAATACATTTGTATATAATCTTAAATTGCCAGCATCTTTCCCAGATTCCTGGTGCACATGATTTGCGCATGAGGACAATTGCAAAAATGCCTGTAGATGGGTTATATGTTGGAACCCGCTCTGTTTAAAGTAGAATCATGTCTTTGTCTTCATACGCCACATGATGACAATCCGTGATCAGAGAAACATGAGTAGTTGCTGATGACCTCACAGGATCTCACTTGGCCTTTTTGTCCAAAGTCCGGGGTCAAGGGCATGATTGAGCCCAGTTGGCATGGCTCAGTGTTTGAGCATCAGCCTATGAACCAGGAGGTCACGGTTTGATTCCCAATCAGGGCACGTGCCCAGGTTGTGGGCTTGATCTCCAGTAGGGGGCATGCAGGAGGCAGCCGATCAGTGATTCTCATCAATGATGTTTCTATCTCTCTCTGCCTCTCCCTTCCTCTCTGAAATCAATAAAAAATACATACATTTTGAAAAGAAGTGTTGGTGGTGATGATGAAGGGAGAGTGTTGTAGTTACCAGCCCACCTAACACTGAACCATGGCGCTTCCCATAGAACATTTCTGTGTCTGAGGATTCTTCCAACTCACAGCAACTTGAAGTAACTTCCCCAAAGTTAACCCCCGTGGTGCTTGCCTGCAGGCAGGTAGCTGTGGGTCCAGGGCCCCCTTAGGATAGGCTGCTCCAGATGGTCCAGAAATGACTGAATTTGGAATCAGCAGACACTTCCCTAGGAAGCAGAACTCACCCTGGAGCCCCCCACGTACAAATTATAGCCACCATTTAAACCATCATCACAGTATTTGAGGTTGGTAAAACATATTGCTTGAGCTATAAAACATTCTAAACTAGCATTCCAAATGTCTTGCCTCCAGCAAGCACTTAAATTAAAGTTTCAGACAGCTGGCGCTGGAATCATAATAACAGTTTTACACAAAGGGATTGGCTAAACATGATTATTGTTTTGATAATTTATTGTCAACAGGCATTATTGTGGCCTGATCCCGACACTTGGCTTTCTGTCTTCTCTATTGTCAACAGGTGATGACAAAGTCTGTCTCAGGTTATAGGGAAGAAACATTCAATGGCCTGGTCCTAGGTCAATCTCACACACACACACACAAAGCCTGGGATGTTGTCAATAATGTCCATAATCTGATCATTGTTACTGTCTCCTTCCTATGAATTGCTTTGTTTAAAAAGGAAGAGCATCAGCCCTAGCCAGTTTGGCTCAGTGGATAGAACATCGGCCTGCAGACCAAAGGGTCCCGGGTTTGATTCCAGTCCAGGGCACATACCTTGGTTGCAGGCTCCTCCCTGGCCCAGGCCCTGGTTGAGGCTCGTGCAGGAGGCAACCATTCGAGGTGTTTCTCTCTCATTGATGTTTCTCTCTGTCTTTCCCTGTCTCTTCTACTCTCTCTAAAAATCAATGGGAAAATATCCTCGGCTGAGGATTTTAAATATATATATATATATATATACACATATATATATATATATATATATATATATATGTATATATATATATATATATATACACACACACACACACATACATAAAAGCCACAGTGACCATTCGCCCATTCAACCAGTAGCTATGATGCACACTGACCACCAGGGGGCAGACACTCAATGCACAGGCATGGAAACATGGAACAGACTGATGAATCTCAGAGGGAAAGGGTGAGGGGAAGGCAGGAAGAAATTAACCAAAGATTTTATATGCATACTAGAGGCCCGGTGCATGAATTCATGCACCGGCTTGGCCTGCGGCGATCGGGCCAAAACCAGCAGTCCGACATCCCCTGAGGGGTCCCGGATTGCGAGAGGGCACAGGCCAGGCCTGGTGCATTTGTGCACTGGGCCTCTAGTAATAATAATAAAGAGGAAGAGAATCTGAAGGTACTATTCTTAGCATCTTCCTTACAAAAGAAGAAAAGGTGTACTAAATAAATACAATCTATGTATGTTCTCCAGAATACCTATGGGGCAGCTAACTTCCCATGCCTCCTTTTGTGGAACAGATAAAGACAGAAAATGCCGCATTATCCCTTTGCCCCTTCAAGCACATACTGGTGGTGGCCTTGTGTCTGGTTGGTTCTGTAGGGTACTGGTTCTCCCAAGAGGCAGGCAGTGCTAGCTGTAGCTACTGGTCCTTCATCCAATTCTAAAACGCAACATTTTGCAGCCTTACTGTTGTATGTTCAAGTATAACAGATTCTTTGTTCACTCCAACCTGGAAAGATTTGATTTCCACCAAAGGGGAATCCCATGACCAACATTGTTCCATGTCACTTAAACTGGACTCATCCACAGATCCCCTAGCAAAACTAGAGCATAAAAGTACACTTTTACTGTTAAATATTGAGTCCGAGATTCCTACCAGCCAATTTTGCTCTCCGTCTTCGTGAACTATTGGAAATGGTGTAGTAACATGTTGTCTCTTTTTGTAAAAGAATATTTTTTTATTGATTTCAGAGAGGAGGGGAGAGCAAGAGAGAGAGAGAAACATCAGTGATGAGAGAGAACCATTGATCGGCTGCCTCCTGAACACTCCACACTGGGGATTGAGCCTGCAACCCGGGCATGTGCCCTGCCTAGGAATCAAACTGTGACCTCCTGGTTCATAGGTCAATGCTCAACCACTGAGCCACGCGAGCTGGGCCATCTTGACCCTTGTAATGACGAAGTAGCCACTGCTTGGCATTGGGTGGTGAGATCTCCATATAAGTGCAACAGGCTTTTCTGGTTTGTGTCTTTTCTGTGCACAACACACACACACACACACACACACACACACACACACACACACGCACGCACACGCACACACGCGCACACACACACGCACACGCAAAGAATCAAAAACAGCCAGTACCCTTAGCTCAGTCAAGAGGGAAATAAAAGGACACATTTGAATACCTTTACATTTTTTTCTGAACATGACTTCCCATTGACTTTAATTAAGATTTCATTAAACCCTGAGTTTGGAAAGCTTTTAATTGAGAGGAAATTTGCTTATTGGGCATATTTTTTCGGACTGCAAAGAGAATAGCTATAATAAATGGCTCTTTCAACTTTATAGTCAAATTCAACTTTGTTCTACCTTTGCAGAAATTGGTTATAGATCCACTCTTAAGAAATGAACCATGCACAGTAATGATTTTTATCTCGTCATAAAGTGGCCCGAGTTGGCTCCGGTACACTTTATATGTATATTGCCTGCTGACAAATTTATCCAATTAGCCAAGGTGAAGGTTTGTAATTGGGGTTAACTAGAATTTAACTGGTCATCGCTTATCAAACCCTCTGTCACCTCCCCTAGAGCACGGTGGTCCCTCCCGTTATTGGCATGGTGGCATCTAGTCGCCCGATCCAACCAAAGTCTGACTTCAAACGTCCCTTTGCAAGGAAATCAGAGAGAGCCACCTTTGCAAAGCCGTGGCAACAAGGGGCCTGAGTGGCTTCTATGTGCCTGCTGTTTGGGAGAGTGACTCTCTGTCCCACCTCCTCTCCACTCCTCTACTACTGAGAGTATTTTTATATAGTTCATGTCCCTATTGGTCTGCAGTTTGCAGTGAGGTTTAAAAAGTAATACATCTTTTCTTAGATGTACCCCAGTTTCTGCTTTTTAATAGACATGATAATGAGCTTCTGGGTCTTCATTTCCCAGCGTGCGGAGAGCTTGAATAAATCCTCGCTTGTTCACAACCCGGGACCAGGTTCCGGAGCGCCGGGACCCACTGAGGTCTCTCTAAACAACTATTGTTTTAAGCATTTTTTTTTTTATGTTGGACTTTTCCGGTGCTATTGAACTTTATTTTTATCTATTCAGTGGCATCTGCTTATAATGAGCTGGAACGGGGTGAAATAAATGCCTTTTGCAGTGAATTAGAATGAATGAAAGTTCCCAACTGTTCGGGAGCAGCCTGATGTGCTAGCTGTAATATTGACCCTAGAAAAGGTTTCCTGGGTCCTAGCTGGTGTGGCTCAGTGGATAGAGCATTGGACTGCAGAGCAAAGGGTCCCGGGTTCGATTCCGGTCAAGGGCACGTACTTGGTTGCAGGCTCCTCCCCGGCCCTGGTCAGGGCTCATGCAGGAGGCCACCAATCGATGTGTTTCTCTCACATCGATGTTTCTCTCTGTCTTTCCCTCTCTCTCCCACTCTTTCCAAAAATCAATGAAAAAAATATCCTTGGATGAGGATTAACAAAAAGAAGAAGAAAAAGCTTTCTGGCAGGTTAAAGGGGGGAAAGAAAGCTTCGCACTGGGTTTTTACAAAAACCGGTTTGCGTTCTGTTTCCTAGAGTTCAAAGTCTTTGGAAGGTGCTCCCGGTTCATGCATGCCAGCGGGAAATGTGTTTGCCCCCTCTGAGGACCGTTTATTGCCTTTGAAGACTGATTTCTTTCTATTGAGCACCATACAATTCCTTGGGAACAAAACAGTTTCCAGAAAGATAAAGCTTATTCAATATGCATAATAGAAGTACACAGCTATATATTATTTTCCATTTTCTTAGAAATTAGAACATCCTTTGGGCCATTTCTGTTTTCCGAATAGAAACCCTCTACTGCAAAGACCTAGTATTGCCAGGTTTTTAGTAAGTTTTAATGGAAGATGCGCTTCCTTCCTCCCTCCCTTTTTGTTTATTAGTTGGGAGAGGAGCAGTGGCATCGACCATAGATTTTGATCTGACCCCAGGTTATGCTTCTATTACACTGACTAGAATTTTTGGTTATTGTAGCTGAGGTGTTTGCTGCTGCTTCCCCTGATTCTAAAAGAATCCATTGGAAATGACCTTCATATCACTACAGATGTAACTCCGTCCATTCCCCTGCATCCGGTGGGAGGTGGAGATATATTTTATTTTAATTCTTTTATTCCTATCCCTTATAGAAGAAAAAGATGGCAGCTTGAGCCCATCCCCAAAGCTTTAGCCAATTGACTATGATTGAATGCTTTTTCTTATTACTGCTCACTGGGATCTTCTTATGAAATGCACATTTCATTTTTATCCAGGACCTGGGGATATGGGGCGACAGAGGAATATTACTTGAAATTCGGCACGCCACAGTCTATAGAAAGCTCCACGCCGAGATGCGGAAGAGTTATAATTTTAATTCTTTTTGCAATGACAAGGTGTCCCGAAGTTAAATGATCATTATCTGTGCAACCCAACAGCACGGTGGCACTTTCAGGGGGACAAGGCGGCTTATCCTAATTGGTAGGATCTGAGGATGCCTATGGTGAGCTGAGATCTAAGCGCTCCCAAATTAATAGGGTGATTGAACGCGAGGGCTGTATTTGCCATGTGTTTGGGCTGGCATGGGCACTTGGTGCCGCATTTCTTAATGCAGCGAGCCATCACTGTGATCATCACGGAGCCAGGTAGCGGCACCTGCTCTGCCTCTGGCTTCTCCGGTTAATCCCCAACCATCCGTTGATTCCTGGGAAACAGTGATGCCCAGACAAAAATGCGTGCGCTCACAATGTCAGAGGGGGGTGCGTTTGACATTGGTCCATGGGAAGGCGGGGCTTGCAGCATCCCAAAGGTGAGGGTGAGGATGCTCAGCTGACAGGAAGCTGGGCTCAGTTGTATAACATACTCAACAGGATCGGGGACCACGTTCTGGCTTTCTGGCCTGAGTGTGAGTTTCAACCGGGATACTGTCTGTTTATAAAGTCCATGTCGGTAGTCGGGCTTGATCATATGACTCACATGAAGATTCTGGGCTTGTCATTGTGCTAGCAATGTTTTTCTGGTTTTGCCTAAAAAGGAAGAAATAAAACAAAGGCAGTTATTTTACCACCGATGATATAATAGGGAATATATATTTATATATATGAAAAGCTAATATGACAAGTGTCCCTTTGGGAGTTGGACCGGGAGTTCGATCCCTTGTTATGACATGTGCTGACCAATGGGGGGCAGCGTGACACATGGCTGGCGACCAGTGGTGGCGTCAGGGTGCTAAGGGAGTAAGGGAAGGAGGAGGTAGGGAGGCAGGGAGGCGGGGAATCTGATCAGCCTTGATCACTGGCCAGGCCTAGGGACCCTACCCATGCATAAATTTCATGCACTGGGCCTCTAGTGTGTGTATATATATATATCATCTCCAAAATGTATACAAACACTTTGAATAATTATAAAGGCAGTGTTTATTTAAATACATTTCATTTGATTCAGGGTGCATTAGGGTATCTCAAATGCCCTTCATAATTTTTTTTACTTTTCCCAGAATAAAAAGAAAATTGTATAATCAAATGTCAATTCCTTCCTGGTCATATGTTTTACATATGACTTCAAAATAAGAATGTGAATGAACAGAAGCTCACAGCTCATATACACAAAATTTGGGGTAGCCCCATTGTTTACTCAAAGATGCTGGTGTCTCTGTGTTCATGGTCTGTCTTAAGGATTTCACACTGTGTATTTCTGAACAGGCTCTTAACAATTTTGAAGGAACAAAAAAGGACAGTCTCCAAAAAACACTGCCACTGATCATTTTGGGCACTTTGAACAATGTTCTTAGACACTGTTTCCCATTTTATTGACAAAGAAAAATGAGACTACCTCACAGGATTATCGTGCAGGTTGAGAAAACGTGAAATTGCCAAATAGGGTGACAGACACATAGTGGAGACTAAATGGCTGTTTCCTTCCACTTTCCCAGCATTCCTTTGTTTGGCTAGACATGTGTTCAAAGAGTCCTTTGCAGAAATGTTAGTAAAATGTGTATCTTTAACCAAATCACTACGAGTTTCCACTTCCGTTACCACTGGCGTGTGAAAGGCTTGTCCAAGCAGAAGCTTGATGAGGAGAATGCATGAATCCCACAACCTTCTTTTTTTTAAATGTATATTTTTATTGATTTCAGAGAGGAAGGGAGAGGGAGAGATAGAAACATCGATGATGAGAAAGAATCATGGACCAGCTGCCTCCTGCATGCCCTACACTGGGGATCCAGCTGGCAACCCGGGCATGTGCCCTGACCGGGACTCAAACCCTGACCTTCTGGTTCATAGTTCAAAGCCCAACCACTGAGCCACACAACCACTGAGCCACACCGGCCAGGCCAAACTACCCTCTTGAAGGGTAGTTTGAGCCGGTGCCATGGTTGGGCAGCTATGTCATTCAGAAGCAAAAGGACAGACAAAAGAAGTCTCCAGAAATCTCTCTCAGGCGGATGTGCTCCATAGTGCGGATCTTCCTGGGATTCTCCCACCTAGATTATTAAAAGATCGTAGAAGAAATGAAAACCCACAGAAGTGTTATTTTCCAAATATATTTCAATGTCCCTGTCAATATCCACTTGGGATGCCCCACTGATGCGGAGCTCGCCAAAGGACATTTGGTCTAGATTAATAGCCTAAATTAATTAATTAGCTTTATTGTCTCCTTGCCTTCCTCTCTCTTCCCTACCCCCTGCCCAATTGCTTTTCCTCTGTGTCTCCCCTTTCCCTTCTGGAGGGATCACTTCCCCATCCTTGAAGACTTGCCTTTCCCTCAAGACCTTTGCATATATGAGCTGTGGGGCTCTGCTAATTTACCTTTCTATTTGGAAGTCATATATGACACATCCAGCTAGAAAAAATTGGTGTGGGATTTGCCAATTACGTTCCTTTTCTACTGGGGGGAAATGCACAAAGAATTGCGGGGAGCATTTGAGATAACAGTGAGAAACCCCCCATGCGCCCTGAGTCAGTCATCCCTGGCCCAATTTGGGGGAGCAGTCCCATAAGGTCAGTCACGGGATTGACTGTGCCAAGTTGGGAGAAGACTCACCACACCCGGAGCCGGGGCACAAAGAAAATCCGTGAATCAGCGTGGATCCTTCTCTAAGATCACCATTCGGAGTCTTCCCCAAGTCTCACCCAACTGCAGTCAGACAGAGACAAGGAAGAGTTTACCAGCTGAAGACATCACTTAATTACAGAGACCACGGGTCCTCGGAAGTCACAGAGAGGCCATCGCTTTGTTTAGGTTTTTGGAAGAACCTCCTAGTTTTAATAAGAAATAATGATTTTTTAGAAAGAAGTAATTACACCCCTAGCTGATTTGGCTCAGTGGATAGAGCGTTGGTCTGCGGACCAAAGGGTCCTGGGTTCGATTCTGGTCAAGGGCACGTACCTTGGTTGCAGGCTCCTCCCTGACCCCGGCCCTGGTTGGGCTCGTGCAGGAGGCAACCAATCAATGTGTTTCTCTCATACGGATGTTTCTCTCTGTCTCTCCCTCTCTCTTCCACTCTCCCTAAAAATCAATGGAAAAAATACCCTCAGGTGTGGGGATTAAAAAAATAAAAAGAAGAAAAGAAGTAATTATAGCAGTTTGTAGGGTTAAAATGGAGAGTAAAATAATGAGGGGAGATTTAATAAGTGGACATTGGAAATCATAGCTAGAAACTATTCTTTCCTCCTTTTCCCCTGCATTTCTTCTTCCCCATCAACCAATGCCTCCTTGTCCTGCCCCTTCCTGATGGGAAGGCCGCTGAGCAGAAGACAGTCACCATGAAAGCAGCTAATCGTGGGGTCTTGGCCAATCAGCGTCTCTGTGGCTGCCCATTGTTTACACAGAGAAGGGGCCCCGAGATTCTTGATCTCGAATACCGGCCGGCTGTGCAAGTCAGGGCCACCAGCCCTCCTTCAAGCTGCCGCAGCCTCAATTTAATTAACTGCCTCTGCCTGCCCTGGTGTGCCTTGCCTGGCCGGGAAGGTGTTTCCCAAGGAAATCAGAATGGGGGGCAGAGCGGGGAAGGAGGAAAAGAAGGCGGGTTCAGGAGGGCAATGGGACGGGGGTTAACAAGGCTGCCTAAAGATCAAGGTGGAGTGCTGAGATGCGGCCCGACTTGAAAACTTTAATTTACTGTCACTGCTAGCCCCCTTTGAGGGTTACCGTGGTATTTATACACACAGCATCAATCACATGAAACAAGGGGGGGATTTATAGTTTGTTTTAAAGACTGCAAATGCAATGTAATGCAAATAGCTTGCCTCATGGGCATTTACGTTTAATGGGAAAATTACAGATGCAAAAGATTGGGAGAACAAATTTTAAATTGACTTTATTACATCGAGTGCTTTTCAGAGAATACTATTAAAAAAAAAAAAAAGAAAGATATGGTAATGGAATTCTACACTGCAGCCTGACGAGTTTAAATTCCACTTAACTGACTTTCTGGGTTGTTTTTCTTTTCTTTCTTCCTTTTTTTCCCTCCCATCTTTCTGCATACATTACTCTTACAATAAGTTTGGCTGAAAATTCCCCAGGGTCATAAACTGATTAGAAGCTTGACTTTTCTTTATTTTATTTCGTATCACCTTTTTCTAGGCCCAGCCAAATAGCAGATCCATACAACGTACACTCACAAAATTATATCATGGTTGTGTATGCGTTTTTAGCCTGTGCCGTGAAATGGCTACATTGTATATTAATACGTGAATGCCTTTAATCAAGGATTAGAAGTTTTAGAACAGATCAGTTCTCTCGTCCTCATTTTTCTTTTCTTTTTTCATAAAATACATTTTTACTGGTTTCAGAGAGGAAGGGAGAGGGAAAGAGAGATATATCAATGATGAGAGAGAATTGTTGATCAGCTGCCTCTTGCACGCTCCCCACTGGGGATCGAGCCTGCAACTGGGTCATGTGCCCTGACCTGGAATCAAACCATGACCTTTTGGTTCATAGGTCAATGTTCAATCACTGAGCCAGGCCAGATGGGCTGTCCTCATTTTTCTTAAAGCATACATGTGCACGCAGGCCTGCACATGCGCACACATGCATTTGAACATCCCAAGGGTTAAAGGTTTCTTTGACTTGGAGCATTTTGGGAGAAGCTCTTTTCCTGAAATCGCCAGAAGTTATCCCAAGAGGCTGTTGAGTGTTTGCATCGGAGGAGCTGGTGGTCTCAGCATGTACTGTGGCCCCCTGCACAAAGCTGACATTGAAGTTGGTACCACCCGATCAAGGGACAAGGGAGGGCTAAACAGGCAGGAAGGGGCTTTACGTGTACCAGTGGCTGCAATGCCACCCTCAGGTGCACAGAATCACATCTGCTTGCCAGTTAATGGAGGACATTTCCCAGGGTCACCTGGCCAGCGCCCATGAGAGTCTGTATCCATACAGATTCCGTGTAAAGGATTTTTCTTACGTTGATTTCTTCTTTTTCCCTACTTCTTCATGAGGGACTTGGGGTGGCTCGCTGAGCTGCCTGTGCTTCTAAATACATGCATTTGGGGATTATAGTCTGTTTTTCATCTTTATAACTTCATTTCATAAACCATTACTTTCATATAGATATTGCTCCTATATATTCCATATTCATAGGCACCTTCAGTAAGAATCAGTGCCACGTGTCCCGGAGTCGACAAGAATATTTCCATCCATATTTGACTGAAACTAATCCTTACACTCAAAGGAGTTGGGTGGAAAGCTGTGTCTATTGATAAGATGACCAGAAGGGACATTTAGCTGTGCGATGATCAGATCATCAATTATATCAGCTTGCCCCCTGTTCCTGAGACTGGTGTGTTCACTTTTAGCATTAGCGGTATGCTGTGGTCTGAATTTTTTTTTTTTAATTTGACAGGTAGAGGCATGATTTCAAGATCAGCATCATTAGCTACTTAGTAGTTTATATCTGGGTGCAGCTGCTCAGATATTCAAAGCAAAATAGCATGACAGTATTTTCCCTGATTTGGCAAATGACTGGGGAGCAAGTGGGGATGCCTCAGAATGTGCACTGGAACAGAAATTTCAAAACAAAACAAAACATGGGATTTAAATTAACAGCAGTAATCTAACCACCTTCCAATGATCAAGCAGCTTTTAAAATGCAAAGGCAGCTGAAACCGGTTTGGCTCAGTGGATAGGCCTGTGGACTGAAAGGTCCCGGGTTCGATTCCAGTCAAGGGCATGTACTTTGGTTGCGGGCATATCCCCAGTAGGGGGTGTGCAGGATGCAGCTGATCGATGTTTCTCTCTCATCGATGTTTCTAGCTCTCTATCCCTCTTCCTTCCTCTCTGTAAAAAATCAATAAAATACATTTTTTAAAAAATGCAAAGGCAAATGACCAATTAAGGCTTAAACATTTGGAGACATCAGGACACAGACACACAGAAACCAGGGAGAAGACCACCTACAAGCCAAGGCGAGAGATCTCAGAAGGAAGCAGCCCTGCAGACGCCTTGACCTTGGACTTCTAGCTTCCAATGCTACAAGACCACCCATTTCTGTTGTATAGGGTCCTAGTCTGCGGCACTATGTTACGGCAGCTGTAGCAAACTAAAACAGAGTCTTAAAGATGGCTAGAGCCCGGCTGGTGTGGCTCAGTAGTTAAGCATCAACCCATGAACCAGGAGGTCATGGTTCCATTCCCGGTCTGAAGCACGCATAAATGTGGGCATTGCACACAATTGGCCCGAGAGCTAGCACATGCACCTTATGTACGTAGCCTTAAACCACAGTCTGACAACCTTTTATCAATTTCTTTATCTCTTGATGGCCATTGTTTACAAAGAAACCAAGTTGAGAGGTAGATGCGATTTCAGCCAGTAGACAACTCAGCTACATAAATGCTTGTTCCCATTCAGATTCATGGTTTTGCTGGATCCTAATGTATGCCACAGTAAAATGTCTAATTTCTGCAGCCACCAACCTTTTGATTTGTCCAGAACTAGTTATAATCTTGCAAGTTACACCCAACTGCACCAAGATCTGCTTTCATATATGTAGTAGATTGGGTATGCTTTAGGGAATCTATTTTATTTGATGGCAAATATGCTGCATAGTCATTTAAATTTTGCATAGGGTCTAGCTTACATGGCTCAGTGGTTGAGCATCGACCTATGAACCAGGAGGTCACGGGTAGATGCCTGGTCGGGACACATGCCTGGTTTGCGGGCTCCATCTCCAGTGTGGGGGCCGTGCAGGAGGCAGCCGATCCATGATTCTCTGTCTTCATTGATGTTTCTGTCCCTCTTTCCCTCCCCCTTCCTGTCTGAAATCAATGAAAATATGTTTTAAAAATAAAGAAATAAATTTTGCAAAGGAAAGCTGTATGTAATTGCAACTTGGAAAGCAACTATTTAGTTCCTTTCATTATTTTTAATTTCTTGTATCCTTGAATTGATCACAACCCTGGTGTCTCCCTGCGAGGCTAGTCCTCTGACGCCAGTTTATTTGTGTTTTTATTTTGGGGGTTTTCATTTATATTAATAACCGTATCCTGTAGTGGCCATATGGGTTCTTTAACAGACTGCCATTATATGTGCTTTCTTGCATTTGGCATCAGAAGTTGTCAGTCTGCATTGCAGCCCTGTTTTGAAACTAATTCAAAGAGACGTTATTCCACGCTTCTCCACCACTGGCCGACGTCCTGCTCTCGCCTGGGAACTGCCCGCCTAGAGCTGCAGGCCAAATCTGGCTTGAATTTACCCAAAGAGTGGCCTAGTGTTCACATTTCAATGCTGAATGAGCTATTGAATTGCACTGCCCCCAACCTCTTTCGTCCTGAAGGGTGACTGTCTCCCATAAAGGAATTTGTAGATGTTTTATTCACTTGTTAACATTTTTGTAATGGATCACAATGAGGTGTTTTCTGTTGAGCACTTAAGTGATACACATTGGACAAGGATAAATACTTGAGACACTGGTACATGCCAGAGGAAAGAATAATGTAAACAATTTGAGGGATGGCCAGTCTAATTTTGAGACATTATGCATATACAAGTTTACCCAATTTTTTAAAATATCTTTTGATTGATTGCAGAGAGGAAGGGAGAGGGAGAGAGAGAGAGAAACATCAATGAGGAGAGACAATCATGGATCAATTGGCTGCCTCCTGCACGCTCCTACTGGAGATAGAGCCCGCAACCGGGGCATGTGCCCTTGACCAGAATTGAACTTGGGACCCTTCAGTCCGCAGGCCAATGCTCTATCCACTTAGCCAAGCCGGCTAGGGCCAAGTTTACCCAAATTTTAAGTCCAGTTGGGGGTAGACCAGAACACTGTTGATATTGCTCAAGTGTATCAAGCACTGTTTCTTCTGTAGAGTTTCCTTGGGACATTTCAACTCATATGGACTTCTTCCCATCAATATGGCCATTGACCTTATAGTTGTAATTAACTACTTAGTACTGAAATGCTCTGATTGCTTCCTACACAGACATTCTCTCTTCCCGGGTTGGCAGGGAGATGTTTAAGGTCAGGGAAATATGTGATAGGCTCCTCTGGATGGTAAAAGCAATTTGGAAAAGAGATGGCAGTTTCTTATATAGTTAAACATACGCTTCCCATGTGACCCTACAATCCCACTCCTCGATACTTACGCCGAAGAAATGAAAACATAGAGCACCAAAGACTCATGTAGGAATGTTGATGGCAGCTCCTTTCATGGTAGCTAAAAACGACCCAAATGCCCATCAGCAGGTGACGAGACAGGTAAATGGGATTGCACTATGACCACGCAATGAAATACAGCTCAGCGGTCAGAAAGAATGAGCGATAGACACACGGGACAGCCTGGATGGACCGCAAAGCCATTATGCTGACTCAGAGATACACACAAAAGAACATCTACTATCCCTGGCCGGTGTGGCTCAGTGGATAGAGCGTCGGCCTGCAGACTGAAGGGTTCCGGGTTCGATTCTGGTCAAGGGCACATACTTGGTTGCTGGCTCCTCCCTGGTCCAGGCCCTGATCCCGGGGCTCCTGCAGAAGGCAACCAATCGATGTGTTTCTCTCAATATCTCTCTGTCTTTCCCTCTCTAAAAAACAGTGGAAAAAATATCCTCGGGTGAGGATTAACAAAAAAGAAAGAACATCTATTATATAATTCCACTTGCAGAAAATTCTAGGAAAGTACATGAGGGGAACTTGGAGGGTGATTGAAATGTTATAAACTTGATTGTTTACAATGCTCACAATGCATCAAACTGGACACTTTGCATTTTATGTCAATTATACTATATAAAGTTGATTTTTTTTTAAGTAAAACAGTCTACTGAGAGGATCACAGCTTTCTTGACCCTCATATTCTATGGCATTTGTTCAATAACTTATGATAAAGTAAATTTTAAAAACGTTGCCTCTCCCAGAAGGATTCCCAGCAGCTCCTGCTCTTTGGTTTACTCGGTGGCTTCTAATTAGACTGGACTTCCTACTATTGAATAAATGGGACAAGCAAATGATTCTCATCTTGTAACGTGAGCAGAGAAATACCTCTGCTTTCTGTGTCCACCTGAGCTATCTTTAGTCTTAAATTGACACTTATAAAAATCTTCTGATTGAAATAAAAGCCAATGCATGGCAGAGGAAAAGCAATCAGAATCATATACCAAGAGAATGAATGGAGAAAGGAGGAGAGGAAGGGAGGGAGAGGGGGAAGGAAGGAAGGAAGGAAGGAAGGAAGGAAGGAAGGAAGGAAGGAAGGAAGGAAGGAAGGAAGGAAGGGGGAAGGGAAGGAGAGAAGGAAAGACTAGAGCAACATCTGATAAGTCAGAAAATGATTAGTCAGATAAAGCGCACAGCCTTTGTCTAGACCAGTGGTTCTCAACCTTTCTAAGGCCGCGACCCTTTAATACAGATCTTCATAACTGTAATTTTGCTACTGTTAATGAATTGTAATGTAAATAACTGTGTTTTCCGATGGTCTTAGGCTCCACAGCAGCGGTTCTCACCACTAGCAGGGTCGCCTAAGACCATCGGAAAACACAGATATTTACATTACAATTCGTTAACAGTAGCAAAATTACAGTTATGAAGCAGCAACGAAAATAATGTTATGGTTGGGGGTCACCACCACATGAGGAGCTGTATTAAAGGGTCGCGGCCTTAGAAAGGTTGAGGACCACTGGTCTAGAACAATTCTGTGTGACTAGCTTACGGCTGCCCGTTGCTGTCACTGTTTATGGGGAAACTTTGATGGTGACCTCTGACGGAGGCCAGTCAGAGGAACCCATTCCTCTTTGGAGGTGCAGAATTCCCAGCTCTCTTCTTTCAAGTTCTCTCTTCTTCCACAGACCCCCCTGGGGAGCTGGGAGCCAGGTTATTTTGAGGTTTTCCTAACCCTTTCTGACATGCATCTATATATCTCCTGAAAATCTGGTAGAGCACCGTTCACGGGCGAGCCCCTCTTCGTTATTAAAAATTCAAACGTGTTACATGTTATCGACGAGCAATCGCCAGGCCGGTGGCGCCTGCTTGTCACGCTCTCTGCACCAGGCGTTTGTGCAGACTAGAGACGACGGGGAATGGCGCTCTTAGGCTCTGCTAAGCTCACTACAAAGTGCAAGGAGGCCATAAGGAACCCGTTAAAGCGGGGGATGGGGACGGGGTGAGGGCTCTTGATGGACAGGGCAGAATTAAGTTTCTTGTAATAGCCAAGTACCACTTCTGACAGCCAGGCTAGATCCCTGTGTCCGTCACACCTCGGCTCAGGCTGAGGCCCTCAGCATCATAAAGCAAACCTGCGGGGATGTCTTGAGGCAATTAGAAGATCAAACACACACGGGCGAGGTGCGGGGCTGTGGCTAGCTCTGCAATGGAGACCGAGGCCGTAAAGTTCTGGAAATAAGGTTCCTGGGCTATCAAGCCAATGATTGCCACATGCCAAAACACAAACCAGATTGCATAATGAGTGGGTTTTTCATAATTTCCTCAAATTAGGTTTTTATTAATGCCTGTCAACAGCAAATGACAGGCATGTGTTCCATTAGCGGCTGCCACGGGCCATGCCAGCCCGGGTACTGCAGCTAATCGAAAGCTTCGAGTCAGCCAGGGATAGAGCCTCCACTGGTTTGTAATAAAGAAGCAAGAGCGGAGTCCACATTTCATGGTTAATGGGGAGTAATTGTTGTTGAAAGTGGTTTGGAGCAAACGAAGGGGGTTTGCATCCCAACGTGAACGTCCGCTTTTTGCCATGGTTGGCAGACAGCTTGGCCGAGCCCAAGGCCCCTGGCGTCTTTCTGGGATACTCCCCAGGGTTCTGGTCTGTCGAAGCCCCGCCCTCCTTTAGCTTCTCACACGTAATCATGGGAGACGGGTGCCTCCAAGTGGGGGGGGCGAGGGGGGGGATACTGATGGTGTGGCTGCTTTCAGAGGGCCTCATGGTGGACTTGCAGAGAGGAGCCGGGATGTAGCCATTCGTGAGGACGGTGTTAGGCAGACAACAAAAGAGCTTCCCTGATGACTTGCCCTTTAAAAGGAAAACACAGCAAAATAGCTCAGTTGGTGGAGCATCGTCCCGTGCACCAAAAGGTTGCCGGTTTGATTCCTGTCCGGGCACGTGCCTGGGCTGTGGGCTCGATCCCCACTAGGGAGCCTACAGGAGGCAGGCTCTCACGTTGATGTTTCTCTCTCTCTCCCTCTCCCTTCCTTTCTCTCTAAAAATTCATTAAAAATATTTTTTTAAAAAACACACTAAAATAGAGACAAAGATACTATTTTACTAAAAGCTAAACATTTTTATTAATAACATAAATGCAGCCCAGCTGGCGTGGCTCTGTGGTTGAGCGTCAGACTATGAACCAGGAGGTCACAGTTCAATTCCCGGTCAGGGCACAGGCCCAGGTTGCGGGCTCGATCCCCAGTGTGGGGCGTGCAGGAGGCAGCCGACCCGTGATTCTCTCCCATCTTTGATGTTTCTGTCTCTTGCTCCTTCTCCCTTTCTCGCTGAAATCAATAAAATATATATATATATTTTAAAAGGAATTGGTAATCAATCACTCAGACCCTTCATAACTTTTGGCAGGAAAGTGTGTTGAAATGATTGGCTGGCAGCGCTACTTACTCACTCTTCCCATGTTTCCCAGTAATGCAGAGAATCATGAATTGGCTGAAATAGACATGACAACATCACTTAAAATATATAAAAGCCCGTGTTTGTATGTATTAAATCACTTTGATTCGATGCCAAATTTCATTTGCCCACGTTGAATGAAACTGGCATGTTTTCAACTGCCAGTTATTCCTGGAAGCACATTCCTTCCCCACTGGAAAGCAAGCAAAAAAAAAGGCAAAGCTCACAAGAGCCAGGATCGGGCCTCTTAATAGTTGCAGCGTATTGATCAGTTAAGGGCTCGATGATTAGCGGCTAAATTGCAAGGGAAATACTGGCATTCCTCACTTTACCCAACTGCCATCGTCCCGTCTTCCAACAAATTTTCAAATATTTCAAATTGCTAACATTTCCAAAGGTGGGTGACTCGAGGGTAGATTTCAAGCCCCGTAAGCAAATGTAAAAAATGTATCTTCCCTAAAAAAATAAATAAATAAAAATTAATCCATCCTTCTTTAAAAAGCAAAAACTGTTGTAGGAAACCTTGCAAGTTTTGCAATGTTAAGCAAGTATTTATAACAATGGTTAGCTTTACGCCCGAGACCGCAACTCTTTTCATTGATGGAAGATAATCCAATTTGCTAACAAGTAAATAAATTTGGGGAGAGGAAAGCGGGAGGAGATAGGAATATGTTTTTAAGTGCCTGCAGGAAAATGGAGTTTTTCACTGGGCATTTGGATGTAATAGCAAGCTAGAATTGAAATGCAGGTAGTTTAGAATGTTGGAAGCTATAAGTGTGTGCACAAGGTACGTGGCCTCCTTTCTCTATAGATTAGAAACTCATCATTGAAAAGCCTTTAAAAGTGCGGGAATAAACATCCTAGCTTTGTGCAGTGGTAGGGAAATTAGTCTCCAGGCAGGTCCCAAACCTTTCGAAGTGCCTTTCCATTTTTTGCAAAGCTCAGTGTAGACGTGAGAGCTTGATGTTCGCTTCAGCATTCTGCTTTGGCAGGTCAGCTGTCAGCCTCCACGCCAGGACAGCCATGGTCGTGGGAATTCTCATCAGAACACTAAAAACTCTATATGAGTTAAGTAGCTTCCTGTTGAGTTGTCTGATCTGTTGTAGAGGGGACGCCAGGTAACGTATAACTAGTAATAAATAGCCCTAGCTGGTTTGACTCAGTGGATAGGGTGTCAGCCTGGAGACTGAAGGGTCCCAGGTTCAATTCCTGTCAAGGTCCCATGCCCGGGTTGCAGCTGGATCCCCAGTAGGGCGCCATGCAGGAGGCAGCCGATCAGTGATTCTCTCTCATCACTGATGTTTCATTCTCCCTCTCTTCCTCTCCCTTCCTCTCTGAAATCAATAAAAAATATATTTTAAAAGTAGATAAATAAATAAAGGAGCCAAGGTTTCCAATGATGACACACACACACAAGAAAGTTTCTTCCAATAGCACCGCCATTCTGTTCCATTGGCACAGGGTCACGTGTTCTTATCTAGGGGGCGTATGGGTGGCACACAGTCACCTGTCAGAGACCACCTTCCTGAGAATCCATGGAAAACCATAACCCGATTATGTGCTGCTGCCCAGAAGAAGTGCATTCAGAGAGGATTCAGCCCAAGAGTTTTCCTCTGGGGACCCTCCCACCGTAACTTGATCCCACTGAGCCCCCACGTGGAGGAGCATACCCTCAGATGTGGTGCAGCTGGGCCTTCACACAATGGCTGCTGTTGTCCACAAACAGTGGTTTATTAAGTGGGTTTTATAGGCAGGGCCTTTAGCCTGGAATAATACACGGTTCATTTTGGCACAGGACTATAGGGATGAGTAGCTCACCACAGCAGACCTTGGAACAGGTTGGGGAAAAAAAGTCTATAACTCTTCCTTGTGTCTGGCGCCATGCTAGAAATGTGCATACTTTATCTTTCGCGTTTATTTCAGCCATGAAAGGGGGTGGCATTGCCCTGGTGGATGGCGGGAGATTGAGGTTGCGATAAATGGACTGGACTAGGTCACTCAGCCAGCAGACACCCAACTGGGGTTGGGGCTCCACGTGTCAGAAAAGTGGACGGTATTTCCACTCCCTCGTACCGCCATCCAGAAAGTGTCCCAGCACGCACGTCCTTGCAGCAAACCTGCCTCAGAGAATCAGAGAGTTTTAGAAGTGACAGATTTTAGGGATCAGCTCATCATCCTGTTCAGTGGGTTGCATTTTCCTCAAGCTCTTGCATCCTGGACCAAACTCATGATCATCCCCCACACATTCATGATCACCCCCATACATTCATGCTCATCCCCCACACATCCATGCTCATCCCCCATACATTCATGCTCATCCCCACACATTCATGCTCATCCCCCACACATTCATGCTCATCCCCACACATTCATGCTCATCCCCCACACATCCATGCTCATCCCCCACACATTCATGCTCATCCCCACACATTCATGCTCATCCCCCACACATCCATGCTCATCCCCACACATCCATGCTCATCCCCACACATCCATGAACACATGTCCCGGTGTTCCCAGTGTATGAAAGAATCATCTGTTAGGTCATTCGGCCAGAAGCCCAGGGCTCATTCCTAAGGACGTCTTCCCTCTCAGTCTCAAGCCCAGCTCATCCCCAGGGCTGCCCATAGTATCTCTTCCACACCTCCTGAGTCTGTCCGCTCTCCCTCCCACTGCTGCCAGTGCTGGCCACCCGGATGTCTTGGCAAGTCTGCCCCAACAGCCGGCCCGGCCTCACCTGAGCCCACGCCTGTTCCTCTCCTCCAGGAAGTTCTCCACAAATGGTTTTCCCACTCAGATCTGACCTGACCCCATCCTCCTACCGGACACCTACTTCTGCTCGCTTATCTCAACCAGGTGTGCCCTCGCTGCCTGGCTGCCCACCCCCCAATCCCCGCACGTTCTGTCCGTCCCTCCTGTGCTTTCAGACGCCACGTCTGGGCCTAAGACTTGCTTCCCCTCTGAATGCGTCAGAGCCCGTCCACGCACTAGGATTGCCAACTTGGCTGCATGGCGTCACTGTTTGATCAATGTCCTCCCCGCCCCGATGACTTGAAGTCCTCTCTTTGTTCGCCTTGGAATCCTCAGACCCACAGAGTTCATGCTGTGTGGTGGATGTTTCATAAATATTCATTGAATCAACGCTCCCTCTCCATTTTATAGATCATAAAATCGGGTCCCTTTGAGGGCAAGTAAGTAAATCTCTCCAGGCGCACGGCTGGGTGGTGGCAGGATTGAGGCCTGAGCCTATACCCCCTCGCTCCAAGTTCAGTCCTCCTTCCCTCCCGTGCCCCTCCCACCACCCTCGTCCTCTTCCTGGGCAGCCGATTCTTCCCAGAGCAAAGATGGCAGAGGCTGAGGGACTCCGCTCAAAGTCACACGTACAGTACACAGCCCCAGCTTCAAACATGGGTCCTCAGTGATCTCTCAACCTGAGCCTTCCCCCAGCTCGGCAGGAGGAGGATGGTCCCGACCTGTCACTAGCCCATCAATTACTGGCTTCCGCGGGGAGTGGGGCCTTTACTCACAATGGAAATTGAAATTAATCTAATTAATTTGAAGGGGCACTTCAATGCCACCCTGATAAGCCGTAGATGCAGAGATGAAAAATGGGAATACAAATGAAAATGGATGGTCGTTTTCTGTCTAGTTTGAGGCCGGAGATAATTTTTGGAGATTTGTCTTATCATTAAAATTCCACACACTGATGAGACACCCACTTCTTAACTCTTTAAATACACACATGTGCCCCTCACCAGTTTGGCTCAGTGGGTTGAGCATCGGCCTGCAGACTGAAATGTCCCAGGTTCGATTCCGGTCAAGGGCATGTACCTGGGCTGCGGGCACATCCCCAGTAGGGGGTGTGCAGGAGGCAGCTGATCGATGTTTCTCTCTCATGGATGTTTCTGACTCTCTTTCCCTCTCCCTTCCTCTCTGTAAAACATCAATAAAAAGTATTTTAAAAATAAATGCCCTAGCCGGTTTGCTCAGAGGCTAGAGTGTCAGCCTGCAGACCAAAGGGTCCCGGGTTCGATTCTGGTCAAGGGTATGTACCTCGTTTGCAGGCTCCTCCCCAACCAGGGCACCTTCAGGAGGCAACCAATCAATGTGTTTCTCTCACATCTATGTTTCTCTCTGTCTTTCTCACTTCCGCTCTCCCTAAAATCAATGGAGAAATAACCTCAAGTGAGGATTAAAAAGAAAAATAAATACACACACACACACACACACACACACACGCACGCGCACACGCACCTCTTCATCACAGGTGGAGAAAGGGTGACGAAGTTCGCAACAAATCAGTCGTACCTTCCGCATTTCTTCTCTGGCTTTGGAGACTGTGCAGGGTGTGCATTTTTTGGCCAGTGTAAAGTACTTACTCAGAATGGCCCTGCTCAATCGGGGTGGTAGCTGGCCACGAGTACTTGGGGTTCCACAAATACTGTTTCTGTCAAAACCCTCTCAATGAATGACCCCGTGCTCCCACACCCAGCTCTGCCTTCTGATCTGCCCCCGGATGGAATAAAAGCATCGCACGCATTCGGCCCGTGTTTCTAATTCATACAGGCCTTTCCAGTATTTCAGAGGGAAGTGGAAGGACATTATTAAGAAATAGTGACTGCTCCAACCCGCCGAAGAGAAACCCAGGAAAAAATACGTCAGCAGCTGTTCGATAATAGTTTGTATAATAAAAAATTCATATCATCATATATTTCCCATCATGGAGAATGGGTCTTAATGTCATTTTAATATTTTTCCGACGAAAAGACAATTTTAATTAAGGCGAAAGATCTGTCGCCTAAGGAAAGCTGAAGTGTTTAAAATTATTAACTGCTTGAATACTTGTTGCTACCCTACAAGCCAGCCGCCATAAAAGAAAAGAAATTAAGCACTCGGGGGGATTAAGGCAATTTTGAAAGCTGTGCACACCCCCCCACACCCCCCCACACACCCCCGTCGCTTCTCCTTTTAAAGATCCGCCTACACGAGTCATAACGATTCCCCTCCACCCAGCCAGACTCCGGCTCTGTGGCCTTTTTAATAACCTGGGCCCGCTCCTGAGAGGTCTCTCACTCCTTGCTCCCCCTGCAAGCTCATTTCTTCCAGTTGCCCCACAGCCCACCGCCTCCCTCTCTTAGCTGCTGGAGCAGCGCATGGCACGGCGGTGTTGTGTTACCCTGGAATCAATAGCTCAGCGCTTCCCAGCACGCCCATTAGCTTGTCAGTCAGGGCCTGGGGGCGGGGGGTGTCAATCCCACTCCACCAGGGGCTGGGGGGGGGGGGGAGGGGGGGCGGGCTGCAAAACCCAGGGACGTTGTTGACCACCTGTTGCTCTTGAAACATGTGCGAAGTGAATTAACTTTCGCAGGGCACATGCCTCAAAGGTCAATGGCAATGGCAGCCTTAAACCCGTGGAATCTTTTAACTCATTACCCCAAACCCAGCGCTCCGGATCCGCCTGGCTCCTGCGGCCAAAGGGGGACGTGTGCTTTGAGAGGCTGAGTTTGACAAGCAGGTTGGCCATGGCGGGTGGGGAGGCCTCAGGAAGGGCCTGGAGGGAGGGAGATGGGTTTCTGATTTGATTTTTCAGAGGCGATGGCCTGCCTACTTCTTGATTACACATTAATGGGAAACAGTTTGCACGGGGCATGTGAGCTTGCTGGGGGTTTCCATAGTGTGTGTGTGCGTGTGCGTGTGTGTGTATGTGTGTGTGTGTGTGTGTGTGTGTTTCTTGCTCAAACTCCTAACAGGACTCTTGGGTAACTGAGGAACCTAGTTTGTATTTTCTTTGTCCGGAAGATGGAAAGATACGAAAATGAAAAGTTAAAGAAAGAAATACCGAAGGATGGTGCCTAGCTTCTGGGCCCACGTGCCACACAGGAGTGGGAGCCTTAGAGCTAATAAGAGATGAGATACTGACTCATTGATGCGACTTTATTTTTTTTAATATAATTTTATTGATCTCAGAGAGGAAGGGAGAGGGAGAGAGAAACATCAGTGGTGACAGAGAGTCATTGATGGGCTGCCTCCTGCGCGCCCCCCACTGGGGATCGAACCCGCAACCCGGGCATGTGCCCTGACCGGGAATCAAACCGTGACCTCCTGGTTCCTAGGTTGACGTTCAACCACGGGGCCACACTGGCTGGGTCCACGCGTCTTTAATGTGTGTGTGAAAAGGCCTGGGTCAGCCCCTTCGAGTGTCGGTGATGCCTTCCAGTCAACCTCAGGAAATCTCTTTACGGATATTTATGAGCCAAAGCCACGTCCCCCCCGACCACAAAAGGAAATTCTGTGCTTAGTACATAAAGGCTCGGCGGGCTCCGCAAGGTTTGCTTTCAGCACCCGGGAGTTCCCTCACAAAACCCCAAATAAACTCACCACAAACCACAATGTCAACCGGCACACTTCAGATATGACTTGTTAACCTAATTCCACCAAATTAATTCGCCCATTTTAAGAGGGATTTCTGCCTAATGATGCCAACAAGAGCTCCAAAGCCGTGTGAACACCCATTTGAATGCAAAGGGTTGGCAGGGGAAATATTAATCTTTTGAAAGAGACACACTCAAGGCAAACATTGAACCCCAGAGTGCCAAATGTAATTTGTTTTCAAGTTTAACTTAGCCTGATCGGAGAAAGAAATACGTCCCTTTCAGAATAGAGAACGTACATAGCACCTCAAGCCCATTTCCCTCAATTGCTGGCTTGCTTGTCTTTCTTTTGTTCTATCAAGTCTGCAACCTGGGCACATGCCCTGACCAGGAATCAAACCATGACCTCTTGGTTCATAGGTTGACACTCAACCACTGAGCCAGGCTCACCAAATTCTTACTGATGTTTAAAAATATTGTTATCAGGAGTAGCTGGTTTGGCTGGATAGAGCATCGGCCTGCAGACTGAAGGGCCCCAGGTTCGATTCCGGTCAGGGGCACATGCCTGGGTTGCAGGCTCTCGCCTCAGAAGGGGGCATGCAGGAGGCAGCCGATCAGTAATTCTCTCTCATCATTGATGTTTCTATCTCTCTCTCCCTCTCCCTTTCTCTCTGAAATCAATAAAAATATATTTAAAAATATATATTGTTATCAGTGGGTTAGCTTTTGTGTCCCCACCTGTGGCCGATGGAAGTGGGCTTCTTGGGGTGCCATGGGACTGAGAATTTCCTGAGGTTCCCCCCCGCCCCCAGCCAGGAGGATGGGCATTGTGGAAAGCTTTATTTCTGTGGAATTAAACCTCTGAGTTCCCAAGGTGCCATCTCCCTCATTGATGTTTCTCTCCCTCTTCCTTCCCCTCTCTCTAAAATCAATTTAAACAACACACACATGTTGATTAGATCTGATATAAATAGGAAGTATATTTATCTAATACACTTAATGACCGAAGGCTGAATTTATTTTAACTTCTTATTCTAATTGGCTTTACATTGAGCATTGCAAACGGGGATTTTTCATTCTATGCAGCATTCGTCTTTTCATGAACAAATTGTTAGGACATTTGCTTTATAGTATCATTTTTCAGGAACCAGATATAAATGTGCTTCAAATGGTAGTTCTGCAAGTTCTGTGCAGTCAGACAGAGCAGCTCCTGATTCTGTCCCCTTGTTTGTTTTCCTGTGTTTTTTTTTTTTAATATATAATTTTATTGATTTCAGAGAGAGAAAGAGAGAGGGCGAGAGAGAGAAAGAAACATCAACAATGAGAGAGGATCGTTGATCGGCTGCCTCCTGCACACGCACCACCCAGGCCTGTGCCCTGACAGGGATTGGAACCGTGACCTCCTGGTTCATAGGTTGACGCTCAACCACTGAGCCACACCAGCTGGACCGTCCCCTGGTTTGTAGAGAAGCGAACCCCTTGGTATCCTAAGCCAGGGTTCAGCCTTTGTCCCAACAGATGAATTAAGGGGTGGAAATACCACGGTTCTAGGCCCCCTCATCTTCTTAGCCTCGTTCCTCACGGCATTTTCCTACGACTGATTGTGACGATCCCTGGGCTGCGCCTCCACTTGGGCCAGGGAGCCCAGGAAAAGGTCCTTTCTTCATTCCTCAGGGGGAGATTTCCCCAAGAGCAGCGCAGGGCAGGGCTCGGTGCACGGCCACTGAGTGTGTGTGGCACGGGGGAGAGGCTCCCCGCACTCTGGTGAGAAGCCTTATCCCCCAGATTAGGGCACCTCTCTCTCCAGAGTGTTCTTTTTGGGTTAGGGGTGAAAGGTCACCCTCTCAGAACAGATAGTCCTACTCAACCAATTACAAGATCCCAGGGTCCCTACAAAAGAGATCTTTGAAATTCCGCCGAAAGATGGTTTTTGCAACTGATTTCCGAAAAAGCACAAGGAAGCAAATGAGAACATCCTTTAAGACCCATTCAGAAGACGGGCGTGTTTTAAGTTCTGGTGTGATTATTAACAACAACAAAATATGTAGATGTAGAAATTGTAAACAAACTGTTCGCTGTCCGTGCTATTTTCATAGACTGTGTAACACCTCCCTTTATGCCATCAGGGTCCAAATATAAAGAGAGGTGAACATTGATTCTCCTATTGAAATGCTAACACTCAGGAAATCCGGGCAGATGTGTGTAGAGGCACCGCTCAGCAGGAAAGCTATGGCTGGCCTTGGACTGCCAATTACACATCTTTATTTTCTCTGTTTAACTTGGGGAACTAAAGCTGCTTAAATGAAAAGGAGATTGGATTTCGTTTTCTCCTTTTCTCTGGGCATCATTCAGCCAAGGCCAGCGACTTGCAAAGCTTTTTCCCTTCCTTGACGTGCCATTGTCAGATGTGAAATTCCCGCATAAAAAGGTGTTGAGCTGTGTTGCTAATAAATAAATATATCTTCTTGATTGCAGAGAGGAAGGGAGAGGGAGCAAGAGATAGAAACATCAATGATGAGAGAGAATCCTTGATTGGCTGCCTCCTGCAAGCCCCCTGCTGGGGATCGAGCCCACAACCTGGGCATGTGCCCTTGACCAGAATCGAACCAGGGACCCTCAGTGGATAGAGCCGGCGCTCTATCCACTGAGCAACACCGGCTAGGGAAAGTTGGTGTGTTTCTGTGTCAAAGATTGCAGAGCCTATGGCAGGTCTGACATGCTCTCCTTTGGCCTGCATATAATCAGAGGGAATTTAGGTCAGCAGTTCCGTCATGATGAGCAAGTGTACCCAGCGCTAACACTTGGCTTCCCTGAGTTTCCTTAGGGCACTGTATGTGATTTTGGACGCATCCTTGCTCTTTTCTTTCACACAGAAAATATATCTTGTTGAGTGGAAAATCATTTTGATGAAAAGGATTTCAGATTCAGAAATAAGTGGGTGAGCCCTGGCCGGTTTGGCTCAGTGGATGGAGCATCGGCCTCCGGACTGAAGGGTCCCGGGTTGGATGCTGGCCCAGGGCACGTACCTGGGTTGCAGGCTCCTGGCCCTGATCGTGGCTCATGTGGGAGGCAACCAATTGATGTGTCTCTCTCACATCGATGTTTCTCTCTCTGTGTCTCTCCCTCTCCCTTCCACTCTCTCTAAAAATCAATGGAGAAATATCCTCAGGTGAGGATTTTAAAAAAAAGATAAGTGGGTCATTTTAGGATATGCATTCACCCTCTCGTCTTTGTTAGGACATCATACACATAAACAGCGATGCTCTCCCAAAACATGTGCTACAACTTTTCAGAAATTTGAAAAGCAATAGAGCGGGACCCCGCCATTCTCCCAGGGCCCAAGTTTATTCCCTCTAAAGAAGCAGCCAAGCCCACGTTGGTGTTGCTCAGTGGTTAGAGCGTCCGCCTGCACCCCCTCCCCCCAGAGAGTCCACAATGACAAGGAAACCCTGAAATCTCCTCCTGCTCCACTCAACTGTCCTTATAAAGAACAGAAACCGTTGCCCGGGGCTCATCTGAAACTGTGGTAGGGATTCTGGAAATCCAGTGCCATCTGCTCAGAATCCCAGCCAAACGGGCCCCCCACCGCCCCACCCCCTTCAGTGACCCCACACAGGACTGGGAAAGTGGGCAAGCAGCTTGGCCCCACACCCCCCGTGTAGGAGGATTACTATTACATGAGTCAGTGCATCTTGCCTTCTGCGATTTGCCACAAGTGAGGGAACTTCCGCTGCCCCCTCACAACATCTGGATGCTGCTGGCCGGGCCTCACCTCCAAGTGGAAACATCTGGGTGTGCGGGCAGAGGTAGAACTGGGTGGCATCAACGTAGGGTTTTTCGAAAGCCTTTGGAAAAGACGGAAGGACAAACGACGCTTCGCGTTGTTTTACGTAACTCTGCAGTGCACTCCAGCTGTGCTCGTTTCTCTTCCCTGACCGCTTCTTCCATGAGCTCTGCCCACATCATGGGAAAGACATGGTTGGATGATTTAAAAAAGAAAAGAAAAAAATGTAGCTATGTAACCAAGCAGGCCTTTCGCAGCTGATCTGACTATGAACTGCTGAACACGGAGCCTTTTGTGGCCTGGGGGGTCCCCTCTGCGGTTCTGGAATTCACGGGTAATGTTGGCCCTGGCCACTCCGAACTCCCACTCGGCATGCTTTTCCTGTGACTGGCTTCCTCTCGGGTGGGTCAAGAGAAAAATGGGAGCAGGGTGTGTGAGCCTGAGAAATGTGGGCATTAGTCATTGTATCCAGTCCCTACCGCGGGATCGCCGCTGTCGAACGTAATTAAAAGTGCGGCTGAAACACTTCACCGCGAATTGATCTGCGCCCACACCTCCTGTAGAGAGGTCGGAGGAGCCCTTCTCCTTGGGGAGCTCCCCCCACACACACACACACCCCGCCCCAGCTTTAATGCAGAGGGGAGTGAGCTTCCTGTAACTGTTTATTTTGGAAACAGTTGAGGAAGCATCTGACCTCAAACTTTCCCATTGTTCAGCTCTTGCCCGCTAATCCTTTGGAGGAATTGAAATATCTAGGATCGCTCTTTGTAGGATTATTCTTTTATTGTTAACATATGACGTTGGGTAAATGACTTTGGGTAATACGTGTTGGGATTTTGTTTGTTTGTTTGTCGTTGTGGTTTGCTTTTTCAAACAATATACTTTCTGCCTTCTTACCAGTTACTAAACTGCAAACCATATATTGAATGTTCACTACAGTATAAAGATCTGTACCAGGAGTTTTACATGCACGCTTGTTTAAATTCTTGTCACACACCTCGGAGGAGCCGAGTATTCTGTGTGTTTTCCAGATAAGAAAGCTGAGGCTCAGATGAAAAGAAAGAGAGGGAGGGTGACTTGCCTGGAGTCACTGGGAGAGTCCCAGGCAGGGCTGGTGCGGGAATCCGGCTGATTCTAAAGCCTAGGCTCTCAAGCCCTTGGCGGGCTGGCGAGCTCATGTCTAGAACTGGGAAGGCATCTCCTGCTGAATAAATGTTTGTGCTCGAAAGCAAATGCTGAAGAATCGGCACCATGACCCTCCCCCCCAATCCCAGGACAGATGCCAGGACTCCAATTCCCAGCCTCCCTTGCATCTCCCAGGTGCCCTGTGCATGAAATGCCCGGATGAGAATTTGGTTCCAATGCCCAATGGGTCCTTTGTTTTGTTGGTTTTGGGGGCAACAGAGGCCTCCAGCGTGGGGTGGCAAAGTTGAGTTCCCAGCTCAGGCTTGGGGTTGCAGGAACTTTCTAGAATTTTCTATTTGTGCCAATGACACTGTCTTCTCCCGATACAGCTTTGTGGCCTGATGTGGTGTATATAGTTTTTATACTTTTTTTTAAATAGAAATTAACAGCCCCGCCAGTGGTTGAGTGTCGACCTATGAACCAGGAGGTCACGGTTTGATTCCTGGTCAAGGCACAGGGCTGGGTTGCGGGCTCAATCCCTGGTAGGGGGTGTGCCGGAGGTAGCTGATCAATGATTCTCTCTCATCATTGATGTTTCTATCTCTCTCTCCCTTTCTCTTCCTCTCTGAAATCAATAGAAATATTTTTTTAAAAAGAAATTAACAAGCATAAACACAAAATTTGCAAATGCAACAACCTTCCAATCTTATCTTATTCCTTCCAAACTCACTCATGCGAGGCATGCTCATATTCCTGATTGGAACAGTAAAAATGCATTCTTTTTGATCCAATAACTCCATGTCTAAAGAATATAGCTAAGGGGGAAAGGTCATATAGGCAGTCAAAATATATAGGCAAGATGATTTATAATAGCAACAATTAGAACCTACATAACCAGGAATAGGGGGATTACTGATCTTTATTATGTAAAACTAGAGGTCAAATGCATGAAGATTCGTGCAAGAATGGGTCTTCCTTCCCCTGGCTGCCGGCTCCACCTTCACTACAGCCAGAACTGCCTTTTCGCTCCAGCCCAGAGCCACCTTTCCGCCTTCCCATGCTGCCCAGAGGCCCGGAGCGGCTGGGGCAGTGCAGAATGCCTGCGTCCTGCCCTGCCCTCAGCCGCTCGGCGCCTGCGTGTGCAAATTAACCCACCATCTTCATTGGGTTAATTTGCATACTCACTCCTAATTGGCTGCTGGGTATCACGAAGATACGGTCAATTTGCATCTTATTCTTTTATTAGTGTAGATTATAGTAAATAATTATAATGAATATTATGTGATTATTAAAAATAAAAACTTTAAGGAATATTTGATAGTGGAAAAATATTTATGGGGTGAAAAAGTAACATTCAAAACTGCATGACAGTGATTCTAATTGTGTGTGTTTTTTTCCTAAGAAAAAACATATGTGTTAGTTTAAAAGACTGGAAGAGATCATGTCAAAATGTTGTCAGTAATGGAATTTTCAGTGATTGTTTATCTTCCTACTTTTCCCAATTTTTTTTTTTATTAACATCAAAATTTTAATGTAACAGGAAAACTCAGTAGATATGACGTAGAAGCACAGAAACAAAACTGAACACTGACCAGGCAACACCAGGCTGCCTAGGTTTGAATTCCTTCCTTGTGAAACCCCGCCAAGTGACTTGAGTCCTCCATGCCTCAGTTTCCCCCATGGAGAGTGGAGTTGATGACAGTGTTTGCTTTATATAGTTGTTAGGCTATGCCAGGCATTTAGGAGACTGCCGGGCAGTGATCATTTTGAGAGGTGAATATCATTCTCCAGCATTTGCTTTCCAGCATAACATCACAGTCGCACAAATGGAATTGCCTGGGGCGCAGCAGTGCCTGCTCTGGAAAATTCTCGGAGATGCCCTGTGGTACGTGGTCCCAGTTCCAGGCTCTCTTCGCCCCTGTGGTCCTTAACTCACCGAGTTACTGATTGTGCCTTATTCATCATCCTGCCCCCAACACTAAGCACCTGTATGTCCACAGTAGATGTTTCCTATTAGGAACAGGCTACAACACTTACAGAGTATGGCGGCCGATGGGTATGATTAACTAGTGGCCCAGTGCATGAAATTCGTGTGTGTGTGGGGGGGGGTTGTCCCTCAGCCTGGCCTGCACCTTCTCCAATCTGGGATCCCTCTCACAATCCAGAACCACTGGCTCCTAAGTGCTCACCTGCCTGCCTGATGCCCCTAACTGCTCTCCTGCCTGCCTGATGTCCCTAACTACTCTCCCCTCCTGGCCTGATCCCCCTAACTGCCTATCTTCTCTCTCCTCATTGCCTGATCCCCCTAACTGCCTATCTGCTCTCCCTTCCTGGCCTGATCCCCCTAACTGCCTATCTTCTCTCTCCTCATTGCCTGATCCCCCTAACTGCCTATCTGCACATTCCTCCTGGCTTCATCCCCCTAAATGCCTATCTGCTCTCCCATCCTGGCCTGATCCCCCTAACTGCCTATGTGCCCTCCCTTTCTCTCCGTGACTTCAGACCCCAGTGCAGGAGTGCTGAGAGCTCTCCGCCGAGGCCCCTCTCCAGGCCAGGCGGGACTGCGCGCCCCTCTGCCAGGGGGCCACCCCCTGCTGCAGCAGCCCCTGTCCCTGCCCACCAATCAGCTTCTGTGCGTGTGCAACCTGGTCGTGACTGTGACACTGTTAGGACCAACTAGCATGTTACCTCTTTATTATATATACAAGTTATGTTGTTTCATCACGTGCGCACGCACACACAATATATACATACCATGTAGAGAGATTTTGAAAGAAAGGATATATTTTTCCAGAATTTTACGCCATGCATTGGAAGGTATTACTACATCTGCAGTCGGACTTCTTTTTAGTAAAGTTGCTATAAAAGGGTTAGGATTCCAGCAATTAAAATCAGCTCCCTTACTGGAATTACTTTCCTCGGCCTATTTATAGAGAGAGTTCCATGACTCCAGTTGAAGCTGCTGAGGAAACCTTAAGCAGTTACTACTTAAGCAGTTATTTCTCTGTCCCTAAGAATAAACCCAAATTTCCAGCCATTTAAGCTCACTGGTATTTCTGGGTAGAGAGAGCAGGCCTCCCCAGAACACGGCAGTAAGGACCTTGGCCTTCTGGGCCTGGAGACCTGGATTCCAGATCAGGTGGCCCAGGGCGGGGAGGGGGGCTTCACTGCACCTCTCCAGGTGTGAGTTCCTTTTTCACCCATTGATAGGGCTGCCGAACTTTCTAGAATTCAGGCTAACGGGGGGGGGGGGGGGGGGGGGGACAGCAAAGACCCCTGAATATGCCTGCCCCACTTAGGAGGTGGCAGATAGCAAGGAAGGGGTGAGGCAGCGCCTTCAGTTAAATGACTAAGTGAAGTTTTTTTGGCTTGAAATTTCTAGATGCTTCCAAAACACTGCTGTGTGTCGCCATTTTCCGAAACAACTCCTTGAGCTGTTCGTGGCCAGGCCCTGCCCAGGCACAGGGGTTCCAGCCGGGCCAGCGAGGCGGCGCAGATCCCCGCCTCCCCATTTCAAACGGGGCTTCCTGCTGCGTCTCTTTACACCATTAAATTTCCTCAAATGTGCAGCCAGGAGAACTTTTCCAGGTGTTCAAATTCCTGGAGGGCGGGGGGGAGCCCCGAGCCTCGCATTAGATCAATACCACGCTGGGGCGCAGCACAAAGAACCTTTTTCACGGTGCGGGGGGGCCCCCTCTGGAGCGCGCCGTTTTGGAGGCAGCCTGGCAGGCCCCCCAAGGCCCGCTGGCTGTCACTCCGCGGTGACACGGAGCAGGGCGGCCCCGGGAGCTCCGATGGTGGCAGCCCGCAGACCTGGGCACCACCTTGATCCAACCTGCGCGCCACTGAGCTGCGTGGACGGGGCGCCCCTAAAACCTCCCCAGGTTCTGCGTGTCCCGGCGGGGTCGGAGCGCCAGGACCGGCCAGCCCCCTCCGGGAGCCGCGCGAAGTGAAAAGCAAAGAAGCCAAAGCCGGGCCACAGGTTGAATGAAATCAGAGCTGGAGCCCGGCTGCCCCGCCAGGTGAGGAAAGCTGGCAAGGTCAGCCATTCAGTCACCAGGTGGTGCATTTAATTTAAAAGGAGTGTTAACCTTGTTTATACAAAATAACAGCAATATGCAGAGAAGCAGTAAATCCATTGTTGTTAAACAGCGGGGCGCCGCTGGCGCTGGCAGGCTGCCCACCGGCGACGTGAACCCGGCTGGCACCGAGCGATTGGGGAGCAGGGAGCGCGCCGCCTGGCCTCGCCGGCGAGGACCGGCGCTGCGCCCTCCGCGCCCTCCGGCTGACTCCCTGCATTCTTGTCAAATATATTTAGAACAAGAGGTGTCCGCTTAAAGAGAAACATTTGTTAATCACTTCAACGCGGGCCCTTGGCCGCTGTCCATTTCCACCTTTATAATATGCACGGTCGGGTCTCCAGCTAAGCCGGGAAGTCCCCTCGCTCCCTGGGTCCCCTCGGATTGACCCAGGGTGAATGTCCCTAGCACCTTATTAATTTTCCCTCCCGGCGGGGTTTCCCCAGCCAATGCCAAGGCTTCTGTGGGAGATAAATAAATGATAATGCAGGAGGGAAAGAACGAGGGTGGTGTTACTTTAAGCAAGGGACAGATCCGAGTGAAATTCCTGTTGACCCAGGAGGGTGTCGACAGCCTCCGTGTTTACCAGCAGCTGTCCCCACTAATGACACTGATAACTGAGGCTGCCCTGCTCGCTCGGGGTGCCGCAGATAAAGGGGCCTCTGTTTAAAGACTCGGGTCCCGGCCCCTGATCCTCCCGAAACTTCTGATCAGAAGAGGCAAACCCTGGATGAGAGGTTTTCACTCTCCGGCCTGAGAGGTCACCAACTGATGCTTCTTGCAGGCGTGGAGACAGGGGACGGGAAAGGCAGCCGGGGGCAGGGTGAGGTCAGCACTAGGTGTCCAGGAGAATTTATCCTTTTGTTTGAAAACCCCTGACATTTCCCCGCCCCCATCAAGTCCCTGAAATGAAGGTGCCAGGGACCAGGTTGCAGAGTCACTGAGGCTTAACCACATGCCAGTTGCTTTTAATACTTGGGACCATGTCCCTCGCGAGACTGTGACGATGTAGAGGCCCTTGGGTGGCATCCAGGCTAACGTTCTGACCTGGCGGCTCAGGTAGCAGATGTCCCCAAGGATAAGGTGCTGAGCACGTTTGTCCACAGCTCCCTGTCCACCATCCTTTTCAAACACACAGACAGAGAGATATAGATATTATACACGTTTTATAATACACCTACACAGCGCGCATACATACATGTGGAGCTAGGAAGAGGAAATGTAAAGATCTGTATCTGGAAATGCATACAAGGAGATATACAACGGTCTATCTCTTTAAATTTCCTCCTCCTACCCCAATCGAGTTGTCAGACAGCAGCTTTCCAGTGTGTTCCAAGCTGAGAGGAAGCCAAAGCCCTCACCTGGCTCAGGTCCCAGCTGGGTAGATCCTTGGCTTCCCTCAAGGCCCACGTCCGCCCTGATTAGTTCATGAATACAATCCATTTGAAGATCAACAAACCTGGAATCCCATAATCCCTTTCATGCTCTAACCAGTCAAGCAGACATGCCTCCAATAAAGCAAATGCACAGAACAAATTGATTTCTGCTTTTAGAAAGTGCCGATGGTGCCCTGGCCGGTGTGGCTCAGTTTGGTTGGAGCGTCCTCCCGTGCACCCAAGGGCCATGGGTTCAAGCCCCCAGTAGGGGCAAGTGTTGGAGGCAAGCAACCAATGTTTCCCTCTCACACTGATATTTCTCTGTCTCCTTCTCTCCCTTTCATAACCTCTCCTTGAGTGGCGATTAAAAAATAATAGTAATCAAGTGCAGACGGTAGGAAACAAATGACCTCACATTCATTCACCTGTCTTTTCACCTAGAGGATGTCCCCTAGCTGACTCTAGAGTTTTTTAGAGGAAAAATAAGTCAGTTAATAAAAGGCAGGCAAAATATGTTAAGGTGCACAGAAGAAAGGTGGTAACACTTTGACCTAAGCAATTTCCTTAGCAGGGTTCTTTACGGTGTTTTTAAGGATAAACTCCTATAGAGTATTCCCCAGGGGTCTACATTAACCCCAGGCTCAGCACTCATATTTCTAAACTATAGTGATTGCACCATTTCCTCTTGATAGCGCAGTATTATAAAAGTACTAGAGGCCCCATGCACGAAGATTCATGCAAGAATAGGCCTTCCTTCCCCCGGCTGCCGGCACCGCCTTCCCTCCGGCCGGAGCCGCCTTTCCACCTTCGCTCTGGCCAGAGCCACCTTCCACCTCTTGCCTTGTCACATCAATTTGCATATCCCCTCCTTATTGGCTGTGAGCGCCGCCATCTTTGTCACAGAGTTACGGTCAATTTGTGTATCCCGTCTTTATTAGCTAGGATTCTTTCTACAAGACTTAAATGTAGCTTATGATCTCTTTGTGGCATGTCCTCATTATCAACTGTTAGGGGCTGAATTGTCTTCCCCTAACTTTGTCTGCTGACGTCCTAAAGCCCAGCACCTCAGGATGGGGCCTTGCGTGGGTGGGGAGAGGGCCTTCAGAGGGAGTCAAGGTAAAATGAGCTCATCAGCATGCCTGGTTCCTATACACATGGGTAATTACAGAGATACCTATAGGAGGGAGAAGATGTGGAGTGACAGGGGAGGGACTGCCTCTCCATGGTCAAGAGCAAGGCCTGGAACACATCCTTCCCTCAGAATTAACCAGAGCTGCCAACACCATGACCTTGGCCTTCTGGCCTCCAGAGCTATGAGACGACAGACTTCTGTTGTTTTAAGCCCCCCAGTCGGTGGTACTTCGGTGCAGGGGCCTAGAAAGCTAATGTACCAAACAATTTTAACCATCTCAGTAACTATTCCCCACAATCAATACATCAAAAGCTGATGAGCTCAATTTAAGTGGCTTAAAATTATTGTGAACGTGCGACATAGAATGTGAAGGCAAACAGAACCAATACTTGTTACACATCGATTATGTCTTGGGCAGGATTGGGGGGACTTGATACATGTTTGTTTATTTTGCAGGGTTAAACCATACTTTGGATAATACAATTTTATTTAATTCAGTAGGAGCACGATTTGTGCAGTAAGGACATTTACAGTAAACATGAATAATTGGAATGAGTACCAGTTAAGGGAATTGTCCATTGCTTAGCATATCTCATTACATTACATACCAGAGAAGGCGGAATCTCCCTACCTTGTGAGCAGTGGTACATGGTGAATTCGTCTCCATCATTTCAATCACATTTTTTATCTATAATATAATTTATAGTTGAAAAGTGTATACTAGGTTCTGTCAAGGATCCAATTGTGAACAGAGGTTATAAAAAACACACAACACACAGTTGAGGTTTCCCAAGTAGGTGCTTTAGATCAAGTCCTAAAGGAGGGAGGTCTAAAGCCCGAAGCTCCTATCTTTGGGTAGCTAAGAGTTTAACTGGTGAAGAAGGCCATAAGCAAGACAAGAAAGTAAATTAAAATTACACTCACAAACAATACGTCATCAGCCCAGCCAGCAGGGCTCAGTGGCTGAGGGTCAACCTATGAACCAGGAGGTCACAGTTCCATTCCTGGTCAGGGCATATGCCCTGGTTGCAGGCTCGATCCCCAGTAGAGAGCATGGAGAAGGCAGCTGATCAGTGATTCTCTCTCATCATTGATGTTTCTATCTCTCTCTCCCTCTCCCTTCCTCTCTGAAATCAATAAAAATATATTTTAGCCCTAACCGGTTTGACTCAGTGGATAGAGCGTCGGCCTGCGGACTGAAAGGTCCCAGGTTCGATTCTGATCAAGGACATGTACCATGGTTGTGGGCACATCCCCAGTAGGGGGTGTTCAGGAGGCAGCTGATGGATGTTTCTCTCTCATCGATGTTTCTAACTCTCTATCCCTCTCCCTTCTGCTCTGTAAAAAATCAATAAGTTATATTTAAATATATATACATATATTATAATAATAATAAGTTGCTAAAATGTCTTCATTCATGCGAACCGAAGTCCTTGACATTGTGCACCAGAATCAGGCTGGTTACATTGTTTAGCTTATTTCGTTTAAATAGAGAGGCAGAGAATGACAGCTCCCCCGCCCCCATCTTTTCCTGGGAGGAGATCAGTTGAGAGCATGATAACAATAATAGGAGCAGCTGGTATGTCTTTAGTGCCTCCCACATCCCAGCCACGATGTGGTTGAATCCCCTCAAGGCCTTGGCAAGGGCAGCCGTAACTTCCCTGGGGCTCAGTGTCCTAAAGTGCAGAGAGAAGGTAAGTGGTCAGACATCTATTAAGCCTCAGGGCCAAGACTTGAATCCAGGGCCAGCTGCGTGGAGCCCACATGTGTTCTCCTTACCCTACAGGACGGGCTGGTAGACAGCAGGCAAGCGGACCTTCCGGTGCCTCGAGAGCACAGCCAGCTTCCGAATCTAGGAAAATATGATCGTCCTTCCTGCGCAGATTCTGCAGAAAAGGGAGGTGCAGGTAAGGTTTGCTGTTCTTTACTTTCAATTCACCTGTACTGATCGCGGTTGTCCTTGTGCATCAAAACGAAGCGATCGCTGCCTGCTCTCTTCCATGTAGTTCTTAGGCAATCATTTTGGATTAGGAGTCTGTAGACTGGGTGATGTTTAATGCAAGTATAACTCTGTGATTCTGAATGCGGCTGTGGTGGAATCCTCAAAGTGAAGAAAGATTCCAGCTCTTCATTTTTGTTTGAGGCTCTCCCAGGTAAGAGGCAGGCCGTGCTCCCATCACGTTTCTTTCGTAGTTGCTCGCCGACCCGGTACACGTAGCTCACACGTGACTAGAAGGAAGCTCTCTGGTCACAAGGAGACCTGAGCGGTGTCAGTTGCGACCATCACTGGCTTTTCTCTGCGCCCTACCTCGCTCAGCCTCACAGCTCCAGGCTTGCGGGGAAGAACTTGGTGTGATTTGTACTAAGGAGAGTTTGTTTTTGAAAAGAACTTTAAATTTTATTTCTAATCACACTTAGCATTCACTATTGTTTTGTATCAGTTGCAGGTGGATAGCGTGCAGTGGTTAGACAATCATGTCCTTTACAAAGTGTCCGCCTGATATTTCCAGTGCCCACCTGGCACCCTGCAGAGTTACTATAATACTGGAGGCCCAGTGCACAAAATTCATGCACTGGTAGGGTCCCTAGCGGCTGCTAGCCAGGGCCTCCCTCCCTTCCCCCAGCGGCCTGCCCCTGGTCGAACTTCTGGAAGAACTCCTGGTCGAGGGGACAATTTGCATACTACACTTCTCTTATATAGGATTGTTGATTTTATTTCCTGTGACGTACTTTACATTGCCTTGACTATTTTGTATCTACCAATCTGTACTTTTTAATCCCTTCACCTTTTTCATCCAGTCTCTCAACCACCCTCCCCTCCGGCAACCATCAGTCTGTTCTCTATATCTATGAGTCTGTTTCAAATTTTGTTTATTTTGTTGGTTATTTTGAGGGAAATCATATGGTATTTGTCTTTCTCTACCTGACTTATTTCACTTAGCATAATACCCTCTAGGTCCATCCCTGCTGTTGCAAATGGTAAGCTTTCATTCTTTTTTATGCCTGAGTCATATTCCATTGTATATACACGTACAGCGACTTCTTTATCCATTTGTCTATTGATGGGCACTTGGGCTGCTCCCATATCCTGGCTGTTGTAAATAGAGCTACAGAGAACATAGGAGGGTATATATTATTCCACATTAATCTTTCCAAGGTGGTGGCATGAGAGCAGAAAACCAAACAAAGCATAGATATGAGCCATGAGAATATCTGGGGTAAAGAATGTTCCAGAAAGAGGGGACCACAAATACAAGTCCCCAGAAGGAGGCAGTGTGGTGGGAGGATGGAGGATGTAGCAGACCAAGGGTCTACTGGGTGAACTCCTTCAGTAACGAGTTATTATTAGAACTCAAAAACATTATGAGTTTCAAGACAACCGGAAGTCATTCAAAATTTGTATTTTTAAAAATGTTATAAAAACTCTTTCATAGCCATCATGCTATGGTTTAATTCTGCACTTCTTAATGCTGTTCTGGAGAATAAATCTGAATATGGAAGAGCTAGATACTAGAAAGTTGTATCGAACTAAAAAGAACTGTGTCCCTCAAAGCATTCCTTTACACCCATTTCCTGTGAGCCAAACAACCCTGGGTATTCCTTGAAGTGATTACCCAATTAAAGGCTGATAATAGAGATTCCTGGATTTTTTTTAATATTCCCTATTTGAACAAAATATGTCCTAGATTTAAAGGGATATCAGAGGACATAGGTCTGTGGCCCTGCGATTTTAGCTGAGTCCATTGAGAAACTTAGGTGTGGAATAAGTAATCGTATATAAATAAAACTACCTTTCAGGACCATGTACTTGACATACTACAGACTCAAAATAATAAGAAGTATTATTAAATAGTACATAGTTACATAATCATCATAATCAATTGCCTAGCCTCTCAGCAATCCAGTACCTATATGCACACTTCACAAATGTGACTTTGCCTGTCACACCCGCATACACGTGGCCCGGGTCCATAGGCAACAGATGACAGAGAGATGTGAATGCAAGGCTCCCTCCAGAGCCATATGCTTCCTCAGGTAACCTGAGGGGGACAAGGTGACATCATACCCACTTAGACTCCCCTGCATCCTGGTTCTGTGCTGCTCACCCCGTGTTAGCACTTTCAGCGGGCAGAGTGACTTTCCCACCACAATAACTCATCAATAAAGCAGCTCACACAGTACAATCTTTGTCTGTTACACCCCTTATTCCCTCTCCCGTCCTTCCACCTGTCTCCCATGATTGTCCATGGTTTCCTAACTTCCTGCCTTTAAGCCTGAGGACAGTGGTGTTGTAAGCGAGTGGGGAAAAGGAAGGCAGAATAATTATTGCAGCTGGACGAAATAACAGAATCCCATCCAACCATTCTTGCTCGGGTCACCTCTGACCTTCTCCCCAGACTTTCCCAATGGTCTCAAAGTACAAGCTCTTGACCGTCTTGCCAAAGACCTACCAGGTTCTGGTTGGCAGACAGCTGGGGCCGCTCCATCCATGGGATCCTATGAAAGTGAAGTCTCGCCCAGCTGGTGTGGCTCAGTGGTTGAGCGTCAGCCTGTGAACCAGGAGGTCACGGTTCAATTCCCGGTCAGGGCACATGCCAGTTTGCAGGCTCCATCCCCAGTGGGGGGGTATGCAGGGAGCAGGCAATCAATGGTTCTCTCTCATCATTGATTGATGTTTCTATCTCTCTCTCTCCCCCTTCCTCTTTGAAATCAATAAAAACATACTTTTTAAAAAAAAGAAAGTGAAATCTCGGCTCCCCCCAGGCTCGACAGAGCCCTGTACAGGTGGCCATGCAAGAAACAAACATTATTTGTGGCTATTGTCTAATTTAGACTTTGCCGTACTAAAGACATTTCTGATCATATTTTTTAAACCATCTAGTTATTTATACATTTTCAAGAAGTCGTGTGTTTATTTTTCTTAGTTGCTTCAGTTCGCTTGTTGCTATTTATCTTTGCAATAAGACTAAATATTTTAAAATTGGGAATGACAAGCTGATATGGCCCAAATTCTTTGGCCTCGCCAAATTCTAATCTTTTATAAGGATACAGATCTCAAATTTATTTTGGAAAGGCCAGTTGCCTCAGAAAGTCATTCTCAACTGGATTTATAAAGCTGGTATTATTTTTAGACTGGCTAATCTTTTTTCCAATTCCCTGATGGTCAGAACATATTAAAAAACAAAACAGAAAAAATAAGCAGTCCCAAGTCATGCCCAAAATAAAAACTTTTGGTTTCAAGCCTTTATAGATGATCTCTCTTCTCATTGATGTTTTGAAAAAGTTTTAATTTGAGGAAGAAAAATATTTCTGCCACCAGCGATATTTTAAGTTCATCAGGGACATTTTTATCAAGGGCTCAGATAACTTTTCATTTAGTCCCCAAATAAGTAAGTAAAATAAACAGACGATAATATTAATCTTAGCATGTTTCTCCAATGTCCACTCTGTGGGACACTTGACATACATCTTCTCATTGAATAGCCACAAAAAAGGCCATTTTAATCACCTGCTTACAAATAAAGGGACCGAGATTTAGAGAGACGGAGGGACTGGTTGAAATCACTCAGAGATGACCAGGATTTGAACCTGAATTGTGCGTCTCTAACCTTAAATACTGTGCTGTGGTGAGTAGGCCACGTGGTCTCATGATCAGGGCTGCCGTGGGGAGTGTACCCTGGACAAAAGCCTCAGGGTCCCTCTCCACCTGACCTCTCAGCATCAAAGGCACAAGGTCACCAGACAGTTGTTCATCTGGTTCATGTCCATCGGGATGGGATTGGAGAGGTCTTTCTGTATATTTTATATAAACCTGTAGTCACACTAAATTGAGCTCATGTCATTTTAGGTAGTTAAAATTAGAACTTCTTTTTTAATATGTTTTTATTGTTTTCAGAGAGGAAGGGAGAGGGAGAGAGAGATAGAAACATCAATGGTGAGAGAGAATCATGGATCGGATGCCTCCTGCATGCCCCTCACTGGGGATGGAGCCCCAAACCTGGGCATGTGCCCTGACCGGGAATTGAACCGTGACCTCTTAATTCATAGGGTGACATTCAACCACTGAGCCATGCTGGCCGGACTAGAACTTCTTTATTGAGACATGAATTGAACACAAAACATTGTGTCTTAAGGCCAAAATTGATTCATTCATAACAAGGATTACACCACTCATACATAAGCAATGGAACATTTTTAAAAATTGGGTTTACGTAGAATCACAGAATGTAGAGTTTTGAGAAAAAGCTAAAAGACGCTTTCTTGTTGATTCCAGTAAAACTGATCTAACAGGTTAAGAATTTACTCTTCTTGCCCAGGCGGTGTGACTCAGCAGTTGAGCATCAGCCCATGAACCAGGAGGTCGCCGGTTCGATTCCTGGTCAGAGCACATGCCTGGCTTGCGGACTTGATCCCCAGTAGGGGGCGTGCAGGAGGCAGCCAATTGAAGTTTCTATCTTTCTACACCTCTCCCTTCTTCCCTCTCTAAAATCAATAAAAACATATATATTTTTTAAATTTACTATTCCCTTAAGAAGACAATTTTCCACTAGATTTAAACTGGAGGATTTTTAACAAGATCTACATAACCAATGTTATTCTTAAAGTACACACACTTGCCATCTGCAGTCAGATTTTCTCCATGTACATACTCACTCAACCGCTGTTTATTTCTACAGCACACAAAAAAGGTGCCATCCATGTCACCAAGTTTTCCAAGTCTGCATTTCGATGGCTCTGGCATAAGACAGGCTGGGGTGAAATCTTCGCCTGCGTGCGATCTTACAAAAGAGGGGGCGAATTATCAGCTTCATCCCTAAACACCAGCTTTGTCGTTAAGGCTTGCAGACAGCAGCTGCTCCCTAAATACAGGTTTGTTGAGAGGATGGGGGCCACCAGTAAATATTAGAACCTATTGTTTCCAAAATATCCTTGGAATGGAACATGTTTGTAGTTTAATAATAATTAAGCAGACTCTTGGACTCAATACCGTGTTTGAAGAAATGCTTAAGTAGTGATAACAGGTATCCGAGACCCACAACACGGCCCCACCCTGATTGCTTTGTCTTTGATGTAGCCATTTTCAAAGCCATGGGATCACTAAGAGCCCGACCAGGCAGAAATGGGCGTTGCTGGGCATGGATGCTTCCCAGGGAAGCAGATCTGATCTCTGGCCCCAGTTCCCCTTGGACCGCTTCTGGGGTTTCCTTTCCGGTTCTCCGAGGCCCTTCTGTCGGTCTGCAGATTTGAAATGGGGACAGAGCTCTAAGCTTCGCAGCACAAGTGCTTGGAGACTTGGGGATCTGAGGAGGCCACAGGATACACAGCCCCGCCCCCCCCCCCCCCCAGGGCCCAGGGCCAGAAGGGGCAGAACGGTGGGTCCAAACAAAACCATGCTCTGCATCTCCTCTGCGCCTCCCTGTACAGAGGGCGAGATACAGTCTCTGGAACAGGCCCCCAGCTGTGGCTGCACCAGAGCCCCCATCTCGGGGTTCCTCGTCCAGCCCACCATCATTTCTAACAGCGGCCCCCAATCGGGGTCCTCATAGCTCTTGAGAATTCCCAGAGGGAGCCCTGGAAAGCCCAAACTACTTTCTACATTTCAGAAAGCCTATGCAGCCCCACATTCATCATCAATTAGCGTGATTGATATACTTAATAAACGCAGTGGAATATTTTTAATGAATGAGATTCCTGGGGAGTCAGAAGCAGATAATTAAAGGGGTTCTTGATTTTTTTTTTTTTCAAAAAAGTTAGGGACACTTGCCCGGCTGATGTGGCTCAGTGGTTGAGCATTGACCTATGAAACGGGAGGTCATAGTTCAAGTCCCGGTCAAGGCACATGTCCGGGTTTGTGGGCTCAATCCTGGTAGGGGGTGTGCAGGAGGCAGCCAATCAGTGATTCTCTCTTATCATTGATATTTCTATCTCTCTCTCCCTCTCCCTTCCTCTCTGAAATCAATACATATAAATTTAAACAAAAGTTAGGGCCACTTGCACTATAGCCTACAACATGGTCTGAAGAGCTGTGGAGAACATGTGCTTGCATGTATGTAATTGACATGGCCACATGTACGTGCCAAATTCACAGACTACCAATAACCATTCAGCCTGTGGGTAGGAAGAGGCATGCCTTTGATGCCAAGAGCTCTCACGTGTCCATAAATGACATCCACAAGAATAAAAGGAAAGGGAGGAGGAATAAAAGAAAAGACAAAGAGAGGAAAAGCAAAGAAGTTTCTAGAATTAGTCCACACCTACTTACTTCTCAAAGCTTTGGGACACCTGACCGAACCTGACAATAGACAGAGATTCAGTGACAGGCCCAGGACCCCTGGCCTGGGGCTGGAGAAAGTGCCTTCCCGGCATGGCCAACGGGGAAGAAAAGGAAGCCAGCGCTCCTTTTCCCAGAAGGACATTTGCAATCAGGGAAATCTCAGGCGTCTCCCTCAGCCGGGCCTTGAATTCAGTTGGCCGATTCCCAGAGGGGAGATGCACTGGGGAATGGGCCCCAGATCGGGATGTTTGCTGATGGTTCTTGACCTGCAGTATCCACAAACCTGATCTCTTGTCATCAGGTTTGCCCGACTCGGGACCGCGCCCCGCTCCCAGCGCCACTGCCTCTCCTGCCTGCGGTTGGCATGGGCTCCGAGCAGATGGGCACCAGGCCACGGTGCCAGGAAAACAGTATGCGCTTCGTGTTGGTAGTTTAGGGTGGCTGACTAGGCCAGGATCCCAGCTAAGGAGTTTGGATCGTACAGTTCCATGCTGGGGGGGAACGTGGCTACTCTTTGCCTCTTTATTTTCCTAGCATTTGTTCATGAGTAGGAAAAAAACACCCAGCTTAGGCAGAAAATTGAAATGAAAAATAATGGATGTTTAAAACCGTAGTGTTGGGATTTAATTTTTTTCAGATAATTTTTCTCAGTGCCAAAGAAACACTTTTTTTTTTGGTAAAAATATTTTTTTTATTGATTTCAGAGAGGAAGGGAGAGGGAGAGAGAGTTAGAAACATCAGTGATGAGAGAGAATCATCGATTGGCTGCCTCCTGCACGCCCCCCACCAGGGACTGAGCCTGCAACTCAGGCATGCGCCCTGACCAGGAATCTCACTGTGACCTCCTGCTTCATATGCTCTACCACTGAGCCACTCCGCTGGGCAAGAAAGCCTTTCTCAAAGGAAATACTATTCAGAGCTTCAGTATAAAACAAAATAACGCCTGGGAGGCGGATGGAGGCGTGTGGGTGGGAGGCAGGGACCTGTTCTCCCCTCCCTCTACAGCTTTCTGTAAGGGCACTGACCCTTTGAAACTGAAAATGCCTCCTTAATCATACACATTTGTACTCTTACCAAGCGGCTCTTCCTGGTGTAAATAGATGCACCAGTGGGGAAGGCTGTGGGTAATACATAAAGAATTAGTTCTTGCCCCGCCGGCGTGGCTCAGTGGTTGAGGGTTGACCTAAGAACCAGGAGGTCACGGTTCGATTCCCGGTCAGGGCACATGCCCGGGTTGCAGGCTCCGTCCCCAGTGTGGAGCATGCATGAGGCAGCCGATCCATGATTCTCTCTCATCATTGTTGTTTCTCTTTTTCTCTCCCTCTCCTTCCCTCTCTGAAATCAATTATACACACACACACACACACACACACACACACATACACACACTCTGAGTAGCCAGATTATTATGATCTCTGAACACATAATAATCTGGCCACTCAGTGTGTGTGTGTGTGTGTGTGTGTGTGTGTGTGTGTGTGTGTGTGTATTAGAGGCCCGGTGCATGAATTCGTGCATGGGTGGGGTCTGGCCAGCCTGGCCAGGGGAGGGGACATGGGCGGTTGGCCGGCCTGCCTGCTGGTCAAACTCCTGGTCAAGGGGACAATTTGCATATTAGCCTTTTATTATATAGGACATATACTGAATGGCCAGATTACTATGCATTCAGAGATCATAATAATCTGGCCACTCGGGGGTGTGTGTGTATGTGTGTGTGTATTTTTTTAAAGAATTCATTCTTGAGCTGGGTCGTGCTCCCAAGGTGGGAGGAAGAGGTAGGAAGAGCATTATGTGGTCCCCATTTCCAGTGAACAGCTCACTGTTCAGTTTTAACAACAGTGAGCCGTAGTACTGGGATGAGCCCTAGGGATGCCCAGCTGAAGCCAGAGGGTCATTATTTAGCTGGAGGAGGAACATGAGCTTCTGTGTCAACCCAGGACCTCCTGGGATGAGGACTGAAGAGCCAGATGCCCTATCCTAACCCTTCCCCAACTCTGGGCTCTTCTTATAACCCTGAACAGACTATAGACCTGGTGCCCCAAAGATGCCCACTGAGCTCAGGGGTTGAAACCAGCCCACAGATGTGCCTCCTAGGTTCTCAGTGAATGAGATAGGATAGGATAGATAGGATAGGATAGGGTAGGGTAGGGTAGGATAGGGTAGGATAGGATGGATAGGATAGGAAAGGATAGGTAAATAAAATATACATGCACAATGATATATGCACATATAAAACAATGTGCACATACAAAGGAGAGACGAATACCCTTCCTGAAGCTGGGATTTGGATATGCTTCACTGCTTTAACAATCTCATGAAGAAAGCATGTGATTTTGGTCTTTCAAACTGAAGAAAACCAAGAATAAGTCCCAAAAGAACGAAAATGTTTGCCAGTTATAAAATCATCATCACCATCACCATCATGTGTGTACATTTACATATATGTTTGTTATATACCATATGTATATACACTTGTTTCTATATACATCTTGCATGTCATATATATATAAGCACATATGTATACGTGTATACAACATGTACATTATCTCCTGTGTCTAACAGGATATACACATATTGCCGAAATGGAAGTTTAACAATCTTTTAGAGTCACAGGCATATATAATTTTTAAAGCCAACCTAAAAGCACACGTGTTTTCACGACAGCTTTTATATTAGAAAAGACTTTTATGAAATCCCTGACCTGCCTTCATCTGTGACCCATGTATTGCTAGTTTAATTGCCAGAAATGTCAATAGTAATTAATAAATCATTGTGTTTTTTTCCAGTTTTTATTTTATGAATTAAAGATCTGGGAAGCATTTTTGTGCACATCCATAACTATTTAATGATATCTACACAAAGGCTTTAAGATATGGGAATAGTGATAGTAATTCTAAAGGCCCATGCTCAGCAGATAAAATATATATTGATAAAAATTGTTCACTAACCATGATTTCTTTCTGACAGTGAATGGCTCACATGACATTTTTCAACAATGAAAACACAGACAAGGAAAGTCTTCCGTTTTTATCCCTTTTTGGGGGGAAATTGCTAAGTTTGTGGGATCCGATTTTTTTTCCTGTTTTTGTTGTTGTTGTAGTTTTACTAATCTAGAGCTTTCATTTGTTTTCTTATTCTTTTGGTGGCAATATGTACCTACTGAATCTGAAAAGACTAGTAACAACAACAATTGGAGCCGATTCGACGTGACAAAATTTTGTTGAAAATGGATGCTTCGGGGGGCGGAATCCAATTGCGTTCATGTTCTTAGGCATTTCGCAGAAACCAAACTGCATCTCCCCGTGAAGGGAGTCTTGTCCCATCCATTTATCTCTTTACTATGTTGTCCCCCAGATTCCCATCATTTTCATGTGTGTTCATCAATATTTGTAAGATCAAGATAAAACAAAAACCCAGGATTTATGTATATGATAACTTTAAAAAGTTCCTTCTTACATATAACTTGCAGGAAAAAAATAATTCAATAGAGGAGACCATTTCTTTTAAAAATGACTGGAAATTAAGAATGGTAGTGTCCTTAGGTGAAATTGGCACCTTAGTAACCTGCACTAATGACATAATTGCAATGTCAAGAACATATAGTCTTCCTGTAATTTCTTTTTTTCCCTGAAAACTTAAAGAGGAAGCATTTCTTTTTACAAAACCATTCACCTTTGTTTTTGTCTTAATACAAGGAAATAATACTGAAATAACCTCCTGAAATGAGAATATTTCCATATTGCAGTTCAAGATTTGGGCTCAGGGAGGGGGTGGGGGTGGAGAAATTAAGGCTGGTCAATGAGATTAGTGTTGCAAAAATAAAAAGAGAGCGAGAAGGAGAGAGTCCAATTAGAAGTATCCTGGGGTTATTAGTGATAACAGTGCTCATATCCAATTAAGATGAAAACCATTTTACCAGCTTAATGTGCCACCTCTGGCACTGTGAGTTTATTAGTTTTATCAGACTTGAGAACCAAATCTTGAAATGATCCGTATGCGGAGTACCAAAGAGATACGGTTCGGACTGAGAGATAATTGGGATAACTATGAGATGCCTCCAAAGTTGTTGATTAACAAGCCTTGTGGATTTTGGGGAGGGGAAGAAATCTGTCATTGCAGACAGTGTCTGAAAGGAAAACACTCATTGGACTGTGCAATGACATTCTGAAGATAAGACGGTACCATGGCCTTCCTTGGTGTCCAAAAAATGCAGTCATATGACACATCCATGTAAGACAAGACAGCCTTGGATTCATGGCGTGTCTTCTATACTGAAATCTCCACTGAACAGAAGCAGCTGTTTGTGATGTATGGTAGGTTTCTTGTTTTCCCTTCCAGATTAAGGGCTATAATAATTAATGATTGATATTAATAATTAATAAGGAAATCTTTTCAAGATGGGCTACATTATCCATGAAACTTATTTCCGTTAATTGAGTTTCACTCCTTTATGTTTTTAAACAGTCATTTGAAGTTTTCCCCCAAAAATTATCTTTGCATTTCTCTACCACCCCCCTGAGTAGGCACAGGATGATTAAAAGCAAACAAATGCCTACACAATAAAGCTGCCCGCTTAGGCAGCAGTAAAATCACTGTTGCGTTGCTTCTGTAGACACCTCCTGGCCTAATGAAATTCTTGTCACTCACTTCTGAAGCTGGTGGGGGAAAGCCTCCGTTGTGCAGGCAGTGTTCCGGGCGCCTGTCTTCAGTAAAATATTCAGTGCACGCCCAGGAATGTGTAATGGAAATAGTTGGTGAGGTGGCCTCACAGTGAGACCAGTGGTCTGATACGGCAGGTTCTGCTGGGAAGCACGCCAGTACTTTCTCTGCTAAAGTGTTAGAGCCAGCCCAGTTGGTGTGGCTCAGTGGTAGAGCATCGACCTATGAATCAGGAGGTCACGGTTCGATTCCCAGTCAGGGCACATGCCTGGGTTGCGGGCTCGATCCCCAGCAGGGGGCGTGCAGGAGGCAGCCGATCAGTGATGCTCTCTTATCACTGATGTTTCTATCTCTCTCTCCCTTTCCCTTCCTGTCTGAAATCAATAAAAATACATTAAAAAAATAAATAAAGTGTTAGAGCCACACATGAAAGCTCACATCCATGATGCTAAGGAATGAACAAAAGACCCTGGGGAGCAAGTGTGGTCCAGGCTGGGGGTGAGAAGATGGCATGGCCAGGTAGAGAAAAATAGGCCATCTCAGCTACATTACGGGATTAATGGAATATTCCCATTCATAGACAAAGGTTAGGCTCATAAAGGTGAACCTTGTTTGGGTAGTGGCTTTGTGATGAAATGTCTCCTCTTGTGAGTCTTTCAACTCTATCAGGGAGTAAACATGTTATTAGACTGGCAAAACGAATGTTTGTTTCTCCCAAGTAGGAAACCAAGGGCTCTAGGTAAACTTTAAGTTAACACGGGTCACATGTGATTCTTCAAGAAAACAAAGTAGCCTTGGCTGGTGTTGCCCAGTGGTTTGAGCATCATTCTTTATACCAAAAGATCGCCGGTTTGATTCCTGGTCAGGTCACATGCCCAGGTTGCGGGCTCCATCCCCAGTAGGGGTGTGCAGGAGGCAGCTGATTGATGTTTTGCTCTTACACTGATGTTTTTTCTCTCTTTCCCTCTCCTTCTCTCCCTAAAAATCAATTTTTAAAGTCCTTTTAAAAAAAAGAAAAGAAAGTAGAAATTAAATTTTTTTTTAATCATGACATTTTTAAAGTGTCTATGTGTGTGTGTGTCTCTATGTCATATTAGATCTCTATTGTTGTATAACAACTTGCCAGAAATTTAGCAGCTTAAGAAACACATATTTATTGTCACAGACTGTGGCTTAGAACAGAGTTTAGCCAAGTCCTCTGCTTCAGGATCTCTCAGGATGTTGACTTGGATTGGGATCTCATCGGAAGGTTCATCTGGGGAAGGAGTTACTTTCAAGATCATTTATGTAGTTGTCAGTTGCCATCACTTCATTTCTTTCGGGGTTTTGGACTAAAAAGCTTAGTTCTTAACTGGCTATTGGCCAAAGGCTGCCCTCGGTTCTTTGCCATGTGGTCTTTCCAACATGGCCCCTTGCTTCATCCAAGCCAGCAAGGAAGAGAGTTAGCTTGCAAGACAGAAATGATCATCATAGGTAATGTAGATACAGTAGTGATATCCCAACAATCTTGCTGTATTCTCATTGGTTAAAAGTGAGTCACAGGCCCACCTTCTAGGGGAGTGTAAAGGCCAGGAGGCAGGAATCATTGGTAGCCATTGCATACAGTCTGCCTGCCACGGTTGGTCTGTGGTTGGGGGTGTTAAAATAATCTGAGTTATGCTGATGAATGTATTTACATGGGACAGGGATTTCTGCAAAGTTGTGGGGAAAATAGTTTGTCTTTTAATTATCCTCAGTTTTAAGTTATTTAATTTCTTTAGTTATAAAAATGGATCTGCTTTGGATATTCCTGTAATTTTCAAAAAACACATTTAAATAGGCTGGATGTTGTAAAGAATCCTCACACTGCCCCTGTGGCTTGTATAATTTAATATTTAAATGAATTTAAAACATCTTAATTGGTAGACAGCCAATATGTACATACTTTAACTCACCACATGATTTATGTTTTCAGAAAAACAAAATTTACCTATTAAAACATGGCTTTTGCTGCAATTTAACTTAACTTTGGCCTCACAGTATACACTGAGTGGCCAGATTATGATGATCTCTGAATACATAATAATCTGGCCACTCAGTGTATATCCTAGATAATAAAAGGCTAATATGCAAATTGTCCCCTCAACCAGGAGTTCGACCAGCAGGCAGGCCGGGCAACTCTTCATGTCCCTTCCCCCTGACCAGGCTGGCTGGACCCCACCCATGCACGAATTCATGCACCGGGCCTCTATTATATATATATATATACACACACACACACACATATATATATACACACACATACACACACACGCGCACGCACACACACACACGCACACACACACACTGAGTGGCCAGATCATTATGTGTTCAGAGATCATAATAATCTGGCCACTCTGTGTAGATGTGAGCAGTAGTAATCATGGGATATGCATATTGTATTATTGGCAATAAATGGCATTTATTTGAAAAATATTTCTATCACCTTCTTTCAAGAACACATTCAAATGGCACGTGTCGGACCATAACCCCAAGGAAGGGGGACTGATGGGGAAAGACATATCGAGTGGAAACCTTTCTGGTGATGAGCAATGTCCCATTTGTCTAACATCTGTGTAATAGTTCCGTGTTCGGCCATGATTTTGTGCACCTGCAATAAAAGTCCATCCATAAAGGCTGTAATCAGTGGTTGATGGCAGATGGAACCCAGAGCTGTCCACTTGCCCCCAAATTGGCTTTTAATTGCCACAGTCAGCAGCTTGAATTATTGGTCAGCTGACAGAAACGTGTTGTCTCTTCTGGCAGTAAGCTCTTCTTCTCGTTGCACTTAACTTTTCTTTTAGAATGAGAGGCCTGATGCACGGAAATTCGTGCAAGAGTAGGTCTTCCTTCCCCTGGCTGCCAGCACCGGCTTCCCTTTGGCACCAGCTTCCCTCTGGGACCTGGGCTTCCCTCCTCCAGCCGCCTGCAGGCACCCAGAATGCAGGCTTCCCTCCTCTGGTGCTGGCAAGAACCCGGGATCCGGACCGGCTCTCCCCGGGCCACCCACAGGCACCCAGGACCCCGGCCGGCTTCCCTCCCACCCCAGCTTTGTCAGGAAGGATGTCCGGAAGACTCCTGGTCTAATTAGCATATTCCCCTTTTATTATTATAGATATCAGAAAATAACTGAATGGTGTTTGAAAAGGGCTAACTAGGCCTGGCCTGAATGGCTCAGTGGTTGAGTGTGTGCCCTGGCAAGCAGGCTACCTGAGTATTGTTCACCTTCCCGGAGTAACCTATGAACCAGGGCACGTGCCCAGGTGGCGGGCTTGATCCCCAGTAGTGGGCGTGCAGGAGGCAGCCGATCCATGATTCTCTCTCATCATTGATGTTTCTATCTCTTTCTCCCTCATCCTTCTGCTCTGCAATCAATTTTTAAAATGTTAAAAATAATAACCAATAATAATAAAAGGGCTAACCAGAAACTGAAACATGTGTGACTAAAATGGAATTTAATGATAAGGCACAGAATGCCCGGCTTCATTCACATTGAAGAGGAAGCTCTTTATGTACCTAGTAAACTTGAAAAATAACTAAGCAGCCAGCAGCACTGACTTCAAGTTGGGAAGAAATGAATCCACAAATCATTATTGACTAAGTGTGATGTCAAGATCGCTTCTTCACCTAAGATTCCTTGGCCCACGTCTTTTTCTCTTCTTTCATTTTGTCAGACAGACTCGATTAGTGGTTGCTGAACACTTATCCAATGCGTGTTACTCAGGGAAGGTGAAAACAGGGCACACACTTTCCTAAACAATGTCAAGGCGCTCTTCCAACCCAACACACGCTTTCTCCTCAAGGCCGAAGTCTAGCCCATTCACTGAGGGAACCTCTTGCCTTCTGGCATAGGCACATGAAGTGTGTTTAGGCCCTTAGCAGAATGGCTTGGTGCCCCCAGGGGGGTAGCCTTCGTCCACATAGTGAAGGAGTAGGTATAGTTTCCAAGTAAAGGATGTGTGTAAAGCCAGTCAGAACAGTGGTGGAGTCTCCATTCACAAAGCAGCTAGGTCTTCATTCATAAAAAGGTCCAAGGCCACCAGCATCTCCAAGGACCTCCCAGGGTCAGGCACTGGCAAACCTGGAGGAAGACCTCGGGGCTTTCTGGAGAAGGCACCCCGAGCAGGAGCCTGGAGGTTCAAGTTCCGGCTTTGCCTCCTGCCGGCTCTATGCCTTTCAACACACTCATCTGTTTCTTCATCTTATGAAAATAAAAGCTGGGACTCATATTTCACGTGAATGTGGAGAGGATTAAGTAAGGGGACAGTACATAAAAAGCAAGTTGTATCCCCGTCTGGCGCGGCTCAGGGGTTGAGCATCGACCTATGAACCAGGAGGTCACGGTTCGATTCCTGGTCGGGGCACATGCCGGGGTTGTGGGCTCGATCCCCAGTAGGTGGCGTGCAATAGGCAGCTGATTGATGTTGTACTCTCACATCAATGTTTCTCTCTCACTCTCCCTCTCTGTCTAAAAATCAGTGAAAATATCTATTTTTTAAAATTCCAAATCATAGCAACCTTTGCCTCATTCTCTTCTAAAGAATCTTCCAAGATTTGCTACCACCCAACACATGGCTAACCACACCCCGCCCCCTCCCCCAATTGTGCTTGTTCACCTCCAGGCCCTGAGGGCAGCAACCCCAACTGGGGTCTCCAGAGCCCAGCTGCCCAGCACGCCATCAGGGGGTGCACAAAGGAGACGGTGTGAGCCAGCCCACACTGACAGGTTGTCATGAGTCACAGCCGATTCCCCTGGAAACACGCTTTTCAAACTCTTTCCCTGTCTTGTTTCAATTTGGGTAAAAATAAAGTTCCTTAAAAACAAATATTTCTCTCCAAAAATGTATTCCCACCCTTAATACAAGGAAAGGAAAACATTTCCTGTACAGCCTAGGATGGCCAATGTCGCCATCCTTATGTACCTAAGATACGGGCTTATATTAAAGATTTTTATAGGGATCTATTTTTATTTTTAAAACTGCCGCCTTGTGCGATATTTTGAAAGCAACAACAAACAGTAAATTGTATTACCAATACCACTCAGCGTTCTAAATGTAGTAAAACTACGATTTGAAGTCAGGTGGGGTTTGGTTTTTTTTTTTTTTTTTTCAGATCCATTTGCTTACAAACACTGCATACTCTGTCTTGTTCCTTATGGGAGATAATTAAGAATCTTTAATAAATAAATAAGGCCCGGCCATAAATTTACAACAGGATTAAATTGAGACCACTTAACAACTGTAGCTTGCAGCTTTGCTACAAGTTTATGGTGGTTTTTGTTTTCATAGAATGAATATATTATGGTGGGCGGGGAGTCAAGGAAGGTAACTGAGTGCCATTTCATCCAAAATTCACTTTTGTCAGAAATCAGAAGGACTTCCAAATTTGTCACCATTGAGTTCTAAATCGATTCATTCCCAAAAAAGAAATTAAAAAAAAAAAATCAGGAACATTCTTTTTTAGGAAAACCTATCCAATGAGGAATTTAGTGAATGTGGGAGATTCCCCACCCCACCCCCCCCACCCCTTCTATCAGAATATTCGCACAAGAAAGTCTTGCTCTATTTCTCCGCAGAATCACAGCAGTTTCTGTTTCTGACCTGGGAAGAATGTGGTTGGAGCTGAAAAGCCGCTGTCCCATTGTTAGATTCCCAGGCACTGATCCTTGCTTTTAACATCATAATGAGGGATACTCTTTAGTGGATTATCTTGAGAAGGGATTAACTCCTTCAGGTCTTCTGGGGGCAAGGTGTTTTGAGCCCTAAATACACACCAATTGCCTGCTTAACTTTTCATCTTATTTTGAAAACTGCCCAGCTGGATTTCAGATTCTTTTCCATAGAGCTGAATTTTCTTAGGAGCAAAATTGGGGTGGGGGGCAGCAGATGCTAAATATAAGCACTGTTCCTTTAATCTCGTGGGGCCAAATGCTTCAGATACGGCAAGGCACAGGGTAAGGCTCAATCTGAACTTTGCTGCAAACTCTACAAACCATCTCCCAGGCCCACGATTTAAACGTGCAGGAACACTTTTTAGTAGGGACTGCCCCTTTAAACTCCATGTGCCCGAGTGGCCCTGATACTGTGACTTTTAACATTATTATGGACATTTTTAAAGTCATACTCAAAGTAGAATTCAAATACCTAATACACACAAACATACACACACACACACACACACACACACACACACACACACTTGAAAAGAGGGCTAATTGCTCAGTAATTTATAATCAAGTGGTTTCTTTAAGCTTTGCTTTTTTTATCTCAATAACCATTTATTTCTGGCTGCCTATTACATTAATACCGAAATCTTACATTTGTTTCATAATCACCTTAGCCCTGCTCTAACCTTATTTCTGTTATTAACTACCCATTGTATTATCACATGATTTGCCAAGAAACTAGATAATTTTAAATGTGTTCTTTCTCCTCCTTTCCTGTTCATCCCAACTTTTCTCCTTAATCGCTTACACTTTTTCTTTTGCTCAACCCAAAGAATATTTTCCCCGCTGAACACACTCATTTTAAAAGTGTTTGTTAAATGTAGAAAATTCCTTTTAAACGTACAATGAATTTTTTTTTTTTGGGGGGGGGGGGGAGGAGGGAATTCGCCTTACAGGTTGATTTCTTTTTTTAATCAAATAACTCCCATCACCAGTAGCTTTAAAAAAATAACGTATAAATGAGTTATAAAATGCTCTGTTAAATATGCGAACGTTTTAAACGTATATCCAACCCCAAATAAAAAGCAACTAAAGGATCTTGAGAGAATTAAGTTGCCTGTTTTTTTTTTTAGACTCAGAATCCAGGTGCACTTTGGTGCGAACAGAATGAAATGAACTCTTATTCTTTGTTTAATATATATAATAACTGTATTCTGGAGGCTGTGCTTTAATTGTAAATAATCCTCCACATTCTTTCAGTGTAAACTCTTTAAAGAGTCATGAATTTTATTTATACTCTCTCTCTTTTTTGAGAGTCTTTTGTTGATTTGCTGTTTCATTCTTTGAGAAATAACACTCGCCCAGAAAAATCCCCCTCTCTGCTTAAGGAATTAGGCCGGAGACAAAGGCAGGGAATTCTCTAAAACCCTGTTTTGTACTAAGAGAAATGTTTGACATTTCTGTGGAGAGGTGTTTAGTTAGGATTCATTAGGTCTTAGGGACTCTTTTCTCTCTGCTGGCTTTTCAGATTCTGCCACTGTGGTTCCCCCCTTCCCCACCCCCCCCACCCCCCGCCCCTCCCCGTGTTTGGTAGACTGGAGAGAATTTACCAGGGTGTAATTAGGTTTCCTACATTCGAAGAGCAAAAATCCAGTGGTTTTCAATGGGATGCCCACATATTCCCCTCGCTCAGCGGGCCCAAACCTGAATCCCACTTTCTCATCCCCATCTGGGTAGGAGAAAGGGCAGCTAGCAAAGTGAGGAAGAGAAAAAGCTCCCACAGATGTTCCGTCCTATAAATGCATCTTCAAACAGAGTCACTTGACCGTCCCTCCCACTGTCCATGCTTCGTCTAGGAACACTAAATAAATTCAGGTTTCATGTCATTTTGAAGGCAAGAGGAAGTCTTAGAAGAGTTTTTATCTTACAACACCTTGGTGAGCCTTCATTCCTCTCTGAGGTCATTTAAAAGCTGTCCCCGGTGGTTGAGCTATGAACCAGGAGGTCATGGTTTGATTCCTGGTCAGGGCACATGCCTGGGTTGCAGGTTCAACCCCCAATGGGGGGGGGGGGCATGTAGGAGGCATCCGACCCATGATTCTCTCTCATCATTGATGTTTCTATCTCTCCCTCTCTCTTCCTCTCTGAAATCAATAAAAATATATTAAAAATTAAATAAAAATAAAAGTTTCCTTTCCTAAAAGCAAGCATAGTTGGGCCCCAATCCGTAGGCAGGAGAGGGGATCAGAAGGAAAAAGAGAAACACCAAGGAATACAGCACATCCAAGTGAACACCCTACTGTCACCCACACGTCTCTCTTTGAGCGGAGCATCGAAGACTTGACAGGCAGAAGTTTCCAAGAGTGGGAAGTGTCCCCAGTCCCCTTGGGAAAGCTCTGTCATCCTCAGAGTGAGGCCACTAGAGAAGCATCCCCACCTCCATCCCGGCACTGAGCTGGAAGCATCTGGAAGGGCAGCACAGAGAGGTGGCGAAGGAGTTGCAACTTCTGTTGGGAGAGACCGGGGAAAAACACAAATACCATCGTCCTCAAAGCAACACCACTCTGAGCCATGACACAGATGAATAACGCGTGGAAGGAAAACTCCTTTTGTTCTTGTGGTTTCATTCTCGGGAATAAATTTGAGTGGACCAGATATTCTATCTGATAAAAGAGAAACATGCAAATTGACCATACCTCCACTATGCGCACCAGCCAATCAGAGCGAGTATGCAAATTAACCCAATTAAAGATGGTGGCGGCCATGGAGCTAGAGCGAGCAGGAGGCTTGGGTTGCGCTGACGATGGAGGAAGCCAAGCTCCCCACCTGTCCTGGCCGACCCTGGCCTCTGCTACAAAGTTTCAATTATAGAAGATAAATAAATCCCAGATACCTGCTTCCAGCCGGCCCTGGCCTCTGCTCAAAGAGGTGCTGGAAAAAAAAAGAAAAGAAAAGAAAAAAAGGAGGGGTTGGGAGCTTGGGTTGCGGGGGAGTGATCAGGCCAGGATGGGACGGCAGTTGTGGGTAATCAGGCTGGTGGGGGGCAGGGCCATTGGGGGTAAGCAGACCAGCAGGGGGGCCAGTTGGGGGTGAGCAGGCTGTCAGTGGGGGTCAGTTGGAGGTGATCAGGACAGCAGGGGGCGGGCAATTTGGATTGAGCAGGCCAGCAGGGGGTCAGTTGAGTATGAGCAGGCCAGTGGGGAGGGAAAGTAGGGGTGAGCAGGCCAGCAGGGGGGGGGCAGTTGGGGTGAGCAGGCTGGCAGGGGGGCAAGCAGGCCAGCAGCAGGGGACAGTTGGGGGCGAGCAGGCTGGCAGGCAGAGTAGTAGAATAGTTAGGGGCAATCATGAAGGCAGACAGGCAGGTTAGCGGCTGAAGCCAGCAGTCCTGGATTGTGAGAGGGATGTCCGACTGCCGGTTTAGGCCTGATCCCTGTAAACTGGCAGTAGGACATCCTTTGAGGAGGCCCAGATTGGAGAGGGTGCAGGCGGAGCTGAGGAGCACCCTTCCCCCCCCCCCCCGTGCAATTTCACGCACTGGGCCACTAGTCCTATATAATAAAAGGCTAATGTGCAAATTATCCCCTTGGGAGTTCGACAGACCAGGAGTTTGACCACTGGCTTTGATGTGTGCTGACCACCAGGGGGCAGCGCGGAACGAAGGAAGGCCCTGGCCGGCCCTGATCGCAGGCCAGGCCTAGGGACCCTACCCGTGCACAAATTTCATGCACTGGGCCTCTAGTATTTAAATAATTGTATTTATTATTTTCTCGCCTATTAAAAAAACACACTTAAAGGTGGGGAGAGATGCTGAGCTTTCCTTCAGTACCAAAGAAACAAGATTTGCTTAAGATATGCCCTGGCTTATTAATTATTCAGTGGGGAGTCAATTGGACTGTTTACCCCTGGAATGTCGTTAAGCGAAAGGCCAACGATAAGGACGTAACAATGATGGCATTTGGTCTGCAACTGTGCATCTCTTCACACCATATAAAATCAATTACTGTAATCCCCACAGGACTTCTTCCCCCCTATACCTACTAAATATAACGAGTTCTAATGCACAAAGGACACCATAGAAACAGTCTCCACCTTACCCCTGGAGCCCTTGACCGTCAGCACCTCAATGTGGGGATCCAGGGTCTTCCCTAATTGTAATGAGTTAGAACCAAATGTGTTTCTATATTTTTAATCCCTGTGGAAATGTTACTCTTATATCCTAAACAGAAATAGCCACTATCCCTGCATAGTATTCTTATGTCTTCACTAGAGGCCTGGAGCACAAATTCATGCACAGGTGGGGTCCAGCCGGCCCACCCCAAAGGGGGGCCATCAGACCGAGCTGGCAGGGGGAAGGGGCCACGGGCGGTTCAGGTTGGTTGGCTGCTTCAGTGCACATCACAGCCACTGGTCGTTCTGGTTGTTCCACCATTCCAATTGTTGGGCTTTTATATATATAGATTACTGTGCAGAGAGGAACTTTAAAGCCACATGACTCGTTAACTTCTTCATAAAGACAAATGGCTTACTTTAGCCATTATAAAAGGTGGCATGTTTTGTGATCAGATGGGAGTTGGTAGTTTTGAGAAACTGTCAAACCTAGTGTTTCTTAAAAACAGCAACCTCAGAGACATAGACAATAGTACGGAGAGGATGGGGTGGGGAAGGTTGAAGAGGGTAAAGGGGTTCAAATATATGGTGACCAAAAGAAACTAGACCTTTTTTTTCATTCTTTTTTATTGCTGAGTAATATCCCATTGTATGTATACCACATTTTCTTCACCCATTCAGCTCAGGTTTAGGGCTGTTGTGGAGGAAAACCATGAGTCTCACAGACAAGACTTCTTTCTTTCTCAGTAGGTGGCCAGTTTGTGCCACAAACAGAACAGCACCATTTGCCCGGCCATGGCATGGCTCAGTGGTTGAGCATTGACCTAGGAACCAGGAGGTCATGGTTTGATTCCTGGTCAGGGCACGTGCCCAGGTTGCAGGCTCGATCCCCAGTGTGGGGTGTGCAGGAGGCAGCCGATCAGTGATTCTCTCTTATCATTGATGTTTCTCTCTCTCTCTCTCCCTCCCCCCTTTCCCCCTTCCTCTCTGAAATATATATATTTCAGAGGTAAACAGAGAAGATAAGAGAGAGGGTGTCCAGGGATTTTTTTTCCCTTCCATAAAGTTCAGACCATGCATCATCTCTAATGAGCTTGAGAAAGCCGAGCAAAGCTAACGTGCCACAATTCATCATGTTGCCCATCTCAAAGGTGACAGGCAACCTAAGGGGGAAGAGTCTTTATTTTGTAACAACAACAAAAAATGAAGGTGGGATCATCACATTGAAAAGACTATCTCCAAAGGAACAATTACAATCCACATCAACTCTAGAAAATCGTCTCATTATGGTGGGAATTTGTTAGGTTAAATCTGCATCAAAAATTTCCATTAGCACCTGTAAGCAAAACACTTGATTTTTATATTTAACCCCAATGTGGGAGAAAAGAAATTCTTGAGAAATCTTTTCAGATTTTGAGGAATAAGGTGCTGTTACTGTGAGAACAAACACAATGATTGCAGTTGTTAGAAAATGGAGAGGAGGACGATGAAAACAAAGAAAAGAATGGTGGAAAGAGGTCCCGTTGTCACAAGATCATGGAAATGAGGGGAGCTTTTATTTCAATTTTATTTAAATCTATTTTTTTATTGATTTCAGAGAGGAAGGGAGAAGGGCGAGAGAGATAGAAACATCAATGATGAGAGAGAATCATGGACTGGCTGCCTCCCGCACGCCCCACACTGGGGATGGAGCCCGCAACCCAGGCATGTGCCCTGACAGGGAATCAAACCATGACCTCCTGGTTCACAGGTCGATGCTCAATCACTGAGCCACGCCAGCTGGGCTATTTCATACATTCTGCATATCGTTCATGCACTAGTCATTTTTAATAGCTCTCTGTGGCTTATTTCGTTAAGTTCCCACATTCGAGTTGGCTTGGATCTAAATTTTAGAGTTGATGATGTGATTTTAAAGACTGTATAAATTTACATAATGGGATGCTAAGTGTTTACACTGGTGTCTAAATTAGATACTGGCTTAAGGTTGCCCTCTTTCTCTTTGAATTCCCAGTTGGATGCAGCCCCCAAACTTGGAGATTTCTGACTCCCAGTGCTCATCTCCAAAGCTATCAACCCCAAGAAGGTGATTTTCGTGTAATAATTTCCTGCTCATAGTTTTAACCTCTTTTGTGCGTTTCTATTATTTCTTTGTCCTTACTGGTGGTTACACCAGCTCCCAGTTTAATATCATTTGCACATTTCATTAATATGTGGCTTACTCCCTCTTCGAGATCCTTAATAAAGATGTTAAATTAGATTGTATCTGACATTGACCCCTGGGGCACCGCCGCGCTTTAACGATATCCCGTTTCCCTGCCTGCCGTCTACAGAGTCCTTGCAGAGCGCGTGAGGCACCGCCTCAACCTGGGATAAATCTCCCATTTTCATTCCACAGCAGAAGTCAAGTCATGTGGTTTGGGATAACTTGACATTGCCAGAACATACTTGTAGCTGCTAGGAAGTCATATTTTAGCAATTAAGGACAGGTTTGCCAGACTCCATGTCCGATTGCCAAGCTGCTGACAATTACAAGAGATAGTCTCTCTTTCCTGTCTCGTGCGTTTCACTCAAACGGGGAGGGTCTTGTTTTTCCCCGACGAAACTCGGCTTCTTTCCTTCCAGGCTAGCAATCAGCTTTCACCAGCTTTTAAACGGCTCGCCTGCTCTGTGTTTCCAAGCGGATTTATTAGAGAGGCTGATGTGCCCATCCGCCAATGCACGCAGGCTTCAGGGAAGCGCCCCGCTGAGCATCCAGACGGGCACTCAGCTTTCGAGTTTCAGAAATTGACCACGAGTCCTCCCAGTTTGGAAAGGCTGGTTTTGTAATAGAGAAGGTATAGTGCCATGCCCTATGCCTGGCCCAACGTTTCACTCTCCCAGAATATTTGGAGAAACCTACAGATTTTGATCAGCTGCAGAATTTCTTCAGATAAGCTGTAGCATGATATCTTAAGACTTAGGCCTGGCCGGTGTGGCTCAATGGTTGAGCATCAGCCTCTGAACCGGGAGGTCACAGTTCAATTCCCAGTCGGGGCACATGCCTGGGTTTCGGGCTCGATCCCCAGTGCAGGAGGCAGCCAGTTGGTCTATCATTCTCTCCTATCATTGATGTTTCTGTCTCTCTCGTCCTGTGCCTCTGAAATCAATGAAAAAAACAGCATATATTTTAAAAGAAGAGAATTAGATTGCATTACCAAATCACCCACAGTTCCTATGCAGTGAAATTGACTATGGTTACTGCAGTCTAACTTGGGCTGTTCTGATACCCTCATTCAACTTCAGGACAGAGATGATGTTTCCACCGTGAAGCCAGCATTGCTCAAAGAGATGCATCCATTCTGAATGAGCTAACTCTTGGCTAGTCCGGAAGCCTTTCCTGTATGTCCACCAGGTGTGGAATAGTTTAATCAGCCATCTGTCAGCGCTTTCATTTGCTAGAGTATGGAGAATGTCTTGACTTTTCCAAGCCCACAACTGCCCATGAGCAGTGACCATCAAGGGACCCTTACAGAGCCGCTGAGGATCCGGTGAACCATCCTCTTCCCCCGCAGGTAGCCTGTGGGGCTGCAGCCATCCATAGCCGAGAAGGCATTTGAAGAGCTTTTAATAAAGGCAAAGTGCTTCTACTAGTTTCACCGTCAGACACATAAAAGAGATTTTGGTACAAGAATGACAGGTCCTCAGGAAACCATTCTGAAATTTGAGTCCATGCTTATAACGATGGGTAAAATAAAAATAAATATATCTATCCTGGCCAGTGTGGCTCAGTGGTTGAGGGTCGACCTATGACCCAGGAAGTCAAGGTTCCATTCCCGGTCAGGGCACATGCCCGGGGTGTGGGCTCGATCCCCAGTGTGGGGCATGTAGGAGGCAGCAAATCAATGCTTCTCTCTCATCATTGATGTTTCTATCCCTCGCTGCCCCTCCCTTCTTCTCTGAAATCAATTAAAAATATACATATATATAAAATAAATATGTCTAATCAAAGAATGGTTTATCATGGGAAATAAAAATGAACACTCTTTTGCATTGAAGATCATTCTCTCGGATCTAATTCAGAGAGAGACTTAACAAATAGCATAACAAAGGCTTTCTTTCCATTATAATAAGTAATTGGTGGAGACTGAACCGTTTTTTGCCGGATGGATTTCGGAGCGGAAGAGTGACAGTCACTCGCAGCACCGTCATTGAAAAGCTGCGTCCAAATGATTTGTGGTGGTTTTTTGTAAGACACTTGAATGCTTTCCGAAATGAGAAAACATCCTAGCCACAAAAGAGCAGTGTGGTCGCCTTTTTCTTGAAAGACTGCGTGCAGAATTTTCAAACAACATTGGAGGTCTAGCAGATAAACCACTGAGAATGAGTGCGGGAACTGTCACTGGACTCCGGTCTCTTCTGCATCTAAGTTTTCCAATGCTCATGCACAAGAGCGAGGTTTCTCTACATAAAGCTCACTTCATTCCTCCTTTTTTTCAAAATATGTTTTTATTGATCTCAGAGAGGAAGGGAGAGAGAGAGAAGGCTCATGCCTTGTCATCGAACAGCCTCCAGAGCTTCTCAATCACCTGGCGCCTCAAGTTCAAATGTCTTAGCGGCTAAGACTTAGCCCACTCCCCTACCCGAAACACCCTCTATTCCCAGCATGCCCTGGGGGCTGACTCCCCGATTCATGGTGCCCTTCCATTCTCTTCCCTGAGACGTGCTTCTTCAACTTCCTGGCCTCTGCTGGTGAACCCATCACTCAAGGCTGCTGGTGGGACAGCTCCTTGGTAAAGCCAATGCCACTTCTTCCTCTCAAGCACCTACTCCGCAGGCCTGTTTGTTCACATTACCACATCACGTGATATGCTCGCTATTTGCCATCCTAATTGGTTAGCTACCTGTCCAGGTGGACTTGCCCAATCTCTCCAATGGCAAAGAATATATTTTTTTAAATATATTTTTATTAATTCAGAGAGGAAAGGGAGAGGGAGAGAGATACAGAAACATCCATGATGAGAGAGAATCATTGATCGGCTGCCTCCTGCACACCCCCTACTGGGGGTCGAGCCCGCAACCCGGGCATGTGCCCTGACCGGGAATCAAACCGTGACCTCCTGGTTCCTAGGTTGATGCTCAACCACTGAGCCACACCAGCAGGGCAAAGAATGTATTTTTTATTAACTTTACATCCCGCCCTCCTCTATCAAATAGCTTATGTGTCTGGCATATAATTAGGGGGGAATATTTGTTGAATGCATGAGTGAATGAATGAATGACTGGAGACCTGAATTCAGCTGGTGATTTAACCAATAAACCACCAATGACTTTTGGCCAAGTCATTTGATCTCTGTGCACCCCAGATTCCTGCTGGGAGCCGGGGGGGATAATAATTGCTACCTGCCATGGGGGGATGCCGCGAGGATTAATGAAATAATTTTTTGTAAAGCAGTTTGAGCTCCCTGGAAGAAAGGCACTCTGTAAGAACAAAGTGTGATCATAATTATTATGTAGCACCTTTCATCCGCGAATCTCCGAGCACTTCACAAAACATTAACTCGTTAGTCTTCCCGGGACTCCTGCGAGAGAATCCCATTACCTCCATTCGAGAAAAGGGGCCAACACAGACAGCAAAAGGTTAACCGCCCGGCCCGCTGAATGCCACTTCCAGGAACGGGTTTCAGGGAGACCGCCCTGTGAACCTCCAGGCTCAGAAACTTCCCCCTTCTCCCTCCACAGAGAAAGCCATTGAAAGCCTGGATCGCAAATACCAGTTGGATTGAGAGCCCAGGTTAATACCTCCCACAGAAGAAGGGGTGGCATGGGGCAGCGAGGTGGCGACCACAATCCCTCCCTCAACTGAAACAGTGAGAAGCGAACGCTCGCTCCCCGGCCATCGCTGGCCCTCCCAAGGCTCCCCAGCCATCGCTGGCCCTCCCAAGGCTGCGCCTCCTGGCTTTTCATCAGCTCCTTTTAAGTTGACACCTTTCTGCCAGGCCTGTCTCCCAGCCAGAGAATGTCTCATCACCTCTGAATACAAAGGTAGCAGTTTAGCAGCCGCAGAAACACTCCTAAGTAGGACATTCAAAGGAGCTTTCCCCTCCTAATGCTGCTTTTCCTGCTGAATCCCATGAATGTGAGCTGAGACAGGTGCTGCTAATCCTCCTTCTAAAAGGAAAAGGGAAGAATGTCAGCTATTCTGCGGAGACTGGGGGAGGGGGCCGCTTTCGGATAAAGATGCTGTTACATCGAGACCGTCCAGCAACGCGGAGCCATTTCTATTCAGGGCGGTGACACGTGTGCTTTTCGCGCAGATGTGAAATTCCTGCTTCCTGGAGGTGGTGGTCGAGATTACCGGCCCAGCCCGGCCGGCGGGGCTCAGGGGTTGAGGGTCGACCTATGAACCAGGAGGTCACGGTTCGATTCCCGGTCAGGGCACAGGCCCAGGTTGCGGGCTCCATCCCCAGTGGGGGGCGTGCAGGAGGCAGCTGATCAATGAGTCTCTCTCATCATTGATGTCTCTCTCTCTCTCGCCCTCCCCCTTCATCTCTGAAATCAATAAAAACATGTTTATTTTAAAAAGGGAGAGAGATTACTGGCCCCATAATGTGGGTAAATTTGCTACAAACATACAAGCACGTGTGTGTCTCGATGTCCTGGAAATAGGACTGTGTCTGCAGTCCAGGTGGGTTGGACCATCATGGCTCCAATAACCACTCCTTAAGATCGTGCATTTTTAGCCCCAACTGGTTTGGCTCGGTGGATAGAGCGTTGGCCTGTGCACTGAAAGGCCCCAGGTTCGATTCCGGTCAAGGGCATGTCTCTTGGTTGCGGGCACATCCCCAGTAGGAGGTGTGCAGGAGGCAGCTGATCGATGTTTCTAACTCTCTATCCCTCTCCCTTCCTCTCTGCAAAAAAATCAATAAAATATATATATATTTTTTTAAAAGATCATGCATTTTTAGGGGAGACATTCATGCCCTTCTTGATATTATTTATTTATTTTGGAACATCTTAAAATGTGTATTTTTAATTTTTTTATTGTTTTTATCTTTATTGTTGAAAGAGTTACAGATGTCCCCTCTTTTCCCCATTGACCCCCTTCACCCCATCCCGGCCCCCTCCCCAGGCCTTCACCACTACGGTCCGTGTCCTTGGCTTCTGTGTCTGTGCAGACTAGCTCTTTGGTTGATCCCTGCCCCTTCCCTCCGAGATTCTTCAGGCCGTGCCATGCTTCCGTGTCTCTGCATCTGTTTGTTCCTCGGTTTATTTTTCCATCTTGACTTTCAATCCCAAAGAGCCGAATAAGTTCCTCAGGCTAAGTTTCCTGCCGATCCCGCCTCTGAGGCTTTGCATGGAATATCCCTCAGCTTAGTTCACACTTGGGACTTTTCTCTCAGAATGCAACCCCCCTACCCATCTTCCAGCTCCTAAGTTAAGTGGCTGCATCAGCGGAGAAGGAAAAAAGTGTTAGTACTGACTAACTTGTAAATCCACTGTCTGTATGGCCCCCTCCCCGGAGTCCTGCACTGTTAAGTAATTAACTGCTGACTGAACAAAAGAAAGCTTCTTTGATTCGGGGATCCAGCCTTTATTCTGGGGACCATTTTGTTACCCCGTGGGATCTGGCTTTCTAGTTAGTTTCTGCCCCTTCGCTGTTTCCAGTTCTAAGCAACACTTGACTGTCTAAATGGAAAGTATGTTTCACCCAGTGACCCGGTCCCGGAAACGGTCAGCATTGTGCAAGCACTTACTTAAAGGGTGGATCTGGGGATCGTCATCATTTCCACTTATCCCTCCTTCCCAATGGGCCAAGCCCTTCTCAGTCTGACCACACAGCAGCCAGGGGGACCGTCTACCTTCACCCCACTATCCTTATCACCCCACAGGTTAGTCACTAAATGACTCAGTGGCCAAGCTGGGCTCTAAACAGGTCTGTCTGCACCCCAAAAGGCTCTTCCCACCAGGTAACTCTCCCCTGCCCAGGGAAATACTTGCCATTCTCTCAGCCCCCCCCCCCCCCGCTTTGGGGTACACCTCGGTGGGATCCTTGCCAATATTCCCAAAGTCCCCAAAATTTCATTCCCGCCTCGGGCTCAGCAGAAGACACGCGCCGTGTTGTAGTTTACAAACACTGGAAATGGAAATTAGCAGGCGGACAGAGGGAGGTCTCCTTGCTCAGACAGAGGAACCCCGTGAGGAAAATACAAGAGAGTTTGAACTTTCCAACTGACCTCTTAGACATTAAATTTACCCAACCCAGAAGGATCATGTCAGAATTGAGAAGACTCCGGTAGCACAGCTTGGGAGATGCAAGTCGTCATTGAAAAGGAAGATGACTTTGAATGGTAAGACTGCTAAGTTAGGCCTGAAATGACCACTGGAATTTCAGAATGACTGTAGGGCGGGAGAAATATAAACGAGCCCCGCCCAGAGGATTCTGGAGCGAGTGAGGAGGAGTTGAATAGCTATGGTCGCATCCCAAGAAAGTTAACTTTGCATGAAGGGGGCCAGGCTTCACATTGCTGCCAAAAAGCACCCCCAGATGTTTCTCCACCTCCGCCGTTTCCAAAGAGGGGGGTTTTACTTAGCAGAAAATAATCTCTATAACACTGCCCCTTAGCCAAACACGGCTAGATTAATTTAAGAGAGTGTGTTTTTAACAATATATATTTTTATTGATTTCAGAGAGGCAGAGAGAGACAGAAACATCAATGATGAGAGAGAATCATGGATCGGCTGCCTCCGGCTCACCCCACACTAGGGGTCCAGCCCGCAACCCGGGCGTGTGCCCTGATCGGGAATCGAGCCTTGACCTCCAGGTTCATAGGTCAGCGCTCAACCACGGAGCCACGCGGGCCAGGTGAGAGTATATTCTTTAAAGTTGTTCTTTCTGGATTGGCAATTCTCTTTCCAAAATGGGGAAAAGCGATCATTGCTTGACCATCCAGACCCTGAAGCGCTTCTGCACTCAATACCTTTTATTGGCCTTTGAAATTCTCACCTCCGTTTAGGGAGAGTTTTAATTGGACCCTAGATCGCTGGGTTTCTCACGCCTCCTGCTCCTCAGGTTGAAGGGAGGCTGCAGACCCAGCTTCCTGTCTGTCCAAGGTTAGAGAATAGATTTCATTCATTTGCAGACGTGTCTAGACAGCTGCTATAGGATCCAGATTACACCCACAGGCAGGTAACCCCACACCCAGGGCCAAATAAGACCAGAAAGAGACCCGCGTACACCCAGAAGCAAGGAAAGGCAGGGAATTCTCAGATAAGATGGAGCCTGGGAGAGAAAATTCCAGATGGCGATCTGAACTGGACTCTGGACAAAGAGCCTGGAGGCCATAGGGCTTTTGGTCTGTTATCTGTTGGATTTCACACCCTCGTATGCATGGCAACCACTTGCTTGTCTGTATTTCCTACCAAAATCTTTTAAGGGCAGGGAATGGATCAGTTCCCCAATACCTAGCCCGGTACCCACCAAAGGGTAGGCATAGATGGTGTGTGTTGTTTTTTTTAATATCAAATGTGGACCGCTGACCTGGCTCAATGGACAGCTTCATTCGTTCTACAGATATGTGTGGAGTTGCCCTCCGCGTTCCAGGCCCGGCCTCGGTGGGATGCGGTTGGGTAAGACGTGAGTTCTGACCAGGCAGTTGAGATGGTTTCCAAGATTTCACTGCCGAGTACGTGGTCCAGGCTGTCAGTCAGCGGATATTAGCTCCCAGGCATGAAAGGTGATAACACAGCGAGGAAGGAGGAAACAACGCATGCGCAAGCAAAATCAACTGGTGTTGATACCTCTTCATTCCACAGGTGCTGATGTGGAAATAGTTGCACCGCCCCTTATGCAACTATAATCCCATCTGTCCTATGTTTGTATTCACATCTAATCAGATGGGGCCTATAAAACTGCCCTTCTGAGCATCAAGAAGCATCCATTCACAATCTTGGATTATAATAACTTTCACTGCACTTTTCCTCATTCCCATTCGCCATTTTTTTTTATCATAAAAATCTATCTTGGAAATGATGGCATAGATGGCGGAAGAGTGAAAAATCCAGCATGTTTAGATGCTAATTTGGCTGAATTAATAATGACCAGTAGTCCCGACACGCAGTTCCATTAGTTCGCTCTTGCTGAGGAATGATGCCATAAAGACTCTGAGATACAATTTTGTCTTCAATTCCCTCCACCAAATTTTCATCGCTCATCTACTGTAGGCAATATTATATTGCTTTCTGTCTTTGCTAACGTTGCATCTAGCAGTTCATCGCAGGGGATGCTGGAAGGGCCAGTTAGGTTGGCCCTTCCCTAGACTTAATCAAGAAATGAACAGAGAGCCCTGACCTGTTTGGCTCAGTGGATAGAGCATCGGCCTGAGGACTCAAGGGTCCCAGGTTCGATTCCGGTCAAGAGCATGTACCTTGATTGTGGGCACATCCCCAGTAGGGGGTGTGCAGGAGGCAGCTGATTGATGTTTCTCTCTCATCGATGTTTCCAACTCTCTCTCCCTCTCCCTTCCTCTCTGTAAGAAATCAATAAAATATATTTTTTAAAAAAGAAAAAAGAAATGAACAGAGAGCTGGCACCTTAACCAGAGAATGAATGCTAGTTTGTTCTCCTTTGGCACCTGAGCAGTGAAAGCCTGTGGCTGACCTCTGCCAGTTCTCACCTCCAGTCCCACAGGGCAGGATGAGAATGTCAGGTACCCTAAGAATCTGCTATGTCTTTCCATTTCAGGGGGAGAAAAGATAGCATCACGCGCGGGGTCGACCAGCTGTTTGTCCCAGTTGACTGAACTAATCAGGTGTCCAGCATCTTGTGGTCTGAATTATCCAGGTCCAACCAGTAGACTTTGAAAACCAGCCTCACTTGCTCAAAAAAAAAACATGTTTATTCATCATTAATACATGTGGACTTTTTTCCCCCATGTTTTTATTGAAATATACTGGGCGCACAACTTTGTGTAAATGTAATGTGTACAGCATGGTAATTTAATACATTTATATATTGCAATGTGACTTCGGTTGTAGCGATCATTAGCACCTCTATTACATCTCATAATCATTTCTTTTTAGTGGTTAGAATAATTAAGTTCTAATCTCTTAGCAAGTTTGATGATCGTAATGCAATATTATTCTCTATATTCATTATTCTGTATATTAGATCTCTAGGACTGTTTACTACTTGTTGCAAGTTTGTATCCACAGACATCTGTCCTCCAACTTCCCCTCCACCAGTAGCTTCCATTTTACTCTCTGTTTATAAGAGATTGACTTTTTTTAGATTCCACATGTAACTGATAACATATAGCATTTCTCTCTCTGTCTGATTTGTCCCATTTAAGCATAATGTCCTCAAGGTCCACTCATGTTGTCTCAAATGACAGAATTTCTTTCTCCCCACGACTGAATCTCATTCCGTCTTCTCTCTCCATTCATTCATTGATAGGTTGTTTCCATACCTTGGCTAGGTGGAATAATGCTGCAACCAACATGTAAGTGCTTACATCTCTTGAATATTCTGTTCAAAACAATTTAAAATTCTGATAAATTTCTCACCCAAAAGAAATAAATATGCCTTAGTACAATAATTAAATTACAAGAATATAAAGTAATGAAATTTTAACAATAACGTCACTGCCAAAATCAAAGATTAAGTTGTTAATCTTCTATAGCTGAACTGTCCTACCTTCTTCTTTTCCACTATGTTCTAGTACTTATTTCATCATATTGTTATTGCGCCACTATCCCATGCCACATTTTGTACTCTTAGGGTTGTATTTAGTATTTGTTCCACGCAGTTTATGAATACAAATTTTGGGGAAATCTTCTTAATACATCCACTAACATTCATCAAAAATGTAGACTAGCCCTAGTTGGTTTGGCTCAGTGGATAGAGTGTCAACCTATGGACTGAAGGATCCCAGATTCGATTCCGACCAAGGGCACATGCCCGGAGTTGCCAGCTTGATCCCCAGTAGGGGGCATGCAGAAGGCAGCCAATCAATGATTCTTTCATCATTGATGTTTCTATCTCTCTCTCCCTCTCCCTTCCTCTCTGAAATCAATAAAAATATATTTTTAAAAAATGTAGACTAACTAAATCACTCTTTTTCAAACGGTGGCTCCCAGCCTATTAGGGATACCAATTCTATATCACTATAAGTGACATAGAATATGTTAGAAAATACCAGTGTACATTGAGGGTTAAAAATTAAGCATCACATTGGAAAAGTTTGCTTCACTTACATACATTTGCATCTGTGTTGCAATGTAAAATATCTCTTTCTGTGGGTCTCAGCTAACTTAATTTGAAAAATACTTCCCTAGACTAAAGGCTCTTAAGCGTGAACAGTATGTTTTCGTGTTTCCCTCTCCAATTGAGCACGTTGCTGCTGCTACTGCTGGGTTATTACCTCCTAATTTGGGAGAAAGTTCATAGTTTGTTGATTCCGGATACTGACTTTGAGAATTGCAAATGATGTTGTGATCGTCTTAATGTGACTGTCTATTCCTCCATCTATCAAGGCATCATCAGCTAGGAGGATGTCTGGAAAGCATAATTCAGTGACTTTTTTGTAAAGGAATAAAACCCAGTCTTACACTCATTTATTCCTTTCCCATGCACTTTTCATCATGTGGACATGGGCCTTGCACCTTCCGTGTTGATTATCCACTTGGATGACGCTGGATATTCTTACGGGGAAACTATATTTGATGAGGAAGTCGGGGGGGGGGGGTGAAAGTTCACAAGCATCCCTTGTATGGTTTACACAAGGCCAGTTTTGGAAAGTCCCACGGGACAGGAAACGCAAAGTCAAACCTTAGATGTGTTGCCCCACCTCCTAATTATACCCCATTCCCATGAATATAGGCCTTTAGTTGGTTAAATTTTGTGTGGAAATGAATCTATGGAATGGTGGCTGCCAGAGGCTGGGGAACAGGGGAGATGGTGGTCAAATGATACAAACTCCCAGTGATCAGGTGGATAACCTCTGGTGATCTGATGTAGCATGGTGACTACAGTTAATAGCACTCCACCGTATATTACAAGTCAAGAGAGCAGATCTTTAAAAAAGGCAATTGTGTGAGAGTATGGCAGTCTTAGCTAACCTTATGATGATAATCATTTCAAAATATATATGTATATCAAATCATCACATTGTATACCTCAGTCTTATTAAAGGCCCAGTGCACAAATTCGTGCACAGGTGGTGTCCGGCCAGCCCACCCCAATCAGGCCGGGCTGGCTGGGGGGAGGGGCCACGGGCAGTTGGCTGACCGGCCCTGCCCTCTGGTTGAACTCCCAGTCGGGTGGACAATTTGCATATTAGGCTTTTATTATATAGGATAATACCTCAATGGCCCGGCCGATGTAGCTCAGCAGTTGAGCATCAAGCCAGGAATAAGAGGCCAGGAGTTCAATTCCCAGTCAGGGCACACGCCCAGGTTGTGGGCTTGATCCCCAGGAGCAGGTATGCAGGAGGCAGCCAATCACTGATGTTTCTCTCTCATTGATGTTTCTATCTCTCTATCCCTCACCCTTCCTCTTTCTCTCTCTAAATAAACAAAAAAATATATATAAATTAAAAAATAATATTTCAGTAAAGCAGGAAATAATCCTATTTATAAAAGGCCAGGACCATAAGTGTAATGACTGGAACGACCGCTTGACCAGTTGCCATGAGGTGCATTGACCACCTCTTGGTCCCTCCCCCCTACCCCACAGGCTCTGATCGCAGCATGGCAAACGGGAGGGTGGCGGCAGGGCGGGACTGGAAACTGTTGAGCGGCAGTGGGCGGCGAGCGGCAGTGAGCGGCGAGCGGCAGTGAGCGTCCAGTGGTGAGCAGCGCAGGGCGTCACGGGGCAGGGGCAGCAGCAGCAAGCGTCATGGGGTGTCGCAGGGTGGCGGACATGGCCCTGATCGCAGGCTAGACCTAGGGATCCTACTCGAGCACGTTTTCGTGCGCTGGGCCTCTAGTTAAAAAAATAAACTCCTAAAGGATATGTGGAAAAAAAACATGAATCTGTAAATTGTGTCAAATCACAATTTGTGACACAGAAACAAGAAAGCGATGTCACATACGCAAACGGCGGCCGTCTTCCACAATGTCTATCCAACAGATTGCGTTGTCAGGCATGTGTGTGTGCGTGTGTGTGTGTGTGTGTGTGTGTGTGTTAAATGCAGAGTGGCTTTGAAGGCAGAAAACCTTCCAGATTAGTCGGAACGGGAGCCAAGATGGGAGCGTATTTTGTAAATAATGAAGAAAACCACCGTTTCAAGAGGACAGCAGTGCTAGAAACTGGGCCACTGCCACTCCCCAGCATTAAGACGGAGTGTTCAAGATTAAATAAAGGATAGAAATTCCCACCTCCTCCTGCTGCTGAGACAGCCCTTTAGTGGCCCAGAGATTAAAAATCAGCTTCGTTTTTGCCCGTTCCCGGTTGTAAATTGGCTTGGCTCAGAAGGGACTCGGGCCGTGGGCATGGAAAACACTGCCAAGTTTTCAGTTCCTTTGGAACTAGTTGCCTCTCTCCCGTGGAGAGAGCCTGGGCTTGCTGGGTTGGTCCACACGGAATTGGCCTCTGCCTCAACACTCATTTCTGATTTTTTGGGAAGTCTCTGCCAGGCCCACGCTAGAAGTCTCCCTGGGTCACAGACTGTCGGATTTGAATCTATGGTTGCAAAGAAAGCCTGGCTTTTGGGTGCATGAAGGGAATCCTCTTCCCCCGTTATGACTGCCAGCTACACCACATTTGATTCCCAGACAGGGCACATGCCCGGGGTTGTGGGCTCGATCCCCAGTAGGGGGCGTGCAGGAGGCAGGCAAAGGTGGTGTTAGATTAGAGTATGATTAGATCGATGGGTAAATAGTATGGAAAGTACAATGATTTGCCCTGAAATCTTGGAGGATTACATGCTTTAAGTGGCCTACATAAGTGCCAAATGTTAAGCCTATAAATAGCTATTCCCCCAAACCTTAAAAACGCCCTGGTTGGTTTTCAGCATTGATTGAAACATAAGGAGAGATCAGACGAGAAAAGCAAAGGAAAATCTCCAACATCCCATGTCCCTTTCCTTACTCTCAGTCCTTTTTAAAATTAATTATTATTTTTTTTTAATCCTCACCCAAGGATATTTTTCCACTGATTTTTTAGAGAGAGAGGGAAAGACAGAGAAAAATAACAATGTGAGAGAAACACAGCGATTGGTTACCTCCTGCAAGAGACCTGACCAGGACCCAGACCTGGGCCAGGGAGGAGCCTGCAACCGAGGTACATGCCCTTGACCAGAATTGAACCTGGGACCCTTCAATCTACAGGGCCACACTCTATCCGCTGAGCCAAACCGTCTAGGATACCCTCTCGGTACTTTATACAACGTATTGAAATACTTGTTTTACAAGTCAACTCCTATCCCATCCTCAGTTATATAAGAGAGACCTGGAAGAGAATAAAGATTTACCTGTATCAATTAAAAGTTTCCATTACCCAGGCATTTCTCTTCATGCGTTTGTGACTCATTGAATAAGACATCTTCCACATGGTGATTGTGCGGGGCGGGGGGCGGTTAGGGGGGTGGGGGCTCTTGTTATAATTTATTGTCCTTTTGCCTAGCCTCCTGCTCTCACATTCATTAAATTCCAAAGAGTAGCACAAAGAATGTGTGCGGCCCGGCCAGTGTTGCTCAATGGTTGAGCATTGACCCATGAACCAAGAGGTCACCAGTTCGATTCCCGGTCAGGACACATGCTCAGGTTGCAGGCTCCCTCCTCAGTAGGGGCTTGCAAGAGGCAGACAATTGATGATTCTCTCTCATCATTGATGTTTCTATCTCTCTCTCCCTCTCCCTTTCTCTCTCTCTGAAATTAATAAAAAGATATTTAAAAAAGATAATGTGTGGTTACCTCCATCGCCAAGACATTATAAAACAGACATGATATACATGACAATGAACTGGAATGCTATTTTGAACACTAACATTTATTTTGCTGTAAGAAAAACACTCTTCCTTAATGAAAGTCCTAGGATAACTCTCTCTGCTCGGGTATAGACCTTGTCCACGCGGGAAAAATATCCAACCACTCACCTAAAATCGTGCCCTGTGATTCTTTGCTAAAAAGGGCTCCACTACCCCCAGGCAACACCAGCCCTCCAAAACGCATCTCAGATACCCGGATGTTTCTCACCGCAGCTTGGGCTCCTGGTTACAACACAGCAGGTCCAACGGCCCTGACCTTCTGCGGGGCCTCTCGCGTTCCCTTCGGCCTCCGATGAGTTAATACTTGCAGCAGGACCCCGCATGTTTGGGTAATTCACTTATTAAGCACATTAAAAGCTTCTGGCTCTTTGACATCCACAGAAAAAGCACAGCAATCCTGCGACCCCTGACCCTGGCTTATCAGATGACAGGTGTCACGCTGTCAAGGCCTCCTCATTGACCATGTGGGTAAAGGCCACATTTTATAGGTGTTTACAGCAGTTTAAGGTTCACGCTGCCAATCTGTGTCAACACCAGGCCATGCAGGCCGACCGGTTTGGTGAGTGGGGCCAAGCGCTGGAAGAAAAGCCAAGAGCAGAAATTCTTATCTAGTTAAAGATCAGTTCTTTGAAAAAAAATTTTTTTTTTACTATTTTTTTCTAATCCTCACCTGAAGATATTGTTTCATTGATTTTTAGAAATAGTGGAAGGGAGAGGGAGAGACAGAGACATCGCCGCCTGGAGTCGGGGAGTTGGGTTCAGCAGTGAACAGAGGATGCCCGTTCTCTGACGGCGGCAGGCGCCACCTGGACAGTGCATGGAGCACTCGGCTTGATGCAGTGCTGTCTGCTGCCCCATCACTGTGATCTGGTCCGGGACTCCTGAAGGTTCTCAGTGTGTCTGCAGGAACCTTGTGTCCTGAGTAACTGGAGAGCACCTGACTTGTGGGAGGCGAGTGCTCTCCCTTTGTAAAAACGTTTTGTTCATTGGTTTGCGGCGGGGGAGAGGAGGGAGATGGAAAGAAACATGGATTTGTTGATCCACTTACTGATGCATCCATTGGTTGAGTTTTGTATGTGCCCTGACCAGGGATCGAACCCGCAACCGTGGTGTATCAGGATGGTGCTCTAACCAGCTGAGCTATGGCCAGGGCGGGAGGTGAACGTTCCTGACCATTGTGCCCAGGCTGGAGCATCCCTCCTCTGTAGCTGGGCATCGTCCTTCCTCCTTCTTCCTTCCTCCTTCCTCCTCCCTCCTTCCTCCTTCCTCCCTCCTCCCTTCTCCTTCCCTTCTGACATCACATATGTGGACCCCCTCCCTCCTGACATCACATATGTGGGCCCCCTCCCTCCTGACATCACATATATGGGCATCCCCCTTCCGTCCTGACATCACATATATGGGCGTCCCCCTCCTTCCCTCCTGACATCACATATGTGGGTGGCCCCCTCCGTCCTGACATCACATATGAGGGCATCCTCTCTCCCTCCTGACATCACATATGTGAGTGTCCCCCTCCCTCCTGACATCACATATGTGGGTGTCCTCCTCCCTCCTGACATCACATATGTGGGCATCCCCCTTCCCTCCTGACATTACATATGTGGGCCCCCTCCCTCCAGACATCACATATGTGGGCACGCTCCCTCCTCACATCACGTATGTCCCCTTCCCTCTCATTGTCAGGCTTCCTCCCCCAACTGAACTTTTCCCCCAAAACAGAAGTGTCCACACATAGTTTGAGTTTAAATAGAAACTTTACTTCACTCTACATTAGACTGAGAACACCTAAAATAAGCTCCTTTATCTGTTTCATAAACCTCGAATCCATTTTAGTTTAGTCTCATCTCAATTTTCTTTTGTTTCTATAGAAACAACAAAATCAAATCCTAGCATTTAGTGTTCACACATGTGAATTTTCAATTTATAAAATGGTCTTTCTCTATTGTTTAATGTCTAGCAAATTTAAAAGTGCCGTTGAAATCAAGCTATTTATCATAAAATCTATAATAAAAAATACCTCCACTCCCCCAAGAAAAACAACAGTAAAAGACAATTCAGCTATATTTTCTAATGTTCCTGAAGGAACCAAGCACTGTAAGAAGACACTTTGCTTAGCCAACTTGGTTTTAAATTTTTTTGATGCTAGTTCTGTCTTTAATAATTACTTTTACTGCCCGGCTGGCGTGGCTCAGTGGTAGAGCGTTGACCTATGAACCAGGAGGTCATGGTTCAATTCCTGCTCAGGGCACATGCCTGGGTTGCGGACTCGATCCCCAGTGGGGGGCATGCAGGAGGCAGCCGATGAATGATTCTCTCTCATCATTGATGTTTCTCTCTCCCTCTCCTTCCTCTCTGAAATCAATAAAAATATATTTAAAAAAAATAATAGTCATTACTTTTACTTACCTACCTGATTTTTTTCCCTTCAGTTGAAAGCCCAGGAGGCTGTTTTGAGAAGTGGCATTGCCAGTGGTGAATTTCACACAAAGAAATATGAAAATCCAACTTTAGGAACTCTTTGGAGGGTGCATTACATATAATATGCTGCATTCGGGTAGAGCAGAAAGTATCAAAATGACGTGACTTGGAATCTCAGGCTTGCCATTGACTTTAGGTATGGTACCGGCCCTCTTTGTGCCTCAGTCTTTTCATCTGTAAAAGGGGAGCAAAGTCTATTTTATAAAGTTGTTACATAGGACAAATGGGTTGACCGTCTCAGTAGCAACCATATATTGCGCTCTCACGATCTCATACATAGCTCTTGAAATAGCCCTGGGGAGAAGGTAATAACGCCCCCATTTTTTTTCTGGTAAGAAAATGGAGACCCAGAGGGGTTCAGAACTTGTTCGAGCAATTAGTGGCCAAGGTGAAATTCAGATCCATGTCTGTGATCCTAACTTCTGTGTTCTGTCTGCCACTGCAAGGTGGAAGTTCATTTATGTTAGTTCATTTCTCCCCATTGTTGGAAAGCAGTGGTTCTCACTGAAGCTAAAGATCATGGTTTTACTCATCCCTGTCCTCAATACTTGCTTGTTGAGTAAATGGATTCATGGACAGGTGCAATAGTGTGGTCCCCAGACCGGCAGCAGCAGCGTTTGGGAGCCTGGGAGCAATGGATATTCTCAGGCATCACCCCAGACCTACTCAGACGCGTTAAATGAGGGGCCCAGCTGTTTTCCTAACAGACCCTCGAGTGACTGTGATACTTGCTCCTTCATCCTCTACTATCTGATTCATGTGTGTGTGTGTATACACTGAGTGGCCAGATTATTATGATCTCTGAACACATAATAATCTGGCCACTCAGTGTATATCCTATATAATAAAAGGCTAATATGCAAATTGTCCCCTCGACCAGGAGTTCGACTAGCAGGCAGGCCAGCCAACCACCCATGTCCCCTCCCCCTGGCCAACCTGGGACCCCATCCATGCGTGAATTCATGCACCGGGCCTCTGATACACACACACACACACACACACACACTGAGTGGCCAGATTATTATGATCTCTGAACGCATAATAATTTGGCCACTCAGTGTGTGTGTGTATGTTTTGTGTGTGTGTGTGTGTGTGTGTGTGTGTGTGTGTGTAGATTGATTTCAATTGATTTCAGAGAGTAAGGGAGAGGGAGAGAGAGATAGAAACATCAATGATGAGAGAGAATCACTGATCAGCTGCCTCCTGCACACTCCCCACTGGGGATCAAGCCAGCAACCTGGGCATGTGCCCTTGACCAGAATCGAATCCGGGACCCTTCCGTCCGCAGGCCAACACTCTATCCACTGAGCCAAAGCAGCCAGGGGTACTACCTGATTCTGGTTGGATTTTCTTTGAAGAGTGATTTATTTCTGATTATGACATTCACTAGAGGCCCGATGCATGAAATTCGTGTACGGGCCTCGGCCCCCACCCCCGCAGCTTCGTCCGGAAGGTCGTCCAGTCTAATTAGCATATTACACTTTTATTATTACAGATACTTCTCAACTCACAAATTTAGAGAAGTGTAAAAGATGTAAAGTGTAAAGTGTAAGGATGATAATAGAAAGCAGTTCATTAGAGCATGTTAACATTCGGAGGCAAATCATTCGCGTGTGTGTGTATCTGTGCTTGTATGTGATAAACAGAATATAGATAGATAGGTAGAGATATAGATATAATGGATGGATGGATGGATAGATAGGTAGATGGTGGGTTGATAAATGAGAAAGAGATAGAAAGAGAGATTAAACCTTAATAAAACTGTCGTCTTTTTCATGTCACTGAATGTAGTGGGCACTTTTCCAAAAATCATTTGAAAACACAACTCTGACAAGTATGATATTCTAGGCCCTGGAGCGTCTGCAGATGTGGTGCTCCAGTAGCCATCCTTCTATACCATGACTTGTCCACAGGCCAGGCCTAAGTTTCTAACCAGCGCCATAGGTCCATGCTTGCAAGTAGAATTAAGGACCAAAGAATATAAATATTTTAGGGATCATGTAATATACCACGAGACTGGCCTCGAGGAGGTTACCCTCTTTGTGCCTCAATCTTTTCATCTGTAAAATGGAAGCAAAGTCTGTTTTATGAAGTCATTACATAGGACAATTGGGTTGATTATCATAGTAGCCACCATTTATTGAGGGGAAGAGGTGGTAATGCTCCCCGGGCCGTTCGTTATCTTCAGTTTCTGAAGGTATCAATCTATGTTACCTTAGCTTCACCAGCGTTATGTATTATCATTTAATATATCCCGGTTTCTGCTTTTTGTAACAATAGAGTACTGTTGTGACTGATATAACCCAAGCTTTCACATTGCATTGCCTTTTAACATAGCCTGACAGTGACTTCTCTGACATTCTGAGAACATAACTAATCCCAAAAAGACCACTCTTCTGCTACAGCCATTGTCGGTGCCTGAGTACCAACACATGCTGTCAGTAGCTGCCAATAAATATCCCAAAGTATGAGAAACTGCGGAGTGAAATGTCTCGGAGACCAAAAGAACACCCCATGAGAACCAGAAGACAACAAATAAATGTGGCCTCTGGACCCGGAGCAAATTCATTCATTCATTCATTCATTCATTCATTCATGTCACTAATATGCAGGGTGATAAATTAGCAATAACCTCCAGAAAGGGCTGCCTGGATGATGAACAGAAACACTGGGTGCAGACATGATTTTCGTAATGCATGAGAGGTTCAGAACGATCGCGTCTGATGTTAATTGGGAGAATTCTCTGTAGGGTAGATGCCCTCTGGACAAATGAGTCCCCAGTTAATTTCAGGGCCTGGTAAGTGAGCGGGACGCTCTTTAAGGACCAGTTTTCCGCTCATTAATCAGGACTGTGCCCCATGACGCTAGGTGTAAAATTGCTTCCGTGGACGATGACTTTCTTCAAAAATTAAATTCAGACCGAGGTCAAGTACACCCACTTCGTTTTTCACTGATAATTAGTTTACAATGCAGAATATTTATTATGACTTCTCTCTGGGTTATCCTGAGAAACTCTTAATAATACCCACCTCAGCTCATAGCGTCACCTCCTCTGTGAAGTCCTCCCAGCCACTTCCAGGCTGAATCAGTCTCGGTTTTCTCTGTGGTTCTGCGGTTCTTTGTGTCTGCCTCTGTTATGTCACTTGGCGTGTTGGGTTGGAATAAACTGTTGCTGGGATGGTCTCCCCAAATGAACTGAAGCAAAAGATCATGGTTTCACTCATCCCTGTCCTCAATACTTGCTTGTTGAGTGAATGGATTGATGGACAGGTGCAATAGTGGTGATGATGTATGGGTACACTCAGTCCATTGGGCTTGGCAAGCGTCATAGCCACACAAAGTCAAGGACGTGAACTAAGATGATGATGGTGGGAAATAAGGTGTGTCAGGCTCTTCCATGCTACCAAAGGCAGTGGAAGTTTATTTTAAGAAAATATACAGAAGTAGCCCAGCTGGTGTGGCTCAGTGGTTGAGCATCAACCTATGAGCCAGGGGGTCACATTTCGATTCCCGGTCAGGGCACACGCCTGAGTTGAGGGCACAATCCCCAGTGTGGGGCGTGCAGGAGGTGGCCGATCCATGATTCTTCCTCATCATTGATGTTCCTCTCTCTCTCTCCCCCTCCCCCTTCCTCTCGGAAATAGAGAGAAGAAAGGAGAATAGGTTTGTAGAGACTACCCGATATCACTGTCTTTCTTACCAACTGATCTCTAATTCATTGGAGCAGAACTGTGTCCAGATGTTGGACACTGCGTTTCTCTGCCTCCCTTGTTGTAGATCCAACATGCATGCGTGTTGGCTCAGTAGGCACAAGCAAAGAGTTTTGGGGGCCACTTTCAGGAAAGCCGCCTCCGTTGGCAGGTGCTCCGTGGTCCTGTGATTTCCCTCCTCCCGGTCTGGAATGCAGAGGTAATGGCGGCAGCTCAGGCATTGATCTTGAGAACATGAGAACGGCCAGCACAGTGTCACACAGACCTAACATCTGTCTGTCTGTCTTCTAACTGTGACCAACCTCTGAGATAAAATGGACAGGGCTTACAAATAAACTTGGGAAGGTGCTAGGATCGGCAGGTCAAACAAGAGGGTAGAGACAAAGATACTACTGACGTCTTCGGGTCTTAACACCGGAAGTCATTTCTATTCATGTGCAAACAAAATCGGCAAACCCAAAGGAAGGCATGGCAGATCCGGCTCAGGGGGAAAGTGGGTGAGTTCTGACGTTAACACACTGAGTTTGAGGAAATCCAGGTAAAGGAAACCAGTTGGGGAGCAAAGTGGTAATGTCCCGGCCCTTGGGGTGGAGGAGAGAGCTGGAGTGGCAGGAATGAATGGGTCCCCCCAAGATCAAGCCTTGGCCAAAGAGAAGATGAGAAAGGGCAGAATCCCAAGCTAGCGCTTTGTGGCCACTGGAAAGAAGTCATCAGAATTGGGAGGAAATGAATAATCGAAGGCTAGCGAGGCATTTCCAAGAAGCGAGTCAATGAGGCACAATGGCGAAGGGGCCTTCACACATTGTCATTGGCTGTGGCCCTTGGAAAGTCAGAGTGGCTATAAAAATGCAGCTTCCAGCCCTAACCGGTTTGGCTCAGTGGAGAGAGCATCAGCCTGCGGACTGAAGCGTCCCAGGTTCAATTCCGGTCAAGGGCATGTACCTTGATTTCGGACACATCCTCAATAGGGGGTGTGCAGGAGGCAGCTGATCGATGTTTCTCACTCTCTATTCCTCTCCCTTCCTCTCTGTAAAAAAATCAATAAAATATATATATTTTTTAATGCAGCTTCCATGCTTGGGGTGGAGAGAGCAAGGGATTCCAAATCCTTGAAGGAGTAGTCAAAGGGCAAGAACAGACCATGTGACCATTCCTTAAAGGGGCAGCAGGCTAACATCTCTCCAAGGTAGATTAAAAACACAATTTTTTTCATTGGATAGAACTGTGACCTTTAAATATTGAAGCAGTCGGACATTTACTAAATTCCTACATTTAATGTGTACAGGAAATACCAAGAAAAGAACCTATCATTCCTGTTTGGGGCCAGTCAGGCTTCCGTAGTGAATATTTGTTTTGAAGACCACAAGCATCCTATGGGAATTTCTTAATACAGAAATAACTTGCAGAAACAATATGCTATTTTGGAATTAAGAGGCCACGAGATAAATGTTGTAACCCCACAACAATTTCATTATGGCCTTTGGATATATTTATGCTTTTTCATCTTTCTCTCTTTCCTGATGAAAATTAGATGCTAAACATTGCCAAGATCAGCATTGCTTCGTACTTGACAATGGCTCAGCAAGACATCCTTACATTTAGCCCAGCCCATATTTTAGGTCTGACCAAGTAAGTTATGGGAATACTGCTAACCCAGACTCAAAGCATCCCCTACTAAGTCGGCTCACACAGTACGATTCTGTAGACTATGTAACTTTATGGGAGAAGGGGCCCAGAGTCACAAGGGTGTCTGCAGAGTTTCACTTGTCTGTATTTGGACTTGCTCCTGGAATTAAAGAGCATATAACGTCACTGTCATCACGATCCCTTTATACATTTATTTAGTGACCACTCATTTTTCTAGCATTAACGATGTGCCCAAATATTAGATAGATAGATTGATATATAGATATTTAGATGATAGATATTTAGATATTTAGATCGATAGGTAGACAGATGATAGATAGATAGATGATAGATAGGCAATTTCATTTACTTCTCCCAACAACGCTATCCCTGTTTCACAGTTGCTAAAATGATGGTCAAAGGTATTTTGTCACCTTGTTCAGATCACAGAGCTAGAAAACAGATGAATAAGGATTTGTACCCAGATATAGTTGATCAGAACGTTCAAACTTCCTAGGTAGGCCCTGGCTGGGTAGCTCAGTTAGTTAGAGCATCGTCTCGATACACCAAGGTGCGGGTTCGATCCCCGGTCAGGGCACATCCAAGAATCGAGCAATAAATTGATGGTCCTCTCTCTCAAAAAAAAAATAATAATAATAAAATAAAATTTAAATAAATAAAAAAGAAAGTTCAAACTTCCAGTAACTGTGAGTCCCTAACTTAGATAGCATCCTGGACACTGCAGTTGTCAAAGGATTTTGAAAATACTTTGCTCCTCACAATGACCTGCTTAAAATGGGTGTAATTATTTTTTCGTTATTCTTAGGGATCTCACCCACAAAAAAACAGACTCACAAATGTGTCCTCGTCGCTCAGCTGGCATGGAAGCCCAGGTGTCCTGTTCCAAACCCCAGTCTCCTTGCCTTTATGTCACTTAACACTGGAGCCTAAAGCACGTTCATCAACCCTGGCCTCTGCTATAGTACCGTCTACACGTATGACAGCCCTTTCGATCGAGTCGAGTTTTGTTTTGCTTTTAGTTATCAATCGGAAAGAAAAAATGTTCTTCAATCATTTCTCAAATCCATTAGCAATGGGTCAACCAGATGGTTTGGCACAAGGCTCTGGGGTCATTTTCAGAACCCGAGGCAGAGCAGCCATTTTTAGCTGACTATTTTGAGGTCCTGAAATGTTGGGCGGTGTTTGCTCCCTTTGGTCCGCAGCCAGGAGTCTCCGGAGGCAGAAGCGCTCAAATGCCAGCCGAAAGGGTGTTCTCGCAGCACTGCTGGCTCGGGCCCGAGAGCAACATCGCAAAGCTCCCGAGCAAGGCTGTTCGGCACGTCTTCCTCCCAAACCTGCAAGAACACGATGCTTGGGGAAAAGGGTTTTGAAGTAGTTACCTGAAGCGAATTCTTTTTTTTAAATATATATATTTTTATTGATTTCAGAGAGGAGGGAAGAGAGAAAGAGAGAGAGAGGGAGACGGGAGGGGGGGGGAGAGAGAAAGAGAGACAGAGAGAGACAGAGAGAGAGAAACATCAATGATGAGAGAGAATCATCGATCAGCTGCCTCCTGCACACCCCACCCTGGAGAGTGATCCCACAACCTGGGCATGCGCCCTGACTGGGAATCAAACCGTGACCTCCTGGTTCGTAGGTTGATGCTCAACCACTGAGCCATGCTGACCGGGCCTGAAGCAAATTCTTACTGTGAACTCTGCCCACGTTGACTGTGAAATTTACAAACCCTTCCATCCCGAGACCATGTATGTGCATCATCGTCCATTCATGTTTATATGAGTAAGTGATGCTCTTTTTAAAAACATATATTTTTATTGATTTTCAGAGAGGAAGGGAGAGGGGGAGAGAGAGAGAGAAACATCAATGATGAGAGAGAATCATTGATTGGTTGCCTCCTGCACACACCCTACTGGGTATCGAGCCTGCAACCGGGACATGTGCCCTTGACCGGAATTGAACCTGGGACCCGTCAGTCCGCAGGCCGATGCTCTATCTATTAAGCCAAACCAGTGAGGGCAGTAAATGATTTTTTAAAATATATTTTATTGATTTTTTACAGAGAGGAAGGGAGAGGGAGAGAAAGTTAGAAACATCTATGAGAGAGACATGGATCAGCTGCCTCCTGCACACCTCCCACTGGGGATGTGCCCGCAACCAAGGTACGTGCCCTTGACTGGAATCGAACCTGGGACCCTTGAGTCCGCAGGCCGAGGCTCTGTCCACTGAGCCAGACTGGTTAGGGCAGTAAATTATTTTTTACAAACACACCTTCACCAGAGAGATTCATTTGGCCACTTCACTTTTCACTCCCACGTGGACATATAGAATCCAAATATTCTACTTGAGCTAAGAGTACACACCAGGCAAATGATGTTGCCAAAAAAAAAAACAACTAACGAATTGTATTGTTTCCTCCAAGCTCTTAAGTTATTTCTTAAGGAAATGGTCCTATCTATTCTCTAACACCCATTTTTTAAATCTTTTTTCAGTGCACCTATATAAATTTCTACCAAGTTTATTTTTGACTCTTGGATTAATTTAGCCCTAATCATAACTTGCACTTCTAATTTTATCCCGTCCCACTGGTTTCAAGGGTGACGTATGATCTCACAAAATGTAGCTAGCTTTCCTTTATTTAACAGCCATGCATTATGAATTTCTACTGTTTAGCTATTAATCTTATTTCTAAATTGATGGCTTTGGCCCTAACTGCTTTGGCTCAGTGGCTAGAATGTCTGCCTGCAGACTGAAGGGTCCCAGGTTCGATTCCGGTCAAGGGCATGTACCTTGGTTGCAGGCACATCCCCAGTAGGGGGCGTGCAGGAGGCAGCTGATCGATGTTTCTCTCTCATTGATATTTCTAACTCTCTATCCCTTTCCCTTCCTCTCTGTAAAAATCAATTAAAAAAAAATTTTTTTTTAATTTGATGATTTCGTACCTTTCTGCATTGTTTGTGTCCTGCCTTGGTAAGCGTAGGTATTCAAGGAAAAACTATAATAGTTCAATAGAATGGTTTCTTTTCTTTTTTTTTAAATATATATGTTATATTATTGATTTTAGAGAGAGAGGAAGGGAGAGGAAGAGAGGGATAGGAACATCAATGGTGAGAGAGAAACATGAATCGGCTGCTTCCTGCACACCCCCTACTGGGGATCAAGACTGCAACCCAGGCATGTGCCCTGACCAGGAATCGAACCCGTGACCTCTTGGTTCATGGCTCAGCGCTCAACCCCTGAACCACACCAGCTGGGCAGTAGAGTGGTTTCTCGTCTGAGAATTCACTTCAGTGAGTAGCTCAGAAAAAGAGCAGGTATTCTTCAGCATGATCTTAGAGCAAAGCGCACCGTCAGTTCCCAGAGGGACCTTACAGAACTTGAGAACGTTAGTTAGCGATCACAGCATGGCATGACCCCGAAAGCATGTTCTGTTGGACATCAATTACTAATTGCCACTTGACAAGGAATCTAGTGGTTAAATCACTTTGAGAAGCCATTCCTTTCACTTCCGGTCTTTTCAGAAGCTTTCGTGAGCGAACGGTCCCAGCGACAGTTTCAAAGGAGGCATAGCATATGGCTGCCAAATATGATTGACAGGTGGGTGTTCCCCCTGAGCATCTCACGGGGGCGCCTCTGCTCCCACTTTGGGGAGTTCTGACCCAGAACAGCCAACGCCCACCAGGAGAAAACCAAGTGAGCCTCTTTCAGTGATGGTGCTGGTGTGGTCTCCATCACCCTCTCAATGGATAGGAAATGTACCCCTCGTTTGCAGATGAGGATCCAGTACGAGACTTCCTGAGCCATAACCCAGCAGGGTGGCCAGGGACCAGGGGCCAGTGTGAAACTCCACAGATGGTTCTGTTCAGCTGGGGTTGAGAACCCCTGGAGTAATCTATCCCCCGGGGCTACACGTTTATTTGTCTTCATTGACTTTAAATATATTTTTTTATTGACTTCAGAGAAGGAGGGAGAGAGAGGTAGAAACATCCATGATGATGAGCGAGTCATTGATGGGGATCCCGCAACCCGGGCACGTGCCCTGACCGGGAATCGAACCTTGACCTCCTGATTCATAGGCTGACGCTCAACCACGGAGCCACGCCGGCCAGGCCACACGTTTATTTTTCATTTTATCTTTTATTACAGTTTGCATGCGACATTCCTTTGGATTCGTTGCAGGTGTGCCGCATAGCAGTTAGACAATCATCAACTTTCCAAAGTGCCCCCCCAATACGTCAGGTGCCCACCTGGCCCCGTACATAGTTTACGCAAACGAGCAGAGCCTCTGAGTTCTGTCTTCTGGGTGCCTCCAGGTCCATATCTGGAAACTGTCAGAAGGCACACACTGGCTGACAGGTGCCCTTTCCCCGTCAGGGTTCAAGGTGGAACAGTGACCCCTAAGATAACCAGGTAAACAGCAAGATGCTTTAGAAATAGGAGTCAATACAGTACATTACACATTGACTTCTTGCAAAAGCGCCTGGAGACAGCCGTCCGAGGCGTTGTCACCCAGGAATGCTCGCCTCTGTTATCACACGGAGCTGCTAGCCATGTCTGCCCAGCACGCTGCATGGATGCCGAATGTTTGCTAACTTGTCCTTAAAGATCGAAATTAAACTATGTTCTTGAATGTAGACTGAGCCCCTTTCTTTGGCCTAAAACCCCTGCAATCTTTCCCTTTGCACATGCAATAGAGACTTTTCCAGATCTGCTTGTCTGCCCTTTCATGCTGACTGTTCCAGTTCGATTCCCATTTCTGCACTAAAACTGCTAGGTTTTTGTTTTGCTCTTTCTAAACGGTCAGCAATGATTAACCCCTTTGCTTCTGCTTCCTCTGGTGACGGATCGGAATGGGGCAGGTTCCCCCGTTAAACACTGACGTTGTCCAATTCCAGTGCCTCAAACTCGGATTGATGGGAGGGCTGTTGCGTTCTGTTTCTTCCAAGGCGGTTGGTGGTTCTGTTCTGTAGACCTTTTCATTTTTTCATTCATTTCCTTAGACCTTGTATGCTTTGCTGGTGCCTCTGTTAAGAAGGAAAATCTAGCCCGGCCGGTGTGGCTCAATGGTTAAGCGTTGACCTATGAACCAGGAGGTCGTGGTTCGATTTCCGGTCAGGGCACATGCCCGGGTTTTGGGCTCCATCCCCAGTGTGGGGCATGCAGGAGGCAGCCGATAGATTATGTTTCTCTCTCGTTGATGTTTCTATCTATCCTTTCCTCTCTCTCTCAAATTAATAAAAACATATTTAATTTTTTTTAAAAAAGGAAGGAAAATCAATGAGAACACCCCTCACGTAGACCCACTCAGCAGATTAATGCATTTCTTATGTATTCCTTGAGCTTCGGAACGGTACAAGCAAACAGGTAAACCTTAGAAAAATGTACCCCTTTGTTCTAAAATGAGCTAAGAACATTACTTAGCCAAAAGGGAGGGAAGGAGAATTCAAAGAGAAATTGTGCTATGAATGTATTTACAGGTCAAAGGCCTACTTTAGGGTACAATGTGCATATTTTGGTAATGCATAATATCCACTGATTTAGCCTTATGGCTCTTTGAAAGCCATTAAGGCGCCCTGAGTAAACACACCTCGTGGGTATGTGTGCTAATTTGAAAAACCCCCTTTTTTATTTAGAACGCGCCCCTTCACGTCAGAACCAGGTGGCCTGCTATTTGGATTGGGTGGTTGGCGAGGGAGGGGGCCGAAGCTTCGGGCCACTGGGCAAGTCTGCTTACATGCCTCTGTACGTGGGACATGCATTCCTAAAGGTTATTCACGTTGTCTAAGGCTTGCAAGCAGTTCCTGGTGGGAAGGAGCTAAGAATACCCATAAGAGTTCAGAAAACCCCTTCGTGGCATCATCAATTGGGGGGAGGGACCTTGAGCACAATTGGGGGGCTGAAATGAAGGATTACCACATGAAGTGGTTTCTAATTAATCCAATTAAAATCGCTTTTTTAAAATGAGAGATTGTGTGTCAAATCTAGCCCTTCTATCAGTGGGGAGCAAGAAGTCTGGACATGCCTGGCCAGTGTGGCTCAGTGGTTGAGCTTCGACCTCTGAACCAGGAGGTCACGGTTCAGTTCCCGGTCAGGGCACATGCCCGCAACCCGGGCATGTGCCCTGACCGGGAACCGAACCGTGACCTCCTCATTCATACGTGGACACTCAACCACTGAGCCACGCCCGCTGGGCAAGGAGGACTCTTTTAATAATACTGTCAGGACCCCTAGTTATCAGTAAACCGTGTCCCGCCCTAATGGGAAAGATGATCAGAATCAGAGAGGAGCCGTCCTATCCCGGGGCCCTACTGCTTGCCTGCTTGCTAGAAAGTGTAATCTCAGCTCTCAGCCCCGGGAAGGTCAAATCCCTTGCCTGAGGTCACACGGCTCGAAGTGTGCAGCCGGCAGGATTAGAACGTCCGCCCACAGCCTCGCCACAGCAGCAGGCTGCCTCCAGCGAGAACACGGTTGTGTTGCGTTTGGAGATTGTAGGAGCATCCGAGACTCCCTGGTGCATTTTTGAAATGTTTAGTACGTGTGAAATTCCCAGTGCTGCTTACAGAGTTCTGTCAAAACGGTTTCATTATTGCAAATAGCTTGTGCTTGATTTTCGTAGACAAAAGAAACAAAATAGTGCAGATAAAGATGTAAAAATCCTTAGCTCTGAGCATCGCTCACCCTTCTCAAGGCTGTTGACCATGACCTCTGGTTCAGAGAAAGCCCAGATGAATTCTGTTTTCCCTTCTCCCTCCTCCAGCCAAGCACAGCTTTACAATTCTCCTTTATTAACTACCCATTGTGTCTTTTGCCAAGCCCATCTCGTTTTAAAATATCATTTCTTTATGAAGGGTAATGTTACATGGGAGAAAACTGTAAAAAATTAATAGATACAGCGTTGGTATAAAGAAAATACGTTATTTTGGTAGTTTTATTGTTTTTTTGGTCCATTACACGTTTACAAATTTTATTGTTTATAGGGATGTGTTTTATAGATGGCCCCATTCAGAACGAATAACTTTGATCATTCAGAAATTTCAATCAGCCATTCACTTGCTCTCCCCTGGAAGAATTCTTTTCGAAAAGGTATACCTGGGTAGTTGTTACTGTTCTTATACTTTTTACTTAAAAATCTATTAGAGCCTGGTCTGTGTGGCTCAGTGGTTGAGCGTCGACCTATGAACCAGTAGGTCACGGTTCGATTCCTGGTCAGGGCACATGCCCAAGTTGCAGACTCAATCCCTAGTAGGGGGCGTGCAGGAGGCAGCCTATCCATGATTCTCTCTCATCATTGATGTTTCTATCTCTCTCCCCCTCCCTTCCTCTCCAAAATCAATAAAAAAAATCTATTTAAAAAATCTATTAGACACTCACAGAGAATCACATATAAAATTGCATGAAGTGTTGAAGGAATGTCATTAGTCTACTAAGTTTCTGCAAGTCCAATTCCCAGTATCTGTTAGAGCATCTGTGTTCACAATATTGCCTTTTGTTTGTCATTGAATCTAGTACCTGGCACCTAGTATGTGCTTTAAAAATATGTGTTTTCATCCTGATTGGTTTGGCTCAGTGGATAGAGCGTCGGCCTGCGGACTGAAGGGTCCCAGGTTCGATTTCGGTCAAGGGCATGTATCTTGGTTGTGGGCACATACCCATTGGTGAGTGTGCAAACGGCAGCTGATGGATGTTTCTAGCTCTCTATCCCTCTCCCTCCATCTCTGTAAAAATCATAAAACATATTTTTAAAAAATATGTGTTTTCAGTGGGAAAATGCTTTCTGAGATCTTAGCTCAATCATGTGTGGATATTTGTCTGTGTTTGCATATTTATTCTAGTATTTGGACTCTAGCTGAGTGAACCAAAACCAAAGAGAAAAATTATTGGAAGGATAACACAAAAGCTGAGCACTTGGGACCAAAAAAAAAAAGACAAAGATAGATGGATGGATGGATGGATGGATGGATGGATGATTGATGGATAGATAGATAGATACATAGATAGATGGATAGGTGGCTGGATGGATGGATGGGTGGATAGGTGAATGGATAGATAGATAGATAGATAGAGGATTGATAGATGGATAGATGGATGGATAGATAGATAGATGGATAGATGGAGGATTGATAGATGGAGAGATGGATGGATAGATAGATGGATAGATAGAGGATTGATAGATGGATAGATGGATGGATAGATAGATAGATAGATAGATGGAGGATTGATAGATGGAGAGATGGATGGATAGATAGATGGATAGATAGAGGATTGATAGATGGATAGATGGATGGATAGATAGATAGATAGATAGATGGAGGATTGATAGATGGAGAGATGGATGGATAGATAGATGGATAGATAGAGGATTGATAGATGGATAGATGGATGGATAGATAGATAGATAGGTAGATAGATAGATGGAGGATTGATAGATGGAGAGATGGATGGATAGATAGATAGATGGATAGATAATGGATGTGAGAGAAACATTGATCAGTTGCCTTCCATACACTTCCTGACTGGGGATCAAACCAGCAACCAGGTATGTTTTCTAACTGGGAACCGAACCTGCCACCTTTTGGTGCAATGGACAATGCTCCCCCAGCTGAGCCACCCCGCTGGGATGGACTGCACGTTTAATTCAATAGTCTTGTCACAATCTAGAGGTTATTGTCGAGAGTCTCCACACCAGTTTTGTCTCTGTAGCTTAGCAATATGGCAAGTTAAGTATCTCAATAACTTCTTTTAACCTTATGCAAGCGGTCCATGGCACTGTAATATGTCACAAAATAGCCTTACTGGACATGACATATCCTCTCTCACCTCGATGCCCTCCCACCTTTACTGTAGTCCTGTCAGTCCTCAGGTGACACCTGCTTAGCCTGCCACCAACCGCTCAGCGTGCGCCATACTGAGCAGATGGCCCGAGGCCTGACGTGTTAATGGCAGTGATTACTTTATGAATAGTGACAGCTGATCAGGGACATCATAAAGCAACGTGGCTGCCATCCGGGGAAAGGTGCTAAACAGGGGCGATGTGCTCAGCGAGGGCTACACCCCTCTCTCTCGAACCTCATTATCCATTCCAAGGGGTCCCCAGACCAGCCAGGCAATGGCAGGTTCAGACAAAGAGGCAAGAACTGGACCAGCGCAAAGGTGTCCCTTGGATGTCATTGGATGTCATTGGAAGGGGCCCAGCTTCTAATGTCCGTGTTAATGTGCCTTCCCAACCCCACTCCTCGGTGTCCAGCCCGCGAGCTGTGGTCTGACACTCTCCACTCCTGAGAGATCATGCTGCTCTCCTTCCACGAATCCCTGCCTTGAGCCAGCGTGAGGAAATCCACTTCGGGGGCTAGTGAAATTACCTTTCTGATTCTTATCTTTGATTCATGCCTCTAGGTCCTAGAGTCTAGGACCAGATGGCATGAAGGGAGTCACAGCTCAGTTTCTGATAAAGGTTATTCACTGGTTCCACAAACTGGACCACAGGACGTGAAGCCAACAGGGCCCACCCTCATCTTCACGGGCCCTGGGGTATTGGAAAGGCATGTGCATAAACAGCCCATTGTAACCCAGGGTGAGGCTCGTCTGTGTTGAGTATAAAACTGGGGTATGACCAAACAAACTTCTGCGTATAATCTATACAGCATATCTGTAGCTTATATCAATACAAATTTATGTAAAATTACCTAATAAAATGAGCATTCAAATTTTGGATGAATTTATCCAATCCTAGTGACTTACCCTAGATTATCAACATGCTTTTTCAAAATGTGGAGATAATGGAGAGATATATTATGCAGAGGGCCAGGAGGTCCTCCATTGCGTGTGTGTGTGTGTGTGTGTGTGTGTGTGTGTGTGTGTGTGTATTTAAATTGATTTTAGAGACCAAGGAAAGGAGAGGGAGAGAAAGAGAGAAACATTGATAGGCTGTCTCCTGCATGCTTCCTACTGGGGACTGAGCCTGCAATCCGGGCATGTGCCCTGACCCAGAATCGAACTGGTGACCTCTTGGTTCATGGGTTGACACTCAACCACGGAGCCACGCCAGCCAGACTGCACATCTGTTCTTTTGAGGCATCCAGTGCCTTTTTCTCTTATCTTGTTACCCACATGCAAACACATAATCTAATAACCTAAAATAAAAAGCACTGTATACAAAACACTTCCTACTTCCTTCGGTGAGGAGAGGTGCAGAGAAACATTGGAATCCATTTAAAGGCAGAGCTGAATAAATGGGGGTGTCCTCTCCATTTAAGTTCCGCTGAGCTCACCTCCCACAGGCCTCAAAGGGCCAGCACTGGACGTGTGGTCTGCCACCAGTGGTGTCGTCACAAGTCTCAGGACCCAAGCGAAGTGATACTATCACACTGACTTCATCCTGCCCATGACAGCATCTTCCCGGAGTGGCTGTTGGAGAATTGCGGTGTTGTGTCTGCCCTGGGGACATCTGAAGGTCCTCATATATTCCAGTGATTTTACTTAACCCCGTACTGAGTTTACACCGTTTTATGGAGATTTTTACTGCTTCAGAGATGACACTTTTTCCTCTCAAAATTACTTCTGATGGCCAGTCCTTTCATTTCATGGTTTAGGAGAGATCTGATATATTGGTTAAAAGATCTTCATGTAAGAATTTAGGGGAAAAAAGTCCCCTTCCACTAAATGAATGCGGTTTTGTACAGCCTCACTCTTTTTGTTTGTTAATTATTTTTTCTCAATCATATCCTGTGTGGGTTTGTTTATGAGGAAAACAAAACAGCAGTTTAAATACATGGTTGACTTTTATTAAGAATAACAGGCGTTTTAAATATGAAATGCAGAAAATGATTCAATAGTTTCCAAGGCTTTGAAAATGCCATCCATGGGTATTTAACAAGTAACAAAAACCTCACCAGGGGCCTGTGAATTTATTGAGCACCTTCTATGTTCCTGGCGCTGTCTGAGGCCCTGAGGCATAGCTGTGAAGCCAGAATAAATTCCCCTCGCTCTTGAAATGTACATTCGAGAGGAGAGAGAAAATAGCTGATTGAACAGAGATAAGCAGATGATTACAGAGGAGGGAGAGAGAGAGGGGGAGAGGTCAGGGACAGCTTGAGAAGAGACGTGGAGGAGGTGAGGACTAGCCATGCAAAAGTTGGGCAAGAGCTGGGCTGGGGTAGCTCAGTGGTTGAGCGCCAACCTATGAACCTGGAGGTCACGGTTTGATTCCTGGTCAGGGCACAGGCCTGGGTTGCAGGCTCGATCCCCAGTGTGGGGCGTGCAGGAGGCAGCCGCTCCATGATTCTCATCATTGAGGTTTCTCTCTATCTCTCCTTCTCCCTTCCTCTCTGAAATTAATCATAAAAATATATTTTTTTTAAAAAATTGGGGAAGAATGTTCCAGAAAGAGGGGCTAACGAGGCAAGGGACTTGGGGTTGTACTTGAAAGCATTTATTTGGCCACAACCTAACACCCTAACACATGTGGGCGCTGGTTGCCAGTATGCTTCCTAATTAAGGACAACATAAAATCATAGGAAATCCTGTCTCCTGTCTTCATGCACTTGCTCTCTTTTTTCTTTTTTAAATATATTTTTATTGACTGTTCACAGAGAGGAAGGGAGAGGGTGAGAGAGTTAGAAACATCAATGAAGGAAACACCTATCAGCTGCCTCCGGCATGCCCCCTACTGGGGATCGAGCCCGCAACCAAGGTATGTGCTTCTTGCCAGGAATCGAACCCAGGACCCATCAGTCTGTGGGCTGACGCTCTATCCACTCAGCCAAACCAGTGAGGGCTTCATGCGTTTTCCATGTAACGCCTGTCCCAACGAGCGTGTCCTTAACAAGATGCAGGGACATTACAGAATTCACCACCAGCATTTTTCCTCTCAGACAAATGCTAGCATTGAAACTAATTTAAAATTAAAAATAAAAATAAAAAAAGCTAGTGCCCCGGCCAGTGTGGCCCAGCATCAACCTATGGACGAACCAGGAGGTCACGGTTCGATTCCCGGCCAGGGCACATGCTGTGGGCTCGATCCCCGGCATGTGCTGTGCAGGAGGCAGCCGATCCACGATTCCCTCTCATCACTGATGTTTCTCTCTCTCTCCCCCTCTCCCTTCCTGTCTGAAATTAATACAAATATTTCTTTTTAATTTTCTGTCGGACTTTTTAATGATTTTCAGAATTACTAATTTTTTCTTTTTTTGTCAACTGCAAGGCCCATGCCCTCGCTGCCCCTTTCCCGAGCGTGGCTTCGGGTCCCGCCTCACGGTCTCACATCTATGTGTTACTGCTTGTTGTTCTTGGCCGGCGCCCGCTTTCCATTTCTCCTGATTAGCGCCTTATGGTTGCGTGTTTCCGTTCCTTCTCCCGCATGGCTGCCCGCCCCGGAGCTCTCCCCCGGCCCTGGCACTTCCCTTCGCTGACGGAACCAGAGCTGCCTCCCTCCCCGGCTTTGCCATCCAGCTGTTTCCCTTTCAAAGTACAAACGCATCTTTACGCAGGGCTGTCGCTGGGCAAACCTGAGTCCTTTCACAGAGCGGCTGCGAATGCCACGAGCGATGAAAAAGGTGGCAGAGGCAAGGGGGTCCTGGCCCTGGCCGGTGTGGCTCGGCGGCGGGAGCGTCGGCCTGCAGACTGAAGGGTCCCGGGTTCCATTCTGGTCAAGGGCACGTACCTCAGTTGCAGGCTCCCCAGCCCTGGTTGGGGTGCGTGCAGGAGGCAACCAGGTGATGTTTCTCTCTGTCTCTCCCTCTCCCGTCCACTCTCTCTAAAAATCAATGGGGAAATATCCTTGGCTGAGGATTAACCTAAGGGGGAGAGAGAGAGAGAGGAAGAGAGGAAGGAAGGAAGGAAGGAAGGGAGGGAGGGAGGGAGGGAGTGAGGGAGGGAGGCCTGGAAAGCTTGGGCAGAAGGCGGTAAACAGAAATTAAATTCATTTTTAAAACATCCTAAAACACACACACACACACACACACACACACACACACGCATGCACGCACCAGAAAACTTTCTCTCTAATGCTTTCATATTTTGGCGCCCATCGCTGGAAAGTTGGTCTTGAGCACATTCTGTTTCCTTGGAGGCCTACCCAGGCCCTGGCGGCATCGTGCCCCTCCCACCGCGCCTCCTCGCCCGCCTCCCGGCCCCCGTGAAAGCAGCCTGTGCAGGCTGCAGCCTGGGACCGCTGTGACGAGGTGCAGAACAGATGCCAAGGGCAGGAGCCGCCTGCCAAGTCCAGGCCATGGCCTGCAGTGCCCTGTCTGTGCCAGGCTCCGGCGTGCCCTGGGCAGCATGGGAATTCGGGCAAAGCTGATGTCATCAGGTGGACCCTGCTCAGTGTTTCAGGGAAGTTCCCTGAACACAACAACCTGTTCACTTCAGAGGCTCTCAGGTTCCCCAAGTTCTTCAGGAAAAACCAGTGAGCTCATGGCTGTCCCTTCACACAGAGTGCTGACTCTTCTTTCTTCTTTCGGTTAATCCTCACCCGAGGATATTTTTCCATTGGTTTTTAAAGAGAGTGGAAGCAGCGGGGGGGGGGTGGGGGGGGGGGGCGGGGAGGCAGGGGGCAGAGAGAAACATCGATGTGAGAGAGACACCTGGATTGATGGCCTCCTGCACACACCCCAACCAGGGCTGGGAACCTGCAACCGAGGTCCATGCCCTTGACCGGAATCGAACCTGGGACCCTTCAGTCCGCAGGCCGACGCTCTGTCCCCTGCGCCAAACCGGCCAGGGCAGCAGAAGTGCTGATTCCGCCTCTTTGTTATAAGTGCTGAGTGGGAATGCACAGTCCACCCGGGCGTCCGTTGAGTGCATCGGAGGAAAAGCTTTATTGATTCGACAAGGAGGCTTATTTAAGAGCTCCAACAGCGCTGAGTTTTTACAAAGTTCTGTCTTAGAGCTGAGAAGCCCTCCCAGCTCTAAAAATACTTTTCTGATCAAAAATTTCCAATGGAGCCCTAACCGGTTTGGCTCAGTGGACAGAGCGTCAGCCTGAGGACTGAAGAGTCCCAGGTTCGATTCCGGTCAGGGGCATGGACCTTGGTGGCGGGCACATCCCCAGTAGGGGGTGTGCAGGAGGCAGCTGATCAATGTTTCCTCTCATCGATGTTTCGAACTCTCTATCCCTCTCCTTTCCTCCCTGTAAACAATTAATAAAATAGATATTTAAAAAGCTTTTCCAATGGAATAATTTCTCACCACGTAGAAAAGAGACAAAAACGTAAAGAATGCAAAACGTGTTCCTCGCCCACGTGGCTCAGCTGGTCGAGTGACGTCCCGTGTACCGAAAGGGTGCCAGCTGATTCCCAGTCAGGGCACAGGCCTGGATTGCAGGCTCGATCCCCGGTAGGGGGCGCGCCTGGGTCAGTGGATCCATGTTGCACTCACATGGATGTTTCTCAGTGTCCCTTCCCCTCACTCTAAAAATCACTTTGAAAACTCTTTAAAAATTAATTTTAAGAAAAGAAGGTGAAACAGAGAAGAAACAAAAAAAAAAATGACTTATCAGACAAGATAGTCTCACCTACAAATAATCATCAAGCGAGACAAAACTCAGCACCTTCATGGGAAAGAGTGGGATTACAGGTTCCTCACCAAGTGCCAACCACTTTCATACACACGTGTGACCTCACTGAACTCCATGGTCCCCGAGAGGCAGGGAAATAGAAAGTTCGGGGGTTTTTATGACAAGCCTCACAACTTGCCAAGTTAAACATTTTCTGGGAACTAAGTTCATTGGAATGTGTGTCCCAGATCCAAGCACCCCACAATCTCTCCTGTGAGGGTCTCTCAGGCGATTCTCTTGTCTTAGAAGGATGAGACCTGGGGTAAGGGGAGAGCAGATCTTGGCTATCATCTTTTTTAATATATTTTTATTGATTTCAGAGAGGAAGGGAGGGAGAGAAACATCAATGATGAGAGACAACCATTGATCGGCTGCCTCCTGCCCGCCAGCCAGTGGGGATGGAACCTACAACCCCGGCATGTGCCCTGACTGGGAATCGAACCCTGACCTTCTGGCTCATAGGTCGCTGCTCAACCACTGAGCCACACCGACGGGGCTTGGCTATCATATTTTATTCTTCGATCAGCTCTAATGAAAGTAATTCCACAATCTCCCCAGTCAGAAAGGGCCACACCCATTGCTCGTCCCCATATGGGGTTTCAGACCCAGCATTCAGGAGCCCCAAAAGTCTGGACGTGAATCCTACCGGGGAAGGAGGCAGGAAGGACCCCCCCCCCCCCCAAACGCAGCCAAAGCATGAGACTTGCTCAATGGTGATATTGATACTTGCCCCGCAGGCTAATGGAAGCCTTAGCTCGGAGTTCTTCCTGACCCCAGTTTCCCTGGTCTGTCTGGCCCTTTCATACCCGGTGACCTGTGTGATGGCCCCCAGGCTCTGACTCACAGCCCATCTGATCCCTACCCCTTGTCCCCGAGACCATCCTGATGTCTGGATTCTGTTTATGCCTCTGGCCCCCAGATATGTACTAGCCCCAGGTCACTGTGACCCTACTTGCCCACAGGTTCTTATCAACGGCAACATCAGGTCAGGAACCGGACAAGATATATGGGTTGCAAACTCACGGGGGCTGGGCTCACAGCTCCAGGAATCCAGACAGCCTGGCCAGAGTGCTTCCGGGGAGCTGCTTGACCCCCCGCCCTTTCCATCCCAGATGTTGGCCCCTGGAAGCGCGCGCCGTGGCAAAGCAGAGCTCGAGCCAACACCTTGTCTGGGTATCTCTCCTCTGAGGAATTTATCAGGGGGAACGGATTCAATAGAAATATCTTTCTCAACCGTCTCTGTGTTGCCAAGAAGAATCTTTAATTTTATTTTTATTTTGAGAATCATCTTAAGAGCACAAATATGTCCCTTAAAGTTTATCTCTTTTGAAAATATACATATATATTTTATTGATTTCAGAGAGGAAGGGAGAAAGAGAGAGAGAGGAACATCAATGATGAGAGAGAATCATTGATTGGCTGCCTTCTGCACGCCCCACACCCTGGATCGAGCCCAGGGTGCTCTGACTGGGAATCGAGCCATGACCTCGTGACCTCCTGGTCCCTAGGTCAACGCTTAACCCCTGAACCATGTCAGCTGGGCTAAAGTTGATCTCCTTAAAAGAAAATTAAAAAGCCACTCGTGCTTGTTGCTCCAGCGTACTGCTTCATTGGCAAAAAGGAGAACTGGGTACATGAGCACAGATAGATTAGCATGACGGTCATTGAACTTGAGCTTCGAGACTTCTCATGGGCACGATCCCATCTAATGCCCTGGGAGGGGCGCTAGGGGCCCTATTACATTTTCACAAAAAGAAGCCCCCAAATTGTATGCTATTCAGACCCCTTAAAACCTGGACCTGCCCCAGTAAGTAAGGTATGGATTTATGCCAAGTGGAGGTCAGCTGATGTCCCAGGATGCGATGCGGGCCATAGCTTTGCTGTAAAGTGCCAGAAGGATCGCTGGCTACGTCCCATGGAAAGACAGGCCTGCTGAACCCAAACCGGCTCCAGCACGCCAGGTGGTACGGTGTCAATGGATGTTGTGAGTGGTGATGTGATGTTAGCAGTCCATCGTCCGTCGTGGTAACTCAACGTGCTCATTTGAATCTTGTGTTTGTCACGTGGTTGGAATTCCATCTGTAAATTTGTTTTGGATTTGAAATTGTTTCAGAGCCATACACTTCAGGAGGGTGCCCACTTTCCAGTGTGTACATACCTAAGTAATAGTAGAATGTGAAATGATTTTTTTAAATGTGGTTTCATTGATCTCAGAGAGAAAGAGAAGGGAGAGAGAGAGAAACATCAGTAATGAGAGAGAATCATTGATCGGCTGCCTCCTGCATGCCCCACACTGGGGATCGAGCCCTTAACCCAGGCCTGTGCCCTTGATTGGAATCAAACCCCAGACCCTTCAGTCCACAGGCCGACACTCTATGCACTGAGCCAAACCGGCTAGGGCTGAAATAATTTAAATTTAGAGGAAGGAAGGAAGAAACTTGGTGAAGAACCCCTCTGATAACAACTGGGTAGCCTAAAGCATCCAAAATTCCCAGGCCACCCTTAGCTCTAAGGCTTCAAATCTAAGCTATAGCTAAGCAGGAACATTTGTTTATTCAACAGATATTTCTGATGTTATGTGCAGGGCACTGTGCTGGCGTCCGAGAAATCTGGTTTATTGTTCGCTGTAGCTTCCCCGAGGGGTGGGGGTAAGGACGTTACATTCTCAAGGTTAAAGCACACATAAGTACAAGTACTCTCGTGTATGTAATTGTTATCCATGTTTATAGCATTTTAGGCCATATGAAGGCTGTGGTAAAGCGCTCAAAATTAAGCTTTTCTTTAAAATTAAAATAACTTTGGGAGTGCTGGGCTCCATTAGTACCCGCAAGTGTTTCATCCTCCGGATTCCAATGGGCATGCTTCTCCACCGACTCCCTCTGCAGTTTCACTTCAGCGCTACCCTGGGGAAACCAGCTCATTTCTAATATCGGGCTAAGCAAAACATAATTAGGAAGGCAAATTTCCAGGGGGAGAACCCTATGGAATATTCCCAAGCCAATCGACGCGATGTTGCCACAGCTATGCTTTGAATTTCCTCTCCATCTCTCCCCGCCACAGAAAATCGCGAGTCACCTGTAATTAAGTCATCCAGGTACATAGCAACAGGGCCATCGTCCTGAGTGGCTCCCGGGTCTCTATAATGAGACTCGATTTTTATATCCACCACCACATTTTTAAAAATATTTTTTTAATTGATTTCAGAGAGGAAGGGAGAAGGAGAGAGAGATAGAAACATCCATGATGAGAGAGAATCACGGATCGGCTGCCTCCTGCATGCCCCCTACTGGGGATCGAGCCTGCACCTGGGCGTGTGCCCTTGACCGAATCAAACCGAGATTCACAGAATGTTGGAGCTCACCACCCAGGGCCTGAGAGGTCATCTTGGCCACGGAAGCCCAAAAGGTCCAAAAAGATTGAACGCATTTCTTTGTCCACTTTGAGAAAACCCTCACTAGGGCTCTGCTCCATCCCTAAACTGTTTATTTCTAAATTTGATCTTGCAAATAATTATTGAATCCCTTCTTCACATGCGGCATTCAACTAACCGCTACGTCATTCCAGGAGCTAGATCTCTCATCCACGGGCTGCTTGTTTATGCGAGAGCATGAACGGACGTTCCATGTTTACAGACTGACTTCCCAGAGGCAGTCCTTGAGTTGCGCCTCCCTCTATCCGAGCATAAACGTGAAAAAAGTCACCTTGGATTCAAATGCCCTGGGATTTTACACTCAACCCTGAGAAAGAGAGTCCTTGCATCAGACGGAGTCAGATTACTCACCGCCCTGTAAATCCACAGTTTCCATCAGGAGTTCTTGACCACCTCCTCCCGCCCACCCCACCCCACCCCACCCCACCCCGCCCCGGCCAGGGTTTGAATTTGAAGCTGCCAAGTGAACAGGCCTTGGGTTTGCCATACAAAAAGGAAGAAAAAGCTGGGCCCGAATGGCTCAGTTGCTTAAGTGCCCATCCCATGAATCAAAAGGTCACTTATTCGGTTCCGGGTTGGGGCACATGCCCCGGTTGCAGGCTTGATCCCCAGTAGGGGGCGAGTAGGAGGCAGCCCATGGAAGTTTCTCTCTCGCATTAGGGTTTCTCTCTCTCCCTTTTTCTCTCTCTAAGATCAATAAAAACATTAAAAGGGGGGGAGGTAACCACTCAGCTCTACCCTGCTATTTCTTTCCCTGGAATGTGTCTCTCTCTCTAATCTCTGCCCCACCCCTGTGATCACCTATCTAGGAGTTTATGAGCACATAGTACAATCCCCAGGGATCACCATAAATAAAAGAAGGGAAAGGGGTTTTTGCTTTTTAATATATTTTATTGATTTTTTTTTTTTTTTTTTTTTACAGAGAGGAAGGGAGAGGGATAGAGAGTTAGAAACATCCATGTGAGAGAGAATCCTCGATCAGCTGCCTCCTGCACACCCATTACTGGGGATGTGCCCGCAACCAAGGTTCGTGCCCTTGACTGGAATTGAACCTGGGATCTTACAGTCTGCAGTCTGCTGAGTCAAACCGGTTAGGGCGGGAAAGGGGTTTTTTAAAAGAGAAAAGCAAGTTCCCAGTTCTGGGAGATCTACATGTAAATTAAAATGCAAATCAGAGTCCCTCCTTATTCCTTTTTTAAAGGTATCGGCTCCACTTAAAATGCAGATTCAGACACAGACTACACATGCAGTATGTGTGTGTGTCTGTGTCATGCCTTTCTCCAAGAAGGTCTGAGACCTCCCATGTGAGAACTGGAAACCATGAAATAGCCTGGCCAACGTGGCACAGTGGTTGAGCGTTGACCTATGAACCAGGAGGTCATGGTACAATTCCCAGTCAGGCCACATGCCCAGTTGCAGGCTCAATCCCCAGTGTGGGGCGTGCAGGAGGCAGCTGATCAGTGATTCTCTCTGATCATTGATGTTTCTCTCTCTCCCTCCTCTCTGAAATCAGTAAAAATATATTTGGGAAAAAAAAAAAAAAACATGAAACACCCGTATAGCAGAGAGTGGTCGTGAGGCAGGTCAGAGAAGCACCTAAACGCGGAGTCAGGAAGAAAACTAGATTCAAATCTATCTCAACCACTGAGCAGCTGCATGACCTGGGGTTCAGTTGTGTCTCAGAGCCCAGTTGTCAAGAGGAAATGATGTCGTAAAAGTAGAGCATTATTTTGGTATGTAGTAGTTCCTCAAGAAACAGTAGATCGTTTATTAGTATTGTTACTGTACGGAGGGGGCAGGGGCATCGGGGCATGAGCCATCAGCCCATTTAGAGTCACTCGGGCCCTGTCCACACCACTCCGAAGAGACCTTGGACATGTGCCACAGGTGGACTGCTTTATCTGCATGAATTATTTTTTTCCCCCTGAATATACTTTTCTAAGGCTAACAGTATCATCTCCCCAAATTTGCCCTCCTTCTGTGGGCACCCCTTCACACACACACACACACACACACACACACACACACACACCGTGTACCATTGAATTGCCTGGTAGAGTCTACTTCTGGAAAGACTGTCACAGCGCTAAATATAGCTCCGTCTTTCCCAACCAGCGAGCCTTTAAAGGAGCTAAATTGCCTTGCTCTTTACTCCCTACCCAAACTTGATCTCCTGCTTTAGAAAAAAGAGAGAGACCCACCCAGGGCCTTCTCCCTTAGACGCTGCGGTATGGACACGTCGTCCGTGGCCTGGGAGGTTTTGTGTGTGCTGGTACTTAAGCCGTGTTTCTGTTACAAGCCCGGTAGGGAAATCTGAGTCCCGGACACGAGTTCCTCATTTATTTCTGAGCCAAGATCATTCTAGGATTACCACTTAGAAAATTGGGAGAACAGACTTCTACACAGTGACCGGGCAGACGGCATTGAAAACAGACGCATGTAGAGTCCCTGTTTGGTGACAAGGTTAGAGATAGGCGTTGTGGTTAAATCCCATTAGCGACAACATTACATTCATTAAGGGAGCCCTAGAATGGGGATTGAGAAACCCCTCCCTCCCCCTCCCATGGCCCCTTCCCTTCCCCAAGCCAGGTCCCTTCAACAATGGGGATTCCTTGCCCAGGAAATGCCTCCTGGGAGTAAATCACAGCGTGTCCCCGTGCCAAGCAGCTCCAAAGCCAGAACACACTGCAAAAGGGCACACGCCATCCTCCAAAAATCTACCAGCATCCACAGGCCGCATGCCATCTCTCTCGCGCCCTTATTTCTTGGGTGACCTTTATGGTTCGGAAAGTATTCCTCCGAGTGGACGCAAACACAAACTCTCCCGCCAGCATTATTCCAGAATGTAAAGATTCTATTCATCTGACGTCGCCATTGTGATGGGGAAGGGGAAACAGGGGTGCCTTTGTTTACTGCGTGACTACAGGCTTCCAGAAAGTGGCCCCAGTGTTGGAGTTGGCATCGCCAACCGCAGGCAGCTCTGGGCACAGTGAGACTTAAGTGGAACTAATTCCCAGACGTTAGGCTGGGAAGGAGCGGAAACTGGGTGAGCGAGCTGCCTGGGTTCACGCTGATGGGGCTTTTCTCCCATACCTCGGTTCATCCTGAAGACAGTTTTAAAGTGATAGTCAGCATCCTGGCTGGCATGGCTCGGTGGTTGAGCGTCGACCTATCAACCAGGAGGTCACTGGTTCGATTCCCGCTCAGGGCACATGCCCAGGTTGTGGGCTCCATCCCCAATAGGGGGCATGCAGGAGGCAGCCAATAAATGATTCTTACTCATCATTGATGTCTCTCTCTCTCTCTCTTCATCTCTGAAATCAATAAACATATTTTTTAATTAAAATAATGCTCACCAAATGCATATGTCAAGACTGAGGGAGGTGACTGGGGCAGCCATTGGTGAAACACCACACACACACACACACACACACACACACACACACCCCATGCCGAAAAACAGCATACAATCAAAAGAGAGAGAAAAAAATCATGCCATAGTGAGAAAGACAGAAAAATCAGTGTCATCTAGTGATACTATTCTGTGCACTTACTGTTTATAAGACATTGAGAATCAGCCCCAGAAAAAAGGGAAGATTTAGCTGCTTCCTCCCAAGTGTTTACCTTCCCCTGAAGGAGCTAAATCAAGTGTAGAAATACCTCTGACACACACTGAACACACATCCAGTTTAGGCGTACAGGACGAGATAGCTCCATGAAGAAACGGGTGGCATTTGAGTTAGAACTTAAGAACCAGGCATGCCCTGACTGGTTTGGCTCAGTGGATAGAGCGTCGGCCTGCGGACTGAAGGGTCCCAGGTTCGATTCCGGTCAAGGGCATGTACCTTGGTTGCGGGCACATCCCCAGTAGAGGGTGTGCAGGAGGCAGCTGTTCGATGTTTCTCTCTCATTGATGTTTCTGGCTCTCTGTCACTCTCCCTTCCTCTCTGTAAAAAAAAAAAAAAAAAAAAAAATTCAATGAAATATATTTTTTAAAAAGAACCAGGCAAAAACTCAACTCGGGAAGACGGTTGAAGAAATGAGGATAACCTAAGATACAAAGGCAGAGAGATCTGAAGCATTTAGGGGAAACCGAGCAATATTTTGGAGTAAGCACAGGATGTTACAGAGTTGGCAGAAGAGAAAACAAATATATATATATATATATATATATTGTGGGTGTTTTGGAAAAACTGACTGACACTTAATTCAGGAGATAGTTGCTGACAGTTTCTGGGTCCGGAAATAGCATGGTCAGAGATGATTATGATGAAGAAGAGCAGAGTAGTAGGCAAAGACATGCTCTCATTCACTCCTTCCTCCCACAGACTTGAGCTGGATACTTATCCTGGGCCATTTGTTTGTCTAGTGGAGAGGCACAGCTTAGAGTACATGGACTATAAATAAAAGACGCAGGGCCCGGCTGGTGGGGCTCAGGGGTTGAGCGTCGACCTCTGAACCAGGAGGTCACAGTGCCATTCCCGGTCAGGGCACATGCCTGGGTTGTGGGCTCCATCCCCAGTGCGTGCTGTGCAGGACGCAGCTGCTCAGTGGTTCTCTCTCATCGATGTTTCTCTCTCTCCCTCTCCCTTCCTCTCTGAAATCAATCAAGAATAATAATAGTAATAATAATAATGCACAACCGTTGAGTCTTCCCTCGTGGGCAGAAGCAACATAGCTAAACGGTGATGGGGCTGGGCAGCGGAAGTGGTGTTTGAATTGACCAACACAGGCTGGGAGTTGAATAAAGTCATAATCCAGGTGCCTCACATTTTCCTCCACCAGGTACTTTCCCCCCACCCCCTGCTGCCTCTGCGCTTATTTACCCAGTCAATTAACAAAAGATAACCTCCCCTTGTGCGACCATCAATAAATCAATCGCGTTAATACTATCTTGGAATGTCCCCGCTATTGACTCTCATATTGTTGACATTAGACACTTAGAGCCAGCGCCAGCGCGTTGGCTGGGCGTTAATGGATCCTGGAGGCGCCGTGAATACATAGAGATCGCTTTGGGTTTCTCTGAGGTTCACCTGCTCTCTGAGTGCTGGCGGGGCCCTCACCGCCCTCCTGGCACGAACCCCTGCTCGGAGGCCGGGGCGCACTCAGGAAGGCAAACATTTCTTTCCGAGCAGTAATGGAACAGTCACTTAAGACACACCTACTTCTTTGTGATTTGAATAATCTATTTCCACCCAGCCCAGCCCCCCCCCCCGCCCCCCCACTGTCAACAACCCCCGGGACAATCTAGGGAATCAAATTAATCTTCAATTATGCGAAAGAATTTCAGGAACGAACACGGCTCAAGTTACCGAGTAACTTGTGAAGGGATTCATCTCACAGGCAGCCCCGAGGCAGCCCAGAGATGGATTTAATGTTAGGTTTTTTGGTTTTAGTACTTCCTTAAGAGACGGGGTTTGGCCCTAGCCAGTTTCGCTCAGTGGATAGAGCACCGGCCTGCAGACCAAAGGGTCCCGGGTTCGATTCCAGTCAAGGACCCGTTCCTGGGTTGCAGGCTCCTCCCCGGCCCAGGCCCTGGTCAGGGCACGTGCAGGAGGCAACTAATCAATGTGTTTCTCTCCCATCGATGTTTCTCTCTGTCTTTCCCTCTCTCTTCCACTCTCCCTAAAAATCAATGGAAAAATATCCTCAGGTAAGGATTTAAAAAAAAAAAAAAAGAGAGAGAGAGAGAGAGAAAAGGAGGTGTCTTAGGAGTGGGGGTCCCCTGCTTCCAGACGCAGGGACTTTGCAAAGTCCCAGCATCCAGGGATTACAAAGGAAGGGGGGAAATTCCACCCCCACCCCCACCCCCACCCCCACCTCCTGAGGGTTCAGATTTCAGCGCTGGCTGCAGACCTGGGCAAAGTTCACCGCTCGCTGTTCACAACATGCTACATACTTTGCAAGTTCCCACTTGCTTCTTGGAGAGGGAAAAATGTGGCCTGGGAGCTCAGGTTGCTAAGGGACACCCTGAACCGTGCATTCCTTCCCCAAAAGCTAGGCCTGTGTTGTTGCATTTTTCCACCACAAACACCACCGAGTCCCGGGCCTCCCCGCTCTGCACACAGACTTCTTCCGCAGCTTGGGAGCCATCTTTCTCCCTCGGTGGGAAATCAGTTATTTTATTTCTTTCCTTTTGCTGCCCGAGACAGAAATCCTGACATCTTATCAGACACTTGGCCTTATTTCCCTCCTGATAATGGTGGGTCTTTAACATGCACGGACTACCGGCCAAGGAAAGAAGATTCTCGTTGTTTGGTCTTTCTCTTTTCTGAACTTTCTTCCGTTCTTGCTCTACTCTGACCTTAGGATGCGTATGTCCATTTGGGGGTGTTTTGAAGAGGGTGGGGAAACCGCACGGGACTTTGAAAGGAAAAAACAGACGTCTCATTGGCTGTCTCTGGCAGACCCTTCTGTGACCCCGCGCGAATCACCCTAATGGGCACCTGTGACCTTGGAGCCTCCACCATGATCAACAAGTTTCATACCTTCCACTTGTTTGTACTCTTTCTTCTCCTCAAAAGGTTGTGTGTGTTTTTCATGAACAGGTCATTAGCGTCCATAGTATCATATACAAGGGGCTATGATGCTTTTCCAGACATATAGGTCTGATTTTTTTTCTTTTAGAGAGAGTGGTAGGGAGAGAGGGAGAGACACAGAGAGAGAAACATCGATGTGAGAGAGAGACACATCGATTGGTTGTCTCCCACATGCACCCTGACTAGGACCAGGATGGAGCCTGCAATCGAGGTACGCACCCTGGTCCAATCGGGTCTTCTAGAGCTTTTTTTGTGACCTCATACTGTGTTGTCCACTTGGGGACATCGGGGCCATCATTCCAGCCAGCTGACGGGGGAAGGCTCGGGAAAGACCAGGCACCAGCAGAGATAAGCAGGCCTGGGTATATTGACGTCAGAGACCAAGTAAACAGTGACCACAAAGCAGCCCAAGAGTTATAACTGGGGGTGACGAGGTGCAAACGGGGTCTGGTAGTCAACGGGAAGGTCATTCCTCGACCCCCTTTTATAAAATATACTTTTTTATTGATTTCAGAGAGAAAGGAAAAGAGAGAGAGAGAGAAACATCAATAATGAGGGAGAATCATTGACCGGCTGTCTCCTGCACATGCCCAGGTTGTGGGGATGGAGCCTGCAGCCCAGGCATGTGCCCTGACCGTGACCTTCTGGTTCATAGATACACACTCAACCCCTGAGCCACCACCAGCCGGGCCGTTCCTCTCCTCTTGGCAGTAATCATGATGGGCTCGGGGTGCAGTTATACAAGGTCAGAGGGCCCCCATGCCCCCTGGCACAGCTCCCCAGGATCCAGCACTGCCTAATAGGTACCTAGTCCTGCGCTCTTGGTGTGATCAGCTTCCCAGGACAAAGCCCAGCTCCTCCTCCCACCTCCTCACATGGAGAAAAAATTAAGGAGCATTACTCCCAGTCAGCATCCACATAAGGCCCCGGAGAGGCAGGTCCAAGATCTGAGATCAGGAGGAATCAAGCAGGAACAAATGCTCTTTTAGCTGGTCCTGTAGCTAACATTAACGACTAAAATATCTATGGAGCAGTTTCCTCTCAGGTTTCAACAACAATGGCGTCTGTCCCAGGGTTGAGGCCTCGGGCACTACACTGAAGAGAACACTGATTGTTTGTTAGAACAAGAAAGCATCTCTTAGTTCAGCCTCCGTGAAAAGTAGGGATTCCTTCCACCGAATCTCCCCCATGCCCAGCCAGCCTCTCAGTGGTGATAGCCATAGCAACACCCTGGCACAGCAATGATGAGGCCTAGCCGGTTCGGTTCAGTGGATAGAGCATTGGCCTGCAGACTAAAGCATCCCAGGTTCGATTCCAGTCAAGGGCACGTACCTCGGCCCTGGTGGGGGCGGGGGGGGCAGGCATGTGGGAGGCAACCAATCGAATGTCTTTCTCACATTGATGCTTCTCTCTGTCTCTACCCTCCCCTTCTCTCTCTAAAAATCAGTAAGAAAAATGTCCCCAGGTGAGGATGACCATAAAAATTAAAAATAATGATGTTAACTCTAATGATACTAGTGACAAGCACACATTTCACATGTGCTGTGTGCCAGACACTGTGCCCAGTACACCGAGGACCAACAGCGCTGTCTGTAGGATGTGTGTGTATAGTAACATCTCGAACCCTTGCAATGCCTCTAATTTCATGCGCAGATCAGTAGCCACCGGAAGGAGTTAAGTGAGCTGCAGGAGGTCACACAGCTAGACAGAGGGGAGTGGCGAATGGAACTAACAGCCTAGCCCCGGAGCCTGTCTCTCTAACCCTGTGCTCCCAGTGGGGACGGGAGGGAGGCAGGGTGGGGACATACTAGTAGAATCTATTTCAATACTTCATGTACGGTTCGAGGTGCAGGAAACGGAAACGGAGTCGGAGACCAAGGCATGTTAAAGAGGAAGTTTATTCCGCACTAACGAGTGAGATTCATTATGGAGGAGGGTAGAAAAACCAGGATTAGAGGAGGGGGGGGAGGAGGACCCAGCCAGACTGCCTCGCTGACTGGGGAGACAGCAACACGTGCAGCGGTGAACACACCTTTTGAGGGGAGGAACAGGAAGGGGTGGGGCCCCAGGGCACTTGGCAGGCGCTGATTGGTGGTTCAATGTCTAGGGGATGTACCAATGGCAGACACCGGTTATGTCATACTCCGCCCACCAGTTGGGAGAAGGGAGGCTCTATCACTTAATAGGAAAGATCTTCAGTTTTCTGAGCAAAATCTGCCTCCTTTAGCCTTCCTAGCATCCGCTAGCCCGCAACAGAATACCTCTGTCAATTGGAAAGTTGTTTTCTCTGCTGCAAAAAACTTCATTGTTACATTTGGTCCAGTGCGTGGGAGTGGGCTCCAGGGTGGTTAAAAGAATGGCTAGGGGTTTTGGGGAGAGGCTCAGGCAAAAGCCAGAGACGCCAGGGGATGCAGAGGGGCCCCGCAGGCTCCAGGTCCTGCTTGATGGGGAGCCTTTCAGACAAACACTCTCCCCGCCCCGCCTGGGAGCCGCCTGCGAGGCTAGCCAGGTGCTGTCCATCCTTCTGATGAGCCTCACCCCTCCCCCGGAAGTGGTTCTGCCGGAAGTCACAGGGACGCGGGTCTGCACAGCAGAACCAGGGCCTGCGGTTCCACCAGGGCCCGGGTCAGGGTCCCCTCCAAGGCCAGGGCGGCCCCGTGGGGTCCTGAGTGTCCCCCACTGCCCTGGGGAGGCGGCAGCGCGTCCCGGAGAGAATGCGGCCGCCGCGCTGGGTTTGCATCTTTAAGAGACGCCGCTGCCTCGAGGAAGACGTGGCCTCGTCCTCCGGAGCCACGTTGTCACTGTGCACCTGGTCGCCATGGAAACAGAAGCCCAGCCAGAGGTAGGTGTGCGAGGCCCGCAGAGGCAGGCGACCAGGCGGGTGACAGTGCCTCCCCCTCGGGAAGAATTCTGAGACATTTGGGGGCTTGTGGTTGTTCGGCTCATGGTTGTAAGAGGTTAAGGCCAAAAGCGGCGTTGGCTGGTCTCGGAGGCCCAGGATGGCTGGCGTGGTTCCGAAGGTGGCGGCTGGATAAGGCGCCAGAGAGTGGTTGAGGCTGGAAGAAGGGGCGTCCCTGGATCTGTCCCATCCAAACACTGTTGAAGCCACAGACAGATCCCGGGACCCCACTGGCACTGTGGGAGAGTTCTTTGTATCTGGGGTTGGCGAACTAGCGCCCATTTTTGCATGGGTCATGAGCAAAGAATGGATTTCAAATTTTCAGATGGTTGAAAAAAGAAATCAAAGTAAGAATAATATTTTGTGCCCAGCCAATAATACGTGGCTCAGTGGTTGAGCATCGACTATGAACCAGCAGGTCACGGTTCGATTCCGGGTCAGGGCACATGCCCGGGTTGTGGGCTCGATCCCCAGTAGAGGACATGCAGGAGGCAGCCGATCCATGCTTCTCTCTCCTCATTGATGTTTCTCTCTCTCCCTCTCTCTTCCTCCCTGAAATCAATAAAATCTCTATCTTTAAAAAGACGCATATAATAAAGGCACAGAAACATCCCCAGTGAGATGCATCCATCCCATTCACTAGTGAAAAGCAATGGAAAGTCCACCGTGAGTTTACACTCTTACCTTGTAGAGTTGGCAGGGACCAGAGGCATTTGTTTGATGGAGGCCGAGTTCCTGGCCTTTTCAACCAACCCCAGTAGGTTGTCACGTGTTTCTCTTGCTACGGTTCACTATCACGTGACGGACAATATGCCCATCACTGTCAGACAGACATCAGACAGACGAGCATGTGCGCCTGATAGAAGTTTGCAAACGTCCTCAAAACCTGCCCCTGATCTCGGGATTATCTGTTTCTTTAAGGGGCCTCTACCGTGTGTAATCTGCAGGCCGACTCTGTGGCTTTTAGGCAATGCCAATATTAGCAGCAGTAACACAACCATGCTTCAACTATGTGAAGGCCAATTAGCTGGAAAATTCTGCTTTCGGAATGGAAGCTAAGCACCGAGGAAGCAAGCAAGGAAAATCGCACCTGCAGTCAAAGCTCTGAGCGCAGCAGCTCACATGTATGCTCCTGGAAGAGTCTAGAAAGCCAACACTAAAAATCTTCTGGTATTTATGTAGGGACAGTTCTAACAAGACTGGGTTTCCAGCTCAGACCTTGGGTCAGGTGGCTCACAGGCAGGCATGGGGAAATCAGCAAGAATGCGAGGAATTCTCACCCCCATTCCGAACTCAAAACAAACTATAATTTGAAAAGACAGAATTAGGAGCCAAAAAGGCCTTAAGGCGACAAATAAAATGATAGTTCCACTAGATATTAAAGATGGTCCTTAAAAATAAAAGAGAGGAGCCCTAGCTGGTGTGGCTCAGTGGATAGAGTATCAGCCTGCAGACTGAAGGGTCCCAGGTTCGATTCCGGTCAAGGGCAGATGCCCGGGTTGTGGGCTCGATCCCCAGTAGGGGGGTGTGCAGGAGGCAGCCGATCAATGATTCTCTCTCATTGTTGATGTTTCTATCTTTCTCTCCCTCTCCCTCCCTCTCTGAAATCAATAACAATATATATTTAAAATTTTTTTAAAATTTCGAAAGAGGAGGGGCTGTTATCAAACGTGTTCAGGAAATACTGGTCTAATAGTTAATGCTTCAATCTTTTTGTTATGATTCTAGCAACTTCTAAAAAAAAGATTGGTATTTTTTTTTTGTCCTTCCCTTTCCCATTCTCTCTTTTTCTCTTGGATTCTTGCTGAAGTTTGCCAATGGTGTTTTCTTTCCTCACCCTCATGCTGTCTGCCTGGACCTCCTGGCCGAGGTGCGGCTCCGACTTCTCCCACACCCTTCTTACCACAGGTGTTTCCTCTGTTTTGTGCTCCCTCATCTCCCAGCTCTGCACTGCTTTTCTGCTCTCGCTCTCCTCTGGGATTTGTGTCCTGAACCCCAGCTCTTTCTCCTCTTTGCCAGCCCGAATGCTTGAGCTGCGAATCCCCATTCCCTTCCTGCCAGTATGTCCCCCACACTTGACCTTCAGCATCCATGTTTGCTGAGTCAAAGGATAGTGCTGTACCCCCACTTCTCTGCCCGCCCCCCGAGTGGGGCCACCTGGACTGATCCTGTCCACCATCCCATCAGCACTGGGATTTGAACCAGCAGATCTGTGCGCAGTCTCGAACTCTGCCTCTTACTCGGCCCAGCCATTTCATTCCTCTGAGCCTCAGTTTCCGCATCTGTGAAATGGCAACAGTACTCTGAGCCCCATCTGCCCTGCAGGGCTGGGTGGGGCCCGTGAGGCCACATTTGCCTAGCCCAGTGGTCGGCAAACTCATTAGTCAACAGAGCCAAATACCAACAGGACAACGATGGAAATTTCTTCGGAGAGCCACATGTTTTAAACTGAAACTTCTTCTAACGCCACTTCTTCCAAATAGACTTGCCCAGGCCGTGGTCTTTTGTGGAAGAGCCACACTCAAGGGGCCAAAGAGCCGCATGTGGCTCGCGAGCCGCAGTTTGCCGACCACTGGGATGCCTTCCCGTGGAAAGCTTTGTTCAGAGCGAAGGCCTGGAAGCAGCGCTTCCTTCTCTTTTACGGTCTTAACCCGGTAACTGCCACGCGTCCAAAACGGAAACCACGCCCGTTCTTTCATAGGCGCTGGAATATTTACGAATTTAAGTTGCCGTCGTTTTCTTTACAAACCCAGAGATGTCACCAACAAGTCTGGTTTTAAAATGGGGCGACGACCGGCGTTGACGTGCGCGGTCCCGCCGCTTGCGTCTGTAGCCGCTTGCGGCGTGCAAAGGGTTCCTCTGGTCTCATTCTAACAGGTCTTGGTTACTCCCCACACACCTCCCCAATTCCCAGCCGGGAACCAACTCGCTTCCTTCCGCTGTTTGATCAGAGCTCAGACTTGTGAGTGGGGATCCCGAGAGGAAAGGGACGCGGGGGTTCGGTGCGCCCCGAATTCTGTGGCTGAAAACCCGGCTCCATCACTTACTGGATGTGGGACATTGGGTATGTCCACTCAGCCTTTACCCTGTCCGTTTTGTCTTTAAAATGGGGGCAGGGGCATCTGTAATACTTTCAACAATGAAGATAGATTTTTAAATAATAAAATAAAAAATAAAGGAAATGGGGATGACAGGAAGCATGCCCGCACTGTGGGTTGTGATGATTTTGGACAGTCAAAGGGTGTCCAGCTCAGCTGGCGTGGTTCAGTGGTTGAGCGTCGACCTGTGAACCGGGAAGTCACGGTTTGATGCCCATCAGGGCACATGCCCAGGTTGTGGGCTCGATCCCCAGTGTGGGGCGTGCAGGAGGCAGCCGATTAATGATTCTCTCTCATCAGCGATGTATCTCTCTCTCTCTCCCCCTCTCCCTTCCTCTCTGAAATCAATAACAACGTATTTAATTTTTTAAAAAATGGGATGTCCAGGCTGAGCCCATGGTAAGCTCGCAGTCATGTCTGCACTCAGCCACAGTTATTCCCTATTGTGCTCCCCCGCCTCCTTTCTGTTCCTCCGTTCCTCCGGTCTGTGTGTCCTTCCGTCACCCCTCTCCCTGTCACCCACGGGCATTGGTAGCCCCACTCCCCGCCCACTCAGGGGCATCTCGGGGGCAACGCTCAGCCTCTGGAGCCTCCCGTCTCCGGGCTCTCCCTCCCTCCCCCACATTCTCTGCTGGCACCTTCCCCGGGTTCACTGTCTCCCTGATTAGAGAGTACCGGGGCCTGGCAGGGTAAGTCACTGATATATTAATTTGTGTTTTCATCTCCGCCTCGGCCCGCTCTCTGGGCCCCTGCCTCGGGGGAGGTTTGTGTTAAGAGGCCAAAGCCCAGACACCTGGCTTTTGTTTCCCCAAAGCCCGGGCTCTGGGAGGAGATCACTCCCGCCAGGAGGAGGAGGAGAGAGCGGGGCCTTTAAGAGCAGAGCGGGAGGAGGGGAGGAAGGGGAGAGAGGGATTCTGCTACATGGGAAGGGGTGAAGGCCAGAGGACCCGGCAGCTAGCAAAGCTTTGGCCTCCATCCATTCCACCCCCGCCTCCCACCCCCACCCCGCCTCCCCTGCCTTGAACAGTGGCCGGGCCACCAAATGGAGGCTCTGAGGCACATCTGGATCACTAGGCCCCATCACTGTGCTCAGCAAACATGTCAACACGGGTCCCCGCACCCAGTGCCCCCAGGGGACAGCACAGCCACAGATGTGTGATGGCCCGCAGGCCGGGACAGGGCAGCCCGAGGACACAGGGCCGGAGTGACCACCCACCCCCCACCCCCCCCAACAGCCAGCGTCTGCTGCCCAGAGACCACGCCAAGCACCGGTCTTGGTCCTTCCAGGTGTTAGAACAGCTGCTCCCCACGCACACAGACAAGGAAGCTGAGGCCCAGAGAAGTCCAAGATCACACAGCCAGGACCCGGAGAAGCCAGGGGTCCGTGCAGGCAGAAATTTTTAAAAACGCCACCAATCTCCGGTAAAGTGTTAAGAATGACCTGCTGCGCAGGCCAAAGCAGACACAACACCAAGGCACTCCGGGTGCCCTGGGAAGGGGGGGACAGTGGCAAGGCCTGGGCCAGAGAGAGAGAAAAAACACCGATTTGTCTTCCACTTATTCATGCATTCATTGGTTCATTCTTGTATGTGCCCTGACTGGGGATCGAACCTGCAACCTCGGTGCATCGGGATGATGCTCTGACAACTGAGTGACCCGGCCAGGGCTGTTATCATGACTGTCATCCCCATCGTCATCCCCCCTGGCCGGGCCTGCTTAGCCCTGCAGCTGCCTTCTGCAATGACTCTCCTCCAACGGGACCGTGGTGCCTCGACGCAGGGCCTTCTCCCAACCCGGCTGCTTTTACTGAGCGTCTCTGTGTGTCAGGCTCTGTGCTGGGTGCCGAGGGATAATCCCAGCATCCCATGGGGCTCCGGGCCAGCCCTAGATGGGAAGGAGGGCAGGTTTCCTGCAGAATTCAATGGCCTGAGTCCTGACCAACAGTGGGCAGCGAGCTAGGAGCCTCCCCACTCCGCCGCCTCCCCTCCGGGCCCACGCACACTCCTGGTCCAGCCCCGCAGCTCACTGGAGACTTCTGAGCAAATGTAAACTTGCATCATCACACTGGGCCGGGGACCAAGCCAGCGGTGGCGAATCCAAGACAGCTCAGGGCTGCCGGCGCATTCCAGAAACCCAGATTCCCAGCGCAGCCTGGAAGGAGACCTGGCTGCCCATGTGACAGCAAGAGGAAGTGTCCATGTGGGGTTCCGACTGGCACCGCTCGGAGCCTCTGACTCTGATACCCGGATGTAGATCTGAAAAGAGCGCCCGGCGTCCCACACCCAGAGGTGGTGAAGAAGGGCGTGCTTGGCACACGGGAGGGAAAGAAATACAGCGCCGCGGGGCAGCCTGGGAACACTCTCCTCTCCGTCCCCAGAGCAAAACATACCGTCATTGAGATACCGGCCCGGCTTAACCACTGCACTTAACCCTCCTTTCTTATTATTCAAACCTGGGCCCCATTGGACGTTCCGTTTGCAAAGAAGAGTATGTGCTGTCTGACCGTATTTTTCCCTAGATGCGCGGGACCGCCACGGAGTTGATTCTAAGCTTGCCTTCGAGTTGCTTCTCAGTGCTGTCATTATACACTTCACATAAGAGCCGGGGCCCACCCTAGCCTTTTTGGCGCGGTGGATGGAATGTCAGACGGGGGACTGACGGGTGGTCCCAGGTTCTACTCCGGCCAAGGGCACGTGCCTGGGCTGCAGGCTCCTCTCCAGGCCTGGTCAGGCCCCAGTGGGAGGCACCCAGTGCATGCGTGTCTCTCTCATTGATGCTTCTGTCTCCGTCTCTCCATCTCCCTTCCACGCTCCTCAAAAATCACTGGAGAAACATCCTTTGGGTGAGGATTAAAAAGAAAAAAAGAAAAAAAAACAACGGGTCCTCACGCTTCCCTGGAAAATCTGTGTTTTGCTGCTGGCATATTGATTGTGTCCATGTGTCTAGTCTAGGATGCGAGAGGATCTAACTAAGTCAGAGCGCCCCACGTCCGGCCCACATGTCTGTCTATCACAGAGCTCGCTGGGAAAGACAAGCGGAATGATCATTTAGCGGGAAAACCTGAGAGGCATTTATGTGCAGAGCGCGCAGCGAAGCCATCTGACACAGACAGGCTGGCCGCCGCGGCATGGCATTGCGGTCCACGCCCATACACTCTGAAGCAGAAGGGCTCTGGAATTCTTACCACCCCCCCCACCCCATCCCAGCCCATCCCAGCCCTCCAAGATTCCTAATACAACCGCTGGTGACAGACTGCTCCCCGACGTCCGCCTTAAACTCTGTGATACATTCAACCGGAAGCCGCAGTCCCAGCAAGCACTCGGGGCGGATCTGCAAAAGCGAACGTCACTGAAGTTAGGACTCCCTGAACGAGAAAATGTGAGCGCACACCGAGGGCATAACTCGGGAGCTTGCAACTCTACAGGTGCCGGCACGGTTATTTGTGGCTGAGATGATATTAATATTTTAAGTCGTTTCAATAGGGGAGTGCCCTGAGAGGTTAAAATTGTATTGCTGTGCAAAGATAATAATGTAGCCGTGGGTTTTTCCCCATGGTCAGAAATAGCTTAATTTCCCTTCACTGTACATTTCTTTTAATATATTTATTGATTTCAGACAGGAAGGGAGAGGGAGAGAGAGAGAGAGGAACATCGATGATGAGAGAGAATCACTGATCGGCTGCCTCCTGCACGCCCCGCACTAGATGCTCGGTGCTGCCACTGGGGATCAAGCCCGCAACCGGGGCACATGCCCTTGACCAGAATCAAACCTGGGACCCCTTCAGGCCACAGGCTGGTGCTCTATCCACTGAGCCAAACCGGCTAAGGCTAATTTTTTTTTTAATCTTTATTGTTGAACGTTCCCTGGGCTGCTGTTAACGGCACACGGGACAGAGATAGGGGCTGCTTTTGGTATTAAGTAACTGTCCCGTGTTTAATATCTAAGCAAAAGTTCTTCTTTCTTTTTTTTTATTCTTTGGGAGTGGAACTATTTCTTGGGCCGCCATTGTCTGTTTAAATTAGGTAAATGCGATTACGATGAGTCCAAAATACAGACTCCAGCGCTGGACAAAATCAGGGTCACCCGCTGAAGCCCTAATCCGGCGACACTGAGCCATCTCAGCCTTGGCCACTCACTACATGTGAGCAGAGTGACGATGTCTCGCTGTGTGGGGGGTAATGTAGACCGACTGAGCAGCCAAAGATAAATCCTACAGGCTGGCCTGAGGGTACAAACACTTAACACATTTTTAAAAAAGGAAAATTGGCTTCCACTCGCCAGGACTGGTCCAGAGGCCTTTCCTTGGTTTTCTCTCCACACACAGAAGCAAAGGAACTTTTTGGCCCTGGCTGGGTGCTCAGTGGTTAGCGCGTCGCCCCGTGGACCGAGGGGTCTCGAGTTCGATTCTCGGTCAAGGGTGTGTACCTCAGTTGCAGGTTTAATCCCTGGCCCTGGTTGGGGCGAGAGCAGGAGGCAACCAATCCATGTGTCTTTCTCATGTTTCTCTCTCTCTCTCTCCCTCTCCCTCTCCTCCTTCCCTTCCACTCTCTCTAAAAATCAATGGGAAAAATACCCTCTCTTCTCTGGTGAGGACTAAAAAAAAAAAAGAACTTTTGGGGGGGTCGTCAATTTTTGTCCCCTTTCCCAAGGGTCCTTGCATTGGCCATTTGTGTCTATTTCTGGCTCATTTCAAAACAGAAAGTTCTGTCTTAATCCTCTTTAATACCAGCTCTTGTCTTCCTTCCCAACTCCGTAAAGATGACCTTTGAGTTGCATGCTGTTATTTTATTTTGTGAAGGACTTGCTTCAGGTAGGCAGCAGATGGGAAGAAAACCTTGTGCATATAAGGGAGGGGACAGCGGGGGGGGAAAGAAAGAACAAAAAAGAGAAATTGACGTTTACAGCCCGGAGAGAGGTGCGACATTGCAAAGGTCATCAATGAGTAAACAGATATTAATGGTTAGCTGGGTACCTGGTACATAAACAGGTCACATTAATCATTAACACCATGGGGAACTTACAGTAGCATTTCAACCAGGCTCAGGAGAGGAGGTGCCTAGAGACGACCCCCCCACCCCCACCCCGCCCAAGGGGATGAGGGAAGCCCAGTGGTGATTTCCGATTGTTAGAGAGTGAAAAGCTACTGCTCGTTTTTTTGCATTTCGCATGTTCTCACCCAAAACCAGCTTGAGCTGGTCATGTTGTTGCTTCTCAGAGCCTATTCGTTTAGAGCAGTTTTAGGTTCAAAGGAAAATTGAGAGGAAGGTAAGAGATTTCCCGTATACCTCTGCCCATATACCATCTGCTCCCACACCGAGTTCTCCCCGTTATCAGTTATCAGCACCCCCAGAGTGGGACATTCGTGACACCTGATGGACCCACGTGGACACATCAAACCACCCCAGTTTACGTGAGGGTCTGGCGTGGCGTAGTCTGTGGGCTTGGGTAACTATAAGGACCTGTATCCACCGTTCCAGCACCAAGCAGAGCGTCTTCATTGCCCTAACCCTGCTCTGCGCTCCACCTGTCCATCCCCACGCTGGCCCGTCCCCTGGCAGCCACTGACCCTTTTCTGTCTCCTTAGTTTTGCCTCTTCCAGAACGTCATGGCGTTGGAATCAAGCAATGCCACCTCTATAACTTGGCCTCTTTCACGTCATAATGTGCATTCAAGGTTCCTCCATGGCTTCTCAGGGCTTGATAGCTCGTTACTCTTTAGCACTGAGTAAGTTAACAACATAATAAATGTACCACAGTTTACTTGTCCCCTAACCTGCCGAAGGACCGCGTGTTGCTTGGAGGTGTGGGCAGTTACGATTAAGCTGCCAGAAGTGTCCATGTGCAGGTCCTTGGGTGGATATGTTTCATCCCTGTTATTTGTTTTTAAATATCTTTTTATTGATTTCAGAGAGGAAGGGAGAGGGAGAGAGAGAGAGAAACATCAATGATGAGACAGAATCGTGGATCGGCTGCCTCCTGCACACCCCACACTGGGGATCAAGCCCGCAATCTGGGCCTGTGCCCTGACCGGGAATATAACCGTGACCTCCTGGTTCCTAGGTTGGCGCTCAACCACTGAGACACACTTGCCAGCCTATCCATGTTTTTTATTGGGAACAGTCAAAGCCAGGTCTGGGGTGATGAAGGCAAAGGCGTGAAAGGCAGGCAGGGAACGTTGGCGAGACCTGGAGGAACAGAGAGAAAGGCGACTGAATCCCACAGAGTGTCGTGAGCATCAAAGCTTTGATTGTTTTTTAAAGGAGCCAGGTTTTATGTGAAAGCTCTACAGTTCTGGACTTTTAAATATTGGCAACTTATTGAAACCATGGCCGGGTCAAACCATATGCATTTACTGCGGCCAGTTTAGAGGTTTTTGTCTAAATGAAAAATAAACAACAAACCAACCAAAATCCCCAAAAATGTCTGGAGAAGGAAGAGAATCTAAGTGTATGTTTAACATCTATTATAGAGTCTCTCTTCTCCGATCAATACACGGTTCTCTATAGGAATGTTATCTAAAATGAAATTAATAAAACGGCCAGTACACTTAACGGAGAACTGGAATCTCTAAGGACCTCAGCCTTATTCTCACAGCTATGTGAGTAACAGGCAGATGAGATGCTTTTATATATCATGGCCCTCACGCTCTACAGATGAGCGGCTAGCATTGCTTTTAGATATAATGCAAAGAAACCAATTTTCAAATAAGTGTGGAGTTTGACTCGCAAGCCCCCAGGAGACATTGTGACGTGCCCAACCTGAAAATCGAATTCTTGAAGGTTGGTTCTACCCATAATAGCCTCTAACCAACCGCCGAGGCGGGCGATAAACACGGACCAGTCCAAGGCAGCGGGCAAGGAGGGCTTGAGAGGAGGTAGAGAGGAACGAAGGGCCTGGGCTCATTTGCTGGTCCACTGTGGGGTACACGCTAACCCCCCCAAACTCCAGCGGTGAGTGGGAGCTCGTTGCTGACCCTGTGAGGGGAATTGGTCCAGTGCTTCACCGTCTGTCCTCCACAGCCACATACCCCGCCATGCATTCTTGTGGCCATTGCCAGTGAGCCATGCTCTCCCCACTCTCCCAGCCTCTCTCAGCCTCATCGCCGCATCGCCCTCCCTTCTGACACAGGCAGTGCCTCATTTGTCCTCTCAAATTCAACCAGGGTCAAGTATCGCCTCTTCCAGAAAGCCTCACCGAACCCTGTCCACGTGACCAGGTACCCAGTGGTCCCTGGAGCACCTGCCTTAGCACCCGCCTCTGCCTCAGCACCCCCCTCTGTCTTGGCACCTGCCTCGCACCGCCGTCATGGGTGCTGTGGATGCACTGACATATCCATCTCCCTGTCGAGACAGGGGCCTCATCTCTGAGCCTCCTCCCCTAGCCCCGTGCCAGGGACCTAGCACGTGAGTGTTGAGTGACCGAGTAAATGAGTGAAAGGAATGGACTCAGAGCAACAGTGCTGAGGAGAGAGACTTGCTGAGTAAACACGAACGATTGAATCTGTTCTCACTCTCTGTCTTGATCTGGATCTCTGCGCCTGAGCATCGCGTGACATTTGTGATCGCCAGTCCCGCTTCGCAAGATCTTCCAAATTGTCTGACTTGCAAAAATAAAAGACCCAACGATTAGGGGCTTTAGTGTCCTCATCTGTAAAGTGGGGATGGGGATGGGGATGGGGATGCGTTCCCTGCCAGGCTCAGGGTTGTTGAGCAGACAACCTAAAATGACGCCTGTGACCCGATGTGAAGAGTCACCCTTCAGACGGCAGAGCCCCCAATGCCACCAGACCGCGTAGTCAGCCCTCCATCCCTCACCTCTGTCTGAATCGATGAGAATCCTCTGTCCAGCCCGGCCGGTGTGGCTCAGTGGGTGATCACCGACCTGTGAACCTCATGATTCAGTTCCGGGTCAGGGCACGTGCCGGGGTTGTGGGCTCGATCCCCAGTATGGGGGTGCAGGAGGCGGCCAATCAATTCTCCCTCACCATGGATGTTTCTGTCTCCCTCTTTTTTCCTCTCTGAAATCAATAAAAATATTTTTTAAATAAATAAATCAAAAGCCAGTACACTCACATTCACAAATCGGGCCGAATTGATATGCCATTTACATTAAATTTACAAGGACATTTTACAGCTCATACACGTTTTAAAAATCTCCTTTGCTTGATCGAATGAACGTAGCTTTATCAAAAAACACATTTTCCCTTCTCACAGAACACATCGTACACAACTAAACAGCTACGTCTGCCTCACAAAAGACCAGTGGCCTCTGTCTTATGAAATCAGCCCGGACTGTGGACTGGAGCCCCAGCGGAGAAAGCAGAACTCAACAGAGACAGGCCTCCCGAACCGTAATTAAAACAATAACTAACTCCTAGGGGAGGGCACCGGCGTTTGCTCTTTTAAAAATCGAAAGAAAAAAGAACATCAGCCCTCTGTGAAACCCGCCTCAGACATTTTAAAACCCTTCCCAATTTCCAAATGGCCCGGATGAGCCATCCTTAATGTATGGGGTAGTCATTTCAGAATAAATCCTTAAGTAATTCAAAACAAGGACTGTTAGGTAAATAGTTGAAATTGAAGGGGGGGGGGGGGGCGCGGGAAGTCATCTGCTTTCCATTAGGATGATAAAATAGTTCACTTGAAACATTTTACAAGACGCTGTGTTACTGGGAGGTGTCTGCGCGTCTCACTCCATCACCAGCCATTTGACACAACGTAAAAGGCTTCCTAAGCCACGTTAGGCCTCTTAATCAAAAACTAATTGTAATAGATATTGGGGAGTGTTAACACGGTGACCGCCAGGTTGTAGCGGGGCCGTGGACGCGGCAGCGAACATTAAACACAACCCCCAGCTGATAGGGCTTATCTCCGCTTCGGAGCTAAGTGCTAAGTACTACAGGCCGGTATCTCCTGGCCATTGCTTTGTACCACTGTGGGAGTTAATTGCCCCATAAGGTTTCATCTTCCTAATGAAATTTATGGCATTGTCAGAGAACTTGGGAGATACTGCTGCAATTTAGGAGATTTTACAGAAAACAGAGACATAAACAGAGGGGGAAAGAAAATACATCCTTGGAGCCTAATGCATCAATAGCCTTCACACAGTGGGGCCAGCCTCCCCAGGCTGGGGGAGGGGGGAGGGGGCGCGCATTAACTCTTTCAGGCCTGTACTAGGATATTCATGGTGTGCACCGTAATGGAAAGTTAATAATGGGCATCATAGGGCCCATAACGGGCATTCAATAAATATTTAGTGATCAGACTTACCAAGACCAGAAATGCCAGCAAGCCATGAGTGGGAATCACGTGCTCCGTGACCCCAGGCCTAACACAGTGTCTCAGCTAGGGCTGTTCTCAGGAGGGGAATTCTCAATGCTTAAGGAATGACTAAGCGATCGTGCTGGAGGAGAGTGCTTTATGATTGCCAGGTGCTTTCAGGTTTGATCCCCGTAACCACCCAGCCATGCACTTGACCTAGGCCTAGGGTTTCATTCAGGACAGACCCAGGCCTCAAACAGGAGGTCCCGCTCCAGTCCTCTTAACTTCAGATGGACTGGAGAGATTCTCTGAATATCCTGTTCTCTGAGCCTGATGCAGGAGGGTCTCAAAACTTAAAGACCAGTCTGGCCGGGATGGCTCAGTGGTTGAGTGTCAACCTATGAACCTGGAGGTCACGGTTGGATTCCCTGTCAGGGCACATGCCCGGGTTGTGGGCTCCATCCCCAGTGCAAGAGGCAGCCAATTGATGATTCTGTCTCATCCATGATGTTTCTATCCCTCTCTTCTCCTTTCCACTCTGAAATCAATTAAAATGTTTTTGCTTTTTAATGCTAAAGACAAAATGTGATTTTGGATCCTGAATTGGAACGAAAAAAATAAACAAAATGGCTTCGGAAAACTGGTGAAATCTGATCAAATCTGGAGTTTAGTTCATAGTATTATACTTATTTATATATAAACTAGAGGCCCAGTGCACAGATTCCTTCACCGGTCGGGTCCCTTGGCCTGGCATGAGGGGATCAATGGATCTCTGCGCCATCGCAGCCTGGCCTTACCCAGCTTGTCGGGCGTCAGCCCACTGTCTGCATCATTTTTGTGATCCCGCACAACACAAAGTAGTGCACGAAGCGGCAGGTGGCCGGGGAGGAGCCCAGTCCAGGCTGGGCACCCCACTGCTCCCACTTATCCCTGCCCTGCTGTGCCTGCCACCACTGCCGCTCGGGCGCACACTGCCACAGCTGCACTCGCCAGCCGTCAGCCCAGCATCTGGCGCCCATCTGTCAGCTGAGCGGTGCCCCTGCTGTGGGAGCACACTTCTTGTAACACCAGGGGACAGCTCCTGTGTTGAGCATCTGCCCCCTGTTGGTCAATGCGTGTCATAGCGACCAGCCGTCCATCCGGTCGTCTGGTCGCTTTAGGCTTTTATATATATAGACTAGAGGCCCGGTGCACGAAATTCGTGCATTGGGGTGGTGTGTCCCTCAGCCCAGCCTGCACCCTCTCCAATCTGGGACATCCCTCTCACAATCCAGGACTGCTGGCTCCCAACTGCTCGCCTGCCTACCGTCCTGACTGCCCCTAACTGCTTCTGCCTGCCAGCCTGATCACCCCCTAACCACTCCCCTGCCAGCCTGATTGCCCCTAACTGCCCTTCCCTGCAGGCTTGATTGCCCCCAACTGCCCTCCCCTGCTGGCCTGATCACTCACAACTGCCGTTCCCTGCTGGCCATCTTGTGGCGGCCATCTAGTGTCCACATGGGGACAGCCATCTTGTGTGTTGGAGTGATGGTCAATTTGCATATTACTCTTTCATTAGATAGGATTATATATACATATATCAACTTTCTTAGTGTCAGGATTATGTAAGAGGTTCACATTAGGGCAAGCTGAGTGAAGGGTGTACAGGAACTCTCTGCACTACCTCTGAATTCTTCTATAACTCTTTAAACTATTTCAAAATAAAAAGTTTTTGAAAATAACTACCCAGTCTCAAGATACAAAAATACATTATTGAGCATAAGAACCTACAAAATGATGAGAAGTCATATTACCTTCACCCACCCCGTCCTCATGGTCTCACTCCAGTCCTCCTTATGTACTTTGTGTCACGTCAATCCTTTTCAATTTATTGAGGTTGATTTTTTTATAACCTAATATGATTCCCGGAGATTGTTCCACATGCACTTGAGATAAATTTGTATTCTGCAAATGTTCTACAGATATATGTTATGCCTATTTGGTTTCTATTGTTGTTGGAGTTTTCTGTTGCCTTGTTGACCTATCTAGTTGTTCCTATCCAAATTCTGCCTCTGATTGAAGTGGTTATTCCATTTACCTTAAGTAATTACTGACAAGGTGTAAGATATCTGCTGTTTTCCCATTTGTTCTCTACATACCTTATGTCTTTTTCCCCACTATTTATCCATAGCTGCCTTCTCTTGTGTTAATTAGATATTGTGTAGTACAGTATTTTAATGTCCTTGAGTTTGATTTATGATTTTTTTTTTACTTTTTTAGTGGTTGTTCTGGGAATTATAATCAACATTCTAACTTGCAACAATGTAGTTTGTATTAATACCAACTTAATTTCAATAGTATATGAAAACTGTGCTCCAATATAGCACCATTACCTCCCCACACTGTGCAATTATTGTCGTACAACTTAATCTTTATCCATTATGAGCCCATCAACATAGTTTAATAAGTCTTGCTATATGCAGTTAACTTTTAAATAAAATAAGAGAATATAATACTTAGAAGTAAAAATACATTCAAACTATCTTTTACATTGACCTATGTAGTTACATTTACTGTTAATATCATTCTATTTCAACCTGAAGAATTTCCTTCCTGTTTCTTGTAAAGCAGGTCTTCTAGCCACTACCTCTCAGGTTTTGTTAATCTAGGGATACTTTTACAATATATCTATGTGTAGATCTCTCTAAGTTTATCCTACTTGAAGTTTGTTGAGATTTTTGAATGTGAAGTTAATGTTTTTCATCAGATTGGAAATGATTTTAGCCGTTATTTCTTCAGCCCCTTTTTCTCTCTTCTTCTGTGACTCCCATTATGCACATTTTGGAACACTGAATAGTGTCCTAAAGGCCTTTGCAGCTCTGTTCACTTTTATTATTTTTCTTTCTGTTCCTCAAAAATAATCTCAGTGTAAACCGTCTTGAGATTCACTGATTCTTTGTCAATAAAAATCTGCTGTTGAGCCCCTCAGCAAATTTTTTATTTAAATTTTTGTATTTTTCAACTCAGATTCCTATTTGGTTCTTTTTTTTATAATTGATATCTCTGTATTGGCATTTCCATTTGGTGAAACGTTATTCTCATACTTCCCTTTAGTTTTTTAAATTTGGTTATAGCAGTCGATTTAAAGTCTCTGTCTAGTAAGTCCAACTTTGAACTACTACAGGGACAGTTTCTATTCACGTGCTTTTTCTTTATTCGTGCAGGTAGACCATACTTTTCTGTTTCTTTTGAAAATTGAACATCTAAAAATATATAATGTGGCTACTATGGAAATAAGGTTTGCACATACACACACACCCTTGTTGTTGAACACTTTGTTGTCGCTGCTGCTTGTTTCTTTAGTGACTTTCTTGAACTAATTTTGTAAAGTCTGCAGTGTTGGTCATGTGTAGCCAATGAAAATAGTTAGGAGTTAGCTAGTAATTAGAGAGATATTTCCTTAAATGGTTTGATCAATAAATCTCCCTGCCTTTACCAAGGAGCTCTGAAAAGGGTGGGCAGGGAGTATATTCAGTGCTCAGCCAGGTAGTTGATAATTTCACTTTAGCCTTTACTTCCTGCTTATACAGAGCCTCAAGGTCAGCCAAGGTGAGAGATTAGAGCCACCTCAGGTCTTTCCTGAGCATGTGTATACCCCTGCACTTTCATGTGGGTTTCTAGAGTCCCAGAATTATGTTGGAACTTTCAAAGCCCTTTGTAGACATTTCATTTCCCCATTTTTTCTTTTTTAGTATATTTTTATTGATTTGGGAGAGGGAGAGAGAGATAGAAACATCAATGATGAGAGAGAATCATGGGTTGGCTGCCTCCTGCACGCCCCCTACTAGGGATCGAGCCTGAAACCTGGGCATGTGCCCTTGACCAGAATCGAAACCGGGACCCTTCAGTCTGCAGGCCGACTCTATCCACTGGGCAACACTGGCTAGGGCCCAATTTCTTCTTTTTAATGTTTTGCTTTGTCTCTTGGTAGCTCCAACATCAGACAGCTGCTATATTAAACAATTGCCATTAATAGTTTTTAGCAAACACCCTAGTGAAACGCTATTTGTACAGAGTGGGATCTGAGTCGAGTCGAATAAAGGCAATCTTTGAAACAGGTCATATTGTGACAGTTTTTTGGGGGTGGAGTTTTGGGGGAGCTTCAAACCCATTCTCCCTTCAGTGGCATCTGGGGTGCTTGTTTTAATTGCACAAGTACCATGCTGTTGATTTTCAAGGCTACTATAGGACTGGGGAAAGTGGGATAGGACTAGGTCAAGTTAAAATGCTACAATGCTTGCTGTTCCAAATATGAGTTAACCATCTTTCTTGAATAAACACTTGTTAGACTTTTTTTTCAAACCTTTACCTTCCAGAGTTCTGAAAAAGTTGCCATTGATAATTTTTGCCAGTATTCCTATTATTATTAAGGAGGAGTGGATTTTTTACACCCTCACTCTACCATTCCAGGATTGCTTCCCCACGTGTTTGTGTTTTAATCTAAATAAAGTTAAAACTTCCAAGTTTTTCATCATCCTATCTTAGTGGTCAGCAAACTCATTAGTCAACAGAGCCAAATATCAACAGTACAACAATTGAAATTTCCTTTGAGAGCCAAATTTTTTAAACTTAAACTTCTTCAAAATAGACTCGCCCAGGCCATGGTATTTTGTGGAAGAGCCACACTCAAGGGGCCAAAAAGCCACATGTGGTGAGCCGCAGTTTGCTGACCACTGTCCTATCTAATAAAGAGGGGATATGCTAATTGACCATCACTCCATCACAAAAATGGCTGCATCCACATCTGAGGCCAACAGGGAACTTCAGGCTGCACCTGGCAGGGCTTGATAGGGGACCTCAGGCTGCGCCCCCCACCCGGCAAGGCTTGACAGGGGACCTCAAGGTGTGCTTCCCGTCCTGGTGCTGGGCTAGGAGACCTCAGGCTGCTCCCCGTGCCCCAGCGCCAGGCCAGGGGACCTCAGGCCATGCCCCCCACCCAGCGAAGCTTGACAGGGGACCTCAGGCTGCGCCCCTAGCACCAGGCCAGGGGACCTGAGGCTGTGTCCCCCTGCCTGGCTAGGCTTGACTGGGGACCTCAGGCTGTGCCCCCCACCCAGTGGGGCTTGACTGGGGACCTTAAGGTGCACTTCCAGTGCTGGATCGGGGGAACTCAGGCCACACCCCCACCCAGCAAGGCTTAACTCTGACACTTCTATTATAGAGAAAAGGCAAATAGCAATATTAAATTATTTCCTCTAATTAATCCCCTTTTAATGTGCATGAATTTCATGCACCAGGTCACTAGTATCATATTAAATTGGGTTAAAATACAACTATAGTAAGGGATACTGTTCCTCTTGAGGTCCAAATAGTTGTTAGCCAGACCCAGAAAATAGTTGCTTCAGAAATGCTCTTGTAGAAAATAACTTAAAATTATCATCTTAACTTCATTAGGATACCAATGCCGATCCTCCAAATATTTGAATCTCAGCAACATTTATGGAATTTATACTACACTAGAGGCCCAGTGCACAAAGATTCATGCAAGAATGGGCCTTCCTTCCCCTGGTTGCTGGCACCGCGGTCCGGCTGGAACCGCCTTCCCACCTTCCCACACTGCCAGAGGCCCCGAGCAGCTGGGGCGGTGCGGAACGCCTGCATTGCATCCCACCCCGCCCCTGGCCGCTCAGTGCCTGTGTATGCAAATCAATCCGCCATCTTTGTTGGGTTAATTTGCATGCTCACTCCTGATTGGCTGGTCGGCATCACGAAGGTTCCGGTCAATTTGCATCTTACTCTTTTATTAGTGTAGATACAATGACCTATGCTAGTTGTAGTGGGAAATTCAAAGATATAATATAATACACAAAGTCTGCTCTGAAAAGACTTAAGGAATGTCACCTCCTCAGGGAGGACTTCCCTGACCACCCATCTGGAAGAAACCCCCTCTGAGTCCCTCTTTCCCATGTGGCCAATCCCTCCAGTCTGCCCAGAACCGAGGGCTTCCCTGGGATACAGAGCTTTTGGTGCTGAAACCAGAACAGTGCTGGGCAAACTTGGAAAAGTTGGACATCGTATCATTACCCTGCTTTGTTGGCTTTGTTTTTATACGCTTTGCACTATCTCACATAACTTAATTTACTAGTTTGTTTTCTCTCTTCCTTCTAATTAAAGTGTAAACCCCTCAAGGGCAGGAACAGGATTTTGTCTGGGTGTTTGTTTTCTCTCTTAAAGTGTAAACCCCTCAAGGGCAGGAACAGGATTTTGTCTGGGTGGTTCCCAGCACTAGTTGGCACATAGCTATTTGTTGAAAGAGGAATCAATTGTTAATTCATTGATTGATTCGTTTTTTAAAAATAGCCTTCTACCTCCAAGTTTAACAACAGATGCATAATGAATACAGAGTTTTATAGAAAACCACAATTAACCGAAAAAAGCATTTTGTATGATTTGAACGACTGAGTTGTAAGCGCTTGAACTTGTGTGGCTATGAGAACTGCAGACAGCTGCGTTCTTTTCTGATTCCCAAGCAGTACCGTTAAAAAGGAGTCACTGAAATGGAGACGATTTTTCCATTTACCCTGGAATATTGGCTCTACCCAATACAACCCAGTCTAAATATAAGATTAGCAAATGAAGGAAACACTTTTCTCTATAAAACTGCACTGAAAAGGAAATCTCCACCTTTTCTCCCGTATAGAAGTGGCGGTCTAACTCATAAGACCCATAATTACCTTAAATGTTCCGCAAGGATATTAACGCTGCGAATGAGCCCCGGCGGCCTAGTTCAGTAGCTGAGCATCAACCTTGAACCAGGAGGTTACCATTGGATTCCCGGTGAGGGCGCATGCCCCAGTTGTGGGCTTGATCCCCGGTAGGAGGCGTGTAGAAGGCAGCTGATCAATGACTCTCTCTTATCATTGATGTTTCTATCTTTCTCTCCCTCTTCCTCTCTGAAATCAATACAAATTTTTTTTTTTTTTAATAAAAGCTACAAATGCTAAAACACAGTTTGAGGCCACATCTTTGGACTCTAAAATGCGCCAGATAAGGAAGCTGCTCTTTTCCCCACTATCAGTTTACTCTGTAAATGAGAAGACATAAAGCAGTTTTAGATTTAATTAAAGCATTGACTGAATTGCATTCCGGAGTTGTGATTGTCATTAACATCCTTGACCTCTCCGTCACATGGATGTGCCAGCGACTTTTTCCGATGGATATTTATTATGAATATTATCATCAATAAGCACCATCAACATATTAAAATTAATTTTAACTTCTTTATGGGAGACAGAGCGCAGCCAGCTGCTGAAAACCATCCGCCCTAAATCATTTTTTATCGATTCAACACGGCTCAACATCAAGTCCGACTAATAGGGGATTTTATGTGTGTGTAGGCAAGTTTCTGTGTGTGTATGTATATGAAATAGTTCACTTGATTGTATATCTAACTCTGGTGGCATTCAGCGCGGAATTCTCCAGGGCCCCAGCTGAAATTCACTTGCTATTCTGCCCGCTCACCGTGCAATCCTCACACTGGTTTGTCTCATGCCCACGTGCGCGTTACGCGACACATGGACATTTGGTCTTATTTTGACTGCTCGCAAAGAGCTTAATAAAAGACAGGCTTTAGGGCATCAAAAGAACTCAGCCCACAGGTGTTCTGAGCTGGGCTGCCTTGTAAGGAGAACAAACAATGACACTCTGGAATTTGAGCCTCTAAATTGTATCAGTTGAGCCCAGCAGGTCCTGGAGGGAGGGAAACACCTTTTATTACATTCCCCGAGGGCATGCGGGCTTGGGGCTGTGTAGGGTTACAGCAGATCCTAGTCAGGCAGCTAGCTGAGGCCTGCTGCTCCTTGTGGGAAAGCTGCCGGTGCTTCCCGGTGAACTTCTGCAAGGTATACTCCCCTCTCCAGCTCCATCCCTCTGTGCTTCTGAGCTTAGCGACCCTCCACATCTTTCCACGTTTGTCATTCGTGGAGCGGCACGGAGCACTGTGCTGAAGATCTTAAATACGGCTTTGCATCTCATTCTTCCCAACACCACCACAAGGCAAGGCTCGGTAACGTGCAGAAGGTCACGTACGTCTGAGCAGCGGAGTCCAGACTCCAGCCAGGCGGTTGGACGCCAGGGCCCTCATCTCAATCAGCAGGCCGTTCCCGGCTCCAGGGATCTGTGGCTCCTCCTTTGCTGACCCTTCCTTTAGTCCTTAGTTCCTTGGGTCGTATGTTCCCGGATGTCCAGGCCACGCAGACCAGGCAGGCCAGCCAGCCACGGGTGAGGAACCTAGCGCCTCTTCAAACAACACGGCATTCGCGCGGAAACAGACATCAGAGGCACTGCACTGAGTCCCGGTTTGCTGATGGAATTTACAAGGAAGGTCTGGGTGGACCAGAAAATGCAGACAGCATGGCTCACACAGGCCCTCCATCTCTGGGAAGCAGAGCCTGTATTCCTGGCTTGCAAAGGAAAAGGCAGCCCGAATATTGGAAAGTGTGGCTGTCCCGGAGTACTGGACATGTACAGTCATGATAAAAAAAAAAGGGGGGGGATTTTTTTGTAATAGTAATAACAGAAGTGACCCTAATAGTAATTATTATGTCAGTATATGCTGGGTTTGTTGGACCCATTTATTTGGCTAATGGACCTTCTGCCTCCATACTCTGTTTCCTTTTTTGCTGTTCCTTTGTTTATTTTCGTGTAGTGGTTTTTTTTTAACAGCGCCTCTGATAACATCTCCTGAAACTGGCATTCTGTAGAACCAGTTTGGGAAGTGCCGCTGTGCAAAACGCATGGGTAACGGCTCCGGAAATATTGACGGGGATCCCGTGAGGGCCCGCCCGGTTGGCCCGTTCGGCAGCTCCGCAGTCACAGCCCCTGGGTGCTGGCGAAGGCTTCCGGGCGCACACATGGCGTGATCAGAGAGGGCAGCATCTGGCCCCGGGCAACCCCCGAGCACTAGCTGTAAGGTTGTGAGGGCCCAGCCTCAACTGGAAAAAGGTGTCTCTTCATGCATTTCCGTTTCTCCCGCTTCCCTCACAGCAGCTCTTGTACCCTCACGACTTTTCAGAAGCTGCTCCGGGCAGCAGGGAGAATTGGGGCGTCTAGAGAACCCCGTGAGGATGCTGACTCCCTAAAGCCATTGCCTGGCTCCTCATTTCTCTTAATATTAAAAATAAAATACTGTCCCTGTCCTACAAGGGCCCGTGTGGCCTGGCGTGGCCACCTCTCCCGCACACGTCACTGTCCTCCCCTTTGCCCTCATTCCCCGTGGGACAGGAAGTGCCTCCCTCCCTGGCCACTTCATTGGACTCTTAAGGTCCATGAAGTCAGGAATACATCTCTTTTTGCTGATTCCAGTGCCCATCCAGCACATAGTAGGACCTCCATAACTGTTGAATGGGTGGATGGGTGGATGGATGGACAGACAGCCGAGCGATTGGAGCAGATGTGCGTTTTGGGATGCTTTCTAGTGGGTACAACCAGGTTCCAGCCCAATCCCCAACGTCAAGATTAACACATTATCAGAGAGAACCCTTCAGTGCACTGTTTGAGTTTCTATCTCGTATGGCCTCTCAGGCCTCTGTGGGCCAGAGCCTCCAGCTGGCAAGGATCCTATTTGTCACTTCTCAGCAGGCAGAAACCCCAACATTCCAATGCCTGGTTGCTTTCTCCTTTTTCCTATTCACAGAGCACCCCTGGGCTTGGGGGGCGGGGAGGGAGGGGCAGTTGCCTATTGTGTTTGTCATGCACACCCTTAGCATCTTCATTTACCTTCTGACTGCTAACATCTATTGAAAAAAACCGAGTTAGGCTAGGCCAGGCTACGGTGGCTCAGTGGTTAAGCACCAACCTCTGAACCAGGAGGTCACGGTTCAGTTCCAGGTCAGGGCACGAGCTTGGGTTGCAGGCTCGATCCCCAGCGTGGGGTGTGCAGGAGGCAGCCGGTCCATGGTTCTCTCTCATCACTGGTGTTTCTCTCTCTCTCCGTCTCCCTTTCTCTCTGAAATCAAGAAAATATACATTTAAAAAAAAAAACACAAAAAACGGAGTGAGTCCATTTCTACTCTGAATTCTTAACTTTCCTCAGCCAAAATTTCAGGTTGAATTCAATCACGAAAGTCATAGCAAATTCCTACCCCCCCTCCCCCCGCCCCCCCACCGGACTCTGGCGGAAATGAGACATTCCCCTTGAATCGCTTATGTAGGTTCACTCCGCCGATCGTGTGCTCGCAGGATACCTGAGCTATTCAAACCCTTCCACATGTAGCCTGCAAGGCCTTTTCATTCTTATCTTCGCAGTATCTCTCAGTGAAGGCACCGCTCAGCCACCCTGAGCTCTAATGAGCTTCACTATCTAGACCCAAATCTGATCTTCCTCTTACCGCTGTTTCCCAGGCCCCAGAGCCTCTTGCCATTTTGTGGGTTTGCTGGGGCTGTTGGCTTCTTCCTGAGTCCGGCCAGTTGCATGGTTCAGACCGAGTAGGGCGACAGTCACTGATTGGAAGTGTCAGGCCGGGGGTGGGGTGACACCTGGGCATTTTAGGCCATGAAGGCAGTCTGGCCGCTGCCCTTCTCTTTGTGGGGGAGGCCAGTGGGCCTTACGCACCTCCTTCTGGAAGAAATTCTCCCTGATTAAACAAGGCCACATACGCCCAAAGGTATAAAGATGTAAAGACAGAGCTGCCCGGGGCTGGGCCTGGAAACCTCCTCCTGAGGCCAGCCTTCCAGATCATTCAGCCCCAGGCACGCCCAGGAGTCTTCACGCCACACCTCTGACAGCTAGAAAGTATTTACTGCTCGGTGACTAGCCTAGCCCGGAGCCCCAAAGCCCCAAGTGGGAGAGGTCCTCACGGAACACCTTGGGTCAGCTGAGCCTGCTGGGGCCTGGTTTATGGCCCTTTGTCTAGAGGACGGTCTAAAACAATGACCAATTTGGCCATCCTCCGTCTTCCAGAAAGCCCCAGAATGTTCTCTGAGATGCCTGGAGGTCAATTAAAGGTTCCGCCCCAACAGCAATCAGTCAACATCAACACATACTTAGGACATTGCCCAGATAAGTTACATTTGATCTTATGACCTCAAGGTGAATTGTAGGTTACACTTAATTACGCTCCGAAGGCAAGAGTAAGTCAGTAACAAACCTCCTTATTTCACTCCAAAATACCGGGAAACCCCTTAGGGAGTCCGCTGATTATACTGTAGAGGTTTGTAGAAACCAACGAGGGTAAATAATTAGACCATATTTTTAATTAATATTGCCGTGCCTTCTAGCACAACGATAGTTAAGATTATGATAGCACTGGAATAACAGTCGGTGGAGAAACAGTCTTACCCTTGACAACCGACGCCAGGCTGAACAAAGAAAGTTTTGTCAGATGGTCAAACATACCCTGCTATTTTGGCAGTCTCAGGTCAAAAGCTTCGGGTGTGTTTAAAGGAAGTTTTTAATTTAGCAAATGCTCTGTTTGCCAAGGTGAATATTGGTCCTTATTACCCAAAATAAATCCAGAGAAAATGAAAGGGAGGTACTGTACATTTTGAGTTGGCATAATTGCAAAACTTTCTGTAATCAGGGGAAGTTTATGGGAATAATAACAATTAACGCAGATTTCATAATGGGCCATTTCAGTTTTTCTTTCATTAAGCTTCATAAAAATATAAGCTCATGAAAAAGCCAGTTCAATTAAAGTATGAACTTTTCATTATTTGTAACACATTTTACCTATTTTTAGTTGATGAAAGTGTTACATATTTTGCCAACCGAAGAATGTTTTCACACTTTTTTAATTCAAACCAGCTTGATTTTTTGCAATTCATATAGGTTATTATTTCGTATTAACTGGAAATCAAATAAAGTAATGGCAAAATTTATTAAATAGATTACAATGCATACATTATTTCCTAAGGAAATTTAGTTTAGACATTCAGAATACAGTAAATACATTTTTGTTTAACCCCAGTTAATCCTCGCAACTTCTTAATGAGTTGTTATTCTACCAGTGATATTTTACAAGTGAGAAAGCCCACGTTTTAAAAAATTGTATAGCTTGCCCAAGGTCATCTAGCAAGTAGGATCCGAACACAGGTAACTCGACCACTTGTAATGCATTTGTAATCTTAAGATAATAGGCTCCTTGAGCAAAGGTGGTAGCTGTTCTTTTATATACACTGGCTTGCTTTTTCCTTAGGCTGTGCTAGGCACATATTAGTATCTCTATAAATACAGCTGACAGATGGCTTGTTTTCAGCTTTCTATTAAACACAGCCCTCTATAACCTGCATATCTAGCATGCATTTATGGTCAAGCAATGCTTAGTAATAATTCCAACGCCCCCTAAGACACTGCTAGACACTGTATCCCAAACGCTGTCTGCGATGACCAGCTGTGTCCATAAGTCTTACAGGGACTTCAATTTTAGCACGTCCCCAATTACATTAAATTTCTCACCTTCTACCCAACATTTCTCTTCCCTGTCCAAGTTTCCCAACTGGAGACAAGGAAATCGCCCTGGAATCATTTTCCACATTCCTCCTCCGTAAGGTCATGGAGTCTCCATTCTCCCTGCTAAGTATCTTTCCATCCCATGCCCTCCTTTCTATGTTCTGTGTCTCCTTTTTGATCCTTACTTCCTTTGCCCAGAATTAGCAACCTGGCTATGTGCAGTCTCTTTCGTCCCAGCTCCCCAAAGTCTCTTTCTGAAATGGAAACCAGGCACTTCTTAAAGGCTGCTGGCAGCTGCCTCTACCCTCTAGCAGTGTCTTCCAGTGTGAGATCCAGGGACCCTTTAAGAACGGTGCAAAGGGTTTAGGGCAAGCTCTTGCAAACGTGTAACACAGAGTAGCGCGGTAGAGGCTCTGAGAAGTCCTGCAAGAAAGAATCCCAGGTGACAGCCTAACCCAGCGTTCTCCACGTTTCATTTGGTCTGAAAACCCCTGCTTTCCCAGACGATACCAGTGAACGTCTCGAGGAACTAGTGTCCTTTGAAGCACAGTTTGAGAAAATACCTTTTTACCAGATAACGAACCTGTAGGGCCCACTCTCCTCCATTACACACCACCTTCCTAAACGAATTGCATGTCTATGGCTATCACCAAGGCAGTAACATACTCGCTCGGTCAAGTTCAACGTGAGCCTGCTTCAATATAGAATGTACTCTCCCCAACCTTCACTCTGAACTCTTTGCTAATAACTGCAAGACCCAGCTCTCTGCCGCCTTCCTCAGTTGCTCCTTCTGCTTGCTCTGCCTTGGATCTTCTTCCTCATGTGCCCACACCTGTTCCTACGTCTCCCTTCCCTCCAGGATCACTAGGCCCTTTTATGTTTGTATCTGGAGCACCCAGCCCAATCCCCCGCATGCAGCAGGCACTCAACCAGTGTGGACTGAAGACCCATTTCATTGTATTGAATCTGATACCTTACCGATAGTAAGGTCTCAGTGCGTATTTATTATAAAATCTCTGGAGAGAAGTCAAAGAGACTTTGAAAACTATGTGATGCATCCCTCATGGCAGCTGAGATACAGGGATTTGCCCAAAGGGAGTTGTGTGTGGGGCCTGCTCTGTCTTGAGAGGTGAGATTAGACCAGCTAATCCATCTAGCAACTTGGTTGTCCCTCCCCACTCCCAGCTTCACGCGTACCTGCTCCATCTGTAACCGCCCTAGAAGGGGACAGTCTTCCTTGCAGCTACGAGTAGAGCTACTCAGTGGAAGATGGACACAAGGCGCGGTGGTGGACACCCATTGACTGACTGTCCTCACGGGGGGGGGGGGGGGGGGAAGGGGCAGGGTTACGGTTAGGATAGTCAATGGTGTCAAGAGTTCTTGAAGTTGCTTAGGGCAGGGTCTACTGAGAAACACTCTAGCTCTGTAGCTCTGAAGTTCATTTTCAAAGAGTTGTATCCAGTCTTTTTTTTTTTTTTAATATATTTTTGTTGATTTCAAAGAGGGAGGGAGAAGAAAGATAGAAATATCCGTGATGAGAGAGAATCATTGATCGGTCACCTCCTGCACGCCCCACACTGGGGATGGAGCCTGCAACCCGGGCCTGTGCCCTGACCCGGAATCGAACCGTGACCTCCTGGTTCCTAGGTCGGCGCTCAGCCACTGAGCCTCGCCAGTTGCGCTGATCATTTTTTAATGACGAGGCAAATCCGTAAATGACTCTGCCACCTTCTAGCTGGACAAGCAGGATCGCCTCTTTTACCCCTTTTCCTCATCTGAAGCACGAGGATGCATGAGGCAGCCCTCAGAAGCATTTAACACCTGGCTTGGCACACGGCAGGCAGAGAGCTGGGTCTTGCAGTTATTAGCAAAGAGTTCAGTGACATCTGATTCCGCTTTCTCCTGCATGGTGCAACTGATAAAAATAAGGAGAAGAACCGCTTACATGAAATTAATAACCAACTCACAAATCCATTGCTGAGTGTATTTGGGACAGATCTATTTGTCTCTGCCATCCTCCCTGTTAAATTAACATTAAAACACACTCTTCCAAAAGCACCCCTAAATCAGCAGAACAGAGTTTAGCGATTGGAGGCCCCTATGTCGGTGAAATAAAGCCGGGATGCTACGCGAGACTTGGAGATCCTGGTGGGAATCTGGCCGAAGGCGCAAGTTCCCTCTGTAAGGTGGAGACCTTTGGGATTATCCTTCCATTGTTTTGTAGGGGAGTCTGATGCATGAGGCAGTTTCACAGCCCAGGCGGGGAGCAAGCCAGGCTCCCACCCGGGACACACACAAAGAAGGCCCGGGCCCCTGTGGGGTGAGGGCACCCGCTCTCAGGAACGCGCGTCCTCCTGGCATTGGGAGTTATTGAGGCCATTGGTTCACTTCTTTTCCTGCCCAGAGATTATCATGATCCATTTGCGTGATGATTATGGAAAAAATGAACACACTATTCCCCAAGATCAAGTTAATCAAGGCCTTGGAGACTGCGCATTTCCTGGCGGAGCAGGTGTATTGAGGTGAGCCGTCGTTCCCGTTCAGTGGAGCCACGGTGAATTCCGAAATCCCGCCTCCTTTCTTCATCGCGTCTCACAGCCTCGGTGAAACCCTGGAGAGCACCTCTCTCCCTGGAGAGCATGCGACGAATTTAATACAGATTCAAAGGGAAATAAAGGAGCCGGGGAAGCATACCCCACACGAAGCGACGACGAAGCTGTGGACTGCTGCTGCGCGTGAAAACCCGTTTGCTCCTCCCTCCGCCGCGTCTGCGTTTCCAGATTCAAACCAGAAATCCTTTCTCCTCTGATACTCCAGCCCGCCTAGGAGATAGACATCTACAAGCAACTCGCTTTCATCCTTAGGCTCTCACTAAAGGCAGCTGTCCCCCAAACAGAGCGATGCCTTCTTTCAGTTCCGTTTCATCCCGTCTTTTACCCCCCAAAACCCACCGAGGTCCTGCACTCTTCCTTCTAGAGACACTTGCATTTTCCGCCCCATAGAGAAAGCATTGACCCACAGGGCTTTTGAGGAAGTCCCCCGCCAGGGTGGCTCAGTGGTTGAGCGTCGACCCATGAACCAGGAGGTCACAGTTCAACTCCCGGTCAGGGCACATGCCCGGGTTGCAGCTTGATCCCCAGCGTGGGGCGTGCAGGAGGCGGCCGATCCATGATTCTCTCTCATCATGGATGTTTCTCTCTCTCTCTCCCTCTCCCTTTCTCTCTGAAATCAATAAAAATACTTTTTTAAAAATAAGGAAGAAAGAAAGGAAGCGAGGAAGGAAAGGAAAAGCAAGAAGACACCTTTAGCGTTTGTGTCCAGCAAACTCAGAAGGAACGAAATGCTATGTTCGCTTCTGTGATTGACTCCAGGGAAGAAACATTTTAAGAAGACAAGCGAATACTATTGTGGTGACTGCATCTCATCCAGTAGGTCTTTCCAAGGACTGAAGTTCTCTCTGAAAATGTCATGTCCTCATTGCGGGCACAACCGTGACGGGAATAAGTTGAGTTTGAAACATCTACTGAGCGAGTACGTTGGGCCCAGCGCTGTATGAAGTCCACCACGGACAGATGTATAGGCTGTACCCAGCACAGCGGTGCCCAGGGGACGGGGCAGCTAAAATCCAGCTGCTGCCGCCGCCACACCAAACCCTGGTGCCGGCCACTCCTGCCTGGAGGAAGAGTGGCCTTCTGGAACTCACCTGCCCCCAGGGCCCAGCTCGCTGATAACCATATTTGACAAAAGTTTTCCAGCGCCTAGGGATATGGGGCGCATGTCATCTAATGGCAGATCAACTCCGTGGCGGTGATTCGGATGCCCCGAGCAGCAGTCCTTACGGGGTAAAGGCTAAACGGGGTGGCCGGTTGCAGCCCGGGCCAGCGTGGCTCAGTGGTTGGGCGCTGACCTCTGAACCAGGAGGTCACAGTTCAACTCCCGGTCAGGGCACATGCCCGGGTTGCAGCTCGATCCCCAGTGTGGGGCGTGCAGGAGGCGGCCGATCCATGATTCTCTCTCATCATGGATGTTTCTCTCTCTCTCTCCCTCTCCCTTCCTCTCTGAAACCAATAAAAAGATATTATTAAAAAAAAAAAATGCTGTCAACTCTATGAGGCACGCGTCTGACTCCCCTTTTTCCAGATGAGGAAAAGGAGCCTCAGGGAAGTGCATTAACCCAGCCCAGCCCAGCCCAGGTCCTCCCAAGGTAGAGGGACCCAGGAGAAGGAAGACAGAGACGTGGGTGACTGGAGTGAGGCTCGGACCAGGGACCTTGTGGTATTTGGCAGTGATCGCCAATGCCCAGCATGGTGCCTGGCACATGGAAGGCCCCCTGGAAGTACTTATTTTTTAAGAAAATATTTTTATTGATTTCAGGGAAGGAAGAGGGAGGAGATAGAAACATCAGTGATGAGAGAGAATCATTGATCGGCCGCCTCCTGCACGCTCCCCACTGGGGATCGAGCCCATAATCCAGGTGTGTACCCTTGACCAGAATCAAACCCGGGACCTTTCAGTCTATAGGCCGGCGCTGTACCCACTGAGCCACACCAGCTCGGGCCCCAGAAGTATTTCTTGAACTGAACTGAAATGGGAGGCTAGAGAACCAGAACCTTTTGAGCAGGTCCAGGAAACACCTCGGGTGTCACATGGGAGGAGTCGCTGGCTCTCAGGTGGCCTCATTAAATCACCCAGTCCCGACCCGGCTCCCCCTCCCCACCCCACATTCTCCCCCCCAACCCTCCAGAGCTGGGTGACTCCCCCCTCTGAGTCTCACAGACAGGCAGAAGTTGGAATTACTCGCTGAATTCTCAGCTCCCGCCTGCCCACGGCCCTTCCCCAGGTTCACTGTCATACTCCACCAGGCGACAGGAAAACCCTCGGGGACAGCGCCCCTTCCATCTCCCCTCGGGCCTTTCACTTCTTTGCCAATAAGGCGATCTGCTTCACCACACACTTCAACATCCTGGACACCTGTCACAAGGCCCAGGGCCTCTCTGCCTTCTGTTCAAATACGCCTTCCCGCAGAGGGGCCCACCAGGAACAGCTATGGACAGATTGTCCACACGTCCAGCCAGCCGCCTTCATAGGAGCCATAACTAACCCGGGTCCTGGTTCGCCATCCCACCAGAGGCACGAGGTACCCCTCCGGGGCCAGCAGGAGGCGCGGGGATGTTAAAGCGCGAAGGGGGCGCTTTGGCTTGAAGGAAGTACCTTTCTGTAGCATCTCTCGGAAGTTCTCAGCCGCTGCCTTATGACGGCCATGAATCTCCTCATCACGCTCTGCTGAGATGGGTCTCCCGGGCACGCACCACAGAAAGAAGCTGCTAGAAGTTCTCTGAGTGACGGTGATTCCTCTTCAGACTTGGGCTGGCGCCACGTTCCTAGAAGCTCCCGCGTCTGGATTCTGGACTCTTGTTCCGCACTCGGAACTCGGGAGAGAGGCAGGCCTCACCCTGACTGCTCCCTGGAGGGGCTCCCCCGGAAGAAGCAGGTCTGTTCCCTGAAGACCTGCCCGTCGGAGAAGCTGTCCCAAGATGATTAAACGCTCCACTCTGCGCACAGGTGGTGTAGCCCCTTTGAGCCTCTGTGGGCTGAGCACATATGGCAAAGGGCGCAGTGGTCCCCCCTTGGGTAGCGAAGGCGGGCGGGCAGGCAGGCACCTTCCTGCGGATCAGGAAGACAAGGAACGCCTTCTGGAAGGAAAAGGGACGCGCTGGGTTAGCTCTGTTTCTGTCGGGGGAAGAAGAGGAGCCCTTGGTGGAAATGTGGGCAAATGCTTCCTTGTGGTCAGACAGCCACACCAACGTCATTTTAGCAGCTAGGATGTGCCGAGCAAAACCTGTTTCCGGAAACAAATGTTTTACCTGGGCGGGGGGGGGGGGGGGGGGGGGGACTGGACTAGACCAAGCTGTGGATGCTTCTAGAGTCAGGCCCAGCGTGACCACCTGAGCAACCCAAGTAACTGTGGTGGGCGGGGCGGGGGGGGGTATAACAAAAGAACGCAGAGACTGAGAACTGAGGTGGACGTGCCCCACCTGCGCGGCTCAGCGGTTGAGCGCTGACCTAGGAACCAGGAGGTCACGGTTCGATTCCCGGTCAGGGCACAGGCCCGGGTTGGGGGCTCGATCCCATGTGGGGCGTGCAGGAGGCAGCCCATCCATGATTCTCTCTCATCATGGATGTTTCTCTCTCTCCCCCTCTCCCTTCCTCTCTGAAATCAATAAAGATATATTTTTAAAAAAAGACTCTAGGGTGGACCTACCAGGCCGGTATGGCTCAGTGGTTGAGCGTCGACCCATGAGCTAGGAGGTCACAGTTCGATTCCCAGTCAGGGCACGTGCCTGGGTTGCAGGCTCCATCCCCAGTTAGGAGGCAGCTGCTCTCTCATCGATGTTTCTGTCTCTTCCTGTCCATGCCTCTCTCTGTCTCTCTCTGAAATCAATAAAAACATACTTAAAAAAAAGAACGAGGGTTGCCCTAACCGGTTTGGCTCAGTGGATAGAGCATTGGCCCTCGGACTAAAGAAGGGTTTGATTCTGGTCAGGGGCCATGTACCTTGGTTGCGGGCTGGATCCCCAATAGGGGACATGCAGGAGGCAGCTGATCAACGTTTCTCTCTCACTGTTGTTTCAAACTCTCTATCCCTCTCCCTTCCTCTCTGTAAAAATCAATAAAATATATTAAAAAAAGGACACAGGGTAGACTAAACAAATATCCAAAGATCCATGGTGAGAAAGTCTATTCTCTCATCAGACCCAAAAGGGACTTTTCAGAACAGAGGAAACGTGTGCAGACAAGAGGGAAGACCCCGATTGTCTAATGATGGACATAGGACCAGAGTATTTCTGGCTGGTAGCATTATTCCGAGGCCCTTCTTCCCTCCCACCACCTGAAGAGATGCCAGAGATGGCTGTGGGCACGCACCAAACTGGCTCGCCCCACACGCTCAGGGGAAATAGACGCTCTCCCTCCAACTGGGATACATCGTTGAAAGAGATGTAAGCGCTGAAGAGTCTTCTTCGTGACCAGGAAGCCATCTCTCACGCAGACCCCGACTCGCGGCATTGTTCAGGAGAAGCAGGCTCTTTACGGGCCTGCCGTAAGCCAGGAGCAGAGACGGCTGCTGAAAGAGAAGCTTTAGAAGTATCTGGGCGAGAGATTAACTCCACGAGAGGCAGAGGAAATCACCCATTTCCCCCTGTCCAACCCACTCAGCTCAAAGCACCCCGGACTGTCAGTGGATCTGAAACGAGAGGAAGCGGCTAATTTGAGGAGCGAGAACAACAGTGACGGTTGGGGATGTTGAGATAAGGGTAATGGAATTCGTGTTTCTTTCCTTTTCTTGCTTTTCTTCTTCTTCTAATTGATTTCAGAGAGGAAGGGAGGCGGGGAGACAGAGACACATCAGTGATGAGAGAGAATCATGGATTGGCTGCCTCCTCCTGGGGATGGAGCGCTGCATGTGCCCTGACTGGGAATCCAGCCTGTAACCTCCTAGTTCAGTGGTCGGCAAACGGCGGCTCGGGAGCCACATGCGGCTCTTTGGCCCCTTGAGTGTGGCTCTTCCACAAAATACCATGGCCTGGGCGAGTCTATTTGGAAGAAGTGGCGTTAGAAGAAGTTTACGTTTGAAAAATCTGGCTCTCCAAAGGAATTTCAATCGTTGTCCTGTTGATATTTGGCTCTGTGGACGAATGAGTTTGCCGACCACTGGCCTAGTTTAGAGGTTGTCCAACTACTGAGCCACGCCGGCGGGCGGAACTGGTGTTTCTAACCAGGAACACGTCAGTTGCAGGAATCCAGAAGCACCAGCCATGACAATTGGCTCCAAACGAACTGTCTTAAAGCTCCAGGCCACCAGTTTCCAGAGCAGAGAGTCATCCACCCTATCTCCAGCGGCATCCAGGTCACCATGAACGTGGGGATGGTACCCCTTCGCCAGCATTTGAGCAGGACAAGCATGTCAGTGACGGCAAGACTCCCAGCCTCCCTGGAGATGAAGGGGCGCCCGTTTCCAGACGCAGGGAAAGGACCGCCACGTGTTAGTTGGTGACGTGTGGCCACCCAGCGGGCATCCTGAGATCTGTGGGAGCCTGTTCCCTGCACTCGCTGCCCCTCGCACGTGGGGAGGGCCTCCGCAGGATGGCCACGGCGAGCTGGGCGCCAGGGAGAACGGAAATGGTGCCAGGAGGGTCGTCCCACTTGCCCTGGCAGCCGCCGGGTGATTGACACGCTGGAGAGCATTCAGCACCGTTCACATCGGGCCTTGGCATGCGGCTCACTGTGGGGGCCGGAGGGGGAACCGGTCCACTGACCGGCGTCTGAACGCAGCAGATGTGCCGAGGAAGAATCGGGCTACCTTCCTGCCAGGTTTGACATCGATGCCATGTTGGGAGGGGAGCGGCAGCTCTGTTTATGTGATTAGATATAAGGCAACATAGCTTTTCTCCTTGAGAAGTGGCTCCCTTTGCCCGGCCAGCGTGGCTCAGTGGCTGAGTGTCGGCCTATAAACCAGGGGGTCAAAGTTCAATTCCCGGTCAGGGCACATGCCCAGGTTGTGGGCTGGATCCCCAGTGTGGGGTGTGCAGGAGGCAGCCCATCAGTGAGTCATCCTTGATGTTTCTATCTCTCTCCCTCTCCCTTCCTCTCTGACATCAATAAAAATATATGCTTTTTAAATGGCTCCCCTTCACAATGGAGGCAGGGCCGGGTTCTGATCCCAGGAAGTGGCCTGCCGTCTGTTGTCCATGTGCAAAGAACGAAGCAATTTCTCGCCCTCCAGTGCCGGCCTCTCTCGCTTCGGGTAGCGCTGCCTCGCGCTGTGCCGCTGGCCATGTGCAGCTGTGATGTGGTCCTCATCAGATCCAGCACAGAAAGCGGAGGATGCGCGTACAGGTTTTATGCTAACCAGCTTCTTCTCCTCGACTCGCTGACATTTAGACGCTCTAAGCCCACACGCTTCGCCTGTACTGTCTTCATTTCCCAAAGCCTGTGTCTGTACCCCCCATCGCTGGTGATAACATTTCTACATCCATTGTTAAGCCTCTTAAGTTTCTTCTCCACTTGAGGAGTATTTAGCATATCGTTTGCTAAAAACCATCCTCCGTGTGCCCTAGGTGAAGTGAGATTTGATAACACCTTCGTGGGAGATTATCCCAGACTAAGCTACTGAGCGACTAGCTCAGCCTCACTCAGCTGTTCTCTATACGTGCGCCTTCGTACACCTCTCCGGGGCAAACGGGCCACCTGACCTTTTTATTTTTTTTTAAATTGAGTTTAAAGACAGAGCAAAGAAGAGTAACAATCAACTTGTTATTCCACTCAGTTGTGCATTCATTGGTGGGTTTTTGTATATGTCCTGGTGGGAACTGAACCCACAGCCTTGGTGTATCGGGACGATGCTCTAATCCACCGAGCTTTACTGGCTGTGCTTTGAGGACATCCGGGAGATAGTCATTGGGGGTGGCGGACTGTGCAAGCTCTCCATGTTAAGGCTCAGGGGATGTGATGAAAGCATGGGTGCGCTACGCACCAAGTGATTCTAAGGCATCCGCTTGTTTGGACGGACCCAATCCTTTGGCTTCAGGCAGAGAGGTTTGGCAAGGATGCTGAGTTCGCGTATGTGTTTTGCTCCCACCCAAGCTTCAAATCCCCTTCCTGGCGTTTGTAGCAGTTGAGAAGCTGAACGGAGGGTCCATGTTCTGTGCCTCCCCAAGGCGAGCTCTGGAGGCCACGGGCAAGCAGAGGACCACGCCTCTGAAAGGAGAGCCTCCGAGTGACCAGCCGGGTGGCCAGGGGCATGGACGTGACATGGTCTCTGCAGCTACTTCCACGTTAACCGCCACCATTTAGCAGCCAGCAGAATGATCGCCTTTCCTAAGGCATTTCACTCGTTGGCTGCGACAGATAGCGATTCAGACATTTCAAGTATAAAAGTCCTCCCTTGAACTTCTTATGTCATCTAGCAATGTGTTTTTTGGTTCTCTCACACTTTCCTTACAAAAGGAATTAAGCCCAGACGGCGTGGTTCAATGGTTGAGCATCACCCTATGAACCAGAAGGTCACGGTTCAATTCCCGGTCAGGGCATATGCCCAGGTTGTGGGCTCGATCCCTGGTGGAGGGCATGCAGGAGGCAGTAGATCAATGATTCTTTCTCATCATTTATGTCTCTCTCTCTCTCTTTCTTTCCCTTCTCTCTGAAATCAATAATAAAATATATTTTTTAAATTCATATACATGTATACACACAATTGTCCTGATATCAAATATCTTGGTAAAGGAATCCAATACAGAACACACTGAGACCCAAATCAAGTCATCTCTGTTTGATGTTGACTACCCTCAGACCATTTCCCTCCAACAAGGATATAAACAGCTTCCCTGTTAGAAGAGATGAATAAAGAACATAGAAACGGGCCTTTATGTGAAATTCACAATCAGACCAAACTAAAATGGATCAGATGCCCCAGATTCCATATCTGATTCTTCACTTCCTGTGAAGGATCCATGGTCTCAAGTTCACAGCTTGGCTGACACAAGTCAGCCACTGTGACATTGAGTAGGGGACTTGCGTTGATGACAAGTGTTTTAGCCTCTTATCCAAAAAACAGGCATCTTTGATATTTTGCCCAAAGTGCTTACTTAACGTGGCTTTTCTCTACATCTGACTTTGTGTTAAGTGCAAAGACAGAAATCTCTGAAACTTATAAACAAAAGTTTGGGTGGGTGTGATTTTAGCCTCAGAGTTCAAGGCCAAAAGCACCCATCGCCGACTCTCAGGCGTACTACAGCTTGAATGTTACAGAGACATAAAACATATTTATTGTTGCCGTAGCTCAGAATTTCCATCCGACTGCGTTTGAGGAGTTGGGAGTTTGCAAAAATAACATCGGCAGCGTTGCCAGTGAGCGCCTGTAACCTTAGCACAAAATAGGAAAGTGGGAAAGGCATGTAACCTTTCGAAAGTTCTCTCTATGCAAATGCCAGGCAGGAGCCACTGACTACCAAGCACGTCTCCTCAGAGGTGGTTTTTCTGATCTTTCCAAGATTTCTGTTCTTTTTTAATCCTCGCCCGAGGATATTTTCCCATAGATTTTAGAGAGAGGGAAGGACAGAGAGACATATCGATGTGAGAGAAACAAATTGGTTGCCTCCTGCATGAGCCCGAACTAGGACCCCGGTCTGGGAAGAGCCTGTAGTCTAGGTACCTGCCCTTGACCGGAATCGAACTCGGGACCCTTCGGTCCGCAGGCCGATGCTCTATACACTGAGCCAAACCAGGTAGGGCTCTTTTCTTAAAAAAAGAAAAAAAGAGAGAGAGTGGAAGAGAGAGAGAAAATCATCGATATGATATGATAGAGACACATCAATTGGTTGCTTCCTGCTCAAGCCCTGCCCTTGGCCGGGAATCAAACCCATGACCCTTGGGTTCATGGGCCGACACTCTAACCACTGAGCAGCACGGACCAGGGCCCAGATTTCTTTAAGTTCCTGTTTACTTTCTGTGATGGTCTCTGTATCTACAACCATCATCGGTTAATAGTAAATTTCTAAAGAGTCCAGTAAGCAGAGACTCACAGAAGCAGCTTTTCCTGAGACTTCTGGGTTTATCTACCCTTTGAGACCAAGTCATCACTCTAGGCCTAAGCCGTCCTCTAAGACAAATGGCAAAAAGCCAACTCAAATGGGCTAACATCAGAGGAGGCGGGATCCCCTACTATCAGTGCAGAGTCCAGAAAGCTCTGGCTCCGACAGGGCGGGATGCAAGCTACAGGCCCGGGCTTCTCCATCTCACTCTTGCTCTCCCTCTGCTCCTCTCATCGCTGGCTTTCTGCTCCCCTGGGGCTCGCCTCACCAGCAGTTACTGGACTGCACATGGCTAATCTAGAAAGGAGAGCAATTCTTTCTTTGAATCCTCACCCAAGGATATTTTTCCATTTATTTTTTTTTTTAAGAGAGATTGAAAGGGAGAGGGAGAGACAGAGAGAAACACTGATGAGAGAGACACATCGATTGGTTGCCTCCCTCATGCCCCTGACCAGGGCCGGGGAAACCTGCAACCCGGGTCCATGCCCTTGACCGGAATCAAACATAGGACCCTTCAGTGCACAGGCTGATGGATGCTCCGTCCACTGGGCCAACCCGGCTCGGGCAGCACTTCTTTCTTTATGTCACCCACCAAAGTCCCAGAGGAGCCTTGAACTGGCTTAGCCTGGGTCTTGTACTCATCTTTGAGCGGATCACTACCTTCAGAGGGATGAGGCGTCTGATTGGCCCACCAAAAGGAGGAGGAGGAGTAGGGGGAGGATTAGGAGAAGGGGATGGTGAGCAACAGAAGTACCAAGAGGAACCTCGCTTCGCCCAGAGGTGTCTTGCTAATTTCATCTTCATGCTACGTCCAAAGTGTCGCTTCTGATAAAGGAGGTGGATTGTAGATCATTCCACCCTCCTTTTTAGCTGGTTGGTCTGCTTATTCATTTATTTATTAGCAAATGGACACAGCTCTGAGGAGAGCAAGGCTTTGGTGTCTTTCCCTGCCTCGTTATACTTGGTGCGGATCATGGTCCTTACCAGTGACCGTCACACCATTCCAATAATGACAGTCACACTCCTCTTTCGGTCCACAGATTGGCAAAGGGAGACCCCAGAGGGGCCCGCATTTGTATTTCTTTTCTCAGACCCAGGGACAAGGGCGAGAGTTCCCCTGTGGTCCTTCCTCCCACGTAACATCCCTCTGCCCCGTGGCACACAGCAGCCTCACTGCCTGGGAGAGCGGCTGCGCTGATGTGCAGGGCCCAAGGGTTGGGGATCCCGGAAATGCTCAACTGGCTCAGCAAGCATGGGCACCGCACCTTCTCCCAGCTCTCCGGTGAATAAGCCACAAAAAATGAGAACTGGGAAAAATTAGGGAAGTGCCTCAGGCAGGGAGGGTCTGTGGCGATGGAGAGTTCAGATAAGAGCGAGTGAGTGTGTCGGGCACTTAGCTTCATTCCAGGCTCACATTTTTCTGAAGAGCTCTTGACTTCTGGCAGAAAGAGAGAGAACTCCCCACAACACGACTCTTACTAGACCTTCTCCTCCCCGTGACTGTTTTTTTAATGTCTTTTTATTGATCTTAGAGAGGAAGGAAGAGGGAGAGAGAGAAAAACATCAAGGATGAGAGAGAATCACTGATCAGCTGCCTCCTGCACGCCCCACACCGGGGATGGAGCCTGCAACCCGGGCCTGTGCCCTGACCGGGAATCGAACCGTGACCTCCTGGCTCATTGGTCAACGCTCAACCACTGAGCCAGGCCGGCCGGGCTCTCCTGACCTCTTATTATCCATCTCCCTGGTGACGAACTAGTCACCATCCCTCCACCGCAGACGGCTCCTTAGGGCCAGCCCATCCAGCCGCCTCAGGGACCAGTAGGCGCGCTTTCTGGGCTCTGTGCCCAGCAGTGGGCCAACCAGGTCAGTGCCTTCACAGTTGGTCCCCACCTGGCTCCCTGTCCTGACTAGACTTAGGTGACACTCTCTGGCTCCCATCACGTAAACAGGAGAATCTGAGGCTCAAAGCCATGAACTGATCCGCCCGGTTCCACGGAGCTGGTTAAGTGGCAGAGTCGGGGGACTCCATGCACATTTCTCTGACTGCCTCCCGGTGTGCATCCTCTCACTGTACCCCGCTGCCTTCCACGGGGGACATTCGGTTCCACGGCCTGTGTTAGAGGCATCAGGGACAGGAAGGCCAGAAAAACGATCCTTCCCTTCACCAGGCACCCCTTCCCCAGCCTACGTGCATGGGGAGCCCTATCTGCCACAGGGGCCAACACCCCTAGCCCGGGGTGCGCAGCGATGCATCATGGGAGGTCAGGGACAGCCCCCTTGGCCAGGGGCCAGCGAGCTCAGCCCCCCTCGCACCTTGGATGCAGGCAGATTAACAGCCGCCATCTGGCAAGCAGAGTGTCTCCAGGCAAACAGCACCCCCCTCCCCGTGAAGCCCGCGTGAGTCCCACACCCGTCAAGCCCAGTGCAACTTTGATGGCTCTATTAATGAAGATGAAAAGTTGAGATATGCCAACGACAGATTAAACGGCATCTCGGTAACATGATTATCGCTGAGTTAGTAAGCTGCACAGGGAGGCGGCCGGTGACTAATCCGGGGAGGGCTGGGAGCCGTGGGCACAGAGCACAGCCTCCGGGCGCCCTTAATAGCCTCCGAGCCGGCTGACTGAGGAACACCCAGAAAGACTTCCCCCGCGAAGTCACTCCTTTGCAGGGAAGGTTTCATTTCTCGAACTGCTGGGGGAAATTGACGCTGGTCTGGAGCAAGACAAGAGGAGCTATGTATGTCATGAGGACCTGTAGGCGCCCATGTGCATAGAGAGCCTGGCCGATCAAATGCGCAGAAACGAAAGAGCAGGGTGATAGAGACAAAGTCTCAGTGCCATCAGTCACTGTCTCCCACTTCCTTCCTTCCGTCTTCAGCTCGCTATGATCCAGTAAGTTCTTCTATACCTTCTATACCGGCGCTCCTCACTGCATTAGCGGCATTAGTGCCTGTGAGTCCTGTGAGTCAGGCGTGGTCCTTCCCATTTTCCAGATGGGAAAGTTAAGGCTGAAAAGTGTTGTTAGTCACTGGTCTCCAGTGACTGAGCATCTAGACTCTGGCCGAGCTGTGACTCAGCCTCGGGTTTTTCTGAGTCCAACGTTAGTGTCACCATAAGGAGAGTCCATGCTTTGACTTCCCGATGTTAGGGTGCTGCAGAGAATTTGGGGAGGGTCCCAGAGATCATTTCCAACAGAAATGGAAAGTCAGCCCCAATAGAGAGGCTTTCAGATTTTCAACTTGAAGACGCGGGATGAGTGTGCTTTGGGGATGTGGGGTTGTTTGTGAAGATCGGGGAATAATTTGACAACTAAAATGTCTGTCAGCCCGGCCGCTGTGGCTCCATGGTTGATAGTCAATCTATGAACCTAGAGGTCATGGTTCAATTCCCGGTCAGGCCACATGCCCGGGTTTCAGGCTCAATCCCCAGTGTGGGGCGTGCAGGAGGCAGCTGATCAGTGAGTCCCTCTCATCACTGACGTTTCTCCCTTTCTCTCCCTCTCCCTTCCTCTCCGAAATCAATAAAAATACGTATGAAATCAATAAATAAAATGTCTTCCAATTTAGCTGGAATTTTCCAAGAAAATCTTGGTATCTTTGAAACTTCTAAGAATCCTTTTTAGGATTCAAATGTCTAGAAATCTCCCTCCAGTTGGACCGTAAGAGGCCAAGGGCATGAATTAGCAGTATGTCACCTGATTTAAACTGTGTTTTGTATCAAGTTATCTAACTACATGTTGCAAAACACACACTCTCTTGAAATGCATTTCCATGCATGCCAGATAGATGAAGAACTGGCTTAAGATTTCTGACACGAAGTACCTTCCCCATCAGATGCATAATTGTGGTGGGATAATTAATGTTTACATTTCACTCTGTAACTAGGGCTTTTTTTTTTTTTCAATCCTTACCCGAGAATATTTTTCCATTGATTTTTAGATCGAGTGGAAGAGAGAGGGAAAGACAGAGAGAAATATCGATGTGAGAGAAACACATTGATTGGTTGCCTCCTGCATGCACCCTGACCAGGGCCCAGGGTGGGGGAGGAGTCTGCAACCAAGTACGTGCCCTTGATCAGAATCGAACCCGGGACCCTTCGGTCCACAGGCCTATGCTCTATCCACTGAGCCAAACCAGCTAGGACAGGACTTTAATTTTTGGTGAAGTCCTTGAAATCCCTTCCTGGAAAAACAAATGAGATTGCATTCTCCTTTCTCCTGGTTAACTGTCATTATCATACTGAGATTCTCAAACAATCGGCTAAATTCCATTGTCCTGCTGAATCCCTTCTCTTTTGTGATGCATTCACAAACTTATTTAGTCTTCCGCCTCTTCACTGGCCCCCAACTTATAGAAACTACCAGAAAGGGTCCATAATTGGAACTGGCTTTAAAAAGCCTGATGGAAGGATGAGTAATCTTCCTTTTTGTCTGCATCATTCCTAAATATCCTTTTCCTTTGTGTTTTGCAATACCTTTTGCACCCAGCTCCGGTCACAATTGTTGTTGGCCATTTGCCAGCGTGAAATGTCCTACAAAATGAATTGCTTCTTTTGTAAATAAGAAAAAACTTGGGGAAAGATGACTTGGAAATAGTGTGTGGGAGTTACAGCTAGCCGGCAGCACTTTCTGTGGAGGCCAGGGAGGGTGGTGAGTTTATAGTCCGTTCGGTGTGTATAAATCATGATTCAGGGACTATTGTGCGCTTGCCTTCATATCTCCTGCTGTCTGTAGTTTGGGGCATCACAAACACTTTGTTCAAGAAGGCATCCCACATTTCCTGTGTCGGAATGGCCTTGCATTTGGGGTTCAGCTTCCCAGGGACGCCAGCACCACAGAGAAATTGGGACACATTTGTAACCACTGGTCTGAGGCTTAATGAGGACACCATCGTTTTTCAAGTGAGTTCACCCACTTTTACTGGCTTCCTTGTCTTACTTTTTCCTTGAAGAAGCTAATGTATTCCTCTTACAATTTAAATGCCAGCATTTTCTAATACTGTTCTTGCGAGGTGACTTCTGATTTGTCCACTCTTTATCTTTCCTCTTTTTCATATCATCCAATGCTATCCAGAAAAAATACACACACACACTGAGTGGCCAGATTATTATGATCTCTGAACACATAATAATCTGGCCACTCAGGGAGAGAGAGAGAGAGAGAGAGAGAGAGTGTGTGTGTGTGTGTGTGTGTATGTGTGTGTGTGTGTGTGTGTATTAGAGGCCCGGTGCATGACTTCGTGCATGGGTGGGGTCCAGCCAGCCTGGCCAGGGGGAGGGGACATGAGCGGTTGGCCGGCCTGCCTGCTTGCTGGTCGAACTCCTGGTTTAGGGGACAATTTGCATATTAGCCTTTTATTATATAGGATATACACTGAGTGGCCAGCTTATTATGTGTTCAGAGATCATGTTAATCTGACCACTCCCTGTATATAGACACTAGTAGCTCTGTGCACGAATCCATGCACCAGTAGCTCTCTGCGGGGCCTGGCCACTCTGCGCCCGCTGCCCAGAGGCTCTCCGTGGCCCAGAGGCCCATCCACGGCCGGGTATAGAACACTTGCCTTGTAGCCGCAGCGATGAAGCAAGCATTCCGCCAGGCCGCTCACACTGCCCGCTCTCAGTGGCCACCCCCCGGGACTGGGGGACTCCGGTGGGGCTGAGAGGACTGGGCGCCGCCATCTTGTGGCTATGGGTGCTGCCATCTTTGTGATGGAGTGATGGTTAATGTGCATATTACCCTTTTATTAAATAGGATGTGTGTGTGTGTGTGTGTGTGTGTGTATGTAAATGGTATATCAAAGGCAAAAATCAGAGTTGTGAAAACATTCCTGAACCAGTGTGGTCAAAATTAACCCAATAATGCCCTCATAGGGCACATTATCATAAAATAATAAGTTTTTGTGATTTTTATAAACTCAGAAATGCCAGTGGAAGCACATTAAAGGGAAAATTTTTAAGCTCACATTTTAAAAGAGAGCTAATTCTCTATTTTTGCCTATTTGCATCATATATGCATACACACTATGAATTCCTATGTAGGATTATGAAAATAACTTTCTTTCAATATGATTATTTTCAAATACAATTCTTTTCGAAGCGTACATCTTAATACAATATTCAAAATTATGAGGATACAATGAGAGAGAGAAAATGTATTGAAAGATGGCCCATTCAAGGCAGGATTGGATGGATGGTCAATTAGAACTATAGCCACACTCCCATTGGCGGGTGGGTTTGCCTTTTCTCCTCTGAAAATTAGCTGCAATGAAATATATTACACCAAGATATCTGGGCAGGAAATTACCACGAGGTGTGAACAAGAGACATCCAATCTCTCCATTGTAATGAAAATGCCATCAGTCATATCTTTACTGAGAAAAAAAGACAAAACATGGCCAAGACTGAAATACTTAGGAAAGTAGCGTTAAAAATTAGCTCAGCTTATAATGAGGCCTGGAACTGAACAAATCAATGAAGGAAATGTAAGTCCCTCTTTCCAAGACTTTTTTTTTAACGTCAGCCAATGCTCTTAATCTGCTTGAGTGCCTGTCTAAATTCAGAAGGGAAAACATACAGATACAACAGTGTGGCTGTCCATAGACACGCGGAAGAAAATAAGAACTATACACCCAGCCGGTGTGGCTCAGTGGTTGAGTGTCGACCTATGATCCAGGAGGTCACAGTTCGATTCCAGTCGGGGCACATGCCCGGGTTGCGGGCTCCATCCCCATTAGAGGGGGCGTGCAGGAGGCAGCTGACCAGTGATTCTCTCTCATCATGGATGTTTCTCTCTCTCCCCCTCTCCCTTCCTCTCTGAAATCAATGAAAACATTTTTAAAAAGGAAAATAAGAGCTACTCAATGCACAAATTTATAAAGTAATATAAATGCTCCAAACATAGTCATGCGCGCCTGCTTGATGAGAATCACAGATTCTTCATTTCTCTGTATCATAACTCAAATGGTGTGCGTCCTCTAAAAGCCAACTTTCCGCGTGGGAAAGACTTCATTGGAAAGACCAAGTCCTAATAGTCCAGCTTCGTAGGGTTAAACAGGACCTGGACAGTGTGGTTTTAGCAGAAATTTTAATGGGAACCAATAATGACTGGTGTCACAACCAATTACACACTAGCTTGAAGAATGTCAACTAACTCGGAGGCTTCACAGCTGTGTGAGGGTGAGTGTGAGTGTGTTTGTGTTAATCCTCACCCGAGGCTATGTTCCCCCTTGATTTTTAGAGAGAGTGGAGGGAGGGGGAGAGAGAGAGAAACACGGATGTGAGAGAGAGACATCAATTGGTTGCCTCCCACAGGAGCCCCGAAGGGGATCAAGCCTGCAACCAAATGGGTGCCCTTGACTGGACTTGAACCTATGGCCCTTCAGTCCACAGGCTCTATCCACTGGGCCAAACTGGGCAGAATGTGTGTGTGTGTGTGTCTTAATTCAAGTGTTTTCCCAAATGAACTTGGCCACAAAACTCTTTCTCGTTGCTGGCATATTTTTGTTTTCTTATGTGGCAGGGTACGCGTTTCTGTAGTTGTGAACAACTACATTTGATTAAAATCTGTCAGATTTATCTTTTCAGCGGGAGAAAAGAAATATGTGTTTCTCCAGAGAGGAAATCAATGTGTCTTCATGATCGATGCAGAGTGGGGAGCGGGTTGCTGTCACTTTAAGCGGAGGAGCCGAAAGGCAGGGAGGCTCCCAGCTCTCGCCATTGGCTGCTGACATCATTGCGGTGCGGCAAAGCCCTGCTTAAATCTCATAATCCTTGTTTATAGGATAGACTCCCAGTCACTGACCTGATAGTCACTACTCCAAGTTGTTCGATTCCAGAGCCTGCGGCTGAGAGGCCCGGAGTTCCGCTCTGTTTACGCTTCCTTAGCCATATCTTGCAGCCAGTTCTGCTTGGCTGCTATTCTGCACCATGAGGGGTATGCCTTCCCTCAGAGGAAGACACGGGTCTTCAAGGGGATAACTGGGGCGCAGAATCTTCTTTCTCAGGGCAAACAGAGGGAGGGGACCTGAGAGCAGCTCCCAGGCCACGCCAGAGCCCAGTGAGGCCACAAGCACCCTCACAGGGGTGCACTCGAGGCTACCTGGCGACAGAGGAATATCCAAAGGGCTCCCTCCCCTTGGGACCCGCCCGCCTCCCCCAGATCCCCCGAGGCTCCAGAGAGAGCTATGCTGGGTGGAAGGGACGCATCCGCAGGCATCATGGGGTTATGAGGCTCTGCTCTAAGAGGGGGCACAACCAGCAGACCCCCCTGGTAAGCCGAGAAAATCAGGGTGAACGGGAGTGCCTGTGTGGTTACCACCAGCAACACCGTTCCCAGGAGCTTAGGAAAGTGTCAGGGATACGAACTCACGTGTCCATTGAAATTGCTGCCTCTCCTGCCTCTTGAATGGTATCTGTCAGTAAAGTATTAGAACTGTTTATTTATGGCCAGTTGCAGTAATAATGTTCTGAGAATAAGCCCATCTCTTAAGTAATTAAAAAAAAATTATATGTCGCCAGCCAGTGTGGCTCAGTGGTTGAGCATCAACCCATGAACCAAGAGGTCACCGATTCGATTCCCAGTCAGGGCACATGCCTGGGTTGTGAGCTGGACCCCCAGTAGGGGGCGTGCAGGAGGCAGCCGATCAATGTTTCTCTCTCATCGATGCTTCTTTCTCTCTCTCCCTCTCCCTTCCTCTCTGCAATGAATAAAAATATATTTCTAAGAAGTATATGTAGATCAGAGTGCAATTTTATTTCTGTGTAAGAATATATTCCAGCGGAAGGGAAAACGCATTTCTGGGTGTTCTTAGTTTTGCCTTGTGTATTCTGCTTTTCCTCTGTAACGGGTAAACGATACTTGGATATATCAGCACACACCAGGAGAGAGTCCATTCTGATGGAAAATGCAGGTGGGCCCTTTAATCTGCTGTCTCATCGGCCTGTGCCTTCGGGTGATGGATGGCTCAGTCGCCTCTGGCCTGTGATATTGTTATTTGCTTTGAAATCTAAACATCTGGGTGGCAAAGACCAGAGCTGTCTGATACTATTTTTCTAGCATTTGAACGTACAGAAAAACACACAACAATTCTTCTGATCATCGGGAGGAGGCAAAAGCAACCAGTCCTGTGTGTTGAAGGCAAGTCCACCTCAAAAGATTAGCTTAGCCCAGTGGTCGGCAAACTCATTCGTCCACAGAGCCACATATCAACAGTATAGCAATTGAAATTTCTTTGGGGAGCCAAATTTTTTAAAATTAAACTTCTTCTAATGCCACTTCTTCCAAATAGACTCACCCAGGCCGTGGTCTTTTGTGGCAGAGCCACACTCAAGGGGCCAAAGAGCTGCACGTGGCTCGCGAGCCGCAGTTTGCCGACCACGGGCTTAGGCAAACAGAGGCCCGGCCTGTGTTCCCTGCCAGCGTGTCTCACAGACGTGGCATTCAGAGGGCCCTCCGTCATGTTTAAAACAACCCAGCCCGGCCGGCGTGGCTCCGTGGTTGAGCATCGACCTATGAACCAGGAGGTCAGGGTTCGATTCCCAGTCAAGGCGCACGCCTGGGTTGCGGGCATGATCCCCAGTGTGGAGCGTGCAGGAGGCAGCCCATCAATGGTTCTCTCTCATCATTGATGTTTCTCTCTCTCTCTCCCTCTCTCTTCCTCTCTGACATCAATAAAAATAGATTCTTAAAGAAACACACAACCACTAATGCAGATTCCTTCACTGCCTGGCGTTTTCTTCCTGCTCTAAGTGGGGTTTCTTCAGCTACCCTTTGCTTCATTACGTAGAGTGACCACATTCATTGACCATTTTTTTCCCTTTTTTTTCCCCCTTTTTAAAATATATTTTTATTGATTTCAGAGGCGAAGGGCAAGGGAGAAAGAGACAGAAACATCAGTGATGAGAGGGAATCAGTGATCGGCTGCCTCCTGCACGCCCCACACTGGGGATTGAGCCCGCAACCCGAGCATGTGCCCTGACTGGGAATCGAACCGTGACCTCCTGGTTCATAAGTCGACGCTCAGCAACCTGGCCACGCCAGCCGGCCCATTGACCATTTTCAAAGCTCTCATTTTCCTTATCACTCCGCAAGTACATTTTGGTTTCCTGGCACAGAAAATTTCAGAACCTCCTCTGATGTCCACTGACCATTGTACATCCAGAAATACAGTGATTCTGGTCCCCTTCTAGCGTCCTAACGGTCTCACTCCTTATTACTGTTATCAAGGTTGTTTACTGATAGAGTCAGAAAATGCAGCGTAAGTTTGTGGAGTGGCCACTTCAAGCAGAAGGAATGATGGAGCCATGGCGCTGGAAGGAGCCTCTGGAATATTTGAGACTGTGTCTTTCCAGTTGCTATTGCAGAGGTCAGGAGAGCCACCCGCAAATGTTGAACATGGCTGGGTTCCACGAGGGCATCGAAAGCTCTTAAAGGGGCCCTACCTGCTTTGGCTCAGTGGATAGAGCATTGGCCTGCAAACCCAGGGGTCCCGGGTTCGATTCCGGTCAAGGCCACGTATCTTGATTGTAGGCTCCTCCCGGCCCGGACCCTGTTCAGGGCACATGCAGGAGGCAGCCAGTGGATGTGTTTTCTCTCTCATCCATGTTTCTCTCTGTCTCTCCCTTGCTCTTCCACTCTTCCTGAAAATCAATGGAAAAATAGCCTCTGGTGAGGATTTAAAAAATAAAATCTCTAAAAGGAACTGTTGCATTAGAATGAGAAGCACTGAAATGTGCATAGCTGAAGTAGAAATCTGGAAAAGACTTTAAGGGGGGAAAAAATTCTAGTAAATGGCCCTGCTACCTAGAAGAACCACTCTTCCTTGCTAGGGAAGCTTGAATTACCTGCCTGGCCCTTTAAGCATTTTCATGTACAAATCAAACACAGATGGCCCATTACGTTTATGACCTCCTGTCAATTACTCTAGATGGAGCATGCATTAATTATTGAAATATTTTCATAGTATACAAGTTTTTAGTGGTTACATTGCCACAGATAATTTCAACTTTCTGATTGGAAGCCAGTCTAAGCAATTTTATTTACGAGAATTAATCTCTTGAATGTAGTAAAAACTACAAATACAGTAGTAGGTGTGTGTGTGTTTTTCCATTTAACAAAGCCAACCTAGAAATCCTGGCCTCTATCCTTAGAAGTCCGCGTTCTGTTAGTATTGCACACAATACATAAACTCTGCCAAAATCTATTACAATTGTAGTAAATTTTGATTACTGGAGTTGTTATTTATGTTTCGAAGATAAAGATAATATTGGGAATAGCCCTCTTCTATTCGATGTATAAATTACATCTATAAAATACCTTGTTTTATAAACAGGGAAATAAAAGCAGGCCAAACGTGGTTAAAGCTTCAAATGGTTGCATCTACTTTAGCTCAAGTCAATAAACGCTTCAGACGATAGGCAAGTCCACGAAGTGTTCAGACTTGTAACTGTGCCTCTAGTTCCTGTCGTCTGACAGGGGCCACACGATCCCGGGCCATTTAACTGTCAGAGAGCCAGAGAACAGGCCACTCGAATGAAGTCAGCACGCTGAGGAAACTTCCAGGAAGACAGGTATTTCCTGTCGCTCTGGAAGGAAGCTGTTCATTCCACAAGTTCATTCATTCAGCACCTACTGTGCTCAGGGAACGTTCTTAGGCATATGGAGTACATTGGGGAACAGAGCAAAGGCTTCGCTCCCACCATAGATTCTAACAGCATCGATTGCCTCCTTCAACCATGTTTGCACAGAGAGAGAAGCAAAAGCTCAAGGAAGTGAGTTCACCTACCTGGGGTCACCTAGTGAGAAAACAGGAAAGCCAGGGTAAGAACTCAGGCCATCCGAGGCCATATTTTTTTAAATATGTATTATTTATAATTGATTTCAGAGAGGAAGGGAGAGGAAGGGAGAGGTAGAAACATCAATGATGAGAGAGATTCAAGGATCGGCTGCCTCTTGCACGCCCCCTACTGGGGATCGAGCCCACTACCCCAGGCCTGTGCCCGTGACCAGGAATGGAACCCTGACTTCCTGGTTCATAGTTCGACACTCAACCACTGAGCCACACTGGCTGGGCCAGAGACCATATTCTTCACCCACCATCTCTCTTGTGCCTTCACTGTTGCCAACTCGCCTCTTCCTGGCTCAGTGGCCCGCTACTCTGAGTCCTTGAGCAGTTAACGTATTTACACGGAGTTAGCTGGACTTTCTTCAGTAGAAGGCTCCAGTTAGGCAGGTAACCCTCAAAACAAAAATAGTTGCCTATATCTCTTCTCTCAAGAATTCACTATAGCCCTGGCCAGTTTGGCTCAGTGGATAGAGCGTCGGCCTGCGGACTGAAGGGTCCCGGGTTCAATTCGGGTCAAGGGCACATACCTTGGTTGCAGGCTCCTCCCCGGCCTGGGCCCTGGTTGGGGCTCATGCAGGAGGCAACCAATGGATGTGTCTCTCTCACGTCAATGTTTCTCTCTGTCTTTCCCTCTCTTCTACTCTCCCTAAAAATCAATGGGAAAATATCCTTAGGTGGGGATTCACCAAAAAAAGAAAGAAAAAAGAACTCACTATAGAAGAATGTTGAGGCAAAGATGGGACGAATGAGATTAGCATCATGGGAATGCTGATGTCACGGCCCAGCATAAGGTGGCCCTGGAGGCGGCAGCCAGTCCACACGCAGTCACTGGCTTCTTTCTCCAGCCAAAGCCCAACAGGTCTGGAAGATGCTAATCCTGGCGAGGGCTGGTGGCCGTCTGTGCTCACCTACCGAGTGGCAGCTGAGGCTGGAGGAAAGGTGCTCCCCAACCACAATCGTGGCGGTGCGGCACATGTGCAAGGGGGAAATCATCGGCGACAGAGCCCTTTCCGCAGTGGACCCGTCACAGATACTCATAATGGGCTCTGCGAATGGGGAGAAGCCACATAAAAACTAATGCCTCATGCGTTAGATGCTGTCAGTTAATTATACATGTCCATTTTACCCAATTAAAAGGTAATGTATTGCCCAGCCTGCGTGGCTCAGTGGTTGAGCATGGACCTATGAACTAGGAGGTCATGGTTCGATTCCCGGTCAGGGCACATACCCGGGTTGTGGGCTCGATCCCCAGTGTGGGGCGTGCAGGAGGCAGCCGATCCATGATTCTCTCTCATTGTTGATGTTTCTATCTCTCTCTCCCTCTCCCTTCCTCTCTGAAATCAATAATATATATATATATATTTTAAAGTAATGTATAATAAATAAAAGCTCCTCACGTTTCTTCAGCTCATCACACTCTTTAAAGCCTTTTTTCTCCCGGTGGAAGAGAGAGGGTCAGAAACCTCAGATGACCCGGCTGAAGGCACATCACATTGGACTAGAACGGCCTAGAACCTGGCCTCACAGTCTGAACACGGATCAGGTTCCTCCTCATTTCATCCTCCCCAAAGGAGAGAGAGAAGATACGCTCACGTCCCTGGACCCCTCAGAGCCCGAAGCTCTGGGGCACAGAAGGAGGGCTTGATTCGGGTCCAGAGGAAGTAACCGAGGACACAGAGTCCAAAGGAGTGTTGGTGAGCAGGGCCTGGTGAACATGGACCAGAAATATGCATATTGGCCCGGCTGGCATGGCTCAGTGGTTGAGCGTCAACCTATGAACCGGGAGGTCACAGTTCGATTCCCGATCAGGGCACAGGCCCGGGTGGGAAGGAGTCCTGAATCACCTGGGATCCACTAAAGGTTCAGGCAGGGACACAGACACCTATCTGTGCTGTAATCAAAGCCCGAATGACAGCACGACTTGCTGTGCAGGGTCTGAAGCTGGTGGACTTCGGCGGTTGCACAATCGAATGCCCTGGGAGGCCTGGAGAAATAGTCTTATGCTGACCAAATCGGGACCTTCGGCCGCAGGACACAGGCGTCTGGGGTGGGACGAGCCATATTTGGAGCTCAGAGTCTAACATCTTGATGAGCAGCGTGCGTTTCGGAGCCGGGTCACCAGGAGCCTCCGGGCACTGAGGCATCTAGACCCCACCCAGGCACCCTGACTCAGGATAGCCCCCGGCGATCCCAGTACAGCGAAGAGCTCTGGGCTCCAGCGTCCCTCTCCACTGTACATTCAACAACAACAAATAATAATAATAAAGAGCTTAAGAACAGTGTATGTCAAGCTCTTTATTATTATTATTTGCTGTTGTTGAATATATATTATTGATTTCAGAGAGGAAGGGAGAGGGGGGAGAGAGAGAAACATCCATGATGAGAGAGAATCATGGATCGTCTCTGTCAAGCTCTTTATTATTATTATTTGTTGTTATATTATTGATTTCAGAGAGGAAGGGAGAGGGGAGAGAGAGAGAAACATCCATGATGAGAGAGAATCATGGATCGTCTCTGTCAAGCTCTTTATTATTTGTTGTTGTTGTTGTTGTTGAATATATATCATTGATTTCAGAGAGGAAGGGAGAGGGGAGAGACAGAGAAACATCCATGATGAGAGAGACTCATGGATCGGCTGTCTCCTGCACGCCCCCCACTGGGGCTGGAGCCCACAACCCAGGCATGTGCCCCTGACTGGAATCCAACCTGGGACCTTTCCATTCGCAGACCGATGCTCTATCCACCGAGCCAAACCAGCTAGGGCTCCATCTCCAAATTCTTTCCCCATCTGAGAGTCTGGATTCGCCATCACCCTCTGCTAAAGGATCACAACCTATCCAGTTAGATGATGTTGAAACTCAACGTCTCATGCAGGAGCTATTAAGTGTTTCAGGCCTTTCCAAAATGCACCTTCGAACCATCTTGGAACGTAAATGGCCATTTGCAACCTTCCAGATGCCCAGTAACTTTGCCAAACCCTTTGGCCATCCCACCTGCTGGTTTTCTTGGCATCAAGATGAGGGGAGTCGGGAGTGTTCATAGGAGCTTCCAACCTGTGTCTGTTTACACCAGGCTCTTTGAGGGGGATGGCGGCAGCTTCTCCCTGTTTGTAAATGTAATGTGTACTCTCTCCTATCCAGGGGGAGCCCGCCGCCTGGCATCATGGGACAAAGAAAGAAGGAACCTTCCCCTTCTAGCCCAGCGGTCACCACTCAGGTAGGGTCCCTACTGCTGCTGTGACGCTTGGATTTTGTAGTCCATTCGGAGACATTTTAAGGAAATAAAATTACTTGCAAGTCAGCCGTCCTGACAAGTTCAAGGTTCCTATCCACGTCACGTTAAGGTTACATCTGGGTTTGCCTTTTCACATACCTTAGGCGTATGTCATACACACTTTTTCAGTATTGCTGTAGACTTCAGCACCTTTGCATGCCCACATAATATTGCACCATTGAGACGCTGGGTGTAGGCAAGCAATCCACGCTTGGACATAGAGTTGGCGTCCAGTTATTCGTGATTAGAAATGAGTGCTCAAGGCCAGCGTTGGGGGTGTTAGCGGTTCAATCCCACCATTTGACAGTTCTTCTTAAAGAAAAAGGAAAGCCGGCGCATTCAGTAGGCCTTTTCATTGTGCTGATAGTTCCCTTTTCGTGCAAAAGCTTCTACTTTAATGTCTCGTTTGTTTGTTTCCCCTTCTCGAGGAGATACAGCAGAAAAATAGACTGCTGAGAGAAATGGCAGAGGTCGTTCTGCCTACGTTTTCTTGTAGTCGTTTTATGGTTTCGAGTCTTACATTTAAGCCTTTAAACCATTTTGAGTTTATGGTTGTATATGATGTAAGAATGCGGTTTAGTTTCATTTTTTTTTTGCACGTATCTGCCCAGTTTCCTAACATTATTTATTGAATGGACTGCCTTTTCTCCATTGTATGTTCTTGCCTCCTGTCACAGGTTAACTGACCATAAAGGCATGGGTCTATTTCTGGGCTCTCTCTTCTGTTCCATTGATCTGTGTGTCTGTTTTTATGCCAGTCCCTTGCTGTTTGGGTTATTGAGACCTTTTTATAATTTGATATCAGGTAGCGTCATATTTTCAACTTAGTTCTTCTTTCTCAAGATTGTTGTGGCTCTTCGTGGTCTTTTGTAGCTCCATATAAATTTTTGGATTATTTGTTATAGTTCTGTGAAAAATGCCACGGGACTTTTGATAGGAATTACATTGAATCTATATATTGCTTTGGGTAGAACTGGTATTTAAATTATGTTGATTCTTCCTATCCATGAGCAAAGTATATGTTTCTATTTATTTGTATCTTTTTCAGTTTCTTTCTTTAATATCTTGTAATTTTCCAAGTACAGGTCTTTTACCCCCTTAGTTAGACTTTTCTTTTTTAAAATATATATATACATATTTTGTTGTTGTTGTTGATTTCAGGGAGGAAGAGAGAGGGAGAGAGAGATAGAAACATCATTGATGAGAGAGAATCATTGATTGGCTGCCCGCTGCACCCCTCACACTGGGGATTGAGCCTACAACCCAGGCATGTGCCCTGACCTGGAATCGAACCGTGACCTCCCAGTTCATAGGTCAATGCTCAACCACTGAGCCACGCTGGCTGGGCATTAGTTTGACTTTTCAATGGTTCATTATCACTGTATAAAAGTGCAACCAATTTCTGAATATTAATTTTGTATCCTGCAACTTTACTGAATTCATTTATCAGTTCTAATAGTGTTCTTTGGTGGAACCTTTCGGGTTCTCTATATACAGTATCATGTCATCTGCAACTAGTAACATTTTTCTTCTTTGGGAAAGGCACTTTGGATGGTCTTTAACTTCTCAGAGGGGAAAAAAAGGCAAAATTTTTAGCAAATTAGAGTGGCAGAGTGGCATAGAGATTTGAGTAGAGTAGAGAAGAAGTATAATCAGACATTCTGGTAGGACTTGCTCTTAAAATTTAAAGTGCTAGATAATTTGGCAGTAACTAGTAAAATATAAAACATGCATGCCCAGCACTTCCACTGTACGATCCATGCTAGAAAAATACTCATTGCAGGTGAATGTTATGCATGTTATGAATATGAACGTGTGAGAAATGTTCGAGTACATAAGAAAGTATGTACAAGGCTACACACTGCAGTGCTGTGGATAAGAACAAAAATGTGGACGGAATCTCCATGACGATGTATGACAGTAACTCAGTAAGCTCTGGTATGGCCGTGCCCTGGGAAATGCTCGAAGCACTTAGAGAGAATGGGGTGCGTGTACCTCTTCCTGCTGACAAGGTGAGATCTCCCACACGCAGATGAGGGAAAAGAGCAAGTGCATAGATATGTCCAACATGACACATGGTTTAGAGCAGCGGTCACCAACCTTTCGGACCTCACGGACCACAGTTGGCGACCGCTGGTTTAGAGGTTTGTTCGGACAAAAAAAGGACTAGAAAGATGCACATCTTTGCTAACGTAGGTCATAGTGAGGAAGGTGGAAAAGCAACTGAGGTGCAAGCAGGGCCTCAGCCTTATCTTCTAATACTTTTATATTTACACTAGAAGCCCTGTGCACAAATCTGTGCATCAGTAGCTCTCTGCGGGGCCTGGCCACTCGGCGCCCCCTGCCCAGAGACTCTCCACAGCCCCGAGGCCCATCCGTGCCCGGCCTGGCCAGAGGCCCTTCGCAGCCAGGGTGGAATTCTTGCCTCATTGCTGCGGTGACGAAGCAAGCATTCCGCCAGGCCGCTCACTCTGCCCGCTCTCAGAGGCCGCCCCCCCGGGGACTGAGGGGCTCTGGCGGGACTGAGAGGACTGGGCGCCGCCATCTTTGTGATGGAGTGATGGTTAATTTGCATATTGACCTTTTATTAGCTAGGATGGAGAGTAGGTGTTGGGTCATTGATTTGCGTTTCGAAATGTATTTGAAAATCTAAAATTCCTTGGTCCTAAGGAATTATTTTTTCTAATATCATATGTCTTATCAAGACATCTTTCCTCTAAAATAATTTCTTCTTATTTTTTAAAGTCAGTGAAGTGTGGGTTAATCCAGGAGTTAATGGTTGAATAGTGATAGATAGATAATGGATGGATGAATAAATGACAGATAGGAAGATAGATATACAGACAGGTAGATAGGCATATGGGTGGATGGATGGATGGATGGATGGATGGATGGATGGATGGATAGATAGACAGGTAGGCATGTAGGTGGATGGATAGTTGCATAGATGATAGATAGATAGATAGATAGATAGGCAGATAGATAGACGTATGGGTGGATGGATGATAGATGGATGGATGGATCAATGGATAGGCATATAGGTATGGATAATTGGATAGATGATAGATAGATAGATAGATAGATAGATAGATAGATAGATAGATAGGCAGGCAGATACACATATGGGTGTATGGATGGATGGATGGGTGGGTGGGTGATAGATAGATAGACAAGCAAACCTCTCATGGACTAATCTCCATTAAAGGTATCGATTGTATGCAGGATTACCGAGGCAATTTTGTTCTATATAACTGTGCATCTCCCACAGCTTAATGATGTGGCAAAATATCAAACGGCAAAGCACTGAATCACAAGGCAAGAACATCCCTGCACATGGCATCAGTTAAAAGGGAGTGTGAAACAGCATATCTGCCTGAGGTGAGAACCTTGAATGGAGCCGATTTAAAATCAAAACTAAATAATCTCAATTGGAATTTATTCCCTGAAATACTCTTCTAGGTTCTGAAACAAATGAAAGCAAATTATTTTCCAAATTAGAAATCACGTTGCCCAGCCAGCCTGACTCAGTGCTTGAGCGTCGACCTATGAACCAGGAGGTCACAGTTTGATTCCCGGTCAGGGCACGTGCCCGGGTTTCAGGCTCGGTCCCCATTGTGGGGCATGCAGGAGGCAGCTGATCAATGATTCTCTCTCATCATTGACGTTTCTATCTCTCCCTCTCCCTTCCTCTCTGCAATCAATAAAAAATATATTAAAAAAATAAAAATAAATAAATTAGAAACCACGTCTATAGTCTCTTGAATCAGGTTCAGTTTTAGAGGACAAGGACGAGCTAATGTGATTTTCATCTGGTTTAGCAGCTAGTGATTATGGCAAGATCTTCTGTGTTCCCTTAGGACCTTTTCACTTAAGAACCTGATGGCGTTGGGGTCAAGTGTTATAAGAGGGACGCTAGCACATGACAGAAAAGAAAATATTAACCCACTGTGTAGTCAAGAGCCGGATTAATCTTTGAAGCAATTGGAAAGGGAATTGGAACATGAACCCTAGGAAACAGGTCAAATAGTTTGAAAAAGGCCCCAAATATGTCTACTTGTAACGGGCCACTTCGGTGAATTTTTAGTTCTTTGAGTCACATTGTTTTAACTCCTTAATTCAGAAGCAAGTTTCAATGTAAGTCATTTTATTTTTTCATGTATTTTAAAAGTAACAACCACTGGCCCAGCAGGCGTGGCTCAGTGGTTGAGCGTTGACCTATGAACTTGAAGGTCACAGTTCGATTCCCGGTCAGGGCACATGCTCGGGTTGGAGGCTCGATCCCCAGTGTGGGATGTGCAGGAGGCAGCCAATCCATGATTCTCTCTCATCGTTGATGTTTCTTTCTCTCTCCCCCTCTCCCTTCCTCTCTGAAATCAATAAAAATATTTTTAAAAAATAAAAGTAACAGCCACTGAACAGGGCTTTTCCAATAGATATGAATTTTGTTAACCTAAAGTTGAAGACAGTCTTCCTGAGCATGGGCGAGCCACTCTGGGAAAGAGTGATTAATGAATAACTTTGCAGTGAAAAGGCCTTGAAAACTCCCTCTCTAAACATTAGATCCGTGCTTTCTTTCTGAAATACATTAACAGCCTCCAGGGGGCTTGGCGATGCTGGCGACCCTGTGGGCAGACTTCAGAAGTCCCTGACGTCTCAAAGCACATGTGCGCACGCTCCACCCTCCCCATCCCTGTCCTGGTCTCGGCCACCCCCACCCCCATCCCTAGCCAATGTTTGGAGAGCGTGTAGGCTGGAGTTCTCCCAGAGAGAAAGATTGATAAAGCAGAGCAATCGCAGTTATTTCCTATGCATGAAATTGATTAAATGCTTCACTAAATGGCTTATAAATTCGCTTCTCATATTTCTGTCACCCACTGAAAAGATTACAGAAACCCCGCATATAACCATGTTGTATACAATACCAAATTACAAAAGGTTGTAAAAACTAATGTTTTGTTTAAAGTTTTGAGCAGGACCATATGCCTTCAGTGACCTTGAGTGAGCTATTTTAATTCAAAACATTTCAAAGAATGGAAAGGGGAGAAATAGCCAACTGCAGAGCGAGCCAGATGAGTGGCGGGTAGACCAGCTAGCCCTAGTGAACTGCTCTTTCTCACAAGGGTGTGGAGTCTGCTCCTAGCAGTGTCTTCTGTCTCCAAAGTTGGGAGCAGATGTGATGCCCACAAAGACATATTTACAGAAGAGATGAGAAAAGGGCTTCAAGACCTCCCCAAGTCTAGTCTGCTCCGTTATTTTTAGTTCAGAGACGCCTCCTAATGAGTGCCACGTCTTGCGCAGACTTGTGGGACAAGGTAGAAAAGATGACAGCCTGACCAGCGTGACTCAAGTAATTGAGCATCGGCCTAGGAACCAGGAGGTCACAGTTTGATTCTTAGTGAAGGCGCATGCCCAGGTTGTGGGCTCGAACCCCATTTTGGGGCGTGCAGGAGGCAGCCCCTCAATGAGTCTCTTTCATCCTTGATAGTTCTATCTCTGTCTCCCTCTCCCTTCTTCTCTGAAATCAATAAAAATATTTTTTTTTAAAAAAAAAGAAAAGATGACAAATACTAGCACGGGTTGGTGGGATTGGTTTATTTTTAGGTTGTTTTGTTTGTTTATTTTTAATCTTGACACAGCTTTCTTTTCGGCCGAGCTTTCCAAGCCTTGTGCAGCAATCGGGGAATATTTTAGCAAAGAGGCGATTTATAGGCACACATGTGACCTACAGATGTTACTGGGGAAGCTAATCCCTTTCTTAGCATGGCCTTAAAAGTGCCTTCGCTGCTCCGGGGAAAATGATATTCCCTCATAACATTTATAAGACATCACGTCCCCAGCAAGAATCAGCATTTGGCGTTAACACACAGCCCTGGCGAACGCTTCAAGAGGAGAATTTTACAACGTGGGATGCGCTTAAAATGCGACTGGCCTGACCTCTGTAGTTCATGCCCCCAACGTCCTATCGCCTTCGGGATTAGCCAATGGGGAAAGCAAGATGCTGCGCCAGCCACGGCCCCCTGGAACCCAGGGCGGTGAGCCTACCCAGGGCAATGCCGTCAGTGGGCAGCAAGAGCTTCCCACATCAGCCTAGGCACACATCTGCTTCCGGAGGGGTTTCTCGGTCCAAGCGAGGAGTCGCAATGACATCATCTCTCGGCTTGTGAAAATACAGTGCAATCTCGCTAGTAAAATCCAGGTGTGTGCTTTAATCAGTACCTGTTCTGGGAGATCCGCCAACAATTCGGGGATGATTTAACCAGACCATCAACAGCTGGACAATTTATTTAACTCTTTGGTGATGTTACATGAGCCTCCTAGATGGCTTCAAGCCACCACATAATTAATGTTGATGCCAGACACGGAGGGTTTCACAAATCATAACAAAGAAAGACATTCCTCATTATATAACATATAGAATAAACTAGCTGCGACCCACCGGTGTATGCCAGCTGAAAAGATTTGAATCCCTGTTTTCTAAAGCGTGCTGCTCAGAACACTAGTTCTGCAAGGCTATTCTTTAATGTGTGTGTGTGTGTGTGTGTGTGTGTGTGTGTGTGTGTATACACACACACACACACACACACACACACACACACTAGAGGCCCAGTGCACAAAATTCGTGCAAAGTGCTCGGCCTTCACAGCCACCGGCTTCATCCAGAAGGACATCTGGAAGGTCGTTCGGCTCTCCGGTCTAATTAGCATATTATACTTTTATTATTATAGATTTTTTTATTGATTTCGGAGAGAAAGGGAGAGGAAGAGAGAGAGAAACATCAATGATGAGAGAGAATCATGGATCGGCTGCCTCCTGCACGCCCCCCACTGGGGATCAAAACCTGGACATGTGCCCTGACTGGGAATCCAACCGGCAACCTTTCAGGGCAGGGACGACGCCCAGCCAGCTGAGCCACACCCTCATTTAATTTTTTATGTAAACCGTTTGCACAGTTCAGCCTCTTAGCTAGGATGAGTGACAAATGATCCACTCGCAGCTCCAAGGAGATGGATGGTAACGCTGAGTTGCAACCTTTTGGCAAAGGTCTTTGCTCTCCGGCCTTGGCTCCCCAACTGGAGGGTGCACCAGAAGCACCCGGAGGCCGTGTTCGAACACGGATCTCTGAGCATGTCCCATGCAGCCGGTCTGGGCTGAGGCTCGAAAAATCGCCTTTCTCATAGCAACCTCCCCATGATGTGGAGCCTCCTGGTGTGGGACCCACTCGGATTCCCGTGTCCACCAGCTCCCTGATCTGCTTGATCAAAGCTACCAACACAAACCGACAGCCCTGCCCCGGAGCGCTCAGGGGAGGCTCCAAGAAGGAGACTCGGGAATCTGTATTCGTTTTGTTTGGTTAATCCTCACCTGAGGATATATTTTCCATTGATTTTTAGGGAGAGTGGAAGAGAGAGGGAAAGTTAGAGAAATATCGATGTGAGAGAAACACGTTGATTGATTGCCTCCTGCACAAGCCAGGGCCCCGGGCCGGGGAGGAGCCTGCAACCAAGGTCCGTGCCCTTGACCGGAATCGAACCCGGGACCCTTCAGTCCGCAGGCCGATGCTCTATCTGCTGGGCCAAACCAGCCAGGGCGGGAATCTCTATTTTTAATAAACACCCCCAGCGATTCAAAGCAGCCAGGACTCCTTCAGCCTGAGACACAGGGCTCACCTTGTGGACCAGGGCCTGGACCCCTGCCTGCCTCTGAGTCCAGGAGTCTCCCGACCCACGGCCTCTTCAAAGGGCCAGGAGGCTGGGCCCCGGGAAGGCCCCATCCAGTAACTTGTCGAGTAATTGGCATATTGATTGCTAGTGTCATCATGTTTTAGTAGATATAAACCCCTCACTCTAGGGCACGGCCCCCGACAATCCAGAGAGTCATTGTTTATTCATCACGACTCCCAAACCAGCCCTTGTCAGTTTCTGCTGCGGGGCCGGCAGATAAGCATCAGCAGGTCATTGGACGCACACATTCTTAACATGACTGACCCATGACATCTCCCAGGGCAGCCAGGGAGCCTGCCATTCCAGGACAAAGCTTTTCTTTCTTCCTCCTTATCTGGCCCCAGATGACTTGGAGGTTTTTATTAACTCATTAATGACTAAAGATGTCATTAGAGCCAGTAGAAGGGTTTGTTGTGTGTGTGTGTGTGTGTGTGTGTGTGTGTGTGTGTGTGTTTCTCTCTCTTTTTTTTTTAAGTGGGAATAAGTGTACAATTTGTTCATGGTGGGAGGAGCTGAGCTCACTGATGAAACGGCTAAGACAAAGCCAGGGTAGAGAGACTGTTCTTTTATTACAATTTCAAGTCTGGTGGACAAGTGCTGGGATGGAGAGTCCGCGGACAGAAATACCAAGTTGCTTCCGAAATACGCTGGGTGAGAAAGACGGGGCAATTCGACGAGGAAAGAGAAATAGCAACCCAGAAAATTGGGCAATTCCTCTTGTGTGGGGGCCTAATCTTTTCAACCAAACAGCTAAATTCAAAAAAAAAAAATAATAAGTTTTTGGTTTTTTTTTTTTTTGGAATAAGGCTATGAAATCTCTGTTTCTTAACCTGCACATTCATTAAGCCGCAGCTTGCTTCTGCCTGCCTTTAATTTTCACATCTGCAGAATCGCTTTTAAAAATCAAATTAGACCTTTTGAAGGCACTTGAATGGCCACAACCTTATGTTTTTTTATTTACTCTGGGGTCTCAGGCTTTTCATCCGGGCTGTGTGTCCAATTAATGGCATCTCTCAAGGAGCGTCGTCGAGCCTTCTAGAAACCTGAGCATCGAAAGAGCGAGCAGACTATTTTCATTCGAAGCGACTGGCTTGAGAATAAGCTCCAGAGGAAATATTCAATAATGATGATAACTTTTTTAGATGAGATCACACAGAAACGTCAGTCACAGAAGGTGGTTTTCATTGCAAGGGAGCCTTTGAGGTCCTGCTCCAGCCGATTCCTTTTTGGGGTTCAGCCCCCGGCATGTCAGAAGGCTGCTCGGAGACTGGGTTTACACTGATTTTATCAGACGGCCTAATTCACTTGGCAGAGAAAACGTCTCTTATTAGATGTATCTCCCGTGTTAGTAAGTGTTTACGAAATTTTACTGTTGTCAAAACACATTATAAATGAAGGGATCCTCATAATACGTGGCAAAACCCCTCCCTGGGAGAGGATATTGCTGTCTGAGAATCTAAAAAGATTTTTGCCCAAGGAAATTGCTGTTAGTCAACTATGACCAAGATTTAAATGTGCTTGAAGCCCGGTTTTATTCTTTAAAAAGTCACCTAGTTATATTCTGTATGTATTTGCCTGGTAGAGAATTTTGCTCATTACATACTATGTTTAACAGAATAATTAGTTAATATTTGCAGATTAATTAAATACAGGAATTTTACCTAATTCGGTAATAACGGTATTAAAGGCTTTTGGTTGTTTTGTGTGTGTTTTTACCTTTCCGTACATGATGCCAAACACCCAGATAAAACCTGGGAGAAAACAGTCAAAAAACCCAGATGTTTTCAAAGATCCAGATGTATGGTGTCAAGTAAACAAAACATCAAGGATTTTTACTAATTTTTTCCCTTTCCAGCCAGATGTTTGGTGTCATATAAACACAGTCTTAATCTGTTCTGTCATAATCACAATGTTCTTTAATGTCATTTGCCAATATTTGAATTCCTTCTCCACCAAATATCTCTAAAAATCCTTCTGTTTAATTCATCCCCAGGGGCGAGGGAAGGACAAAGTTTATTTTTTCCCCCCAGAAACAAAAAATAGAATGCCCAGCAGACCCATACCACTAGAACACCAGCTAAAATGGTGCCCACATCTTTAGGTGGAAACACACTTCCTATCAGTGGTTTTATTTATTTTTAGTATTTTAAAATATATTTTTTTTTATTGATTTCAGAGAGGAAGGGAGAGGGAGAGAGACAGCTAGAAACAGCCATGATGAGAGAGAATCACGGATGGGCTGCCTCCTGCACACCCCCTACTGAGGATCGAGCCCACGACCTGGGCATGTGCCCTGATTGGGAATCAAACTATGAACTCTTGAGTCTCTCCCATTGGTTCATAGGTGGACGCTCAACCACTGAGCCACACTGGCCAGGCCTATCAGCGGTTTCAAATGGCGAAAGATAGTTCAACTTCAATGGTTGAAATGGCAGCTCCGTTTTCATTGACAGGCACGTTCCAATTTCAATCCTAGTGATTCGTTTCGGAGAGCAGCCGGCTAGGGAGTGTGGATGAGGGCTATCTTTTCAATGGGTTTTTCCCCAACTTACTCCCTTATTGCTAAGTCCCACGAAAGGTGGCTTGACCTTTTAAGAATCCTTCTGCTCTGTTGACTCTGGGTGTGCAGGGGCACTGACCTGAGAGTTTCACTGCTGGATGTTGGGTCCTAGCATCTCCATTTTCTAACCCTGTGGCCTTGAGCTAGTCACTGATGCTCTGAACCTCGGTGTCGTCTTCTTTAAAATGGAACTAACTAACGAATGCTCCTGACCCAGCTCACACTTCGGAATGGCAAATGGCTGCCAATATAAAGTCCTCATTAATATGCAAAATACTTTTATCCATCTTATGCATAATTAATATCTAAATGTTCTGATGTAAAAGCATCCTTAGTGCTAATATGAAATCCAGGGCCCAATAGAGAGAGTCACACTCAAAAAGATCTGGTCAAATACTGTTTACAAATTATACACAGTAATGACTGTACTGGCATTCATTGGGTGTGCAAACCATTTCTCCCTTGCACTCCTATGCCCTCTGTTCCTCACCTCGCTGAGAGGAGAAATAGTTTAGGGGTGCTCTCTTTATGGTCACTAAATAGACTGACCATACAGCCCATTGATTGGGTCTTGATTACAATAAAGCACTTCCACCAACTTAGACTCATACTTTTGGCCAACTGGTAGACTTAACCTCCATGCCTTCACACACTCTCCCGGCCAATGGTAGAGACTCAGGCCTTCGCACACAGCCATTTTGTGGCTCCAAAATAGTCAAAGAGACCTCGTGAATTCTATCAAGGGAGTTTGCTTTCGAGCTTTTTTTTTTTGCTTTTAGTAAAATGTGCATCCTGGGAAATTGTCGTCCAAGAGCAGGCCAACTTTCCACCTCGTAATGTCAGCGTTTCTAATGAGAAATCAACTCATGTACTTGTAAAATGCTAACACTAAAGACCATTCAAGCCCTAGCCGGTGTTGCCCAGTGGATAGAGCATTGGCCTGCACACTGAAGGGTCCCAGGTTTGATTCACATCAAGAGCACGTATCTCAGTTGCAAGCTTTTTTAAAAATATATATATACTTTATTGATTTTTTATAGAGAGGAAGGGAGAGGGAGAGAGAGTTAGAAACATCGATGAGAGAGAAACATCAATCAGCTGCCTCCTGCACACTCCCCACCAGGGATGTGCCCGCAACCAAGGTACATGCCCTTGACTGGAATTGAACCTGGGACCCTTGAATCCGCAGGCAGACGCTCTATCCACTGAGCCAAACCAGTCAGGGCTCGGTTGCAGGCTTGATCGCCGGCTCTGGTCGGGGTGCGTGCAGGAGGCAACCAATCGGTGTGTCTCTCTCACATCAATGTTTCTCTCTCTCCGTCTCTCCCTCTCGCTTCACTCTCTCTAAGAATCAATGGAAAAATATCCTTGGGTGAGGATTAACAACAACAAAATCACTCAAGCACTTCATACTTTGTTTTTGGTCATGTCTCCAAAATTTTTGAAAAAGACAAAAAGCACAAAACTTCTGAGTTCTATTTTTAAGTTATTGAAAGGTTCTTGAACAACAACAAAAAAAGGGAAGAAAATTAATGAAAGGTAAGAACCTAGTTTAACTTTTTAAAACTCAGCAACATCAGAATGCGCCAGCAGTCACAGCCCCCACATTCAGAAATGTCTTTAAAAGTTTAGTCCCACTATTTTCTCAATTACGTGACTGTGGAGAGGATGGGATGAATAATCAAGTTTTAGTTCTTCAACTTTTCAAAGTCACACATCGCTCATTAGCATGTTGCTCCGTTTGAACACTACTTTGCAGAGCCAGAAATCAATACAAAAGGAAAGAGTAATAATAAAAGGGAAGGTTTCTGGCATCATCCTGGGGAAAGGTGTGCGAGCTGGAGGGAAGTACAGTACAGGCGCCCATGACAAGTCATGATAAATGGATCGTTATAAAATTCATGTTTAGGCAGCACCAGGCCGGGGATAATGCCATTCGTCATGGCAACACTAGGCCGCTAATGAGCCCTCATTGCATATTCATGTCCGTGGTGTTTCTTCGCTCCCACCCTGAACTTGAGCCTGGAAATACCTCCAGCTCCAGCTGAAGCTCAGCTTAAGCCTTCTTCTTCTTCTTCTTCTTCTTCTTCTTCTACTTCTTCTTCTATTTGTTGTGTTGCAGCAATTACACTGTAAAAGTGCTGCCCAAGATTGATTGCTCTGATCCGTAGTTCAATTGTAAATTAGAATACACATCCCCCCAGGGACACACGGGCCCTATTTGTGATTAAGAAAAAAAGCCCCATCATAGACTAATAGCTAAAGTTCTCTCTTTTTTACTTTCAGGCAATTAGCTTGATGAAATGGCCTCTTTTTTTGTGTGTCCCTGGAAGTGGAAAGCGATATCATAGTGAAGGATATGATGTTTATTCCATTATCTTCACCTTGCCGGTCCGCAGGAATGCACAAGTAACGGCTGCTTTGTCCCGTATGTTTAACTGATTCACAAGTGAACTATTTCTTAAAGATGCAGGGTGTGCATTCTGAGGCTGGAGTTAAGCAACCCCTCGCTGGGAGTTCACCTCCAGGCAGAGGACACCCTACCACAGGGAGCAGGGAGAGCGAATCCTGACACTCAGGAGCCACCTGGCTGCTGGGCTGCTGGGGTGGATAAGGTGACAAAGGACAAATGGCAGCACTCGGGGTCCGTGTCCTGCGGTGACTGTGCCCGGCGAGACTTCAGCTGACCACATGCTGCTCCAGTCTCCTGTGGTTGAGATCAGCCCTACACAGTGGCCTATATGGCCATTTTTTTATTTTTGTTAATCCTCACCCGAGGATATTTTCCCATTGATTTTTACAGAGAGGAGAAGAGAGAGGGAGAGACAGAGAGAAACACTGATGTGAGAGAAACACATCGATTGGTTGCCTCTTGCACTTGCCCGGCCAGGACCCAGGCCAGGGAGGAGCCTGCAACCAAGGTACATGCCCTTGACCGGAATCGAACCCGGGGACCCTTTGGGCCGCAGTCTGACGCTCTATCCACTGAGCCACACCAGCTAGGGCTATACAGCCATTTTTCAGTGAATTACAGCACCCTGGCCCCCAAAAGTCTTAACTTTTCAACATCCAAAACTTTGATCTCCTGAGCTGACAAGCACACATTCTTGACCTTCCTCCACGCACCAGCTGACCAGGTCGTGACCAGCCAGCCGGTGGCCCAGTCATGTGGACCCGGTGCGTTTCCAAGGCGGCTGGTGCTCTTCTTTGGTGATATTGTATGCCCAAAACATTCGTTTTCTTGTCGTTTGGGAGGGTCTCAGGAGTACAAGGACAGAAATGTGTCCCAGTTGGAAAGGTAGAAATAGACAAAGTAAAACAAACCATCTGTCCTGGTCTGCATGTCTCTCTGACCGCCCCCCCTCTCTGTCTCTCTGTGTCTCTGTCAGTACTTAGCAAGATGTTGATTGCTGTTCTGATTTCCTGCCCCTCACCAATAATCCAGTTTGCACCACCCACCCAACACTTCCTGGGCTTGTGTTGTCTGAATAAATCCAGGCCTCTCCTGTTCACTGTGAACTCTATTTGAGTTTCTAGAAAAGCACTTTCGTATCAAAGGATATCACTAATTTCTTAATACCGAACTGCCTGTGCATTCTAAAATTGGTTACGTTTTTAAGTTAATGTTCGAGATAGTCTCTCGTCTGTCACATATAAAATGTGTAAGCATTTCTTCCCAGTGATTCTAGTCGCTTCCTGGTTAAATAAAACCTTTGGGGAAGTTTATTACTCTATCCTGAAAAGCTGTTCTGATGTTAAAAAAAAATTCCCCAACTAATACAAAACGAGCTATCCAGAAATAGTTCCGGAAAATTGATGGGATGCCTTGCTTGCTAAAAATCAAACATTTTTTTTACCAGTCTTTATTTGGGAGCTGACTTCCTCTTTAATTTTTACAACTGTGAACTGCTGTGTAAATGATCAATCTGCGACATAAT